>OY728135.1:407481066-409881066 GCA_963277665.1 Viscum album | reverse complement strand
TGTCGGCATCAGTGTGTGGTCACTGGGTCTCCTCCAGTAGGTATCTCAAAGTGAGGGTCAAGTCAACGGTTTTTAAACCAGAACCTCTTAGTAACAACATAAAGAGAGGGCAGGAAGGTAAAAACCAAAATAAAGGTGTCTTCTATTACTGCAGCTCAAAGTACAAAGAAACAAATCATCTACAAACAAACATCAACAATGATACAAGCAGCACAAACAAAATTCCCCAGGTCTGGAGCTAGTCCCGCTCCTCTCCATCTGCTCTCGGAGCTCCATGATCGTAGGCCTCAACTACCTGAAGCTGAGTTCTCCCACATCCACCAGCTCCCTGCGGTCGGGGTGGACCTCCTGGTGGTGGTGGTGGCAACACCTTGAAGCGTCGTCCACCTACAGCTGCATGGCCAGCTCCCCTGCCATGGTCTCCTGCTCCATGCGGTCTGCCTCGATCGAACCTCTGCCTCTACTTGGGAGGTCCTTTGATCATCTGCTGGTCATCCGTATGGAGGGTCGAATAGTCACGAGCAATGTGACCAACCCCGCCTCATGAGTAACACTATCTGCTCATGGTAAGTCGTTGTCCACCTTGGGTGCCTCACACAAACGATCCTGTGTCTTGCGGTCGACCACCTGTAGGTCTAGTCCTCTTGGAACCCTACGTCATTTGTCTACTACCCGCTGCAGAAGACTCTACCGCATGCCATCTAGTGGTGGTTCTTGCCGCTAGAGACTGCTCAGCAAGGAAACTCTCCACTAAGAGGGCTCGCTCCAACACCCCTGTCTGTGTCGGAATGCTGTGAGAAACAACTGAAGCTCTGATCTCTCTCCTGAGCCCCTGCTCGAAGGTTCGAGCCCTGAAGAATGGGTCCCATACCATGTCCGTCGAATAGCGCTAGAGATCGGTAAACCTTGCTGCGTACTAGGCTACTGTCATGCTGCCCTGCCGCAGTAGTAGCAGCTCCTAGATGCGCACTGCTCGGAGGGTGGCTGGGAAGAACTCTGAGCGAAAAAGGATCTCAAATTCTGTCCAAAGGAGAGATGCATCGTCGTGCACAAGGAGCATCAAGATCCACCATCTGCCTGCTACCGCATGCAGGAGGCTCGCTGCAAGGACCACCACAAGTTCAGCTGGTGTCCCTACCATATGAAAAACTCATACAACTTCCTCTAGTCAATCCTCGGCTGCCTGAGGGTCCGTCTCCCCACGGAACCTAGGCGGTCGCTAACGCTGAAACTCATGCAGTGCACTAAGGCGACATGAACTGTCAACGGCTGGGGCTGGTAGCATCGGTGGCTCGGCGGGTAGAGGTACCGCCGGTTCCTCGGCAGTCAAAGGGCCATGTACCGAGGCGTCGTCGCTCAGTGGGCTGTCGTCACGATCAACTCTCAGAACACTAGTTGGCTGCCGTCGTGGGGCCATCCTGAAAAGAAACAGGTGCAATACGGTTAAATAGTATACCTGGGGAGATGACATAAAGTAATCACAAAGAAAACTTGAAACACACATGCAATCAATATTTTCATGCATTAAGTCGGAAATTAGAAGTCAGGGTCCTGGTGTACGGATACGTCAGCCGCCGCACCAACACTGCACTCCCTGGACTGATTAACCACACCCAATACTCTTAACACTATTGCTTCACATAGAAAAAGATCAAAGTCCTGAGTTCTGCGGTAGAACCGAACTCCTCTGATTCCAATTTGTCATGATCCATCCTCGGGGCCCGTCCCGTGACTACCCTAAGCCCACCTTCCATAGGAGAGGGGCTGGAGACTATCACCAAGGTGTAAATCCCGGTAAAAAGGGAAGGAATTGCCTTTGGAAATTAAACAAACACCACAGAGCAAGAAAGCAGTAGATGTAAACACTAAGTAAAAACTGAGTACAACAATAAGTGAAGAAAAGTAAGTGGGCCAGTATACAAACCCAAACTGAAAGTAAAGTACAACTGGAAAGGGAAAACATCAGCTATAAAGTAGAGCCGCAGCGTCGAGCTTTCCACTGGAAGTCCCACCTGAAGGGTGGGTACAGATAGCCTCCACTACTCCTCGGGTCCAGCCGACCGCTCCGAGTATGTACCGCCCAGTGGTCCACCTCCAGGTACCGTCCTGCTCCGTAAGCCTCAACCATGATCAGCGCTGTCCATCGTCTGCAACCAACACAACGTAGTGCGGGTATAGCCCGTGTAGGGGTGAGTATAAGCTACTCAATAGGGACCCTGAGACCCCCGATGGTCTCCCAGAATCTACAAATGATAATCAACAGAGAAAGGATACAATCACGAAGTAACATTCGACACTGCTTAGGTATATTCCCATACATATACCTAAGTCATCAATCCCAGTACGCTCCAACATCCGAGCCCAAGTACAACCCAGTCCACATAGGAAAGCAAAACGTAATCCACACAGGATAGCACAACACAATCCACATAGGAAAGTAAAACATGATTTCAGCTCACATAGGTATACTTCTTCGTATGATGATAGAGATGATTAGATATAACCACTGATTCATCTAAGTCGTCGGACCCACAAAGAATTGAAAGGTACTAACCCCCACAATGACCCACAAAGGATCGATCATGAAGTTGAAACCACAACTATTGGGAAACTCCTTCTCTAAAAAGTACAATGGGTATGCCGCTACAACCAAGCACTTCCCTCTAACCTTGTACTGCTGTAGTACTCCACCTATCGAGTACTGTTGGCCTGCTACTACAACCAAGCGCTTCCCACCATGGGTCTGCCGCAACAACCAAGAGCTTCCCCTCATAGCCTCTGGAGGTACTCCTTCTGTTGAGTAGCACGGGTCAGCCGCTACAACCAAGCGCTCGTCCACCGTGGGTCTGCCGCTACAACCAAGCGCTCCCCCGTGCTGTTACAACCAAGCACTCCTCCGTCGTGGGTCTGCCGCTACAACCAAGCGCTTCCCCTCATAGCCTCCAGAGGTACTCATTCTGTTGAGTACCGCGGGTCTGCCGCTACAACCAAGCGCTCCTCTGCCGTGGGTCTGCTGCTACAACCAAGCGCTTCCCACTAGGCTATCCGTAACACACCAAGTCGTCCGATCAGCAGTCGTCAAGTCTCAACCGGCTCTAGGGTTTCCGCACACAACATGCTCGTTATAGGAGGGTCCACTCCACGAGCCAAGAGGTCGATGCATCAACTGACATGTAGTCCGGAGTTGATGTATCCCAAAAAGTACCGTAGTGGTCACTACCGAACCCACAAAGTATTCTCGTACTGTCTTCATTGTCGTCGCAGTCGCAACCAGCTCTAGGGTTCCCGCACACAGCAAGCTCATTCGGGAGGGTCCGCTCCACGAGCTGAGGGCTGATATATCAACTAACTCATAATCTAGAGTCGATGTATCCAAAATTTCCATATCGTCACAAGGAACTCAACGTCGCAGACGGCACGTCAATCGGACGCCCGGTCTGAGAGTTATTGGCCTTTTCGTCCCAGGGGCCCGATTGGTTTTTGAGTTAAAACCAACCCGATCATACTCCACCTATGTAAAAACCTCGGGCGGAGTAATCCAAAAGATCCGTCTCACTTAGAGGTATCCAACAAAGTTGACGACACATCAATCGGACGTCCGAAGCTCAAGTTATGAGCGTTTCCGCTCCGAGGGCCCGGTTGGTTTCGTGTACGAACCAACTCGGCTGAACTCAAAGTATTATAAAACCTTGAGTGCAATATTCCGAAACGACCATCTCGATCCAAGGATCGCATTGCAACTGACGGTGCGTCGATCGGATGCCCATAGCACAAGTTATGGGTGTCCGACCGGAAAAGATTCGGTATTAAGGGGTTCGGGCCCGGTCCGACCTGACCCGATACCCCCAGGGTCGACCCGAACCGGGTCTGGGTCTGGCCCGCTTGGGCGCGGCCTGGGTGCGGTGTGGCACACTGGGCATGCCGGCCAGGTGCTCGGCCAAACATCCGAGCCGTTGATTGGGTGGGGGGGGGGGGCTGCCTCCGGTTTTGTAACCGCATCCCCCAATTAAGGGGGGCCGTTGAGCTGGCTGTCGGGGGTTCGTAACCCCCAGCCTTCCTTTGTCCGGACGGCCCGCTTGGCCGGCCAGTTTCTGCCACCACGGACCGGCGACGGCCGATCCCCCCTGCTTCGATGTCGGCGGCCCGAAACCGGCCGCCGATCACTCTGCTCCTCCGCGGCCTTGTTTCGTCCGGCACGGCGTGATGGCGCCGTGCCCCTCCGCCGCGACCCCACTCTGGCCGCGGTGTCTTCGGGTTTCTCCGACATGGCGCGGCGACGTCGCGTCCTTGTTCGATTTCATGGCGGGGCACGACGGCGCCGCACATTTCTTGCCGCATGATCCCGCACGGTGCAACGACACCATACCATTCTGTTCCAATCCACATTAGAAACCAACATGGATAAAGGAGGAGGGTAGGCCGTGTTTGTGCGGTCCGGCCCCCTCTCGTTAATCGATAACAATTGGTCATATACCACGAAGAACGTCAAAGTAGTAATCAGGAAAAAAATAATTAAATAAACCCCTACCTTGAGCGTAGCTTGAACAGAGGTTCGTCGAACAAGGATTTGTCGTGGAATATCTGTCACGGGAAGAGGCGTCACGGAAGGATACATTGCGGAAGGATAAGTCAACCTCCGAGGAATCCGGTGTTCTTTGCGTTCTTCATGTTCTTCGACGAAGAGGACGAAGAAACTCAAGACTCCGTTAGATTTTTCTCCCAAAGCTCTCAAGGCAACAAGACTCCAACCAAAAATAAAATAAGACACTTACTTATTTTATTAACACAACATAAGGTTTGAAATTCAAAAGTTTGAATTGAACAACAAAATTAAATTACACAAGTTGTCATAATTTATGAAGGGTTATGGAAGGTTAGGGAAGGTGAAGGGGTAGGGTTCATGTGGGCCCCACCACCTTCATTACCTACAAATGGAAGTTGGGTGGTTTTCTCCAACTTCTACCCAAAGCTTAATCCACTTAAAGTAAAAATAAAAATTGTTGCATATTTTTTATTTTACCTTCCACATAAATTAACAACTTCTCTCGTGTAAATGAATCTCCGGAAATGGCGTTCCTAAGCAATTACCGGTGGTATGGTTCCATTGGTGCCCTTAGAATTCGATTCCTAGCACTGGTTCAAAAGTTAGAAAAACTCGCTCCTTCGTTCACTGAACGTACCCGAGCCAAACTTCGGAAAATGATTTCGGGCACACCGGGCCTCGGAATCAGGTGCCGTCAGAAACTGCGTTCTTGTAAAATCCCAAAGAAAATTAAGAAAAAATTTTCCTTGATTTTTACGGGTCTTTAAAAATAATCCCCTGCTGGAGGGAGAGTAACTCCTGCTACTTCTATGCCTTGATCATGGAAGAAAGGAATTCCTCTTGGAACTCCTTCTCAAAGTCAGCCCACATAACCTATACCTCTGACCTCTCCCCGAGGTAGATCATCCACCACTGATGCGCCACACGTCTCAACTGACTGAATGTTAGGGGAACCTAGTACTCCCTCGGAGCACAGATCAAAGTAAAAGCAATCCCTAGCTCTTCAAGCCACCCCTCGGTCTCCATATCTGAAGTACTACCCTCATACTTCTTGAGGGGTTACCATTGGAAAGAACGGAGAGTCTTCTACCACCGATCATATTCCTCCTCTCGGTCAATCCTCAACTAATCAACAGCCTGAATCTACTGGGTCTCAACTATTTGAGACAATCAGGGATGATGTCCAAGTGCCATAGCTATATGGTAAACAAAGACTGACTAAGCGCAAGTAGCAAGGAAAATTTCTAAAGGTTTCATTTTATCACTTTATTTCAATTTCTTTCCCAGAACACCCAAATCAAGTAAAACACAAACATGATGATGCATGTACCTTCCATAGGGTCTCTACACTACAATCAGTGTAGTCTCATTTGGTCATTCGGTAGGCTCAGAGTACTTTCATCAGATCACGAGGGGCCCTAAAATCTCATGTCCTAGCCGGTCTTCCCTGGACTATGTCACGCACCAAGATCGCCTAACACTGTTTCCCTACCATCCCATGCAATCCTTACTGTGTATAACTCCAGACTCCATCCTATCTCTAAACCATCAGCCTATGAAACCATTCTGTCATGACCCCCTCCCACCAAATATGCCCCTTCTGAGATAGAAATGGTAAAAGGGAGATAATGACCCCCGAGTCCCTCCTCCAGTAGGCCCCGGAGTGGCGACTAGCACCAAGGGTATGAGTTTTCACAAATATGGGAGGCATTACCCTTTTTATTATTTTAAGACCAGAAAATAGGATGAGTCAAACACCAAAAGAAAAGGAACAAGTAAATGGAAATAAACCCAAAAAAATCTCACATGCATGTTTAAGTAATTCTGAAACAATGTAAGAGTACAAGAAAACTAAAAAGTACAATACCAAAAGAAACAAGAGTATAGAAAACTGCAACAACTCCAACTGTCCTGACTAGTAGGGCCCCGCACGGCCTTGGTAGTCCTCCTAGAATTCTAAAAGTAAATGTAGGGTGAGCATAAAAGTATACTCAGTAGGGAAACCTAAAGATCTCGTGCACAGGTGGGGAGATATCCTAATGTCCCTCGAGAACAACAGAAGAAACCAAAACCTAGCAAGGAATTCTATCCACCCAACCTCACCAGTCACGCTCACCAAAAACAAAAAACAACAGGTAGCAGTATATAAGAACAATAGTATTGGGTACCCCACACCATTTCCCTCCACTATTTAGATTCTCTTCCTAACGGCTAACGTCCTGACACTACCACACTATTCCTGTCCGCACACACCTGGGCCTCAAAAACCACATATCCCGCCTGCACATACCAGGGCCTCACAAACCACATATCCCACCCGCACAAACCTGGGCCTCACAACCCACAATCACATCCCTGCCCGAACACACCTGGGCCTCATCCATAAGATTCTTGGTAATAGTAAACCTGCCTGAAGAGTCTTGGGCTAAAATAACACCAAATCGAAACCTACCTGAAGAGTCATAGGTGTAAGGTCACCTCAAGACATCACAGCCAATGGAAGAAGGAGCAGGAAGGAGATAGTAACTAAGGGGAAAACACCCTCTCCCATGAAATGGGAGTTTTCGGCACTAAGTGCTAAACATGGACGGGGTGCGAAAAAACAGAAAGATACAAATACATATATGTATACCAAACACACAGCCCAACCTATGGCTTTTAAAAAGAGAAACTGAGCACGTGCCTCGACACTGCTACTACGAAGCATGCATACAACAAACAACCCCAACCCCATTTAGGTTTTCATGTTTCAACATTATTAGTTTATTTGTTTATTAACTACTAGGCAAATATCAAACCAGATCAAGCATTTCGTAGAAAAACCCTGCCAACCACAAATCAAGTTAGATTGAACACATGCAACACAAAACCAACCTTTTTATCATCAATATATCCCCATTTATTGTTCCCTCATTTAATTCATTATCCTTCCCCATAGTTCATTTTTCAACTTTCTACTTTCTTTTAATATCACAACCCATTACTGCAGCCCTACTGCCACTATAACCACATCCCCACAACCGTATCTCAAAACAAGGCTCGTGCCACATCATTTCCCCTTTAATATCATTTACCGCAGCCCCACTGCCCATCCTATTCGTAATAACCCAGGATTCACCCCCCCTTTCACACACCACATAACCAAACCAACACCCACATGTTCATTATTCTATTTTTTTCAATCGGGGTGATAACACAATGGTTTCAGATATTCATTTAATCATCCAACTTTACATGAATAACCAATTTTCATATTCCACAAAGTTTCCATCCAAAAAATGGTCTAGAAATATTGGGCAACATTTAATTGCGCACGAAAAGGCCCCCAACGACCATGATTTTCAGTAGGCATAAGCCTATTCAATTCACAACGTAACAATATGACAAACAAAGATAAACAAAACAACTTTACCATCCCTGTTCTTTAAGCCAGTTATTATCTTCATTAAATTGGTTCAACTATGTCTCGTGAAACCAAGAGGACACCCATCCCGCATGATGCAAAAATTAGAGAGATGAAGTTAAGATCTCTACCTCAATAGGTTATGATCACAACGCTCCCCCAGATCAACTTTAGAAGACGTCCGTCGCATCTGTCAAAACCCAGCAAAAACCTCCTTGGGTGGAAGCTGGGAAGGAAAGGTCGAAGGGAAAACAACAGATCCAAGCTCAGAAGTTCCACCTCGTCGTTATGATCTCGTGGCCACTAACCGATCGTAAATTGGATCTCGGACAAAGAAGTTATAGAAGAAATGATCTTTTGAGTCTCTCGGGAGGGCACCGCTCGAAGGAAAGGGGAGGTGAGGAATGATCTGAAAAGGAGGAGAGGCCACATCATTTTATAGGAGAGAAAAATTATAGTAGACGGCTTGTACTTCCTAGTACACGTCATGTACTCGGCCATTCCACATGGTCACCACGCGGCTTCTAACATGACATTCAACGTGGCACACGACCATTGACTGGTCAACACACGGTTTGAGGGTAACGCGTACGCGGGGAGAAACTACACGGCGTGTAGGATGGGAAACGTGGCGTGTACTTATTTATTTCATGCGGAAAGGACACGGCTTCAACACAGCACGTGGACGTTTGACTAGTCAACACACGTTTTGAGGGTAACACGTATGCGAGGAGAAACTACACATCTTGTAGGATGGGCTACACAGTGGCACTTATTTATTTCACACCGCAAGGACACGACTTCAACACAACACACTACCGTTGACTCGTCAACACACGGTTTTAGGGAAACGCTTACACGGGGAGAAACTACACAGTGTGTACGATGGGCTACATAGTGTGTACTTATTTATTTCACGCGGCAAGGACACGACTTCAACACAGGGTATACTCGGCAAGGTGGTACATGACGTGTACTCATACTACACGGCGTGTAGTCACAAAATTCTGAAAAGTGTGGAAAAATTCCATTCTACCCTCCAGAACACTTAATGACCTTCTTTTAGACAAAGGAATGGGCCGGAGAGGTCTTGTCCATTACAGTGCAGCCTTACACCACCTACATACCACACGTCCCCAACAAGGCCCAATGTAGAAATCCTTGGGATTCGACTAGTTCCTTATGGGGCCTATGGTCCACGAGTAATTAATAAAGGCATCTCAGGTGTTTCTTTGAAATAACTAAAACCCAGAACCTTAGGGTCAGGGTTCCACATCCATAAAAACTCCACCATGACACCACGAGAAAAACGTGTATTCAGGTAACATGGTATAGGTGTGGCCCTGCACCACTTACGCGTCACACATCCACAGCGAGGCCCAAGGTGGACAACCATGGACTTGGACCAATTCCCAATGGGGTTGAGGATCCATGAGTAATTATTAACGGAATCTCAAGTGTTTCCTTTGAAGGAATCGAACCCGGAACCTCAGGGTTTGGGCACCACAGTCGTAACCACTCCGCCATGCCCCCACAGGCTAAACATATATATATTAAAAAATATATTAGCATATATATATTTAATATAAATAAATAAATAAATGAAATATAAAATATAAACATATATATATATATATAATATAAATTTATATATTTATAAACATAAAATATATGCACACACACACACAGAGACATATATGTTAATATATGTTTATTAATATGTAAAATTATATATATATATATATATATATAATATTTAGATATATACATATATATTAATATATATAAGCACATACACATATATACAAATATATAAATATAAATATACACATGTATTTATATATATAAAAATATATATTTTATATTTAGTCACATTTATAAGAAAACCTGACTATTTTAGTGACATTTTTATAAGTATTTTAAATCATGGATAATTATATATATAAATATAATCATATATATAATAACAATTTTATATATGTATACATGCACATATATCTACACATTCATATATAAACATATATTGATATATATATATAAACACACCCACATATATATATATATATATATATTTTAATATGACCATATAATATATATAAAATATATAGTGATATATAAACATATAAACATATATATATATATAATATAAACATATAGATCAAAATAAAATATAAACACACACAAACAAACATATATATAATATAAAATAAAATGCAAACACACACACACACACATAACATAAATGCACACACACAAATATATATATATATATATATATATATATATGTAATATAAAATATAAACACATATATAAATATTCCAATATATGTATATTAATATATAAATTAAGAAATAAGTATAATATTAATTTTCTAAATTATGAAATGTATTTATATATATAAATAAAATATAATACAATTTAACAAATAAAATGTAAATGGGTGATTCAGTAAATGATGTGTCTCTAAATATTGATTTTTATTTACTAATGTTTCTAAAAAACATGAGTAAATGCGGTGTTTGAAAATAATGATGTTTATAAACATCTATAATTTAAAAAATTTATAAAAATATCTAAATTAGTGACACCTCGTTTAGAAATGTTTTAAAATTTCACTAATGCAAAGAAAAACGTCCCTAATTAACGTTTTTTTATAGTGTGATTGATGAGGATTTGTTTCCTTTAGAGATGGATTTAGCCTTCTATTTCATGAATACATACCCATAGATGATCCGACCATGGACAAGTTAGCAGTCTTCCCTCCATAGGAGCCTACACTACTTGAAGGCTTCAAGGATTCTGGATCAGATGGTGTTGAAGAGAACTAGGTCATTCATCCCAAGGCGTGAAGTTATGTTCAGATCATCATCACCTGCACACTGATGGTTGACCTTCCAAGACGAGTCGGATCTCTCTACCATGGTCTAGATAGTCTAGGGACGTGTGGGGGTGGACTCTAGTAACCTTCACACATTGGACCATGACTTCCTTGTTGAGAGGGCATGCTCAAAATGGATTGATTTTGACATTTCCTAAAAGAAGCATAAGGCAAATGGATCTAATGTGCTCCAGGTAGTTGAAGGAGAGATCATCCATGTGGAAGGTCTATAATTGGATCATGCAGCCATGGATAATTCTCATGATGAGATCATCAATCATCTAAAGGCCCAGTTGGTGAATTCTGAGGATAAGGTGGAAGAGGCGACATACCTGGTGGTTGAATGCTGGGAAGAGAAGAATCGTATCTGGATTAGGGTTGAAGAGGTCTACCTAAAATCTGACAAAGAGGAAAAAAAGCAAGAGGAGTAGCAATGAATCATGGAGGCCACTCAGCAGGGTTTTTTGAGTCTCAAATTCCTGATCTATGAGGTTGATCTCTAGGGGATAATTGTGAAGGAGATGATCCATTATGAGAATGAATTTTTCAAAATTCAGTTTGATTTTGTTTGGAATTATGAATTCTTGAACATATTTTTTTCAAAATTTTATTATCACACTTCAATCATACTCACGAGGAAACCAAAAACCAATCCTTAAACTCACATAAGTCATGATCAGTGTGAGAAACAATGGACAAGCATATGATTTATCACTTATATGACAGTGTATGTCAATCATCGAAAACTTAGGGAATAAATTTGTTGACAAAACCTAGGGATTTTCAAACCAATAGAGGATATGGATGTAGAATAGGGCTCTCTAAATAGGCGACCTGTATTTCTAATATGCGCTAGAACACAAATGGTTAACTCCAGGGTCTTTTAATTATACTTGAACAAAGGGGAATGAAGAGAGTGAATCACGAGGCATGATATCTGAAACACAATGGGGGTGCCATGATGATGGAGGATAACCACTGACCATGTTTGAAACATGAAATCCATTATCATTTTTCTGAGGAAGGGGAAAAATGATGTTTGACAAATTACCATGTTTGAAACATGGGACCTGTCTCATAATGATGTCTAAATTCTTATGGGAAATATGCCTAGGATGGATGGTGATCCACTATGTCTAGGCCCAATTTTCCATTTGGGGGTATTTTTTGGATGTGGTGGGGAATGAGTATCCAAATAAAGGGAAACATAAAGCATGGCGATGAAGTAATAGAATATTTAGAATGGATACAAACCCTATTGTTATTATGCCACCGAATCTTTCAGAACATTGTTATAGGAATATCAGACTAAAAAATGGTCAAACTCATTTTCTATGGGGAGATTCATCTTGAATACCAAGTTATGATTGAAGATGTGGTAAGTAACCAACAATAATGTATTGGTATTCCCAGGAAAGGGTCCAAGATTCTCCACAATTTTACATCATGAAATGGAGATGATAGACACACAATTTAACATTGTATTATAAGGAATTTTTACATTCAGTTTAACATTATATAGTGAGAATGATGAACACACAGTTTAATATCTTATGGTGATGATGATGAACATATAGTTCAACTTCATATGATTGGGATGATGTGTCACACAATTTAACATCATGTGATTGAGATATGTGAACCAACAAGAATAATGTCCACCTAACCTCATGGGCAGAGGGCGTAAGAGGGTATGATGATGGGGGTACTATCTGTAAAGGTCCACAATGAAAGGGAAGCATAGAAGTTCCTTCACATATAAAAAGAATTTATAGAGGGTTGCACACAGTTTAAGGACATGATGATTGGACCATGGGGAGGCAAATAGTTTAAGGTCGTAATGGTCAGAACATTTACATGGTTCAAATGGGATATGTGTGTCACATAGGACGAGTAACCCAACATGAATTAAAGGCCAAGGGACCCTACCACATAGAAAATCTCAGAGGCATCTTTCACTCTTTTATTTTGAGGTTAAAATATTAAAATTATATATGTAATGGGGTGGAGTAATAACCCATTGTGAATTGAGGGCCAAGAGTTCCCAATTCCACACAACACATTCTTGAGAGGATGAGCATATAGTTAAAAATCAGGATTCATGGACTCTGGCTCTTAGTTTATGTTTGTAGAGTTTAGACTATGGGCACCCTAATGAACATTTCATGAAATGAAGGAGTAGTAATCTGACGTGAATGGGGGTACAAGGTAGGCACCATGCCATGTGAAACATAAGGGGTAGGATTCAAATTTTATAATGTTATGATGATTGGACAAGGGATTTTAGTTTAATTTCATAATGCTTTTAACATGGTCTATATGTATCGATGGATCATGCACGACATCGAAGAAAGATAACCTCACATGAAATGAGGGGAATTGGATTCCACATGATTCCCCAAATAATGTCTCCAAGAAAACTTCCACATATTTTAAAATCAATATGATTTGACCAAATGGTTGAGAGTCCCAATCAAATATGTGTATTGTAGTGAAGTGAAAAACCCAATGTAAATCGACATAAGGAGGCCCAACGCAACATTACACATTCCTAGAACAACTAGAACCCAATTTAAAGTCATGATTCTTATACTTGGGGATTCTAGTTTGATATCATATAGTTTATACCATAGAGTGAATTCCCTAGAAGGGAATTTGATACATGGAAGAGTGACAAACCATTGTGAATTGAGATCCAAAGAGGGGAAAATTCTCAAAAAACATTCCTTGGGAATTTTGATCATCGTTTAAGGTTATGATGTTTAGATCTAGACTACTTGATTACGTTCATAGGTCTTGGACTTGTTGGACGTTCATGAATCTCAGCCTCAATTGAAGAAAATCATTTTCTGACTCCTATTCCTGCGTGAGCCATGCACGATGAGAGGAATAAAGAGTAGTATGGAGTCCCCACTACTGACATGGGAGAACATAATATTGGGAAAAAAGTTATTAAAAAATTCTAGGAAGGTGATCACAACTTTTAAAACCTAGATAGTGAATGGGGAGTAACTGAAAAATAGGGAACAACTATTGAAAATGTTCAAAACATAGGTTTTAATCCTACTTTAGTTGGGTAGGAAGAGAAAACATATAGGATCATCCACTGGAAGAGTTTGAAATAGAAGATCCATAGATTGCTGCAGAAAATCTTTTGAGTTGTGATACCTGGGAGGTATGTGATCCAGTGAGGCATGGAACCATTCTAGTAGGGATCCTAGTCAGATTAGGAGGTTTATGGCTATCCAAATCAGAGAAATCTTGATGTATAAAATTATAAAGGGGAAATTCCCTACGGGGACAATTAGGCGCTCTGAGATCCCTTCAATCATGCACTCGAATGCAATTAATGAATGTGAAGGTAGGAAAGATTCATGAAAATCATGGAGGGGATAGACTCTAAGGTGAGTTGATATTAGTACTAGTCATGAGAAAATATATTTGGTTTCACTACATATCTCATATGGATGGGAATAATGTGACATGTAGTTCTAAGAAACGATGTGGTAGGAGACCAAGGTCGGTATAGGTACATCCTTTTTGGTAAGGATATCAGATCATCTCACATTTAGAGGCATCCAAGTTGTATATCAGGTATCACGTGGTCCATCTCATATTTATCATCTGCGGAATCCCAGTTGAATAAAGTTATTTTCTAACATCCCATACTAATCATATGGGGCATCCTAGTTTTGATGGGGTAAAATTTCCCTTTGCATCGAATATTTATCATACAAGGAATCCTAATTTAAGACGGGGTAAGGATAAAGTTTAGCGTTGTGTGGTGAGGGTGTGGGACTAGGCAGTTTAAAATTTCAAAACTCAAACTTGGGTTGATACTAGTTTTTAGTAATTGATCTCAGACTATAGGGATTGTTTTTGGTTTAAGTTCACATAACATTGACTAGGGGGTGCATGAGTTACCTAAGGAGGTTTTATAGACATGAAATAGTGATAAAAGATGTGAAATAAGGGGTCTAGGTTCCCATAGTCATACAATGATAAAAAAACAATTCCTTAAGTTTACCCCATACAACTAGGAAAGAGATGACCCCACATTGAGTCGATGGAGATGGTTGGGCATAGAATGACATATCCAAAAATCACTATGTTTCCCATAAGGATGAGAATAAAGTCATATTTAGTACTAGAACATGTCATGGTAGGAGACCGATGACATAAAGGGGATACCCTCTTGAATGAGGGCATGAAATATTCCTATACTTGAATATGAGGCATCCCAAATCTATACAAGGAAATTATACTCCTTAAGATAATTAGATAAGGATGTTGGTGTTTATTCATCCCATTTTTTTTCTTATGAAGAATCACGATTTTAGATGGGGTAAATCATATCTCATTTAGAGGTATCCCAAATTTATACAGGGTAAGATTTCAGCTTAACATCGCAAGGTAAGGACGTGGTATTCCTGCCTACGCATTGAGCTTCTTGTTATTTCCTTCCCCATATCAGGTTGTGATGGCATCATGTCCTGCTAATGGATCCAGGTAAATGAATGAAGATTATAACTGAAAAGGAGGACCATAAAGGTATCTTAGGGTGATAACACTATAGGAAATATATATTCTTATGGTGAATCTATAGCTAGTCCCGAATACAAAACATCTAGGCTTCACTACGTATACCATGAGGATGGAAATCATGCCAACATTGTTATGGAAAGAGGGTGGAGGGATAGGCTTGCTGAAACACTAGGGATGAATAAAACCATGTGAATGAGGGGTGAATTTCAATAGTTTAGGGTCATAATTCTTGGACCGAGACTCATATTTTAAGGCCATAGGGCTGAGACCTATTTCAAATAGTTTAAGGCCATAATGCTTAGACCATGTGTGGGGTACTTCGAGGATGTTTGTGTAGTGATAAAGAGTTAAAACCCAACCTGAATGGATTAAATGGGATCCTACACCACACAATGGGATTCTGAAGTCGGTGAAACATAGTTTAAGGTCATATATCCTAGTCCATGGAAAAAATATTTAAAGTCGTGATTATTGGACTATAATAAAATAGTTTGAAGTAATGATGCCTAGACTAGGTAAGTGTTTATTATGAGGGAATTTTTGTGGAAATAAATAGATAGAACCAATGATGAAAGAAGGGAATGCAGACTTATGTACCAAAAAAGTACTAAGAAATAAACAACACATAGTTTATGGTTGTAATGCTTGAACTATGTAGAATATGTAAAATAGTTAAAATCCATGATGCTTGGACTGTGATATTGTTGGTCTCAAGGGTTTTTGTGTAACATGGAAGAAGTAATACTTGAAATGAATGGAGATCCAAGGGAGACTTATATAATACATAAATACCCAAGAAAAACTACACATAGTTTATTGTCATAAGGATTAAACTGAAAGTGTGGTTGATGGGAAGAAAAATTGATAGGTTTTTGGCTGGTCCCAAATATAGGAAGTCTAGGCATCACTATGTTGCCCATGAAGATGGAAATTAAGACACACATAGTTCTATATTAATGGTGTGTTGAGATAATAAACCCAAAATTGGGGTTAATCATCTATGATGATTGAACTGAGACATCCCATAGTTATTGTGGGGAATCCCATACTCCAGACATGGGGTAAGGTTTGTGATAATCTCATACTCACCATATGAGGAATCCCAGTTTTGTATGGGGTATGAATATTTGAACAATATAATACTTATCATATATGTTATATAACTTTTATACATGTTAGGGTCACAATTAAATGTCTTGTTCTAATCACATTAGGTCTTGTAGTTTAAAGTTTTACCACTCGAACTATGGTGGAAATTAGTTCCGAGTAATAAAGCTCATACTATAGGGGCCACATATAGTTTAAGGTCATAATTCTTGGAACTTTTCAAATAGTTTAATGTTGTTTGGCATGGACTATGGATTTTAGTTTGAGGTGATAAATCTTGGATTAAGGAAGATGCTAGTTTAAGGCCATAGACCTTGGACCATGGGAATGATGTTAGTTTAATGTCATAGAGCTCAAACCATTTTTAAATAGTTTAAGGTCATACTTCTTAGACCTATGCTTCTCACATGATTTACTTCTTGAGAAACTTGGGTTTGTCGGTGGTGAGACATGCTCTCCGTCCATGGTGACAAAAGAGTATTCTCTATTGGAATAGACCTTATGAATGATGTAAGGCCCTTCCCAATGGGCTCCAACTTTGGTGGGTTTTTTATTTATCATCGACATTTTAAGGTCTAATAACATGTCAACCTGGAGGAAGGAGAAGAGGGAAACCTTATTTTTGAATACTCTTTACACCCTATTCTGGTGCCTCTCTTGAATGTTAAGGGTCTGGAGCTTGTTCTCTTCAAGGGATTCCAATCCAGCTAGATGGAATTCTGCTATTTTTATGGAATATTCTAGTCATAGAAAACTATTAATTATGATGAAAATTGACCCTATATGGGATGAATTCTTATATTCCACACACCATAGACTATGGGGTCACCTGAGGGGAATTCTATTTCATTGTCTAATAGGCTCAGAGGGTGTTGGTGATATTGTTTAGAAAACACTTTTTGTTCAAGACAACAATTTTTTGCAGGATGTTAGAGAGAATATTGTTGAATGTAAGGATCTATCTATTATCCTGTACATGGGAATGAGATTTATGGTTGGAAAAAATGATATACTTGGCATAAAATTTCAATAGCTCAGAAACAAAGAAGTTGGTGTTGTTGTTTGTGAGAATAGCATGAGGAACTCCAAATTGATGGGTGTTGTGGGATTTCACGAAGTCCATCATAGAGCGAGATATGAAATCCTTTAGGGGAATCATTTACTCACCTTAGAGAAGAAGTAAATTGTGTTGAAAATGAAATTTCATTGGTGATATATTTATTGAGGGTATTCCCCCATGACATTGTGTCCCTATACCACAAAGGGATAAGAATACATTGTGGTGTCGAGAAGCTCCAACGATCGATGAAAAAATATAACATGGATATGAAATGAATTAAACCCATTGGAAAACTTGATGTAGTCATGGACCAAGGTGGAAAAGATGTTTCCCAACCTATGGATCTTGTGGGATAGGTTCATTCTTACCTGACGGGCACCACATAACATATCATGGAATTCCTGCATAACCAGGTGGATCTACTCTACATGTATGAAATGGAAGAGAATTCCACCAAACCCAAATTTGTAGAGAGTGTTCTTGAGTTTAGACCCACTCTGATGTGTGAAATTCACTTTCCACTGATGGATTCACTCATACTCGACTCGATCTGGTTGGATAATTCCATTGTAGACTTTCTCAAGAAAGGGATTTATCCAATGAAGAATTTCTTATTTAATGGGGGGCCCGAGGATCCCAAAACATAATCACCAACAACTAGTTTCTTTACCTATTACCTTTCATCATCATATAAAATGGATGGTGGGGGGGGGGGGGGGTTAACGACACTCACTACTACACATATTCCTAGTAAAAATGTAAAAATAGGCATTTAATAGTTTTAAAAAAGAGCTTCTAATCACATCCCTGATAAGTGGAGAGGGGTCCCCTTTATCAATTATATTTTTATCAATGATAAAGGCCCCCATTTATCAGGGCTAAAAATTGAATTGATAAAGGCCTATCTGGGTATAATGTGTTGTTAATATTACAACACACCCAACAAAAACCTATAATCTCAAATGAGGGTATATACAACCTATAGTTTCAAGAAATACTATCTACATTTAATTGAAATCATGAATAAAAAAATCAAACCCATCGTATATAAAAAAAATCCTATTTACATTTCAAACAGTGTTTTATAAAATTACATCTACAATTATCTAACAAAAATTTTAAAACATTAATATTTCATATTTTAATTCATGTGATCCCCTCTAAAAAATGTCCACCCATGTTATCCATTGTCGAAACAATCATGTCATCAAGAGAAAAAATTCCACCTATATAAAGAAAAAAATATTATTTTAGTAATAACATAAAGAAATAAATTAAAAATTAATATGAATGAATAAATTAATTAAATGTCAAAATTTAATAAAAAATACACATTTAGAGTTATACCGGTCACATTGTGTGTCCTATTGAGGTGGGGTTGATTCATAAACAACATAAATGAGTTATGGATCATTTTTCTAAAATATCAAAACAACACTAATGTATTTTCTCAGTTTTGAGTATGTCACTAGTTCTTTTACTAAAATTAATGACAGTTTTAAATAAAAAATCACAATTGGAGTCATTATAGTCACAAAGTGCATCATATTTAATTGAGTATGATTCCTAACTATCACAAAATTTTGATGGATCATTTTCTTAATTATCAAAACAATCCAAATGAATTTTCTCTGATTTCAGTATTTCAGTTGTCTTTTTTTTACTAAAATGTCATTTCAAACTGGAGACATGCACTTTGAGTCATATTTGTCCCATTATATGTCAGTTTGACATGAAACTGTTTTATACATATAAAAAATTCCATATGAATTGTTTTCATAAATTATCAAGATAATCCGAGTATGTTTTCTTTATTTCCAATGAGTGACACATGTAGAACTAAAATGTTAATTTTAAACTGATAACAAACACATCTAGTCATACCAAACACATCATGCATCAAATTGTGGTTTGTTTGATTCTTACGCATAAAAAATGAATCATGTATTATTTTCACAAATTATTAAAATAATCTTAATGAGTTTTCTTGGTTTTTAGTATGTCACTTGTTTTTTACTTAAATTAATGTCGATTTTAAATAAAAGGACACACTAGGGGTAATAACAATCACACCATGCATCATATTGAGGTAAAGTTGACTCTTATAGATCAAAAATCAATCATGGATCATTATTTCTAAAATATAAATACAATTCGAATGCATTTTCTAAGTTTTTAGTGTTCCAGTTGTTCTTTTCTACTTAAATTATTGTCAATTTCAAATGGAAAGACAAACATGGAGTCATAACAGTCACACTACACATTATATTGAGGTATGTTTGACTACTACACATAAAAAATGACTCATGGATCATTTTACTAGAATATCGCAACAATATGAATGCATTTTCATGGTTTTCAGTATATCACTTTTCATTTTTTACTAAATTAATGTCAATTTTAAATAAAAAAACTTCGAGTCAAACTGTTCACACCACGGATCTTCTTGAGGTGCATCAAATTCATACAAATCAAAAATTATTTTTAGATCATTGTCCTAAAGTATAAAAAAATCAAATGTGTTTTCTTGATTTTCAGTATGCCGGTTGTTTTTTACTAAAATGTCATTTCAAACTAGAACCACACATTATGAGTCATACCTGTAGTATCATGCATAATTTTAATGTAAAAATACTTCATACACATCAAAAATTAATTATGAATCACTTTACTCAATTATCAAGACATTTGTTGGGTGTTTTATTGGGTTTCAGTGAGTAAAATGTTTTGAACAAATAATGTATATTTTAAACTGAAAACAGAAACCTTTAGTAATACATATCAAAATTTAAAACTGATTTAGGTGAGAAAAACTCCTACATTTCAAAAATGACTCATGGATTTTTTTTAAAATGTTTTAAAACAATTCGAATTTTTTTGATCCTTTTTCAGTTAGTCAATTGTTCTTTTTGATAAATTTAATGTTAATTTAAAACAAAAATACACAATTAAAGTCATATCAAACTCAACATGCTCTTTATTGGGGTATGATTGATTCATAAACAGAAAACAATACTCATGTATCATTTTACTAAAATATCAAAACAATCTGAATTCATTTTCTTAGTTTTCGGTATGTCATTTAATATTTTTTAATTAAATTAATGTCAATTTTAAATAAAAAGTCACACTTGGAGTCATACCTATCACACCATGTATCATACTGAGTTGAATTCAGCTTATAAATTCCAAAAAATGAATCATGGAACGTTTTTATGAAATATCGAAACAATATGAATGATTTTTATCAGTTTTCAGTATTGCACTTATTTTTTTTACTTAATCTAATGTCAAATTTAAATAAGAAGACACACTTGGAATCATACTGGTCACACTATGTGTTTTATTGAGTGTATATGATTACTATAGGTTAAAAATTACTTTTAAATAATTTTAAAAAATATAAAAGAAATACAAACATGTTTTCTCATTTTTCAGTATGCCATTTTTTTACTGAAATATCATTTCAAACTGGAAACATGCATTATGGGTCATACAAGCCACATCACGCATTAGTTTGACATGGGACTACTTCATAAATTTCTAAAATAACTTAAAAATATTTTTTTTCACAATTATGAAGAAAATTGGAGCACGTTTTCTTAGTTTTTAGTGAGTGACACTTTTTGAACTAAAATGTCAATTTTAAACTAACAACCAACACTTTTAGTCATACCGGTCACACCTTGCATCATAATGAGGTGAGGTCAAATATTACATGTAAAAAATTACTCATGGATAGTTTTAATAATGTTTCAAAAGAGTACAAATTATTTTTTTAGTTTTCATAATGTCACTTGTTCTTTTTTCTAAATTTGTTGTCATTTTAATATAAAAATACACACTTAAAGTCATACAGGACACACCGTGTATCATATTTAGGTGTGGTTGGTTCCTAAACATCTAAAATAACTCATGGATCATTTTCATAAAATATAAAAACAATCTATTTTTTTTTGGATTTCAGTATGTCACTTGTTATTTTTAATTAAATTAATGTCAATTTTAAATATAAAGAAACACGTGGAGTCATACCAGTAACACCGTACATCCTATTGAGGCGAGGTCAACTCCTAAACATCATAAATGAATCAGGTATCTTTTCATAAAATATCAAAAACAATATGAATTTGTTCTCTTTGTTTTTAGTATGTCACTTATTATATTTACTTAAATTAATATCAATTTTAAATAAAAGAGACACTTTGTGTAATAAAGGCCACACCATGCATCTTATTGAGGTTAGGTTTATTCCTACATGCCAAAAATGAATTATAGATACTTTTCATAAAGTAACAACACAATATTAATTTGTTTGCATGATTTTTAGTATGCTAGTTTTGTTTTTTACAGAAGTGTCATTCCCAACTAGAAACACGTATTTTGAGTCATACCGATAACATCGTGCATTCATTTGACATGATACTACTTCATACATGTCATAAATTAATTATGAATCACTTTATAAATTATGAATACAATTAGATCATGTTTTCTTGGTTTTAAGTGATTGGCATGTTTTGAACTAAAATGTCAGTTTTAAATTGATAGTAGACACTTTTAGAAACACCGATCACACCTTGCATTGGATTGAGGTGTGGTTGATTCCTAAATTTCAAAAATGACTCATGGATATTTATCCTAAAGTATCAAAATAATAATAATAATTCATTTTCTCAGTTTCTAGTATTCCACTTGTTCTTCTTTTTCAAAATTTAATGTCAATTTAATATAAAAATACATATTTAATGTCATACCGGCCACACAGTGCATCGGATTGAGGTGTGGTTTATTTCTACAGAACAAAAATGAATTATGGATCATTTTCTTAAAGTATAAAAACAATATAAATTCATTTTCTAATTTTAAGTATATCACTTGTTGTTTTTACTAAAAATAATGTCTGTTTTAAATAAAAGGAGATACCTTGAGTGATACTGGTCACTTGTTCGTTTTGCTCAGTTTTGAGTAGGTCAGTTTCTATGATACCAAATATATTGACCATAACGTTCATATAAAGATTTCACATTTTTGTATATTAATATTCCTTACCTAATCCATTCTAGAATAGTTTAGGTCTGCATCTTTTGGAAACATGGAACCATAAAGAACTAGTTCATAAGAGTCACTCATTACATTATTATTTACTAGAAACATTCTTATTCATATAATTTATAATACAATTCTTAATAACATAATGACATGAAACATAATTAAGGTTGATCGTAGATGCTCAATAAGTGTAAAAAAGGTAGATATCAATGATCATATAAGTGTAACCTGATAATAAATATGTTAGAAGGTTATATTAACATTAGAAATTCATACCATGTATATCAAAGATCATAATCATGGCTCATGGATCAAAGTATGGTAGTTCAGAATACATGAATCTTAAAGGATCAAAGAATATTATAAACTAAAAACACACACTTCGATTCATTCCAAGAGCACTGTGTATCAAATTGAGGCATGACTAATTGAGCTGTAGGTAATTACAAAACTGTTCAAAAAACTGTTCATGAAAAATATTTTGGGAAGTCATACCTTTCATTCAACTACTAAGAAATAACTTGGTAGATGTATCCTTAAAATTCATGTCACATTTCATTCAACACGGGGTTTCCTCTTCCACTTCAAAGGAACACGTTCTATCTTTTTTGTCTTGTGGCTGATAGATGAATAGAAAATACGACTTTCCAAAAGTTTAAAAAAAAAACTAAATAAGTATTAGATAAAAATGATAAGTAAATTAACATAAAAATAATAGAAAAAATGATGAAAAAAATTTAATTACATAAGTAGTATACATTCACCATTATACATTTGTGACCCATTATTTTGTTGTCATTATCTGAGTTGCAACCTCGAAGTCCTATCTCTCATGAGAATAAGCATCTTTGAACAAACTACCTTGACTCAAACAAAGGAATCCCAATGTATGATAAAAAAAATTAGGTAATTAATACTAAAAATAAGTAAATTAAACATAAATATGAAACAATCCACTACTTCTATAGAAGTCTCATCTTCATGCAAATTGTGTACATTCTTCCATGAGTTATGTTTCCCATTAATTTATGATCACATATTTATCATCTTGTGAATATGGGTATTTTTGATAGTCATAGTAGTACTTGAAAAATATAAATACACAAAGGATTAATAAATATTTTAAATCAAATAGTAATTATATTAAAAAATACATCTTTAAGGATGCTAGTTTGTTCATGGAATATGATCTATGTAACGCCCCGACCCTAGTTACCCAGAGTCGGTGCATTATTACATAACATTGGCATGATCACAAGAAAGATCAAGTATCTAAAGACCGAATAGTTTAGTAGCCTTGGAATAACTAGATACATTAATAAAGTTTACATTACATCATAAAATGAAAACTACAACAATATAGTCTCTATAGTACACACTCTTATCCCCTCATACTATCCCTGTAGGTCATTCATAAATTACTTCTTCACATACTGGGAAAAATAAAACATAGAAAAGGGGTGAGCTCAAATGCCCAGTAAGGATAACAATATAGCAGAAACATTCATAAATAAGAACAAACATGTAAGGAAATGTATAACTAAAACAAAATCCTTTTAAACTTAAACATCAACATAGTATGGAAAAAATAAAATGAAATAATTCCATTTACTTATTCACATGGATATTCTACTAATCGAATAATCACATGCAATATCAATAACCACTTTCATAATGATGGAATGCATAATGGCAGACTATCATAACCACATAGTCAAGGCCTCGTGCCAAGACTACAAATAAGATTTTGTCAAGGCCTTGTGCCAAGACACTAGTTTGTCTCATGAGACCTGTCGATGCATCGAGGAGCTATAGCGGGCTCCACCCATCATATATTAAGTCCAATGCATTCCCATATGAAAAGGTTTAAACATAACATAAACATTCGTATTAAAACTAGCATACGAAATGTAAATACTTCATCCATAATCCACGAATGGTATAAAAATAACACATCTGTAGTCAAACATATCACAAAACCTTCAATATAATATAAAAGTTTTGTATCATAATAAATAAACTTCAAATAAGCTTAAAATCCATCAAAGGATGTTGACATAGATGAAATCAAAAATCTTTTTAGAGAAATATCTCTTTCTATTTTGAAATAATTTAAGAGTCATATATATATAAAATAAAAAATTTTCTTTGAAAATATTCTTATAATCTTGTAAGGGAAGCTTCAAAGATTTTATAACGGTGGAAAATAGCCGCACCCTCCGTATAAGTTTAAAAAAACATTCTTACCTTAATTATGTCGAAAAGGTTAAAAAAGTCCTTGTTTGGAAAATGATGGAAAGATTCCTTTATAAACCAATTATAAAAGTCAAAAAGGGTATAAATTAATTTAACCCATATTCTAGTAAATAGTAAAAAAATGTTTTCAAATACATTTTTAAGAAACATGGATGTGGATGATAAAGAAATACCAGTAGATTATTACGTATAAACAACCTCGGATAATGAAGAGATTGTGAAATAAACCCTTACCTTTTACTTTTCCTTGGTTGGGGTAGGTTAAACTCCTGTATAATGGTGAAATATTTTTTATTATATTATACAAGAATCATATATATTAATATGATATCATATATGATCTTTTAACATTTCTTTGTTAATAAAATTTTAGAATTATCGTCGTTTTGGGTGTTAACTTACTCATTTTCTTTTATATGTTTTGTTATGTAAGCCGTGTTTGTTGTGGATAGGTTGTATATTATTCATATCCAGAATGATATTAAGTCCTTAAACATTATTATTAATCTTCAAATGAGAATTATACTTGAATGGATGCGATGGAGAATGAATCTCATCGCGTTCGTGGACACGGTAGTCCGTACATACGCACGAGCGACAATATCATTCTTTTGATATTAAAATAATATTTAATTGGATGTTATATCATATATAAAGAATCATTATCATGTTATACTTATTATTTTCATGAATTACACATCATTATTATACCCATACAAATAATAATTTATTGAATAACAACTACACCACGACGTGGAGACGGTAAGCCGTACGTACACACGTATGGTGACATGTTATTAAAAGGATGGATAAAATACTGAATATGGTTGTACCATATTTATAATAACATAAAATTATATATAATTTACTGTAGTTATTATTTTAGAATGGTAATAACAAAGATAGAAGAAGTGGAAGAAGAAAGGAACTTGAAAAGGGGTGGTGAAATCATTACCTCTTCTTCGGGTTCTTCCTTTTGATTTGATCAAAAGGGCTTTTTAGGTTAGTTTTATGACTAAAGTAAGGCCTCTAGGATGAAGTACGGGAAGTTGAAAGAGTATTTTGGTAGAGTTTGGCTGAGACAAATGGCTTTGAAGGTGTGAATTAATGACAAGGGGGAGTGCCCTTTTATAAGAGGGGTGAGGGGAACCTTTGGAAAAGCTAGAAATATTATTTTATAATAAATTCATATTCGGTTTATAATGGCTTAAAAGTGGATTATTTAGAGGTTATGGTGGGGATGGGTCGAAAACCACTCAACCAATAGAATTTAGACAGGTTTGGGTCATTGTATTTACCTTATCTTTTAGTTTTAACTCTTAGTTAATTAGTTTGACACTTACCATGTCACTTTGTATTTTTATATTATATAGTTAATAAACATACTATATACCTCCAAACGACCCCCAAGTGGTCTAGTAATGATACAACTATCTTGATATAAGTCTCTTGGCCGAACCTTATATTTTTAGGAATTTAATATCAATTAATAATATAATATTTATTTTAAAAACTCTTTTATGTCAATTTTGACACTATTTGGAAAACTGATTTTTGTGAAAATCATAACAGAATGATTACTTCGAAAAAAGGTAATTAAATCATTCCTAACATGTAATATTAACCATGAAAATTTGTGTAAATCATAAAAAGACTCAAATTATATTTATTTAGGTATTTATAATATCAATTATTTTAATTTTTTACTATTACGGTAATTATTGAATCATCATTGTGTCATTAATAAATTAAATTATTTAATGCCTAAAAATTATAAATAAAATATCATTATGTAGGAACGATTATTATATTTCTAATGAATATTTATAATAGAATTTTTGTTTTGTGTAACCCTATATTAAAAATGTTTTAGTAAATAAACATTGATTTAAACTCTTTTAACTCTTCTTTGAATGAAATAATAATAAATGTCCTAATCTAATCCAAGTGTACCTAAATGATAATATTTTATTCCTAAGGTTGTTTTTGATTGAGATAAACTTGTCCAATAGAATTAGAACATGTGTTAGGGTAATATTAATATCATTTTTACCCTTAATTACCATATTTACTTTTAACTGTGGTAAATAAAAGTAAAAAGTTTCAATTCACCAAAAATTATTTTCACCTCATTGAACCACATTTTACTCCTTGATATTAACCGTGTCTCTCGGATTTTCGAAATTCCACTCACAGAAGCAGTAAAATTATGTTTTAGGAAAAATTTAGTTTTTTTAACTACCACTTAGTGGTTTCACTATTCATAAAAAAATGAAGTTTTTCAGAAAAATACAAAAAATTCACCCTAGAATAATTTCAATATTCCGAATCCAAAAATGAAGCCCATTTTGAAAAATAAAATTTATAAATTTCAAAAAGTGTGTATTACTATTCATAACGGCTAGTTTGATTGGTTGTGGTGTGTTAGAACTCGATGTTACGTACAACATACACTATTGCATTATTCAAAGAGAAGCATACCATAGAAGCTTGGGGTGTTACAATCTATCTCATAAATTTACAAACATAATAACCACAATTTTTTCTATTGGTTTGTTTCAGAAACTATAGAAACATTTAGGAGAATAAGTAAATTATTTTGATATGTGTTTGGATAGTGAAATATTATTATATATACCCTGATAATTTTCCAATCATAGAACTTGTTTTCCTTATCTTGCTTAGCCCCATACCTAATTCCTTGTTTTTAACAATATTTATGCACCACCCTATCATAACATAATCCACATTAAAAGAAAGTTTAAATTATGTAACATGATGTTTAGTTCTTAAATTATGGATGTAGTGTATTAATTATTGGAAAATCCCATTATGTGTGGAAGTTCTTTTTTATATCCAATCATTGAATTGACGAAATAAATATTTGGAGTATCCAAATTTAATGCAATTAGAATCCAATGGTTCCAAAAAATATAAAAAGGAATAAGTAATGAAGGAATTGAAAATATATTTTATATGATTAAATTTTATATTTTTACCCATTCATCATTGGTATCAAATAGATTCTATCATCTAAATGTTTTCTTACAATCAATTTGATCAGACTATCCACTATTTCAACCTTCTTTTGGAATCTATTTTTGGTTATTCTATAGAAGAGATGTGAGGACTAACAAGTAAAAAACAATTCATGGGAAAATCCCTTCAATTGTTATCATACATACACTGACCAAAAATATTAAATGTATTTAGTCATAATTATTATATTATATCAGCTTTGGGAAAATCAAATAATGAAAACATACCTTATGTATACATTTACAACAGAGCCGCCTAGATAATCGTAGTTGAGGATTTCACTTACACTCTCAACACCCATGAATTCTTTATCTTTTTCTATATACACATTTTCATCAAAATCAACTATGTTATTACAAACCTATTTTATCTTTGTATCCATATGAACCATTAATGATTGTAAATGAGAATATAGAACGGGCGGGGTAATAGTGTTTTTAGTAGATTTTTTCCATCGGTTGGTCGACCCTTTAGATAGGTTTGAGTCGGTCTTTCATTCCATCCACTTCCTTTTTTTCTGTAATTAAATTCAACAGTTTATAATTTTTTCATTAATTATTAACGGTTTATCTTGAAAAATAAATTTCAAATGAATACATTTTTACCGACATGTTTTGTACATGATGTGATGGCTATGCGATGAATGTTACAATAGTTTTTTGAATTGTATGAATGTTATTTTGGATATTGAACTATTTATCCCTCAACATAAGGTGATGGGTGGGTGTTGATAGTTATAAATCACATTCTTTATCACCTTGTATAAAATCAGTAAAATAAATGTATTAGTGTTTGTATGATTCACATTTCAAATAAGAATTTATTATAAAATTGATTAACTCATATAAGACATATACTTTCGGGGAATGGCTCGCCTCAATGCTAGTGGGGGTGGGGTGATATCTTCACACAATGGTTTTTCTTGAGTTATTTCTTCTCCTTGATCCCCCCATAAATGTTTACATCATCTGTCTTTTCCATTGGAATTGTTATTCGAGGTTTTCTGTTGTTTATCTCATCTGTTTCATTAATTAACCTTGATCCTCCTCCTTTTTTCCTCCAAATATGTTCAGGGTGTAACCCGAAAACCCACTCCTCTAATGTGTCCACACTGTTCTGGGAGCTTTAAGGCCACCGATACTATGTTTTCATCTAGTACAGGTGTTTTTGATTCATTTGACTATGTCAGATAGAAAATATATTAAAATAAGTGATCATTATTACATAATATCAATTTGAAGAATTTTTTTTTATTATGTAATACTTACACATTTTTTCCACAACTTTTGTGTGTTCTCATCTATTAGTGTCTCGTATTTATTTACACATGCCTCCTTCCATATCACATGGTGTGGGGGTGGATGTGGATTTAGATTTGGAGACATAAATCTTTATATGAACCTAGAAATATAATTATGGTGTTGTTTTATGTCATATATAAGTATTACAGTAGATTTAAAATACCTACCAAATTTTTTTCAAGTGTAACAAACCCCATCCTTGTTTTAAGGTAGGGGTACGCTGGTTTTGTTGCTTGTTCCATATTTCTAGAAATAAATTTTTATTTCATAAAAACAAATTTCAATCAAATTTATGAATACAAATACAGTGAAATGACATATTACAAGCCACGGTGTACCTGAAAAGACACATCCTCCCGACAGTTAGTAAACACATCCCACACTTCTTGGGTTATTAGGTGTGCATAGATAAGCGGTGGGTAAAGGATTATTTTACCATTAAAATATTTTAGATGATGTCTTGTTAGAATTGTGGGAAATACTCTATGAATCCTTCCAGTAATAATTAATACATATATTTTTGGGATTCATCTTCTATAAATTCTCTCTACAATGGATGATGAAGAGTAAGTCAATGTTTCATTATTTTATTTGTTAGTAAAATAAATAAATGATATCATAAAGTTACCATAATCTATTCCCACATTAGTTTCTGAAGTAGGAGCATAACATGGCTCCACTAATCTACATTAATCAGTACACATTTTCAAGGGACTATTCCAATGTAACTACTAAACATGGCCTTGTTGGGGTTAACATGATGGCCTTTCGAATTCTATCCGACCTCATATTTGATTTCCTTTGATGTTTTCCTTAATAATTATTTTTAACCCCACCAAAGTAAAACAATCCTATTTTTTCTATGTCATCGATAATTTATCACGTACTATTTTCAAAGATTCAACATTGTCAATATTTTTTTCTAGAGTGGTAGCATCGACATATATATATGGTAATTGCACCTCAATACTGGGAGCATCAAATGGTTGAGAAACCTCTGGTTCTTTAGGAATGGGAGCACCGACATGTCTAGAAGTTATTTTTTCCTATGAACTACAAGAAATAGTAGGTTGAGTGACATGTTGTGCCTCAGTATTGGTAGCACCAACATGTGCAGAAGGTCGTTGTTCTTCTGTACTACGATCAGTAGTAAGTTGAGAGACATGTTGTTCCTCGGGATTGGGAGAACCATCACACGCAGAAGTCATTATCTATAGATTTGGTTTAAAATTTACTTTAGAGTACATAAATTCAATAAAAATGGATAATAACATGAGGTATATTACAAAAAATACCTAATTATTGAAATCTCTATTTTAAAGTCTAAAGGGATTTGACACCTTTATAAAATATCTAAATCCATTCAATGTGGTCTCCTCTTATATACAAAACACCCCCTACATTGGGACCGCTACGAAGTGATTATGACATCCCAATGAAAGAGTCATATTCAGTTGAATTTTCCTCTAACCCTCATGTGATTTTGGTCAATAGCAGAAAAATTGAGCACTTTCAGTTTGTGGGTTATGGAATATAAAATACTTGTACTACTTGTGATTCTATTATAAACAGTTTATATTTGAACCCTTCTTTATGAAATCCTCTTTCACGAACCCCAATTCATCTATTTTAACAGCACTCCTGTTATCAACCAACATTCATTGAAAAAATCAGCCCTTGTAATGCTGTATAATCCAACTCCCATATTTGTTGGATGATGCCAATGTATGACATATTCACATAAATTGGATGTCCATCCTTAGTACTAGAAACATGAATCGATTTATCCACATGTGTGACTCCACTATTTTCCATGGTACTGTCTTCATCATTATCATTTTTATAGAAGATGTAATGATTAATTACATAACCATTATAAGATAATACATACACAGTTGGTCCTCTAGCTATCCATCGAAGTCGTTTTGAAATTGAATCCTGATTTTCATCTTACTCCATAAAAATATTGCACTGAAACCATCATATAAACTATGGATTATGTGTATTTTATATCCATATTTTATCCCTTCATGGATTCAAATTCCTAATAATTTCTTTGTGATTTTCAACATATGGTGAAACCTCCAAACTATTATAAAAAACATAAAGGTGGGTCTGCTCCTGATCTGTAATATTTACTATGACAACATCTCTTCCAAACCTTCTTTCACATACAATCCACCCAATGTGACGAGATACCGGTTGACCAATGCTTTCAACACAATATGGGTATTCAATACAAAATTAAATGGCTTCCTCAACAATATATCTCTCCACAATACAACCATATGTATGAATTTAATTTTTGACATAGCCTTTCAAAATCTTCATATACCATTCAATGGGGTACATCCATCTATAGTGTACATGAACACATATTGGAATCTATCTCACCAAGTGAACCATCAAATAAACCATCATGTCAAATAATGTTGGTAGGAAGAACATTTCCAATTCACACAATATGATGAAAATTTCTATTTCCATACTCAGAAATTTCATCAGGTTTATAACTTTGTTTCACATAGATTTGAAGAAGAAATAGAACTTGGTTAACATATGACATACATTTTTGGAAAAAATTCAACATAAATATATAAGAATTAGATATTTCATCAAAACATGGCATTCATGTGATTTCAGACACTCTAACTTTAAATTGGTTGTTGAAACAATGTTCTTGATATTAGATGAATACCCCTCAAGATCTTCTATATCATTCAAGAAGTTTCCAAACAGATATTACTCCTTCATGTAAAGAGTGTAAGAAATAGGAGGAATAAAACTAATTTTTTCACCCTTCATTGGTGCTAACCTAGCCTTAAATCCTTCCATTGTTTTTCCTGGTGAATTTAGAAATATTATGATGACATTGTCACATAATGTTATTTTTTCAATAGGCATAACATCAAGGAAATGACTGATGTATAGAAAATTATTGTATAGTAATTAAAAAAACATGATCTATTTTCCAACTAGATTTCATACAGTTTTTTGAAAAATATTTACCAAAAATAGTGTCCACATATTTTACTTTATCAAACATTTTATCACCTATTAGTGGAGGCGGTGTGGTATGTTTTTATAAACATCCATCAAATTATGTCATCCAATATTGGTACTTACGTTTCTAGTGTATAAATTTGTGATGTCCTCGAAACATTGTTTTTGATGAATGTTTCAACCTATTTGACTGTGTACCTTGTTTGAAAATGGGACACCCTTGAGTTACTTTAATGCTATATAATGAAAAATTCCCATAAATAGGAAATTAATTTCTTCATCGATACCACATAGATCTCAGTGAGAAATATTAATTTCTATAAGAATCATACAACATAACATGTAAATCCACAAATAATTTCTAATCCTTGATCAATGGAGTCAAATAAACATCAATATCATTACTCAATTGTTGTGGTCTGGATATAAGCATAAAGAACATGATGTATTTTCACTTCATGTGTAACCACATTGGAAAGTTATAATTTACCATCATAAATGGCCATACTTTGAGTGCTACTTTGAAATCCAAAAGGATTCACTGCATCTCTAGATAATAAAAGATAAAGGTTTATCAGCTCATTTCCAAATTCAGGATACTCATGATCAATTCTCTTCCATTGAGGAGTGTCTATAGAGTGATGTATCTGCATGCCACGTCAATTTCTTGGTAGTCCCCTCACTTTTATATAGGCTCCTAAACCATTGAATGATAGGAAAGTACCATATAACATTTGTAGTACCCGATTTATACTTTTTTTTTCGAGAAGCACCCCACTTTGGGCGTTGTATAAGTGATTTTGGGTCCTTGAAAAATATTATACAATCATTTTAGAAGTCATGTATTCTTTCATAGATCATACCCATCGAGCATAACATTCTTTTGATATTGTATGTTCAGATCGGAATCTGATTATCTTCTGGGAGCATGCCATTCAAGAGGGAAAGTAGTTTTGTAAAACATGAATCACTCTATTTGTTGTCAGTTTTCAAATATATAGATTCATTACCGTTGAAAATGCTGTACATTTAGTGCAACCAGCATATAATGAATTCTTTGTAGAACTCTTTAACTCCTCAAAAAAATTAGACAATCTTGAAGTTAATCTTCAACTGTCATTGTCATTTCCTCATTACAATCTTTATCATCATCCACATATTTAATAACATCCTCGATACATTCTTCTTTATTTTCCACACTTATAATCATTTCATATGATTTATAAGACACAATGATACTCCAATAACTTGCTACAATCTCTTTTTCCCATTGTTCATTCTAGAATTTATAACTTTGATATATTCTATGACAGATCAAGTGTTATTCAAATTCTTATAGACTAATTTGTCTTGAATAAAAACAATGTAAACGTGGAAAAATGATTTTAGAAGGGTCATATAAATGATCTTTTTCAAACTCTATGAACTCATTCACTCCATCTTCATACTATTTTGTCAAACAATTGGCATCCATCCATTCTTTATTTATATTCATCCTATTTGATTTAGTAATATTAATATTTAACAAGATAAATACACAATGATTTGATATAAAAATTAACCAAGGCTAAAAGAAGTTATATACATTAAGTCTCATTCAATATTAATCCCCAATATCCACTTTCTAGAACCAAGGTCCTTCATTTGGGATCTTCTAGATAAATCAATCTTCAGCTCTTCCAGCCATTCCTTTATTGGTCCAACTAATTAAAATTCTACCACATAAATATGTAAAATGACAAAACTCCTAACATAATACACCTTCAAATAGTAGTAATTATTTACGTTACACTGCATGAACAATAATTCTACTAAATCATTGAAATTAAAGTTATACTATCTTGGTGACTACTTAAGACCACAAAAACTCAATTTGAGACTAGAATTGATGCTTCTATTCCATTTATCATGAAGCCTTCCAGTTGATCTATGTATATCTATTACTCTGAATCTATATGAATGAATTTAATCATGAAATTCATTTTTTCTTGAAATAAAACATCAATGGAAACAAAGATGAGAACCATATCAATTATTATATGCTTCACAGTTGGAGATAAAATCTAACATAAATATAATCATTCTAATTATTAAAATAAATTTACAATTAGAGACAAAATGAACTATTTCATATCATCCACTTTATCCAATACATGATAAAAATAATTTTTCTATAGATCCCTCTTTCATCGTTCCAATTATATTATCTACAATGCATCAAAATCATAGAGGAAATTCAATTAGTCCTTCATTTTGTACTCACACTACAACAAGGCTAATAGTCAGCCTATGTTGAATAATAAACAAATAGAAAACTCCACCTGACTTACCCACACATTCCTCATTAGGGAAACTCTTATAAACTAAAGAAACCATACAACAAGGGGAAACTAGATATTGTGTGAGATAACTGGTTTAGTATTCGTCTGGGCCCATTTATTAATTAATAAGGTTCCCATGCATCCTAAAAAGTGGAAGTGAGAAACAATAAGCCAATGATCATCACATGAATAAATATAATATAAGTAGTAAATCACATGTCATCTCTAATACAACCACAATAAAGATACCATTTTCACATCCATGAATAAGCATAAAAAATTTCATATTTATAATCAATCGCATCCATCTGAGAGAAAAGACCTAAATAGATTTATCAAACAACCCCCTAATTTAAACTGTGCATGTGATGTTAAATTCAAAGTTGGTTTAAGAGTTACAATGGGGTTAAACATTATTTCACCTTTTATATGAGTGAGTTAATGATGGATATCCTATGGGTTGGATAGATTTAGAGACATTCCCATTCCATGGAGTTATAATCAATCAAATTTTCTTCCCTATATAATGTATTGGTTTTTTAATTCTATAAAAATATAAACTTAAAATATTTTGGAAAAATTACATTTCATATTTCCTTTGAAAAATATTTATAAAATCACATTTGAAATCCCATTAAAAAAATAACCATTTACACAAATTACACATTAAAATAACATAATCGTTTTATAATAATACAATAATTTCCATAAACTCTTTCACAAAACCAAAATTCCATTTTTAAAATAATTTAAGAAATCTTCATGAACCAACTATCTTAAAATTTACATTTAGATACAATCCTTTATATTTTACAATTTTTTTACATAAATCTTCATACGCTGCTTGTTAAAATGAATCCATCATTAAATACACTTTCAAAACATTCACATCCCTTTATAAAATCCAATCGAGTGAGGTGACAAACAATTAGCATTTGACCTATGTCCATTCCAAGTGTTTAAATCATTTTAAATATATTTAAAACAAAAAATGGTATATTGAAAACATATAATTTTATAATGAAAATTTCAAAACACTTCAATCATTTTAAAAGAGCCGCTTTGGAATTTTCACAAAAACATAAATCATAAGAGAGTCACATTATAAAAGATACATGAATAAACAATAACCCAAATATTATAAAATATAAAGCTATAAAAGGTTTACACATGATCCAAAATATAAATTTAAACCAAAAATTTATTTATTTGAAAGAGAGACACTTTATAGTTAATATCTTTAAAATAAATAAATAAATATTGTTTCTTTATACCCTATGGTGACCTCTACATCCCATTATTATTACATATTTAACAAGTGACTATGGAACACCACTGTAAAAGTGTGTCCCTTTACTATAAAAGTTTGAGCTTTATGAGAAGATGTATCAATTTCATATGAGGCTCCATCACATGATAATAAACTATCATCCATGTCATGTAAGATAGATGTATCTAAAATATGTGATATATTGATTTTAGAATATCTTTATTGAAAATCTATGTTCTCATTATAGTGGGAAACTATTATAACCTGTTAATGTGAATTATATGCCAAGGAAATTAAAAAATTAATGTTAAACAGAATAATAATCTCTATGTGATATAAATATGTATACATATTTTGGAACTTGAAAGTATAATGTTAGTTAGATCTATATTACCAGCTCTAAAAATTTATATTAAGTGACATAAATAACCTTTTAAAAGGAATGTATATTTATAACATTTTTTATAAAAAATAAAAAAAGATCAATTTTTATTCGAATCAATCATTATCTTTCATATCACCAAATTAGGTAAACCTTAAACTAAAAAAATATATTAATCCAAATTTTAAAATTTTAAAAAATTAATTAAATATAATCAAAATTATTTATATAATATATTAATTCATAATTATTAATTCAATGTAATAAAAATTAATAATTCAAAATTAATAATTTAACATAATTATTAATTCACAACCATTATTAATTCAAAATAATTACTAATTAAAAACATTTATTAAATGAAAATTATTAATTAAAAAAAATATATTAATTTAAAAATAATTTATAAATTACTTATATGAACTATTAATTCAGGATAATTATAAATATTTATAATAACAATTTTCTATAATAAAAATTATTTATAAATTATTTATAATTATTTATATTGTTATAATTTGTTATAATACAAATTTTCTATATAGACATTATCAAAATTATTTATATTTGATTTTTATTTTTATTTATCAATAATGTTGAACTTAGAAAAATCATCATTTATAAATTACATCTAATGAACTATTTAGATACCCATGAAAATATTGTTTTTTGTAATTATTAATAATTAAAATTATGTTCATTTATATAAATATTAATTCCAGAAAATAATATATCCATGAATAAGGAAAATATTTATCTTTTTCATGAAACTCAAGACACCAAAAATTTTAATTTATGAACTAAATACTTTTATTTTCCCATTACCATGGGCATATATAAATTATCAAGGGAAATAATATAACCATGCATATTATGTGCAAGGTATCTCATAAGTATCTCAAAATTTCTTGAGACTCACAGATTCATAAAGAAACTACTCATTTGGTCCATATAGCATTCAAACCTCAATCATAAAATACTCTCAACGCAATAAATTAAATGATGAAAAACATGAAAGGGGACGACGTCGCAACATGAAGGCACACCACTAGGAATTTATTTCATATTAAATATAACTTAAGAAAAAAACAAAATCAATCCAAAATATATCTATATATTAAAAATTCATAATAATGTGGAAAAAATGTCATACCCCTCCAAAAATAGTAGTAGGGTCTGAAAACGGGGAATTCGGGGTAGGCAGTGGGAGTAGGGGTTCATAGGGGAGGTGGGGTTCGTGGAGGAGGTGGATTCATAGTAGAGGAGGGTTCGCAATGGAGGAGGGGTTCGTGACAGGAGGTGGGGTTCAGAGCACGGAGGAGGTGGGTTTGCGGTTGAGGAGCGACAAATGAGGGGTTCACGGTGGAAGAGGAGGAGGGGTCAGCGATATCAGAGGGGTCGACAACGATAGAGGTGTGGTCGGGGAAGAGGAGAGGTTGGCTTCCACGAGAGCTTAAGGTGTGAAAGATAAGAAGTCGATAGTTATAGTTTGTTTATAAAATTGGGTGAAGCTTTTATCAGCGCTAGTTAAAAAGAACTGATAAAGGTTTGTTTTATCAACACTATAATAGAACACACTCATAAAAAAGCATTTATTGGCACTTTTTTAGTGCTGATAATGTTATAATGTAAATAATTTATTTATATTATTATAGATATTTGTAATCCTATATATATGATATATATATATTTATTTATGTATAATTGTAAGTATAAATAAATAAATAATTATTTATAATTATTAATTATAATAATTATAATAATTATATATATTAATAAAATTATAAATATAATAAATATATATTTTTAAATTTTATATTTATTTTAAAAAACAAATATGTATTTTTTTATAGTTATTATAAGAAATAAATATATATTTTCAATTCAATAATTATAAAATATTAAGAAATATAGTTATTATATCAATAATTATATAATATATATCATTAATATACTTATTATATTTATAATCATAGAAATATATATAATAAATATATTAATGACATTTATTTATTAGATTATAGATATAATAACTATATTTCAAAGAATTTTTTAATTATTTAAATGTAAATATATATTTATTTATAGTTTTAACTATAAATAAATAAATATTTATTTATTTAAATAATAATAAAATTATAAAAATATATTTATTATACTTATAATTTTATTAATATATAAAATGAATATATTTATTATAATTTTATAATTATAATTATTTTATTTATCAATATTTGTAAATATTTATAAATATATATATTTAATTATGTATATTTATAACATTATAAGAGTAATGAATAAATGTTTTATAATTTTTAAAATTAATAAATATTTTTATATAATTATAACTATAATTAAATATATATTTATTTGTAATTAAAAATTATAACAAATATTTATTTATAGTTATAATTATATATATATAATTATAACAAATATATTTATAATTTTATAAACATATATAATTAATATGTTTATTATAATTTTATTTTTTTTAAATATATCTATATTTATTATCAGAAAAGGTCCAGGAGTCAGGCAAACCTACTCCTACCAATGTTTATTGAAAAATAAAAGACCAGCATGAAAGAGAAAGGATGGGGTCAAAAATAGAACAATCTCTCATAAAAAAAATGAAAAACTACAAATCATAACAAAATCTATGATTAGGGGTATCATTAGCTAATTCTCATTATGTCTATTAATTATTATGATTTAAAATACCATAGTACATTACCTAAGTTTTACCTTCTCTAGAGTGAGCTCCTTCGGAGAAGACCTGGCAGAATGACCACACCCATCGCCACCACGCCCTTGGCCACAATTTTTTGGATGATGCCCACATTTCCATGTCCTAGTTTGTATCCAATCCCCTTCTGTTTAATCTTTCAGGTGTGGAATATCCTCTATAAAAGATCTCCCTAAGTGAGGGTATTCCCCAATTTTCAGAATAGGGGGAACATCAGTATACTTTATATTCTTTCCTTTTCCATATGAGGAGAGCTCATTCCTTATTTCTTTATCCACTTCATTCTGCACCTCGTGTTCAATGCGAGTTTCAACATCATCACTGGCCTTCACTGGCTCATCAGATAGAATTTTTCCTATTTTGGATCCAAGAAGGACATCATTGAATGAAATACTTTCATCTTAAATTCATTGACTGCATTCATCCCTATTGACATTAGTAACAACGGATATAATCTCCATTCCTAAAGAAGATACACCAATTTTTTGATCTGATATATAATCACCATTTCCCTTCAAGTCAACATCTATAATTGCTCCCCTCTTAGCAGCGGTGTAATTACTCAAAGTGTATTTTATCAAAAAAAATTTACCAGAAGGTTGAGAAGTCTCAGCATGTTTGAATTTAATATTTCAAACATTCATACAGTTGTATACGTCATTCCTAAAATCCATACAGAACTTATAGAATGAAGGGATAAATTCATATTCAAACTAAACATAAATTTTGTCACCATTTTTCACAAGAGTCACAGATTCAAGAAAAGGATTTAGCATTTCAACATCCACAAGGACTTTAGAAAAATTCCCAAATTTCCATTCAACAGTGTTCTTATTCATCCTAATAGGTGCACCAATATAGGAGACAATATTGTTAAGAATAAGAGCATGCCAAATCACCCAAATGAGACCGTAAATTCTAGTTCATATATGTGTTGTTGTATTCCTTTGTGCATGTAGGTTGAAGCTCAAATCCCAAGAAGAGACAAGAAGGATCCCCAAATTATGCACATAAAAAGTGAAACTCTAAGAAAATTACATATCTTATACTTTAGAGAAAATTAAATGAAATTACCCTATTCTAATAGGAACAATCCGCCACTTGAAAATGCCTAAAATCCTGGAGATACATAAATTTACCTTCTCAGTATTCAGCGGTTTATCACCCGTGCCAAGAATGAAATGCCCAATGAGGGTAAATTTACATGCATCAAACCTCTCACGAAGAGCATGAGTATTTGTAATAATTTTGAAGGTCCTACTCGTAGATATGGAAATATGAGGTTCCAAAACACTTTAGATCCTTTTACAGCTAGAAATGTCATCTGAAAAAGAGCTTAAGAAAAGTAACAACCCTTGCGTAGGTGCCTCAACAGCCGACCCACATGATTAGGAACCACCGACGCTACACCATCCCCTATGCTGCAAGAGACACAAACATGAATGGGCTCACCCAATGGTGAAATAGGACCCACGACCACACCAATCCCCACCGAGCCAGAAGATGGAATGAATTGGGGTTTGCTCCTCCTGAACTTTCCATGCCAGAAGAGACTCCAATAGAAGTCTAATCGGACACGGGCATGGATCCTCGTAAAACTGCCATGCCAGAAGAACCTCTGACAAAATTCATGTTGGGCCTGAGATCGGAACCACCCGAACTTTCCAGAAGCACCACCACATCTGAAGACCTCAACTGCGTAACCCTAACACCATCTCGAGGTGATCCTATAGTCTCCCACATATATTAATAATTAATTATAATTATAATTATAACTATTTGTATTTATTTATAAAAGTTTTGTATATAAATCTATATAATTAATATATATAATATAATTTTAAAACTATATAAATTTATCAATATTAATTTAGAATTATAATTATAACTATTTTTATTTGTTTATAAATAATTATATATATTTATAAATATATATATTTATAACTTTATAAGTATAATAAATATGTTTATTAACAATATATAATTATTTACATATATATATATTTATAATTTTAGCTATAAATAAATATATTTATAAATATTTGTAAATGATTATATATATATATTTATAAAATCATAATAGAAGTATTTATTTTAATTTTATAATTATTTAAATATATATCTTTATAATTGTAATTAAAAATAAATATATATAAAAAGTATTTACATAAAATTAAAATTTTATAATTAAAAATATAAAAAATAATTTTATTTTAATGTTATATGTATTTTTTAGAACATAATAGATTCTTGCTTAACATGAATAAATCATATACCTACTAACGTATAGATAATAAAAAGAATGTTATCACATATGAAAAACATGAATAAGAACATGTGTGTAATATATAAATAGACATTCATGATTAATACATATCGTACATGTATGATAATTATACTCCCATGCATCAATATATTTATTGACCAAATTCATTGGAAACATATATTTAATAATTTATATTAATAATTATAAATATATACATTAAAAAATGATTTATATATAATTATAATTTTAATAAATATATTAATTATTTAATGAAATTTATTATAATATTAAAATTATTTAAATATATAATTATTTATTTATAATCTTAGATATAGTTTTTTTAAACATTTTATATATTTTTGAATTATTAAAAAAAATATTAAATATAAATATTCATTTTTTATATAATATATAAAAATAATTTTTTTTTGTATATAAATATAATAATTTTATATAAATTAGTAATTTTTTTATTAAATTGATTTATCAGCGCTAATAATAGTGTTGATAAAAATACCATTTGTCAGTGCTAAAAAAAGAATTGATAAAGGGTACCCATTTATCAGGGATTTTTTCTAGCGCTGATAAAGGCCCTCCTTTATTAGTGATTTCTGTTTAGCGCTGATAAAATATGGTGCATCCCTTGTTCGGATTTGTGGTAGTCACTTTAGTGTGCGACAAAAATGATATGGTCATCCTAGTTATGCATGGCGAGGGATGAGGATAAATTGGCTAGGGCGTCATCTTGACTATTCTGTGACTAAGGGATATGAGTCACATCCTGATTTCCTAGAAAGTGGGCTATTAGTTGATGGGTATGCTCTAATAGGGGAACCATGTATTTCTTTCTAATTATGTAGTCAGTATTGATCTATTTGATGAATAACTTGGTGTCTCCCTCCACATTTAAGTGGGGCACATCAACCTTGAGAGCCAAATTGAGACCTGTAATGAGAGATTGATACTCCACCTCTTTTTTGGTGAATACCCCTGATAGTAGGAATGAGTATGGTGGGATGGCCTTTGTAGGTGTGATGAAGACAATCCCTATGATTACTGTGTTGAGCATGGGTTTGTTGATCCTTCTACAGGTATGGCTTTAGGAGGCACTATCAAAATGAATCTTCTAATATAGAATTTCTTGATCCACAGAGAGGATAACCTCATCCCTTTGACAGATTTTTTCACAGCAAACCCTTTGTCGAACTGTTGGAGGATCACTTCCCAACACGCCATTCATCCTGTCAGAGTAGGGTTATTGAGAATTTACTTCATTGGTTTTACCTAGGACACAATCTATATCTCATGATGCTATAAATAATTTTGCAACTTCTCCACTATGAGAACTAGTGCAAGACAACTCTTCTCAATAGGGGATTATTTGGACTCCATGTTTACGAGAATGAAACTAAGATATTATAAAATATTTTATTCGCTCTCATTTAATTTATGGGAAAGAAGGGAACTGATGGAACATTCTTAAGTAGTCACATAGAGGATAAGAGGATTCCAAGAGATGGGTGACATTAGAACTAGAGGATGTAGCATGTACTTCTTTATATCCTCTAATGATGTCTGAAAATATTCATCCCATGGGTAAACAATTCATTTCTTCACAAGCCTTGAGAATGAAATAAATTTTCAAGCCATATTTGTGATAAATCATTATATATAGGTTAAGGGGAAATGGGCACCATAAAATTCCTAGAGGTTTCATAGTGGAGGAATCTGGTTGATGGAATTGAAATTATCTGGTTCGATCTTCATGCCTCTGCATCTGATGATGATGCTAAGAAACTTCATAGAGGAAACCACAAATGCACAGATCAAGGGGTTCATCTTCAAATGCTTGGAGTGGATGAAACTGAACACTTTCCCATGGTCCTTGAGTATGTCCAAACACTAAATACCAAATTTTCCATATAACATTGTATTCAATTCTTGAGTATTGGATTGAAGAGGTGATGCATGGCCTACTGATAAGTGTCCACTAAATTATTTTGGCAAAGGGTATCACTTGATAGCATAAAGCCCATTGTAGTTCCCTAAAGGTGGTGGAATCCTCATCCATAGTAGCCATACATATCTAATTGTACCCAAAGTATCAATCCATAAATTAGTGGTCTTAAAACCATAAATTTTCATTGATTAAGATCTCTATCACTGGAAGGGGAAAACTGTCCTTTTGGAAATTGAGATTGACGTCCTGAAAGTCGATATAGACTTTGATCTATCCATTCTTCTTCAAGGTTCGGAAGATGTTGGCTAGCCATCTGAGATACTAGATATCGCTGATTAAGTTGTCTTTGATAATATTATCATCCTCATCCCCGACCATAGAATCTTGGGAGGTCTGAATCTTTCTGGTAGGCTATTTTAACCTACGATAACTCACTGGAAGGTCAAAATGGTAAACTATCACATGAGGGTCCAGCCCAGGCATCTCATTATTTATCCAAGAAAATATATCACAATGGTTCTTTAGGAAGTCCCCATACTTATTTTGTTCCTCTGAACTCATGAATACACTAATCAAAAATCAGCCTTGAATCATCCTCTATAGCAAGGATCTCATGAATGCGGATCTTCCAGGTCAGATGACTTAGGAGAAGCACTAGTGTTTTCTTGGGAAGACATGGAATCCTCACATAGGGGTTCTTTCTCTTCTAATACCATGGAGAAAAAAATCATTCAATAAAACTCTATTTGGAATTCTACAATTAGGTCCATTATTAATGTTAAATAAATTGTTTCAAGTATGATTATTTGGGTTGATTCCTTATTTATGGAACATGAGGGAATACCATGAAATGGTAGACATAGGGAGAACTTCTCGGTACATCATAGGATTAAGAGATTCATGTATCACCTGAGCATGTCTTGTGTAGTAGTATGAGGTAATCTATGGGTGATCCTTTTTCTTTGGGAAGCCTAAACCCTTTTTATTGGAGAGAAAAAAGAAACCTCCCTAGTTTAGAATTATGGACTCTTAATACTGAATAAAGTGAAAAACTGCATCATTCAAGTCTTCCCATGGATTGACCTCAGTGGAATTAGATCATTGGGAGAATTGATGTGCTCATCTTCATTGGCATGTACCTATTTACCCTCTCTCTTGTAGTAATTAGAATACAGATAGTGGGATTCGAAAGATTATAATGAGGATACATCACCCTAGAGTACCCCTACTAGACAGTCGAGGGAGTATTTGAGGCACTAGTGATACATAGAGGGGAAAACTACATGAAAATGAATCTAGGTTCTACCTAACTGCACATTGTAGGCGATATCTTATGAGATTATAAAAAATTAAATGTTTCATATCAAGATACAAAACTCTATCATTATCCAGAAATATCCAAGAAAATTTCTACCCACTATTTTTATAACCATGAATCGTCTTGTTGGAGGGAGTCAATGCTTCTGTCGGGCAAAAATTATGTATTGTATGAGTTAGAATGAGGTTGATATGAGAACCAATTCCCATAATAAAATAGTGGATTTTCTTTCCATTAAACAATATTGTAATGTATAGTGGTCATATTTACCTAATCATTAGGAAATCCTTCTTTTCAACCGAAAATGAGATGATGGATTGACATTCCTCTTGCTCGGCCTCCTCTGCATAGTTGGAATATACTGCAGATACTTCTTCTTCGAAATGAATAAGTATTTTTAAAGATTTTTCCATTCCCTCACAAAATTATTTTGAAAATAGGAGGGCCTTGAGGATTTAAATCCTTATGGGTATGCTGACAAGGTTCTTCAACACATCATATTTCTGTGTTAGAGGCATATTTCCCCCCGCAGAGGGTTTCTCCTTAATAAGGGGCACAAAATATACTACTAACTAAGATGAATAAACCACTAGGTTTTGGCTAGTGTTGAAACATTATACTCCTACATAGATAACCTACTATAAACAACTATCAGATGAATATATAATGGTTGAGGTATAGCTATTGATGGATGTGGCTCATAGTGGTGTGCTCCCAACTGAGCTACTTGGTCAACCAACATGATCGACTACGAATGAGAACCTGACAGAGAAGGATGTGAGGAGAGTGGTTTCTAAGCTCTGTGAAAAAGCTATTATCTGGTCATAGTAGAAATTATGGCCTTGTTTGAGGAACTAGATTGAGCATTATGAAATATCACATTTCCTCATCCTTTCCTTTAACAGCATAGGCCCAAGTCACCAAAAGGGTTTTTCATGGAATTCCTCACTATAGGGAATTATGAAGTGATATAATCGATTGAAAGTGATTAAAAAGTCATACTTATATTCCTCATTCATGGAATAATTAAATATTAACATACTCTGGGTCCATCACCAAGCTTAGGAGTCATTAAGTCACTTAGACTGCGAGATTCCATCAACACCTACAAGGGTCTCTAATTTCTATTGTGATATCTATTCCCTCTCTTTTGAGACTAGGAATGCTATAACACATATGATTAAGTGGTAGATAAAGTTGGAAAAATAACTAAAAGAGGTTATATCTTTCTCAAATGGGCATATATTTCACCTTGAATGTGCGATACTTCCTCCCAAGACAACTATTCTTCATATTTTTGCATCCCTTAGCTGTGACGCTATTCACCATAGCCATCACTGTTGCTATTAGGGTTTACAAATATGTGTTTCACCTATGTGAAAATGTCACCCAAATTGACCAAACCATGACCCAATTTTTTCTAGAGCCAGTATTTGAACACATAACATTCCTTGATGGTTTTTTCAAGGAACCTATGTTATGGGATATAATTAGGATGACCAGTGAGGCAAACCACCACTGATATATTTCACTATTAAAAAAATTATTATTCCCTTCTCCATTGAATAGATGAAATATAATGAGAATTATGAAACCTTGAAGGAATAAATCAGTTTTATTCTTTATAGTAAGGTTGCTCTAGGATCCTAGTCTTTGGAAGGGGTTGGAGGAACATTCTACCATCTATGCAGCTATGCTTGATGAGGTAATTCTTGGCAGTTTTGTTCTAGGATATGTTATTCTTGGTAGGGATGCACTTATCAAGGCTATTTTGGTAAAGGGGATAACAACTATAATTGTTTGAGGTCCTCTACATGCATGGTGATGATAGTCTCTGATATTTCATTTCTTCTCACGAGTGCTGGATAAGGTAGTGGGAATAACTATTGGATAGTATACTAAAATCCTTCCTCCAGATGATGGACCTTATTGGGAAACTCCAAGAATCCACCTAGAAATTTTTGTGTGATGAGGGTAGCGATCATCTCACCATTAACATTACCCATAAAGATCATCAATAACTATTCCTAATATAGTTTCATGTTGATGGAGTACTTGAGGTCATTTCATCTGGTGAAAAAATACAGGGCGCAGTCATCAATACTGTGTTTTCACTTGAAGAGGTTTGAAATACATATCTTGTGCATGATGGATCTGAACTGGTATATGAATTATCTATGAAGGTCTTCCAAACTAGAAATAGACCTTATGGGTAGCTGGTTGTACTAGGAGAACATGGGTCCTTCTAGTTTCTAAACAAAAAAAAGAATCTTGGATGCCTCCTACTATTATTAGGTTCCTAACATAGGTCCACACCTTGAAATAAATTGTTTTTGGTGCTTAAATGGGTCACCCATCCCATTGAATGGGTTGAAATTGGAATTTTAAAACTATGGGGGAGATCTAATATTTATAATCCATACAAGGTATGACTTTCCATCAGGTGGGATTACCATACGGAAAATTTATAAGGCATCAAGATGAGTGGTGAGAGTGAATATGAAGTCATCATAGTACGAATAGTTGGCTTATAATTCATTGATATGCCCATTAAATCATGGATAGGGCTCATCAACTCCAAGAGCATCATGGCCTGGATCCCAAGGAGGATATTAACACTACTCATGTAGGTTTGGATACTCATATCTTAGTCAATTCTCATATCCCCCGGCTTCCACTCCATCTAGTTGTGTGGGGCCACCGAGCTCGATCTGGGGAATCTAGACAAGGTGTGCTTATTTCAACATTGTAGAAGATGTGATCTCTATAATCTATGTGATGTTCTTCAATGAAGTTGATGATGAAAATTTTATACTTCTCAACCTATTAGAGCAATGCGACTACCATGGCTTCAATCTCTTTTTTTGATATATCCTCTAATGAATTGGAGGGATTGAAATTCCCCTTTCCCATGTTGATATTCCAATGGGAAGGTAGAAAACATTTATTGAGGGGATCTACAAGGTTGAGTACCTACCACAATTGATGAGTGAGGTCACCTGTCATAAGGTCTATCTGGTACTATGTTACCCCTTGAGGTGGATTTTCCCCGTCACACCTTGATTTGGTTCCCCTATTCCTATGATCACCAGGTATTTCATTGAAAACTATGTTAAACATGATGGTTTCTATAAGGAAACTTTTTTCATTCATGGATAGGCCACATAGTCATAATATAGGGCTTAAATGGAGAGAAACATACTATCCCTAGCCTATAATATGAATATGTAGAGATTATTCTTCCACGAATCAACAAAAAAAAATTAGGCTATTAACACATATTTGATGAAGGTTCTATTGGTAATCTTATGAATCATAGTAATGGGCCATTGGTAGTGCTAGAATGTTAACTCTTCTTCACTGGTGGTCGATTGCCTTGGAGTGATCATGGCTTCCCAGATATGTTTACTATTGATCCCAGTGTTGATGAAACATTACCCAAATGATCTAGAAGAAACAAATAGTTTGTACCTTGGTGAGGGTATATGGGATGTCTAAGTCTAATTTTATGGGAGGTCAGATCAGAACTGATAGCTCATAGGTAGCCAGAGCCTCCCACAAACCCTCTTCTTTGGGGAAAGAGTCTTGCATTTTGTCAGTCTGGGTTCCAATTAAAGTTAGCCATGAAATTTGGCGGAGACACCAATGTTGACCACTTTTGCTTCTGGTTTATCGGAAGTGGATTCACTGCATGATTAAAATGTTTTCTATACACTTGGATGTATCTTGAGGGATGTTACATCTTCATTATCACATCCATGTTGGATGAGGTGTTCACCACTACATCAAGTGTGAGGGTGTTGGTGCCTATTTATGGCATGGTGTAGTTCTCGCCAATTGAAGGCATTATCCCAATCCCAAGAAGCTCCCAAATGTATTAGGTGGATGTATAGAGGTTAGATAACGATGATGATAAATATAGTTGCAATATGATCATGTAGAAGGGAGTAATGACATCCCCCACCTGTAGGTACATGAGTAGGGATCATGTGATCCTATAGACATCAGCTTTGGGAATTGTAAGCCTCAACTATCGAGCTTCTTCCTCAAACTCTAACCGCTAGGGTGAATGATCCATTATCAAGTCATCTATCACCATGATATCAGAGAGGTCAATGAGGACAATTATAACATTGTGTTCCCAAGGTTCCTCCTCCGATGGTTGGTATTCTCCCTACATCCCTGAGATAGTTCTTCAGGGTAGGGTTTGTCTTCATCGTATGAAGGAACTATATACTGGACATTGATGGAGTAGGGAGGACCACTATTTGGATTGAAGTTAGAGTGGGGAGGACCTCTTCTTTGGTTGATAGAGACATGAGGAGGACCTTCATATTGACTGTTGATGGAGTGGGGAGGACCTATGCTCTCTTTTTTGGTAGCATAGGGAGGACATATATGATGACTGGTGAATGAGTGTATAAGATCATTGATAGAGTAGGGATGGCCACTACTCTGATTAGATGGAGCATGGGGAGGGCCTCCATTCTTATTTTTGATGAATCTGGTAGGACCTTTGAATTAGTTGGTAGAGCCATGGGGAGGAACTTCATTTTCTGTAGCAGGTGTATGAAGAGAACCTTTATATTGTGTGTTGAAAGAGTGAGGAGGACCTCCACTCTTATTATCATCTTCAAAGTATGGCCCGTAATAGGTTTTAGTGGTTCCAAAGATTGAGAGAGTCAAACTGACCTACCTATGAGGCGATTGAGTTTTTAATCCCAATCAGACAAAATCGATCACTAATTTTATATCACATGGTTCTAGTGGCATATTTTGGGAGTGGTACTTTCCACAGGATCTATAGAATATAACCCATGTTGGGAATTATCTAGGTTCTTCCCTTGACTACAGTGTTGGGTGCTCTCGACTCGGGATGGCAGAGTGGTGGTGAAGTCCACCAACTATTCAACCTATAAGGCTAGTTAGTGCTGGCGTTGACAAGGATTTATGGGAGCCCTCTTTGGATGCTATTGAGAAGTGATCACTATTAGAATGAATCAAATATACCATTACTACCTAGTGTAAGGGATTTAGTTTTTTGAGTGCTCCGAGGAGAGACTCCTAAAGTAGTTCATCTTCAGAATAGGGTGTGGTATCCCACTACATGGAAATAAAGGGTGGTGGTGTTAATGAAAAAATATTTCCTCATGGTCCTAAAAGGCTATATATCTTACGATAATGACCCTTTCCTACTGATACCAGTTCGTGAGAGTGTCGATCACCATCCTGTAGAATATTTCATACGGTGAGACGGGGTGTGGGAACCTGATAACTGAAGTCATGGTGGATTCATAACTGTGAGAGATTTTCTCATCAACATCTCGCCTTCCAAAAAACCTATAGGCACTGAGTTTATTATTTACCATAGATTGAGTCTTATAAGTCACGTGGAGTCAGAAATATATAAAGGTATAGGAATTGTGATTCTTAGTTCCCCAACATCGTCCAATATTTTGAAGTAGATAAGGATCCATGCTGATGATGTCATAGACCAAGTATTCCTAATGCTAATTACCCCAATTCATAGGCGGGTTTCATGCTAGGCCCACCATTTTATTGGTGGTACCTAGTGCAGAATTTCTAAATCTAATGACAATCCAATCTACAGATTCCCAAAATGCTACAAATCCCTATGTTTGAGGAGAAGAGTTTCATATCAGGTTTACTATTTTGTTTCCTATGCTTTCTATTGGGCGCCATCACGTCATTCCTAAAGCTTCTGTTACCCGTATTCTCACTTTCCAATGGTAGGATATTTTCATCAAATTAATCAGAGATGTATGCTCCATGATTTAAATGAGATGATGGGATGGTAGTTCTTCCTTCCATGGATTCCTCCTTGAAGCTTGATTCTTATTCCAGTTCTCCCTCATAGATTATGTCGTGTTCATGGAACTCATTCTAGGGGCCATATCAATATAAAATCCAATTAATTATAATGTTTCTATATAAATAGGGAATCAAAATTCAGTTAGGAGATTAGTCACATGGGGACTCTCTTGACATGTCTAGACAATGAGTATATTAGGCACATGTTATTCTTCCTCTATAGAGGGCACCTCATTTGAGGAATAATAGGAATGGAAATATTGGCATCCCATGTGCATCACGACTTATTTTACACCCATGTAATATGTCTTCCAATGATTTTTAACTCATATGTAAATTTTTTATGGAATTTTATACGTATTATGGACCAGTTCACAAGTTTAACTTTCTATAGAGGTGGGAACAATTCTAAAGTCTTGTGGGGATAGGTTGGGAATAAGTTTAATGGATTTTGATGACAAAACAAGACTAAGTTTAAAATCATGGAGAGAAAAAATTGGTACGTGTTTAATATCTTACAGAGAAAAGTTTGTAGATCAGAAGACCCTATTGAGGTGGATCAAGGTTGTGTGTCCATGAAGGGAAAATTCCACTCCTGGATTTTGGATCAGAATGCCCTATTGAGGAATATCGTAAAGGTTCATCCCTAGGGGGAATATGTCACACTGGGGTGGATGGATTAGAATGCCCTCTTGAGTCATATATGAGAGGTTCTTCCCTAAGAGTTAAGATGTCACACTTCGGTGGATAGATCAAAATTTTCGTCTTGAACAAGATCTTGGAGGTCCATCCCTAGTAGGGAAGATTTCAAAACTAGGTAGATAGATAATAATTCCATCTTGAGGTGGATTCAAGAGGTTATTCCCTAGGTGGGAAGATGTCACACTTGGGTGGATGGATCAGAATTTTCTCTTGAGGTGGATCCAAGAGGTACGTCCCTAGGAGGGAAGATATCACACTTTGGGGATGGATCATAAATCCATGTTATGGTAGATCAAGGAGGTGTATCCCTAGGATAAAATATATAAATAATAGTTTTATAGTTTTTGAGATTGAAACTTAGGGAGGTGTCCTACGTACCATGTATAAGTTATATGGATCAAAAACCACATTATTTGATGACATAGTTCGAGGTTATGTGATAGGATCAGTCCATACAGTTTACCATCACGCGATAAATACACACACATTGTGTAAGGATAATAAATGAGAGATGGTGTGGGGATAATTCATGGAATCTACCCTTTTTAAAAGGGTCACTCTTGGGGAAATTATGTGGGGCTCACACATGAATGCTGCCAAATGTGGAAGTTCATCATGTGATGAGGGAAGAGGTTTTATCCCAGATGAGTCAAACATAGGCATAAGGTGTTAGTTAAATAATGTATGAGGTATAGGGACATCCCATGGAAATCGTACATGGGGAATCCTATGTTCATAATAGGGTAAGGACACAATTTTATGTCATTTGATGAGGATTTTTTCATTGATTTTAATGTCGTATAACATGGATGTGGAGCTATCCAGTTTAACATCATGATGATATGACTTGGATGGAACAACTCATAGAGGAGGACCATGTCATGCAGTGAGTAGTATTCTTCATAAGTAATCCCCACTGAGATAGGTGAACAATTTCCCTTCAAGATTCCATCTCTAGGGCTTATGTGACAACTGACCACGTGCCTCTAATTGGGAAATTGAATTGTCACTATAGTGGAGGAGTGAAAATAAGGAGGCCTAACATTAGAATCCATATTATTATAAGTAATGGGAATTATAGTACCTATGAAATGAAGAAATTGGTAGGATGAGATCCCATGATACCCATGGAGTGAAGTAGGCAGAAAAAGGAATGGGTGACACTTGTCATATAGGTACATGGGTTGTAGCTGAACTGGTCTTGGATTGGTATGGGGAATCCAGACACTCGACCATTATAAATGGGTGTCAGTACAGGGGAGTCAACTTGGATAATCCTAGGAGAGGTTCTTCTCAAAGCTAGGTTCCTTTAAAAGGTGTGTCTTATGAAGACCAAGGGGGTTGAGGTCATGGGTATCATGAAGTGGTAGGCTTTTCAAAACTGGATATCCCTTCCTTGGAGTGAAGTCCATATTCCCATATGTTTTTCTTTGTCCTGGAGAGATGATTTGAAAAGATTCATGTTCCAAAAAGGGAATTTGTTTTTCATGCTGGGTATAGGGATTCATAAAATGTATCTCCACTTTTAGTGGAGGCTCACAAGAACTCAAGGGATGTGGTTTTGTGAAGGATGGATACCGTGGGGGATCCATTTTCAATTTCACTGATGGAGCTCATGAGGTTCTTGAACTTAGATTATTTTGTGGAAGGTGAAGGATCGCATGTCCCTTAAAATTCAATTAGAAGGGGTATTTATAGGATGTGTGATTCAAAAATATTTGGATTTGTTATAAATCATTATGAGTTTCATGAGTGATGGGACTCTTGAGTCCAAATGATGTTGTTTTGATCTTACCATCAACCCTCTATATAGTCATTAAGAGCTTCGCAACTCTATGATGATACTACACGGATCTCACCATTAGGCCTCCATAAGGTCAGGGACTTCACAATCACAAGGAATTCATGAAGTTGGTTATCTTAATTAAAAGACCCTGAAGTTATTTTTTGAGTTTTTTAGACCATATTTATCTCGAACTAGTTGTGCATTCCTCAACCATTCCTCTAGAGAACATATTTGGTCATCATCAACAACATTATTACCCTTGGAAGTATTTGGAAATCCTGTTCCAAAGTCCCTTGTGATTTTATCCCACTTTCATATAGTTATGGGTTGTAGTTTTAATACCAATTAATGAATTTTCATCCCTCCCTTCACTTGTTGACACAACAAGAACCTTGTAATATATTCAATAATCACAGTTTTCATATTTTCCCTCAAATAATTATCACAAAGTTCCTTATACATCTTAGTGATTTTGAAATTTTTACTGAATGTAGAGTTATGAGCATCATCCATCAGCTCCATCTTTATCTTCATAATAGTAGGAATACATAGAATTATACAAAATTTTAGTTCACCTTGTTGATCAATATTGAATTTAGGAAACTTCCTATTTTTCACAAGCTATATCTTTTTTTTCATCAAAGGATCATATCTTTGAGATTTCTTGATATTCTCTTATAATTATGGTTGAGAAATAATTTGGGATTAAATTGATGAGTTACCATCCGTTACAATTCCCATATCCATCCTTTCAAGGTCCTTGATCAATGGATCTCATTTAATCCAAATCATTGTAAGAACACTAGGATCTCTCTTACTCAAAGTATCCATGATTTTGTTTACTCTATAAGGTGATAACGAATTGAAAAATAAATTTATTTAATAATCTCTTACCATATTATTTGTATGATGTTCATTTATTTCTATGTGAATACACACTTAAAACATTGGTGGTCTGTGTATATATCAAACTTTTCTTCATGAAGATAGTGTATCCTCGTATTCAATGAAAAGATGAATGAATCTAACTCTAGGTACATAATGGGATAATTCTTCTAATGGGAATTTAACTATTGATATGTATATGTGATCAAATTTTCATTTTTTAGGAGAAAGTATCCATTACATTTTATAGATGCATCACAATTGATAATAAACCCTTCCCCATTATAGGGTAGAGTTAGAATATGTGCACTAACCAACCTCTTATTTAGTTCATGGAAACTTTATTCACATGACTTTTCCAAACAAACTTGACTCCAATTAGAGTTAACCTGATAATTGGATTATAAATCCATGATTTTTTTTCAAAAACCTTCTATAGTATCCTACTAGACCAAGGAATCAATGATTATCAATTATAATAGTAGGTTAGGTCCACTAATCCATGCCCTTTTTGTTGGATGGATAAAATAAGATTCTTTCATTAGTCATAATGTTCCCTACGAATGTAACTTGGTTGTACCATCACTCACATTTACTAAATTTTCCAAATTTTTTTTCATTCATTATATTTAGTAAAATAAACCTTATATGATCATCATTATCCTCATCACCTTTAGAATATACCAAAATATTATCAATAAATACCACCAAATTTTATCAAGGTAGTCCCTAAATACTATATTAATAAAATCCATAAATATGGAAGGATCATTAGTCAATCCAAAGGTCATTAAAAAATATAATGAAAATATATTGGTCAGAAGATAGTCTTGGGATTGTATTCTTTCTACACACATAACTGATGATACCATGTTCATAGTTCAGTCTTGGAGAAGAATTGAACCCCACAATGTTGGTCGAAGAAATCATAAATCCTTGGAAGAGGTTTTTTCTTCTTCGCTGTGATCCTATTAAATTCCCTATAATCAACACATAACCACTTTGATCCATCCTTATTCTTCATAAAGAGAATAACTTCTCCCCATTGAGAGACACATGGTTGAATGAAAATTTTCCCAAAAATATCTCATAGATTCTTCTTTAATTCCTATAAATCCACATATTCTATTCTACATAGGGTCTTAGATATTGGCATGGATACTGGTGTGAGTTCAATGGATAACTCTAACTCTCTTTCTGGGGGAGGTCTAGGTGACTCTTTACGAAATCCATCAATGTATTCCCAAACAATTGGGATATTTTATATCTTTATACTTTCATTTTCTTTTCCCTATTCACATTTAATAACCATAATGAAGGCTATGGGAGGTGATTCCAGACAAAGACCAAGATAGTATATATATCCTTTGAAAATTACTCTAGGATGTCTATTTAAGACTTCTGAAATTAACTTCATTCTGAATTTGATCTTAGAATTATAATTTAAGGGCCATATCATCCCTTATATGGTGCAAAATTTCACAATGGGAATAACTATTATATTTGAGATGAGATTATACTCTCCAAAGTTGATATTATATTTTTTTTAACCTTTGATCCTTAGAAAATCCCTCTAGGTGTTTTTCATGATAACTATAATTCCAGATGTTCTGGATTTGATTAAACATTCTATTAAAATATGGATTAAATAAAAGAATGTGAATAACCAAATTCAAAAAAAGTACTTTCTAGCTTTGAGAGAATAATTATTTTACCTTCTACATCATCTGTTAGAGCCTCTACATCACACATCATGATTTTTAAAGAACGAACATTATACCTTGGCCTATGATGACTTTAGTGTGGGTTCCCTCTATTATATTTTCATTTGGAAATTCATTTGTGAAGTACCATTATTTTACAAACATGAAGCAATAAACTTATGATAGTTCTTTCACCATATTCCCCTTTTGATTTTCCTTGATATATTGGGTCTCCATATCACTAAAATAGTTCTTATCTATATGTAAATGTCTTCAAAACTTGTATATCTTTCCACTCCAAAGAACTAGGTTCCTCGAATGTTCCATCCCACATTTATTATACACAGCAAGTTGCATCTTCTTTCCTCCTCTTCCATGAACAAAATTATTCCCGATGTTTGAATCAATTTCTATCTTTATTTCATTAATCCCATGTAACCAATTTATCTCTCCAAACTCTATTTCAACCTTTTAAAAAATCCACAGTATATCTTGAATTATTTAATAGTATTTATTTTCTATATTACATCATAGGCTGAGTCACATTACGCTAAGAACCTTTCAATATTTTCCTTAGGATCTATAAAAAAGATAGAAATGTATTTAGAAAGTCCAGTAATGTTCATTCCGTAGATTCCAACTGATTCATTTTCATTTCCCTCTTCTCTATGAATTCATTATAATTTTTTTTCTCATTGAATAGAGAAAATATTTATTAAAAAAATATTTTCCTAAAATATTTCCACTCCATAGAATCAATCTACCTACATGGATTCATGTTATTAATTAGTGTGCACCATAGATCAACTTCTTATTCTAAGCAGTATATATAAAAAGTTACATTCTCTTGATATTAAAAATAAAATACGAAAAATTTAATTTCTATATATGTAATCCATTATTCAATAATTAATGGATCAATAGTACAATTAAAGGAAGGTGGATGTTGAATCATAAAGGACTAAATGGTAAATTTTCCCCTTCGAGGTTAATCTAGATACTCAACATGATTTAGGTTATTTTTCATAACCTGAGACTGTTAATTAATTATCTTGTTGAATATTTTAATTCTAGCCTTTATATTGTTTTTAAGGTCTTCAATGCATAATCCATTTCACTCACCATTTACGCAGTTCCCCTTATTTCCAACCATTTTTAAAAAAATAAGAAAAATCATATTTTGAAACATAAAACTATTAGGGATCTTATAATTCTAATAGAAGTTTAAACCTTAAAAAAAATTCTTATAGACGCTATCATTTTAATATACTATAATAAAAATTAAAATTTATATATATCCTCCATAATGGTTCATGTAAAGAATGTATTTAACCAAACATATCCCCAATATTGTCAAACCAAGTGTATATTAAAGCCCATTTCATGAAAAATTTAAGGATTGAGTCAAATATAAATGTTCCCTTTTTAGGGTATTTACCCCTAGGTACCACTCTACTAGATCAACAACTACTTGTTGTATCAAGACATAGATTTTATTTCCTGGAATCTACTCACTTAATACATCACTAAAATTCTCAAATTTCTTCCTACATATATATTTCTATTTATCCCTAGGATTATTACTAATGCTTTCTTAGACCTAATTTCAAAAAATAATTAAACCTTACCTTTGATACCCTCTATAAAAACCTTATTTTCTAATACATGATTTTTAACATAAGTTCTAAACAAAATATTAGATGAATAACATCAAATAATTTTTTATGGTCTAGTTTATAGGAAACATGGTATATAATAAATAAATTAAATAATGAAAACGTTAATATAAAAATTATTTAATCCTTCTTAAAGACTCATTTTTTAATACTTCCAAGGTCACTTCAATAAATGTAATTTCTTGGAAACTAATATCAATAAAAAGGGTGAGCATAAATCCATGTAAGGGATAAATAAAGAAAATGGAACATAAATAGTGATCATGGATAATACAGTAGGAAATTTTTTTTACAATAATAATAAGAACACGGTACATAACATTGAAATATGGCTATAACATAAAATTGAGACATTTATAAGCATATCATGAAGTTTTATCCCCATGGTGTCATAAATAATTATTAAAAAGGTTATTCACCAAGGTATCATAAAACATGTCATCTATAGAGATTAATTCTTTTCCCAATTAATTGGAGAGATATTAGGGAGAACTACTCATATTTATTAATTCATGTGAGACACATAAATTTAAAAAATGATTTCATCAATAACATGTGTAGAATGAATAACAGGTTTTATATAGAATTGTTTAGTACATAAGTGCTTAAAAACATGGACATTTCATCTCTTTTATACCCATGAGAATGGAATGCGACATCAATACATGTGAATCAAAAATAATGAAATTATTATATTGTATAGTTGATTAATTATGAAAAAATAATAGTTTTAGGTATTCGTAATGTGAGAATTTATCTTGAAAAAGAGAGAAATTGAAGAAATGAATTCGACAACATATCTGTTGTAAAACATAAATTAAGTTATCGGAAAAATTATAGGCGATAATGGTATCCCACTAAAATAAATTATTTTTACTAATATTAATAACATAATAGTAATAAAATAATGCATCTTAAAATTTATAAGGTATAAAAAAAGTGGGTGTTGAATAGAAAATAATAGGAGGATAATTCCCTTACCATTAAGATTTGCTTCCAAAAACATGAGGATGGCATATTTTGGAATTTAGGACTCCTTGGAGGGACTATTTTGGTGGTAAATAACCAAAAATTCTTGGATAATATATTTTTAGTGGAGTTGAATGAGGGATGGGTGGGTCTATATAGGAAAAGAGGACGGATAGATTAATTTTTTTGAATACAGGTCTTGGAATTATAAGCTGTACAAAATGAAAACCATTGACTTGTACAATATTTTTTATTATTATTTTAGAAATTTGAGTCCTTTTATAGTATTTTAATTTATTATAACATAAATAAATATTTCAATAATACTTTGGACATGGATAAATTATTTTTTCAGAAAATATAAATTTTAAAATCATAATTTCCATTTTAGACTATGGAAAGTCATTTATATGTTTAAAAATTAATTTAAATATATTAAAATTCACAGTGTTATTAAAAGAAAATATTTTCTTTCTGGATTATGTTTAATTAATTATTAAATAATTATAAAATATACATGAAGTTATAAAACACATTTAAAACACATAATTGTATTTTATTATTCTCTGAAAAATATAGTATTTTAGAAAATTCTTTAAAAATTCTCCCTAACCTAATTTTAATGTGCTGATTTAAAATGTAATGTATATTTTATCAAAATATTTTCCTAAATATACAAATTTTAATTTTAAAATAAAAATTTATTATTTATTTAAAAATAGTAGTTTTTATAACATAGAGAAATTGTTGACACATATAAAAATTCCCTATAACATTATAAAATTATATTATCGATTATATTTAAATAAATGGTTTCATATAATAATATTTTTTGGAAAATAAATTTTATTTATAAAACTTTATTTTATTATAGATGTGTCTATATTTTATTAAAATAAAATTATATTATATTTGTATCCAAAATATATTTATCAAATTCATCTTTTACTGTTGTATTTTTTATTAAATAAAATAATACATAAAATGGGATTGATGAGATAAATATTTAATTTATTCAATTAAAATTACACTTTTATAATAATAATATCACAATACACAACCCCTTAATACACCAGTGTTTTCCATAGAGGAAATTTGTGTAATAGTGGTAGTTTCATGGGGTTGATCTGCAAACATTGGCCTAGTAGTGATTTCGCCCTATATAAACCTCTCCCATAGTCAATTTTTTTTTTTCAGGAAACACTTTTTGAATCTCTTATTGGGTTTTTTCATGGATGAATCCCATTGAAGAAAACTCCATACCATGTTCTTTTAAATGGGCTTTAAAAAGCATGACTCCACAAGTTGTGTCCATTATTTCTACTTTATGTATCAATTGTTATTTTTCAGTGGCCTTTATGAACACCAATTGTAATGGTAAAATTATTACCAATGAACATATTGACCAATGATCATATTGACCAATGGTTATATTGACCAATGGTTAGGCAACAGTAATATTCCAATAATCACTTTTCCCTTTATACTCTATATATATTATACTATTAATCAATATTTACTACTTTCTTACCAAAGGTTTATAAAATTAATATAATAATGTCAATTATATTCCTAATGTTTCTTTTTATTTTATCAATATTCATTAAAGGTTTAATCTTCTTATCAGAGTTCAAACCTATGGATTATACCATTGAATGGTTGATATTATTTGGTTTTTATATCTCTATACTATTCTTAGCTATAGTAATTTGTATAATTAAATGACATGTATTATTAATATTTATAGAATATTTCTATGCACATCCATTGTGTGATAATATAAAATAGTCATTATGAAAAAATATATCTCTTATATTAACCATAGAAGAAAATTTTAATTCATTACAACCTGGAACTATTTCCTGATGCACATAAGTAGATATCTTGACATCGTATAAACCACCATAAAATGAAGCTTTATTTAGTTAACAAATCTATTAATCTCTCACTTATAGTAAATCATTACAATATTTTTTTACTTTAACTTTATTCCACATCCCATATAGAAACTTTTGAACTAAATCCAAAACTAATGTTTTATATCTCTATTTTTTTTTGGAAAATATATCATCAATTCATTATGTATCACATAATATGAAATAACTTTTAAAAATATATCATGAATTTATTTCAGATCTCTTCGAAAACACTTCTAATATATCTATTAATGTTTAATAAACTTGATGCTCATTTTCACAACCATGAAGTGAATCCCCACAATTTGTTTAGCATTCAGAACAATTAAAAATTAACAAATCTATAAAAATAATAAAAGAGAAACCTCTAGTAGAGAATCATCACTACTCAAGAAACAATGGTATGCAAAATGATATCCACAAAAAACATGTATCTCGACACCTACATTCACTAACTATATCATATATAAGTACATATTTTCATATGATCCATTTTTAAGAAATAAATTAACCATAATACATGGAATTTGTCGGTCCTATATAGTTATTAAAACATTCTTGATTCTATAAGTAAATAACTACCAGGTTGATGGGTATATCACATTTAATTTATATTAAAGGAATGAGAGAATCCCATGACCATCACCTAAATAGATGAGAAGATCTTATATAATATCTAGGTATGTATATACACATCTCAGAATATCTCAATCAGATTACTAGATAGAGTACTCATCACATGAGTGGAAAAATTCATAATTTTTAATCGCTAATCAATGACATAATCAATAACATACCAAACCACCCTCTGATTAGCTAAGCCTCATGGATTGTGTAATAAATTTATAAAATTATGAAGGTTCCCATGCAAGGTATGTTGTAAAAAATCAGTATAGGGAAATATAAATACAAAACATGAACCCAAATTATACGAAATTCATATTTTATAACACTTCATTTGATATATAGTTGGGGGATAATCTAGCAGAAAAACCTATTTTTTTCCACATGAGAATATTTTAGAACTCTATTTTGAAATCCAACTCATACAATCCTTAAAACTTCATCACAACCTTTAACACTCCATAAGGAACATCAGGTAATGATAACTAATGTTTGAAGTGTTTAATTATCATGAAACTTTATTTAATACAAACAACCAATGTAAAAGAATGATAATATAAAATTTGATTTTTTTTAACATGTTAAATTTTTGTATTCTTAAACTATTTAAAGAATACTTAACAAAACCATACATATGTTTCTATATAACTATATTTAATAAGATAGGCTAACCAGTAAAAATTATAATTGAAACAATTTTTTGGATCCTGTTAAACTCAATTTCCCTATATAATTCCTATTATATATCTATTTGGATACTTGATGAAATACACCCTATGAACTCCTTTATTGAGTAACATCTATGAATAAATATACTTTTAATCATTCCATAATTTTTTTTCTTTTAGATTATTTTGGTCATAAATGATAATCTTTAAATTTTTATTTACCAACACATCCTATTAGATTTTAGGATATAAAATGATTTTTACCTGATTATTAAAACTAAATGTAACTCTTTACATGTATATTTATCTATATAAAATAAAATAATTTAGGATATTAAGTAATATTAACTCTTAATACTGAATATAATACTTTTTTATTTTTGAAAATTGAACATATCTAAGTTCAAAACATACTAACAGTATCCTATGAGAAACTACACCATCTTCAGAATATCATTCTAATATATAAAAATTCATTTCTACATATGAAATAAAACATATTTCATTAACTAGAAATATTAAAAAATAAACTACTATCTCACATATGTCATATGGTATTTATTGTTTTTACAGTAATATTCTTAATAAAAATATTATATTATTTAAAATATTTCACTAATTGGTGGTGTGAACTATTTGCCACATATTTTAACAAATATCTTGGATAAAATTTATTATCCTGGATTAAAATCCTTTTGTCCTTATCTACTACTATAAGATGTTATATAATATTATGAATCATAAACTATATTTATCAAAATCATCATCTTTTATTACAACTCCTTTTTAACAAAAAACACCATTATATTATAAGAGAAATATGATAATTAAAAACATATTTTAGATAGATTCATCTCATATTTATATATTCATTTTCATTAAAAATCTTGATTCTTCCACACATTGCATACTATTTTTGAATACAAACTAAAATCAGCATCAATTATTACCTTGATATTGAATGCCTATATATTTACAACATTTCAAAAAAATACATTTAGTATATTCTAATCTTAAAAATTACATAATATTATTATATAACACTGATATTTGATATGGAATCTTCTTATAATTACATAAACCCTTTCATACAATGTGTAAAATTTTAATTCTGTGCAAACATGACCCGTCCTTAACACCAAATTTAGGTTTTGATGGATAATACTATCTATTTAACAAGTATATTATTCTTTATATTGAACAAATGTTTAACCTCATGTATTTTTAACCTTGTATTAAAGCATAAACATCATATATAATGCTCATATATCATCCACAATTTTAGAGAAATTGTATTTTTTTACTAAACTCCATATTATCAAAAAACTTCTCATAAAATTAATTTCATGGCCATATAATTACATTTTAAATATTTAGTTTCTACAAGTTAATAACAATAAATCATAGTGAGTAAATGAGAAGACACTAAATTTAATTGGTTCATATGGAATATAATGGCTTCAAAACCTTAAGTGAATCCTTCTATTCTTCACACACGCTTCTAGATTCAATTTTGAAACTTCCTCTATAGTAGTTTACGAAGGATCATATTACTCTTAATGCATATAATTTTTTATTTTTTACCTTTTTTTATACTGATACAAGAGGTTTCTTAAATTAATATAATTTTTCACAATTTATAACATCAACGTTAATTAAAATAACAATGATGCTATTTATCTATAATAGTAGTTCATATTAGATGTGTATCATGGTTTATATTCATTTAATAAGAAATTTTTAAAAATTAACTCAAACTAAAATGATTGCGGCATTTAATATATATCATATCTATTTGTGGTAAAATATCCATATGTAATAAGAAAATGTGTCCTTTTTGGAGTTCCTCTCACAACCTAGTTATTTAGGTGAGGCCCCATCTCAATAATATGGCATATAACTCCTCAATGGTTGAGTGGAGATCTCTTTATAAAATATATCATATGAAAATTCTAAAAACCATTCCTCAGGTATCCTAACTCTTAGGGTTTGCTAGCTATGTGTAACCCAAATCTCCCAATATTATTCAGTTTCCTAATTTTTAGGGTTATCAGTTTTCACTATTCCTTACACAAGATAGTCTAAGGGTACTCTGATTTGGTATAATTTACATTTTAAATGATGTAGTTGTTGAAATGTGTTTTCTTCCAATGGAATCTAACACTTACTATTATTTTAAAGGGGATTAAATTTTATTAACTTTTCCCATTTTATTCTCTTTACATCTGTTCATGATTTTAGCAATTAGTTTGGTACCCTATATCTTCTACCAAATCAACATTTTAAAACCATATTTAATTGAAACTCTTTACACAACTCATATATTGAGTTACTAGCCCAAATTAAAATCCAACTGTATTCACATATATTCATATTATTCTTATGAAAAAAGGTATATTGATCAATTTTATTTAGAGGAAAGAAATTATATAAAATAAAAAAATACTTATAAAATTATGCCTTAAGTGATACATAACCAACCTACACTTTTCCATACAAAGAATATGCCTCTAAGCTAGTGATTAGTCCGACCAAAAGTCCCTCTACCCATAGATACATTAATCATGATAGATTTTATTTACAGGAAAATTATAAAAAATATATATTTAAAACTATAAATAACTTCTTAATTTATGTTCATAATATAGTACAATCCAATTTCATACTAGAATAAATCTAAATCCATTATCATACCAATCATGAAACTATTCATATGAATGTAGGAAAATATGTAAAAGCATTTAAACACTATAAACTAAAGGAAAAAAAATATTGTATACCATACACATTTTATAGACATGAATAAATAATGGAATAAATAAATAAATTAACAATTTATATATTTAAATATGAAATATATTTTTATGATTTTTTCCTAAACAAATTATACACTTTATAACATAGGAATGAATAAACATAAATAGTTCAATTCTATCCAATGTGATCATTTCATATGATCATTTACAGAATATTAATATGATGTCCTGCATATTTCATATTGTGATATATATCAGGAATTTTTTTATCAAATAAAAAATATTTCATATTTAATGTAAACTATTTAAGAAAATTTAATATACTACAATGAATTGTATTTAAACCATTGACTATATTAACATCCAAAAAAACTTTTGGTTTGTTCGAATAAATTGTTACAAATAATAAATTAATATTAAAATTCATATTTAAATGAATGAAATATTCATAAATAAATTTTAAAACTTTTATATATTACTATATTCAATTTATAAACATTTTATAAAATATAAAACCTTCGGTATGTAATTTTATCCAAGATCAAATATACCAAAATGTTTTTATAGAATTTTACAAAAAAAATTTCTTCTTTAACATTGTATAGAAAATGGATTAGAAAACCATTATTTTATATTCCATTTTGAATCAATTCCATTCTAGAAAAATTGATTTTTCAGATGACCTTTTCTAGGTGGAAGCTACGTCGATCTGGTCATTTTGGCCAAGTCGATTTTCTTAGCTAGGACATTCTAGACAGAATAAATGTAATCCTATATAAGGTAAAAAACATCCACTATAATATGGAGACCCCCATCATGGATCATGAATATTCCATTGTGTTATCCTAACCATGGAATAGGGCATTGTCCAATGAGGCTCTTTTTTTCATGAAAATAATAAGAATTTTTTAGTAATGGTTTCTTTACATTTAAAAAGAATAAAGTGAAACAAGAATAAATTAACTTACACTTATTGGTCAGAACTATTGTATCTCATCATAATATTTTTATCAAGACCACTAAGAAGAATCCCATTGAATAATTCCATTAGAGGTATCCATAGATCATGGGAATCACCAGACTCTAGGGTCAAATCTCTCAATATTAACAGTCTTCTAGAACATTCTGCCAAAATAATATAGGGAAAATGAGAGATTATAATCATCCTAGTTTGAGGACTTATAATATGGGTAGTAAGTCTCATACTCATAACCAACCCTTTGAGGATTTAACTGATTTATATAATCCTCCAAGAACTAACAATAATCCATATATTAATTGTATATTTCATAAAACATTCATCTTCTTTACCTCCCTTAAAACATTTGTTTTAATAATTATAATGAATATTTAAAATTTAATCATTCATGTTATATGTTTAAACTCTTCATAATCATCACATTATTATGATAAAATAAATATGATTTCATTTGGAGATGATTTGAGTTGATCCCCACACGATATTTAAAGATGTGATAATCCCATGCAAGAAATACTGTGGAATAATGTCTTACACTATGTCATGATTCACATAAGAAAAAAAAACTATGTGGTACATACCGCCACACTATAGTGGTTCATTTAGGGGAAATCCATCAGTATTGTACACACACAACAGGACTAAGACATTATGTTATGTTGTCTTAGATTTATACTTATTTCATGTTTGTTATGTAATTTATTATGTTTTTTATACATTTTTATAATTCTAATGATTTATATTTTCATATGATGTAATTTATTTTTTTACATTTTACTATAAGAGTATTGATGATCCTCTACTTTTACTATAACATGTTATGACTATTTAAACTTATATCACATCCTTATTATTCCCTTTATGAGTTTTTTTATCTAACACTTTTATTTTATGTATTTCACCCATGATATGTCATTTGGTGATAGAGATATAATGGGATATAGGATTATTTATAATATTGAAATAAAATATGATGTTGTTTAATAAAAAATGATGTATTATTATCTGTATAAAATACAAGTAGTTATAGTTATTATGAAATCCAAACCTTTTTTGGGGGGATGATGTTAGAGAACCTAATAGGAAAGACACCATAATTAATCGAGATTGAAAATTGTTTTAGTTTTTACACTTGAAATAAATAATTTGTACTTTATATTGACTATATGTTCAAATATTTTAATATTAATAAACATTTTATAACATATTTATTGTTATTACATATAACTTTAATGTAATAAAGTCATAGAGTATTTGTCACACTGAAATGGTTATAGTAATTCCCCACTATAATGAAAACCATGAATTTCTATAAATATATTCTCAAACTAATTTATATAGTCATATGATTTCATCTGAAGGGACACATATTTTCTAATGTGAGTACTTGTTAAGAGATGGGAGTTTAGCCTGAATGGCCCAAAGGCCTTCATTTTTATTGATTTTTGATAACCCCCCTTTCAAGGGATGAGGGGGAACCCTTACAAGGCTCGTAGGCTTAGAGATTACAAGGCCCCAGGCTTATGATATAAGTTGATATATCAGCCCATTGATTGAAATTAAACTATCAATCTAAATTCCATACCCATGGTGCATGGATGGGTATGCTTCAAGAATTCAGTTAAATGTATACAAAGAATATCAGTTGATGAAGTGGGTATGAAACCTCGTTTATCAGATATTGAGATACAAGTATTATGTTACACAAAAATCATTTGTATTTGGTTTTCAATTTTTCAACTTTAAATTATTCATATTAAGAGCCTTTACATGTTTCTAGATGATGTTATATAACTTTATGAAATTATTTTTAGTTAAAATAATGACAATTCATAGTGGGTTACACACTTATTATTTCTATTGATCTCCATTACATTCAATTTGAATTTAATTATTAAAATAAATATCATTCTCCCAACCGAGGTGTAATATTAATTCAAGATTTATTAATCACATAAATCCAATCCGTATTATATGCGAGTTTAACATAAAAAAATACTTATTTTCCAGAACATAAATATTATATTTATTATTTATCAAATTAATAATATTTTCTATTTTATGATCTATAATAAATGACGATAAAATGTAAAATGATTTAATGGGTTTGGTGGGAATTATATATTTAATATTATTTAAATAAATATTGATTTATTCTTTATGTAATGATATTTATTTTATTTGTGAGACATGAGTGCATCAAGGAATAATAATAATAACAATACTATTATTATTAGACACGGGGTTTTCAAATAATAATGAGAGAAATTAAGGTATTATGTTCAATTATTTATTACATATCCCAGGTTTAGAAATACATATATCATTTCCTAGGGTGGTATGAAAGTAATGAAAATCATTTTTGATGCACAACATTCTCCTTGCTACAAAAGTTTCCCTCAAAAAAGAACTTCTCTAGAGTTTTCTTCTATATTTGAGAGTAACTTTTCCACCTTCCTCTTCATATCAATAATGATAGAACAAGAATGAATCCCTCCTCCCTAAAGGATGTAAGATAACCAAGAGTAAGTGACACAAGATGATCAGTATAACCATGATATCCCCCAGAGTACCTTCCAGGACACATTATGATCAAATGACCGCATGTGGAGAAATAATAAAAATATTAGACTCTTGTTACTCTTGATATAATGATCAAATGAATTGAATAGATGTTTGAGTGATTAATATCTTCTTCGAAGAAAGAATCTCAAGGTTGAGGTAATTAATATTATTAAATTAATTATAAATATAACATAAAAAGATCATATATCTATAATTACGGTATTCCTTCGTTACGTTTCTTCAAATATTATTATGAAAAATTTCATTATTCCTCATGATCTTGTGATTTATTCAAAGGATACAATGAAAACCCATCATTTAATAGGGCCAAACTAGAGAATATTTCACTTGAAACCTACAAGCCATATTTATATAATTTGTTTTTCATAATTTTACATTTAATTTCAATTTTTTTAGACCCACTATCATTTTCTTTTATTGTAAATTGTCATTTTTTTTCTTTTTGTGGAATTCTAAGCTTATATGTAAATATGGATTAATTTTAGAATTCAACTATTTCATTTTTATTATGTATTTGATCCATAAATTTCTCTACACTACATTAAATTGTGAAATTAATTTTTTTTATAATCTTAGACAAATTGGGATACATTTCATCCTTCTAGACCACAAGATCAATAAAAAAATTTTAGGCCTAAAATCAGCTCACAACACAGTCCACAAAAACTATTCAAAAATAATGAATGTTTTAAATATAAGCTAATATCTTGAATTTAGATGGACTAATGAAACTTAAAATTGACAAAGAACTAGGTAATTAATTTATTTACAACTTTAATTAAAGAGGAAATGCATGGATAAACCTCTTTAAAGTCTATTAAATCATGGAAAACCAGATATATAGAATAGGGAGAGGCTATCCAAGAAGATTAAATTATCATAGTGAGATAGTCATAACATTTTTATACACAAGGAAAAACACGTATAAGTTCTAAGCGGAGATGTGAAAGGAAATGGGGAAAAATATTCATGAAGGAGTCCATGCATTAATCGGCCATTTCATGGATCTAACACATGTTTCAATTTATAAGGGATATTTTTTTCTATAAAAGGAGGATAGATACTCCTTCCCAAATCATTCCATTCCATCACATTCCTTTTGAGGCACCAAAGATGAGATCTCCTCCATGGGACATCGGCCGAAAATCTCCCCATTTTCTTATTCATCATTTTTTAGTTTTCTTTAATTTAGTTTTATTTTGAATTGTAATTTAGATTTTAGTTTTATTAAATTAATCCATTAATTTTGGTTTCTCTATCCATCTATTAATTTTTATTCTAAAGTTTCTTATTTTAATTGCATGTATTAATATTAATATTAATATTAATTTTATAAACATTATTGTAATTATAAAATTATTTTTTAAAAATTATTTTCTCATTTTCTTTCTTCTATCCCTTTTCAAAATAGCTTCTCTTAATTTAATAATAATAAAAATAATTTTATTATTATTATTATTTTAATATTGTTTATATTCTATATAAAATTAATTTATTTTCTTTAGTTTTATTTTAATTCTCTCTCTATCTCTCTCATCATCCCCAATTCTTCCATTTTAATTTTATTCATCTACCATTATTTCTTTTATTTTATCTATTTTCTTCTTCTCTTCCACCCACTCCACCAAGTAATCTCTCACTATAAGAAAAGAGAGTCGAACCACGATGCTTGTCTAGGGGGGGAGTTCAATGTGTTCATGAATTATATTTAATGTTTAATTTTTTTTTGAAATAATTGAGTATCTTTCATGGGTGAGGTGAATGTCCCAATCTAGTGATGACTCAAAATGACATAAAACTCAATCTATCACAATTATTTTATTTAATCACTCTTCCCTCTCACAGTTGGTTAGTTCTTCATACGCTGAAGTTGTACTAATCAATGGATGAAACAACATCAATAAAAATTGGTCCTGGAAGATGAAACCTATTATACTTGGGAGTTTTATCAAACATTATTAATGGAGGTGTTGGAATTAATAGTGCTTACACATTAAATGATATTCCAAAATTTATAAATAAATAATAGTAGTTCAGACATGAGATTTCATGTTTGTATTATCAAACTAAAATCTAACAAATAATGGATAATCATTATTTAACCCAATACTAAAACCCAAAACCATGTTCTTTCTTCTCAATTCATTCTGTTTAGCATTGCATGATAGTTTATATTTCCATATTTCATGTCATTATAAAACTAATACAAAAAAAGAATTTAATTTTTTTCTTATATTAATTTAAACAACAAAAAATAAGTAGTTTAGGTGAGTTAGATTAAGTGATTGAATAACTAAGAAATATCCTCAAGTGAGATGAACCTAGTCAGCATCTGTGCTGCATTAAAAAAATATCATTTTTCCACTCCCCCCAATAGGCATGCATCAGGTATCATAGTAGTCATGTTTAAATCTATTACTATTTATTCAACATTGATCTATTTACACATTTTCCTTTTGTATTTAATTTTTATTTGATAATTTTATGATCCTAATGTATATATTTATTCTTCCATAAAATTTATAAGACCCAAAATAGGTTGATAAACATATCAAGACCATTAGAATAACCCATTCATTGGTGTTGTGGATTCTATTAGGATAATATGAAACTACAAGTGTGTAAAAAAATCTATATATTGTGTGTCATTATTTATTATACCAGGATGACCTGTAATTTTATTCGAAAAACCCGTGTAATTAACCAAACATGAGATTATTAAATGAAACATGTTAAATGGTCCAAAATAGCACATGAATTTTTGAATGAAAAAATATATAGTTGGTGTTAACACTGTACACTCCAAACATTTTTACATTGAATATAACATTGTTAAAAAGGATTCATGTATTTATTAGAAAGAATATCGGACCAAAATCTATGGATCAAAGATTTTACACAATGTGTAGCTAGATTATACATGTAGTGTACCACATAAATGTACATGTTGAAATAAAAACCTAATCCTTGGTCATGTATCCCACACAGAGAATAAGAAAAAGACACAACATGTGGCTAACATGTACATGCATGGTATCCCATAAAGTTTTAAATAGAAATAAATTCTAATTATAATATTAAACCTAACAAAAAATTTTCTATGAGACATTTATTGATAAAATGAATAATTTGATATGTTTTATAATTGTTTAAAATCTTTATTAATATCAGCGTAAAATTTAAAATAAAACATTGTGTGTAGTCCTTACACACTATGCACTCCATATTCATTAAAATTACTACATTCCCTATAATTAAACATGTGTTTTCCAATTATTTATTGATATTATGAATCATGTAATTATATAACATGTTTTATACATTACAAATTGTGTGAGGTAATGGTACATGATTAGGTCCATAATGGGTAGTTCAGATAAGTACATAATGCATTTACTCAATGTTCAATTCATGAATGTAAATAATTTTAAATAAAATTAATTTTTTTAATTTGTTAAAAATTATATTGTATGGTAATTTCTAATTTTTATTGTTTGGATATAAGATAAATGAATGGATTAATTAATATTTTAATTTATTAATATGGAAAATTTATTTAAATGATGAATAATTGAAATTAATTTCAGTTTATTAAATGTGTATTTTTTTTAAATGTTAGGTCCTTAGATTATACAAACTTATGCATGTGTGAAAATTATTTTAATTTTATTATATATGTTTTTATTATTATTAAATTAAAATGATAACATGTGTGCCATCCTTCCAACTTTTTTATATATATATTACATGTCCATGTATTATTTTATGTAACCCCCTTAACCATTCCATTGGTTCCCCTCACTTATGTGCGAGTATAAACATATTTTAAGGATGAATATCCTAGGAGAGGAGGTAATCCATAACTCGATTTGAAGTGAAATAAAGCTAGACGATATAAGGTTGATGGTGAGTTTTTGTAACATAAGCCACGATCAGATCAATGAGTTTATTCCTCTAGGGTATTTGGTTTATTTATTTTCTACTCAATAAATTAACCATTTTAAATATCATAATCAATTAATTTTATCTATTTTATTTTGGTCTAAGTGAATGGTTAATTTTATGGATGATTTATTATGATCACATAAACTAATAAATTAGTAAGCATGCGATATTGAATTAAAATAAATGGATTATGTGTAATTTTATTTTATAAAATAAATTATTAATTAATATATATAATCCACATAATATTAACAAGACATTTTTATGAATAAAAAATATAATCCCTTAATAAAATATTTTGTTAAACTAATATGTATATCCACAAAGTTAATATGATCCCTAAGATAAATGGTTGGTTATCCCAAATTTAGCATAGTCATCAATTATTTGGAAACCATAACAAATATAATGGGTTGATAATTAATTAGAATTTAGTGTAAAGGAAACAATCAATTTAATGCAGTTTTAGACATAATTATTAAGGAAATCCAAGTTAGGATTTCATGTTTGGGGACACCACTCAGTAGAACAAGGTGGATTAATCCAATAGTTGGGAATACCTCCTTCTGAAAAAACAAATTATAAATTTCTTGGAAACGTTTTGGGTTATGAAAAGCATTATATGGACTTTTTCACAAACATTTACTTGAAATAGGGTATTCCAAGTCCAATGGATAGGGATCTTAAGACTTGATAAAATAGTGGGAGACTAATGATAAAATGAAATTATTTCAGATCACATATTTTGATAATAAATATAAAGTATTTATTTCTAATTTTATATAATTTTAGTGAAATGGAATGTTTCTTAACCACACTTTCCTAAAATCAATTCAAAATAATGATATTATTCTTGCTGGTAATAATTTCCATGAATGGTAAAATTGGTTACACATTGTATTATGTCTTGAATGGAAGATTTAATTCCTAGAATCCTTAATTCCCCACCCCTACTAAAGTGGTGGATAATGAAGAGCTATCAATATAAGGAAAACACTTGGATGGAATTCTAGATGTCCAGTGTTTAATGATTTCAACTATATATAATTAACGCATGAGATATCATAATATCATGGATTATTTTAGTATGCCCCAGCATATTTATGATCTCTATTAGGAGAGATCTAGAGACGAATTCCTTGAGATCTCAAAGGCACTCTTTAAAAAAAATGGTTAGGGAGATCAAATTGTTCCTCAAAAGGTTAATATGATTGGATTAATTAAGTGTCTAGAAATTATAGGTTTTAAAAATAATTAGGAATTATCAATCAACCACATCCTTTCATCACTCCCTATGATCTTATCTAACTTTTTGGTGAATTTTAATATGAACGACATTGAGAAGTATCTCCAATATCTCTTCACTATGTGTTTCCAAGAGGAACCAGTCCCGAAGAAAGAAAATAATTTAATCCTAATGTTGAATAAGAGAAAAGGGTAGTTAAAAATCCTAAAGACTAACTCATAATCTAAAGGTTCTATGAAATGCATTTCCATGAAAATGAGGATCAAGGGGAATTGAAGTGAGAAAAACCCCATTTATTTTACATGTGGAAAGAAGGGCCACTAGAAGAAGAAATACACAACAAAAAAGAAACAAGGAGAATATTTATGTGAATTTGTTATTGAGTTAAATCTGTATGTTTCTATAAATCAGATATTAGATATATAATATGGTAATTCAATTTGTATCCAATTAATGGAAATTACTAAATTTAGAAGAGTTTTATATGATGAGGCTTATATAGGAGACGCTAATAGAGACCAAATAATTATAGTATCTATTGGTGACCACCACATCATGTTTCCAACTAGAATGATATTTGTTTTAATAAATTATTATTTTATATCACTAGTTACAAAAAACTATATTTCTATCAACAGTGTTAATATAAATTGATTTAATTTAAAATTTGTAATAAAATTTTCTTCTTTTATAAAGAAATCATATGCAAAGGAAAGAAACTTATTAATAATAGTATTTATGTCTTAGATTGGAAAATAAATTTATTGGTAATTGATAATGAATATTGGTTTCATTATTTATATAACACCATGTTGTTCCATTAACAAAAATGTCATGTAAATGAGTATTTCTAGAAAACATTATTCCATGATGTATATTTGGATTATTTTGAACTGTATAAACTTGGTATATGTAATGATTGTTTACATGGTAAATTGAAAAATCCTTATTTAGTGGAATAGGTTAAATGTCTATAGAGATTCTTTATTTGGTCTATACAGATGTCTATGGACAATTTCCAATTGAATAAAGGGGAGGATACTCATACTTCATAACCTTTACTGAAGACATTAGTAGATATGGATATGTCTTATCAATGAGGTTTAAGTTAGATTCCATTGAGAAATTAATGGAATACCATAATGATATTTTGAATCAAATTGGTAAGAAAGTAATTAAACTCTACTGAAATTTATTTTGATAATATCTTATCCAATTGTCTATTGATTATGTATAGGATTTTGGGATATTACCCAAATTCACTCCTCCTTATTAACCATGATGGAATTGTGTAAGTGAAAGGTGGAACCACACATTGTTTGATATGGTGATATCAATTAGGATTCATGAAAGTATTCCATAATCATTTTGGAAATATTTATTATATACATCAATATGCACACTAAACCATGTTCCAACTAAAGTGGAAAATGTTGTTCCATTCAATTTATGTAGTGGGAAAAAACATGTGTGGTCAAATTTAAGTGTATGGGGTTTTGAATAATTTTTATGGGTATCTTAGGAAATAAATATATACCCTAGTCCCCGGTTTTATATTTTTGGGATATCAGAATTTAAGTAGAGAATATTAATTATAAGACCCCTCAAATAATTATCTTGTGGTTAACAGATGTCACAATATACTTTATAGGGATAAAATAACATGAAGAGATAGTGGGAGTGAGGTAGAAATCCATGAAGTCATAGAGAAAGATATACAAGAGTTACAATAAGAAAAAATTCCAGAGATCCCCATAGATAAGAATATTGCAAAGACATAATTACAATTCTAGATTACAAGATAAGTTAGAGAACCTGAAAGATATGTTCTTCTATTCAATGAAGATAATGACTTATTATTAAGGGAAAATAATGGTCCTGTAACCTCCAAGGAAGTTTTATGGGGAATAGAATAATCCAAATGGTAAGAAATAATGATCTTTAAAATGGATACCAAGTACAAAACCCATATTTGGATTTTGTAATGTCCTCATCTGTTTGTAAAGACTATTGGTTGTAAATGGTTATTCAAGAATAAATTGAACATGGATGGGTTAGTCAATACCTATAAAGAATTAATGGTTACAAAATGTTTTAAAGAACATCAAATTATATACTATGATGAAAACATTTAAATAATTTCTATGCTGAAATTCATCAAAATTATACTTCCCACAAAAACATACCATGACTATGAGATCTAAAAGATAGATGTTAAATCCACTTTCTATAATGGGAACCTTTTGGAAGGTATCCTTATGACACCAACAAAATGGTTTGTGACTCTAAAATATGAAAAAAAAGTTATGAAAGTTATAAAGATCTATTTATGGATTAAAGAATGAATACAATTCATGTAAAATTAACTTTTATGAAGCCTTAATGGAATTTTGTGTCCTAACGAATGAATGTGATCCATGTGTCTACAAGTGGTTTATTGGTTGTGAAATCATTTCCCTAATAGAATATGATTATGAAACACTACTGATCAGAAGTGAGATTTCAATATCACAGATCGTTAAGACATAGTTAAAATTAGGCTTCTCAATGAAATAATTTGGTGAAGAAATATATAATATTGGGGTCAATATCTATCTAGATAGATCCTAGATACTGCATATACAATGTTAAGGTATATATATTGACAAAATATTAAAGAGATTTAGTATGGAAAAATTCAAGAGGTGATTGTTTCCTTTGTCACATAGTGTTTATGTCGTTATGAAAACATCACCTAAAAAATAAGAAGAGATATAAAGGATGATATGAAATCCATATTTGTTAGTGTTTAGGTCAATCATGTACACTATTTTAGGTACTATAATAGATTTTTCCTACACCTTAAATAGGGATATACTATATCAATATGATCTTAGTGACCTCCAATATATGTTAGTCAAAACAATTCTTAAAAATCAAGATAATACTAAGGACATGATCTTAGTTTATAAATGAGATATAGATATATTTATCCATTGATATATATATTCTAGCTTCAAAATAGATCATTTTGACTTGAAATCATAATCGGAAAACATCTTCACTCTAAATAGAGGTTTTGTAAGTTGGAAGAGGTCAAAGTCGGACATGGTCATCAATTATATAATAGAGTTTGTGTATATTGTTCCTTTTGATGTAGCTAAATAGGTGGGTTGGATTCAAACATTTATCCATGATCTTGATGTGGTTCCTAATAGTAAGGACCCTATCACATGGTACTGTAATAATAATATTGTGGTGACTCTTGTGAAGGATCCAAGGCCATATCAGGGGATGAATCACATACTATTGGAGTATAATTTATTGAGATATTTTAATTAAATACGTTAAGTAAAAATAATAAAAGTTTATATTAAATAAATTTTTAATACACATCAACTTACGAACTTATGTAATAGAATCATGAAAATCATGTGAGATTTAGTAGTCTAAAAGTAATTAGCCGTTTGATCTAGTCCATGTAAGAGTTTGTTAGAGTTGGTTCCTAAAACAAATTTTTTTATTATATATTGGTTATCTATTAAAATATATGAATATTAATATATTTATCATAATATATTTATTATTATTTTTTATAACATTAACATGATAGTGTTCTAGAGAATCCATCACACTAAAAAGGTCATAGTAGTTCCACATTATGATATGAACATTGAAGTGTTATGGAGATATTATCAAAATAAGTCATATGGTCATATGACCTTATATTATGGGAAATTGAGGATGCATATTACCTGATGTGATTAATAATAAGTGGATGAGGATTCATCTCACGAAGTTTGGATATGGTAAACTCCAATATGGGAGATTACAAGGATTGGCCCAAAAGTAATAATTCCAGATGTTTACATGTCATTGGATATTCTTATCTGTGAGTGTGTGTCATAATTCATGGATTTTAATAATTGTATTAATTCATATTATGGGTCATATATTGAGATGTTTTTTCAATGAATGATTCATCCCTTAAATATTTATGGAAGTAGATATCTCATCACTTTGAGTAAAGTTAAATCTTCTAATGAAATTAAATAGCCATGGTGCCTGGGTGGGTTCATTTCAGTAAGCCAATGAATAACATATTAAACACATTGGTTGATAATGTGAGTATGCAACCATATTGGTTTGATATCAAGAGAAAGGGATTATATAACATATCACTAATTCCTATTTTTACATAGTCAGATTAACTTATTCTTCTTGGGATCCTTTACATGATACTGGATGCTGATATTACACTTTTGGAAATCCCACAAAATTCCATGAAGGTAGAGGCCTAGAGGGTCACACACTTGATGTTTCCATTGATATCAATTAAATTATATTTGAATTTAATAATCGGAATATGTATTATTCTCTAGACCAGGGAATAATATTTATGCACGATTTATTAATCATGTATCTTGAATCACTATTTTATATGAATGGAATTATTAAATAAATATTCATTCACTAGACCATGAAAATTATATTCATTTATTTATCATATGAATAATATTTATTATTTATGGTTAGTTAAATAATGGGGAAGAAACATGTACATACTAAACAATTTTGGAGTGAATGATATCTTAAATATCATTTAAATACATATAAATTTTATTTAAGGAATGATATTTGTTTTATCCGGGATACCTGTGGACATCAATGAAACGATAAAAAAATTGTTATTATTATTAGGCTTGAAGTTTGAGAAAGAGTATTACAATAATTACGGACCTCTTCACAATTATTTTTTCCCTGTCTTAGCTCTATAAAAACTTATTTATATCATTTCAAAGGGTTAGATAAAAGTTGTGTGAATCATTTTTTCTTCACAACATTCTCCTCCTTATAGAATTACCCCAAAATGAAGAACTAATCTTGGGTTTTTTTGTTAATCTTGAAGGAATCCCTTCCACCCTCATCCTTATCCCAAAAATGATAAAAAAGAATCAATGATTTCTCCCTAAAAAATTTTGTGTTGATCAAAAGTAAGAAATGAAAGGCAATCCATACCAATGTGCTAGCAAATTAAGTAACCTTGATTATGATTCAAGATCAAAGGAATATGTTTGGATGACCACTAAAAGGATTATAAATTATTACCTTTTGATGTGATGATGGTAAAACCCCAATAAATATTAAATTCATTATCCTATTCTTGAAATAAATAATCTGAAGTTTGAGGAAATTATTGTTAATAAATTAATTATATATTTAATGTGAAAATATCCCATCTCTTTAGTTAATAAAATTCTTTTGTTATGTTTCATTGAATATTAGTTGTAGGATCACTTGATAGTTGACACACACAGGGTGTGAATCGGTATATATAACAATAAAAATCAGTTTAACTCTCATTATTGTTTTAAATATCTCTCTTAAAAAGACACGATTGAGAAAAATTAAAATACAATATTTTTTTTATGAGAATCGCTTTTTTATTGATGACAACATCCTTAATGTGTCATAATTATTATCCCACACACACATTCCACTTATTATTATCAAATGGAAATAAAGTGGGGTTATGAAATTGAACTTGGAAAAATGATATAACTAATAAATTATAATTTCACATCAACAGAAAAAACTAAACCTCCTTGAAGAAATAACACTGATGAATATATGAGCCACCACTTTAAGTCCTGTAAATTAGATATTTTTCCTATTCCTTGTGTAGAAATATAATGCAGATTCTCTCCAATCATATTATTTATTATAACTTTGTATCAGATAAACTTTTCAGAAAATTGTAATACTTCTTTCTATCACGTATATCATTATTTATATGGGTTGAATATTTAGTGAATATTGTTTCCAAAATTGTTATAGAAAACTCCTTGAATCTAGGAGGAAATGAATTACTAATTCAATTCCCATAATCTTTGTGTCAAAGGATCATTAAAATATTATTAAAAAAAGTTAATACTTGGTTTTTAGATTCTATAATTATCTACATTCATGATTGATATAATTATATAATTTATGTCTATATAGACTCTAGTTTTACATTTTAAGACTACATAATAATTTTGGGAATATTTTCAAAGATATATACTGAGGTGATTGATGATTCTGAGGCCCGGTGAGCCCAACATTAATTTTATAAAAATATTAAATATATTATACATCATGGTAATGTGATTTTTCATAAATAATGAAACATATCATAAATAGAGTATCATATTAGAAATATTAGATTAAAATTGAATTTGAATCATGGGGTTTACCTGTGGCTTGAATTTAGAATAGTCAACGTGAGACGTCTGGTAAAGGCATTCACTAGTGGGTGTGTTTAACTAAAATAAATAAATAAATTAGTTATTTATTTTATTAAGTGGCCCAATTAAACCCTATATAAATACCTTATTATGATATTTTTCCAATGATTTTCCATATATCTCTCGCTAGATCTAATAAGAGGATAAGGGAATCCATTGTTGGTGGATCCAGACTGGAAGAAGAATGATATTCAGATCAAGGAAAATTGTGATATGAATGACTAATGTTGTAGGACAATCACCTTCATCACTAATAGATTCATTATTCACCAATTATTGATCCATAATCTAGGTAGGTATTTTCATTTTTTGTTTTCTCCCATTTGATTAAAATTTTGACCATTGATTTTGTATGCTTTTTCTCTTAGATATTTTTTCTCCACTTGATATTTGTAATTTATTAATTATATTGATTATATATAATTATTCCCTTGTTTCACATGTCATCACCTTTTTCATAAAATCACTGGACATGAATGCTTGGAAAATGATTGTTCACTATGTTCTTGTTTTTTCCCTTCGCAGTTCATAGAGTTTTTCAAAATTGGCCAATGCGTTCACGGTTCGAAATTGTTAGAGTGGATTCAAGCACAATTGAACCCTAAAACTCATTTTGGTAGAATAAAGGACACAAAATTTGTGGTTTGTGAAAATATTGATGAACATGCATGATAATTATTTGTGAACGGATCAGATCGATACAATGGGGGTGGGTTCATGATTAAGGATGCGATTGAGGTGTAATGGGAATTACGGGTGATCTATGGTGGTTCATGATCAGATTAATGATTCTTGGTTTTCCTAGTTGATGCGTGATGATGATGTGTGGTATAATAGGATCGGTTCGTAGTTGAGGTCGTGCAAGACATCTCATGGTGGAGGCTGCTCGGTATCGACGCGATAGTGCCTCGAAGGTGTGAGGGCCACTGTCCAGTGTGGAGGGCGGTAAAATATATATATGGGCATGAATAATGGGAATTATTATATTATTATTATTTTTTAATAATATTAATGTAGTGTTAGATTTATTATTTTTAATTTTAATAATGTTGTGTAATAATTATTATTTTTTATAATGATATTTTTTTTATTATTTAAAATAATATGAGGGATTTAATTCAAATAATTAACAGAGGAAGAAAACTAATTTGAACCTTTTAATGAATTAAATAGAATGGATAAGGTGTTCCGTGTGAAGGGGATCACATACATGGGATTTTCATCCAAATAGATGGATTCATGCATGGGCATTTACACTTTTTTTAATAAATATCTTAGTATTAATAATGATATTATTATTATTATTATTATGATAAATATTAAATAGGAGAGTCAGGGGTGGGAACTCAGCATGTAGCAAAAAAGGAGGGTGTGATTCCATGTGCGTCATCCAATTTGATAATATTATTATCTTTTTTATCAAAACATCATTTCAGTTGTAACATCTTCATTTGACTACAAATTTATGATTCGTCTGTGGCATTGAGATCATCGTACTGATATAGATGATTCAATACTAACGTTGGATATTTAATTAGATATTGTGAATCAAGTCAATGATGTGACCAATAATAAAAATAATAATAACAACATTATTATTATTATTATAGAACCTAGTATCTGAAATATCTTTTTGATATGGTGTCAGAATGATGAACTATCTAAGGAATTGAAACCCTGATATTGAGGTGGGTGTTTCAAAAAAATATATAAGGAATTGAATTTATACTCATGTCTTGGGTCCATGAAACATCATTCGATCATGATGTAGTGAAATGTGTTTTTTTCAATGGGTGTTCCATTTGGGGAAATAAATAGCCTATCCATAGTATTTTTTTATGAGGATCACATTAGTGTAATCTGATTGGAACTTAATGGCCATTTTATATTAGATATTAGTGTTTTGACATATTTTCCTGTGAGGATGATGACCCTCCTACATTCATAGGGCTTTTGGATGATACACACTGTGTATTTCCCTTACACGTCGTGTAGTACTACGTATCCAAAAATACATGTTCTAGAGGGGGAACCACCATGTATAGAGGTGGGTACACATTCCATTTTTGTCCGTCACATGCCTTAAAATTTTTTAGAATCTTATACCACTCTTATCTCCTTCGTTTTGGATCGAATTTTGACATATGGGTAGTATATCATAAGTATATTTCCTTTTAGAATGTGATAATTGACTTTGTAGTAGATTTTGAGATATGATGTGAGATGTTCCAAGTGTAATTATTCTTCAGGAGACACTAGATGATTATAGTTATTAGGTAGGATCCCAAAATAGAGGGCAAGGTTGGTAATCCCCTATACCTCTTTTACTGTTTTGAGAAGAACCATCTTTGTTGAACCCTCTGGGAGAATTAGTTGAACTCGTATTTTGATAATCCCAATTATGTTCACTGATATTTTGATAATCCCAATTATACTCACTCATATTATGATAATTCCAATTATGCTCAATTATGGTTTGATAATCCCTATATTTATTAATGGTTAATTACTTATTTCAGTATTTCTGTACACCATGAAAATATTCACATATTATAATATTTATATTATCTTCAGAGAATTCGGTTACTGGATGAATATATATTCTAACATAACCCATTCTGCCAATAGAATGCTTAAACAGACAAGTGGTCACCGTTAAAGAACAAAGCTACCGATTTGTAAAGTCCACCTTTATGCAAGTCTACCATTACGTGAAAGCCTACTGATACATCAGGCCTACCGATACATCAAGTCTACCGATACAGACAAGTCATCGTTACTCAAGTCTAACGTTACAGAAAAGTTACCGAAGGGAGTCTACCGATACACTAAGGAAGCTACCAGTACATGAAGGGTACCATTACACGAAAGGTCACCGGTACATTAATTCTACCACTACCTATCAAGTATACTGACAGACATGAAGTCTACCGATAGAAAGGTTACCGTTACACAAGAGGTTACCGATACACAAGGATACCGATATCCAAAGCTACCGTTCCATAGAATCCGATGCTGCCTTAATTTATTTATCTTTATTTAATCTAACCAACGGTCATATTAGGTATATTTTAATGCTCTGTCATTTATTTAATGAAGGTTGCTGGATGTCATGGAACCGTACCTCGTACCTGCAAAAAGAAATCATTTCTTTTTCCGGATCTCGTGCCATAAATACAAGAAGTCCATGTTGCTAAAAATATACATGTGAAAGACATGAGGAATATAAAAGGGATATAAATAAGTGATACAAGTGAAATACACAAGAAAAGATCATACAAATATACATGCACGACCAAGAAGAAACAAAATCTCATACACACTCAAGATTACTCAAGAAGAGTTCGTTACATTCACAAGGACTTTGAAGAACTTCAACGACTACATCTTCACTGACTCCGAACCTAGATGTCAAGCAGAATACACTCTATTTTTCATACAAAAACCAGAAGAGGACTCAGAACCATTTCTAATCAAATCTGAAGGAGTCCAGAGCTACACTGCAATCTCTAGAACCATCCTAAACTCTATATCTTGCTCAGTGATTTATTATTTACATTACGAGCAGTGTGTGTCATCAGTTTTAATTTACACACACACTGTCTCCTAAACCATAAATAAAGGATCTGTAAATCTTCATTGAAACTCTTTATATCTTCTATTTCTCACTGTGGATAGTGGTAGAGGTCATGTGTGACATGGACAACTGTATTTGCTGTTGTTTTTGTTTCCCACGTAGAACTATGGTAGGGGTCTTTGACCTGAACAGTTGTAAACTACTGTGAACCCTGATCCAGGGTGTGGATCCAATTTATGTAAATTGTTGAGAGGACTAAGTCTCGGCTAGAGACTGAACCTCTTGGTCATTTCTGTTGTTCTTTATTTAGTTTTATCTAAAACCTTTTATTCCGCTGCCAAGTGATTTAAAACTTAAACTGTTTTTCAATGTTACTCTGATAATTAAATTAGAAAGTGTTTGAATTATTTGTAAATCATTAAGTTAGTTTCAAAAGCTAATATGATCTTCTGATTAGATTATCTTGGAAATAATCAATCCCTTTAGAACCTAACTGAATGTTTTCTTTAGTTCAAATTCACTACAATTCAATTAGTATTTTAAATTGGGGGATTTTGGGAATGGATTTTAAAATAGAAATTTTACTTGGAACTCAATTCACCCCTCTCTTGAGTATCCAATTCAACCAACATTTGGTATCAGAGGATTTAATTAAATATTTTCTGAAGTACTCTGTTTTTCAACTGTGATTTTAGTGGTATTTTAAAGTTCTTAAAATTTCTGTTATTTATAAATTTTTATCTATTTAAATTTTTTTTATCCCAGTTATCATGAATAACAGACTTGAAGGTGTTTCTACTAATAGACCACCATTTTTCAATGGAAACTACTATGCTTAGTGGAAAATTAAGATGAAAATTCATTTAGAAAGCATGGGTTCTGATATTTGGACTGCCATAGAATCAGAATATAAAATTCCCACTACTGTTAGATCGAAATGGAATGAATATACTATGACAGCTTACAATATTAATTGCAAAGATATGAATGCACTGTATTGTGCTTTTGGAGATGAGGAATTTAATAGAATATCTTCTTGTAAGACTGCACAAGAAATTTTGGATACTTTAAGTGTTTCTCATGAAGGAACAACTAACGTTAAGGAAATGAGAATAAACACTTGTACTATTAAATATGATAATTTTAAGATGAAGCATGATAAACCCATTTATGATATGTATCTCAGGTTTAACGACATTTTCAATACAATGATCTCACTGGGAAAGGATGTTCCATCAAAGGAGAAGATCATGAGAATTTTGAGATGCCTACCTGAAAGATGGAGGGGCACTTCTATTTCAATCAGAGAATCCTGTGATATTGGTGAACTTCCAGTTAAGGAATTTATTGGTAAGTTGATGATTAATGAAGAAGAACTTAAGGTAAACAAATAATAAGAAGATGAACCAAAAAGGAAGACAGTTTCCTTCAAGACATCTACTTCAAAGAATAAGGATAAGGAGAAACTTAAAGCTGTAAGTGATAGCTCAAGCTGTGAAGAAAGTGGAAGTGTATCTGATAGTGATGCAGAAATGGCTCACATAGCCCGAAGATTTATGTAGTTTTATAGGAAGAATAATTTTTTCAGAAAATCAAATTAAAAAGGTAAGTATGACAACAAGGGACACTAGAAAAAAACTGGAAGAAATATGACAAATCTGATGAAGTTGTCTGCTATGAATGCAAAAGAAAAGGACATATAAAAGCGGACTGTCCAAATATGAAATACAAGATGAAATATGTATATAAGGATAATAAGTATAAGAAATCCATGAAGGATATGTGTAGTGACTCTAAGGATAGCTTCAGTGAATCTAAAGCTTCTGAGACTGAAAACAGAAATAAGACAAACATGTGTTTTATGAAAAACACTTCTGAGGTAACATCTGAAACTCCTGCTTTAAATACATATTATTCTAGAGATTATTCTGATTCTCAAAATATGTCAAAATCTGAACTGTTTGAATGCTGTGATATGTTGGAAGAAACCTGTAATGAGTTGAAAGAAAAATATAAAGGTTTAAAGAAACAGTATGCTTTTACTATTAAACATAAATCTGATCTTGACATAGAAATGGAAAATAATGCTCAGTTGCTTAAAGAAAACACTGAACTAAAATTGTCAAATGAGAAACTTAGGAAGGATTTAGAAAAGTTTACAAATGGAAAAGATACTCTTACTCAAATGCTAGGTAAACAGATTGCACCTAGATATACTACTGTTATAGGATACCAACCTGGACAAAGAAAAATTACCAAAACTAGATTTATTCCTAAATCTGGACAGAATGTAGATAGTTATAGTTCTGGAAGTTCATATGCTTCAACTAGTTATATTCATAGTTACAGATCTAATAAGGTTTATCTGTCTAAATCTATTGATTCTGAAAATCTTATGAGACCAATAAGACAAATTTGGGTACCTAAAGTTTTATTGGCTAACCTGTCTGGGCCCAAGAAAATATGGGTACCAAAATCATTTCCTATCTAAATCTGTTTTGTAGGGAACCTGCTTAAAGAGCTCCTATAGAAAGACCTGGTACATGGACAATGGATGCTCAAGAAATATGTCAAGAGACTTTTCATGCTTCAAAAGCTTAGTTAGAGTTGAAGGAGGTTTTGTCACTTTTGGTGATAATTCTAAAGGTAAAATCATCGGCTTAGGCCAGATTGGTAACACTGACTCAGTATTAATTTCTAAAGTTCGATTTGTTGATGGACTTAAGTATAATTTACTAAGTATTTCTCAGTTATGTGATGATGGTTTTAATGTTAAATTTGAAAATGATTCTTGTAATGTTTTTAATTCTAAAAATTCTTTAGTATTTTCTGCCTTGCGAAATGAAAATGTCTATGTTGTTGATATAAATTCTTTAGCTATGAAAAATTTTACTTGTTTAAATGCTTTTCATAAAGAGTCTTGGATTTGGCACAAAAGATTAGGACACTGAAATGTACATTCACTTAGAGAACATACTAGGGAGAACTTAGTTAGAGACCTACCAAAACATGAATTCCCAGCAGATAAAGTTTGTAATCCCTATCAAAAGGGAAATCAACATAAAGTTTCTTTCAAATAAAAGAAAGAAGTGTCAACTTCTCAACCTCTCGAGTTGGGTCACATGGATTTGTTTAGACCTTCTAGAGTTTCTAGTTAAAATGGGAAGCACTATGTCTATGTTCTAGTAGATGACTATTCTAGGTATACATGGGTATATTTTCTATCTCACAAAAGTGAAGAATTTTCTTACTTTGTTAAATATTACATGTATGTAGAGAACCTTAGTGGAATTAAGATTAAAACCTTGAGAAGTGATCATGGTCGTGAGTTTGAAAATCATGAGTTTGAATCCTACTTCTCACACAATGGCTATAATCACAATTTCTCTGCACCTAGGACACCTCAGAAAAATGGTGTAGTAGAAAGGAGGAATAGAACCCTTCAGGAAATTGCCAGAACCATGCTCAATGAGTATGAACTACCTATTTACTTTTGGGCTGAAGCAGTCAATACAGCTTGTTATATTATCAATAGAGTCTTGATTAGACCTGTTCTTATGAAGACCCCTTATGAGTTGTGGAACCATAGGAAACCTAAGGTTAACTACTTTAAAGTCTTTGGTTGCAAAGTCTCTATTCTTAATACCAATGATAATCTTGACAGGTTTTCATCCAAGAGTGATGAAGGAATTTTCCTAGGTTACTTTATCTCTAGTAAATCCTATAGAGTTTTCAATAAGAGAACCAAATGTGTGGAGGAATCTGTTCACATTAAATTTTATGAAATTGATCCACATGAACCTAAGACCTCTCTTGAAAATCTTGAAGATGATCTCTCTATTTTAAACCTTAATGATAAAGAAAGTGGACCTGTAGTTAAAACATCCAGTTCTGAAAATTTTCCAGAACCTGCTTCTGTTGATTCCCAACCAGTTGATGATCCTGAAATATCTGGCCCTACCTTTTTGAGACCAACTAGGATTCTAAAGAACCATCCCTTAGATGTTGTTGTAGGTAATCTAGATAGAGGAACACAGACTAGTGCTTCTCTAAGAAATCAGGTTGAACATCAAGCTTTTCTTTCACATTTAGAACCTAAAAATATCAATGATTCTATCAATGATGAATTTTGTGTAATGGCTATGCAATAAGAACTAAATCAATTTTAAAGAAATAAAGTCTGGAAATTAGTAGAAAGACCTAAAGACACTTTAACCATAGGCACAAAATGGGTGTTTAGAAACAAAGTTGATGAATCTGGAAACATCATTAGAAACAAAGATAGACTAGTTGCACAAGGGTACAATCAAGAAGAATGAATTGACTATGAGGAAACCTTTGCACTTGTATCTAGATTATAGGCAATTAGGATCTTACTTGCCTTTACATCACATCTGAATTTAATGTTATATCAAATGGATGTGAAAAGTGATTTTCTAAATGGTTTTATTGTTGAAGATGTTTTTGTAGAACAACCACCTGGTTTCTCAAATAATCACTTTCAAAATCATGTTTTTAAACTTTCTAAAGATTTATATGGTTTAAAACAGGCTCCAAGAGCTTGTTATGAAAGACTTACAAATTTTCTTATTTCAAAAGGATTTACAAAAGGAATTGTTGATCCCACTCTTTTTATAAAAATAATTTCAAAAGATGTTTTAATAGTACAAATCTATGTTGATGATATTATTTTTTGAACTTCTAAGAATTCTCTATGTACTGAATTTTCAATGGTTATGCAAAATGAGTTTGAGATGAGCTTAATGGGAGAGCTTAAGTACTTACTTGGATTTAAAATCTTTCAAAATAAAGATGGTATTATTCTAAATCAAAGTAAATATACTAACGATTTATTAAAACGTTTTATTTTTGACAGTATTAAGGGATGTTATACACCTATGAGTTCCACCTGTAAATTAGATATTGAGGAAACTGGGAAACCAGTAGATCAAACTAATTGTAGAGGTATGATTGGAAGTTTACCTTATCTTATTGCTAGTCGACCTGATATAATGTTTAGTGTGTGTATGTGTGCTATATTTCAAGATAACCCTAAACAGTCACACATTCTTGCTGTTAAAAGGATTTTCAAATATCTTAAATATACTATTAATTTGGGACTGTTTTACCCCAACGGACAATCATTTGATTTAATAAGTTATTCAGATGCTGACTTTTCTGGATGCAAGTTAGACAGAAAGAGAACATCTGGAACATGTCATTTACTTGGAAAGTACCTAGTATCATGGTGTAGTAAGAAACAGAACTCGATTTCCTTATCTACTACTGAAGCAGAGTATATAGCTGCAGGTAGTTACTGTGCACAGATTCTATGGATGAAACACACTTTATTGGACTATGGATTTGATTTTAAACATGTTTCAATTAACTGTGATAACACTAATGCGATAAACATCTCAAAGAACCCTATGTCTCACTCTAGAAACAAACACATTGATATTAGACACCACTTTCTAAGATATCATTATGAAATAGGTGATATAACTCTGGAATTTATAGGCAATGAACTCCAATTAGTTGATATTTTCACTAAGACATTAAATTCAGAAAGATTAAGTTTCATTAGACACGAATTAGGAATGATAACTTACTCTTAAACCATTAGATAAAACCTCACCATTAGATAAAACCTCACCGTTAGATAAAACCTCACCGTTAGCTAAAAACTCACCGTTAGATAAACCCTCACCGTTAGGATAAAACCTCACCATTTAAGGACACCTCACCGGTACATCTCTCACGCTGTTTTAACTTTTCATATTATGGCCAAGACTCCGAATATTTTTTTAGATTTATTTTTTATGTGAATCCTAAATGATATTAAACCCGACTCTAGACTTCACTCAATCATCACGAACCCGTCTGTTCAAATCCCTCCTACCTAAACCTCTCAAGCTCACAAAACCCTAAGCCTCAGAATCTGAAATGTCCCGTGTGAAGCAAACCTCAGTGGATGAAGGGAGTGATGCATCGTAAGCTAAGAAGCAGAAAGTTACCAATACGGGTACTAGTGGAAGCAGTAGAGGTGTTGTTCGAAGGAATCCTATGAATATGCATTAATCGAAGCTGGAAATTGTAGTGGAAAAGGAGTTATGTGTGGAATGGCTATTGGAAAGAAAGTCCTTGATTCTGAAGAACTTACAAGGTCAAGGATGGATCAAGTGCTTCATGAACAATAATGGACCGTATTATCTAGTACTGGTAAAAGAGTTCTATGAGTTTGTCTGTTTTGAGACATCAGAAGAAGAGAATAGGATGATTTCCTTTGTGAATGGTAAAAAGTTTTCGTTTTCATTAGTTGAATGGGCTGAGAACCTTAGTGTTCCTCATAGTGGTGATTATGGATTTTATTAAAAATCCATACCTACTGCTACTGACTTTTTCAAATATGAGGATTCCTTGTTGGAATTGACTGAAAATGGAACCACTAAAAAGGTCATTACTTCAGAAATGGCAGGGGAGGATAAACTACTTTTCAAGTTCATTCAGCATGTGATTATTCTAAGGAGAGGAGATTTTGCTACCCTCAGATTTCAGGATATTTATTTGTTGTATCTGTTGAAGCATGGAGTAAATGTGAACTTGTGCAGATTGGTAATGATTCAGATTGAAGATATGACTAGACCAAAGTCTAAGTCCAATGCACTTTTCTTTTCTAAGTTGATTTCTATTCTGTTGAAGGAAAAGTAGGTAGCTGGACCTCAGGATGAAACTGTTGTGGTTAAGTATAACTATTTCCTCACCAGGACTATTTGTATGTATATGAAAGTTACATGGAACCCTTGGAAGAAATCATGGGTTAATGATGAAGGTAAAATCTATAACAAGTACACTCTTGTGGACCATCCTTCTATACCAAAGGATGTGAGGGATCCTGGTCTTGGACCAGATGAGCCAGAACTGGTCTACAATTATAATGAAGCCGAAGTTGATGAGGAAGAGACATCCGTTGAGGAAGGAGGAGACCTAGATTTACCTCCTAGTCTTGTGCATCAAAATATTTCCTATGGACCAGCTAGCCCTCCAAAAGAACTACCAAGGAGAGAAACTATTCGGAAGGAAAATGATACTGAGACCACATAAGAAGAAGAAGAAGAAGAAGAAGCATATCAATATGTTGTTAAGGACACCTCTAAAGAGGATGAGGCAACCGAATCCGATCATTTTGTTAATGGAGAAAAGGAGAATGCTACTGAAGCAAATGATGAGGAAAATGAAGAAGAAGAGCTCAGTTTGAGCCCTATGATAGATTTTAGAGTCTAGATAGTGCCTGATCAGGAAGCAGCAGTGGGTCCTACTGCCATTACTGAGATAGTCATTGATGACTCAGAAAAGGATAGGACTAACCCTACCATTGATCTATCAGAGAAAATGGTTATTGAATCTACTGAAGTTACAGAGGAGGCTGTAGAGTTACCTCGAGGATAACCATTAGAGGAGATTCCTCAAGGGAATGCTCTAAGTGAGGGGGAGCATCTTGGTTCAATTTATATGTTATATGAAATTGACGGTTGGACATCAAATCCAGGATATATGGTAGTTGGACTTAATTATGGAGATTCTGATGAGGAAGACCAGCCCCAAAGGGATTCATTTATCCTACCTATTGTGGCTGATAATTTACCAACCAAGGAGTACCTTGAGTCCTTAAAGGCTGAAATTAAAGAAGCACTGAGAGATTTAGTGACAAATTTGACGAAAACCTTGGTTGAAGCGATGAGGAGTGTGGAAAAAAACCTACAACTATATATGGGGTGTTCTGTGTCTAGTCCAGTGAAGGGAATGATGGATGAAGTTAAAGTATTCCATACTCAAATTGAGAGTTGGACAGGAGCTGTGGTGGATCTAAGATAATCAATTGCTTCATTGACTGCCATGAACAGTTCTCAAACCCAAGTGAATACTGATATCAGATATATCAAAGAAGTAGTCAAGTAGTTTGTGGAAGTATTTGAGGCTTTTATAAAATCAGTCGAAGAACATTTGAACATTCAAGATGAACTTGTTCAGAAGGTGGTTAGTAATCTGACACAATCTTTCAAGGAGAAGTAGCTTTCTCAGTTAAACCCCTTCCCTCATCCAGCACCACTATGAACCTTGACCAGATCAGAACTGTTATTCAGGAAGAGTTGGCTAAGGCCAGTCCCAGTGGAACCTCGGATACTCAGATCCTTACTACCACTAGGGAAGTTAGTAGTTTTGTTCGTGATCACCTACGAGTAGCTACTGCTTCTCAAGAGGCAATTAAAAATATGGTGGATGCTTACTTTGAGAAGGTCTATACCAAGAATCAAATGACCAACCATTCCAAGCTCTTGATGGAGAATTTGAAGTTGCCTCCAGTGAAAGAAGCTTTTAGAGAACATGTTAGTAAGCTCAGGGAGATTACTCTTGCGTTGGATAAATTCATTGAAAATAGAGATGATTTTGTTTCAGTAATGGAGAGAGGAGGGAGTATTATTATGGATTTCAGGAACCTGTTGGTACCATTCTTGCATGTCGATGCCAGACATGTGATTGTACCTCCTGCAATTCCTACCTCTGCCTCTAGGATTACACCTCAGTTGACTCCAGTTTAGGATATTCGAAGCTTGAAAACTATGATCCCACAGAAGAGCACCAATTTTAGATCTGGTACAGTTTCAGTGGCTGACCCTCCAGTTGTTCTTTCAGCTATTCCCTAGCCATATACTCTATCTAACCCTGCACCCTCTTCTGGTCATAAGGGAAAGACTCCTGTTCAAGAGGATGATTGAGTGATTCTAGATGTTTTTGATAGGATTCACTTGTATTTTTCTAATAATTACCTTATCAGTTTGTACCTTTTGTAATTCAATGGAAATTTACTCTTACATTCTCCACTTTACTGTGTTTATGTTTCCTTGCAATTTTTCCTCTTTTTGTCTCTACATTTCTCTGATTCTACCCTTCTTTTTATTAATCACAAAGGGGGAGAAAATGAAACAAATGATAATTGTGAGTGCAATTGAAAGGGGGAGAAAATTTTTTCCTTCTTAGGAAAATTTTCCCCTGAGACTATTTTAATTTTCTTAATACTTTGGAATAAGTTGTGATTATCAAAAAGGGGGATATTGTTGATCCCTCTGGGAGAATTAGTTGAACTCATATTTTGATAATCCCAATTATGTTCACTTATATTTTGATAATCTGAATAATTCTCACTAATATTATGATAATTCCAATTATGCTCAATTATGGTTTGATAATCCCTATATTTATTAATGGTTAATTAATTATTTTAGTATTTCTTTACACCATACACATATTCACATATTATAATATTTATATTATCATCAGAGAATTCGGTTACTGGATGAATATATATTCTAACTTAACCCATTCAGCCAATAGAATTCTTAAACAGACAACTGGTCACCATTAAAGAACAAAGCTACCGATTTGTAAATTCCACCATTATGCAAGTCTAACGTTATGTGAAATCCTACCGATACATCAAGCCTACCAATACATCAAGTCTACCGATACAGACAAGTCACCGTTACTCAAGTCTACTGTTACAGACAAGTTACCGAAGGGAGTGTACCGATACACTAAGGAAGATACTTGTACATGAAGGCTACCGTTACACGAAAGTTCACTGGTAAATTATGTCTACCACTTCCGATCAAGTCTACCGACAGACATGAAGTCTACTGATAGAAAGGTTACCGTTACAAAAGAGGTTACCGATACACAGGGCTACCGATATCCAAAGCTACCGTTCTAGAGAATCTGATGCTTCCTTACTTTCGTTATCTTTATTTAATCTAACCAATGGTCATATTAAGTATATTTTAATTCTCTTTCATTTATTTAATGAAGGCTATTGGATGTCAGGGAACCGTACCTCATACCTGCAAAAATAAATCATTTCTTTTTCCGAATCTCATGCCATAAATACATGAAGTCCCTATTGCTACAAATATACATGTGAAAGACACGAGGAATATACAAGGGATATACAGAAGTGATACAAGTGAAATACACAAGAAGAGCTCATACAGATATACATGCACGACCAAGAAGAAACATAAGCTCATACACACTCAATCTTACTCAAGAAGAGTTCATTACATTCACAAGGACTTTGAAGAACTTCATCGACTACATCTTCACTGACTCTGAACATGGATGTCAAGAAGACGATACTCTTTTTTTCAGACAAAAACTAGAAGAGGAATCAGAACCATTTCTGATCAAATACAAATGAGTACAGAGCTACACTGCAATCACTAGAGCCATTCTAAACTCTATATCTTGCTCCGTGATTTATTATTTACATTATGAGCAGTGTGTGTCATTAGTTTTAATTTACACACACACTGTGTCCTGAACCTTAACTGGAGGATCTGTAAATCCTCATTCAAACTATTTACATCTTCTATTTCCCCTCTTGAGTATCCACTCCGACCAACAATAATATTGTATAAGAACATGGTTTATATAAAAACTGAGTGGTAGCATCCTTTTGTGACGTGGAACAGGTACTCTACCTACCAAGTTAAACCCTGTTTTTGTGAAAGGGAATGAGTCCTCTACCTACATAGTGGAGACCTCTTCTTTAATTAGGGAATGGGTCCCCTACCTAATGAGTGAAACCCTCCTGTTATGACAGATCATGTTGCCACCATCTACTGAGTGGAACCCTCATGCTATAACAGGGCATGGGTCCTATACATATCAAGTGGAACCTTCCTATTGTATTAGGGAATGAGTCCTCTACCTACTGATTGACACCATCCTATTGTATCAGGGCATGGGTCATCTACATATTGAGTGGAACCATCCTGTTATACCAAGGCATGGGTCCTCCACCTATTGAGTTACATAATTCAGTTGTTCTAAAGAATTAGTCTTATATATTTGTAGATTTTACCCCCAACGCTTTTTAGAATAGTGGAAAGGTGTGGTTCCTCCACATGGAAACTTCTTTAAACAGATAAGATAGATTCTAGGAATTGATGATTGGCATTTTTATATTTTCAAGAAGAATTTTTTTTCTTTTACTGTGATATATGGAAGGATATCCACTTTATCTCTCAATTAAGATTCTCTTTTTCAATATCTAGGTTTTAATTATGGGGTTTTTCTCATATACTGACTGTGATACCTTTGTTGTGATGAATTGAATATTTCTATCATGTCTTATATTGCCCCCTCTTCAGTTTATGGGGTGAAAATACTCACCCCTATGTAAGAGTTTCCCACACGTGTCGTTTCTTATGTAGAAAATGGAAAGATTAAAGGCGATTTCAAAGGATCATAGATATACTTGGATGTGTTTGATAGCATATGCTGATATGGGCTTGTAGATCTATATCCAAGCTCTCTTAAAATTTCTTTTTCAATTGTTTTCAATTTGGGACATCTTTTCTGGTTGGTTGTGTATTCTTCCCCTTTACTTTTCAAGTTATGTCATCATACTCTTTTTTATTCGAAAGAGTTTATTAAATGCATGGATTTTAATATACATGTTACAATATTTTATTATTATTCCTATGAACTTTTGTATGGAGATGGTTGGGTGCATGAATACAAGTATTTTAAGAAAATGAAACCTATTTTAGTTACGTATTTTGGTTGTAGCCAGACCATATCATATGGATGTATTCTTCGGATAATCACAACATCCTTATCCATTGACCAACCATGCATTGGGGGGTTGGGTCATGATCGATTGGTATTTGAGGGGGTTTGAACTTTGGATGATGTTTTGAATTTTTTACCCTTATGAGGTTTGGTTGGGAACATAGGGAAATTGTTTCAAAATGTCTCAAGTGTGGATTTAAAGATAGGGAACCCATTGTATTTTTTATGACATACATATCCATGCACCTAAACACAAACTACCTTCTTGTTGACTTTGTATACTGAGACATCAGATATTAGGATCAATGGTACATGCATCATATAGGGTTGAGTCATTTAAATTTCCATATTGATTCAGCTCCCTAGATACGATATTTGTCCATGGTCTTCCTTTATATAATTAAAGATGACTTTGTCATGAAATACATATAGGATTTTAATATAGTTTTGTGATAATAACTGATTGAGTGAAGAGGCCTCAGTTCAGGGACCCACCCATGGGGTTTTATCTATAGGGGCACCGAGAAGCACTTCCACCTATTGAGTAGTGCCTAGACAATTTTTTGGATTAGAAAGATGATTATTTACATGTTGAGAAGTTTATAGCTCTAAAATGGTCGGATTATGGTCCATGTAGGCTCAGCATGTTATGTGAGAAACAACGATGAAGACCGTTGAGGTTCTGTTACAAGAAAGAACCTAAGGTAGTAGAGGGTTGAATCAAGGAAGTGGTATGGGTTTTCCAGCTTATGTGGTCCCTGAACGATCACATGGTTGTGTTGGAATCCATTTTTCTCTATGGATAATATTTAGGCTTTGGATGTACCGAAAGATAACACACCTATATTGAGTATGCATTTCAGGTTTCATTGATAGAGATCACCCAAGATTTGTGATGTGACATAAACCCTTATCAGGTAGTATAGGTCTGGTTAAACCATATCATGCGAATGTATGGTGTCTTTGGTGGAGAGGCCTCTCTAGTGTGACATGTGGCATCAAAAGAGTCATTTGTTTTTTATGTTCAACATGGATTTAGGCATTAAAGAAATAGGGACACTTCCCTAAATGAGACACATTCTTACGATGTGATTCAAAATCACGAGGGTGATCTAGTTCTTCATAAATAGGATGGTATCAAGGTGTGCTAGATCGGTTCCTTAGACTTGTATGTTAGAGGTTCGATTAATGTTCTAAGGTGTTGGGGAATCCCCAATTGTGGTGAGAAGGTGGACAGGGGAACATATACCTCTTATTACTATAATCTTATGGCTTAATTTCTTCGAGTGTGGTTTGGGGTATGACATCTATCTCCACTACTCTAGCTGAAGCTACAACAAAGAGTCATAAGAAAAATTTCCATGGATGTATTCAGCTATTCATGACATTAAAATACTTGTTTGGACATTTTTCTCGACCCTTTTACTAGAGGTTCCTACAAAAAAAATCATTTATCATCGATTTTTAATGATTTTGTGACATGAATCTGCAAGGATAGAGAGAGATCCTTGCACGAAATCTTTTCATAGTGGTAGTGGGACCCTACGATGCTTTCCTCAGTATGGGCTGGTCGTTTACCATCCATTGTCATATGTTTTCTACTAGTGAGTGATGAAATGATTATATACTGTTTGGATAGAGTTTTCCCCTTTGATAAGAAGTGATCCCCAAAAATGTTTGGATGAGTTCATTCGTAAGAGGTTGTGGCCCCTTCCTTATTGGTTTTCAATTTTTAATCTTGGAGCTATGGATGCTATGAGATTTCAGTTTCCTACGATAGTGGATGAGAATGAGAAAATCCTTACTGAGGATGTGTTAGTTTGACCTCACTATCAAGAGTTTTATTTCTGTATGGACTTTCACCAAGGATGACCTAATATCTACACTAGCATATCCGATTACTCAGTGTAGCTATGGTTGTTTGAGGTGTGGGTGGATGAGTCTGTATAGTATGGGGTTCATAATACCTAGTGTGTTATACTTGGAATCCCTAGGTTGTTAACATAAGAGGTGTATGATATCTTGAGGTCATGTGTGGATTAGTTTTACTTGAACCAGGAGACACATGGAAGAGTGTACACTCTCAATAATCATTGAGTTCTTCAACCAGTGGTTTGTTGAAAATTTGTTCTCAGAGTTTTATTTTAGGATTGGTTATCATAAGTTATAGGATTGATAGGTGAATGTACCGAGCATGGATTCATGGATCCATGGTAGATTCTTGGAGATCTTTGTGATACCCTTTGGTGTATTGAATTTGACAACAAAGTTCATAAGACCTATGAGTCAGATCCTTAACCTTTCATGGGTCAGTTCATGGTAGTCTTTTGCGATCATACCCTCGTGTCCTTATCATATAAGTTGGAGTACACGAGACACATGAGGATGGTTCTAGACATTCAATGGGAGTTTTAGTCATATTCCATCTCCCTTGGAGTTATTTATTGATTCAAAAGTTCATTTCATGGGATATGTATTCTTAGAAATGGGTGTGACAGTTGACCCCATAGAGATTGAGGCTTCTTAAGTTTGAGGGCCACCTAGGTGATGGACAGGGAAGAATATTCTCCTAGTTAGGTTTTTCATCTACTTTTATTGAGAGAGGTGACTATGTTGTTGACCTCTATTTATTTTACCCTTTTTAGGCAAGGATGGTGTATTATACCTCTAATATATGGTTCTTACCACTTTTCTTATTTAACAAAATAAAGGGGAATAACTTGGGGATATTGACAAAGAGATCTTACATGATCATATATCCGTTAGATACATTCATGATGGATTCTATAAGTGTTAGAGGTAAGACATCCTTGTTCAAGGATGGTCAGTGGTACTGGTCATGCTATGAAAAATGGTGATGAGGAGGTTGTTTTCCCTTATTAGTACACCTAGTAGAATGATGGTTGTATCTATTAGAGTTGGTTCCCTAGAACGGACTTATGTGTACTTTATAATAACTTGTATTCATTATTTTTAATATTAATTACCTCCTTATAACATCATGATTGTTCTTATGAATAACATTATATGTGATAATTTCCTATGTGTATTTGTCATAGTGAATGTTTATAACAGTTACCTGCTATGATGAGATGATATAAGTTCCATGATAATATTCTTAAATATATATGTTATACAAGCATGCAACATAATTTCTAGGATAAAAATGATATATTCTATTAGGTGTGGTGACTCATAGGACATTGAGGCACCTTCTCGTGGTGTATACCCTTTGTAATTTCTAGTGCATGAAATTATGAAAAAGAGACCCTCCGTTAGGAAATCCACATTTATATATGTCATTGGATATTCTTATCTACAGACATGTGTATTAATCCTTAGACTTTATTATTATTATTAACATATATTATGAGTCACATACATTGATGTATTGGAAAAAACCGTTATTACTTATTTTTGCAATGAGGTATGATATGTTGGGCGTGTCATGAGTAATATTTAATTAAGGAATAATGAGAGAAAGTTTTTGTCCTTTATTGTTTTTAATTGAAGTAGATATCTCACGCATTTGATGTAAATTATATATCCTAAATAAATCCATGGTCATGGTATTGTATAGGTAAGTTTAGTTGTAGGGATGTAAAATAAAGAGACACCAAACACATAGGTTGATGGTCCTAGCATACATCCCTCTTGATTAGAGATATCATGATAAAGGGATTATATTAAAAAGTGAGCATCTGTATGAGGTATTATTTCGTTTGACATTAACTTCATTCTTTATGGATCTCTTGGCATGTTGTTAAATGATAAAATTGGAATTTGGGAATCTTTTCCAATTTCCCCTAAGAAAGAGGCCTAGAGTGTCCCACACTATGTGTATCTAGAATATTAGTTACATAATTATAGTATTTATTATTTAATAAGTAGAATAAATATTATTCTTTTGTGTGGTTTAATAATTATTCATGTATTCTTGATCACATATATTCCATCACTGGTTATTTTAAAGAATATTATGTGATTAGAATATTTAATATTTATTTATTTTCTATTATTGAATTTTATATTTATTTATTTATTGTAGAATAATGAAGTGATATTTATTTATTAAATAACTAGTCATTATTAAAGGGCCAATAAATTATGTAAAGGAATAGAGAATCATGTTTAAGGTCCAATGAGAAATAATATATATTGAATAGTATTTGAATAAAAAATATTTAATTTAATTCATGTGTTTAGTGTATGTCAAGAAATAATAATAATAATAATATTAGACTAGAAATGGGGTTCCTTGGGGATTTTTGGAAAAAATAAGGGTGTTTGTGGAATTATTATTTTATATCCCTAGCAGTATATAAAACTAATTATTTTATTTTCTAAAGTGATCCAATTCATTCCATTCTGCACAATGAAATCTGGATAATCCTCTCATAGCCCTAGAGAGATCCCTTCTCCAAGAATGCTATAAATTGTCTTCCTCAACTTTCCACTTGGAATTCTTGGGAGATCAAGGAGAATTATTTGGAAGTGATTCTTGGGGTGATAAAAGGCCGATGATTCATGCATTAGGATCTACCATGATAGCACCTGAAGATTCCTACAATGATGTTTGGAGGTTTGTTGAACACATGTGGATAGACACTGGAAGGAATATTTACTTATTTCCTTAATCACAATGATGGTATGGTGTTGATCTATTTTTAGATCAATCAAAATTGAAATAATTTCTCACAAGGTAATATAATAATTTCTTAAATTAATTATAAATAACATGAGATGATATTGTACTTGGTTATTACATTTATATATAGTTTATATTCTCGATTCAAATCTATTTATTAGGGTTTTTAAAATTTTTGAAATCTCAAATTAATTATCAATCATGATATTTATTTTGGTATTCCCCATATGATGCTTAGACTACGCTCAGAACCTCGAAGCGATATTAGAGGGGTTACATAATTTTTTATGATTAGTTAAAAACTGTTTATTGATTTATGTTGTTAATTATTATTTTTTAAATTCCAGTTTAATTGGTCTTTATGCTTAATTGTGAGAACTTCTTTATTTATCTTCATTTCTCAAAAAAATAATCGAATCGGTCAATTTTATGAATGAAATAAATTTGAAGATCTCATTTGTAGGTTCCTAGAAGCCTAGTTGGACCAAAAAGGAGAAAAATATTTGTAACTATAGTTACATTTTATGTACTAGAATCTAATTCACCTTCAATTAATTTATAATTAATTCATTCTATGTGGATTTATTAGACACTGCATGTTTACTATGCCATCCTGGAACATGTCAAGCAATATTACACCCCATGTAACTTCTGTACATGATGTGTATTCCTATAGTCACATATGGGATGTGTAACTTCTTAAATGACCTATATGATTGGTGCACATGAAACTCAGAGACCGCATTCCTTGTCTCCCATGTACATGATGTGTACTCCAAAATTTTCCATGGAATGGTTACAAATAGAGTCCCTACACGTGTGTCGTGGGTAGAAGGTGAGAATAATACATGATATGTTGATTCAATATATAGACATTTTAATTTATAAAAACTATGCATAATTAAAAAAATTTATTATACTATTCAGTATTTTTCAAAATGAATTCCTTATGGTCCTTAAATTGATATTACATGCTATGTGGTGGGTTATATATATATGAATGTCTAATTATTATTTTTGTAATGTTCAAATATACATATTGTGTATAAGTCATAATACAAAAACTATTATACCTACATTGAAAGATACCATGCTACGTAAAAACCACATGATCCACATTATCATTAATTCGAAAGAACATGTCATGAAATTATGTGATTCGTCGTGTTTGATAAACAATGCATGAGTAAATAGTTTTCAAATATAATTAATTTTGGGTAGTTCAGGCGGGTACTTATCATGTTTCTTCCATGGTGTATATTTTTTATATAGTTAATTATAATTAATTTTTTTAATTTTTTTATATTATAAAGGATGGAAATATCAAGAAACTTTAGATGATAATTACAATAAATGAAATTATTTATTAAAAAGATAATTAATTGATTTTAGCAAGATTTATCATATATAAGAATGATTATAATTGAATTAATTTTTATTAAGTTCTTAATTTATTTTATGTATATGGATGATCGTTATCCTAGACCAAAACATTTTTTGTGATTGGATTCCATTTTATTTATTGTTATTAAATTAATTTGTTGTCTTGTGTGTTATCCCTCCTCTCATTATATAAGGGAATGCATGCTTGTGGTTTCTTTTATGCAATGGATGGAGCTCAAAATCTAGTGGAGGCACATTATATCTGGTGTTAAGGAGAAACCCATCCAAGAGAGATACATCGATGGATAGGCATAAAGATGAAACATTAACCATAAATGGTTACATGTGTTTTCCCCTAGGTCGATGGTTAGTTTACCATATAATAGATAAACTAACCACCAGTAGAAGATCACGATAGTACCACATTATTATATTATTTATGTCAATTTCAAGGTTAATTTCATTATGGATTTATTGTCATGATCACATAAATTAATGAATTAATGAACGTGGAATATATAACTAAAATGAATTGGATTGTGGGTTAAATTTATATAAGACATGGGTAATAACTTAATAAAATACACATAATATTAAAAATAATTTAATAAAGATAAAATTGTAAATTAACATATAAATATAAAATACCTCAATTTTATAAATTAATTTAATATATCCTTACAGGAATTAAGTTAAAATATAACCATAGTTCAATTTTCTTGGTTGAACAATGTTTGGGTGCTTTTAGTTATAGGTGAATTCTAACTTGAAGTTTTGGGTCAACTTAACATAGTTCACATCAAGGGTTGACAAAAATTATACTCATATTATGTTTTTGAAACAACATTAAGCATGACATCGAACATATCACAATCATACATACTAGACAAGGATAACCATCTCACTAACACAACTTTACAAGAGTGAAAAGGTGATAATTCTTTATATATAATTATGAAAGGAAATTGTATATGTTTGAAGAACCTATTCCTAAATCACCCAGCCAAGAAGCAAGTGTTGAATAGTTATATATCTATGGGAAACATTTGAAAAATTCCACAGATATTCAATGGTTCATGGTATCATCCATGACTAATGAGATGTTAATACTATATGAGAAAATGGATTCATATATAATGAAGTTTGGCCTTTTGGATCTATATCAATAAAAGAAGATACAGGAGAGATATGAGATATCCAATGCTCTATTTACAACTAATAATAGAGATTAGGTGCTAGTTGGTAATCATGTAGTCAAGAATATTGTCTACATTGAACACTTAGACATCTTAGAGATTAAATTCCCCGATGAGTTGCGTAAAAATATAATAATTTCTTCACTAAACTAGTTCTTCTCAAATATAATTATTAAATATAAAAAGAGAAACATTGAGAATAGTCTTTCAAAACTTTTTTATTTTAATTATCCAAGTGGAAATGGACACGGGGAATGACAAACCCATGGTCCTTATAGTGGATAAGAAAAGGAGAAACATGGAAAAGGGGAAAACGAATCATAATAAGTCTAAATCTTTGAATAATTATCCTTATAAGAAGAGGATGATTGAGAGGTAGTGTAAGGAAATTGAAGAAGTATGTTTTAAACGTGGAAATAAAGGCCACTAGAAGAGGAATGTCTCCCAAAAGTAAGGGAAAGCAAATGATGTGCTCATTATCGAGTGTTATTGTTCAATATATAAACACAAGGTATTAGATAATGCTTTTGTGGTTATATTTGTATCCAAATATAGGAACCAATTAGATTTAAAAATATTAATAGTATAGAGAATGATTTGTAAGATGCCTATGGTGCGTGGCTGTCTTATATAGACATTGAAGACTACCACCTTTCATTTATAAAAGGATTGATATCAGTTTTAAGATATTTTTATTATATACCATGTATGAGAATGAACTTAATTATTTTCCTACTTAGATACATATGGATTTTTATTCAAATGTTTATATATAAGTTACCTATTTTAAAAAGAAAACGTATTTTATGGTATGGTAAATTTAAAAAATGGTATTTACCTATTAAATTACTAAACCCATGTTTTAGAAATAGATAATGAATAATGTACACAGGAATCATATAACAACCAACTATGGAATCACCATCTTGGAAGTGTAAATGAGAAGTGTTTAAAAATGCTATTTCAATATGGTTATTTAGAATCATTTGAGTTTAAACCAGTTGAAATATGTCATGAATGTTTACAATAAAAATGACCAAACCACCATTCAATGGTAAATGTGAAAGATCCATAGATCATTTAGGATTGGTACAAACAGATGTGTATAGAACATTTCTATTAGAATATAAAGGTGGGTATTATCACTTTATAAAATTTACTAATTACTTGTGTAGATGTTTCTATGTATACTTGATAATGTATATATATATTATTCCTTTGATAAAATCATAGAATTCCTAAATTTAGTAAATTATCAACTTACAAAGATGTTAAAGAAACATTTATTGAATCTAGGTGGGGAATAGACTATCTAAGAGTTTATTTAATTTATATGGGATCTTGGGATTCTATTACCACTCCCACCACCTTACACACCATAGTTTAATGGTGTTAGTGAATGTAGGAACCGTAACTTGTTATACATGGTAAGGTTGATGATGATTCATGTAGATCTTACAATATATTTTTATGGGCATGCCTTAAAAATTAAATATAGACACTAAACCAAGTACCAAATAAAGTACCAAATATAATTCCCTTCACGTTATGGAGTGTGAATAAACCCTTTTTGTCACATACAAATGTATAGGGTAACATGGAGTTTGTTAAGGCCTTCTCAAGAAACAAATTAAAACCCCATGGCACAATGTGTATCTTTATAGTGAATCCTATGGAAAAGGGATACTACATATAAAACCCCTTAAATAAGATAGTAATTGTCACCATACAATCCATTATTCTTGAGAGGGAGTACATCCTCAAGAATTATAGTGGTAGAATGATTTACTTCAATGAAGATGATTCTCAATATAGACAAGAGTTTCTAAAAGAAAAAATTCCATAGGACCCAATTGAGGAAGTAGTTCTACAAACAAAAGTACTTCATAAGATCACTAGATAAGTAAGAGAATAATAGAGTTATGGCTTTCTAGTAACTGAAGATGGTGAGTCATTATTGGTTTAAAATGATAATCTTTTATCCTACAAAGATGTAGTAGAGAGCTCAGAATTTTCAAGATCGAAAGATACCATGAATTATAAAATTGATTGAAAGTATCAAAACCATGTTTGGGTTTCCTTCAACATTCCAATTAATGTAAATAATGTTATGTTCAAATGGGTATTCCAGAAAAATCTAGACATGGAAGTTAAGAAAATTACATATAAATGAAGGATAGTGGACAAATGGTTTAAACCATGTTAAGGAATTGAATTTAATGAAGCCTTTTATCTAGTAGCCTTGTTTATATCCATAAGAATTATACTTTCTAGAACATATTTCCATTCCAATGAAATTTGGTAGATGGATTTTAAAACAAATTTACATAATGGGAACATTTTTGAAGATGTCCATATGACACAATTAAAAGTTTTTTTTAGTCTAGGTGATGAAAAAAGAATATGAATGATGTTGAGATACATTTACGTATTAAAGACAACATCCATGTTAATTAAAATTAGATTCGATGAATCTACAAAAGAATTTGGTTTCATTTGGAATGAATGTGAGCCATGTGTTTACAAATGGTTTAGTGGGAACGCGGTCATTATCCTAGTAGTATATGTTTATGACATATTACTTATTGGAAATGATATACTGGTCTAATAGCCTCATAAGGACTAGTTAAACGTATGTTTCTCCATGAATGACTTAGGTGAAGAAGCATATATATTAGGGTTCAAGATCATTCATGATAGATCCTAGAGGATTCTTGGACAAAGTAAAAGTGCATACATTAACCATATACAAAATATATATGTTGTGGAACAATCCAAGAGGGGATTGGTTCTAGTGTCACATGGTATACAATTTTCTAAGAAAAGATTTCATCATACACAAGGGGAGAAATAATGAGTACGATCCCATATACATAGAAAATAGGATCAATCATGAATCCCATGTTATTTACTAGACTTGATGTTGACTATCTATTGAGTATGGTAGGAAGATATAATAGTAATCTAGGTGAATAACATTGGTCTACCGTTAATGCTGTCCTTAAGTATCTATTAAGAACTTAGGATATGTTCATGGGGTATGGAGGAAATTAAGACCTAATCATAGATATTTATAGTGTTTCTAGTTTTAAAAAAGATCAAAATAATCTGAATTGATAGTTAGAATATGTTTTCTATCTCAATGGAGGAGTTAGGAGATGCATGAGTTCAAAGCAGCCAGTTTATTCTGATTCAACAGTGGAATCCATATATATATTCACTTCTAATGCGGCCAAGAAATTAGTTTGGATATGAAACATTTTATAGGATATTGTTGTGGTACTTAACATTAAAGGCCGTACCACTTTGGATTATGATAACAATACAATAATGACTCTTGAAAAATTTCAAATTTCACACCAATAAACAAATCACATACTCCTAAAGTCTGACATATTTGGTTATTTTTATCAAATAGGTGAAGTCACATCAAGAATAGTTTTCATAAAAAAGAATTTGGAAGACCTTTCAATAAAGGCCTATCTCAAAAGAATCATAAGTATCATATGACATATAGCGGGACAAAGCCCCATGCTCGCCATTTCATCTCATCATTTGGGAAGAGAATATGAATGTATCCCCGTCCTAATGGGATAAATTTTAAATCAGAAAACCCCTAGATAGATGAAATTATTTGAATTAGATCATGGGGTTTCCAAACATTATCATCCATTGAAAGAATAATTTTAGTAATAATTCAGTGTCGATAGGATTTGAGGCGATCCACCGTCACCTCATTTCTTATGGAAACACACAAAACATTAACCTTTTTTACAAACCTACAAATCGTAGAACCCAGACTCGAGGAGAAGATCCTATGATTTAGGTTTTTACCTTCATTAACAATATGATTCCAATGCATTGCCTCATGTTCTTCATGATTCTTAGCTTCTATAGACAAAATACATCCTCTAGTAAAGAGAATCTCGGTTTTAACTTCATATTCTCTGGGGAAATCCATGAGTGCACCCTAAATTCCCCAATCGCCATTGAATCGCCGAAGAGAGATGCTACAGAGCACCAATCCCATTTCTCTTATTCAATATGTTTATTCATATACAATAATTAAAAAAACATGTATATAATCATATAAATAGGATATATTAATGTTTATTTTTTATTAATTCAAATATATATATATAATATTTTTTAAATGTATTTATATAGTAATAAATAAATAAATAAATAAATATAAAATTCTAACAAATATATGTATTATATTTATAATTTTATATATTTATATATTAATAAATTTGTATATTATTAAATAAATATGTATATAAATATATAAATATATATAATTATGTTAATGTATATAATTATTTAAATATAATTATAAATATATAAAAATATTTCTTTTATAATTATAATTATAAATAAATAAATATATACTTAAATAATTATGAAATGATAATAAATATATATTAATAATGAATATATTTATTGTATTTATAATTATATATATTTATATATTAATACAAATATATATGATTATACAATTATATATAAAATTATATAAAATTATATAAAATTATATAAATGTATAAATATATTTAAATATATTTATATATTTACATATTTATATTTGTCATTATATACAAATATATACAAATATATTTTTTTAGCAGGTCTAGGATAAGGTGTTAAGGCTCAATCAGATTTTTTAAAAGTAAAGTGGTACAAAGTGTAGAATAAGTCTGGAATGGCATCAAAACCATCAGCACCAAAATGTCAAAAGACATAAGAATCAATAGGCCAAAAAGGCACTCAACACCACAGTCAACCGCACAGGTTAAATTTTGACCACACTAACCTATAACACGATTTCTACCAGACAGATACTGACCTCACAACTAAGTATTTTCTCTCTAACATGGCCCATAACATTTATCTATAGGCAGAACAATAGTATCTCAACACCCACATCAATAGATACATCCCTATGAGGTTGTCCCGACATTTGGTGACTATACCTATGTCTTATAGCCACAACTTAGTTTAGGACCTCAAAATTCACCTTCATGGAAACAACCTCATATGTAGAAACATTAGATATAGCATAATATACTACCATATTCTTAACAATTTCACTGACTTGTCCATTTTCAATCCCTTTTAGTTCTTGAGATTCAGTACTAAGACCCAAATCACTACATAAATCCTCTTCATTAGTCATTTTCTCTAGGGGAATTTCCTTGTCTAAGTTTAGTACTCCAAAAGAATTGGAATTGTAGACTAGAACCTTATTTCAGAGTTCAGTTTTAGAATATGTGGTGTGAATACCTTGATATTTAGACTATGATACTCATCATAAGTTTACATTTTACACTAACTTCTAGTATAAACTAAAAAAAATATGATAGAGATAGATCATGAACCCATAACAGATTCATTAGTTTGGCCATTTCACTACCTCCAGTAGTCAGTAGAATACGTACACCCATATCTTGAGTCTTATTATGATCTTTATGAACATTATAATAGTTTTATTTAGGTGAAAAATTCATAGTGGAAACATTTAAAGTTTCATTTCCCTTTGATTGGAACATATTGGTATGAGAGCCCAGGGAATCCCTTCCCCTTACATTGAGGAAAACACTTAGATAATGTTCTTTCATGAAGTGTTGTGTAGATTTAATAAAATTATACTCTCTGATAGATACCTCCAAGGCCCCTGCTATAGAGTGATTCTTTTTTTAGACACTATCACTAAGACCTACAGAATCAGACTAGTGAATTTTGTCTACCAACTTCCTTTTAAAAGCACCCAATTCTCGATCCTTTAAAGACACACTAGACTGAACATAGCTATTAATCTCCCATAGATCCATTAGTCCACCTTCAAACCTGAATGTAGATTTATCCCCAGACTTATTCATGGCCTGGGAAGAAGAAAAATACTCATCATGGGAATAATTGTCACACCCGTCGTTCTAATTTATTTATGTTATTAATTTTCATTGCGTCATGTAGTTTGAGTCCAAACCCGACTTAAGTTTTCGAGTTCTTTATGTTTTGGCCTTGTTTGCGTCCAGCGCAATGCAGTCGAAGCTGCACGGCCTCGCCTGGGTCATCGCATGACCCCGCCCGATTCACCACACAACTTGTCGATGTTTAATTAATAAAATAAAATAAATTAACAATTGTTTAATAATAATAATCATAATAATGTCATTTGAGATTATTATTATTATTATTATTTTTGTTGTTGTTATTTCTATTTTAGTTTATTACAATTATTATTTTCTTTTTAATTTTACTATTATTATTATTATGCTAATTATTATCATTATTATTATTATTAATACCACTTGTTTTGGTTTTGAATTTTGTTTTATGTTTTTATTTAGTTTTATTATTAATTTAATTTTTTTTAAGTTTTTATTTAGTTTTATTTTTATTCTTTTTTTCTCATTCTTTTTTCCTTTCCCTCTTGCGTCATGACCTAGATCCCCCCCTTTCCCCATTTCTTTTTTTTCTTATTTATCTCATCGAAAATTCCCCCCCTTCTCCCAGGTTTTGCGCCGCCTCCATCTCCCCCTGTCCGGAAGCCTCCCCCTCTCGGCCCGGTCGAAGCGTGACCCCCCCTACCCTATCCACTGCAGGCCACCACCCTAGCTCCCCTGACCGCTGTCCCGCCTTGTCCCTCAAACTGCACCTCTACTCTTCTCCTTCCTCACGCCATCCACCAGATCCGCACCCCCTCCGGCGCCCCTCAAATCCCATTACCCTCCTTCGCACTGTCCTACCATCACTCCAAGCCCCCCATCCCAACCTCTCTTCCCCACCTCCCTCTTTTGGTGCTGCGACCCGCCTCCCCCCTCCAGTTTCTCCTCCGGCTAACCCGCAGCAGACCCTTTCGGTAACTACAAAACCCCTGGTCCGGCCACCTCCCATTCTTACCGTACGAAATCCATTACTGTCGGAAGCACCCATCCCACTAGCCTTCTTCTGTTGCACCGCATCTCTCCCAGAAATCCACCAGCCTCCCCGCTGCTGTCCTTCCCTCCTTCCGTCACAACTCCCCGCCGTCGTCCCCTTTATTTTCAGTAATCCCCTATTTTTTAGGGCTTTGTTTTCTGTTTAGATTTTTGTTCGCGGTTTGATTTCAATGCATTGATTGATACCTTATTATTATATTTATTTCTTATTTAGGTTCTTTTGATTTCTTTGTGGTGCGTATTAGGTGCGAATGAAGATCCGCACAGTTTTTTGGAAAAAAACACCGAGGTAGCTGGTTCCACTCTTAATTATTATCTGATTAATGAATTTGAAAGTTTAATGAATTTAGCATGTTATTTTACTAATATGTGTTGTGCGAAGTTGATATTTGATGTTTGGTTTCCATTTTAACTATTGGTAGCATGTTCATATCAGGTGTGTGTTTTCTGCTAAAAACTCATATCTAGTTGTTAGTTTTTTTTCTTTAAATTGTGCGGTTGTCTTCTTATGTTGCAAAAATAGTGTTAGCTTTTCATGAAGTGCAATTATTGTGAACTATGTTTTTGATATAGTTTCGTGTTCATCTTATCATAAAATAAGGTCTTGAGTGGGTTAATGGGTGATTCCTAGTTACTTCTTTAAAGTTGTTTCATAAGATTTTATTTTTAGATTTTTATGTTGTGTTGTTTGTGCAAAAGCATCTTACATGCAGTGTCGTGTTTTTCATCGAACTTTTTGGGTGGTGCAGGTCACACTTTAAATTTTATTTGAGTGCGTGAAATGTTAAAATGTGTTTTTGGATTTATAAATAGTTAGGTTTTTTGTATGTGTGTAAAACCATGTGACACTCTTCTTCTATTGTTTTATAAACTTCTTAAATGGTTTATTAAATTATGTCAATAGTGTGAAACGTGTTTTGAAAACGTTTTAGCGAGTGTATTATTTAAAATGGTTTCTGTGTGTGAAAATGGTTATTTTGGCGTGTATAGTATCTTATTGGGATTAAGTGTATGATTATGACATGTGGAATGAACTTTGAATTACTTGAGCACAAACGGGATTCTTGGGTACTAGTTGGGCGAACTAGACAAGCGTGATAGTGATACGGGAGTGGCCTCAGCCCAGTTTCACTTAGCGGGATTGACGCTTACATCACTAACTAAACATTGGATGATGACTGAAGACCACTATGCTATGAGGTGTTTCCCTACTAGTGGCACGTGCACAGGAATGTATGATTTGGTTCATCGAGACGTGAGGTTCTAGGGTCCCACTTCTCGCTAGTATCTTTAGGGTCTCTCCCATGTATTGTGCTCTTCCGTTGATTTCTTCTCACCATCGGCACACGATGTGACTTTGGGGTTACCAAGAAAAGTGTGTGTGCGTGTTTACGTGTGTGCGTGCATCTATGTGTGTGTGTGCATGTGTGGGTGTGCATGCGTTTGTGGGTGTGCGTGCATGTGTGTAAGTTAATTTAAGTTGTTTTCCTTTTAGATAAGTATCCCCTTAAAACGGTTTTCACTAAAATTCTTTAAGCACTTATTTATTTTTATTCTATTAAATTTCAAATGTATTTGTCTTTTAATAATTATGCGTGGAACCTTTTCTCATTGGAATCCTACTGGACTTTTAGCTCACACCCAACATACACCCTTGGGTGTATGTAGATTCTGTTTCTTCTGCATTCCAGGTTGTGACTTTGTGCTCAGTGATGGTGGTTCTGGTTGCTGTTGTTCTTTGTTTGTAGGTTGGTGTTGGTAGCTTGGGGATGAAAATTCTCGTGTCGCATGAGGTTGGTTTTGGAGTTTTGTTCTCTATTCTTGTTGTTGTTCATTTTGGGTTTTTAGCTGAATTGTAGACCTAAACCTGTTTATAGTTTAGAAGTGTGTTTGGTATCCTGTTTCTAGTTTCAGTTTATTTATCTTGGTGGTTGTTTTTTTTCTATCTTTTATTTTGGGTAAAACCGTTCCCACTTGTCAATCTTGATACCCAGGAACTTGTGCCAACCCGTGGGGACCGGGAACGCCCTTCGGGCCTTGCCGCGGAGCAGGTCGGGTGCCGGGTCGGATGGAGACTCAGCCTGGTTCGTGAAAAAATGGTATCATAGGAGCATGTTTGTCTCTTGAGTCATGATATTTTAGGATAGAGTCACGGTAGAATTGTGTTAAGGTTGTCTGGACTCTACGTCCTAGCTATGAGTAAGGTGCTTGGCCGGCACACCTCATGGCGGGACTCAAGTTACCAAAGTATGTTGAGGTTTGTCCGAGTTTTTGTTCATTGTGGTTAATCTTGTCTAGGGGAAATGAAAAGGTAGTAGGGTCGGTGGTCTTAGTGAGATCGCAGGGTCTAGCAAGCCTTTTGGAGACGGGGACACTGTCCTAAAATACTCTTCGTGGCCAGTGGCATGATCGGCGTATGGCTGCCAACCATATGTTCCAATCATCCGCTGACCCTAGTTTCTTCCTACTTTACTTCCCATCTCTTTGTTTTGGAATTGTGAGAATTTGGTTTTTAAGTAAAAATGATTTGTTCTTTGAATTTTTTTTGAAATAACGTGCTTTAAAAATAAAATGATGTGAAAGGTTTGGAAAGTGAGGGTGGGGTGTTTTGGTTTTGAAAAAAATGGAAAGATTTGGTTTTTATCCTTGGTGTTCTCGTGGGAAACCACATGCATAAGTGTATATGGAAAGAGAAAGGGTAAATGACACGAGCGGATGAGTGCCTGGATGGACATGAGGTGGGTGCTGGTGTGGCACGTGAACATGCATGTGTGAGGTCCATGGGACACCATTGGTGTTTTTGCAACCCACTGGCTTTTCTTATTCTCAAAATGTTTTGTTACAGGAAAATTTGGTGTTTTTAAATAACCAGTGATTGTGTGGTGTGTCCTTGTATTTTTGAAAGGTTGGATGTGAGGTGTTTTGAGCCGAGTATCCCTTCTGGATAGTTTATGTCCGGAGTTTTAATTCTTATTTGTAAGTTGGTATGAAAGCGTGTAGCAAGTTAATTCTTTTGAAAAGTACATCAGGGAGCCCTTGCAGTGGTTTCCCCTACACGTTTGGTGTTCTCTTGTGGTATGTCCTGACTATTGGACCAGTTCGGTTGGGTCCATGTTTTTCTTTCTTGGCTAGTGTATGCCCCAAATAAAGAGTTAATGTGCGAATGACGTGCGACCACAGATGGTTCGCCGTTGGCCGACCCTCAAGTTGACTAAAGTAATGACTCTTCCTTTTTGGTGACAATGCTAAGTCTATTCTTTTTTTCCTTCAGTTAAGAGGATCCTATCGCAGCGGGTTGACAGAAGCGATGGGAGTTGAAGGGAGTTTTGGTCTATTAAGCGTCTTGACTCATCAGTATGAAGTTTGACGTCGTTGTGTCTAAAGGTTCCCCGGGAAGCGGTGAAAGAAATTACAGCGGGGAAAGTTGAAGGTGGTTTAGAATTATCAGTGTCGACCAGTGTCTTGAAGGTCTTTGTAGTAATTTCATCGGCCGCAAGGGTCATGTTCGGTGATTTCTTGTAGTTTGAGTTCTCTTTGATAGTCAAGGGTGAAGTTTGAACTCATTAATTTGAAATTTTTGTTTGGAAATGGTGAAGGATATCCCAGTGGGGAAATGTGGACGCATAATGGGGTGGTCAGTGCGGGCCACTATTCTAAATAACCTTTGGTCCTTTGTTGGTTTCGTTAAAGAAAGGGTCTACATTAGGCCACTAGCGTGGCAGGCCCAGTCACAAGGGGATGCTATGGTCGATTACAGGAATCACGTGTTGTTTAAGATTCAGTTTGAAGTCCCTCTCCGAATAATGTTCTTCTCAACAGTAATGGTCATATTCAGGTTACGATTTGTGGTGTTGTGTTCTCATCCAGTGTGACAAAGGGTGATGCACATGCACCATTTCAACTCCTATGTTGGTGAATGTTCTGTGTATGATCAGTTGGCTATCGTAATGTGTTGTGTTTGTTGGTGTTGTCTCAGATGCGGTGTGGTTGAATGTGACAGCAAAAGGAGAAGCTTCGTTCAGGAGTCATCAACACCTGACTACGAGGCACGAGATGCTTCAAACATCAGGGCTCCAGCCATAGGCCTCAGAGTGAAGCTGGCGCATGGTCAGGAACCTAGAGAGTGTATGAGACCCCAGCTTTATTTCTGTCATTGGTGTTAAAACTAGAGTCATTTTAAATTGTTTCTATGGTTGTTCTGCTCCGAATGAGCCGTCTGGTTGTGTATGGTTTTCATGTCCATGTGGAGGCGTGTTCGTCTCGTGCCTTAAAGTCTTGGGGGTTGCGTTCCACTGGATGCAATCACATTAGTGGTCCTTATGAGAGTCTGTTGGGTAACTCAGTCTCAAATTTGAATGGTGTTCATCTAGGAAATATTGAGATGTTGGTTTGCGGCCGACCATGGTTTTGACGCCTGGTGGTCGGGCCCCTCCCTCCCCGCCCCTTGTGGTGGGGTGTTTGGTCACCATTGAGATTTTTTTTCAATGTTATGCATCCTGAGTTCGTTCTAATGGTGGCGAGACCCACGATGAGTCTCACACAAAGGTCTCTAGAATAAAGCAGTGTTGGCCTTTCCTTAATGGTGGGGAGTCCGCTCGGACCTCCCCATGTTGGTTTTCTAGTCTTGTCTTGGGCTTTAGTAGGTTCCTAATGGTGGGGAGACCCACATTGGGTCTCACACGAATTTCTATAGAATGAATCAGTGCTGGACTTTTCTTTAATTGTAGTGAGTCTGCTCGAACCACCCTGTGTCAGTTTTCCAGTGTCATCTCGAGCGTCAGTGAGTTCCAAATGGTGGGGAGCCCCTCAGGCCTCCCCATGTTGATCTATTTCTTCTATTTTTAAATATGGATTGGTGATATGTGTTAATAGTGTTCCATTGACGTGGTATGACCTTGTTGTTCTTTCTAGCCAAATGGTGTGGTTTTTATTTAATAATGTTTGAGATGTTTCGACTTGTGAAGTTGGTTTCCGTGGGTGCGAGAGTCCCCTTTCCTTGATCAGTCAACTGGAGGCGTTCTATCTCTTCGGGGCTAGCGACACATATCAAAAATTCGTTATATGAGTTTCTCGAAGTTGTCTTTGAGTCACTTTCTCTGAGAATGATACTTTTGCCTCTCTTTACTTGGTGTTTGTGGGAATCCCCTTTGAACCTTAAGAGAGTGTGGTTTTCTACTTCGGAGTTTGGTTTTAGTTTGTGGATTTCCGGGGATGGAAAGCTTTATGGTGTGAAGAATTTTCACACCTGTAGATCTAATTTATTTATGTTATTAATTTTCTTTGCGTCGGGTAGTTTGAGTCCATACCCGACTTAATTTTTCGAGTTCTTTATGTTTTGGCCTTGTTTGCGTCCAGCGCAACGCAGTCGAAGCTACACGGCCTCGCCTGGGTCGTCACGCGGTCCTGCCCGGTTCACCGCACACCTTGCCAATGTTTAATTAATGAAATGAAATAAATTAACAATTTTTTAATAACAATAATCATAATAATGTAATTTGAGATTATTATTATTATTATTATTTTATTATTATTGTTATTTCTATTTTAGTTTATTACAATTATTATTGTTTTGTTAATTTTACTATTATTATTATTATTCTAATTATTATCATTAGTAGTATTATTATTATTATTACAACTTTTTTTGGTTTTGAATTTTGTTTTAAGTTTTTATTTAGTTTTATTTTTAGTTGAATTTTTTTTAAGTGTTTATTTAGTTTTATTTTTATTCTCTTTTTTTCTCATTCTTTTTTCCTTTCACTCTTGGGTCGTGACCTAGCTCCCCCCTTTCCCCGTTTCTTTTTTTATTCTTCATCCTGTAGAAACTCCCCCTTCTCCCAGGTTTTGCGCGGCCTCCCTCTCCCCCTGTCCGGCGGGCTCCCCCTCTCGGCCCGGTCGAAGCGCGACCCCGCTGCCCTATCCGCTACATGCTGCCACCCCAGCTCCCAGGAATGCCGCTCCCCTGACCACTACCCCACCTTGTCCCCCGGACCGCACCCCTTCTCTTCTCCTTGCTCTCACCTTCCACCAGATCCGCACCCCTTTTGGCTCCCCGCAACTCACATTCCCCTCCTCCACATTGTCCCGCTATCACGCCAAGCCCCCCATCCTGACCTATCTTCCCCACCTACCTCTTTCGGTGCTACGGCCCTTCGCCCCCCTCTAGTTTCTCCTCCGGAAAACCCGCGGCCGACCCTTTCGGCGACTGCAAAACCCCCAGTCCGGCCACCTCCCATTCTTACCGGGCGAACCCCATTGCTGTCGGAAGCACCCAGCCCCCCCCAGGACTTCTGCCATCACACCGCATCTCTCCCGGAAATCCTCCAGCCCCTCCCCCCCCCCCCCCCCCCGCTGCTGTCTTGCCCTCCTTCCGTCGCGACACCCCACCGTTGTCCCCTTTATTTTTGGTAAACCCCTGTTTCTTTTCAGGGATTTGTTTTCCATTTAGAGTTTTGTTCACGGTTTGATTTCAATGCATTGATGGATACCTTATTATTATCATTATTTCTTTTTAAGGTTCTTTTGATTTCGTTGTGGTGCATATTAGGTATGAATGAAGATCCACACAATTTTATGGAAAAAAACACCGAGGTAGGTGGTTCCACTCATAATTATTATCTGATTAATCAATTTGCAAGTCTAATTAATTTAGAATGTTATTTAACTAATATGTGTTGTGCGAAGTTGATCTTTGATGTTTTATTTCTATTTTAACTCTTGGTAGAATGTTCATATCAGGTGTGTGTTTTCTGCTAAAAACTCATATCTAGTTGTTAGTGTTTTTTCTTTAAATTGTGCGGTTTGCTTTTTATGTTGTGCAAATAGTGTTAGCTTTTCATGATGTGCAATTAGTGTGAACTATGTTTTTGATATAGTTTCGTGTGCATCTTATCATAAAATAAGGTCTTGAGTGGTCTAATGGGTGATGCCTAGTTAATTCTTTAAAGTTGTTTCATAAGTTTTTATTTTTTGATTGTTAAGTTGTGTAGTTTATGAAAAAGCATCTTACATGCGGTGTCAGGTTTTTCATCAAACTGTTTGGGTGGTGCAGGTCACATTTTAAATTATATTTGAGTGTGTGAAATGATGGAATGTGTTTTTGGATTTGTAAATAGTTATGATTTTTTGTATGTGTGTAAAACCATTTGACACTCTTATTCTATTATTTTATAAACTTCTTAAATGGTTTATTAAATTATATCAATTGTGTGAAGCGTGTTTTGAAAATGTTTTAGCGAGTGTATTATTTCAAATGGTTTTTGTGTGTGAAAATACTTGTTTTGGCATGTGTTGTATCTTATTGGGATTAAGTGTTTGATTATGACATGTGGCATGAACATTGAATTACTTGAGCACAAATGGGAAGCCTGGGTACTAGGTGGGCCGACTAGACTAGCGTGCTAGTGATACGGGAGTGGCCTCAGCCTAGTTTCACTTAGCGGGTTGGATGCTTACAACACTGACAAAACCTTGGATGATGACTGGAGACCACTATGGTAGGAGGTGTATCCTTACCAGTGGCTCGTGCATGGGAATTTATGATGTGGTTCACCGAGACGTGAGGTTCTAGGGTCCCACTTCTCGCTAGTATCTTAAGGGTATCTCCCATGTATTGTGCTCTTCGTTTGCTTTTTTCTCACCGCCGGCACACGGTGTGACGTTGGGGTTACCAAGAAAAGTGTGTGTGCGTGTGTATGTGTGTGCATGCATCTGTGTGTGTGCGTGCGTGTGTGGGTGTGCATGTGTGTGTGGGTGTGCGTGCGTGTGTGTATGTTAATTTATGTTGTTTTCCATTTAGAGAAGTTTCCCCTTAAAAAGTATTTTCACTAAAATTATTTATGCACTTATTATTTTTATTCTATTAAATTGCAAATGTATTTGTCTTTTAATAAATAGGCGTGGAACCTTTTCTCAGTGGAATTATACTGGGCTTTTAGCTCACACCCAACATACAACCTTGGGTGTATGTAGATTCTGTTTCTTCTGCATTCTAGGTTGTGACTTCGTGCTCATCGATGATGGTTCTGGTTGTTGTTGGTCTTCGTGTGCAGGTTGGTGTTGGTATCTTGGGGATGAAACTTCTCATGTATCATGAGGTTGGTTTTGGAGTTTAGTTCTCTATTCATGTTGTTGTTCATTTTAGGTTTTTAGCTGAATTGTAGACCTAAACCTGTTTATAGTTTAGAAGTGTTTTTGGTATCTTGTTTCTAGTTTCAGTTTATTTATCTTCTTGGTTGTTTTTTTTTGTCTTTTATTTCAGTTAAAACCATTCCCACTTGTTAATCATGATACCCGAGCACTTGTGCCAGCCCGTGGGGATCGGGAACGCCCTTCGGGCCTTGCCGCGGACCGGGTTAGGCACCGGGTTGAATGGCGACACGGCCTGGTTCGTGAGAATAACACACCTTCTTACCCTAGATTTGAATACTTGACTATATCAGAGAATCTGTTATCCCTTACCAATATCATTATCCAAAATTGAACTTGATGTGGCCTTATTATTCATCATGGTAAAAGGAGAATAATATTTTATTTCCCTTCCCTATTTTTGTAAAATTTATCATATACTAGATGAAAAACTATGCATCGACATGTAGTTGAGAATACCACTGTAAGTCATAAATACCCAACTTCACTGTAACATCCTCATGTAATTATTAAAGAATACTATTTTAAATATATTAATATTTATGAATTTGAAATTAATTTTCATTTAAATGGGTCACTATGTCTGATTTCAAACCTGACACACTACAATGTGTTTCTTTAAAATTTTATGTTGCACTTAAGGCTGAGTTATACCAAAAAATAATTCATTATAAATATTATTATTTTAAGTGGTAGTTATCACTTAGCCATTGTATTGGAGGGAATGAATATAAATAACTATATTATGTTTACACATATTTATTAAATATTTTTACATTCTTCCAATAAATGTTATGGTCTAAAAATAAGAATAAATCCAATTTTACGCATAAAAAGCTCTAATATTTTTAAAAGGTAGTTTTTCCTCCTATGGATGGAGATGTTTTTAAATCTATTTTTTTAACTTTTATAATTTTATATTAAAAATAAACTTATTATTTTGAAGAAGATAATCAAAATTTACTTTGGTTGATTTTTTGGTATTTTTCTTATAATATTAATTTTCTTAATGAATATTGAAAAATAATACTTTTTAATTGAAAAATGATTTTCTTTTTAAATTATTTATATAGTTGGTCTGTCATTTTAATTAGTTTTAAAGTATAATTAAATATATTTTTTTAATTTAATTCAATGAAGTCCATTAGAGTAATTTTTATATTGAAATCAGATATAAAAACATATTGGAATTTTTGAACGTCTCTTTTAATCGCCTTCTCGCCACATCTGCACGATTAGTGTTAAACCAAATATAGCCACTTCTGTGAATTGAATTTTTAGAAATATAAATAAATGGTTGTGATCAATAAAAAAATGTGATCTAAATGGTCCAAATTAACTTTTGGTGAATAATTAATTTTTTATTTTATTTAAAATGATCAAGGGTAAATTGGTTAATTAATGGTAAAAATAATATTATAATACTATAAAATTACCCTAAAACTTATCCTAATATTATTGTATGAGTTAGTTTTTACCTAAAAAAATCTTGGGCCAAAATTTTGTTCTTTGGAAGACACTTGGATGTGATTATGGAATTTATGACATTTTTTTGAAGTAAAAACAAAGATGTCATAAACATGTAAACTATTACAAAAAAAATTAAATATGGTGTTATATAAGTGATATATTTGACCATAAATAGTCCCTAGAAATATATAAATATTACATAAATCATGGTAATTTATTTATAATTTTTAGAAAATAAATAATTAAATTTCATTGTAATATAATGATGATGTAGTAAAAGATTTATTAAAGGAAGGATAAAATAAATGATATTAATAATATTGAAATAAATATAATTTTGCATATTTGATGCCACAAAATAATTTTATAGATGTATTTGACATGTTATAGATGACTTAAAAAAGTTTTTTCAATGGGGTCATGTTGTTAGGATTTTTTTAAAAGTCATGTAATGAACAATATAAAAATTGACACAACTCATATGGTAAAATGTAAAAAAATTATTAAATGTTATAAAATATATAAATATCCAATATTAGACCTCATATTTTATATAAGTCTACAAATTTTATTATGGACTCATTTATTGGTGGTTTTTCATGTTATGGTAATTATTGAAACTCTCAAATTGTAAATTACTTAATAAATGAGTAAGAGTTAAAAGGGTTAAGACAAAAAGGAAAGGTTTAAAAAATATTCAAACATGTATAATTTTCATTGGATGATTATATTTAGACCTATAATAATCCTATATTTTAAATAAATTAATTTGGATCCATTTATAATATAAAATGAATTTAAATTTATCTAATACTTTTTATAATTCCTAGACTGCCCTTCCCTACTCTTATAAAAGGGAACCCATTCCTCTATATTACTAACACATTAATAAAATTTGGTTCAGCCAATATCTTCTCAAATAACTTACTAGAATCTCCACCTACTTTCTTGAATCCTTATTTTAGTCATAACACACTCCTTAAGGTGTTAAGAAAGGTGACCATTTGAAGGAAACATAATGTTTTCATTTAAGTGTTTCTATTTTATTTCCTCTTCCAATTAAAATAAATATCCTTAATACATGATGAAATAATAACTAAATTATATTCAGTACACTAAAATGTTACTATGTCAATATCATCAATTAAATCCATCTCTAATTTCATTAAATGGGAAGTGAACATTTCTTTCATGTGTATGACAGACTACGACCTTGTGAAATGATATAGTTCATTTTCCATAACCCCCTCTCATGACTAGTTATAATGATGGAATTAATGTTAATATTTGAAGTTAATGACCTATATAATAATAATAGAATAATTTATCAATTATGTTCTTTATTTTCATACACATAAAAATGATAACATCATTCGTGCGTTCGTGTGAACTATCACCTCCACGAAGTGATGTGAATCATTTTTCTTCACCACTTCACTTGTATGATATTTATATAACTATATTTTAATGATTTTTATGAATTTAATAATCTTATTATCATTATATAAAGATAAAATAATAATTACATTATTTTGATAATGATCAATGAAAAATGGAAATGTTACTCATCTGTACGTATGACCTACCATCTCCATGATTATATCATTTTCATTTTTCATAAAATATATAATTGATTTGATATACAAGTATAATTTTTGTATAATAGTGATTATTATTTCATGAATATTATTCTGGAGATGATTTTCTTATGACCACATGAACAATTGACATCATATCAAGTTTATTTTTGACTCAAGTATCGAATATCGACACAACATTCAAACTGATCATAAATAATTATGTAATTATTATAACATGGTAATAAGTTATATAAAACTAATAATAAAATTGAAAAAAATTTCTCAACCATGTCGAAATTACCCAATATTTTTTATTCAGGAAGACAAGTAACTTACAAGACAAGTCGGACTCAAGTTATGGGACCTCATCTCAATATCCTTTCATTGATGTATAATTTTATGTTATACACCAAATTATTTTATAAGATATATAATCAACCCAATTGACTTTTAATTTCATTCAATTGATTTCTAAATGTATCTTTATATATGAAGTGTTTTACTAAATGATAAAAGGAATGTCTTTTTAATGTATATGGGGATAACAACTTGTCTGTTGCTGTGACCATTATTTTTTATTTGGATTACTCTATAATCCATAATTTTTTTAAAATAAAAAAAATACCATTTCACTTTATAAGTATTTTGGTATTGAAAATGGTTTTTATAATGGATTATTTAGATCAATATCTTAAAATTATATTATGTGATTACAAAGTGGAAATGTTATTTTTCCTTTATTCTTGTTTTATGTGTTATGATTTTTGTTGGCGCCAAAATATTGCACGAAAGGAATGGACAAAAAAGAAAGCTGGCACGCTGCCTCGCGAAGCACCAATGTGAAGCACCGCCACGAAGCACCGCAGGCAGTGCGGTCTCGCGAAGCTCCAGAGGCGGTAACCCTCCGCGAACGCATTTGACGTTCGCGAGCCCGACGCGAAGCTCCAGAGGCGGTAACCCTCCGCGAATGCATTTGATGTTCGCGAGCCCGCCACGAAGCTCCAAAGGCGGTAACGCTTCGCGGACGCCATTGACGTTCGCGAGCGCGCCGCGAAGCACCTCAGGCGGCGCGCGAGTTCTGCTTCGCGGCGCCCCTTCCCTATAAATATTGGACTCCCCCTGAGTCCCAAGATGGACAATCCGACCTTTAGGCTTCTCCTCTCCCGAATCGCGAAGCACCCTTCGCCTCGGGAATCATGAGCTCCGCGAGGTATTTCTACTTCGCGGGACGCCCTTGCTTTGTCTCGTTTTGAGCCCCTCTTCCGAGAGGGATTCCCTTCGCGAAGCTCAAGGGCATTCGCGAAGGAGGGGGATTCCCAAGGGAACCCGGGCAGCCGCGGAGCACTTATGCTTCGCGAAACACGCAACCCATACTAGTGATCCATATGCTAAGGCAGGATCTCTCCACGTCGTGAAGCACACTGCTTCGCAGGACCCTGCTTCGCTAGGCACCCCTTCTTCGCGAGGCAGTACTCCGCGAACACTGTTCCACTTCGCGAAGCACCTTCCACTCACACCTACACCACATTCTAAGGCCAAGACACTCCACTTCGCGAAGTACACTTCTTTTCTTAGCAATTCTCCTTCCTGTGAGACCCTCCAGGTTTGCACGATGTGATTTCAAAGTACCATGGACAATACCACTCGTAGCGTTGCTTCGCCTAATGCCTCTTCGCATAGGCACGCTAACGGCTATTGCTACTTCGCATAGCCACGCTAACGTGGACCCCTTGATGGTTCGTTCCAGAACCCCCTTGACCATGGCCTTACTGGAACTTTCCCTTCCGAAAGGACCAGAGGGTACCGGTTATGTAAGTCCTAGGGGTGTGGAGTGAACCCACCTCGTCCGAGCTGCAGGATGTTAAACTGCCAAGCACCACGTTCTCAACACATGACGTTAAACTGTGACCCCTGCGCTTTGTCGCACCATGGGCCTCCATCCTGGAGAAATTCCCAGCACCATGGGCCACCTAATGCATAAGCCCCTCTTTACTTCTCACAGACGCATCCTTCACGACGTGATCATCAGGTCCTTGCAACCTCTTGTTTCTCACACCGAGCATGACTCATGTGGGCTTACAGTGAGCATCAACCCTGACCCCCATCCACAGCGAACTACGAGGACTTTGATCCATGTCAAGGCATGGTACGTAGGAAGACTCTATGAGGTTCAAGCCACATTGCTCGGTCATTCATCCATGTCGAGTTTCGCCGTCGTCCAGCATGACGTTAAACTGCATGCCCTCGTCCAGCATGACGTTAAACTGTATGTCCTTGTCCCGCATGACATTGAACTGCACACCCGTTTGAACTATGAAGTCTTTGATCCATGTCAAGGCATGGTACGTAGGAAGCCTCCCTGAGGTTCAAGCCCATATTTCATCAGACCAAGGTCCACCTTCACGTCGGTACGCTGACGACATCCATCGGGCCAAGGTCCACCTTCACGTTGGTTCGTCGACAAAGACCCCATATAAACTACGAGGTCTTTGATCCATGTCAAGGCATGGTACGTAGGAAGCCTTCCTGAGGTTCAAGCCCACCCATCATCATTTACGTCGGATCACCCCCGTCCCGCATGATGTTAAACTGTATTCCACAACCCGAACTACGAGGTCTTTGATCCGTGTCAAGGCATGGTACGTAGGAATCCTCTTAGAGGTTCAAGCCCATCTCCCACCGGACCAAGGTCCTTCATTTACGTCGGTTCACCGACACCCACCACCCATCTTTTATTCACGACAGGGTTCACCCCCATCCCGCATGACATTAAACTGTATTCCATCAAACCCTTTGAACTACGAAGTCTTTGATCCATATCAAGGCATGGTACGTAGGAAGCCTCCCTGAGGTTCAATCCCATCTTTCATCAGACCAAGGTCCACCTTCACGTCGGTACACTGACGATGCCCATCGGACCAAGGTCCACCTTCACGTCGGTACGCTGATGACATCCATCGGGCCAAGGTCCACCTTCATGTCGGTTTACCGGCACCATCCCGAACTACGCAGACATTGATTCCCTGCCATGGGGATACGTAGGAGGCCTCTTCAAGGCTCAAGCCCAACTTCACCATCTCCCCCTGTGATGGTCCCATTTCACTCCCCCTCCACTTCATTCATCCACCTGTCACCCATCCCGGTTCTCGCCCGGACCGTCATATCTCGGTGAGACCATGTCAGTATGTTCCTCTCCACAGCCACCCATGGGCTCGCCCTAGTATCAGCATCCCTTCAAGGGAAATCCCTTAATCCGATCAATCCTAGCTGATGCTCCGGTTGGGTTGATCCGTCTCCGCTGGACGTTAAACTCACGATGTACCCTGTGTCAAACACGGGAAGCTGAGGAAAACATCAGATATGTGTCTATGAAATATAATTCCCCTCGCTCAATGTGGGATGCCTCGGGCTTCCACGCCCTCGAGAAGCCCTGTGACCAGGGATAATAGACAAACATGCCAGGTTCCCCAGCATCCAGACACGCTACTGATGCCTCAACGTGACTACTCCACCGAATGAAGGTTTCTGCCCTAACCGAACACCTTGGAATGTCCCGACAGAAGTAGTGTAATTAACCAGCGTCCATGGAAACATGGCACTGGGAAGAGTTTCACGAACTACGTATGAAATCTATGAGGGAGACCCGGACTAGGTGATGATTTCTGAGAAAGAATCCATGGAAGGACGAACCGACATCCCATCATCCCGTTTCGATCAAGGAGCAGACATACCTGAAAAAGGAAAAAATGTTGCCTGCCTTTGGAAAGCGGGAATGTGGGGCAATAGGCCGCCCGTCCTCCTCCTCCACGGACGGATGCGCGCGCGCCCCGTCGAAAGCATCGAAAACAGAAATGTTGAACACAATGTGAATTTCTTCTCCTCAATATGGAGATTAGTAGCGTTCGAGACACCAGTAGATTGACGTGTCACCGGATCCAGATATCCGGCACCTGGTCCCACCAAGCGAATAGCGGGCCTGTCGTGAAACTCACCGGAAGTTGGGGCAGTAGAACGTGGTGCACTCCGTCCTACAGCGTGTTGGCGTGGATCTTTCTTACAAACATGGAGAATGGAAGGACGCTGGGGCACTGAGACGTGATCACCGCCCGCTAGCCTACGCAGGGGCAGGGGAAACATCGCCACAGCCACCCCACATAGCACCGCTACAGCCACGACGGCTGCCACATCGCGGAATACGGGGCCCCCACGCCCCCTTTCCCCATCAGAGGTCATCCAGTGTAGGGTGATCAACAACCTCGTACGCAGGTACGAGAAGGAAGGGGTCATCCCAACTAGGGATATGGCCCGCTTGGACCTGGAGGCCTCTAGGCCCCACCGTCAATGCCGCCCTAATAGGCCCCACAGGGAGCCCCTGCTCCCCACCCCAACGTTCTACCGTTTCGGGAGCCTGTCCCCGGAACGCCATGAAGACTCCTCGCCTTACGCCGAAGAGGCGGGTGCCGTCTGGCTCAGCCCGCTCAGGGTCCCGACCCAAGGGCTCCAGGCGAGAGCTCCCGTCCAGCCGCGTCAACGCCGCCGTCCGGCTCCACAGGAAGAGTAGCCAGGCCATGTCCCTGCACCACCTACACCAGCTCTCCTGACCCAACGTCAGCGCCGAGCTCAGGCTGAGGACGCTCGCCCAGGCGCGTCGACGTCGACAGCTATAGTGGCCCGATCCTCCGCCGACGTGCATTATGAAGCCCCCGCATACAATGAGCAGGGGCACTCCTTCACCCAACCAGGATCGAGACCCCAACCGCCCCGCGGGCAGGCTGGGCTGGCTCTCCGGGTTGCAGGCCCAAGTGGTGATCGCTGTGAACTAACCCGCGGTGATTTCACCCCGTACGGAGGTCCTCCCCGTACCACTACTCCACAGAGCGCGGGCCTTCCCCACTCCGAAGTTTTTCATGGAGGCATGCCTCGTGCTACACCCATCCCAAAGGAAGACCTGCCCCGCGGCAGTGATTCTCGGCGTGGAAACCTTTCCCACGCCCACTCTACAGGGTATGGACTCCACCATGCTGCCCCCGACCGCCGATTTGAAGGCACTGTCCATCCAGTCCTTCTCCAACGTGGGGGCCCTCCCTACATCCTCTCTGCAACCGGCGAAGGTCCTCCTCGCCCCAGCAATTCGAGGAGTGAAGGTCAGCCTCGCTCCGCCCACATCGACCATGGAGGTCCTCCCCATGCTCCTGCTGATTCCAACAGAGGCTTTGCCCACATGGGTGTTGTTCGTGGAGGTCCTCCCCACGTACCCTTCGACATTTGCCCTGGTTCCCCTTGCACCTCGGATATCTTGAGTGGGGGTTCTCTCTGCCACGGTGCCAGCGCTACCCCGAGACTCCATGATAGGGATCAACCCTGTCCCGAAGAGCCACCCCGGGGCAGGAGAGAAGGTTGTCGCCGCCACAAGAAGAGTCTTGGGAATGCCCGAGTGGAGATCAAACCTGCCCGTTTCTCCGACTCTGATGCGGAGTGCGATTCAGCGATGGAACCTTCTCCCCGCTCCTCCGTATCAAGGACCGAGGCAGGAACCAGACGCGTTAGCCTCATTCTCACGGAATATGAGGTCCACCAGATTCCCGTCTCTCTCCGTAGGTACATCCAGGAGGATGAAATCTTGGGAATTCCGCAGGTCTCGACCGCGCAATCATCGCCATCGTCACCAGAATCACCCTATACCTATACCAGAGATCACAGAGAGCTGTTTTGGGGGCCAGTGGCAGTAGAACGACGACATGACCGGTCGCCGGTAGCTGCGATTCCTATTCTGGAAGCTGTGTCTATCAGCCCATCGTACCGTGACATCGTGGCCAGGTCACCTCACTCTTCAGAGGATGGCCCGGAATTCGGCGGCCAGTCAGCTCATTCACCATTTTCTCTGCCGCCGAGTTTGTTATCCCAGAGGTCCGCCTCGGTACTGCTACCAGTCCCTCAGCTGCCCCCGGTTGACGAGTGGGGAAATACAGGGCCAGACCCTGAGTCCGAACCCATGAGCTTCTAGAGTATTCCTGTAGCAGATTACTTTCCAGAGAAGTTCTGGCCGACGGTGGTGCTGAATTTTCACGTACCAGAGTCCCTTACCCCGGAAAAAGTGGGTTGTTTCTGTCAAAACCTATGGGAGACACACTTCCGCCTCTGTTACGAACAGGTGGTGTACCCTAGAAGTCGAGAGCACTTTGAAGAAATCGGCGAGCAGTGCCGCCTGATCGATTCGGCCGCACTCCTTGTGGCCCAACACCCCAAGTTTCCAGGCCGTTAGGGCGCCCTGCAACGAAAATGTGTTCAGAGTTTTAAAGCACTCCACAGAATCGTCAGGGAAGCTACCCCCCATGTGAAAGTCCGTGGTTTGGGACACTATGCCGCTCTCCTCTTCGACCCTATCCGACTGCAGCCCGATTCATTATATGACATCGAGGGCATGCCCCCGACAGGGGTCGCGGTACACATGGCCGACATTGCGGACAAGGAAGACGAGCTTGAACTCCTTGATGGAGACTTCCCCCCCCCCCCCCCCCGAGGGTGTATCACCACTGCTGGACCCATCAGGGAGGATTACCCATCAGCAGAGGAACCTACTAGGCCTCCCCGTACCCACCGAGTCACTGGTACTCGGTCGAAACACCGACAAGGGTAAAGAGCATGTCGGAACAGTCAAGCACTCCGACCCATCCGCCTCTATGTAGAAAACGGAAGAAGATCCCGAGAAGGCCACGTTACGCCAACAGCTTGCTGAGCAGAAGAGGCTGGTTGACGAACTCTTGGCTGAGCGCGCCGCAGCACAGCGACCCGACTATGGGGATCCCAGGCCGGGGTAGCAGGGGTAGGAACAAGTTCCCCTCGGTGAGATGCCTCCAGGCAACCCTGATCATGCTACTGCCGCAGACAGGGAAGAAGCCGAAACGTATGGAAAGAGGGCGCGATACGTCTCGCCAAACCCTCCCTAGTGACGGGGCAATCTGAAGAATCCAGTCTGGGTTCCCCCAGTCGCCCCACAGGTCGTTCCGCCAATTGATCCACGAGAAGCCGAAGCAGTCTACCATGTTGAAGAACCTGGAAATGCACTTGTGGTTAGGGATCCCCATCAAGACAGGGACCCCCACCCGGATGATCTTATTGCGGCACTCACAGCCCGCCTCGCAGCGTTGGAAACGCGGCAGGTGGCGGTCCCACCGGATGGCAAGCCTTATCCCGTGTGGGTGGATGATATGCCCGCACCTCCGGGTTTTGGGAACCCCACTTTCTCACCCTTCAACGGGACTGGGGACCCGCCACAGAACTTGAAACATTTTTCTTCTAGGTGTGGCCCCATGCTGGGGACCCCGACTCAGCAAGAAGCCGCCAAACTCCGGTGTTCGTACAGACATTGGAAGGTCCAACATTCGTCTAGTACAACCAGCTCCCTATCGGATCGGTGACTGGTTGTGAGGACCTTCGGCGGCAGTTCCTGTACCAATTTAGCTCCACCACGGGGAAGACTAGCATTGCAGACCTCTTCATGTGTAAGCAAAGGCGTGATGAGTGAGTCGCAGATTTCATCGCCCGGTGGAAGGGACTTACGTATTCTCTCGATATGCCACTGACTCCGGAGAAATTACTGACGATGTGTGTGTGGAACGTCAAGACAGAGCTGGTACCCTCCCTGATTACCCAGAACTACTCTGGAGAGTTCAGAGATTTCTCAGATAAGGCTCAGCGCCTTGAGGAAGCTCTGCAATAGGCTAGTCAGGCACATTTGTTTCCCCCTATGATCCCTGCCAGGAGGACCGCCAGGGATGAACCCACCGCGGTGGCCCAAATAGAATCCTCGAGGCAGCTGGAGTTACTGCCGGCGACACCACCCCCGAAACCCCGCAGAGGTCCTCCACCTCAAGCACAGGCTCCTGCCCAGCAGCGACCGCCTCAGAACCGACAGGTTCCCCCGCGCAATGCGCCACCACCACCTAGGAAAGACAATCAGGCACCGCCTCCTCGGTAGGCCCCTCCGGCCCCTCGTCAGGGCCAGGCCCCCATGGCACCCTATCCGGAAAGAAGGCACCAGACTTTTTCGTTCAACGAAAATCAGGTCCCTGGCTACTTCCGAAGCGCTCTAGAGCAAGGGATTGTGCGCCTGCCCGAGTGCAGAAGGCCGGCAGAGGCGAATCTCACCGGTCACCCCAATTACTTCCCTTATCATCGAATTCTGGGGAACACCCTCAAGCAATGCTATGTGTTTAAAGACTGGCTTCAAGACTAGGTCAACAACAACATATTCAAGTTGGGCCCCGCACCAGCACAGGTGGCGGGTGCCTTTGCAGGATCAGAGACAGGCAGTGACAGCGAAAGCGAGTGGCAGCAGGTCCCCAAATACGAATCCCGGAAATACGACGACTGGATGGCTCGAAAAACCGTCGTCTGTGCCCATGGTATCATCCGGGTGTTCCTGAAGCAGTCTGAAACTTCAGAAGAAGTAGCTGATGCCTCTAAATCGTCTTCACAGTCGACCTCTTCCCAAAAGGGAAAGCAGCGGCGACGCAAGAAGAAGCAGCGCGCACCGCCGGTGTCATCGTAATCCCGCACTCTCGATGACTTTATGCCCCCTGAAATGGGGATTCCTCCCAGAATCCGCCCAGTGATGGATGACTACTCGAGCGACAGCCAGGGGTACGCTTCGGTTAACACCGTGGAGCTGGTAAAGCCCTATATGACCCCCGACGAGGGGGAATGCCAGGTGAACCTCCCTAACGTTTCCAGCCGACGTCAAAGTCAGCAGAATCACAACCACGCCGGTCATCGAGGTATGTCAGTAGGCACTTTCATTCAAGCCGTGCACGCTACTGAGACCAGGAAGCAGGCTCAGCGCAGAGCTCAGCACACACAACCCCATCTAACGCCCTCGGCTCTACCTCCACCGCCGTTCGTGCTACTAGATCGGGGAGAGCTGCCTCGTTCGTATCACAGTCTGTCTTGCCTGGCTACAGGCCAGCCTCCGCTGTCCGATCCTAATCCGGCGACGACTATCCAGGCTTCAACTAGTAGGCAGCAGGATGTACCCAGTACTAGCTGATCACCGGTTCAACCGACAGGACCCTCTATGCCTCCAAGTGCCGAACGACCTCCTGTAAGAAGAGGTTCGTGTTTGGCACGAAAGTATGATGTCCTGAAGCACCTGGCCGGCATTCCAGCGAGGCTCTCCATCCTTGAGGCCCTTCGCCTGTCATCCGAAATGCGTGAAGCGCTTGCCGAGGCCCTAAGGAGCACCCTCCAGTTTGAGACGGAGGTAGCAGCTGCAGAAGCCTTCCATACCGAGATGATTGAAAATGCCGAATGTCAGGAGGTTATCTCGTTCTCTGGTGAAGATAAGGACCCTCCTATAAAGGGGCAAATTCACCCTCTGTACATCACTGGCCACTTCAATGATGTGGAAGTCCGTCATTGCCTCGTTGACACGGGTTCCGGAATCAATCTAATTCCGACTCGGACGTTGCGAATGATGGGTCTGTTTGAAGGTGATTTAACTCCCTCTGACCTCAGAATCCAGGAGTACGACAGGACCGAGAAAACCCCAGTCGGCAAATCCTCCTGAAGACTCAGTTTGGGGGCTTAATTTCCAGCACCGAGTTCTTGGTCGTCTCTCAGGAAACCGCCTACAACGCATTGATGGGGAGGCCATGGATCCATCTGCATGCAGCGGTCCCTTCGTCGTATCACCAGTGCCTCAAATACTCACTCAACGGTCGAGTAGGCGTGCTCCAAAGAGATGCGTCCCCTTTCACTTCTTGTGAGGCCCGCTATCTGGATGCGGGTTATTACAAAAGTAAGGATAAACAGATCCTAGTAAGGGAGGATGAACCCGCCCCGGTCACAAGTGATCCCTGGGCAAGCATGGATGACGCCTACATCCTCCCGATCCACCGGTTGGAGGCCACAGCCCCCGACATGGGGCAATGTTTTGTTGTTTCGTGTACGCAAGGAAGGCATGTTCCCGTGTCCAAGCGACGACAGAAAATGACCTCGTACTCCTACATCAACCAGGCTCAGGTGATCCCGGAACCTCCTACCCCTGTACGGTACCGGGACGTCAAGCTTATGACAACGGTGGTGAGACATACGTGTATCTTCCGCTGGGCTGGAATTAACCGACTCCGACCGACACGTCACCACTGCTTTGATATCATCAAATGGGGCCTCTTAGGCCGAAGACCAGATTAGATATGGTCGACTGCCTTCATTGTTATGGTCTCAATGGCAAGTGAGTCTCCCGATGTGATGACCACAGCTACCCGAGCCGGCACCAGCTGCCCCTCGGATTTTGATAGCTCAGAAGCATCTCTCATCGTGGTAAGTCCCCCCATGGGTGGGGAGGAAGACCTGGAGGATGCTCCCCCCGCCTTTGAAGATAGCGTCTCTACCACGGTTGATGAACTGGTACAGGTGAACCTTGGTAGCGAGGCAGATCCGAGACCCACATTGATCAGTGCAGCCATGTCCCTCGAGGAGCGGCATCAGTACGTTTACTTCCTCAAACAACACCATGACGTGTTTTCCTGGAGTTAAAACGAGATGCCAGGACTAGATCCCCAGGTAGCCGTTCACCGTCTGGGCCTCCCGGCAAAACACCGTGGGTTTAAGCAGCCCCCCAAGAAAATGCACCCTTCTCATGGTGCTATGGTTGAGGCCAATGTTGACAAGCCTATCAAAGCCAACTTCATTAAGGAGGTCCAGTACCCCAAGTGGCTTTCCAACATTGTGCCAGTCAGGAAGAAGAATGGGAAGATCAGAGTCTGCATCGACTTCCACGATCTCAATCGCCACTGCCCAAAGGATGACTTCCCACTCCCGGTGACAGAGTTATTGATTGACGCCACGACCGGGTTCCAAGCCCTCTCTTTCATGGATGGATATTCCGGGTACAACCAAATCCGGATGGCCCCCGAAGACGAGGAGTACACTACCTTTAGGGCTCCCCAAGGGACCTTTTGCTACCAGGTTATGCCATTCGGTTTGAAGAATGAAGGTGCCACTTATCAGAGGGCCATGCACCTCATATTCCAACCGATCCTCAGGACATTGGTGGAATGCTACGTGGATGACCTCATAGTAAAATCATGTCAGCGCCTGGACCATCTCAAAGACCTCAAGAAAGTGTTCGATTTCTTCCGTTCCCGTCACCTAAAGATGAACCCGTTGAAGTGTGCCTTCAGGGTCACCTCTGGGAAGTTTATAGGCTTTGTTTTCAGATACCGAGGTATCGAGATCGACCGAGAGAAGATCAAGGCCATCAGGCAAATGCCTCCCCGAGCAACATTTAGGCGCTTCGACGCCTTCAAGGCCACTTAGCCTATATATGCCGATTCATCGCGAATCTGGCCGGAAAGTGTAAGCCCTTTTCCCGGATCATGAAGAAGGGAGCCGCCTACGAATGGGATGAGGAGTGTCAGACCGCCTTTGAGGAAATCAAGCAGTATCTGCTCCATCCTCCGGTCTTGATGCCACCCGTATCCGGAATGACGCTGGTTCTTTATGTGAATTCCCTGGAGAGATCCCTCGGTGCGCTGCTCTCCCAGAAGAATAACGAGGGTACTGAGAATAGTCTCTATTATTTCAGTCGTATGCTTCTCGATACAGAGGTCAGATACTCCCCTATCTAAAAAAGCTACCTTGCACTCGTATTCGCCGTGCAGAAGTTGAGACATTACCTGCAGCACCATGAGGTGTAATTGGTCTCCCGGGTAGACCCACTAAAGTACATCCTGAACTGCCCCATGCTGACTGGCCGACTAGCACGGTGGGTAGTGATTCTCCAGCAGTTTGATATCAGGTTTGTACCTCAGAAGTCCATTAAGGGACATGCATTAGAAGTCTTTTTAGCTGCCCATCCAACCTCCGCAGACCAATCCCTGGACCTGGATTTCCCTGATGAGATGATCCTCTCAGTCGATCATGCTGTCTCGTGTTGGAAAATGCATTTCGACGGCGCCTCCCAGAGCCCCACTGGTAGGAGGCTCAATGATCCCAAGCTCAACAGAGTGGGCCTGTGTATTGTCTTTATTACCCCAGCGCAGGCCATCCTGCCATACTTGTTCCTGTTGTCAGAAGGTTGCACAAACAACGAGGCAGAGTACGAGGCTCTCATCACCGGCCTCGAGTTGGCCCTTGAGATCCATGTGCCCCATCTGCATGTGAAGGGAGATTCCAAGCTGGTAATCAAATAGGTTAATGGAGACTATGTTGTCAGGAAGCCGGAGCTTGCACCGTTGCTGGAGTACGCCCTCCGCCTAATGGCCTAGTTCTCTTCTCGACCAGAGGTTAACCATGTCACACGGTCACAGAATGGTTAAGTAGACGCCCTGGCTGGCTTAGCTGCATCGCTCGCAGAACCCGAGCAAGATGATTTAATCATACATGTGGCACACCGGAGAGTCATTTCCCCCATTACCCAGGAGGACAATGATGACCTGCGGGTAAGGCATCTCACAGCCGGACCCTCCACGTCAGGGGTCCCAGGTTCGTCAGACACAATGGTTGAAGCCACTCCCGACTGGAGGGAACCTTTTGTTGAGTATCTCCAAAATGGTCGCCTCCCGGATGACTGGGCCGAGCACAAGAGAATCTGACGCCGCACTTTGCAATTTACCCTCTAGAGCGGCCCCAGTCTTGAACAGATCCTCTATAAGCCGAGTTTCGATGGTGTCCTCCTCCGTTGCATCCAAGGAGTGGAGCTACCTCAAGTTATGCAAGAGGTTCACGCCGGTTCCTGTGGCGCCCATCAAGCTGGGCCGAAGCTGTCCCATCAAATCCGGAGGTTGAGGAACTTCTGGCCCTCTATGATCCACGATTTTCTTGGATATGCCAAGAGATGCCACGCGTTCCAAGTTCACGCCAACTTCCTGTATCAGCCGCCGGAGCCCCTCCACCCCACGAAGTACTCTTGGCCATTTGTGGTATGGGGACTTGATGTAGTGGGACCGTATCCACCAGTAGCAGCCTGCCAGTGTAGGTTCATCTTGACTGCTACAAATTTCTTCTCCAAGTGGACAGAGGCAGTTCTGATCAAAGAGGTCAAGGCCCGTTCCATCGTTGACTTTGTGAGCTCCAACATTATCCACCGGTTTGGGGTCCCTCATGCCGTCCTCACCGATAACGACACCAACTTCCGAGCAGCTGAACTGAAGAAATTGTACGCCAAGTACGATATCCGGTCGAACCATACCTCCCGCTACAACGCGCAAGAAAATGGACAGATCGAGGCGTTTAACAAAACCCTCTCTAACATTCTGCAGAAGATGGTTGGTCAGAACAAGAAAAGTTGGCCGGACAGGCTCCCCAACGCCCTCTGGGCTTACTGGACAACGACTCGCAACTCTACCCAGGTGACCCCGTATTCCCTGGTGTATGGAGCTGAGGTCGTCCTGCCCATTGAGATCTAGCTGCCATCGTTACGCACTATAGTTTATGATCATCAGAAATTAGATGAGGTAGCCGAGATCCGTCTAGCCGAATTGGAAGCACTGGAAGAGAACCGGATTCGTGCCCTGCACAATCTGGAAAGGCATCAGGATAAGATAGCGAGGGCCTTCAACAAGAAGGTTCGTCTCCTCTCTTTCCTACAGGGCGACCTGGTACTGGCCCTTCAAGCGCCAATGATTCCTGGTAGGAAACCGCTCAAATTAGAACCCAAATGGGAAGGGCCTTATATCATCCATAAGGTTTACCCCAATGGAGCATAATCCTTGGTGACCATGGATGGAGAGCGTATAACCCCTCCCACCAATGCCAAGTTCCTTAAGCGATACTTTTCATAGGGAAAAGGGTCCTACACGACCCTAAACTGCAAGTGGGTCCTGCACGACCTTAAACTACATCTTCGTCCTGCAAGACGATAAACTGTGAAACGGTCCCGCATGACCTTAAACTGCACATTATGGTCCAACAAGACCCTAAAATGTAAAGTCCTACACGACCTTAAACTGCATCTTCCTCCTACAAGACGATAAACTGTGAAACGGTCCCGCATGACCTTAAACTGCACATTATGGTTCAACATGACCCTAAACTGTAAAGTCCTGCACGACCTTAAACTGCATCTTCGTCCTGCAAGACGATAAACTGTGAAACGGTCCCGCATGACCTTAAACTGCACATTATGGTCCAACATGACCCTAAACTGTAAAGTCCTGCATGACCCTAAACTGCATCTTCGTCCTGCAAGACAATAAACTAAAAAATAGTCCGAGCTCTACGACTTTAAACTAAGATCTCCCCCCGTCCTTACTGCAAGATGTTAAACAGAAAGCCAGTCAGGCCTTCCTGACCGAGGCTCAGCCTCAGGCCCCTTGGCCTCCCCAAGCCCCAAGGCCCCCGTCCTTACTGCAAGATGTTAAACTGCAAGCCAGTCAGGCCTTCCTAGCCGAGGCTCAGCCTCAGGCCCCTTGGCCTTCTCGGGCTACTGGCCCCCCTTCTTCACCGCGAGACGTTAAACCACAAGCTGGTCAGGTCTCCCTGACCGCGGTCTGGCCCCAGGCCCCTTGGTTTTTCCCCGACTTACCCTCTTATGGGATTGTATGGTATAGTATGGGATTACGTCCTCATTCATGTCGGATTAATTGCCTTACCTTACATATCCCCAAATGAGATGCTCCTCGTCCCGCATGACGTTAAACTGCATTTCAAGAACTGCGTGTGGCTTGATTCCCATTTTGATGGGATACGTAGGAATACTTAGACGCCTCATCTTGAGCCCAGCCCCAAGCTTTTCTCTTCCACTATCCCCCCTGGGAATAGTTTCCTTAGAGGATATTTGTGTAGCCAGGGAGTAGGCTTTCTTAGCCCCGCTCATACAACCCCGCTCACACAAGGATTGTAAGGGTCGCACCATGTGCGCACTCCCGTTCTTCTATTCCCCCCACGTCCTAACCGCATGACGCTAAACTGCATGGCCTTCAAGAACTACGTATGGCTTGATTCCCATCCTAATGGGATACGTAGGAACGCCCGGACATTTCGTCCGTTAGCCCAACCCAAAAGCCAAAATCTTCCCCTCGGGTCAAGACATGGCAGAGTGCACGCTTTTTCCCCAAATCACATCGAGCAAGCCTCGACCCGGCTGCACATCCCCCTGGAGGTGTTTTCCTTTTTCGTGGATGGATACATCTATGCTTCACCCACTCCTTGACTAGGATTCCATCATTTTTCACACCCTGAGGGACCCCCAAGAACGGCCTGGATACAACGCCCAAGGGCTCTCCTACCGATACGGGCCAACGCCCCCGAGGGTTTTCAAGCAACAAGCCGATACAAGTCCCGAGTTGCGAATTTGGTCAGCGGTCGATGCTCATTTGTTGCTCCCATATCGGGTCACCATAGGAACGCTATGTTTCGAACATGGTCAATAGTGTCCTAGATTTTCGGGTCCACCCCCAGATGTCCCAGACATCGAGTGAAGTGATTTGTTTTTCCCCATCCCGAAGTGACAAACTTCCCCCTGGGTGGTGCTAGCAATCGGGCCTACAGCCCTGATTCCCCATAGGGGTGTACGGTGTGATGTAGTACTAGGTCCTCATTCACGTCGGGATCATGTACCATGCCGTACACCCTCCCTTTACGAGGCCCAGCCTCAGGCCCCTTGTCCTCCTCGAGTCCCCGACCCTCGTCCTCATGTAAGACGTTAAACTGCAGACCCGTCAGGCCTTCCTGACTGATGCCTGACCTTAGGCCTCTTGGTCTTCTTGGGCCCCTCCGCCCAATCTCTTACCCGAGGTGTACAGTGTGGTGTAGGAATACGTCCTCATTCACTTCGGGATCATGTACCATGCCGTACTCCCTCCCTTTACGAGGCCCAGCCTCAGGCCCCTTGGCCTCCTCGGGTCCCCGACCCTCGTCCTCATTGCAAGATGTTAAACTACAAGCAGGTCAGGCCTTCCTGACCAATGCCTAACCATCAGGCCCCTTGGCCTTTCCTGGCCACGGCCCAGGTCCTCTCTTATAGGATTGTATGGTGTGGTGTAGGACTACGTCCTCATTCACGTCGGCTTCTTCTCCATACCGTACACCTCCCTTGTTTAGGGGTATATTACTCCCCTCTTCATCCCGTATGACATTAAAATACATTCGGAGAACTACGTGTGGCTTGATTACCATCCTCATGGGATACGTAGGACCACATGAATGTCTAGAATTCGGTTCCAGCCCCATCCCTCGGGAATCTTCATCCCATTTTCGCCCCTTGGCCTACCCTTCCTCCATGAGGGGATTATATGGTGTTGTGTGGGATTATGTCCTCATTCGCGTCGGTCTCGTAATGACCACACCATGTACCTCTCCCTACTGAGCTGTTTTGTCGATCCATTTTCGGCAGTTCACCGATGTGCCTAAGGGTACTCTTGTCTAGGACCATGAGTGTCAAATTCAACTTGGTCAAGTTCCTTCCACTTTTCAATCTTCGTGTTCCCCTCCATTCGGGCTTCCATTACCTTTCACACCTGGAGGGGCCCCCAATAACGGCCTGGATACAATGCCCAAGGGCTCTCCTACTGTTACGGGCCAACGCCCCTATGGGTTTTGGACAAAAAATCGATAAAATCCCGCTTTGCAAATACGGTCAGTGGTCGATGCTCATTTCTTTGTCCCCATTTCAAGCTAACGTGACAAGATGCTGTGTTGCGAACATGGTCAGCAGAAATCCTCTGTCGTCATGCCAGCCCCTTCAGTCCTTGAATGTTGGTTGCATGATTCGCATCATTTTCCACCCCATCATGTCCAGGTGGAATCTCGACACTTTTGGCGCTATCCCTCAGTGCACCTTTGCACGTCAAGGGGACAAAGCTACAATATGGCGTCCTTCGGGGATCCCATGGTCCGAGCTCTAAGACTATAAACTAAGATCTATCTGGAACTACGTTCAGCTTGATTCCTATCTTGATAGGATATGTAGGAATGCCCAGACCCCTTGTCTTTGGGTCCAGCTTGAGTTCAGGAGATTCACCTCTCTGGTCCTGCCTTCAGGACCCTGATTTCGGGACCGCGTGGCATAGTGAGGGATTATGCCATCATTGACGTGGGGTTTGCAAGAGCTGCACCATGCGCACCCCTGTTCTGAGAGTTATCCCTCCTATTCCTCGTCCCACATGACGTTAAATGGAACCCTTCAGAACTACGTGTTGCTTGATTCCCATCCTAGTGGGATACGTAGGACCAACTGAATGTCCGGAATTCAGGCCCAGCCCTACCTCTTAGAGATCTCCTGATCTCCCGGTCACCTAGGCCATTTGGTCTATCCCTCTCCAGGGGGGGATATGTAGGTATGATACAAGGCTTTGGTCACCATGCCCCCTTCTCCTGAGAATCCACCGTCTCTCAATCACCCTCAAGTTGAGTCCCTCAACTCCATACAGCTACCAACCCATGTGTTAAGGGTACTCTGGTCTAGGACCAAGAGTGTCAGATTCAACTTGGTCAAGTTCCTTCCACTTGTCAAGCTTCGTGTTCCCCTCCATTCGGGCTTCCATTACCTTTCACACCCGGAGGGGCCCCCAATAACGGCCTAGATACAATTCCCAAGGGCTCTCCTACCGTTACGGGACAACGCCCCTGAGGGTTTTGGGCAACAAATCGATAAAATCCCGCGTTGCGAATACGGTCAGCGGTCGATGCTCATTTGTTTGTCCCCATTTCAGGCTAACGCGACAGGATGCTGTGTTGCGAACATGTTCAGCAGAATTCCTCTATCGTCACGCCAGCCCCTTCAGTCCTCGAATGTTGGTTGCATGATTCACATCATTTTCCACCCCATTATATCCAGGTGGAATCTCGACACTTTTGGCGCTATCCCTCAGTGCACCTTTGAATGTCAAGGGGACAAAGCTGCAATATGGCGTCGTTCAGGGCTCTCATGGTCTGAGCTCTAAGACCATAAACTAAGATCTATCTGGAACTACATTCATCTTGATTCCCATCCTCATGGGATACGTAGGACCTCCCGGACACCCTGTCTTCAGGTACAATCCAATTAGGGAGCCAGTCTCTCCCCCTGTTTCACCACTTATCTCTATATAGGCCCCACCGGCCTAAGGTCTCCCTCTCCGAGTGGCGTACAACATGATGTGGGATCATGTCTCCATCGATTGTGTCTTATAACACTATGCACGTTCCCCGCCTAGCATCGTCTCTGCTACGTCTGCGTTGCATGATGATAAAATGCATGCTTGGTCCTATCATACGAACCTAAACTGTGACATTATCATCCCGGCCGCACGACGAAAAACGGCACTGCATTGTGGTGATCTCGTTGTAGAGGAAATCACGTTGGGTATTGGTCACGTGCCATGCCATTTGTCAACGCCCATCAAGGCTTGATTCTTGTGGCCACACCACGACCTACTACTCTAGGTCTTTCGCTTCACAAAAAAAAACCATTCACCTTAAAGAACAAACAAGACTTATCAAATTCCGCTTCTTTTAGTGCAATGGCCACGACCGCACTCCCCCTTTTTCCCCTGGCACTGGTACCTTACCATGTCACCTTTCAGAACAATGTATGGCTTGATTCTCATCCTTATGAGATGAGATACGTAGGAGTGCCCGGGCACTTCCCCGCGAGCCCAGCCTAACCTTTGTGTTCGGTCCCTCGACTCGAGCATTTCCCCAAAGAATGCATGGTAAGTAGGGAATAGGTCCTTATTCATGTCGGGTTTTGTAACTGCCTTGCCATGTATCCCCTACTCCCCTTACCCATCCATGGTCCGAATTCTACGACCCTAAACTAAGATCTCCCCATGGGAAAGGAATCTTCTCCCTCTCTCTAATATGTCTCGTTGATGTATTCATATGTGTTTCGACAAAGAGCCCGAAGTGTGGGATTTTCATGGGGTCATTCCCCTCGTCCCATGACCAAGATTCGTGAGATCGCTATTTGGATCCTCATCCCCTTCCACATCCAAAAGGACCCTCGGACGACATGGATACTAGGATTAAGGGCTCTCCATGAATGCTGGACCTAAGGGCCCTCCAATCATTTTGGGCCAACGTCGCTACGGATATTTGACAACATTTGTGACATGGTCTCGTGTTTCGAAGAAGGTAAACGGTCAACCCTCATTTGTCTGTCCCCATTCTAGGCTAACACGACAGGATGCTATGTTGCAAACACAATCAGTAGTTATCCTCCATCGTCACGCCGCCATCATCGTGATCTGAATCTCGAGTGTCATGATTCACACATTTCCACTTCCTCATGTTCAAGTGGAATTCCATCATACTCGGCTCTTTCTCTTCACGCATCTAGGTGCGCTAAATGATCGTGTTAGCGTTATTAGGCCAGTATTCACCGAGCATCCCTTTGCCCTAACCTTCCCCTTTCCGTGTCGGGAAATTCTCACCACTACTGCTTGTTTCCCACACCGAGCATGACTCACGTGGGCTTAGTAGTTTTGGCAGGGTGTGTACCAACACAGTCAAGCTTCTCATCGTCCCTCATGATGTTAAACTGCGCTTCTAGAACTACGTATGGCTTGATTCCCATACTCATAGGGTACGTAGGAATGCCCGACCACTCTGCTTCGGGCCCAGCCCAATCCTCACTCTTGGTCCCTCGACCTGAAAAGTTTCCTCCGGGGGTATGTGGTATGATTTGGACTCCAAGTCCTAATTCACGTCGGTTTCATATCTACCGCGCCACATGCTCCCTGGGATCTTTCCTTTTATTCCACGTCCTATCATATGATGTTAAACTACAGGAGTCCATGTGTCCTCAATGCACGACACTAAACTGCGGTTCTACCCTGAACAAGTTCAGGATGCCCCAAGATCCCATTGGGAAGTGACAGATCCCCTCGCCAGAGAGGCCCTGTCTGAAAGAAGGAATGATCCATGATCAAACCAATACGCCCATCTGGCATACTCCCACCACGGTGGTGTAAATACCTAAGTGTTGGATTCTGTTTAGACAAACCATCACTCCATATTCCATGCTTTGCGTGACCCTTATTCGGACCCTCGTCCTATTTCATGTCTAAAGAAACCCCCTAACGGTCTGGTCTCATGCCACATCAGCTCACCCACCGTCCTGGGCCAATGTTCCAGAAGACGGGTCATGTTTGGAAGGACCCCCTAACAGTATGGATGTCTGACCTATGGTCTGCCAACTGTCCTGGGCCAACGTCCCGAAGGATTGATCGACAACATTTGTGACATGGTCCTGTGTTTTGAACATGGTCAATGGTCGACCCTCATTTGTTGTCCCCATTACAGGCTAACGCATTAAGGATACCGCTTCTCCTCTAAGGTTAACGGTTGTCCCTTATTGTCACGCCATCCCCACAGTGTTCCGAATCTTTGGTATCGTGATTCACACTTCCCATTTTCATCTGTTTGGACCGATTTCAGCACCCCTGGCATTTCCCCGTTCATGCACAAGAGCACGCGAATGAAACGGTAATTCGGCTATCCTTGAAGTTCCTCCTCCGATCAAGCCTCTCCCATCTTTCGGGAATCTGGACTGGTAATCCGAATCCTGGAGCATGGTCCCCACTCCTATGTTAGGTGGGACGAGAGGGAAACTATCTCCTATTTCTCACATCGGGCTCGACCCACCTGGGCTTGGGGAATTGTCGCCGAACGTCCCGCAAAAATTGTAGGGATGTAACAAACAGTGGAAATCGTGCGATCTATGGCATTCAAAAAAAAGAAAGGAAAGAAATTGAAGCACGCAAGTACCAATAAAAAGTTTCCGGGTTTGTTATAATACCTGGGGGTCGACTTACCCCATGGATGGGTTGACCCCGTCAAAAGAGCGTTGCAGCTCCACCACCCGTTGGCTTGTGGCATCCAAGGCTTGCTGCCGCATTCTTAGCTCCCGCTCCTCCTTAGCAGTGGCGAGGCGCAGTTCGTCAGTCCTGACTTTGGACCTCTCTATGTCAGCTTGAACGGCAGCCATCTTTCCAGAGGTCTACCTCATATGCTCTTCTGCCTCTGTCATCTGGGCCTTCAACCGTGAGACCAGCTCAGATTGTGCATCAAGAGAGGCTGAAAGCTCGTCTACTTGGGTCTGCATCTGTTGGAACTCGCCTTCAGCCTCCTGGAGCTTCTTGATGCTGGTCACCTTCCTCCACTGCCAGCCCACGCTGAGCCCACGATCATGCTCTCGGATCTCTTCAGCCATAAGATCTCGGATGAGTGCGTGAGGACGTTGGGCATCCACTCCCCCAACACACAGTTCGCGCAACCGCGAGCGGAGTCTATCCATTTCGGCCCACCATTGTACTTAGGGGGTGTCCTTGATAAAGCGTGTGATCAGCTTCCACGACCGGCGGCGGGCTATGCTGCTGTCTTCCTCGTCGGAGGTCGTCTCGTCCCAGTCTGCGTGATTGGTGGGCTCGTATGCGGGATATTCCAGCAAGAAATCCTCGGCAGGATCAACATCTGGTGTTGAATCCGGTACGACACCTGATGCCGAATCAAGCATGACAAGTCTGGGACCGACCGGTTGATCCTCTTCCTCAGAGTCCACCTCAATGACCTCGGGCACGGCTCTGCTGGTGGTCCCGCCAGTGATGGTGTGCGTCGCAGCTTGAGGAGATGGGGGGACTATCACCACCATCATTGGCATGCCCCTAGAAGGGACGCCACCAGACATCCCGAACAGTCTTGCCGCAACGTCCCACGCCAGTCGGAGAACTGCACGATAGAGAGGGACATAAACGATAGTTGGCACGCATGGTCTACATATGACGACAGGGGAACCGGTAGAGGAAACTTACAGAGATCGACCTCCTTGCGCTGCTCTTGAGCCGGTACTGATGGGACCCCGAGGCGAGGCCCTCCGTATACTATTGGAAGGTCCGGAGATTCTGGGAGAGCCTCCCCGGGTGCTCTGGTCCCACCAGATGCGGAACTGGACGCAACCATAGGCGCAGGTTCTAAAGGTCCCGCATCATCACCCGCCAAGGGGCGGGAACGAGGCCTGTGAACAAGTTCCTCCTGGAAGGCTCAAACATCAGTGAGAAGTTCATAGCGACCCAAGGACGGATCATAGGGAAAGAAGTTTGGAATGCTACCTCGAGAGCCTCTGCGAAATCATAGGAATCAGATCCTTGATCTCCGACATCACCCTCCTCCAACGAGCTCCCTCCTCTAGCCTCATCCTCCCGAGAGGAGTCCTATGATTCTTTCGGCAGGGGAAAGCGCTCCCTCAGATCGGTAGCCGATAACTGTGGGGGGACTGTTTGATTCAACAGTACCCTCACCCGGTCTGTCATTGGGCGAGGTACACCACTGGAGTGAATGTAATCCTCCACCTCGTCAGGTACTATTCTACTTCCGCCAGAGACGCCATGAATCTAGCCCGAACTGGGCCTATGCCCGATAATTCCATCCCAAGGTGATTCAGGTGGTCCCATATCTCGGTTGGGCTGAGGAATTTCCGGTTGACATCCCAAATGTCCCAGGCTTCCGGGAAGACAACATCCTCTGCCATGTCGATATGACGTAGCCGCTTCCCCGCAGCCTGAGTGGATATCCTGTGAAATCCCCTTGGTGGCTGCCCCTCCGGATGGCCCTGCTCTTCCGGAATCACCGGATCCACCACTGCTACCACACCCTCGGCCGGTGCGAGTCTCGCCGCCATGGCAGCCCCACCACCGCGAGCGGCCCTAGCTACCCTCCGACCCCGAGCTTGAGATAGGGGAGGCCCACCGTCACCAACCCGAATAGTTGGTTACTTCAGCATCTCCCCTGGGTAAGCAGCCTCCCAACTGATGGCATACTCCCTCACCAACCCGAAAGCGGCGGTAGATGGAGGAAATGAAATCCGCATCTTCCCATATTCCCGTGTGAACATGAGCAACAACTGCCTCATCACACACGGGTGCTCCTCGTGACGCACCTCCCAGTAGACCTGCGGGGTCAGCCGCTGGAGGCACCGGAACTGCCTCGCAAACCGTTGCGGGGTATACGGTTCGCAGATTGGCTCACGATCTATCTGTGCCACCAAAACTCCACCTCGAAAGGCCAGGAGGTAAGCCCGATGTTCTTCCGTTCCCCGCCCGTCATCAGTAAGTATCCCTATCGGCAATGGGAAGGGGTGGAAATTAAACTCATCCGCCCTCCACACCCGATTCAGCACCATCGGAACGACTAGTTTGAACGGGAAGCTCCCGACCACGTTCAGGATGGAAGGGCGGAAGTTCGATCCCGGCGGAGAAATGGGGTTCAGATACTCATAAATCCCCCTGATATGCGCTGCGATCCACCCGTACAGGAGGTGGAAGGGCCTGCATATCCTTGGCGGCTTCCTGCCCTCGCTAATGTGCCGCATGATTCTGTACAGTTTGGTGAGCATCGGAATCCCCAGATTGATCCGCTGCCCCATGGCCAACATCGACGCCATAACAAACGAGGTGGGCCGTACCCCCATGCTTGTATCCATCACCGGTAGGATCCAACCATAGATGAGAGCCGCGATGAACGCCGCCAGTTTGACTATCTTCTGTTGATCATTGCTGACACTAAAACCCCAAGTCTTCCATTGGCTGTCCTCCAAGACCCGCCAATACGAGTGCCCCTTGCCCCATTAGGCCGCCCTTGGACAAGTTCGAGGCCTCGGAGGGAACTCTCGGTTCTCTGGGAAATTCAGGAAGCATTTTAACCATCTCCTAAAGTGGACATCCCTTATTGCCTCCTTGTCCTCTCCAGGGACATGTACCATCAGCACTGACGCCAGTCGCGACATTTGATCCATATCCTCCCATGCGCTGATGACAGGGAGGAACTCGTCATACATGGCCCCCAAGATCGGGACCCCAGAAATCTGGTGGACATCCCACAGGCTGATGCCCACCTCCCCGTCATGCAGGTGAAAGGTATTGGTCCTAGAAGACCATCTGCTCAGCAGTTCCGACATCAGTTGATTTGGTTGGTAAATGTGGAATTGGGAGGCCCATGCCGCCTCATACAACCCCACTCTCCTCAGCTCGGCCTCAAACTCATCGCATGAGGCTCCTACCCAGTAGGCCCAGGCCCAGTCATCAGTAAAGTTGCCAACCTGGCACAGGTCCCACTCATCAGAAAATCCCTTCTTCGAATCCATAAAATCCGCCTTCAACATGGTGCGGTGGAGAGGAGGTGACGTCTCCGGTTGCAGTGGCTTCCCGTCATTATCGTTCATATGGTTGTAGAGGCAGTCAACGGTGACGGGTGTGAAGTTCTCTTGTGTGTGACCATCGGCTGCCCTGAACCATTGGTGCTGGCATGGTATGCTCCTGAACTAGCAAGCTGGTTCGTCCCTACTCGCCTCGGGGATGAAGACGTCATCCCTCAGCCCGAAGCCGTACAATGGCAGTTTCTTGCACTGCGGGTAATCCTTCTGACGCTCCGATAGCAGATCTGTCAACGAAGTGTGGTCTGAGTTTCTTCGGACCATCTCCCCCAGGCCTGGATAGTTGGCCATCTCATCCTAACGAGCAGCATCTGCAAGCACCCTAATACAGCCTCTGGATGGGCCATTTTGATTCCGGACCTCAGAAAATAATTTTTTCAGCTGGATCGCGAAGATCAAACGCGAAGCTGAACCGCGAATCCGGAATGCGAAGATCGGTCGCGAGACCAAGCCGCAAAGTCTGGCCGAGGCCGACAAGCAGAAGTTCGCTTGGCACGGTCACGGAGTCAGAGACCCGCGGTTCGCCACGAAGCTTGCTTCACGGAGGGCTGTCGCGGAGTATGTGGAGCTTCGCGACGTCGAGAGCACAAAAAGACAAGGAAGTCACGTAAAGAAAAAAGAGGTCGACCCCGTATTTATAGGCGGCGACCACGGAGCATCGCGGCACACCTCACCCGCGTGGAGCATGGCGACGCGTCCAGATCCGTGGCCCCGGTCAGCACCGCGAGGCCCCTTCGCGAAGCCACATCGCGAACCTCCGACAATTTTGGCGATTTTTCCTTAGACTTCGACCCTTCTCCCTCAGTGGCACCAAGTCTGAGGGGGGGCATTTGTTGGCGCCAAAATATTGCATGAAAGGAATGGATGAAAAAGAAAGCTGGCACACTGCCTCGCAAAGCACCAATGCGAAGCACCGCCGTGAAGCACCGCGGGCAGCGCGGTCTCGCGAAGCTCCAGAGGCGGTAACCCTCCGCGAACAAATTTGACGTTCGCGAGCCCACCGTGAAGCTCCAGAGGCGGTAACCCTCCGCGAACGCATTTGACTTTTGCGAGCCCACCGCGAAGCTCCAGAGGCGGTAACGCTTCGCGGACGCCGTTGACGTTCGCGAGCGCGCCGCAAAGCACCTCAGGCGGCGCGTGAGTTCTGCTTTGCGGTGCCCCTTCCCTATAAATAATGGACTCCCCCTGAGTCCCAGGATGGAAAATCCGACCTTTCGGCTTCTCCTCTCCCGAATCGCGAAGCACCCTTCGCCCCGGGAATCATGAGCTCTGCGAGGTATTTCTACTTCGTGAGACGCCCTTGCTTTGTCTTGTTTTGAGACCCTCTTCCGAGAGAGATTCCCTTCACGAAGCTCAAGGGAATTCACAAAGGAGGGGGATTCCCAAGGGAACTCGGGTAGCCGCAGAGCACTTATGCTTCGCGAAACACCCAACCCATACTAGTGATCCCTATTCTAAGGTAGGATCGCTCCACGTCGTGAAGCACAATGCTTCGCAGGACCCTGCTTCACGAGGAACCCCATCTTCATGAGGCAGTACTCCGCGAACACTGTTCCACTTCGCGAAGCACCTTCCAATCACACCTACGCCCCATGCTAATGCCAAGGCACTCCACTTCGCGAAGTACACTTCTTTTCTTAGCAATTCTTCTTCCCATGCGACCCTCCAGGTTTGCACGATGTGATTTCAAAGTCCCATGGACAATACCACTCGTAGAATTGCTTCGCCTAATGCCTCTTCACATAGGCACGCTAATGTCTATTGCTTCTTCGCATAGCCACGCTAACGTGGACCCCTTGATGGTTCGTTCCACAACCCCCCTTGACCATGGCCTTACTGGTACCTTCCCTTCCCCAAGGACCAGAGGGTACCAGTTATGTTTGTCCTAGGGGTGTGGAGTGAACCCACCTCGTCCGAGCTGCAGGACGTTAAACTTCCAAGCACCACGTCCTCAACACATGACGTTAAACTGTGACCCCTGCGCTTTGTCGCACTATGGGCCTCCATCCTGGAGTAAGTCCCAGCACCATGGGCCGCCTAACGCGTAATCCCCTCTTCGCTTCTCACGGATTCATCCTTCGCGACGTGATCGTCAGGTCCTTGCAACCTCTTGTTTCTCACACCGAGCATGACTCACGTGCGCTTAGAGTGAGCATCGACCCTGACCCCCATCCACAGCAAACTAAGAGGACTTTGATCCATGTCAAGGCATGATACGTAGGAAGCCTCTATGAGGTTCAATCCACATTGCTCGGTCGTTCATCCACGTCGAGTTTCTCCCTCGTCTAGCATGACGTTAAGCTGCATGCCCTCGTCCAGCATGACGTTAAACTGTATGTCCTTGTCCCGCATGACATTAAACTGCACACCCGTTTGAACTACGAAGTATTTGATCCATATCAAGGCATGGTACGTAGGAAGCCTCCCTTAGGTTCAAGCCTATCTTTCATCGGACCAAGGTCCACCTTCACGTCGGTACGCTGACGACATCCATCGGGCCAAGGTCCACCCTCACGTCGGTTCACCGACAAAGCCCCCATATGAACTACGAGGTCTTTGATCCATGTCAAGGCATGGTACGTAGGAATCCTTCATGAGGTTCAAGCCCACCCATCATCATTTACGTCGGTTCACCCCCGTCCCGCATGACATTAAACTGTATTCTACAACCCGAACTACGAGGTCTTTGATCTGTGTCAAGGCATGGTACTTAGGAATCCTCCCAGAGGTTCAATCCCATCTCCCACCGGACCAAGGTCCCTCATTTAAGTCGGTTCACCAACACCCACCGCCCGTTGTTTCTTCACGACAGGGTTCACCCCCGTCCCGCATGACGTTAAACTGTATTACATCAACCCTTTGAACTACGAAGTCTTTGATCCATGTCATGGCATGGTACGTAGGAAGCCTCCCTGAGGTTCAAGCCCATCTTTCATCGGACCAAGGTCTACCTTCACATCGGTACGCTGACGTTGCCCATCGGACCAAGGTCCACCTTCACGTCGGTACGCTGACGACATCCATCGGGCCAAGTTCCACCTTCACGTCGGCTTCCCGGCACCATCCCGAACTACGCGGACTTTGATTCCCTACCACGGCGATACGTAAGAGGCCTCTTCATGTCTCAATCCCAACTTCACTGTCGCCCCATGTGATGGTCCCATTTCACTCCCCCTCCACTTCATTCATCCACCTGTCACCCATCCCGGTTCTCGCCCGGACCGTCATATCTCGGTGAGACCATGTCGGTATGTTCCTCTCCATAGTCGCCCATGGGCTGGCCCCGGTATCGGCATCCCTTCAAGGGAAATCCCTCAATCCGATCTATCCTAGATGATGCTCTGGTTGGGTTGATCCGTCTCTGCTAGACGTTAAACTCGTGGCGTACCCTGTGTCAAACACGGGAAGCTGAGGAAAACCTCAGATATGTGTCTATGAAATATAATTCCCCACACTCGATGTGGGATGCCTCGGACTTCCATACCCTCGAGAATCCCTGTGACCAGGGATAATAGACAGACATGCCAGGTTCCCCAGCATCCAAACATGATACTGATGCCTCAACGTGACTACTCCCCCGACTGAATGTTGCTGCCTTGACCGGACACTTTGGAATGTCCCGACAGAAGCAGTGTAATTAACCGGCATCCATGGAAACATGGAACTGGGAAGAGTTTCACGAACTACGTATGAAATCTATGAGTGAGACCCGGACTAGGTGACGAGTTCTGAGGAGGAATCCACAGAAAGACGAACCGACATCCCATCATCCCGTTTTGATCAAGGAGCAGACGTACCTAAACAAGGAACGAATTCCGCCCACCTTTGGAAAGTGGGAATGCGGGGCAACAGGCCGCGCGTCCTCCTCCTCCGCGGACGGATGCGCGCGCGCCCCGACGAAAGCGTCGGAAACAATTATGTTATGGTTCTTGGGAAATGATTTTGTATATTGCTGGTTCTATGATAAACCGACGTCAGGTGAGCCTGTGATATCTCTCCAATGCATTGGGAAATGGGATGGAGTTAAATGATAAGGGTTATCCTAAGATATTTATGGAATATACTATGATGGGTATTCGAAATGTAACTACGAAGGTTACTCCCTATGTAACTATGAATTCTACAATGTAAGTATGATATGAATGCCACAAGTTACCTTTATTATTTATTATTTATAAGACTTTTTTAGGAAAACTATGTATTAATGAATTTTTTTAAAGGGATTATGTTTTATCGGTGAATGGTATTATATTTCGAAACTTTTTCATGTGTTTAAAATATTCTTGGAATAACAGTTTCATTCCATATTTTATATACCTTAATGAGATTTTTGTGCTCATCCCATGGTTTTGAAATTTTTTTCATAGGGTATAAGGATGGGTAAGATTAAGTAATAAATCAATATTAATGTTATGAATATTTTTATCATGAAAAAACAATCATTTTTTATTTGAAAGAGTTTAATTTTGGGAAAAAATGGATAGTGAGTAAAATTTTGTACTTTGTAATATACAAGTTGTTATGAAATAGTTATGTCCTAATTCTCTAAACCAATAAGCATGAGAAGATCCTCAATGCGAATTCAAGACATTACTCAAGATTATGTAATCTTTAATGTTGGGGCCTTATATTCTCCTCATTAGGAGCCCTATGTACTGCAACATGAACATCCCCAAAAGAGGTTTCTATTAGATATCCATTAGTCCCTGAAATATCAAAGGAGTTAGAGGACTCCCTTTGTATAGGAATAGATTTATCCAATAGAATAGCCCTGAATTTGGTTTAAACATCAACACATGGGGATTTAGCAGGCCAAACTCCTTGAAACTAAGTAACTGCACTACCCCCCATTGATTTATTCTAAATGGAATTCCTTAATCTTGGGTTTTCCCTTGAGAAGGATTCATCTCTTGGGATGTTTCCTTTACTTGTCTAGTGTTCTTATTGCATGAGTTCTCATCATGTCCATGAGATCAGTAGAAGTCACAAATTAGATCTCTCATGTAGCTTGAAATTTCTTTACCAATAATCTTAAAACCCATATAGAACCTTGGAACCTTTTTATATTCAATACTTAGATCAAATTAATCTTAGTCAGTTGGGAGAATACCCCTATGAACAAAAGTGGAATAGAAGTATACATCCACTAAAAATTAGTGGAGTTCCCAAATCATGACAATTCTATTTATATATATATATATATATTTTATAGGTACTCTAATTTCTAATGTAATTCCATAGAAGTTATTTGGATGATAAAGTATCCAATTTAAACTAAATACTTGGAACCACAATTAAATAGATTAATTACATACCTCCAAGGGATTGGAACATTGGTCTTAATCATTGATGTAGAGCACACTTGGATTGAGGGAAATCATACTGAGACCCCATGACATCATCTTAATATCTTCAATGGGGAAAATATTGTGGAATTAGAAATGAACAATAAAGACACACTTATAGTTATCAAATCCCAAAACATCCAATAGTCGTATAACCAAGTCCTTTATTCTGCATAGTTTAGATCCCCATGAAAAAATGATTTATTCAATGATAGAATTATTACCCATTTTAGGAATTCTAAAATCATGTTCGAATTAGCCTTAAAATGTGAAATATTTCTATTTAGATGAATCAAACTTGAAATAAAATCTTTTTAGAGAGAAAGGAATGTTTGCCAATGTTTTCAGGAGGTGAATATACTAAATAAATCCAACCACAAACGACCCTTTGAGATTCCATCCTAGTAGTAGAATGCTCTTTGAAGTCACAGTTGCCTTGTTCTAAAAATATTTCTGCCAAAAAGGAACTTGATGTAGACCACATAGAGGATTGGCCCTAATCTTCATCCAAGTTTAGAGAGAAAATTTCTTGAACCAAACACATTCCCAAAAATTTATTTATTTATAATTTTAATTATGAATATATATATATATAATTATAAAATATAACAAATATATGTAAATAATAAATATATTTATTTAATTTATCATTATATATACTTATATATTAATAAATATATATAAATATATAAATATATAATTAAATAAGTGTATATAATTATAGAAATATATTTATAATTATATAAAACAATTTATAAAAATATTTATCTATAATAATAATTATAAATAAATATATAAATGTTGATATGTTTGAAAATAATATTTATATTATAATAAGTATATATATTTAAATATATTATATAAATATGATTTATATAACTATTAATAGAAAATGAATCATAAGAAGAATGTTATGAACCATGGTTTATACCCATGATCCCGAAATGTATTGAAAATAAAATACCTAACTTATAAAAGGGGATAGAAAAATGAATAAAATGACAAAACACTACCACAAAGCATGAAATCAAATGATTCTAGGAAAATAGACAAAAAATCATATTGTGGACTGAAATTAGCCACCACCCCTACCTCTCAGGTGTTGGCCCCTCTTCTATGTTTTGGTCTCTTTCCACATATTATCATCATCATATTGAGGGAAAAAAGTTCCATCTACTGGGATGGGATTCCCAAGTTTCTGAGAATCTTGTTCACCAGCTCGAACTGAGCCCTTTGATAATATCTTAAGATTATTTAGACATCATCCAAAGTCATCGTTGATTCATCTAGTTTATCTTTAAATCCTTTTTATATTCATAGGGTCATCTGATATTATAACTTTCAACTGAACCACATATAAATCAACATCTTGAACAAAAATTATAGTATCTTATTTCTTCACATCCACTGAAGAGGACTCTCCTGTATAGATTTGGGTTATATAAGGTTGCATCTTACCTAACAAAATCAATCCATCCTTTGAAGAATATTGAATGGTGGAAATGGAAGTCGAGGCAATAAATTCCACTCCACCCACACCTTTACATATATCCTCCTTATTAGTGGATAAATTCAACCTATCCTGGACTCTAGGAGAGTATTGGATGCATATCTTATTCTTCCCTTTATTGTTGAAATAAATATTCCACTTTTGGAACAATTATTTATAAAATTCATACTGGGAAGAAAATTCCCTTTCAGACTCATTATTTTCATTTTCCTCAACACAATTGACCATTTCATGTTGATTGAAAATATCAACATATAATGAAGTTAAAACATCCTTTATTTGATTATATAAACCAAAAATGTCCATCATAACCTTTGATTTATTGTGAGGAAATTTCTATGAGCTTGAATCCTTGGAAAACAAAACCTATTGCTGTGAATCAATGGGATTCACTTGTTACTTAGTCAAGGCCACATCATAGTTCTTTGGCCGCCTTCTAAAATTTTCATCTATATGTCTAAAGAGAGAACAATTAGAGAATACCAATCTTCTTCTAAAATTATCTATTTTATGTCTAACATTAAAATAGTTGGAGAAGAAGTCAGATATCCTCTCATAATCAAGATAAAGATCCCAATTACGATCATCAATAGGACACATAATGGAACATATTACTAGATAACTGAGTTAAAACTCAATTAAAACCAAAGTAAAGTGTTCATACTAGGCTATTATAGTTTCTTCTTTTTCCATCCAAATCAAGAATTCCAATGGTAGAGGTGATTCCCTAGAGAAGTTTTTATATCTAGAAAAACCATCTCAAAACTCGAAGCCAAATCCAGACATGGGTAATCGAGTTCTTGAAATTTAATATGTTATTTTTTGGATCTTAATCCTGAATTTGTAATATTATAGGATTGAAATGGATGGAACCAAGACTCAATGATTTGAATTTGAGATCTAATGATGAAAAAACAACATGTTAACAGCCTTTACCAAGAGAGGTGATGCTCTAGACATCAAACCCCAAAAATGCCAGTAAATTATTCCTAATGTCCATTATCTACAAGAGATTATTCCTATTCAAGTAAGAGAGATGCAAAATAATTGAGTGTTTTAATTCTCATAACCATATTGAGAAGAGACCATGATTGGCCTCTACGGAGGGAGTGTCCCCTTTCTTCTTGATTGTAGGGTTAGAAGCTAACAAATTGTCAAATTTCCTTGTGAAATACCATTGTTTCCACAAAAACTCTTTAGGGATAGTGTAATGATGATCTTTTTTTGTAGGTGTATTTAATTCCTGATGGAACATAACAACATGGTCATAAGAGTTCTTAGGGAAAACATTGAATTTGGTGAGATCCGAAGGTGTCGAATGCTCATAAATGTTTAATTGTTTATTTATATACATTAATTACAGATTGAATGCATATAACTAATATAAATATGATATATTGATATATATTTTATAAATTCATACAATTATATTAATATAAACTATGTATTGTAATTTTTTTAATGTTGGGGATGCAACCTCTTTTTTATTAAATCAAATGACCTCTTTTTTATTGAGTAAAGACCCATTACAAGACCCAAAGGCCCTATGAGCATTAAATCCCATTATATAGCCCTGAAGGACCACATTTTTGGCCTAAATGCTCTATAGTGAATATTATTTCTATAGTACATGGACTGATATAGCACTTTCTACAATACTACTTCCGCAATAATTCCTACTACCATGTCCACCACCACTACGGTGTCATTGGTGCTACAGTTCCATTACTGCTACAATAACATTACCGTGCTGCTATAGTATCCTGCACCCAATGGGTTTTGAACCCCCATCCACGATGTATTATTATGGGGTGATTACCACAAAGCCAAACCTCAAACACAATGTATTATTAATATGTTATATTTGAACTTATATATCTATATAAACATCTATCAATATATATGTGTATTCAGTATGTTGTGTGTGTGTGTTTTGTGTATGAGTATATATAGATGTTCTACATGTAGTGATACATGTATGCATATGTATATATATGTTCTCATGTGCGTGGGATGTATATATATATATATATATAACATGTGCACATGTGTATATGTATTACATGTACTTAGTTAATTATAAAATTATAAATATATAATAATTTTAAATAGTATTTTGATAATTATAAATAAATAAATATTTATTTATATATCTATAAAATTAATATATATATATATAATAAATATATTTATTATATTTATAATTATATAAAATTATATATCAATAAGTAAATATATATAATTATACAAATATATGTAATTATATAAATATATTTTTGAATGATGAATTATATAAATAAATTTATAATATATAAATATAATTACATAAAAAAAGACGACTCTTGAATGATCTTTTTCTTTTGGTGGATTGTTTATGTCACTTTTTTAACATTGCAACAACCCATTTTCTATACTTTCACTTTCATTTTATTAATAAATTTCCCAGACCATGGGTTGTATGTATATATAATTATATATATATATATAATTATATAATTTTTTATAATTATATACAAGTATTATAAATATCTTTTTTGATTATAATTTTAAATAAATAAATATATGTTTAAATTATTATAAAATTATAATAAATATATTTAAATAACAAATATTTTTTAAGTATGGCTTGGGATAAGGAATAGAGTCCTAATCTGTTTTATTAAAATTAGAATTTACAATGAGGAGAAGGCGGTCATACATGAAAAAACAGCCCACATCCAAATCATACGACCCAAGAAGGCACAAAAAGTCAGGAAAATCAACATCCTGAACAATCCTAAGGTCCCAAAAATTCCTCCTGTACGGTGGTATTCTCCATGAATGACGTCCATGATTCCATGTTTTAACTCTCTTTCAAGGCTCATAGCTTCTTCTAGAAGATGAGTCGACAGAGTTCATTGCACCCATGTCAGTAGAGACCACACTAAGAGCATTCCCCTGCAACTGATGTCTAGGCCCAATTCCTATAGAACCTATGGAATCCCAAAATTTAGATTGGTCCTTCCCCATTTTGATCCCCACATTATATAGTCCAAGAATTCCCAAATAATTGGAAGTTGAGACAAAAAACAATATCAAATTAAAATGTTTAATGGCCTAATCATTTTTAATGTTGTCATGCTAGGCCTCATCCAATGGAAATGCAAAAGTAGGTACTTGGTTCAACTAAATTAAATTCTTTACAAAAAACCACTATGATCCATCTCTAATTTTATCATTATCTAGAAAAGGATCATGAGATTTTCCATGGCCAAGTGTTGTATCACTTACACTTCCACCCATCATGGTTTTCTTTATCATCACCCTTATAAATATCCTAAAAACCTTATGGAGTACTATTAATACTAGAAAAATTAGAAGCGGGAGCCTTTTAAATTTTAAAAATAACAATAATGATGCTTAACATATTAAAAGAGAAGACAGATGTGTTAGAAGCCTTTTTCAAATCCTTATCTAAGACATTATCAAACATTTTATGAACCTAAGTTTCAGTTCAATTATTATAATGAGAAGGAGGCTCAACATTTAATATTTTCTAACCCATACATGCTCTTTAGTAAATAACTTGTTCTTGATGTATCTCTTGATCAACTATCTATTGAGAAAATATTGTATCAGAAGAATTCACTTCAACATCTTAGTTAGAAAGGCCATCCATAAAATCCAGGAACTCTCCCATCTTCCTAACAGATTCTCCTCCAAGCATAAGCCCCTTTGAGTGCACATGAATATTTAATCCTTTATAATATACATATTGAACAACATTTTCAACACCACTGGAGGTTTCTTTTTTTGATACTCAAAAGCTGCTACAATATAAGTGTCTTCATTTTGGCCATCCCCAAAAAAACATATCAGTAATAAGATCCATATAGATCACTTCCCTATAATATGAGAACTCACATACTTATGAATAGGTTCACCACCAGAATTAATCCCCTATTATTCCACTTAAGGATTTACTCCTCCCTGGGTCATATTCCAACAGTCCTTTGTGCCATAGGTTCATCAGATGATTATGCTTCATATTCTAACCCTTTCTCAACCTTTTCCGTTTGTGATCTGGATGGATGTTTCCCATTAAAATCCCTTGAATTCACACAATAAGACACTAAATTACCCAAAATAGAGATTTCCCTCAAACCAACCCCCAAAGGATCAATAATGTGAGTATCAAAAATCCTAGCCTTTGAAATCCCATCACGCCAAGCATAGTGATACCCTGTTTTTTTGATGCGGTACAAATACAAGATCCTTTCCTTCTGAGATAACCAAAATATTCACTCCTTAATCTGAATTCAGTTCCTTAAAAACAATTTCAATCCCACCTAGATCATTGAATTTAAAATTTATGATCTTTTTAAAACATGAACTTTCATCATGCCCACACAAAAATAAATAATCACTAACAATAGATCTTATTCAATTTGAAAAATCATGACATATAACCTTACAATCTGGATATAACCAAGGATTATTTTTCATATTAAATTATAAAATATGTCTTATCATCATAATTATAAATAAAAAATCTATCAATATGCATAGAGAAAAAGTCAACTTCCACAAAATATTGTGCATAATGCCCAAATCTAGCCACCTCGGTTTCTTTTTCCATTTTAACAGGAACCTTTAGAGGTAGTGAATTTTAGAAGATAGTACAATGAAAAATTGTTTAGTTTAGACCAAATAAATTATCCCAAATCTGAATATAGTATTTACTTACTTCTAGAGGATTAAATTTTCAATCCCATTCCCTGATGTGAAGGGCTACCGACTTGAGAATGATCGATCCAAATCCCCAAGCCCACATATTCAAGACTTTATAGGGGAAGATTATGTGAATAAATTCATATCTAAAGGAAAAAAATTTACAATTTGAGTTCCCCCAAATTTTCAAAAGTTGATCGATAAGACCCCCAACCTTCCATGGTGTGGATCATCCTTAAAAAATGAGACGTGCAATGATTGCATTCACCCCAATTTCAAGGTGTTCTGAAACCACATCAGAGTCAGCCTTTACGTGGGTAACACTACACTTCCAATGAATCCCACATACAACTGAACCATTGAAGAGAGAGAATATGTGATTGTGCACGCTGACCTTGAACAAGGTAGCCACACTAGATCCTCCACTTTTGTTTTTCTACCCCTTTTTCTAGCACCCACATGCTTATGGAAATCACATCACCCATGAGTGAGAAATGTATTCTCTAGAGATTGAATATTTGAGGAATTCATGTGTGTGAAGCCCTTACATACATTTCATTGTAGAGAGATAAATTGTCCACTACTCGATCCCATTGTCCTCTTCACCCCTAGATAATAAGTATATTTATTATATTTATAATTATATATATATTAATATTAATATATATATATATATATAATTATATATAATTATATATATAATCATGTAAATATATTTATAATTATATATAAACACTTTTTAAATATATTAATTTATAATTATAAATTTAAATAAATAAATAAATAAATATTTATTTATAAAATTAAATTAAATATATTTTTTATAATTATAATTGTATATATTTGTATATTCATATATATATAAATATATATGAAGTATTTAGGGGAACCATTACATTGAAAAAACACACACTCACCACACACACCAGTATGCTAGAAAGGCAGGTCATATCCCCCAAATGGATAACCCAACCATCAGGATCATATTTATTTTATATTGTAGGCCCAAGGACACTATATGTAATGTCTCTAGAAATCACAAGGAAAAAACCACCCATCATGATCTTATTTATTTTATTTATAATTATATTTAAAAATACTTATTTTCAATTCTTTAAATATTTATTCAAAATTATATAAATTTAATTTTTTTAATTATATTTATAATATTATTAAAATGTATCCTTTATCAGTTCTATTTTATAACTGATAAATATTAAATTTTAGTCATTGGAAAAAGGTGCTGATTTATCCTATATTTACTAGCATTTTAATTTTAACACTGATAAAGATATGTGTTATAATAAATTAGAATTTTATCACTAATATGACTTATATTTCATCAGATTTTTTTTGAAATAACTCATAAAATCCTTACCTGATGTTTTAAATAGAACTCTAGTAGAGTCCTCCTCCCTTATACCTTCAAGATTTCATGTAACCAAACCCTCATTGCCACTCTTCATCAAGTTTCTTGAGGAATTGATCCTCTAATGATCTAAGGTATGTGATTATTTCTTCTCCTCTTTAATCATGATCCAAACTACACACATAATAGAAAAAACCTCAATCTAGTTTAATATTATTCCATACAGTTTACTCAACTCATTATGTGCAAGACCATGGGCATTTTCTACATTGTCACCACACCATGTTAATTTCATTCTAACATTACTTATAAGCCACATGCACTCATCCTACACCGAAGAACTCAGTGTTACATTCTTCATCAATACCAACCATAAATCTCAATATAGTATAAAATTGTTTCCTCAACCATTTTAGTGACCATTTCACGTAATCCTCAATCTCTTCCAATTCCAAAATAATTTGCACAATCAATCCAATATAATGAGCATTGTGATGAACTTATCCTCAATTTAATTAAACTCCAACCTACTACACTGACAATGGTTTATCTTCTTGATATTATTATTTATTAAATTTGGCTTCGTATCTAATTATTTAAATATATATTTTTTATTGACCATGTGAGGAAATAGGTGTAATTTTTAATCTATTATAAAAATATCATAAAATTTATCATATGGGTTTGATGTTGTTAGATATATACATGTTTAATTTTCAATGAATTCATCCTCAAATTTTAGATTTTTTTAGATTTTATGTTTTGATTATTAAAGATGGATTTATGTTCATAATAGTTTCCTTCAAAATTTGGAATCCTTGATTTTTTTAAACAAAATATACCAATTAATCATTCAGTTCAAATTTAATTTTCATTGATTAATAAAATTTTGTTTTATAATCAAGGAGAAAAAAAAATATCAATAAACTATTTAGAAAAATTATGGATAGATCGTAAATTGTAAAAAACATATACTCATTCATTTATAATCACCAAACATTAAGTAGAATATTGGAAACAACATAAGAACCATCACATGTAATATCTGGATATGTTTTCATAACTCCTTAATGGACATAACCAGAACATTACCAGAGGAAAACTTTAACTAAAAAATAGTACCAATAAGGCATTCTATGGAATGCACATGTTCACTATTACCATCATTGAAAATAAACATGAATATACCAATGGTTTGTTTATAACTCATCCTAATGATAAAATATCTTCTAAATAACCCTTAAACTGAAGACGAGATAAATTAATAATTCATTCCAGATATAAAATGTTGATTTTTCTTAAATCTGCCCAAATACATTGGGATTTCAATTCATCTCTAAGTGAATAAGAGAGGAAAGAGGTGTATTCCTAACAAAAGGATTAAAGAGATGAACTATGGATTCAAAGTAAGAGAACTCATCCACCAAATTAATCCTAGAACCAACCTAGAACTAACATAAAATTTGGGATTAGTATATTTTTTATATGAATTAGGTTACTAGAAAAGAGAAACAATGCATAACCATGGTATTTCTTTCAAAAACCATCAAATCCATGAAAACTGAAAAAAAGTTGATGGATCAAAAAATATTCTATGGACTAATGCGAAATTGGAATGTGTAGGGATACTATAAAAACAAAAAAGTTAAAGAAGAAAATTATATGAGAGAATATTGGATTACCAATATTATAAATAGACCTTGTTAAATATTATAGGGGAGTGGAAATTTATCACTTAGAAGGGGTGATAAATAAGTGATACACCATTTATTTCACAATCATTATTTAGAAATTAACCTATTTTATGGATTAAAATATTGATCCACAATCTTAAAAATTTCCTTTTTCTTTTCAAACAATAACTAAAATATGTTTCAAAAATTTGAGTGGAATTTACATTTACAAATGAAATGGGATGAGTGGTATGTTTATTTATAAATGCATGCATGTGTAAGGAAAAATGGTGGTATCTATATTGATATAATCAAATTAACTTTTAGAGACAACATAGATACACATAATGTCACCAATTACATAATATATATTAATAATAAAACTATGGATAGGGAATGTAAATAATGTCAACCAACCGATATGATATCCATCATGACCCTCCCACAATATTGGCCTTATAGAAAGACAATTACTGCTAAAATTTAGTCCTCAGACAGAAATCCATTTCCTTTTCATGGTGTAATTTAAGTATTTACAAGAATTTTGAAACTAGAATGATTGTCTCAATATGATTGTGTGTAAGAAAATCTAACATAGCCTTCTTAGAGTCACACCAACCAAGGAGAACCTTGTAGGGTTCAGACTCTTACGGATCCTTTTTTCAACTTAAACAAAAAAATAAGAAATTTTTTCTGATGTTTGACCAACTCCCCACTCTAAGAATATATAGTTATAAGGAGATAGATATCATCCAAATCATATTCTTCTATTTAAATTTTGTTATTGATTTTTTATTGAGACTAATCACCCATCTCTTTTGGTAACAAAAGTATGTTTCTTGAACTACCATTGGTAGTAGTCATCCCGTACCAGGTACCAGGGATAAATGTGGATGCATTCATAGGATAACACCTACCACCAGTGGCATAATTATTTTCCGAAATTCGACTACCCAATTCCTTTAATGAAATTTGAAATTATTTTGATACATTCAAATGTTGGGTTACCATTATTTCAAAGGCCCCTTTTTTGTATTTATTTATTTATTGTCAAATATTAATATTATGGAATAAAATATAATGTATATGCATAAAAAAAGATGGATTACAATTGTATGACAAAATAGTATGAAGATGGGGTGAAATAGTTCATCATGTTTTCAAAATATCAAACATACTACAAATATGGATTTTATCAGCGCTAAAAATGGCCTTTAACAGTGCTAGAAAAAGAGCTATTAATGCCGAAGAAGATAAGGGGGGGGGGGGGGGTCCCCTTTATCAGTGCTCCGAAAAGCATTGATAAATACTCCTTTTATCAGCGCTTTTTTTAGGACTAATAAAAATTAAAAAAAATTTAAAATTTAAAAAATACTGCTAATCTCAGGGGGGATTTTTATAGCGCTTGAGACCACCTTTATAAGCACTTTCCCTCTCCTCCAACGCCTGCCCGCACCGTCTACACCCTTTATCAGCGCTAGCCCTCTAAATCACCCTTGCGCGGGCGCCCCTGCCTCCAACCAAATTTGATCTCGAGACCTCCCCTATTATTCATGATATATCTATATATATATATATTTAGTTATATTTATTCATATAGTAATATATATTTATATTAATATATATAGTTATATTAATATATATATAGTTATATTAATATATAGTAGTTATATAAATATTAATATATTGGTATTTTAAATAAAATGGATATTAGTTATTATTTAGATAAAGATAATATATTTTATATGTAAATATTTTTATTTATTTATTTAAAAAATTTAATTTTTAGGTGTGAATATATAAAAAATATGTACATATAGTTATATATTTGATTATAAATAGCAGTTCATTATAAAAGAAGATAAAATTTCAAATACATAATATTAATATGAATGTAATACCTTGGAATACATTTAGTCCCCACCAAAAAAAGCCAATAATACCACCTTAAACAATGCTGAAAATCCACACAATGTTAAAAAATATGGGTACCCCGACTAAAAACTCAGTTTTGAAGGCCTTCTGGGCCTCTTTTGGATTTGAAAAGCCCATGACTGGGGTTTACCCGAGTCATCGTGACATAGAGCTCGTCACATGATTCAATTTGATATGTGGTAGAGCTTAAACGGACACCCGGAACAAAATTTATGGCCGTTTGAAGTTTGAGTTGTGTTTTCAACATATTTTGGATCTTTTTTTAATTTGTTTTATTTTTTTAGTCCTCAAATTGTTATTAAATTTCTATTACTCCATAATAAATAGAAAATTATTAATTAAAAATATTTTATAATTTTTTTATAATCCATTTTCACTAAATATCTTATATATTAAGTATAATAAGTTTAAATGTATATTTATACTTATCTAAAATGTATTTAAAAATTATATATTATATTTATATCAACATAACTATATTGATATATTTATATATTAATATAATATTTTTAAATAATATTTTTTTTGAATTAGAACACTTTGTCAGCACTTTTAAAAAAAGCACTGATAAAGGCCCCCCTTTATCAGTACTACTAAAAAAAGCACTGATAAAGGGGGTCCCTTTATAAGCGCTAAAATAAGCACAGATAAAGGGGGGCCTTTATCAGCGCTAAAAAAATCGCTGATAAAGAGGTACTTTTATCCGGGTTTTTTTAATCGCTGATAAAGGAACCCCCCTTTATCAGCGCTTTTTCGTTAGAACTAATAAAGGGGTGGCGTTGGCTTTGCCCAGCTTTGTGGTAGTGATATGACCCTTTTAAAATATTTTTCCCTTGTACACTCTATTTTTATTGACGAAAAATTAGTCCAGAAGATTTGGAAGAACACTTGATCTTCCATGGAATAACTTAAAGTTATAAATGTTGGATTAAACATGAGAAAAATGTGAATGTATTGAGTGAATCAGATAACAATGCATTATATGGATCATCTGATATGATTACAAGTGTGTAAAATGAATAATACCATATTGAGGATGTGATTATAGGTGTGAATAATGATGAAAATTGTATTGAGGAAATGACAATGGATGTTTAAGATGATCTTTGTGATTTTACAAAACATTCTGATAATTTAAAGAGATATAAGAAGATTCCATTATACATCTGTTGTACTAAATATAGAACATTTTGAACAGTACTGAAGTTGTACAATTTCAAAGCATACAATGGATGGAGTTACACTGGTTCTACTAAACTACATGCTCTGTAGAATGATATTCTTCTACATGATTATGAAATTTATATCCAATCATATGGAAATAAATGAAATATTTGTTCATTGGGAATGATCTATGAAAGAATACAAGGCTATTCAAATGAATCTATAATATTTCAAAAGGACAAAAATTCACTCAACAAATTCCAAAAGTGTGGTTATTATAAACAAAAAAAAAGATGAATTGGGTCCTACAAATGTTGTATGGTAAATTCCAATCATTCCAGGATTCCGACATCAATATGGAATTTAGAAGGAAACATGGAAATTTAAATTTTACACAGATACATGAAATAAATATGGGAAACATTGTCACCCGAACGACTCTCCTTAGTGGAAGAGAATTAATCATGACATTCATGACTTTGGAAACAAACTTAGAAACATTTTTCATGCTCTATCAACATATGCAATGACTCCTTTTAGTTTTCAAAGTTTCACTCATAGTACAAGGACCATTACATTGTTAAATTATATCATGGAACCATGGTTAATCATGAAACAAAAATAAATTATGTTCTCTATTCTTTTATAAGGACCAAAACAACCATGTAAAGGTATTGAGGTTTATTTGGCCATATAGATTGAAGATTTGAAATTATTATGGGATTCAAGTGTTTTATTTTATGATTCTTAAAAAAATAAATATTTTACATTATGATCAATGTTTTATGAGATGATTAATTAATTTTCTACTTATGGATTTTTTAGGAAATAACATTAAAGGAACTAAAGGGTGTTCCATTTGTGAATAAGGTATACAGTCAATTATGTTGAAAATTCATTGAATAATGTGTTTCTAGGACATCAAAAGTTTTACCATGATGACATAAGTTTTGAACTTGGATGACATAATTCAACTAGAGTTAATAAGAATGTACAAAACCATATTTAATAATAGGTGATCAAATGTATGAGAAATCAAAATATATTGACACTACTTTTGGTAAACCCTTTAAAAAAAACCTCATGTTTACTAGTTGGAAAAAATTATATTTTTTGAATTACTATAGTACAATTGTTTTATATCAGAAACTTCTTTGATGTTATGAATGTTGAAAAAAATGTATGTGATAGTTTCATTGGAACATTACTAAATGATTCTTGTAAAAAATGGAATTAAGGCAAGGCTGGACATGATTGACATGGGAATATAGAATGATTTGGTGAGATTGATTGTGGGAAAAAGACTTTTCTTCCTATAACAGCCTACACTCTTCTCAAGCAGATGAGATATTAGTTTTGAAAATTATTGAATGATGTAAAGGATCCATATGGGTATTTAATAAGATGAATTTGTATATAAAATTTTGACATCTTCCATTAATTTTTAATCATGTTTTACTTGATAATACATTGAGGTTTAATGCAATTTTTATGGAATTAATAATTCAAGTCTCAAATGAGGAATGATAGAAAATTGGATGAAATTATCCTCACATGTTCTGAATATGAGTATATGACGTGTAATACTCAAACAGACCATATTCCAGTTGAATTATAAGTTATGAATTTGAAATACAAGAAATAAACCAAGAATAATACGTGCATCATGATTTCACATCATGAATGATTAAATTTCCAAATATAAATATTTCAAGGCATAATCTTAGTATATGGGGTGAGAAAATAAAAATACAGTTTTTGTCAAAGATTCAAGTAAAAAAATCCATGAATATATAAAATATTCAGTTGTTTTAGTGAATCTGAATTACATGCTGTAAAAACTTGTAACACTTCATGTAAGTGTCGAAGTGGAAGCCACTTATAAGTATTAAATAATATGATCCATTAACATGTTGTGTAATTTTTTAAATCTATAATTATTTGAGCACCCTTGACGTGAAGAGAGGATCAGACCCCAAAACTTCTTTTCATATTTTATTTCATTAGTCTCTTTTTTATATTTTAAATTACATATATCTATATTACTTTGTTTTTGTTATTCTATGTATTCCTTTTTTAAATTTTCAATTCCAAGAAATGTTTTTTGATCAAATCTATTCCAACATTCTGTTTCCAATCCCACTTTCCCCCCAACATCGATTTCCATTTAGTCTTCATTGTTTCATTATGCAAGTTAGTATTTAATTTATTATTCATTATTTCAAGTTTTTTACTTCCTAAATATTTTCATTTAATTTTATTAAAATCATTTTTCAACAAATTCACCCCCTTTTATTCGATTCTATCATTTGTGGATAATCCGCTTAGGGTTATGGTTTAAAAGTAGGGGTGGTTAGACCTAATAAATATCTAAAATCAAAATTTAGTAACCCTATGGCTAGAAACTAGGTTGAAAAAAATTCTCAATATCATTCTCTTTCATTATCCGTAACCATTAAAGGTGGAATTTGAATGACCCTGGACTAGTTAGAGAATATAGGGGAATAAATTACAACATGTACTTTTTTCTTCCCAGAATCGATGCTTCTTGCACTTATTTTTTCAATTACTCTTGGTGAGGGGGCTTTCTAGATTAGGCTGATCTATTTACTTAGACCAAGATCAAGTGGTTTCTTTTTTCACTATTTTTAAACATATTCCATTTGACTATTCCTTGTAAGATTGATTATTATCCTTTTTCAATATGCTAAAATTGACTGTGAACCCTTACATTAATGTATATTACGACCCAAGATACTTAGTTTTAGTTGAAATGGGCAAAAAAGTGTTAATGTGAGGAATAAAAAAAATGGTTATGACTACTAGGTTTCATTTCTAACAAGATGTCTCTATATAATTGAACTCAAATTGTCTCTTTACTACATGTTAGTAGATTAATTTAGTTTTGGGAATAAATATTTAATTTAACCAACACCCAAAATAATAAAAAACTCAATCTGTGTAACATTTGAAGAATTTATAATGTTTTCATGTTAGAAAAACTAATTTTTCTCACTTTATACGCAATAACATATTAATATTATGCTACACACCACACTGAGTTAGCTTGCGTTACATGCAAGATTTGGTTTTAGCACCTTTTAATGGCACACCTATTTTAAAAAATATTTTAGAAAATTTTAAAAAATATTTTTCAAAAAAACATCATTTTTTAATTTGGAATGTGAAAATTAACTTATGGATGGTTTTTGGTATTTGTATGAGAAGTTTCATTTTTTGATGAATAGTATATAGTAATTCATTTAAGTTAAAACCGCCTTTTCGTTTAAATAATTATTATTGTTAAAATATATTTTAAATTGGTTTTAAAGTCACAATAGTTCAATTATTCATATATTAATCCAATTTTGATCATTTTATTCATTTTTATATTGAAATTAAATATAAATATCAATTGAACTTTAAACATTTCTACTTTAAAAACCCGTTTTCCCGCCGCATGTGCGAGATTAGCATTAATCTTATTTTTCCTATATCTATGAATTTAATTTTGAAAAATGTGTATAAATTGTTGTAATAAGTAAAATATTTTTGGTATAGTAACATCAACATAATTTTGGATGAAAAATATTAGTGAAAATAATTAAAATTAATTATGGTGATTGAGGTAAGATTAAGCATAATATGGGTCTAAACCTTAATCCTAAGGACGGAAATGACATGAACACTTGTACACAAGCCTTTATAATCCAATAAATCGACCATATCCCTACATGGTTTGAATTTTACGGGTTATTGGGATATTATTAAACGTAATTTATTTATTCAAAAGGTTATTCAAGGAAAAAGAAAAAAGTGAATATTCCTTACCTTTAACATTTTTAAAACATTAAGATAGGGAAAATATCATATTTTTCAGTTATACATATCCTTTTGAAATATAATTGCGTTATTGTTATCATAATAATTTATCAATAGTTTTTAAAGAGGTTTTATTTTCTTAAAATTCATAAGAAACACCAATGTAGTGATTATTTAGTTAACAATTAACTAAAATAAATGATACTATAAATATTTAATGTAAATTATATTGATTCAATTATAGTATATAATTGTTTTTAAGATGTGTATATCATGTTACATTAATTAAAAAATAATATATTTTAATTAAAATATTTTTTTTATATTTTAAAATTAAAATTAATTAAATAATGACAAAATTTACATTGTTGTTATTTTATAATAAATGATATATTATTAAATGAATAAAAATTAATAAAAATACTATATTTTGAAAAGTTATTATTAGGTTTTAATAAATATTAATAATTTTATGTTAATTTAGAAATTAATATATTATATTTAACATATTGAAAAATATATTGTAAAATTTTGCTAACATAGTCCGAGTTTAAGTAGGGTTTTAGTACATCACATGGGCTTTTTATAAAAATAATTTAAACAACTGATGAGTTTTTTATTTTATAAATTATATATAATATTAATAATTCATTGGATATATATTTTATAATAAATTTCACTTTATTTTATTCTTAACGGTTAAATTACATTTGTTGGAAAACTAGATGCTTTAATAAAAACAAAATTGATAAAATTGGGGAATCTTCGTAGTTAAGGAACAATTTTTTTGAAATGAGAATATTTTTGTGTCTTGGATGTTTTAATCATACATTATTATCTTTTGATCCATTATATTACTATTTTGGAGTGGTCTATGTAAGGTAGACCTCCCATTAATGATTACATTTTGGTATTTACAAGAGTGTCACCCCCTCCACTATAAAAAAAATTAACTCTACCCTTACTCACATCCCTCAAGAAAATTTGGATAAACAAATAACTACCAAAATATCTCTCCAAAATCCCTCCCCTCATTCTATAAGCCTTCCCTTGGTCATAATGAAATCGTATTAATCCCTTTGGTTCAAACCAAAAGGAGTTAACTGATAAAGAGGTAACAATCTTCTTTAAGCTTTTTATTTTTATTTCCATTCTTCAATCCATAAAATATTATTATTTAATTAGTTTACAAAAAACCCAGTTTCCTAAAAATAATATGATGTTGTTTTGATATGTTTTTGAATTAAAATTACAAAAAATTACATAAAATGGGTAACAAACATACTATTTCTTTGTACGACGAACTACTGCCTCACAAAATGATGATTGTTCATTTTTCCATTATCACCTCTCATGGTAGAAATTATGATGGAAAATACATTTATATATTTTATATATCATATTTATTATCTTTTTATTCTTATTTTATTCTTTTATAACATATAACCTTATATTTCTAGTTTTTATAAATATGATTACATCGTTTGTGGAAGTATGAACTACTGCCTCCTCAAAGCGATGTGACTTGTTCACGCTATAAGTTGAATATATTTGGGGGTTATTATAAAAAACTATTTATATTATATAAAAATATATGATGGTTAAATTATAATATAAATTTTTATCATTTAATTTTTATTAATTTAATATGAAAATGTAATGATACTAGCATTCATACGTACGTACGACCTAACATCTCCATGAACGATTAATTCCTTTTCTTATCATCAAACATTGTAGTTTATTACAAATAAATATGTACGAAATATATATGATAATTAAATATTTTTAACACTATTTCAATCATAAAACCAGGATCTAATTAAAAATAAAAACAAAAAAAATTAGAAACATACTTGATAAAACTAGGCAATTAACATTAGAAATTGTCGAATTAATGAAGTATCATTAGAAAACATGTAATAAGATATTATAAGAAGTTAATATATGATATTATGAATATGATTTTCATTCTATTATAAGTTATAAATATATTTTTATCAACTATACATGAGTATAAATACCACAAAAAAATTAATGTTAACCTAAGGTATTTCGTCTCATTTTACATTCCATTGAGACTAATTTGTTATTAGGAACAAAATCACTTTAATTTAGTGTATATACTACATTTTCATGTTATATCATGAATCACGTTATTCTAATGATATTATATGTATCATTTAATTTCCCACCTTTCTATATATTATGATTCAAAAGTTTTAAAGTGGAATGGGACAATTTGGAATGTTTAATGATTATTCTCCACAAGAATGTTCATAATGAATATCTTTTCAATATCACTTCCTTTTATGATTGTTAACATTATTTTGAAACAATAATTCTATTTTAATAATTTTTCATTAGATATTTACTTGAATATCCTTATTTTATGATGACGGATATTGTTATTTCCTAATATATATATCCTCCAATGGCCTGAAGGACTTCCTTGTTTATTGATTTTTTGATAATCCACTTTTCAAGGGGTAAGGTGGAGCCCTTACAAGGCCCGTAGGTGTAAGTATTACATGGTCCATAGGCCTTAGAGGAATTAATTGTCCATAGGCTTCAAACATTACATACAACCAAGACTAACTACTTGGAACAACTCCTCCCCAGCATCTTCATTGTGAAATTAGATCTCCACCTTCACATGGCTGTTCGACTAGGAATTCCCGTGCATGCACAATATATTTTTCCGATGGCAGGTTCTATAGCCACTCATTCTTGAAATATTTTTAGCTTCTGCTGTGGTGAAAGCTCCTTGCTCATCCTCCTTGTATAGATTGTTCCTTGTAGGTTGTCTGGTTTGCATATGCACTTAAGGTGGCCCTAATGCCTTGAGGTGGCCCTAAGTCCTTCCTGACCGAAAGGCCTGGGTGGCCTGAAGGCCTTAAAGGACTCAGGGACCAAATTGGTGTCCCGAAGTCCCAAACAGGGGCATATTCCCGGCTTCTACAGTTCCAAACAGTGCCTGCTACATTTCCCACTACCGTACCTGCTACAGTACTGCTACAGTACTACTACAGTAGCTACTAGAGTACTACTACAGTACCCGGAAATTCTGCCTCCGCCTGGATTTGATCCCTAGTCGCTTGGATGCACATACGGAGTCCTTAACAATTGGGATAAGGCTCATGTTCCCTAAACTATATATCATTTTACATATAATGTTTACTTTGATAGTATTTAATTAATTGGGGAATTATTGATTAATTAATATCTTTTATTCAATAAGAATATCTGATAAGGAATATTTTATATTGATTAAATTTATTATTTGAAATGAGGAATTATTTGGACATGCAATGAAGGGTCAAACCCAGACTTTATATAGCTCCTCAATGCATCAATAGGTTCTCATGTGATGATAAATTTGGCTAACCTAAATAGGTTTCCACATAAAGGTTTAAAACTACCTGGAAGATGGATATTGATAGTATATGTCCTCATGTGCCTAAGACATTATGTCCAAGAGTTAATTATTTCCTTCATATATATTTTAGTTATTATTCATTAGTGATATTTTGTTTTTACATATCTATGGATATAATTTACTTTCAGTTCAATGATTAAATGGAATGTGTTTCAGTTTCTTACCTATCCATATTGATTTTTTGTTACATGGTTATTTTAATGGAATGTGTTATTAATTATTTACCTTTCCAAGTTGATTTATTTATATTTATTCATGATTTATTATGTTTTAATTTCTCTTACTGAGAATTTGAGCTAAACCTAATTATTTTTCCTTTACACCGGTTATGAACAAGAAATCATTGAATAATAGTTAGAGAATGTAGTTTATTTTATTTTTTTATTTATAATGTTTTTATTTTCTATTTACCAATGTATTATGGGAATCATGTTTTAAATATGGATTTCAAAGATTACTAAATCGATCGGTTAGTCGGGATTTAATTTCATGTAATCATTCCACTGTAATAAGATAATATATATGATCTTGGCACCTAGGGTTGGGGAATTATAGTTGGTATTAGATAAATTTTATCAAAAACAATATAAACTAGATTTAGAAAACATAGAGTAGCGAGGATAATCCTAATATATACCTTGAGGATAATTATTGTAGAATATCCTAGAATTTTGGTATGGTAGAGATGATTTGGGTATTCCTAGAAATAAATCCTTGTTTGGAAAATAAATGTGGATGTAGTTCAAGAATATATGTTCCGTGGAGTAATGACTCTAACAAGGTGTGTCGGGCTTGGCTCGGTGTAACTTGGTACATGACAATATGCAATATTTCACACCTAGTTGAAACTCTTGGGAGATACTCTTAGGATATTTTTTTTACGAACAATCAAGAAGGATTTACGTAGAATATGAATATGAATGACATTCGATAAACATAAGGTGTCATAGATTAAAGACATAGATGACTATAAAAGAAAGAATATTTAGTTTCCAATGTGTCAAGAATGTGGAAAATCACACAGGACAAAGACTTAGAGGAATATTAATATTTCTTGACTGCTAAAAACAAGGACACAATGCAAGTAACAACAAAGGAAAAATGAAGATCCTGGTTATTGCAATGGATGGGGATTTTTGACTCCCGAATACATCATCAAAGGTTAAATTATTTATGTCTTGAATGAATGGTCATTATTAAAATCTATGTATCAAGTGGAAAGCTCATGAAAATAATTATCAAGGCTATACAATAAATTTTTATATTGGTGATGATGAGACTACTGTTGAAATGTGAATGGAAAAAGGTACTGAGTAATAAGATGTGGTAGACTCGTTAATAGATTAAAGATGAAGTTGAATAATAAATGAGTTTATGTGTTTGAATTAAAGAAATATGAATTATGAAATATATAAATATTATACCATAATAATTTTTTTCCTTAAGGGTTTTAGATCATATGATGAATGGTACCAAAAAATGTTATTTAGTAGAAAGTAGTTTTTTTAGAAAACACATTATAAAGGGAAGACAACCCTTAATATGTTCTTGATGTTGAGATAATGATGAATAAATGGATGATTTGGACAAGTTTGGACTACCTTGGAACTGATTAATGAATTGTCAAAAAGTGGTCAATGCTATCATTGATGGAGTTTATAACACATTAAGTAGTAATGAATATATTAAATAAAATGTGTGTTAATTACAGAATAAAGAACAATCCATGTTTATAATAAGGTTTTATGGTAATTTATGTTGTTACCATATGTCAAGATGATACATGATGAAGTTATTCACATGTTTCAAATATAAACATTTAGAACTCCAACATGTGGATTAAAGTTTAATGATAATTTCATCTTGGAAATTCAGTAACCTTATTTCAAAGTGTTGGATTATAATATTTTGTAAAGATTAAACATTTATGAACTAGTTTATGTTGAACATTCCATATGGGTTTATAGATTGGTATATTTCAAAACTATATGATGGTACTTGTTCTAAGATATGAAGTAGAAAAAGTTCATGTCACAACCAAAGGAAAAGATTGTGCTTATATAATTTTTCAATGTAAGTACCGTTACATATATTCTTATAGAGTAAAAGAATAATTACTATATAGGAAAAATGATGTTGAAACCAATTTTTTTTCCTAGTACCTTCGTTTCCAATGATTCAAATGGCCTCTTAGATTATCACAGATTCATGGACTTCTGATTGTTAACTTTATTCTAACTATATTCTCAAGCCCTCTCCATTAGAACTTGATTGTTAGATTCATATTTTGTATCAATGTTTCCATTTCCCACCAAAGTTATCCTACTGGGGAAGCTAGTTTCATGAACATTTTACTTTCCTTCTTATCTTATTAATTTTATGTGTTAATGAACCTTTTTATGATGTGTGTTTTCTAACAATAGTATTTTCAATTATCAATTCCTTGATTTTTGTGATCATGTTTAAATTGCGGTGACATAATTTATGTAAGGTGGAATGAATATAACACCCATAAAATTTACAATATTTTCATGTTAGAATAAATATTATTCTATCTATGTTTATATGTAAAATCATATTAGGCTAACCCTACACACCACATTGAGTTATCTTGTATTACACAAAAGACTGGGTTTTACCACCTTTTAATGGATCATAAATTTTAAAACTAAATTTTGGAAATTTTACAAATTTTATTTTTCAAAATAAACTTAATTTTTTAATTCATAATGCCAAAATTATCTTCAGGTTGATATTTGGTATTTTTCTGAGAAGTTTCATTTTTTGAAGAATAGTGTAAAATACTACATTTTAGTTAAAAATCACCCTTTCTTTTAAATAATAATTATTGATAAATTTTATTTTAATTTGTTTTTAAAGTAAAAACAGATCAATTATTCATATATTATACCAATTTAGTTCTTTTAAATAGTTTTTATATTGAAATTAGTTTAAAAACTTATTTAACATGGAATGACTCTACTATTAAATGCCCATTTCTGACCACGTGTGCATGATTAGTTTTAATTTTAATTTTCCCACTTCTGTGATTTGTATTTTAAAAAATTGACATAAAAAGTTTTAATAAATAAAATATTTTTGGTATAATAATATAATATTATGTTTTTTTACCAAAAATATTACTCAATGTGATTAAAGATAATTATAGTGATTAAGGCACGAATAAGCTTAATAAGGGACAAAAATTTAATCTTAAAGAAAAAAATGAACTTGAAACATTTCCAAAAGACATTGGATTAAAATAATTTGACCACATCCCCACATGGTTAGAATATTATAAGGAATTGGGGAATTCTTAAATGGAAGGGTCATAAATAAAAAGATTAGTAAGGGAAAAGATAAAAAAGAAACTTTCCTTACCTTTAAAATTTATTAAACATTGAGATATTAAATAAACATATTTTCTATTATGAATATCTTTTTAAACTATAAAGGGTTTATTTTATCATAATAATTTACAAATAATCTTTATATATGTCTTAGTTACTTAAAATTCATAAGAAATGACAATGTAGTGATTATTTAGTTAATAATTAATAAAAATAAATTTTAATATAAATATTAAACATAACGTATATTTATTGAATTATTGTATTTAATTTTTTGGTAGGAATATATAATTTTAAATAGATGTAAACTTAATATATGATAATTCCAATATTTTTTAGATATTTTAAAATTAAAATTAAATAAGTAATATCAAAATTGACATTGTTGTTATTGTACAATAAATGATATTTTATTAAATGATTTAAAATAAATAAAAATATTATATCCTTCCATGTTTTTTTAATGTACTAGTAAATATTATATATGTTCTATTAATAGACCAATTAAATTTTTATAATTATCATAATGACCCATATATTGTAAAAACTTGGTTAACATTGTTCGAGTTTAAGTAGTGTTTTAGCACGTCACATGCTCTTGTTTTAAAAAAAATTCCAAAAAGATGAAATTTTTATTTTATAAATTTTATATCATATTAATCATTTATTGGATATTTATTTTTTAATAAATATCACTTTATTTTAGTCTTAAGTCTCATACTAGTTTCGTTGGAAAACAAGATGCTTTAATAAAAACCAAAATGAGAAAATTGAAAGATCTTAGTAGTTAAGGTACCAAATTATTAAATACACCTATTTTTGTTTGGTGGGGATTTTAATCAGCCATTATTACCCATTAATCCATTAGTTTTCTCATTTTCAGGCACTTTAGTTAAGGTATACTTCCCATTAATGAATACCTTTTGGAATTTACAAGAGTACCACTCCCCCTCAACTATAAAAAGCAATGCAGTCTACTCCTTACTCGCACCTCTAAGGACACTTTGGATCTGCCAAGATCTACACAAATAGAACCCAAAAATATATTCCCTCATCATAGAATATCCCTCTTAGTCAGAGAAAAATCCAAGTAATCCCTTATGTTGAAACCAAAAGGAGTTACCCGATTAAGATATAACCAACTTCTTTATGATTTTTAGTTTTATTTCCATTATCCAGTCCCTGAACTGTTATTATTTCATTATTTTATAATAGAAATATTATCCTCAATATACTAGGATTTTTGTCTTCAAATAATTCAAACTAAAATTTAAAAAACCTGAATCTAATAGGCAACAAACATACTATTTCCAAGTATGGTGAACTACATCCTCACAAAATGATGATTGGTCATTTTTCCTTTACTACCCCTCATGGTGTCCATTATGATGGAAAATATATTTATATATGTTATATAGGTTATATATGATTTTTATAATATTTATCAATTATTAATTATTAATTTATTTTCTTATAACACGTACCCTTATACTTTCCATTTTGTATAAATACGATAACATCGTTTTTGAAAGTGTGAACTACCGCATTCTCAAAGAAATGTGACTCGTTCTAACTATACAAGTAACATATTAAGTATGATTTTAATAAAAAAATTTAACCTATATAACATGGATATTAAAATTTAATTATAATATACATATTTATCATTTAATTTTTATTCTTTTAATATGAAAAATAAATGACAGTAGCTTTCATGCGTACGTACGACCTACCGTCTCCTTGAATAATGCATTTCATTTATCATCTCCAAACATTACCAATTATTATAAATATATGTGTACTTAATATACATCGTAATTATATCATGGTTAAAATTATATATATTATGAATCCATGATCTAATCAATAATAATAATAAATAACAAGTCAAAACATACTTGAGAAAACTAGGCAATTAACACCCAAAATAATAAAAATAATGAATGATTGTTATCAAACGGGTAATAAGATATTATAATAAGTTAATATATTATATTATTAATATTATTATGGTTATAGTATAAGTTAGTAAAATATTTTAAACCACTATACAAGAGGATAAATATTACACAACAAATTGAAAGATAGGGTAAGGGAATTTCTTTTCAATTTACATTCTATTGAGACTCATTTGTTATTATGAGAAAATTCAGTTTTATTTGGTGTATATACATCATTTTTCATGTTATGCAATTAATACCATTATTATAATGATATTTTACGTTTTAATTAATTTCACACCCTTCAAGAGATTAGGATTCAAATATTTCAAAGTGGAAAGAGACACTTTAGAATGTTAAAACATTATTCTCTTCAAGAATGGTATTAACGATAATATTTGTAATATCAAATAATTTTGTGATTGTTAACATTATCATGAAACAATCATGTAATATTAATAATTTTTCATTGTAAATTTCTAAGAATATCAATATTTTTATACTCTGGATACTATTATTTTTAAACCATATATCGTTTTACATACGGTGTCTACTTTGACAGTATTTGATTAATTGGGGAATTATTGATTAATTAATATCTTTTATTCAATACAGATATTTGATAAGGAACATTGTCTATTAATCAATTTGATTATTTTCTATGATGAATTCCTTTTACATGGAATGATGGGTGGATCCTGGAATTTATATAGCTCCTCGATACATCGATAGGTTCTCATGAGATGTTTAAGTTGGAATAATTAAGCAAGTTTCTACTAGTAGTGTTAAACTGTCCAAATGATGGATTGTAACAATATATACCCTCATGTTCCTAAGAGATGATATAAAATAAGTAATCATTTCCTTACAAGATATTTTAGTCATTATTCATCCATGCAACTTTGGGTCAACATATCTATGGATACATTTAACTTTAAGTTCATTGATTAAATAGAATGTGTTTCAATTTCTTATATTGCCATATTGAATTTCCTTAACTAGTTATTCGATGGAATGTGCTGTTATTTATTTAACTTACTATTTTCATTTATTTCCATTGATTAATTATTGCTTACTCATTACTTAACCTTACTGAGTATTTGCACTCACCCTTATTATATTTCCTTTCACCCGGTTATGAAGAAGAAATATTTGAATAATAGTTCAAGGATGAATTTTATTTTATTTTATTTTGTATCATCTTTGTATTTCATATTTACCAATGTATTATGGGAATCATGTATGTAATATGTTTTTCTAATATTGATGAACTGGTTGGTCCTTTAGGATTTGATTCCTTGTAATCATACCAATATAATAAGATAATGCAGCAAAACCGAGATTTTGGGGTCGGGGCATTACATTCAGGGTGAATCAAATTTTGGAACCATTTACAGGGATCAGATCTACTTGGGCATAGTGACCTTTAGAAAAACCATATATAACATCATCTACTATTTATTATCTTCCTACACCTTTTCCTTTGACAATTTTATACACATTGATTGGAACCTACATCTAACTTCTTCTAGTTAGTTCTTGTGATATGGACCACCTAGCTTTCTCAAGGATCCTTGACACATAATAAATTATTTTTTTAATATTGATATTGATAAAGAATATTCCTCACCAAGAAATTTCAAAATGGGTGAGAAAAATGATCTTGTTCTTCCACACCTTTAAAACAAACAATATGCGCCACCTAACAATCAGGGTCAGTGACCAACACTAAAGGATCACACTATAACGAATTATGGCTTATCATCCCATAGTTATGTTGTACCCAGCATTGTTCACCCACCTACTAAGGTACATACTTTTGAAATCATACCTATAATCATTCATATGATCCAGAAAATGAGGAAATTTAGTGGGCTTCAAATGAAAGATCGCCTTGAAGAGAGTTAAAATATATTAGAAGTTTGTTATATCTTTCCCAACTAGGATGTTTCCTTTTATTCAATAAAACCATAAGTTTTTCTTTTCTCTTTGTGTGATAGATCCAAGTATTGGATAAATGTTAATATTATAAGTCCATCCGGAATTGGGAAAAACATTCCATGAAATTTCTTGATAAATACTTTCCTCCAGTACAAACCTTGATACTCAGAAATGAAATTCAAAATTCCAATTAGGCCGATAGATAATTATCCTAGGAAACATGGGATTGATAAATGATATAACTCATAAGTATAAAAAACATAGATTAGATGTGTGCATTCAGTTAAAAACATTCCACTAGGGGCTCTAGCCTTCCACCCATACTATTTAGGAAGCCACCGCTAAAGTTCATCTCATGCTAAGGACACATGAAGCTATGATAACCATTATGGATAAACATTCACATAATTCCAACCTATGGTAGAGTGATAGAGGACCACCCCGATGTGCAATCCATCAGGTGGAAGAGATTACCCACACAAAAAACCCAAGTTGATTCTCTAACCAAGAAGCTTGAGTTATTTCATATATCTGCTATAGATTCACCCCCTCATGGTCCTATGATAGAGATAAAATATTATGAGATGTGTGCAGGCCCACAACCATTCTAAGACCATAGGTAAAACATATAGAAATCCCAATTCCAAGATTATAATTATGTTAATTATAATAAAACAAATTCAGTAGTACGAGAACCCTATAAATACAAACAAAAAATTTTTTAGAAGAGAACAACCCAGAAGCTACAGAAACAAAAACAAGGTTATTTTTAGTAGAGGAGTATACATGTTCCACAAAGGAAATAGTGGCATCCTAGGTACCCTCCACAAGGACCAAATCCTTGACCACAACAACAATGTCAAAAAACATTTCCTAGATTTTAACAGTTTCCATCATTTTAACCACAAATATATCAATAAAATCCTCTAGGACTATAAAAACAATCCCAAATTATCAATAAAATCTTGAAAACCATCTCACTACATTCGAAAAAAAGGAAGACAAAAAGATGAAACCCCAATATATTGAAATGAAAACTATTAGGCCTCCCTTTTAATCCTTTAGAATCAATTGGGGAAGATCTATAAGACTTTTTCTGATCTACTACTAGATAATTTTTATGTTAATACCAAATACCATCTAAGAGATGAGGATAAAGTTATATTATCAATATTGCAATGATTATGAACTTTTAATAACCACGTCAAGATGAGAAAAATTAGTAAAAAGAATCTGGTTATGCTGGTGAATAAATTAATCTAGAAGTAGAACCAACTAAGAAAAATACTATTAAGGAGAGGCCTGAAAAGGTCAATGTATATGTGGAACCAACACTATATAAACCACCTACCCCCTTTCCTAAGAGTATGAACTAGGAAAAACCTGCTGGATAATATAAAACATTTTTAGAGCTTTCTAAAAAATTACATATCAACATTACCTTATTGGATGTAATTTCTCAAGTGGGAATTTATGTAATATTATTTAAATATTTTATATAATGAAATGGAAGATAGAGGAATTAGGAGTCATATACCTAAATGAACAATGTTATGTAGTCTTCTAGTGGAAGATTAATCCAAAAATATTATACTCCGAAAGCTTCTCCATTTTTTACACTATAGGGATATATAATTTTAAGAGAGTGTTGTTATATCTAGGAATAATTGTAAATTTATTTCCTATGTGTTCCTTCAAGTAGTTTAGACTCGGAGAACTAAAAACAATATGGGTGGCACTCTAACTTGCTAACTTTTCATTCATGTATCCTAAAGGATTAATTGAGGATATCAAAATAAAAGGTTTAAAATTCATTTTCCCATTTGATTTCCTCATCCTAAACATCGAATAACGATAAATTACCCTCATTAATGGATGACCATTTCTCCCCATTGGGATGACACTGATTTATGTTCACCAAGGGATATTGATATTTACGGTTAGTGAAGAACACATTGTGGTTGAATTGGTGAAGGCTAGTAATAAAAGAAATGGGCCAGTAGATTGTTAAACCATACTTCTAGTTGATAAGAAATATGATCATCTGATTAATAAGGATAAAAATAAGAAATTACCTCCTATTGAAAAGGGATCCATTGATCACAATAACATGATTTACAATGAAACAATTACAAATAATGAAATACCAAAATTTGTACACTTCATTTTTATGAACCATTCCATGAGAAGTGTGTCGTTATTGTTGAGTTAATCTGAATAAAAGTATTTCTAGCTCAAGATAATAAATAAAGTACAGACTGAGAGGAATCACATGTTAGGTTAGAGTCTTATTGAAATTTAATAAATGAATGATATGGTTTTGAAGATGCTTTCAATAGTTGAAAAAATAAAATTCACATTGTGTAAAAAAATCCAAAACTTGAATGTTTTGGGTTTTGGAATAAAATAAAATCCAAGAGTCAAACATAATGTACTTAATAAATGAAGCGAATTATTTGGGAATGTTTTTAAAACTATGAACCTAGGGTTCACTGCTTATGCCCCCCTTTTTCCTCTCCTATGCGACCCCCACCTCCTGACCTTAGCCCCCCTCTCACTAGAAACCACTATCCTGTATTGTTTTTGTAACGAACCAAACTTTCATAAATGGAAATATCTCTTTATCTAATTAAATGTATATTTATGTAAAATGTATATATAAGATGTAAAATTCATTGGTTTAATGTTTTTTTATTTTAAAATACTATTTAAAATTTTGACCGTTGCTAATATAGCTGGTGAATAGTGATCACATGATTAATATAAATAAAGGGCTTTAACAAATCTAATTTACTCAGACCAAGGAAGAGATGGCCTCATCCAGTAGACATGCCCCATATGAAGCCCATTTTTTAGAGCTTGGAAAGGAGGTTGTCTCTTTTGTATTCTCTCTTGTCCAAGAACAATCTGATCTTGAATATGTTAATCTCAAGCGGGACCGCCTACGAGAGATATGGAAGTTGATAGAGATTACCAGCCGAGCAATGTTATCTGAGCCACCCCAAGATTCTTTCACCATGGAAACCTTAATATTATGCGATTGTTATATGGGGTTGTGTAACAAGTATCTAATACTATGGTTATGTACATTAGTTTTGAATATAATAATGAATATACATTCACTTTATTATTGTTACCTTGTAAATAGTTTTTAAAGCACAAATAGTATTTTTAGTAACTGTTCAACTAAGAAATATATTTTGATGATTCAATGGATTTTTGAATTAAATAATATTTTTATAAAATAATAATATTATTATTATGTTATTTTTTATTAAATATAAATGATCGTATAATTTTATTAATGAAATTGTAATTTTTAATAAGGTTTGAAATCCATTTTTTGTCAAAAGCCATGAATTTTCAGTATATGTCAGTTTTTATTTTAAAAATGAAAATTAACATATTTAGAAAATTATTTAGATAAAATTAATATTATTTCTGGAATCAGGATGTTGAAATTATCCAAAGGTGAGATTTTCATAATTTTATGAGACAGTCAAATTTTATGGGAAAAGTTATTTACCATTTAAATATATAATGTGTTTTATGACATCATAATGACCCAATAGTGATGTAATAAAATACTATAAACTTTATTTTCAGACAATATATGTTTTAACATTAAAATAATGCGATTTTGGGTTTGTTTGTTTTATTTTACAAAGCTTTAGTGGACCCTTCAAGACTTATTAAACATTTTGTCTTTTTAAAATGTTTTCCTTGGGAGTGTGACTCACCTCCACATAAGAAACCCCATTATTTTAATAATTTCGGACTTTTTCATTATAAAATATTGTTTTCCAATTCCATTTTCCAAAACCATAGGAAAAAATAATGGGCTGGTTTTTGGTTTGGATTAGTTTAATGTGAGGTGTCCCAAACATAAATAATAAAGAATTCCCCCACATTTCCTATATAAACTCACCAAAGCTCCCACTTACTCCTCACTCAAAGACTTTTAGTTTGTCCAACCACTTCCCTTCTCTCTTTAGAATCCTTCCGTGGTGACCTAATCTCCCAAGAATCCTCTCTCAAGCCTCTCTCAATCGTTTGTAATCACACTTCCAATTAAGGGTTTTTCTTCCTTTCTCATTTTTGTACAATATTTTTTAAGTTGTTATGCCATTTTAATATCAATTATAAATGTTGGGGTATGGTTTTGAACCTCCCCCATACTTCCATGTTTTTTTTGAATGATTAGAGACCCATTTCTCTTCTCATTATATTCCCCCATGTACAACCGTTACTATGCCAAAATTCCAAAAGGAATTTCTCTCTCGTCATTTACATTCAAGAAATTATTTTGTATCATGAATCTAAATTCAATTACATTTGTTGGGAAATGAATATATATGATCCCCTTATTGTCTATGTCATGTAAATATGATGAGACACCCATTTATCTCCCATCAACCATTTTTATGAGTTCTTATGTCACGTCATTATGTTGTCGAAATTACACCGTGCTTTTCCAGGCCAATGTCATTGTGTAGTGAATACCATGCCCATTTCTCTATCAAGGGTATTCACCTTTATGAACATTAAATTATTTTTTAAATAGTTTCATATATGTATTATTCATTTGTTTATTATGTAATAAAAGATTATGTTGAATGATTCAATGTTTTATGATCCATGTGGCACAGTTATGCATGAAATGAAATGTTTAAGAAGGGTGTGCCCTGATAACACTCCAATTCATTAGGTAAAGTATAGTATCATGATATGTCCTATGAAATTGGTGTTTACTCATTCTAATTAAATTTCAATGAGGGTTTACTCGTGCTTCATGTGCAATGAGGGTTTACTCATGCTCTATGTGCAATGAGCCTTAGCTCATGCTAATTCCATGTAAAGTGTTGTTGCCACATTTATATGTTCTGATTATCATGCTGTATCATGCCTTTATGTTTTTGATTATCTTGTGCTCTATTTATATTCTTATTTTCTAACAAGTATTATATTTTTCATGTTGTTCCATGATTTTTCTCTTACTGGGCTTTATATCTCACCCTTTTCTTATGCATGTCCTCAGGTTATCCCATGCAATGCTAAGTTGGAGGGAATGTAGTAATCATGTAAAGGAATTTTTCAATAAATATATTGTATTTCAAGTTTTAAGTTGTTATCTAATGATCCTAAGACCCAAATACACTATACCTCTCGATATTCTATATTGTATCAAGTGAATTTTATGTAATAAATTATGTTTAATTGTGTAATAAAAATCAGGGTTGTCATATTTGGTATCAGAGGATAGATTTAGTAAATTTAGGGATTAGGATTAGAAAACCCTAGTAACACCTTATTGAAAAGACTAAGTATAATAAAAACAACCCTAAGTTTTGGTGAGTATTTAGTATGTGATTTATCAAGAAAATACATCCCCATATGGATATGAATAGGTAGAGGAAGCTTTGGCACAAATGTATACTAGGGGTTAATCCGAAAACACCGCTTTGAGCTAGACTCGAACGGGAACTGGGACATGACAATGGGCCTAGCTGCACTCTTGGTTATGACTCTCTGGGGGTATATATTTTAGAAAATTCACAAGCTCATTATGAACCATTATTAAGGGACTAAAAATATTCCCTAAGAATGTATGTTAAAAAGTAGATCATGAATTACATAGACCGAATCCAATAGATTAATATGTTAAGGAAATAAAAGTTATTAATAAGTCATCAGTTTTTGTATTACCCTTTATGTGATACACCTAAATTTCCTTTTATTCCTGCCAAGGGCCAGTAATAGGAGGACTCTGGAAAACAACCGATGTGAAGATCAATGTGATGACTATTTCCAATGGGAGTAGGAATCATGAACTTTTTCATGCTTCTCTCTCAGCTAACTCAAGATTTTAATAGAAACATTGGTCAAGAGGAATGTTCAACCCCCCCCCCCCCCCCAAGGAAGAAATAGTAACTATCAAGAGCTTCATGAGACAAAGGCATCCTACTTTTAATGGATCATCAGATCCCCCAATCGCTGAAAAATGGATCAACTCCATTGAAATGATCTTCTCCATCCTTCAATGTTCTCAACAAGAGAAGGTTCTACTAGATGCATATCGTATGGAGGCTGAAGCTGATCAATGGTGGAAGTTGATCAAAAATACGAATCCTGATGAGGAGATCGAGGCTTTGGAATGGAAGGATTTCTGGGAGATGTTTTTCAATAAATATTTTCTATGCACCCTCTAGCTTAAGAGGGAAATGGACTTCCTTGACCTCAAGAAAAAAGACAAAGAATATGTCGGAGTGTATAGGGAAAACTTCACAAGGCTTTCACGATACGCCTTCTACTTTGTCATTACCCCTGAACGCAAGGTTAACCGCTTCTTTGGTGGGATGAAACCTAGCCTGCGGAAAGCACTGGCGATCCATGACTTCGACAACTATAAGAAAATTGTCGGATGTTCCCTCAAGGTAGAAATGGGTATCAGATAATCTCAAGGGTATCATGGGGATAAGAAGATTAAGGTGGACTTCAATGCTGGAGGTCCTATGGATAAATCCAATGTTGCTAAAAAGATCCAGCACACCACTTTCCAAAGGTGTGGAAATAAGCCCCCTAGAAACTGCCTGAAGGGGAGGAGGAAATTCTTTACGTGTGAAAGAGAAGGGAAGCTGGCTATTAACAGTCAGCAAGAAAAACCCGTGGCTAGGATAGAGGATAGTAACACTTCGTTCAAACCTCAACGCGTGGTTCATTTCTACAACTACAATGAACCAGGGCATCTTGCATATCTGTACCCTCATCCAAGGGTTTTCGAATGCACCTAACAACCTCAAAGGCTGCAAGGGAGATCTTTTTTCCATCACTAATGCAGAAGTGAACCCTGAAAATAAGGTGGTGAAAGTTACGCTAGTTATTCTGTTTCTACTTTTTGATTCAGGTTCTACTCATTATTTTATATCTCGAAAGTTTAGTAGAACAATCCTAGAACCACCACAAATCCTGAAAGTGAAGATGTTGGTGATTACAGAAAATGTGAAAATATGGAATATAACTCATCCCCTATCTTAATATGTGGATTAAAATTCCCAGAGAACCTCTCTATACTCCCTCTGGTGAAATTTGATGCAATTATTATCGTAGATTGGATTTCCTTATATAAATACAACATAAATTATTGTGAGAGAGAAATCACTCTCCACGTGGAGAATCGACCCCTGATTATTTACAAGTGCAAGGAGGAAGATGATCCTTCTTTAGATCCATCATATAATGTGTGGATATTACTGCCCTTTGAGAACACATATATGGCTTAGATTATTGAGTCTAAGGAGGCAACCATCCTAGAAAACATGCCTATTGTGAGGGAATTATCTGAACTGTTTCATAAGTAATTTCATAGTCTTCCTCCTAGAAGAGATGTTGAATTCTCAATTGATCATAAACCTGGTGCGTTTCCAATATCCAAGACTCCATATAGAATGACTGTTGTGGATCTTGATGAGCTGATGAAACAAATACAGGAGAATCTGGATAAAGGGTTTATGCGCCCAAGTGCTTCACCATGGGGTGCACCAGTCCGCTTCGTCAAGAAGAAGGATGGGTCAATGTTCCTTTTCATCGATTATCGTGAGCTTAAAAAAATCACGGTATAGAAAAAGTATCCTCTTCTATGAATTTATGACTTTTTGATCAGATATGTGGATAAAAATACTTTTCTAGGGCGGATTTGTGGTCGGGATATTATTCAAGTAAGGGTGAAGAAGGAAGATATCCCCAATATACGGGCACTATGAATTCATAGTAATTCCATTCAGATTCACTAATGCTCTATAAATATTCATGGAATTTATTAATAGAGTCCATAGAGATTACCTTGAAAAATTTGTGGTAGTATTTATAGATGATATTCAGAATACTATAAAACCAAGGAGGATCGTGAGGAGCATCTAAGAACTGTACTGGAGACCTTGCGGAAGGAGACTCTTTATTCTAAGTACAACAAGTGTGAGTTCTAGTTGATGGAGGTCTCATTATTGGGCCATATCATCACAAAAAATGGGATATTTGTGGATCCATCCAAAACAGTTGCAATTGAGGGATTACTAAGGCAAACATCGGTAACAGATATCTGTAGCCTCTTGGGGTTAGCGAGATATTATTGACGATTTGTGAGAAATTTGTCACGATTGTCCAACCCTCTCACCAAGCTATATCGGAAGAGAGTAATGTTTTTTTGGAGAGATGAATGTGAAGAATGAATCAAGGAGTTGAAAAAGAGTCTTATCACTGCGTCTGTTCTCACTTTACCCACAAGTGGAGATCTTTTTGTGGTATTCACTGATGATTCGAAGAATGGAATGGGATGTGTGTTGATGAAAAATGACAAATTCATTGCCTATGCTTCAAGGAAATTGAATGTTCCTGAACAGAATTATCCAACACATGACCTAGAGTTGGTTGTAGTGATCTTTTCTTTTAAAATTTGGTAGCATTATCTCTTTGGCGAGAAGTGTGAAATATATAAGGACCACAAAATCCTCATGTATATATTCACATATAAAGAGTTTAACATGCGTCAATGAATATGGTTAGAGCGGATCAAAAACTATGACTGCTCAATCCATTATCACCCAGGGAAAGGGAACACGATGGAAGATTCCCTATGTAGAAAGGACCCAACGATTCTATCATTGATAATAATTGAAAAGGATCCAATCTTCTTAGATTTGATGATGATTGACATGGGAATCATAAAGAAGGGAACATCATCAATCCTTTCACAAATGATTTCCCAACAGTCACTTTTGGAAGGGTTAAAGGATGCTCAAAAGGATGATGTGGGAATTCAGGAAAAAATGGAAGGTATTGGAAAAGGGAAATCCTTGGAGTTTAATGTTAATGAAGAAGGAATTGTGTGATTTGGGAAAAGACTATGTGTTCCATCAAGTCTGGATATGAACAAGGAACTTTAGGATGATGCACATAGTTCAAATTTCATTATTCACCCAGGAAACACAAAGATGTATCGAGATCTCTAAGATCATTATTGGTGGGAAAATATGAAGAAATATATAGCGAAATATACATCAACGTTCCTGGTGTGTCAGCAAGTGAAGGCAGAGAGGAAGAATTCTAAGAGGATGATGCAACCATTTCCCATACCAGAATGGAAATGGGAGAACATCACCATCAACTCTGTCACCGGACATCCGAAGACATCCAAAGGCAACAATGCAATCTAGGTTGTTGTGGATCGTCTTACAAAGGTTGCACACTTCATTTCAATTCAAGAGGATTTCTAATTGGATCAACTGGCTCAGATATATATCCGGAAAGTGGTAAGGTTTCATGGAGTACCACTGGTTATTGTGTCCGATCGAGATCCAAGATTCACCTCTATGTTTTGGAAGAGTCTTCAAAATGCTCTGAATACTGAACTGAACTTCATTATAGCCTATAATCCTCAAAATGATGGCCAATCTGAGTGGACTATCCAAACACTTGAGGTCATGTTGAGAGCGTCCTCAATGGAATTTAAAGGAGGATGAGATCAAAATCTTCCTCTAGTTGAGTTCACTTATAATAAGAGTTTCCACTCGACCATCCAAATGGAACCATATGAATCCATTTATGGGAAAAGGTGAAGAACACCAGTGTGTTGGGACGAGGTTGGTGAGCATAAACTGCTTGGTCCAGAAATGGTCGAAGAAATGGTGGAGAAGGTGAAAACCATTCAGCAGCATATCAAGGCAGCCCAGAGTCAATAGAAGAGTTATCAAAATAACCATCTATGAGAACTTGAGTTTAAATTTGGAGACATGGTATTTCTATTTATATCTCTGTGGAAGAAGATAATGAGGTTTGGAAATTAAGGGGAGTTAATTCCAAGGTACATCGACCCCTTCGAGATTCTAGATCGTGTCGGGGTTGTGGCCTATCGACTAGAACTTCCACCTACCATGGACAAAGTACATGATGTCTTTCATGTATCCCTATTAAGGAAGTACATACTGGACCCTTCACATGTACTCTCTTCAGAGGTGGTACAATTAGAGGATGATCTTTATTATGAGGATCAACTAGTGAAGATCTTAGATCATAGAGAAAAAGTTCTACGAAATAAGACAATTCCCCTCATCAAGGTGTTGTGGAGAAACTACAAATTTGAAGAAGTGACGTGGGAATCAGAGGAAATGATGAAACAGAGTTACCCACATCTATTTTAGTGTGGGGAATGGAAATTTCGAGGGTCAAATTTCTTAATGGGGGAATATTGTAATGACCGAAACTTTCATTAATAGAAATACCTCTTGATCTAATTAAATGTCTCTTTATGTAAAATGTTTATATAAAATGTCAACTTCTTTGGTTTTATGTTTTTTTATTTTAAAATACTGTTCAAAATTGTGACCATTGCTAATATAGCCGTTGAACGTTGATCACATGATTAGTATAAATATAAGGCTTTAACAAATCCATTTTACTCAGACAAAGAAGCGATGACCTCATCCAGTAGAAGTGCCCCATACGAAGCCCATTTGTTAGAGCTCGGAAGGAGGTTGCAGGTTTGGGCTTCACTCTTGACCAAGCCCAAACTAAGCTTGAATATGTTAAGCTCGAGCAAGATCTCCAATGAGAGAAGTTTAATTTGATAGAGATTATCATCGAAGCAATGTTATCCGAGCCACCTCAAGATTCTTTCACCATCACACACCTTACTCTTCGGTATTATTTGGGTGTTCTATGGGGTTATGTAACAAGACCCTAGTACTATTTTTATGTACAATTGTTTTGTATATAACAATTAATATACTTTCATTTTATTATTATTACCTTGTAAATAGATTTTAAAGCACAAATTGTATTTTTAGTTAATGTTCAACTAAGAAATATATTTTGATGAATTAATGGTTTTTTGAATTAAATAATATTTTAATAAAATATTGTTATAATTATAAATTAATTTTTATTAAAAATAAATGATCATATAATTTTATTAATGAAATTGTAATTTTTATTAAGGTTTGAAAGCAATTTTTGACAAAACCCAAGAATTTTCTATAAATGTCTGTTTTTAATTTTAAACTGAAAATTAACATATTTAGAAAATTATTTAGATAAAATTAATACTATTTCTTTAATCATGATGTCTAAATTATATAATGATTATTTTTTATAATTTTTTTGAGATAGTCAAAATTTTGGGTGAAAATTAAATACCGTTTAAATATATAATGTTTTTTATGACATCATAATGACCCAATAGTAATTTAATAAAATACTATAAACTTTATGCTTGGCCAATATATTTTTTACCATTAAAATAATGTGATTTTGGGATTTTTTTGGTTTTTTTACAATGCTTTAGTGGACCCTTCATGACTTATTAAACATTTTTTCTTTTTAAATTGATTTGCTTGGGAGTGTGACTCACCTCAACATAAGAAACCCCATTATTTTAAGAAGTTCGAACTTTGAACTTATGAAATATTGTTTTCCAATTCCATTTTCAAAAATCCATGGGAAAAAAACATGGGCTGGTTTGTGGTTTGGATTAGTTTAATGTGTGGTCTCCCAAACCTAAATAATGAAGAATTCCCTCACCTTTCCTATATAAACCCACCAAAGCTCCCACTTCATCCTCACTAAAAGGCATTGGAGTTAATCCCAACTCTTCCCTCCTATCTCTAGAATCCTCCCAAGGTGCCCCAAGCTTTCAAGAGGCCTCTCTCAGGCCTCTCTCAATCCTTTGGAAGCACACTTCCAAGTAAGGGTTTTTCTTCATTTCTCATTTTGTCCAATATTCTTTAAGATGTTACACCCTATTAATTTCAACTATAAATGTTCGTGTATGGTTTCAAACCTCCCCGATACTGCCCTATTTTTGTTTTAATGATGGGATACCCCTTTATCTCTCATTAAATCCCCCCCATGTACACCCGTTTCTATGCCAAAATTCCAAATGGAATTTCACTCTCCTCATTTACATTCAAGAAATTCTTTTGTATCATGAATCTAAATTACATTACATTTCATGGGGCATGTATATATATGACCCCCTTACTATCTATGTCATGTAAATATTATGATACACCCCTTTCTCTCTCATTAACCATTTTTATGAGTTCTGAAATTGCACTGTGATTTTATAAGCCAAAGTCATTGTGTAGTGAATACCATGCCCATTTCTCTATCAAGGGTATTCACCTTTATGAAAATTTACTTATTGTTTAAAGTGTTTCATTTATGTATTCCACATTCATTTATCGTGGAATAAAATATTATGTTGAATGATTCAATGTTTTATGATCCATGTGGCACACTTCTGCATGAAATGAAATGGTTAAGAAGGGTGCGCCATGATAGTGCTGCAATGCATTGGGTAAAGTATTATATGATGATAAGTCATGTTAAATGGGTGTTTACTCATGCTAATTCATGTGAAATGAGGTTTTACTCGTGCTTCATGTAAAATGAGGGTTTACGCATGCTCCATGTGTAATGGGCCTTGGCTCATGCTAATTCCATGTCAGGTATTGTTTCCACATTTACAAGTTATGATTATCATGATTTATCATGTCTTTATGTTTATGCTTCTATTGGGATCTATTGATACTCATATTGTCTAACATGTATTTCATTCCTCGTGTTATTTCATGATTATTCCCTTACTGGGCTTTATAGTTCACTGTTTTCTTATGCATGTCCTCAGGTTATCCCATGCAATGTTAAGTACGAGGGAATGTAGTGGTCATGTAAAAGATCTTTTCAATAAAGATATTGTATTTTATGTTTTAAGTTGTTATGTAATGATCCTAAGCCCCAAAGACACTAGAACTCTCAATATTCTATGTTGTATCATGTGAATTTTATGTAATAAATTATGTTTAATTATGTAATAAAAAGCAGGGTTGTCATTGCTTTCTTCTCATGTTTTTACTTCTAGAACCTCTAGTTTGATCCTCATCCCTTTTCTGATATTCCTTCAGTAATGTAATTAACCAAATGTGTCACCCAGGGTGATGTTCCACCACCACCCAAGTGTCAAAACATTACTCATCCCCCTCTACCACCAGATCTAAAACTTTCAACCTCTACCTAATATTCATCCACCTCACCAACATCTGATTTATACCTTTCCACTTCTAAATCATCTCGGGGTGGTGCTTTATGCAATTACCTTCACCCATGCCACTAAGGATTCATAATATATCATCATATTCACTTGGTTCACTTTCAAGCCAAGCCGATGAGGTTTAACAATACCCTAAACCTAACTGTGCTCGAGGAAATTCAGATGCATGAGGAGTTACTTTATCTCTCGAACTAGATCCACCTCTCAACTATCACCTAGGTATTAGAGGATTCATTTGGGGGGGGGGGTCTTCCTTAATTTTCTAGCCACACTAGAGTGTGATATAGTTCACACCACCTTCCACCTTGGTGGAATGACCTGGGTTCCCACATTGGGAAAACTATGCATCTAGATAAATATCTACACCAAGGAGTTTTTCTTACCTAGACTACTCTATCATGAGGATTGAATCCACCAAGGAGGATATTGTGGGGTTTTGGCCTCTTATTTTATAAGACCCACAGAGCATTCACAATCCACACACATTGAAGATCACCAATCTTTGGGATGTTTCCTTATAGATTCTTCACCGAGAACTCATACATGCCTAGTATCCCAGAGGGGATGCTCATAAAAGCATCAATCATATTGAGGTGTTCATCCTCACATATTCCATGGGAGGCCCTAATGTTAACATGTCTTGGATGTTTCCTCGCTATTAAAAGATCCATGTATGGTGGGATTGTGGCACTATCATGGTGGGCAGTTGCATTACTCACCTCACCAATCACCTTAGTGTATTTGATTCCACTCAACAAATTTATTCCATTAGAAATATGTAGACTATTTATATTCTCAGGATAAAAAATAGGGACTTTGAGGAAGGTTGATAGAAGCTATCATTGGTCCCCCAAAGTACATGGATGACCCTAAACATAACTCGTCTTAGGATCCTCCTACCACTAATAAAACTATATCTTCCTATACCACGACCCCTATCTATTACTCCCCTAATAGAAACATTTCTACACTCCTACCACCATTACCCCTTTGACATCTCCATCCTCCCCACCCATAGGCCCCTCTTCTACATCCATTCCCACCCCACAATCCACCCCTATCGACCTCCCAGCCGAGCTCAAAGACTTTACTTCCCAGGAGGAGTATCTTGTTGAGAAGACCCAATATGGATAGCCCCCTACCAAATAATCTTCATCTTTGGTTCCCTAGATTGATCTGTTATCTAGAAACATGACCTCTATATGGATTGTGACCCCTCACCCTCTATCCATGATCATGACAAATTCAAACACCATGACACCCACCAAGGTAATCAATCATGAAACACCATCTTTTTTAGATGTCATTGATAGAGTGGGCCAACTATAGGCATTCTCTATTCTGGAGGGGGCTCCAGATATTGATATCAGTGACATTTATTTATCTTTCTAGTTATATCCCGGTCCCATCTCCCCATTTGAACTCTTTTTGGGTGTCTAATTTTTTACTACTTGTATTCCATTGTCACTGATATATCATTTCATATATATATGAGATACCATTTTTGACTACAGTTCTTGATAGAATATTTACATTTTACTTCTGCATTATTTTACCCTTTTCTAGCACTTGCACTTCTTATATGGCCCCTAAAGAACTTTTTGGTCCATCTTCTGGCATCTTGATCGAGATCATTCAGCATTTCACTGACCTATCGAGATATGTTGAGGTGTTATATCTTTATATCCATTCTCAATAGGGGTCCCCACCAAGAAAATCATTGATTATATTCTTACAACATGTGATTCATGCCTGATATTCTCTAGAAATGGTTAATCCTACAATGCATCCTCCTGATCTTGATGAAATAGACACTAGTTCCTCTTAGAGACAACATACCTCGGAGTATATGGACAACCCTAAATGATTTTTTCCCATCAATATAGATTAATATTTCATTGTTATACCTTTATAGGAGGCAACCATATTTTATTATTTTAATTATTTTCAGTTTTTTCTTAGGACCTGTGCGTTCCTTTTCTATAGTTTTATATTTATCAGTAACCCCAAACATTAAATTAAACTATAAATGAATTATTTGAGTTGTGTTCTTCTATTTTGACTGTATGCACCTTCCTATTTATTTTATTCAAAATTTCTTAATTCTATTGGACTAATGGTTTATCTAGTGCAGGTATTTTGTTTCTTACAATTCTTTACAGGTATCAAAACATTCAATCACCATCAAACAAGTTTCCCAATGGCATTAAATTCACTACATGGAGCTCCTGGATCCCTAATTTCAATTTAATAATTTCATTCCATTTCTATCTGTGGGTTACATTCTTTCTCCCCCAATATGCTATTCAGAATAGTGCAGACAATGTATCATTTTAGGTGTGGGGGAATCATCCATGAAAATTGTTTTCGATATACTTTGAATATTTATTGTTTTTACTAGACAATGAGATATTTTTCAAATAAATCATAGATTAATCTTGAAAAATCATTACACCCATTTAAATAAAATACAATTCCCAGTTGGAGATTATTGAAATCCATGTTTTAATCTTATTAAAAATTTTATCATATTTTATTAGCTATGTAATTTAATTCTAACTCAATATTATTTCCATTAATTTTGATTTACTTTTTACTTGACAATATACAATGAGTGACTACTATTTATTTTTCAAATACTCTCATTCCTGATTTAATTATAGACCTTAATTTTCATATTCTTTTCTGAACATATTTTTTGAGAGATAAATGGGGCATGTAAACCTTTCAAAACATGCATTGAGATCTTTTTGAGGATATGACTGACCAAATAAATTTTTTAAAATTATTGAGGCAATATTTTTTGAACATGTTTTTCTGAGACCCACCTTCACATATATCTATATTTTACCCATAGTATCCATGAATAACCTTGATAGGATGGAGCCATTTTCAGATGATTATCCCTTCGAACCCTGTCATTGGTACTATGTATGATTATGCTTCAAACAAGTGTGGGGTATTTTTCACTATTGATGGACATGAGATGTTGATACTGATGAGTCTTATAGTGAATCTTTCACTAGATTGATATGATGGATTCCATTATTAATTTTCAAATTTTCTATGCGTACCTCATTCCATTGAGAAATAAAATGTAAAAAATAATGGGATTCTAGGTTGATTACTAGGAGGATCAAATATCCCAATTTCAAGACAAATTAATCCTATGATGGATTATATGTGGTTTGGTGAAGGATTTCATACATTGACTAGATTTGTTTTTTGAAAAATAAAGAAAAATAAAAAGAAAGGAACATGGTTACATTCTTGATTCTTACTTAACAAACTGATGGAACAACATTTTGCTATTGGAGAATGGATAAATTTTGTCCAATAGGAGTTACTTCATTTCAGTATTCAAAATTTCAATGCATTATAATTTAGAGTATTCCATTGTGATCTTGATTTTTATATTTGACGCACCTTCTGTCAGCCTTAGATTCATTATCACCTTATTACTCAACCCCCCTTGAATAATTTTTTATCTATACATACGATGTGGATATATTAGAACTAATGAAAGCCTATGGTTCAGAACATGTATTTAGTGTATGAGAGTAACTCTAGTTTTATTTTAGCTTGAGTGATTTGAGAAAATTTACTATGTGGTAAATTTAAAAATTGGTATAGATTATAAGGAACATTTAGGAAATTGAAATTAAAAGTAGAAAGAATCCAAATAAAGAACATGATTATGCGAAATGACTAATTTTTTTTATTGGATTGACTCTAGAGGAATATTTTTTCCTACTTGGTCATAGTTTTATTTTCCTAGATGTAATGCATGTTTCCCATTTAATGATTGATTGATTTAGAATCGATGTTAAAATAATGTTTTCTCAAGGACATCAAATTGTTCAAGTGTTGGGGATTTTGATAAGATGAATTTGTACATAAATTAAGGGTATATTTAAATGATTTTTAATCATTATTTTCTTTATAATAAAAGAGATTTTGAGGTTTTTAACATGATTTATGAATTTAAGTCTCAAAGGAGGAATAATGGAAAACAGGTAGAAATCGTTATTATGCACCATGAATCTATAATAGAAGATGTTTAATCCTCACATAGACAATATTCCTACTGAATTACATGTCATGATTCCAAAACAAAATACATGAAACAAGTACCTGATCTATGTTCCGATTACACGTCCTAAAATACACATAATCTAAATATGAATATTACATGGCATGAACTCATCACACAACATGAGAAAATTAAAACCTAGTTTTCATCAAATATTCAAGATGAAAAATCCACAAATATCCAAAGTGTTAAGAGGTTTTAGTAGATCTAAATTAAATTAAATGAAAATTAGTTTCATGTTATGTAAGTGTCAAAGAACAATCCACTTAAAATCAGAACATGATGTGAACCATTTACACATCATTTACTTTTATAGTTCAATAAATATTTGAGCACCCTTAACACGTAGATAGGATCATAATATGAAGCTTATTTATTTATTTTCTTTCATTCTTCTCTAATTTTATTCAATTTTCAACTCCATATATCTCAATTGATTTATTTTATTATTCTAATATTTATTTAAATTCTCTTTTCAATTCTGAGATGTGTTTATCGATCAACTTTATTACAATATTCTATTTCCAATACCGCTTTCCATGGAGCTTTGATTTCTTCTACCCTCTTTTGTGTTTCTTCGTCCAAGTCAGTATTTAATTACTTTTTCATGATTTAAATTGTGAAATTATCTTCTTTCTTTAATTTAATTTTTTGGTAATCACGGTGGAATCTATTTCCTCTCTTTTATTCAAGTATTACAAGAGCGGCTAATATGATTAGGGTTGGGGGTCAAAAGAAGTGGTGGTTGAACCTAATGAATATACAAAATTTAAATTGGGTAAACCTATGTATGGTAACCAGGTTTAAAACAAATTTCAATGTCTTTCTCTTACATTATCCCTAGCCATTGGAGGTGAATGGTAAACGAACACAACCTAGTTGGAGATGATCAAGTTTCTACCAATAACCATTAATCTTTTCTTCTTATAAAAAATATTTACTATGATTATATTGTCAATTAGTATGTTAAAAAGAGTCCTCTCGATCTTAGTTTGATCCAACTAATTAGACCAATATCAATTGATGTTTTTTTCATATCATCCTATCCTATACAAAAGGAATATATTTAGTATGATTGAGTATTACCCTTTGTTGATACACTATAATTAACCCTAAACCCTTACTTTAATCTATTTTAAGCCCCAAGATACATATTTTTAGTCAAACCAAACAAAAAGTAGATAATGTGAGGATTCCAAAAGAAGGTTATTACCTCTAGGTTATTTGTTTAATAGGAATTATTTGTGGGATCAAACATGAAATGGCGCTTTACTATCCCTTAATATACGAGTTTAGTTTGGAAAATAAATATATAATTTGATCAATGCTCAGAATAATCAAAGAAACCTTCATAGTGTATCTATATTCATAGAATACCAAGAATATCATTTCAATGACTAATTTAATGTTAAAGTTTATGTAGCACATGAATACCCTGTGTTTATGTAAGAACTAATTCCTGTAGATTTATATTTCATTTGCCCCAAGAATTTCATTAATACATTAAACAAGATATGTTTTTTTTCAAATCTATATATAAAAAATTTATAATCTCACAAAAATTGATAACTATGGAAAAGGAAATTTACCTCATATTATATGAATTAGATATGTTCTACACACTGAAATTATGTGATATAATGATTCACTAGATAGATCACTTGGTAATAGAGATTCAACTATATATTTTTTACATTATAGATAGATGTACCCCAATGAGAGGTGTATGAATATTTTTAAGGGGTATGTAAAAAATCAAAGTCCACCAGAAGGTTATATTTTGGAGTGATATATTGTTAAGGAATCAATTGAATTGTTTATCGACTACCTGTTCGGTGTGGATATAATTGGTCTACCGTAATCTAATCACATAGGGTACCTTATGGGTGAAAAAGATTTAGAATAGATGTTGTCACACTCAATATTAAATATCAAGAGTAGGCCCACCTTTAAATTTTTCATTATAATTAATGGTTTCCCTATATGTTATAACCCATAAATGAATTCTTAGCCATTTAAATCCTTAAATGGATAAGATATGGATATAAAATTCACATAATTAATAGTTTATAGGATGTATTTCAGTCCATATTTTTAAGGATTCAACCGAAAATCCAAATTCAATTTCAAAACAAAATCAAGGGATAGATAGAGGACCAAATGTGCTCGTATTATCTTATAATAGTTATGTAATTAATGGCTATACATTCTATAAAAATGAACACGATGAATGAAGTACCATAAAAAATAGTGTATTTACACATGTGGATGAAGTAATGCACGTATCTGGTACTAAGGATAGAAATAATATTTATAAAAATATGGCATACTTTTGAATCATTAATAAAATATGGGATTTGGATTATACAACATTCCATGTTTTCATTTTTCAATGGAATTGGGATGATAATAGGAGTTCTGTTAAAATAGATGAATTGGGATTTGAGAAAGTGGATTTTTGTAAGGAATGGTACAAAGATTAATAATTTATAATGGAGTCTTAAGTAGTAAAAGTATTTTATGCCCTAGATCATGCAAACCAAAGTGGTCAATTATTTTATTATCCACTAAAACTAATGAAGGGTATGTTGAAAATTCAACTAGGTTGAACCTTTCATTGGGATGTCACAATCATTTTGAAGTAGTACCAATGTAGAAAGGGTCTTGTATGTGAGAGGATCTCACAATGATGATATTTAGATACACGATAGAGGGTTCAAAACCATTTATCCTTTAAAAAAAGAGTGTTAAATAATCCGATTATATATTTTTGTAATTTATAGTCCGTTCCCTCATATTATTAGTTCTTCACTACTAAATTTATGTAATTTAACTTATTTGTTCAACCACAGATATATATAATGAAATATTTAAATGTCAATGCTCCTAATCCTAAGTAACAACATGTTTCTCAGTCTACTGGTGCTCTCAATGTAGAGGGACAACAACCTTTTAGACATGGTGAGGCTGCCAATCTAGAGGAACAACCTATTGATGAAACTGAACCATAGGAAATGGTAGAAAGTGAAAATGTAGTGTACTAAAGGAAACATGAGCACCGTAGCTTGACTTTGTTAGAAAAAAAACTAATGTGAGAATAAAATTCATAAAATTAAAAGTTGGATGGAATGAATGAAGCCAGAATGTTAACCCAAATGAGTCTATGTTCATTAGTTTCATTGAGATCACTTCTCGGAAACACATTCTGATTGATATAGATTTGTAGAACAATGTTGAACCGATGATTAAGACACTAATTTTGAAATAGATTTGTGTAAAATTATTATATAAATTCATTATTTAACTAAAAAAAAAATTAATAAAACACTAAATTAATCATTATTATCTCACGTAGATAGAATATATAATAGATGAATCCCAAATGAAATTATTGTTAATGCTTGTTAAAAAGGCTCGCAGAGGTGTTCACATAATTATTACACACATTTATCTCAAATATACTAATGGGAAAATAAACCCGCACCCACAACAGATGTGTACACACTTGATAAGACAAGAAGTGTGGGATGTGTTTATTGGTAATCTTGAGTATAAATATTTTCAAGTACATTGTGAATTCTAATACATTTTTTTAAAACACATCTACTAATAAAATTTGATTAATAATTTTTAATATATGAAATAGAAACTAAGTGTTGAAAAAAATAAATGGCCAGAAGATCCAACATACCACAAATTTAATTATGTTCCTCTATATATATGAATATCGATGAATCCAAATAGAAAGACACTTTGATCCCATACCATGTTCTATAGAAGATGCATGTGTAAATAATGAAGGGATACTAATAGATAAAAACACACACAAAGTGTGGGAAGTATGTGTTAGTATGAAATAATAAAATTTAGTTTTTTAAATCAGTATTATATATCAATGATGACTTATTTATTAATATATTTTATTTGAATTAGACACAAGAATCATCATTAGATATACCTGATGAACAACTACAATCAATGGCCTTGAAGTGGACAGAATAGTATGTCCATGTTAGAGGTTTGGGTTTTTCTATGACACCCAAAACATATTTTAAGGAAATAAATGAACAGGGGGATAAAGATAAGAAAATAGAAGAGCTGTGGGAATTGTAATAACATGAATGTTTTGAATGATATTTTTTCCAGATAAAATGTGTGTTATTTTATTTTGTACTAAATAAAACTATATCTATTTATTTATTAATTAAGTGTATTGTGAAATGTGACCATCATATTTTGACATATATATAACCATTGGTCAATTATGACCATCCGTCAATATGATTGTCATAAACTATACTCTTAATAATAATTTTGACGTTTTAATTAGTGTTTTTGAGAAGAAATAAAAAGAGATAATTAATACAGAAAGACGAAACAATGGACTGAACTAGTAGAGTTTAACTATACAAATACAATATTTTTGAGCTTGGGATGGAGGTATAATCATTTGTGTTTTCTCATGACCAATCCCAATCTAAGTTTCAACAAGTGAAGCTTGAATAATCATATATGGGAGAAGTTCAAGTTAGTGGAAATTACGACCTGGGAAATGTAAGCCAAGCCACCCCATGAATGCGTCACTATTATACACCATAACTTTAGGTTGTACACATGTGTTATAATGGTTTTTATATAACAAACTTTGTCACTTAAGGTGTAATTAGTTTTTTTAAACAAAATTTTTATTCCATCAATTCCATTTTAAGAATTGTTTTTCTTAATAAAATTGAGTTTGAATGTGATAAATTTACTTTCTGGACAAAAATTTGTGCTTTCTAGAAAAGATATAAATATTTATAATAAAATTATATATTATTAATAATAATTATTTTAATGAAATGCTATGATAAAAACACTCTTATTTAAAGTGAAGTGAAAAAATATTTTTTTGAAGTGTTAAAAATTCTACTATGCATTTTCAATCCGCTATTATTTTTAAATAATACTGATTTTTATATGTAAAGGTTATAATTTTAATATTTAGAGAAATATTATGATAAAATAAATATAATTTTTTTATATCTACCCATAAAAATTATGTTAGGATGAATTTATTAGAATTTTCTAAAATACTTTATTTTTCATGAATAGTAAAAATACCGTTTCAGTTTTTTACTATGTTTAATGACATCATAATTATGTCCTAATGATGTAATAACTAATTAAAAAAATCATAGGACATAAATAATTCATTACTAATATGAAATATTTTAATATATTTTAATCAATTTATAAATCTATAATCTATTTTCCAAATATGAAAATGGAAACTTTAACATTAAAAACATTATTTTTGTGGAAACATTACTTTTCCATGCCAAAAGAGGTAATATAAAATTATGATAAACTCATATGGTTTACAATAACATAAAATATGGCCAAGGTGTCCAAAACCATGGGAAAATACTATGTGAAATAGTATCGTTTTTCATTTTCCCTAACCTAGGTTTCCAAGGCCTATATTTGGAAATTAATAACCCAATCCTGTAATTTTTCTATAAATACACACATATTTATCCATTTTATTTCTCTCCAAACCCATTATCCATGAATATAAATTAGATTTACCTACCATGGATTCCTCCCATGGTTTCATCAATCCCCCATGGTCCCAATCCAAATGTTTTAGGAACAACACTTCAATGTAAAGGAAATATCCTTCTTTTCTCATCATTTCAAGAACATTTTTGTAGTTTGTCTTCTGAATATTATGGTTACACCATATTATTTATTTTTTATTATTTAACATACATCAATTTTTTTTTACCAATTTTATACCTCTTCCCCATCTATTTTTATGTTTCTTAAATCCCCATTTTATACCCATTATGCTGATGAATTTACTTCTCCAAATTTCACTCTTATCCTCAATAAATTCTATTTTAATTTTATTTTTGTGAATACCAAAACATATTTATCTTCTAGTTTTATACTAATAGATGTAAAAATAATTTATGCATGTATTTAATATACATGAAACCCACCTTCTCTTTTTTTTTTGTTTAAATGACATGGTAAACGTTTCTTAAATCACTCTTTTTTAAAAACCATGATTTTGATATGAAATCAATTTCAATTATTTTACAAGGTTTATTTATGAAATTTTGATTATGATATATATAAATCATGTTAATTAATAAATATGAAGTCTACTACTGGATATCTCACCAATTCATTGGGTAATAACATTAATCTCAAGATATGACATGTTTTACAATACCTTGGTGAATAACCTTGGTAATTTTAAGACACCTCAGTGAAAAATCGTAGTGGTATTCTTATGAATGCATCATTTAAATGTTTTATCCAAATTTCAAAATTATTATTCATGTTAATTTTATTATTATATTCCCTTTTTCCTTTTCTGATATCTTTATGATATTCTTCATGTTCTTATTGATATTTCTCATGGTTACATGTAATCTATTTCCTTTATTTTCCCTCGATGGGCCTTATGCTCACCCTTTCCTATGATATATGACCCCAGTTTAAGAGATGTAGTAAATGTAGTTAGGATTAATCTAAAATGATTCCTTTTAATTGGTTTAGAATAATTTTTTATATTTTCATCTATTATGTACCTTATTTCAAAGAAACTAATCTTTAAAAGATACTTTTTTGTACCATGTAAATAAAAAGTTATGTAATAACAATGCTGGATTCCATAGTTTGTATAAAAATAATGTATATATATTTATCAAAATTAGGACTTGAAAATTTTAGGAATAATCCAACAGATAAGATTAAATATATTAAAACATCTTATTATTTTGGGGATTTTTTAAGTAAGTGATTTTCGAGCAAAGAAATCCCTGCACAGAAACAAAAAAGTGGATATGTATATGGTTAAAATGTAACTAGGGGTAAAACCCAAAACAAAATACTTTGATCTCTACTTGAATGGGAACTGGTGCACAACAACGATCCTTTCTTCACTATGTGTTTGACACTGCTTGGGGATATGTTTGGATAATCACATGCTTTTTATGAACCATTATGAAGTATTTATAGAAAATATAATTGTTGTCAATGATTTAAAAAATTTATTATGATGTTTTATGACAAAAAATTCCATTATAAATATAATATTTTTAAAATAAACCTTCCTCCCAATGTTTATATTCTTTTATAAAATGATGGTAAAAAGGTGGAATTGCATAAACAGTGAGTGCAACAGACCATGCGATGACAATCCCCTAATGTAATCCCGAATTGAGAACATCACGAGAATGATGAATCAACAAACTAGATTTATGGAAAATAACTTGAATAATGTCGAGATACTTGATTGACCTTATCGAGATACTTAGCGGACATTTCTAAGTGCATGACTAGCACTGGGATTCTTATTGGATATTTCAATACTGTTCTGAGGCCCGAGGAAAAAACTGGGGATCACTTCTATCGTGTGTCGGCTTCTAAGTTTCTAACCTGAATTGACAATTGCAGCCTTGATAAGGTCCCCATTTCTGGTGCTGATTAAACATGGATTAGATACATGATTAATGGGATATAGGGGAGTAGACTGGATAGATGCTTTGTTAAAGTGGGTGATAGGAACCGGGTGATTGATGTGGCTGGGATAACCCTACCACGTTTACATTCTGATCACAATCCTATTCTTCTTGAGGTCTTTCCTAATAAATTCAAGTCAGCCACTCTGTCTTTAAAATTCAATAATGCCTGGCTTGTTATTCCTGGATGCAGAGAGGTTGTTTTGGATGCCTGGAATACAAGCTTCTTAGGTAGATCTTTGCACATTATTTGTTTCAAATTAAAACTGGTTAAGGATAGGCTGAAGCAATGGAGTAAGAATTATTTCTCCTCCCTTGACAGTGATATCTGAGAGGCTGAAAATACCCTTTCAAATCTCCAAAAATCTGGTTTTCCCCAAGAGGCCCCCTCTCCTGAGGAAATATAGGCTGCTTCAAGACTGGACAAGCTTTTATCCCTTAAGGAATTCCTGGTTCAAAATCAACTCAATGCTAAGAGGTTAATGGAAGGAGATAGGAATTCAAGACTCTTTCATTGCCTTAATAAAGAAAAAAAGGCTAGGAGGAGTCTTAACGCTCTTAGCATTGATGGGAGGGTTTTTGATATAGAGGGTGAGATTACTGATGCCGTGACAGACTACTTTGTGAAGCTGTAATCAGATAGTGGAAATGATAATTCTTATAAAATTATTCAATGTTTTGACCCCTCTATTGAAGATGAACCGAATAAGAGACTCATTGATATACCTACTGCAAAGGAGGTGCATGATGAAATCTTTTTGCTAAACATTTATAGTGCTGCGGGCCCTGATGGATTTACTAACAAATTCTTCATGTTCTATTGGGATATTGTTCACAAAAATGTTACCAATGCTGTGAATGATTTTTTATATCATTTTATATGCCATATGGGATGAATTCAAACTTTATTTCTTTAATTCCTAAAAAGGATAATTCCTTGGACATCAAAGACATCAGACCTATTTCCATTGGGAATACAATACGAATGGTCATCAGTAAGAGTATGGCTCAGCAGCTGGGTCAAATTTCCAAAGGAATAATATCTGGGAATCAGTATGGGTTTGTACCCGGGAGAAATATCCAAGACTGTCTATTTACTTCCTCTAAGTGTTTGAACTCTTTGAAAAGAAAGGTTAAGGATGGAAACATGGCCATTAAAATTGATATCTCAAAATCCTTTGATACCATAAGATGGTGTTTTTTATTTACTATTCTCAGGATGCATGGCTTCTCTCAGAGGTTTCGTGATCTTGTTGGGTCTATACTATCTAGTGCAAGACTTTCCATTTTGGTTAATGGTTATCCTAGAGGGTTTCTTCATTTCTCAAGAGGTGTTAGACAGGGTGACCCTCTCTCAGGTATGTTGTTTACTTTTTTTAAGGATTATTTAAGTAGGTGCCTCACTGATCTTGCTAATTTTGGATGGAATCAACAAATGAGAATTGAAAGGGACCTATGTGCTCCGTCAAACTTACTTTATGCTGATGATATCCTACTATTTGGGAAGGAATGCAATGCTACCATTTCTTGTATCAGAGGAGTTTTCTCTCACTATGAGGATGTTTCATGTCAGGTAATTAATTGGGATAAGTTTTATGTGTTTTTTGGTGATGGAGTCTCCATATCAAGGAAAACAGAATTGCAACGAAGCTAGGGGTTAAAAGGGGATCCCTCCCTTTCACATACCTTGTTGTACCGCTTTTTTGGGGCGGAGTTAAAAGAGATCATTTAGAAAATATCGCGCTGCAAATCACCAACCAGTTATCATGATGGAAAGGGAAAAAATGTCCCAAGCTGGGAGATTTTGTTTGGTTAACTCGGTGATTACATCAATGTTTGTTTATTCATTTTCTCAGTATAAGTGGCCGAGATTGATGATTAAATATTTAAGAGAAAAAATTAGAAACCTTGTTTGGATTGGCTCAATTAATGAGGGGAAATTTGTTACCATTTCTTGGAATGATTGTATTAAGCCGGTACATATGGGGGGTTGAGTATTAAAGACATTCGAATATACAATGAAACCCTGATTCAAAAGTTCTTATGGAAGCTTTTTTCAAATCATCATCCCTCCGTGGAGGTTTTAATTATCAGATTTAATGAAAAACTACAGAATGGGTTTTGTCACTATTTGAGATCCTCGGTTTGGTCTGCTCTAAAGCAGGCCTATTCTAAGCTTATGGCTCGGTCGAAATGGCTGGTCTGTAAGCAGTCCAATCTGAATTGCTGGACATCCACTTGTTTATCACAGCCCATTTGTGATGAGATTATCATTCCAGATTCTCTTAATCGCAAATTGGTTGCTGACTTTGTTACAGACCCGAATCTATCTGAAATTCTGCCCAGCCACCTGAGAATAGAAGCTATCAGGTATTGCTTCACAGATTCTAATGTTCTAGTTTGGACTCTGGATCTAAATGGTCTCTTTAACCCAAAAGAATTCTACAAATCTCTATGTGGCGCCTCGATACACCTCCCCAGATGGGTCACAAACTTCGCCAAGCCTTTTATTCCCCCTACACGCTCCCCGCTTCTCTGAAAAATATGGAAAGGCAAGCTGCCCTTGCAGCCCTTATTGCAGCGCAATGGGATATCACTTTCTCCGGTTTGTCATATTTTCTTAGAAGTATATGAAACCATCACACATATCTTCCTTTCATGCAATTTTTTCCGTAGAATATGGTGCTATATGCAGCATATTTTTAATTTTTGCATGAACTTTCATTCGGTTGATGGTTTAATGCAGGACATTGGCGCCACCAATTTCAGCGAGCAAGTTCATGCTCTTTTTTGGCTATAATTGCGGATGGTTTTGAATTCATCTGGAGGTCCAAAAATGAGCTTTTGTTCAACAACACACAGCAGAGGTTTCATAATGGTGTTCTATCAATTCACCGGGCCATTAGCATGGCTTCCAATATTCAGACTGGCTGTATGAGAAATGATGTTTCTGATCTAGTTTTATTGAGATATCTTGGTCTTAATGGCAGGACGAAGAAGCCACCGATGGTGAAATATATTAGATGGATTTTTCTGCTTCCACGATGGATAAAGGTTAATGTTTATGGAGATGCCTCTGGTGCTCCGGGGCCCTATGACTGTGGTGGTGTTTTCCGTACCTATCAGGGCTTTGTCAAAGGCTGCTTCTTTCACTTTATTGGCAATGGATTCACAATTGAAGCTGATCTATGGGACATTATCAAGGAAATAGGGTATGCTGTCCATTTTGGTTGGAGTCAGTTATGGGTATAATCAAATTCGACCATTGAAATTAATATTTTGAAAGAGTGTTCGAGAAATGTGCCCTGGAGGATCCTACTATCCTGTATTGAATGTCTTCGCCTTCGTGGCTCACTCTCTATTGAAGTCATTCATGTATATCGTGAAGCTAATCAAGTGGAGGATGCTCTTGCAAAAAGGGCAATCAATGAGGTTACCTCCTCGTGGTCATTTATGGCACCTGACTGCTGTACTGATCTAGTTCATTCGAATTATTGTGGTGAGGTTTATTCTCATCTGTGTAAAGAGTCTCTGTGATGCTTTGTAATGTACTTTTATTTTATTTTAATTGATTTCCTTAGGAGTAGGTTCATCTATCTCATAGCTTCTCGGGTATCTATTGACCCATTGATTGCTGAAAAATGGATAAGCTCTAGAGGAAAGACATTTTCTAAACACCATTGTTCATAATAAGGGAAAGTGACCCTAGTTGTGTACCTCATAGAGGGGAAATATGATCAGTGGTGGACACCGATTAAAAAATGAAATCAAGAATGTAGATTGATGATATAGAGTTGAAAGAGTTTAGGGGACCCTTTTTCACAAAATATTTCCCTTGTTCAATGTGAACAAAAATGGAGAAGGAATTAATAAATCTAAAGTGTAAGAAAAATTAATTAATGGTAAGTTACGAGATGAACTTTACAAGAGTTCCTGTTACACCTCAATGTTTTTCATGGATCCTAATTTAAAGGTTGATATATTATTTGTTATACTAAGAACCTATCTATAGAATGATCTATCCAATTGATACTATGAAAACTATGATGAGATGGTGCAATGAGCTATGAAGTTCAACTGGAGTTTAGAGAGATGTAGTGGTCATAGAGATTGAATAAAAAGAAGAGATTGAATAAAAAGAAGAGATTAATGAATCCAATATTAGGGATGAAATTTTATCATACAAGAGGTGTAAATAATGTGAATCTTACTACATGCTATAAATGTGGAAAAAATAATTTGGGGAGCTTCTTTCTGAGGAGAAGGAAATGTTATATGTGTGGAATATATGACCACATTTCTTGGAACTGTCATAGTTTGGTAAAGCCTCAACTTTTCAATACAAACGAAAAATGAAAATGGACAATGGGGCAATGCGATCTTGAAGTCCAATTTTTTAAGTGTCGACATATTGGGAACTTTTCCAACCATTTTCCATATCAGAAGATAGTAGAGGGGAATCAACATCAACCTCAACATAGGTCAAAAGGGAAAGGTTAGGAATTTTCTATAATTATATCTGAAGTTGATAATCCAAATGATGTAGTAGAATGTACTATCATTTTTCTCTCAAATCTATCAAATACATTGTCTGACTATAGTTCTACATATTCCTTTACTTCCTCCATGTTTTCATAGAATATAAAATCAATCCATGAACTACTAAATGTAGAGTTATCAATCAAGAGTCTTTAAGGGATTATCCAATTATCAATAGTGTATAGAAACTATAGTATTCACTTTAGAGAGTACAATATCATCACAAATCTTGTATTTATTCCCTCTTTAAAATTCAACACTATACTAGAGACTGATTGGATCTCAAAGTATAATACTTTGTGAACTAAAAAAGAAAGGAAATATTAGTAGTGCTGAAGGGAATACTTAAATTAGTTTTTAAGTGAGATAAATATTGACTAAATCATTTTCTATAGGGACCTCCCACAACCATCTTTATGGAAATGATCAGTGAAATGAAGAAAGAAATTAAACCATATGAATAAAATATTTTCCCATAATTCTGGAATACATTGACATATTTACTAAAGTGTTACTTGGACCACCCCATGAAATAGAGGTAGTGTTATCCATTGAACACATGCCTAGATCCAAGACAATATGAAAGACCTCGAATAGAATGCAAAATACCAATCATGAGAAAATAAAGAAACAAATTCATGATCTTCTCGTCTGACCAAGTGTGTCTCCATGGGGTAGAAACTTCTCTCTTTACGAAAAATATTAATGAATCAATATGGATATACATTGATTATAGAGAACATAACATGATCATAATGAAGAAAAAGTACCCTCTTCTAAGTGATGATGATTTATTTGACTAGTATCATGGGGCTCAATTATTCTCCAAGATTGATCTTCGATCAGGTTATCATCAATTGAGGATAAATAAAGAAGATAGTCTAAATACCTCCCTCTGATCAGGATATGGGAAATATGAGTTTGTAGTTACGATTTCTGTCCTAAAAAATGATCTTACTATATTTAATGATTGATGTATATTATATTTATGGAATACCTTGATATATTTTTGGTAGTTTTTATGGATGATATTTTTATATTTTCCTTAATTTTCCTAGGAGAATGAGGATCATCTAAGGGTTATACTGGAAACTCTATGTTTGAAGAGGCTATTTAGAAATTTTAGTAAATGGGAATTCTTATTACAATAAGTTTCGTTGTTGGGGCACATTGTAAATAATGAAAGAATATCAGCTGACCCTTCTAAGAAAAAGGTTTTGGAGGAGTGACCTCATCCTATAAAAGTAACAAAGATATGTATTTTCTATGGTTTAATAGAATATTATAGGTGGTTGGTGAAAAAAAATTCATGACATTGTAATAAATTAACCATGATAATTTGAAATGGTGCTATTTTTATCAAGATAAAGGTGTGTGAAGAAAGTTTTCAGGAGCTGAGAAAATATTGGTTAGTGAACATGTGCTAACTATACTCTCTATTAAAGAAGGATTCATTATTTTTAGCAATGTATCTATGAAAGGTATGGGGTGAATCCTCATAAAAAATCACAAGGTGATTTCTTATACCTCATGATAGTTGAAATATTCAGAGAAAAATTCACTGATGCATGACTTGGAGATATATGTAGTTGTTTTTTTTATGAAAATATATAGAAAATATATTTATGGAGATAAATATTATATATACAAAAACTACTAGACATTGAAATATATTTTCACACAAAAGGAATTGAAAAAGAGATAGAGGAGATGGTTGGACCATATAAATGACTATGACTGGTCAATTAATTATCACCCTAGAAGACAAAACAATGTTGCTGATGAAATTAGTAAGAAAGTACCTATTTCTTTTGGAAATTATTATGCATTAAGGATATCCATTGATCAAGGACCTAGTAAGGTTTTACATGATAATCATGATGGAAAATATATCATCATCCCTATCCCAAATTATTTATCGACTATCATTATTAAAGAGGATCAAGAAAGTTCAAAGAGAAGATCCTTTATTACATAATAAGATAGACGCGCTGATAAATGTGAAGTTTCTTGAGTTCAATATTGATCAAGAAGGTGTATTAAAATTCCATACAGGGCGATGTGTTCTATCTATTCTAGAAATAAATAATGAGATGATGGAAGAAGATCATATCTCCACATTCTCTATATATCCTATAAGAACTAAAATTCATAGGGACCTTCAAGATCATTAATGGTGGTATAACAGGAAAATAGAGATTAGTAACTATACTAAAAGGTGAATGGTGTGTCAACAAGTTAAGACAGATCGAAAACTCCATAAATGGGTATTAAAACCATTAACCATACCAAAATGAAAGTGAGACAATATCATAATGGGAATTTCCACTAGTCTCCCGATAACAACCAAAGGAAACAATTTGATATGGGTTATATTGGATTTTCTCACCAAGACAACATATTTTATTTCTATTTGAGAAGATTTATATCTTGATGAACTTTCTGTTATTTACGTAAAGGATGTGTTGAGTTTTCATGGGGTGCCACTTCCATCATTCTTGATCATTGTCCAAGGTTCACATTAAAATAATGAAGAAGTCGTTAGCATGATATGAATACTGAATTGAATTTTAGTTTGGCCTATCACACACAAACTGATAGCCAATCTGAAAGGACTATTAAAAAATTTGAGGACGTTCTGAGAGAATTCTCAACAAAATTTAATGTTGGATAGGATCAAAACGTCCCATTAGTTGAGTTATCAAACACTAACAATTTCTATTAGAGTATTTGAATGACACACTAGAAAGATCTATATGTATAGTGATGTATAACTCTTACCTGTTGGGATGATGTTGGTGAGAGAAAGCTGCTTAGCTAGGATCTTGTGCAAGATATGACGGAAAAGTTTTATCCCATCCAAAAATACATAAAGTCTGCTCGAAGTTGGAAGAAGATATATGATGAAAATAGTTTATGGGACATAGAGTTTGATGTTGGAGAAAAATTTTTCCTTCAAAAATCACCATGGAAGAAAGTCATGTAGTTAGGGAAGAAAGGGAAGGTGAGCCCTAGGTACATTGGACCCTTTGAAATAATTAATTACATAGGAGTAGTGTCACATCAGGATGGGAATAGCTGCTCCATATCGTGTAATGAATATTGAGTTGGATACAACTAAATCATGACCTCTCTTATGAGTAGTATCTTGTGGAGACCTTGGATAATATAGAGAGAGTTCTACGAAACAAGACTACCAACCTCGTCAAAGTGTTGTGGAGGAACAAAAAATATAAAGATGCGATGTGGGAAGAGAATAGATTTAGACAGTAGTACAAAAATAAAATTCTCAACTGAGAGAATGCTTTCAAATTTAAAGGATGAAATTTCTAGAGGGGGGAAAAAGTTAGGACCATGACTTTTTGAATGATTTTTGTTCCTGGAGAAAATGTGTGTTATTTTATTTTTTCATCAACAAAACTATATCACTTTATTAATTATGTGAGAATAATTTTAAATGCGACAATCAATTTTCTACCATTATATGACTATTGTTCAATATAATTGTTGGTAACAATACCATTAACAATAATATTAGTGTTACAATTAGTGTTTTTATGTAGAAATGAAAAAGGATAATTAATGAGGAAAGGATAAAAAAGGAATCAATCAATATCGTCATGTCGTAGGAATCCCATTTGTCTGATCTTTGGAGGGTGTTATCATCATTGGTGTTTACTATTAACCATTCCCAATACGATCATTATTAAGTGAAGGTTGAACGAAATCACATTTGAGAGAAGTTCATGTTACTGTAAATTACCACTTACGTGATGTGAGTTGAGATGCCCCATTAATCTATCACCATTTCACACCTCAACCTTTGGTTGTACAAGGGGATTATATAGGGTTATTTTTCAAGGCCTTAGTTAATTAAATCTTAATTGCTTTTTATAAATTAAATTCTAATTCCATCGATTCTGTTTAAAGAATATTTTTTCTTAACAAAATTGGTATGGAATTTAATAAATTGTTTTTTCAAAAAATGCACTTTCTGGAAAATATGTAAATATTTATAATAAAATAAGATATTATGAATAATACTTATATTAATTAAATATTATGACAAAAATACTGTTATCTAAATATTAGCGATAATTTTTTTCAAGTGTTAGAAATTTTACTATGCGTTTTGAATTCACTATTATTTTTAATGAATAATTTTTTATATTTAGAATATATAATTTTAATATTTATAGGAATTTTATGATTAAATATATATCATTTTTTGAAATAAAAAAATAAAAAAAAATTTTGGGTAAATTTATGTGAATTTTCTAAAATACTTTATCTTTTAGGGAATAGTAAAATAGAGTTTGGGTTTTCTGTATGTTTAAGGCTTCATAATTATGTAAAAATGATTTAATAACTAATTAACCAAAATCCTCGAACTAAAATAATTTATTTTACTAATATAAGTAATTTTAATATTTTTTATTCAATTTAGAAACCTATAATATAATTTATAATGTCTAGAAAAGAAACATTAACATTATATAAATTGTTTTGTAGAAACTTTAATTTTCTATGGGAAAAGAGTAATATAAAATGATTATCCACTAATGTTAATTAAAATAACATAAAATATGACCCATGTTTCCAAAACCATGGAAAAATACCATGGGAAATCCAATGGTTTTTCATTTTCGACAACCAGAGTTTCCAAGGCCAATATTTGGAAATTAATAAACAAATCCTCCACTTTTTCTATAAATATACAACTATTTATCTATTTATTTTTTATCCCAATCCATCCTCGATGAAGATATGGTAGTTTTACCTCATAAAAATTCCTCTCATGAAGACTTTAAGACCCCATGTTCCCAATACTCAATAGTTAGGAACAACTCTTCAAGGTAAGGTTAATATATTTCTTTTCTCTCCATTTCAAGAACCCATTTTGTTCATGTATTATAAATGTTATTTTAACCCTATATTATTTAATTTATATTATTTATCTTAATAAAAAATTAAGTTTTATAAATGGGATACATATTCCCCCTCCCCTTTTACTATTTTCTAAAACCACATTTCCTACCCGTAATGCTGCCAAATTTACTTCTCAAAATTTATCTCTTCTCCTTAAGAAATTATATTTTTATATTCATTTTGAAAATACCCAATCCTATTTCTATATTATGGGTATTTAAATCGATATAATTTTTTTTATTTTGGTATTTAACATACATGAAACCCAAATTTCCATTCCTTGGGTTAAAAATGACACAATAAACATATCTTTAAGCAATTTTAAAAAATTCCATGATTTTGATATGAAACCCGTTTATTTTACTCTCCAAGGGTTATTTATGAATTTTTTTATTTTTATATATGTTTCTCTCAATAATTAATATATTTTTTGGTTTTTTATTTTCTTTAAAAAATTAATTGGGTAAATAAATTAATCTTTAGTGAGGACAAGTTTTACGATACCTTGGTGAATAACCATTGTAATATTTACGACACTATGGTGAAAAACATTGGGGATATTCTTATGAATGTATTACTTAAATGTTGTAGCCACATATTCATGTTATGATTCATGATATTTTTTATTATATTTCCCTTTCCCATTTATAATTAATTTATGATATTCTTCAAGTTAATATTGATATTTATCATGGTCACATGTAAACTCTTTCCCCTGCTTTCTCTTACTTGTCCTTATGGCCACCCTTTCCTTTAATGTATGTTACCAGGTTATGAGATGCATTAAATATACAAAGGATGAACCTATGATGAATATTTAAATTGGATTAGAATAAGGTTTTAATACATCATTTATTAGGTACCTTATTTCCAAGAAACTAAAAAAATAAAAGATACTTTGTTTATACCATTTAAATAAAAATTCATGTAATAAAAAGGTTTGATGCCACATGAATGATTAGATACTCTTGAATAAAAATTTAATTGGAAGTCATAGTTTTTATAAAATTTTATGGGAATTAATCAATGAAAAGAAACCACATAATAACAATAAGTAGGCGATGATTCCCCCTAACCCTTTTAGTTTTGTGGTGATCCATTCCCCTCTAGGACCTATATTAGATGGGGTAATAAATATTATCATAATTGTTTAAATGAAAATTGAATTAGGTATACACTGATACCTTTCTTGTATTTATATTCTACAGGGTAAAAATTATTGTGATTTTTTCAATCAAGGCCTACCCATATTCTTATTGTGACATATACTATGTTCAATATTCAAGAAGATATTCTACACAACATACATCTTCATATAGATCATGTGTGAGTGGGTATTAACATAGCTCCCGATATGAGCACTGATATACCTATTCCACTTAATGGTGTATATATTTATACAATTGAGAATGATATTGGAATATTCATACCATGGTCATTAGATATTTTATAAAAAATATCAACAATGAGATATTCATTTCTAATTTATTTTTCATGAAAAAACATTAAGAATTAATGAAAAGGCCCCAACCAATAATATTTATTACAGACAAAAAACGTAAATGTAGTTAAATGAAATGTAAAATCAAAATTATCTAAAGGATTAACCAACCAATCGATAAGGTCTTCATAAAGTACCTTTTCCCCACCATTTTAATTTTTTTATTTACTAATATTAATGGTTCATAAAAATAAAATTTTACAAAGTTGTACTAATTTCATAGTTGATTTTGAAGAACAAATTCATGTAGAGGCCAATACAGACTACATATCTATTAGGAATGTAAATTAAATCCTCAAGTATTAATATTTCGGAATCTCAGTTGTAAATGTATACATGAAGTATGTTTTCAAAATTTGTTTTTCCAATTTCTGACATACTATGTTCATTATGAATAAATACAATTCAAATTTTTTAGGCGTATACATCAATATTATTTTTTTGGAAAACCCTATGAACATAAATATTGACTCGGTAGTCCTCACATCACTTCTAAAAAAACATCCTCATTAGAATGAGATGAAATTGATGAAATAGTTGAAAAACTAGCCATAGTGTCTGTAAAAAAACTTATGGATGATAGAATCTTCTTATTATAAATGATTCATGGGTAAAACTATACTATTTAATCATAAAAAATTATTTTTATTCTTTCAATTACTTATACCTTTTTGTTTTTTAGGAATCCATGGTTACTATTTGCATTCAAATTTTGATACTCCAAAGATTTATTTTTTGGATTCCTAGCATGGATACCCAGTAAACCGACAACACATGATGGTGTTTTTCAATTTTTAATACACTACATGAAATATTTTATAACTATAATTCACGTTTTATATTTTATATTATTTATTAATGAGAATTATATTATGATAGAGTAGTGTTTAAATGTCATAAAAATCATTTAATGAGGATAATACTTTATTAGAAGTAGCATATCGACTTGTACCTGTGAATAAGTATTAGGGTATATATAATAATATTTCACTATCAATACATATATAAAAAACTACTTATTTTTTTCAATGTTTCCATAGTGTTTGAAATAGTCCAAATAAAATTATTTTTGTTATTATGTTTCAATACTTATGAAATATATCAAATACCATAAAAAACTAGAATCCTCATAGAGGTATTTTTTAAGATAATAATCATTTCATTTAAAATATTTATTAATCCTTAATGTAATTAAATTTTTCTTGCACTACCAGAATGGTTGAAAGTACTTGTATTCACATGATATAATATACTTGTTTAGAAACAATTGGGAAGCATACCTTGTGTGAGAATGTACACATATATGAAGAAATTACATCATCAATAAGAATGATTCTCATGATGAAGTAGATTTGTTTGGATACTTATTTTGTTAATTGTCACATAGATCATGTAGAAATTTCATTGTCAAAAACGTTTATTCACTCATGTACTATTATCATTCAGTCACAAAGGATGAGTAACACTTGTTGATGAATTGTTTTTCAATAGATTCAACATTCTGTAAATAACACTAAAAATTTTTCATTTTTAAAAAATATACAACAATTAAAATCAATTTGGTCAAGTCAACCAATTTGATCACTAATAACAATTAATTTCATGAAAATATTTATTTATTTATTTTCATAGATATTTTGGGAGGTTATATTTAACATTTAACTATGTTCAAAATACCAAAAAATTGTCAACATGTTTATTTTGGAGGGAAGAGAAACCCCATGGTGTCTGGAACATAATTTGTTTTAGGTAGCATGGGGTTTCCTGTTGTGTCCAAATGGAATATGTTCTCAGTTTTATTTCCCATTACAAATTGTTGAAAGAAAAAAAATATCTCTTACTCAATTAGCCAAACCTCAATATGGTACACAATGTGCTTAGAATGACTCAAATTATATCATTTTAGTTTAAAATTTTCATTTTAGTTTAAAAAACACATCACATACTAAAAACTAACCAAAAACAATCATATTGTTATGATAATATAAGAAAGTGCTCCATAATTCATCTGTGTTATTATGTAATCAACCACACATCAATTTGACACACGGTGTGACCAATATGAGAACTACTATGTCTTTTTATTTACAATGGAAATTTCTTTTCATAAAATATGAATGTGACCTACTCAAAACTAGGTGAACACATTCATATTGTTTTGATACTTTAGGAAAACAATCCATCAGTCATTTATGATGTCTAGGAATCATCCAAATATCAACCTGATACCTGGTTTTCTTGGTATGAATCAAAGTGGCTATTATCAATTTAAAACTGACAATTTAGTTCAAAACATGTGTCACACACTGAAAACCATGAAAACATTCATAGATTACATTGATAATTTCGAAAAACAAGTAATAAATAATTTTTTATTTTTAGGAATGAGTATAACATAGTAACTTCTCGGTTCCGGAAGCCGACCATAGGTGCCCCATACCCAGTTGGTCACATGTCCTCATGCGCATTTCCCTGAATTCTAGATGCTATCGACAAATAGTAAGGGAATTGGGTGTGATAGTGGGGAAACTATGCCATCATTGGAAAAGTAACACAACAAAAGTAAAACAGATAACAACAGGAAAAGCATTAAAACATGTAGTAAGTAAACAGTAGAAGACTAAAGAAATAAACAACTCGATTACATATATATAATTATGTAAGATACATATTTCTAGGAACCCATCCAAACAAGTCATAATGTTGTAATACAGTAGTAAAACAAATTAAAAAAGAAAACATAAAACTCCAAAAATAGCGTAATCCTCATCTTTGTCCCATGCTCTCTAGCTCCACAGCATTCAAGTACCTGAAATGGAAGGGCACTTTCCCTAATCTATACCTGCAATAATATAATCTGTTTGGGACCAAAAGAAAGACCCAAATAGGGTGTGAGACTAATCCTAGTAGGAATCCACCCAAAAATAAGTGCCTAACCATCATAGAATATATATGGCAGTAAATAAGAAATAAGAAGTAGTAAACAAGGAAGTACTCAAAAGTAAACAATCCTACAGTTTCCCTTACAAACATTTACTATCAAGTATTTAATCAGACAAAAACAAATACAAGCAACCCTCAGGGTAGTTCTCACAGCCTAACCCCTCTGGTTTACAATAAAAGAGAAGATATTTCAATGAATATCTATGGAAGCACTCACCATCAATTCCCCTTTTAGCCATGTGTGATCAAAGACACTATGTGGAAGCACTCACTGTCAATTCCCCCAATAGTGGTTTTACGGTAACCTACAGGCACTCTAAGGAAGCACTCAACATCAATTCCTCCTGTGGCCTCATAACATAACTATAGGCACTCTGAGGGAGAAGTCAAAGTAAACCCCACCCTATGGTCTCAGAGCGTAATATTTATAATAAACATTATGGGAAACACCCAACGTCAATTTTCCCTATGGTCTCACTACACCAAGTTCTTGTAGCCCCGTATAAAGAAATCGTGCCCAAAGGATAAACAACAGCCAAAGTAAACCTCAATAACTATTTGTCTAAACAATTATAGCATATCATGGCATGCCAAATAATAATCACTACATCCTAAAAATACTAGGAATATAAAGTAAGTAGTATCCTAACATTAAAGGATAGAACAAATGGCCAATAACAATCAACATGGGAAAAACATTCATATCATGATAAAGATAACCTGATTCTCAAACAATTGACCTTTATCCAATCAAAAAAGGCATAACAGGAAAAACCAAGGGCTAAAACCGTAAACACATAATACCCCAAACGAGGGTATTGGGACCTTTTAAACATATAACTCAAATAATAACTATGTAAAGGCACAAACCACCTACCTCAGCGTCGTGAGATAGATATATGTGAACATCAGGACTTTAATTGACCTAGAATTCCATAGATCTAAAAAATGCTTAAAACCTTCAATTGGGGATAACTCGTGAGAGAAGAGAAAATAGGATACGAAGTTCTAGAAGAAGGAATAAATCATAGTGGTGATTACAATGCTATCTACGGTGGTCGATTCAGAGAACGGATGGCGATTCGGGGGTTGGGTGAAGATCAGTGGCCATACGATCGCTCCTGGATGAGACAAATGAAGAGAAAATGTGTTCTGTCGATTAGATGTTACCCTGGTCCATTTAATGAAAAAAAAGTACACAACATGTATTTTAAAAGTACATGATGTGTACTTGCCTTTTTTCCCACTTCTTTAGGTGGTCTCCAAGTCACCACACACGACCATGCACTTGGTCGTTACAGAGCCAGTACACGGTCACCCGTGACAACTGGGCACACAGCGTGTACTTAATGTACATGGTGTGTAATCCTGAAATTTCAAAAAACACATCCTCTCTAAAAAAGAAACAAAAAGAAAAACATACATGAAAAGAAGATCCAGCTTCTTACAAACTTCCCCCCATAAAGAAAATTTACCATGAATTTCTTTAGCAAGGCGGCGTAGAAGAAGAAACCTCGAACAGCTCCGGCCACTGTGATCATAAATCGGCCTTCCTCTCCTATGTCTCGTCCTGTACTCACCCATGCTACCATTGCAATCATACCAGAGGAATAGACCGACCATGGAGAGCCTTCAAACCTCAATAAAAAATTCGTATAGGATGCTCCTCAAATGAAGTGTCCACCTATAACTCAACCTCCTTGGGTTGTAAAACATGAGATAGGTCTGAGAAGTAACATCGATGCTGAGAAACGAGGAATACATCATGAATTTCCCAGTAACTCTGAGGTAATTTTATCTGATAGGAAACCTTCCCAACTCTCTCCAACATCTCAAACGGTCTGATGTACCTCGGTGAAAGCTTACCCTGCCTCTGAATCCTCATATTTCCCAACCTTGATGTGACACGCAGGAAAACCTAATCTTCGACCTCGAACTCCAGAGGTCATCTCCGTCGATCAGCATAAGACTTATGTCTTGATTGTGCAGTATCCATCCTTTTCCAGATCAACTCTATCTGCTCTGTAGTCTCCTAGAAAAGTTGATTTCCCAGCATAGATGCCTCTCCAGCCTCCAGCAAACATCAGGGTGATCGGCATGGCCTACCATAAAAAGCCTCAAAAGGTGTCATCTGAATAGATTCTTGAAAACTATTATTTTAGGAAAACACCACAAAAGGTATGTGCTTCTCCCAAGGACCTCTAAAATCCAAGATGCATGCTTAAAGAATGTCCTCAAGAACCTAAATTATATGCTCGGACTAGCCATCTATCTGGGGATGGTAAGCTATACTCAGAAGTATCTATGTACCAAATGGCCTCTGAAGTCCCTGCCAGACCTGAGAAATAATAAAAGAATCTATGTCTGAAACAATGGAGTGTGGAACCCCATGTAGATGTAAAATCTCTCAGATGTACAACTATCATAGCTCATAAACACTAAATGTATCCTTGATCAGAAAGAAGGGAGAAACCTTCGTGAGTCTGTCAATGACATCCCAAACTGCATCATTCCCTCAGGGTGACCTCAGCAAAACCGTCACGATATCCATCACGAAATCATTCCATTCCCACTAGGGAATGAGTAACTACTGCAAAATCCCTGCTCGTCACTAATTCTCCGCCTTCACATATTGATAGGTGGAACACCACATGATAAAACCAAAAATATATCTCTTCATACCTAGACACCAATACTGATGGTGTAGATCTCGATACATCTTGGTGACACTAGGAAGAACTACCCAAACCGAGGAATGAAAGTCTAAAATCATTTCCTCACATATCTCTGTTGGAACACAGACGAATCCACGAAAATGCAAGATCTTATCCTTGCCTACTTCCCATCCAGGAATAGGGTCCTCTCTGGACACACTCTCCCATAGGACTAGGCATTCTGAATCTGATAGCTGCCTCATTCGCACTCGATCAAGAAGAGTATAAGTAACAACTATAGAAGATAGAAACATCTGCCCCTATCTGTCGCGCACCTCCAAATGCATTTTAGAGAACTGAGTCATAACCTGCAACTCACTGCTGGCCTCATGAGCTGCCTGTATCTGATCCCTCCTACTCAATGCATTAGCCAAAATGTTTCCTTTCCCAGGCATATAGGCAAGCTCAATGTCAAATTATGGAAGGTACTCAACCCACCCTCTCTGTATCAAATTTAGATCGTGATCAGTAAAGATATACTTGAGACTATTGTGGTTGGTGAAAACTACAAAATGGTCTCCAATAATATAATGTCTCCAACTTCGTAAATCATGAAAAACTGCACCTAATTCGTGATCGCGCGTCAGGTAGTTCCTCTCATGGGGCCTCTACTGTCGAGACTCATATGCAAAGAATCCTTCTCCCTACATAAGCACTACTCAATGCCGGATACCTAATGAATCATATTAAATAGTATAGCTCTTTCCCAGATCTAGAAAACAAGTATCGATGCTGAATTCAACCTCCCTTACATCTCTTGAAAGGCTGACTTGTATGATTCTGATGAAAAGTACATATCACCCTTTTTAGTCAGGCTCGTCAGTGGCGCTTCTAAGACTGAAAATTCCTATATGAAATGTTTGTAGTAACCAGAAATCCCTAGAAAAATTCGCACCTCAAATACGTTCTTCAGATACTCCCAGGAAACTACTACTCTCACTTTATATGGGTCTACTGATACTCATGTCTATGAGATAACATTTCCCAAGAAGTGAATTTGATCCCTCCGAAAGTGGCCTTTTGAGATCTTAGCATATAACTGATACTCTCTCAGTGTACTCAAAACAATATTAATATGTGTAGCATGGTCATGACGAGTGTGAGAGTATACTAAGATATCATCCACGAAGACTACCATAAAAGATTCCAAGTATGGATGGAATACTCGGTTCATCAGTGCCATGAAAACTGAAGGCACGTTTGTGAGACCGAATGACATAAGGAAATATTTGTATAGACCATACCTGCTTTGAAAGGATGTAAGAGGTACATATGATGGTATAACATGCATCTGATGGTAACCAAACATCAATTCAATCTTCAGGAACCCCCAGTCTCTTAGAATCTAATCAAACAGTTCATTAATCCTCGTCAAGGGATATCGGTTCTTGACCGTCAACTGGTTCAACTTCTGATAGTCCACCTAATGTCTGGGGGTACCATCTTCCTTTTTCACAAATAGGACAGGCGAACCCCAAGGAAAAGTACTGGGTTAGATGAAACCCTTTATCTGTAACTCCTCTGACTACTTCTTGAGCTCCTCTAACCCTGGTGTAGCCATCCTATAAGGATGAATGGACATCAGTGCCGCTCCTAGCACAAGATCAATAGATAAGTATACCTCAATCTCTAGAGGAAACCCTGAAATGTCCTCTAGAAAGACATCCCTGAAATGATCCACCACTGAAGGAAAGTTCATCTGTGATGTCATCTGGTCATCCAAATATAGACTAGCTATCTAGGCTGTAACTCTTCCCAAACCATGATGCTCAGGTCCCGCTCTACTCATCTGAACATCCCATTTTCCCTTTAGTAGAAACAATCCAACCTATGGTGATGTGAAACTCACCCTACGGTGATAGTAGTCGACAACAGCCTGGAATGGAATTAATTAGTCCATTCTGAGAATGAAATCTTAACCCGTCATCTCTAGTATATAGAGGTCACAAAAGTAGTGTGACCCACCAACCTATATAGGGAACTCCTTTCACTATAGTACAGTAGACGTTCTTGTCCCCAACTAAGTGTCTAACATCAAGATATCATCAGAAGAAAAGATAAAGAGCCCATGGCTCTCCACTACTACAGTAGATATAAAGATATAAGAAGCCCCTATATTGAAAAGAGAAGCTAAAACAGAGGCAATCAGGATTGTACCTCAAATGATAGAGGGTCTTGGATCCTTATTATATTGGGTCTACTCCACTAAAAATGTCTGACCTACACCGCAGCTCTATTACCCTGCCTGACCACTCTATGTTGATCCACCCTGTTCTCGCTGAAGGCCTAGTGACCGGCTACCATGGCCACGACCTCCACCTCGGCCTGAATAGTATGAAGTACTCCAGTTCCTAGATAGGTGATAAAGTGGTGGTGCAGCACCCGAATGAGGAGTCATAGAAGAACCCCTATCACTAGCTATCAGTGAGAAGATCTGACAGAAGCATTAAAGATGACCTATTTTTCTGCATGATCAGAACTCCACTGGGTCTCTTGGGCAATGTGGCCTTGTATGCCCAACCCTTACACACTAGTAGCATACCACCTGGCTACCTGGAGGTGCATCCCTCCTACTCGGATATCCACGTGTATACTCCCTACAACACTTCCTGCTATCAGCTAGAGAAGCACTAACTCTAGATGCGGAACTACCCTGGCTCAAAGCTCCAGAATCCCTCAGGTCATGGTACGTGATCAACACCTGATTGACTATAGAATTGATGGATGTCAAACTGAAGATGTTCACCTGAGCCCGAATTTTGTGCCTAAGACAATCCTCAAACATCCTTTCCAGGAATAACTCATCTCCCCCAAGAAATGGGGTAAATCAATGCAACTTTGTGAAGAAAGAAGAATACTCCATAACTGAAAGAGTACCCTGCTCCAGACTCATGAACTCTCGGGCTCAATTGACCCTCAAAGTCTCTGGGTAGAAAAATTCATAGAGGGTATGCAGGACCTCATCCCAAACCATAACCTACAGGAGTCCCACCTACGAGATCAATCCCATAATCTATTGTAGGAATCTCAAAAAATATACGTGGAGAGAATCACCCTCCTCTCTGGAGGTGTCTCCAGATGCTTGAAGATTTCCAGAGTGGCTTCTAGCCATGACTCTTCATCCTGGGGTCCTCCATCCCCTGAGAAAGTGGTCGGATGATACTGTTGAAAAACCTGTGTCAGCTCAGCCATCGACGGGGCAGGATGCAATTCTCCCTAGAAGGTATGCATCCTCAACATAAATCCCTCTAGGAACTGTGCATTGGCACAAACATCTGGGATAACAGTTGTTGCCAAGATGATCATGACTGGAGGATCCGTGGGTAGTCCCTGATCATCCACATCTGTTGTCTGATCACTACCATGTAACTCGTAGAAAACCGAAGGACATCTTGGTGGCATGACTCTGCAAGTTCAAGCGTACACCTTATATCATGATTATCAAGGACCAAAACATATATGTTTATGAAGGGAACATGATAAAGGAAGCATTAAAGTTATTCAGAACATTGATACATGATGTGTATATCAACAACACAACATGTTCCCTTAAGCCTCCTCATGGGAGTTCACTTTTGTCAACCCATGATGTGTAACACCCCATAAACACATCACACTGTCATAACACATGACATATACTTGAATCCTCTCACCCTTCCCAAGCTCTTCAACATGGATAAGCCACACGGTTCTAATAGAACAAGTCTACATGATGTGTTAGTTATAGAAACAACGTGTACTAGACGAAATTCACTGACCTGTGTTGTTAGTTACACGACCGGTTACTCGGCTGTCTCTACAGAGTGTGTTTATTCCAGAAACGGCGTGTACAAGAAAGATTCCACCAACAAGTGATTTCCATTACACGGTCGGATAAAAGGGTTCTACTATACATAGTGTTAAATCATGACACGACATGTATAACCTAAGTTTTATCAATCCGTGTCGTTAGTCACACGAGTGGACACATGGTATACACAACAAGGAATGCATATAAAGAAAACGGCATGTTCCACCAAAGATTTACTAACCCCGTGTCTCTGCCCACACAACCAGTGACACAGTTAGAGACTACACGAAGTGTACATACAGTATGCGGTGTGTACTTAAGAGGAATAGTTTCTTCCCAAACAGAAGGACACATGATGTGTATTTATCATTACACGTTGTTTATTTGGGTTTTTGCAGACAGTAAGCCTCTGAAACTACTCTAGAACCCATAAAAATACTAAAATGAACATTAAAGTTCCCAATTATGATCTTTGAGGGCCAATACTCCCCATGAATCAAATAATGGAATCTTATTCATGTCATATTCAAGAAAAAACAATACAATCATCCACCAAATTCTAATCCATTAGGACCCATAACACCTCAAGAACCAATGTTTAGAGTTTATTAAAACAAAACCTTACAAAAACCATTACCTTATAAAAAAAAGGCATTATATCAAGGAATCTATCAGAACAACATGCATATTTAACACAAATTCTATCACAACAACATGCAATTGCTAATGCACCCTAAATGGCATTGTAAGAATGCATGACACATGATATCTAGAAAGTTCCTATATGATGCATGATATGGAATACCCTCATCTCATCGGTTTACAATAGAAATAGGACCTCAATAATATCAACAGTAGCAAAAAAAACATGTGAATCACCCAATGGTGAAACCAAATCAACTGTAAAATTGAAAAACTAGAAAATTTTCAATAATCGAGGTAAATTGGATTTTCCATTTACAAGAGTTAGCTAATTCCGAGCACAATTAATTACTAAGTACCTATTTACTTTTTATACCTGGCTATAGGCTTCAAATAGTAAGTCAAGAAGAAAATAATTCCTTTGATACCACTTTGTAACATCCCAGTTCCATAATCCGCTGAGAGGTGCCCTGTACCCGGTTGGTCACGTGGCCTTAATCGCATTTCCCTAAAAGTCAGAGGCTGCCCACTAGAAGCAAGGGCCTTGGATGTGATAGTGGGGAACCTACTACTTAATTGGAAAAGTAATATAGTAGAAGTAAAAAAGATAAAAGTAGTACAAGCAGTAATTCAACATGTAAATAGTGGAAGTCTGAAGAAATAAACAACTGGAGCATATATATATATATTGATAAATGATAGATATGTCTAGGAATGTATCCAAACAAGTCACAATTCTAGAATACAATAGTAAAACAAATCACAAAATAAAATAGACAATTCCATCCGCATCGCAAGCCTAAGCTTGGTCCCATTGTCTCCAGCTCTACATCGATCAAGTAACTAAAGTTGAAGGGAGCATGCTCTTATCTATACCTGCAAAAATATAATCTGTTTGGGCCCAAAAGCATGATCTACACAGGGTGTGAGACAAATCCCAGTAGGCATCCACCCAAAGGTCTATGCCTAACAGATAGTGAATATATATGGCAGACTATAAGCAAAAAGAAGGTGTAAATAAGGAAGTACTCAAAAGTAAACAGTCCTACAATTTCATTTACAAACATTTACATTCATGTAATTAATCATCCAAAAAAAATACAAGAAACCCTCTTGGTAGTTCTCACAGCCTAACCCCTTTCGTTCACAATACAATAGAAGATATGACAAAGGCTCTATGAGGAAGAACTCACCGTCAATTCCCATTTTAGTCATGTGTGATCAAAGACTCTCTGAGGAAGCACTCACCGTCAATTCCCCTTATAGTATTTTAACAGTAACATATATGCAATCTGAGGAAGAACTCAACATCAATTCCTCACGAGGCCTCGTAATGTAACTATATTCACTCTGAGGGAGCCGTCAACGTAAATCCACCCTAAGGTCTCACAATGTAATAATTATAACAAACACTTTGGGAAAGCCATCAACATCAATATCTATTATGGTCTCACTACACCAGGTTCCTGCAACCCCATGTAAATAAAGTATGCACAAATGATAAACATCATCCAAAGTAAACCTTAAGAACTACTTGGATAAAAAACTACAACATATCATGACATTTCAAATAATAATCACTTCATCTTAACAATACGAGGAATGGAAAGAAAGCAGCAGCAAAATAGGCCAGGCTAGACCAAACAGTCAATAACAAGCGACAAGGAAAAAACATCAATATCATGAAAAAGATAACTCTATTCTCAAAAAATTGACCTCTATCCAATCAGAAAAGGCATTGCAGAAAAAACCAAGGGAAAAAACTGTAAACACATAATACCCTGAACAAGGGTATTGGAAATGTTTTCACATATAACTTAAAGACTAACTATGGAGAGGCACAAACCACCTACCTCGACATCGTGAGATTGATATATGCGAACCCAAAGTCTTGAATCACCCTATAATGCCGTAGATCTATAAAAACACATAAAATGTTCAACTGAGGATAACTCATGAGGGAGGAGGAAATATGATATGATGTTCTAAAAGAAGGAAGAACTCATCGTGGCGCTTCCAATCCAATCGGTCACAATCTATTTGGATAATCGATGGAGAGTCGAGGTCTCAGCGAAGATCCACAGTCGTACGATCGCTCCTGGACGAGTCAGACCAAGAGAAAATGGGTTCTGTCGATTAGACACGACCCCGATCCATTTAACGAAAAAAAGAATGTACACATCATGTATTTTAAAAGTAAACTATGTGTACTTGCCTTTTTCATCCTCCGCTTTAGGTGATCTCAAATTCCCCAGACACGACCATGTACTCAGTCATTACACGGCCAGTACACGGTCATCGACGACAACTGGGTACACGGCGTGTAATCCTGAAATTTCCAAAAACTCCTCTTTTTCTCAAAAACAACAAGAAAGGAAAAAATACCTTAAAAGAAGATCCGGGTTCTTACAAACATAAATCAATACATGATGTGACTGGTATGAATCAAAGTTCTCATTTCCATATTGAAATAAAATTTTAGTAATAAGACACGTTACATACTCAAAACTAATAAAACACATGCATATTGTTTTCAAACTTTAAGAAAATGATAAATGAATCATTTAGGAAGTGTTGGAATCAACCTCACCTCAATCCAATTCACGATATCACCATTATGAATTCTAGTGTGTCTTTTGATTTAAAATGTTCATGTTAGTAAAAAAAATGACATACTCATAACTAATAAAGCACATTTAGATTATTTTTATAAATTATTAAAATGATCCATAAGTATATTTTCATGTGTAAGAATTACCCACATTTTAATCTGGAACATGGTTTTTTTGATATGAACCAAAGTGTTAGTAATATTTTTAAAATTGATATTTTAGTTCAAAACGTGTTTCACTCAATGAAAACCAAGAAAAAAAATCTAATATTGTCCTGATAATTTATATTAAGTATTCTTAAGTCATTTGTGACATTTATGTACTATTTTCATGTTAAACTAATGCACGATGTGATTAGTATGACTCAAATTGCATGTTTCTAGTTTTTAATAACATTTTAGTAAAAAAGTATATTTACATACTCAAAATTAAGAAACACATTAAGATTGTTTTTTACATTATTAAAACAATCCATCAATCATTTTTATGTGTAACAATCAACTTCCCCTCAATCCGATGCATAGTGTGAGTGGTATGACTCCAATATTGTCTTTTATTTAAAATTTACATTAATTTTATGAAAAAGAACTAGTGAAAAACTCAAAACTAAGAAAATTCATTAATATTATTTTGATACATTTGTAAAATGATCCATAAGTCATTTATAATGTGTATGGATTAGTTGAAACCCAATATGATACACAATGTGCTCTTTATGAAACAAAGTATCTATTATTAGTTTAAAATTGATATTTTAGATCAAAACATGTGTCACTCACTAAAAACTGAGAAAATGTTCTTGGATTGGATATATATTTTTAGAAAACTATTAATAATTCATTTATAATGACATGAATTTCATGTTTCCAAATTGAAATGACATTTAAAAAAACTGGTGTCATTCTCAAAACCAGGATAATGCATTCAGATTGTACGGATACGTTAAGAAAATGGTCTATAAGTTATTTTTACGTGTAGGAATTATTCTCAAATCAATCCAATAGATTGTGTGACTTGTATGACTCTAAGGTTTTCATTTTATATAATATTAACATTTTATATATTATTTTATTAGTGTTAGGTTTTCTTTATTTATTTATAGTATTACTAACATTAGAATTGTTTTCTTATACCGGTGGAATATTTTTTAAAATTTAAGGTAGTTTTTTTTTGACAATTGATACCATGGTCATGATTTTGAATAGGGGTTGGGTGCCAACCACAATAAAACATTGATTCTTTTTAATTTTCATATTGTACTTGATAATTTAATTGTAAAACAATATTTGAAATTTCTATAATATAGTGTTTTTGTGTATTTGTGATTTAATTTTAAATTCAATAAAATTATGAAATTTCCAAATATATAGTTTTTTTGTCATGTGCTGTAATTAAAGTAGAATTAAATAGTAGTAGGCCTTTTATCTTTACTTTTTCACCGTTTAAAATAGTCCCCTTTGTTAACATTTTTTTAGCACAAATAAAGGGGTCCTATTTTAAAGGTGCTTAGGAAAACAACTCGTTTTTTGAACTATTAAATCCCATATTTCATGCTGTTAAAGGGATGATCTATGATAGTGTATGATATTTTTCCAAGGTTCAGATGAATGACCCTTTCTATTTAAAAATGGAGGAGGAGATTGTCCATCATTAGCAGATAAAGATAGGATGATGACTAGTGATCATATCAAGGATAATGGTGAGATGAATAATGAATAAAGTGGGATCATCACCTTCATCGCTAGTGGAAACTACAACAGATCATGTCAAACCCATCACTAAATTTTAATTGTGTTAATCATAAAGAAAATATAAAAGGGTTATATTTATGAGCACTAGTGAGAAGTGATTATAAAGGTGTACCATTTATCAGTTAGTTTTTAGTGGTGATAAAGATGGATATTTATCAGTGCTATTATTATCACTCATAAAAACATTTAATAATAAGTATTATTAATATATATAAAATATTCATATTTATATTTAGAATGTAAAAATTATATATATACATTAATTAAAAAATTAATTTATATAATTCATATAAATATAATATATTAGTATATATTTCAATCCATTTGAAATCAAGAATTCTTTTGCACAAGTTTGGGTCAAAATATGTGGATTCAAATGGGTAGTTTAGCACACTCATATTTTTTTTGATATTTATTCCACAATATTTTTTCCTATCAAAATGGACAAAGAGATTGAGAATGCTCGGTATGGGTATTTTTCTTAGGTTCTTGTGGAAGTGGACCTCAACATGCCACTAACTGATAAAGTGGTAATGTTTAATGAATCAGTTGAAATGATCCTACATATTTAGTATAAAAATTTAAATCTTTCTGCGCTGAGAATCAAGTTGTATATAATTTCATGGTATTTTTCTGAAGAGATATAGTTGGTTATCTTCTTAATGAATGGGAATGATATGGATACTTATAGGATAAATAAGAAGAAGAAGAAATATGGTGGTCCTGATATTAATGGACATAGTCTCTTGGAGGGGATGACAAGACTATAATAGTTTATTATTTTGGATCCAACTATAAAAGCAAGAATATTCTTTAGAGATGCTCTAAATATAAATCTAACACTAATAGATGACATGGGACAAAAGGCCTTGGAGGAACACTATGAGATGTCGGAGGGACTGATTAAGATTCAACAAAGAAAAATTTATTTGATTAAATAATCATAAAAGAGATTATTGAACAGAAAGATTGGAATGATCAGTTGATAGATTCAAAGGAATACAAATAAAAGCAAAAAATTTATGTTGGAACTTCTGTGAAGATGAAATCCATTAATATACTCAATTGTAATGATGGAAAAAAGTTTTTGATTGAATCTTCCACTCTAGATGCTAGTGGGGAAGATGAAGAGCCACAATTACATTTGAATAGATTTAGTGGAAGTGCTTCTAGATTCTCAACCCCATTGGGAGTTGGTGTTGTAGAAAATCAAGGGAAAGCATCAACTAAATTTTTTTAAATCAGCACATGTGAATTCACCCAAATAATTTGGAAAAGTGTGAGGAAATCGAGAGGACATGGACCTTATTGACAAGGAGGATGTCCATGGGTTTGCTGTTGAAAGTGAGAAACATATAAATGAGTCTCCCTCACTGAAGGTAAGGGAGAACTCACTTAGATTACATTAAATTCTGAATAGATCTAATATAAAAGAGTTTTCCTTGAGGAAATTAGTAATGTTGATGGAATGACCCTAGTTGAAGGAAAACCCTAAGAACTGGGACCAAATTTGACTCTGAAGTTGTTGATGATAAGGAATGAAAAAATAAAAAAACATGGAAGAATGGATGTCATCTGAGAGGTAGGGGTGATGGTTGATTCGAGGCCACAAGATGAATTCTCATTTCCTTTTTTGGTGTATTGTCTGCTTTGCTTTGGGGCATTATATTTTCAATATCTTCCACAAACCATCTCTTTGTACTTTGTGCTTATTTAATTTTCAATAAATTTTGGAATCATGGGCTATCACCCTTGGTAAATTCTATTTTGGTTTAACGATATAAATAAAAAAAATTTATAATTATATAAATATATTTAGAAAAATATTTATTTATAATTATAATTATAAATAAAAATTTATATTTAAATAACTATAAAATTATACTAAATATATATAAATAACAATTTTTTTATTATATTTATAATTATACAGACTTATATGTTAATAAATATATATAATTATATAAAGGATTTCAACCCCATCTTGTTATAATAATAAATAAATATATATAATTATATAAATAAATATAAATATATAAATATAAAAATATATTTATAACTATATACAAATATTTATAAATATATTTATTTATAATTTTAATTATATATTATATATATATATTTCTAAATAGGATTTATATTAAAATAAATTTATATATATATATTATATAAATATGATTTATATAACATTTAATAAAACCTGTGTCTTATTTTAAGAATTTTTTAAATTTAAAATTATAAATATTATATTAGTGAAAATGTGTAATATATAATTTATATACATTAATTAAAAAATGAATGCGTATTGTTTTTTTTGGAAAGTTTGGGGCTTGAAGACCGCTTTGTTAAATAATAACAAAGATAAAAGGAGGAACATGCAAAGCATAAAATTCCCAAAAAAAAACACAGTAAAAGAGATAGTAAGAGATCGAGTTGCATGAGATATGGTACTAATACTATGGTGAGAGACACTTCCACCATGATGACTAGGATATCATCCCCTTCTCCATGTTTTTACCAACAACCGTGACCTAACTCCGTCATCCAAGAGTCCAGTATCACTAACATACTCCATTTGTTTTACATTAGGCATATGATCACTGTTTTTTTCCATCTGCTTCACAGCATCCTGAGAATAGAAAACAAAAAATATATGTGTACTCACCTTTGAGTGAAATTTTTTTATAGTTTGAACAAAAATATTTCCATAAGAAGAGGATCAATAACACTTCCTAATAGAATCCAAAGCACATCTTTCCCACACAACATCTAAAGCCAAATGGAAAGCAGTGATAGTAATAGAAACCCTCTGGCCCTTAGAAGGTTTAGAAACCACACCATTATCCTTATAATAAATAGAGAAATCATGGGACCTTTTTCCGGCATATAAGTGTTTCAGAAAAACAACAATGAAAGTCCATGTCTCTTCAATACGATCTTTCCTTGAGGCCAAAAGTTTAAGAGTATAAAAATTTGTAACTTCCCTACCATGAGCAGATTTAGAATCCAACCAAGGTCCTTGAAGAACCATTGTAACAGCACAGGCAGACACCACCAGAGTCTACAATCCACTTCTCATATCATTTTGAACATATATATTTATATCAATGTCTATGTGAAAATATGTTCATGCATTATGTTGTGTGTGTGTGTTTTTCCTATGTGTATATATAGATGATGTCCATAAATAGGCTTATGTATGTATATATATATATGTCTGTGTGTGTGTGTGTGCACATGTATGTGGGATTCACTTATATATATATATATAATGTGTACATATGTATATGTATGATAGGCAATTAGTTAATTATAAAATTATAAATATATATAATGCTATAAAAAAGTATTTATAAAATTATAAATAATTAAATATATATTTAAGTAATTCTAGATTTATAATAAATTTATTGGAATTATTTATATATTTATTATATTCATAATTATATATACTAACATATTAATATATATATATAATTAATTAAAAATATATAATTATTTTAATATATTTATAAATATATAAAAATATTTATTAATATATTTATTCATAATAAGAATTATAAATATTTTTTTAAAAGGAAGGGTCAAAGCCCATAAAATAAATAAAAAGAAAGTACAACGGAAGTGAAAGGATGGGGTCAGACAGAGCCACTGCCCTCATCGAAGAAATTACAGACCATGTTTTTGCCTAATCATAGAGAAAATCTTTTTCTCATTCTCTCGAAAGTCATTCCAATTTATACTTTGTTCCCGCCCATGACCCCAACCTCTAGTGTAGCTCTCTTCTAATCTTCTTGCCTATTGGAGGAGGCTTTCTATATCTGTGTCATCTGAGTCAGATTCAATCAATGGTTGCAAGTCATCCTTTGGAGCAGCCTAATCCGCCAGTCCATGCCCCCTGCCATGATATCTTGGATGACGACTTTGCTTCCACGTTTTAGTTTGTTGTCTGGAGTCATCCATTAATTCATTTCCTGAGTGAAAGACCTTATTGACATGCATAACATTGTACCCTAAAGTGTCAACTCCTTGATCATCATGGGACAACACATCAGCAACTTTTCCATTATCCTCATGAGGGGGGGGCACACCACCAGGAGCAGTGATTTGGGGTAAAACCACCACATCCAAGGGGGAGGGAAGAGAAAACTTCGTAGCTACATCATCAATAAAAAGTATAGACAAATCCATTTTTCTGGATTCACCTACATAACTTTTAACACCAATGGAGTGCACAACATCATTGTGGATGATGTCGTTCGATTTCTTGGGAACAACCAATTGAAAACCATCATTGTAAATTATCTTTTTTCTTACCTTTTCTCTTAAAGTTGATAGACAGTTCCTGCCTCAAATCAAAATCCACCCCTTCTTGATCTTTTGCTTCAAGCTCTAAATTTTTTTTCTCTTCCTCCAAGTTAATGCATGTCCTTGAAGCAGACTTAACAGCCCCTGATTCAATGTTCTATTCTCTGCCATGATCACATGGAGTTTTATTGACAACCTCATGTCCATGTATAAGAGTGTAGAAAACACTATTAGTTCTATTTGTGTGAGCATATAACACACCAGGAATTGTTGGACCCCCTATTTCTAGTTCCTTGTTTGACAATATCTGCAAAATAGGTATTCCCAACCTTCTGAGTTTTATCAGCAGTGATTTCGCACCGGTATTCTGGTTTTTCCTTTATGGGGCCACGCCATCTTGTTTGTTCTGCATCAACCAATCTGCACATCGCAGCAACATGTCCATATTTCATGCAAATGGTGCATTATGAGTTTTTATGACAACTTGCAGAGGAGTGGCCCATTCTAAAACAGCATGAACAAAAATCTGGCAACCATTCAAACTGGATTATAAGTTCTAGTTTGAATTCCCCAATAGTCAAAAAAACTGTATCAATCAGATCCTGTGAGAGATCAATCTTAACCAGTGCTCTGGCGTAGTGACCATACCATGCTCTCTCAGTTTCTTTGTCTAATTTTATCGGTTTTCTAATAGCAGTGGCAACATCTCACAGAATTGAAGGGTTCCAGAAGAACCAATTCAGCCCAACGATCCGAATCCATGTTTGAAAAATGGTATTTCATGAGAAGTACAGATCAGAATGAGGATCCCATTCTTGAAGCGAGAGGTAACCAGGCTTCAAGTGAATAGGTCCGAAGCCCCAAGCCTATAAATTTTGTTCCTTTGAAGAGAAGATAGCGTGAAACAGGCCCTTACCAATTGAAATCAGTGTCCATTCTTCTAACCCCTAGTGCTGTTGAAGCTGGGATTTGATGTCTTCAAGATTCAATGGAGCTTTGTTCCGCGTCGCCGAGAGTCTAGCCAGTAGCGAATGCCGACATATCTTGAGATGGTCTTCTAGCAATTTAGGGTTTGCCTCCACAAAATCCACCGACCCATTTCGATGGATTATTTTACGCAATGATTCCAAATTTGAGTTGACAAAGAGTCGATTTGTGGTTTTAGGTTTCGAAGAACTCACATTGTTCATCGCTTCATTCCCAGGGCAGACGCTCGTCTATATTTCATTGTCACAGTTAGCCCTTTTCTTCGCAGGGGGGATGAAGGCATCCTTCGGATCAAATTAGTAGTCGAGATCCGCAATGGATCAGGGATTCACCAGAGGTCTTCATCGCGTCGTCGGGGAGTGCTCCCCATTCTCCATCTTTCATTATAAATATATATATATTTGAATAACATTAGATTATACAAAATTTATTTAAATAAGAAATATATTTATCTCATAAATATATATAAATATATAAATATTTATAATTATATAAAAATATTTATAATTGTATAAAAATATTTATAATTATATAAAAATAATTATAAATAAATTCCATTATAACTTGAATTATAAATAAATTAATATATATATATATAAATAGTTATAAAATTATAGTAAATATAATTAAATAATAAATATTTTATTATATTTATAATTATATAATAAATATTTTATTATATTTATAATTATATATACTAATATATTAATAAATTGATATATAATTATATTAATATAGATAATTATAAATAGATATTTTTTATTATTTAAATATATATTTAAAATTATATAAATTATTATTTTTAATTATATTGATAAAACTATTAAAATTGGGTCTTTATCAGTGGTTTTTGAGCACTGGAAAGGTGGAGATAAATCATATATTTATCAGTACCAGAATTTTAGTGTTGATAAATATGTGTTTTATCAGCCTTTTTTTAGCACTGATGAAGTTGTATCTTTATCAATGCTAAAAAACATAGATAAATATATGTTTTATCTACACTGACTATTTTAGCACTGATAAAATGTATCTTTATCAGTGCTTTTTTGAAAGTGATGATAAAATCATTACATGATGTTTTTAATAGAACCCTATCAGAGACCTCCTCCCTCAGGCCTTCAATCTTTTGTTGAATCAAACCGTCCTCGCCGCTCTTTGTCAAGATTCTCGACGAACTGATCCACTCATGATCTAAGGTATATGATTATTTCTTCTTCTCTTTAATCAAGATATTCATTCTAATTCCAATGTCTATGGGAAATTGGATAACAACACACATGTCCATCCATTGAGAACCATCGTAAATATTCTCCTAAAGCACGGATGACATGATGTACCCCGAAATTTGAAAATGAAAAAGTATGATATCACCCCACTCGAATTAAACACTCCCTCAACCTGTCACTTCCTATTACAGATTACGCACCAACAAGGGAAAGTTAGTTTCAATTCTAACTTCTTTTATTCTCTACATAAATGAGGCTTTTTGAGTCTTCTTTGTGATTCGGGTCTGGTTCATCAAGGTTAGGGTTGATTTATCTCTTATTTATCCTTTCTTCATCATTTCATGTTTTTCCCTCAACTCCCCTTACTACGTGAGCACCATATAAACCCTAGGTGAGTTTTTTTCTAAATATATTTGATATAATAGTTTTTAGGTGTATTATGGGTTCTTCAAGACTTATTTCTTTGGTAATTTACAGTTTTGTCATCAATGTTCTTGATTGACGTAGGTTTCCCATCATAATTATCATTAAATTCAATAACCATAACATAAAATGTTTTAAATTATTGTTTTGGATACCTAATAATAGTATTGAATATATATATATATACATATATCAGGAGTATTTAAAAGGAAAATGAAATTTTAGTTGATTTGAATTTCAATGAAATAGTTTTTTTTCAAGCTTGATGTAGTCCTAGTGGTGTAGGGAATATTTTCCATTCTTGATGATGTACTATGCCTTAAGGCTACTATAATAGAACTTTAGGCCATGTAATAGTCATCCTACCCACTAGGATTTTAAGATAAAATATCCATGTAATAAAAGAGCTAGTTGGGTTGGTTACCTTTAGGGGATATGACCATCCATTCCCACTGATGTGTGTGCAATGTGTGTGTGTGTTCGAATGTAATTGTATCTGCATTCACCTAATATATAACCTCTCACACCATTGATTTGAAATTTTTATGTAATGTATATTTTTATGGGTTTTTATATTATAATATTTTCTTTCGTTTTCAATTTGATTTTTATGGTTTCACGGAATTCTAAGGGAATTCATGTAAATTTAAAATGAAATTCTTGATCCAATCTTGGTCTAGTTTTTTGATTCGCTAACGGTTGAGGTTCCCACTAGGATAATGTTTGGTCTCTTCTGCATTATGCCTATTTGATTTCTATAGATTATTTCTTCTGTTCAACCATTTGGTAGAGATGGGTAGGTCATGATTACATCTGTTTGGTGGAGTTAAAACTGTATGAGCCTTCTAATTGTTTTAATTAGTGGGGATTCAGATGTTCGTATAGATTATGTGTATATTAATAATTGAAAATAATCTAGAATTAATTTTTATTCTTGAAAATTTTAATTATATATAATTTTGATTATATTGAATTAATAATTTATATAAATAATTTATAAATAATTTTGAATTAATAATTATTTTGAATTAATATTTTTTAATTAATATTTATATTGAAAGAATGTATATTAGGAATTAAAATAATAAATTACAATGATAAGTATTGTTTTTTTAAATATATATATAATTTTTACCAATCACTATATTTTAAAGTATATATGATTCATCATCATATTTAACCATTACCACGTGTAATAGATTTTTTACCAATAAATGATGTTTTCTATTTTATTAAATTTTGGTATCATGATTCCTAAAAAAAAATTTATTTTTTAAATGAATCCCTTTATATATATATGAATATTAATTTAAAATATATAATATTTTTTTAAATATATATTTTTTTGTACGAAATACTTCTCAATTATAATATATTTTATTTTAAATTCTCAAACACCCTTCACTATTTCCATATTGCTAATTATTTTATTATATATATATATATATAAACATATACATTATATTTTTAAAAATGAATCTTTTAATTATAATAAATTTTATTTTTAATTAAAAATATTAATTTAATAAAAATGATGACTTCCTATAAAATAAAGTTTATAAAAAATAAGAGCAATTTTATAAAATAAATAATTAAAAATAAATACCTCCCAAAATATTAGTTACATAACACCTTTATACATCAATATATGACCAAAGTGTAATCTAATCCATGGTTGTACTTTTAAGTGCTGATTTAGCTAAGATGGATCTCATAATGATAACCACTATTGTAAACTTATCCCACATGTGATTTTGTTCCAACCACACTCATTGTAGTTAAATTTATTATTAGTATAAGACAAACCTTATTTATTATACCTTCTTCCCAGGCTTAACCAAATTTATAATATGGTTTTGAAATTCATAGACATATGCATCTGTAAATTTTGATGAATTAGTCTTCCATTTTTGGTTGGTTTTGTATCATTTTGTTTTTTGATTATTATAGATGGATTTATTTTCTTAACAATTTTAATTAAAAAAGGGCAGTCTATGATCCTTTTTAAAAGTAAATTTATTTATAACTCATTAAGTTAAATTTATTTTTTCACTGTATAATAAAATTTTGTTTTATAATTGAAGAGATAAAAGTCAATATAATATTCAAAAAAAGGATTGATAGATTGTAAATTTAAATAAAAACATATACCGCTTCTTCTGTACTTACCAAACATTAAGTATAATATAGTAAAAAAAAGAACCAAGACATTTAATATTTAGTTATGTGTTCATAAAACATTAAATAACATGACCAAAACATCCTTAGGGGAACATTTTGACTAAAAATAGTACTAATAAGGAATTTGAAGTAATGAACATGTATACTATTACTATTATTGAAATGAAATAAGAAATTACCAAATGTGTTCTTATAAATCATATTTAAGGCAAAACATCTTATAAATTAACCTTAAAATCCATAATAGATTAATTAATATGTCATTTATAACAAATATTGTTCAATTTTACTTAAATTTCACTCAAATATATATGGATTTCAGCCTATCTCTAAAGTATTATGAGGGGGAAGATCCATATGCCTACTAAAAGGATTATAGAGAAGCAATTTGGATTCAAAGGAAGAGGTGTATGGAAAGGGTATGCCACTATCTCCATCCAACCCATAGGGTATCCATTATAACCCCACACCCACAACCTTATCATCCCAATAAGTTAAGAACTAATGAAATTAAGTCCTCATACAAAACACCTTTTTCCTTTTCATGGATTAATTAAAGGATTACTTTAAATACTACAAGGCTATATCAACAAGAGTGCATGAAAGACCATCTAGCTGAGCATTCTCACAGTCACTCCAATCAAGGAGCCCCTTATAGGGATCAACCCACTGCTTCCAATTTACTTATATTTAGGAAGAGAACTATAAAATATTATTTGATGCTTCACCAACTCCCAGACCTAGGAAAATTTACATATAAGGAGACAACTTTCATCCTCATTAACTTTATTTATCACATAGTTATTGTCCGGTTTTTTTCCTATGAGTCATCACCCATCTCTCTTGAATATGAACTAATGTTTTGTGAACTACATTGAGTATTAGTCATCCCATACTAGGTACAAGTGATCATTGTGGATTAATTCATAGGATAACATCGACCACCTATGGAGTAATACTTATCTTAAAGTCAATTACCCATTTCCATCAAAGCATGAGGATATTATTTGACTAATTAAAATGTTGGCTTCTTCGGATTTTAAAGGCCCATATTTTTATATTTATTTACTTTTTAAAATATTAATATTATTGAATAACATAGTATGGATATTATTAAAAAATGGATGGATTTAAATAATACGAAAAATAGTTATAATATGGGGTGAAAGTGTTAATCATGTTTGCAAATGATCATGCATATTACCAATATACAATCATTTTCCCATGATTATGCTATTGTTATTCAAGAATTATTAGTCCATAGGAGTTGAAAGGAAACTTGATCTATTATGGAATAGATATAATATATAAATGTCGTACTGATGGTATAGAAAATTTTTATATTTATACTGACTGGGATGACACTTTATTTTATGGATCAAATGATATGATTACAAGGTTGAAAAAAGATGAAGAAAACATCGATGATGTGATTACCCGTGTGAATTTTGATGAAGATCATATTGGGGAAATGATAAAGACAGTTGAAGATGATCTTCATGATTTTCTAAAATTTATTGAGAAGTAAAAAAGTTATGAAAATACACCATTTGATGATGATTTTTCTAAATATAAAGCATTTTCAGCCATTATGAAGCTTTATAGTTTTTAATTTTGAAATAGATGGAGTGATTATAGTTTTAATGAACTAATTACTCTCCTAAATAATATTCTCTATGAATATATTGAGTATCCTAGATGAACATATGATGCTAGAAAAGAATACTACATTCAATGGGAATGATCTCTAAAAGTATAAATGCTCATATAAAGGACTATATACTATTTATCAAGGAACAAATATCACTTTAATAATGTCCAAAGTATTTTTATTTTCGATTCAATAAATAAGAATAAGGTTGCATTAATGTTTTATGGTAATTTCAAACCATTTTATGGTTTAGGAACCCATAGAGAAGTGATGAGACTACAAGAAAATTTACATGGAATACATAAACAAGAAATAAACATGGGAAACTTCATCACCTAAAATAATCTTCTCGGTGGAACATAATTGATCATGGGTATCTTGAATTTGGAAATGAGCCAAGAAAACTTCATCTTTCACTACCTGCAGATGGTGTGAATCCTTTTGTTTTTTAAATTTGCAGTCACAGTACATGGTTTATTTTGTTTGTAAATTATAACTTTCCTCAATGGTTATAAATGAAATAATTATACATTATGTTAACTTTTCTTATATCTTAACCAAATAAATCAGGTAATGATATTCCTTTTTTACTTGGATCCGTTGATTGATGATTTGATATCATTATGGAGATTCATGTGTTATATTGTATTAATCTTAAAAAAATAATGTTTTCAAGTTTGGAGCCATGTTTCACTAGATAATAAATGAGTTTCTAGGTTTTAGAGTTTTTTAGATATATAATTAAAGGAACTCAAGGGTGACCCATTTGTGAATAGGGAACATAGTCAATTTGGTTGAAAAGTTAATCGATGACTATGTTTTTAAGACATCATAGATTTCTACCTGTGTGAATAAGTGATGATCATTAACAAAATCATTCGATGAGAGTTTAGAAAAATATAGAACCCAATCTCCCCTAACAGGTGATAAATTTTTTTATAAGTTAAATGTTATGAAAATTTCTTTTGGTATTCCTTTTCTGAAAAACCTTATAAAAATTTGTTGGAAAATGTTATTGTATTTTTGAATTACCATAAATTAATGGTCTATACATCATAAGTTTTCTTGATATTATGCATGTTGAAAAAATTCATATGATAGTGTCACTAAAATGTTACTAAACGCACCCACAAGAAATGATGGAATTAAGGCTAGGGTGGATATGATTGACATGAGAATACAGGAAGATTGAAAAAATTAATTTTCTTCCTAAAACTTATTACACTTATTCTGAGAAGGAGAGATATCTATTTTACAACATCTCGAATGATGTAATGGTTCTAGAGGGTTATTAATAATATATCAAGAATAACATAACAATGAATGCTTTATAGTTAAAGGGTCTGATATAACCTAACCTTAATGTTATGATGGAAGATCTAATTCTTAAATCTTTACATTTCATTTCCCCACAAAATTTCTAGTATATATTAACCAAGATCTATTTATTTTTTCAATTCTATATTCAAAAATGTTATAAAGCCAAAAAATTTTACAATTACGGGAAAAATAAATTTATATTTTATTTTTTGAATTGAAAATTTTCTTCTTAATGATATTATTTGATATGATGGTTTACTTGTAATGAGAGATTAGATTATGTTGTCCTTTACATTATATATTGATGTACCCTATTTAACGGTATATGATAATTTTGAAATGGTATGTAAAAAATAAATGTTGGCCAAATTTTTTTATTATGAAGCGATACATTAATGAGGAAACCATTAAATTATATACTGAATACATGTTTTTTGAAGAAATCATTGGTATACTAGAATCTGATCATATTAGCTGGATTATGGGTGAAGAAAAATTATATAATATATGTTGTAAAAATCACTATTATAGATCAAGATCATACCCACCATTATGGTTTTCATATCCATTTAAATTATTCCCTATATGTTTGAACCAATAGATAAATTCTGATGAATTTGAATCCATCAAGGGAAGAAATATGGTTATAAAATATATATAATCAATAGTTTATAACATGGTTTTGAGATCCTATTTTAGAAAGTCAACTTAAAATATAGATTAAATTTCAGAATGACTTCAATGGTTAGCTATAGGACCAAGTGTGAATGTATTATCTTAGAATGGTAATGTAACTAATGGGTATACCTTCTAAAACAATCAACATGATGAATTTAGTACAATGAAAAATAGTGGTATTATAATTATGGTTGTATAGATTCATGTATCTAGTACCATGGAATGAAATAAAATTTCTATGAATATTTCATACTTTAGAATCATCAAAAAAATATGAGAGTTGGATTGTATAACATTACAGGTGATGATTTTTCAATGCAAGTGGATTGATAATATGAGTGCTATTAAAATAGATAAAATGTAATTTTTTAAAGTGGATTTCAGTAATTAAGGTTACTAAGATATACCATTTATAATAGAATCATATGAATTAAATGTATTTTAGGTTCCTAAGCGCAATAACCGAAAGTGCTAAATTATTCTGTTATCAACCAAAAGAACTAAATAATTAGATAAAAATTAAAATGACATGAACCTTTATTGGGGATTCATAATCATTTTATAGATCTCCCAATGTAGACAAGATATTATATGTCATAGGTGTCAAAGTTGAGGGATTTAGATATGTAATAGCGAGGTCAAATCCCTCAATCCTTTTAAAAAAGAGTTCTATATCCAGGTTAATGTTTTGTAATATAATTTAAATTATCTTAGATTACTATCATTTCCCTCGTATATTTTCATAAATTTAAATAAATGTTCAATAATTGTTGTATATAATGACTTCAATATGTTCCAATGCTCCCAATCCTGAGGAATATCATGTTTCTCAACCTGCTGGTGCTCACAATACAAAGGAACATCAACCTTCAGCACATGATGATACTACCAATCTAGAGGAACAACATATTGATGTCGCAAAACCTGGGGAAATAGTAAAGATGGAAAAATTAGTGTCCTAGAAAAAAATAAAAATTTCATAGGGTAACGGTGTTAGAAAATATTATTAAGGGGAGAAGTAAAGGCATTGAATTTAAGGTTGGATTGCATGCACGTCATGACTAGTATTTTAACCCCAACAAGGCCATGTTAATAAGTTTCTTTCAGATCATCACTCAATGATATGTTCTAATTGATGTAGATTCATGGAACAATGTTATGGACAAAACTAAGACAACATTTTTAGAAGATATTAGGGTATCATTATGATATATTAACTTATTTACTAAAAAACTAAATAATTAAACATTGAATTACTCTTCATTATCCCATGGAGAGTGTATTTATAGTAGATAACTCCTTGATAAATTTTGTATTAATATTTACTAGAAAGTCCCAAATAGGTTTTTAATTTTTTTTACAATTATTCATTTCCAAGATGATTAAGTGAAAATAAACCCACACCCACAATAGATATAGGCACACTTGATAAGAAAAGAATCATGGGATGCATTTACTGGTCATCATGTGGATACATATTTTATGTTCTATTGTGACTAGTAATATTTTTTTTTAAAATACATGTATTAATCTCTTTTATTAAGAATTTTTAACTTATTAAATAAAAATGGAGTGCTGAAAATCATCAACAGGTATGAAAACCAATATACCCATACTATAAATAAAGGAAAGTTTGAAAACAAATCGGTACATATTTTAAATCAACCTTAGTAATTTTATATGACATGAATCAAAAAAATAATTATGTTCCTCTATTTATATGAATATTTATGAATCCAAATCCAAAGACACATCCATCTCACAACAAGTTCCATGGAATAAGGAACATGTAAATAAATAAGGGATTATAAAAGATTAATACACAGAAAAATTGTAAGGAGCATGTGTTTGTATGTCATAATAAAATTTTTTGATTTAAAAAAGTATTACATAATATTCATTACTTATTTAAATATATATTGTAAGTAAATTAGACACAAGAATCATATTCATCAATACCCAATGAATAACTACTATTATTGGTCTTGATGTGACCCAAAAGGTATGGATGCATCAGAGGTGTGGGTTTTGGGGTGAGTCCCTAATCACGTTTTAGAAGATAAATGAAAAGTGGGATAAAGATACGAACATATAAGATTTTCAGGCATGATTATATTATCTTGAATAAATATTTAATCGGTAGTAAGATTTTCTAGAAAATGTTATGGGATGAAATCAATGAAAGAAACAATAGAAGAATAAACACATTGAGGAGATCCCTTCCGCCACACCCACCATCATTTACGGAAGTTATTCCACTAAATGAGATGTCTAATATGAGGTAATAAATAATCTCATAATTGTTTATTTGAAATTTTAATCATATAAACAAGGATACCTTTCCTATACTAATATTATATAGGGTGAAAATAATTGTGAGTTATATCTAGAAACACCAATCCATCACCATGTTATGAGGGATGTCATGTTCAATATTAAAGAAGATATTCTACACAATAGAAATCCTCCAATAGGTCATGTGGGAGTGAGGATTAACATATCTCATGAGTTGAGTGATAAGATACCTATTACACTTGATGACTCAGATATTTATATGGTCAAGAAACCAATCAGAACATTCATATCAAGTCCATTTGATCTTTTTAAAAACATTTTGACAAAGAGGTATTCATTTAAAATTTATTTTTCCTGAAAATACATTAAAAATTAATGAAAAAAGGTTTTAAATTTAGAATATAATTATAAATGGATAATGGGAAGGGATGAAATTAATTTTTGAATAAAAAATATCTAATGTATCAACCATCTAATTAAAAATATTTTCACAAAGCACCTTTACCCCGGATATTCAATTTCCACATTTACTATTATTAAAGGCTCATGCAACTACATGGATAATTTTTTGAGTAATTTCATAGTTGACTATGAATAAAAAATTTATAGAGAGTCTATTATTGACTAAAATTTTATTATGAATTTAAATTAAATACTCATGTATGAATGGATATGAGTCTTAGTTGTAAATGTAAATTTGAGGTGTGTTTTCCAGATTTATTTTTTATATATTTTATCTACTATGTTAATTTTGAATAAATATAATTCATATTTTTTTCAAGAATATATATCAATACTATTTGAAGGGAAAACCTTGTGAACACAAATATAGACACATAATCCCTCACATCATATCTACACAATAAACCTCATTGGAGTCAGGTCAAATTGAAACAATAATAGAAAAACTAGCAGCAATGTTTGAAATAAAACATATGAGTGAAAAACACATATTACTACCAAATATGAAAGGGTAATTATAAACTTTAATCATATAAAATATATTTACATTCATTTTATCAATTATTTATTTTTTTGGTAGCATTGGTTACACATTGAAGTCAATTTCGATTTTAAAAGATTTATTTTTTGGATTCAATACATGGGCACTCATCAAAATGAATACACAAGATGACGTTCTTAAATTTTTAATACTCTAACTATACCATTTTATAACTAAAATTTATGTTATATATTTTATATTATGTTTTAATGGGAATTATTTTATGATAAGGTAGTGTTCAAATATCATCAAATTCATGGAATGAGGAGATTCCATGAGTACAAGGAGCCTATCGACTTATACAAGTGGATAAGTATTAGGGTATATATAATATAATTTCACTTTCAAAACATATATAGAAAATGAAGTATTTTTATCAATATTTCTATAGTATCTAAAAAAATAAATGGAAATATTGTCGTCATTATTTTTTCAAATTTATGAAAAATATCATATACTATCAACAAAATGGTATCCCCGAGGATGTATTTTTTAAAGATTATTACAATTTCATTTATTATTTTTTTTTAAATTTTGTGTAATTATAACTTTCCATTACTACTAGTCCCATCAAATTTATTCATATTCAATGGAAGAATTTTATTTATTTATAAATGACTAGGAAACATACCTGGTGTCAAAATGTACACATATATCATGAAGATGTGACTTCCTATTACTTATTTTGTTTATTTTTTCATCATTTAATCCGGTTTTTATTTTATTTCCTTATGATTTTTATCACCTACTTATTTTTTTAATTTCCGCATAGATCATGAGGAAATGAATTCATCAACAAGTATGATTGTAATGTCTTGAACCAGGTGGCACACAGTAGTTCCCTGAGCTGATCAGTTTCATGCCCTCAATCACACCTCCACGTATGCTAGAGGTTACTGACTAGAAGCAATGGTATAATCTAAAACATGGGAAGACTATACCTCATTTATTATAGTAATACAATATTAGAAATAGAATAAGAATAACCAAATGATATATCCAAAAAAATAGAAAAACCATTATCACATAATGACTAAAATATGAATACAATATCCAAAACCCAAATAGTAGATATGTCATTCCAAGTAGGTGTCAAGTGTCAAATGAAAAAACCAAAATAAAGACACACGGACACTCCCAAATGGTCCCTGACACCCTGTCTAGTTCCCTTGTACATTCTCCATCATGACTCAACATTATAACTTATGGATATTGACCTTATCCTGTCCTACAACTAAGAAGTATATTTGGTTACCGACTAGGCATCTTTATTGGCTCTGAGGAAAACTCAGTTATCCACCACTAATGGAATCTAAAAAAATTCCATTCAAAACGAATGTATGATGTTGTATAAATAATAATGTGCAGGTTATATGATAAGAAGTTCAAACATTTAAATAATCATTATTTGACCACATAACCTCTCGGTTCTAAAGGGAACCCGCACCATCAATACCTACTTCATCCCATGCCAGAGTCTGAACCATATCACATATTCTATTGAAAACTCATTACTACACAGGTGATTTAATTATCCATTTCATTACTTTTCATAGTAAAACCACTTGGTACCACAGTACAATGAAAATCTCATGGGAATAGAGCATCATGCTAAGCACCCCATGGGTATTTGGAGCCTATTTACCTATCCAACACCTCAATTCCACAAGGGTATTTAGATCCCAAAACCTATCCAAAACATTATATCAAATATTGGTATTTGGTTCTTCAATCTCTATCCAACACTCATTTATCACACATCAGTATTTAGAGCCTCAGTCCCTATCCCACACTCATTTGTCACACATGGGTATTTGGAGTTTCAGTCCCTATCCCACACTCATTTATCACACATATAACAACTATCACAACATCAAAAAAATCATGATCACATATACATCAAGGTTAAGAATCATTAACCTTCATATAAAAAAATCTCATTTAAGTTCAACTTATAAAATTTTCACAATATTCATAATTCTATATTTTAATTAATTGAAATAATATGAATAATTCACTATTAAAACAATTTAAAGAATTTAACTATAGTTTTAATTAACCATTCTAGGTTAAGAAAAACATCCCTTTTATTCCCATTAATACACTAATTCAACATTAAATTATTCAATAAATTCAACAATCCTATCAATTGACCTATTATAAAAACCCATTAATAAATCAATTTAATGTCCCTTTATAAAATTATTTCTACTCATTTAATAATCACATAGAAAATCAATTAATCAACTAATTTATTCAATTCAAGATTCAATTTTCAAACACGGAAATTGAATTCAAAAAATTAATGCATGGAATTGGAATTTGAGACTATGAGAATTTAATTTAGACCACCCACCATATAATTGTTGACAAACGTTCACCAAGGTAAATCCCCAATTTAGGTGGAAGAACTAGGAAAATGATGAAGATTGTGATCTAGATCCAAAACTGGGGGAGGTGAAGATTCATCAATCGAGTCTTTGATTCACCAAGAATAGAGGATGGAATAAATTGGAATTGTTCTGAAGGCATTAAAATTCATAAGAAATAGCTGAGGTCCTAGTGGAGTGATTTGGGTTAATACCACAGGGTTCAATATTTTATTTTAATTTTTATGGGGTTTAAATTTTCATGGACATGGTTTCCAATACAGTGATAATGTTTTTCCCTAGCCAAGAACATAGCCATGAACCTCTTACCAAGGGTCATAAGGTTACTACTAAGATGACACATGGTTTAAAAACGGTGTGTCGACCATGCGAACCCCCTCTGTTTGGGTTCGCATGGTTTTCTAGACGGTGTGCATGGTTAGGGAAAACCATGCACCAACCATGAACTACCCATATTCCTTAAAAAATTCACCAATTTCACCCAAAAAAATCCCCAATGTAAAAACAAACAAATATTCACTAAAAATGGTAAAGTAATAACTTTAAATTTGCTCAAACAATCTCTAGAAAAGGTTGGGATCTTACAATCTTCCAAACTTATAACAGTTCATTCGCGAGCTGTACTCCCAAGAATCTTAATGGTTATGATCCAGAAAAGACTGGTAGAATGATCTTCGATATCATATTATATATCCCATGTTTCTATTTAAACATGAAAATGTTTCCACAATCATCAAACTATCAGCACATGTTTTCGCTACAACACTTTCTCACTATGGTCCAACACACGTATCAGATGACTCTAAAAGGTTTCGTCAATCTCATGATCAAAATAATCAACATCGATCACATGAGAATGGCTAAGATGATACATCCAAAGTTGTGACACAAGAAAAACATCATTCCTAGAATTATACCTCTGTGGAAGAGCTAATCGGTATGCCATTGGACTGATTTTCTCCACAGCCACAAAAGGTCTAATATACCCGGGTTCTAACATACCATGTCTCTGAATTCGACGGTGACCCAATATAGGTGACACCTAAAGTAAAACACGATCACCCTATTTAATAAGTAGGTGTCATTGATGTCTATGAGCATACAACTTCTATTTTGTCTGAGCCATATCCATATGATTTCGAATCAATTGAGCCTACTCTCACGTCTCCTACACAAGACTCGGTCCCAACAACTCCGAATCACCTACCTCTATCCAACAAAGAGGTGATCTAAATTTCCAGACATAAATTTCTTCATATGGTTACATATAAATAATTTGATGATAACTATTGTTATAGCTGAACTTGAAAATTTATATGTTCTTTTCCCAAGACCCACCGAGCTTTAGAACACACACTCATAACATATATTTAAGCACCTATATTTTACGTTCTATCTTCTCATCTATCTATTAGTGGGATTCTATACTTAATAAAATAGTATACGATGTCCATTTTTCAATACCTCCCTAAAGCATGATGTAAAACATGAGTCACGGTGTAAAAAAATACTCCATGAAACCCCATGTAGATGAAATATCTTCTGAATGTACAAATATTCCAACTACTCAACTAATAATATCTCCCCTATAGGTATGAAATATGATGTTATTGTCATTAGGTCCACAAACACCAAAATACAGTCATTCAAATGAGGTATCCTTGGGAGGTCTATCATAAAGTCCATAGTAACTTCATCCCACTTCCATTATAGTATGTGAAAAGGATGTTGTAAACCACAATTTCATTGATTCTCAGCCTTCACCAGTTTATAGGTGTAGAATATTTTCACAAATCCTATAATCTACTTTTTATGCATGACTACCAATAATATATACATAGCTCATGGATACTTTTGGTCAAACCTGGATGCACATCCCACTATGAAGCATGAAAATGATGTATCATATCCTTCTACATACTCATGGGACAAAATAATGATTCAAGAAAAATAGGATCTAATATTCATCTATAGTTCAATTGGAAGGTGAATCCCCACCTTTAATTATTTCCATCAAGGAGAAACATTCTAGATCTTGGTACTTCCTTGAACTAATCTGGCTCAAAAGTTTGGACTACAGTTAAATTGGTATGAGGGTCATCTGCTTTTTTCCCTCATGAACCAACACATGCCTCTCATCTAGTAAAGTCATCATCTTCTACTTAGAACTAGAATCTTGAACTTCCTAAGTCTGAGTTTTCATTTTTAAAGAATCAGCAACACTGTTTCCCTTACCGAGCATATATGATTTCTCAAAAATGTAATTGACTGCATACAATCAACTGACCTCCACTTTCAAAGATTCAAATATCAATGGGAAAATATATTATTTATAGTATTATGATTAGTATACATAGTAAAATTTTAACTAAATAGATAATTTCACCAAAACATCAAATAATATACCACTGTATTTAATTCATGGTCGTGCATAGGGTAGTTTCATTCATGTGGCCTCAACCGTTATGGCCCATATGCCACAACACAATCTCCCTGTATCAAAAACGCTCTAATACCAATTCCAAAAGCATCACAAAAAATCATATATGCCTCATACAACTTCTTTAGGATAAATATTGGTGCAGTTATCAAACACTTGTTCAACTCATGGAAGGAATTATAAAATTCTACAAACCACTAAAACATCACCCCCTTCTTGGTAAAGCTATAATGTGGTTATTATAGGTAGGAAAATTAATGTATTAACCTTTGATAATAACCTGCTAGTCCTAGAAAATTACACATATTAATTACATTATTGGGATGTTATAAAGAAAAAACTTCATAAACCTTCATTGGGTCCAATTACAATCCATCCTATAAGATTATATAACAAACGATATATACCTGATCAATCCAGAATTGGCACTTAGATATCTTTGAATATAGGTGATTCTCTCTCAATGTACTCAAGATGATGTCAATATGTTTTCCATGGTCATCTTGTTTCTTAGCGTACACCATGATGTCATCGAAAAACACAACTAAAAATTGATCCCGGTACATATGGAAGATATGATTTGTCAAGTCCATAAACTCTATTGGTGAATTCATCATCCTGAATGATATCATAACAAACTCATATAGGCCACACATGCTTCTAAAAGTAGTTTGAGGTATATCAGAAGGTTGGACACTAAACTAATTATACCCTAATCACATGTAGTTATTAGAGAAAACACAAACTCCTCTTAACTAGTAAAATAAATCATTGATATGAGGAATATGATTTTGGTTGTTCATATTCATATCAATCAATATCCAGTAATAAACACATATGTTTAAAGTTCTATCATCCTTATTATAAAACAATACTGTAGAAACATATGATGGTGTAATCGAATGGATAAACCCTTTACTCCACAAATTATTCTTGTGGAGACTTAAGCTCTTTAATCTCTCTTGGTGCCATTATATATGTTGGAATATAAAATGACTCAGACTGTTACATGATCTCAATAATAAATTCCACATCTCTCGAAGGTGGATTCCCTAAGAAATCCCCGGAAAACATGTCCTAGAACCAATCCACTAAATGTGGAAATACATCATTCATTACACACCCATCATCCCTAAATATACTAGAAACATAGTTGGTGAACTCCACCAGTTTTTGATTAACTTCCCTCCACATCCCTCTGGGATATCCCACTCTCCATGGTTCATATAATTTTCACCTTCAAGAGATAGAAAATTTACTATCATGTGGTAGAAATCTATGTGGGATCATTATGACACTAACAATCCCATACAAAAAATTTACTCTCCGTCCTGGTGAAATATTATTAGTGATGTCTTTTTTTAGTTTTTGGTCGGTGCGAAAAGGTTTTTAGAAGGAAAAAAGACATTACAGTTTCTCTTATTTTCTCTCATGGTGAGTTTGACATGATTCTAGGGTGTGTTACTTTTGAACCATGTTTCTGGAATCTGGTGATTTATTTGATGAAATTGGATTTTTAAAAGAACAAATTGGGTTATTTGAAATTTAAGTGAGTAATATTTGAAATGGAATGTATTTTGAAAAATTGTCTGGAATCATTGAAATGGTTTTAGAAAAAGGTATTTTTGGAATATGGGAAATGTTTTATTTTAAAAGTGGAAGAGCCTTGTTTTCTCCAGTGGTATTTCTATGGGTGCTCACGTGTGCATGTTGATGTGACTAATGGATAGTCTGTGGATCATGTGGATGGGTTCTTGAGTGGAAAAATGCATATTTCGAGGAATCATGGAATATTAGTTGTGAGTAATTGATTTCTAAGGTTGCTTCTTATTTCATAAAAAGTTGATTTTTCTCTAAAATGGGTTTTTGTACTTAAATGGTTTTGGAAATTGGAAAACGGTTTTGAGTTTGGAGTAAAATTTAAGAGTTCGAAAGAGTTTTTAGGTTTTATTATACTATGCTTGGTTTTCATTTAAGTGGGTGCATTTATTTGAAAAAGAACAGTTATTTTAAATTGGAATTATTGGATTTGTGTCCGGAAGGTGTACGTTTGTTTGGTGTAGTGATTGGTTTTCTAGAAGGCTAGTTTTTTGTTTCTTGTTCGAGAGATACCCCCTAGAAAGGTCCCATGGGTTTCCAGCAGGTCTCTCAGTTCTTGGCTTAGCCCAAACTCCTAGTAGAGTGTGAAAGTATTGTTCTACTTGGTTGTGTTGACTGTTTGTAAGCGTTGAGGTCGGTTGAATATTTTTTAATTCTTTGTAAAAGTTGGAAGTGTATACTATTATTTAGGAACACCCAAAGTTGTGTGGGTGTATGTTTTCTGGAGTATGTCTTGTGGAGTGGGACTAGACAACTAAATTGGGATTGTTCCATTTTCATTGAAAATGGGGATATATTGAGCGATCCTCAAGACTAGACTCATTTCGTGGTTGTAACTAAGGAAGTGAAGATGAGGTAAATGGGTGGATCTTGTAGGTGTTCGACAATTCAATTGGCAAAGAAGGAGGTGTGTTGACCTTTCTGATGATCATGTTTCATGTTTCCCAGAGGGTGTGTGGGAAAATAATTTTAAATCTCATAATATTTTTTGGTCTTCTTCATATTATGGTAAGTGTATGTTCCACATCTGATGATAAGTGTAAACAAAATGGACTTATTCTTTGAGTGCCCCTTCTATCAGTTCGCGTCACGAATTTGACAGACTACTCCATCTTCTATCTCTAGTATTGTCAGTCAGGCACTCTAAGTAGTTCAGTGCAAATCTAAGTGGGTATGTTGATAGAGTCACACGGGGAGAAGTATGAATGTTTATTTTCTAGCGGAAGAAGTTTTAGTGAGAGGTGGTAAGATTATGACTACGAGGCAGTATATGATTCAGACATCATGGCCCTAGCCATAGGTCTCGGGTGAAGCTTGTGCACAGTCAAAAACTCATCGAACGTGGGATGGGATTTGTCTGACTGAAGTCCATTATGAAAGGATTGGATGACTGAAATTTTCCAATTGCAGTATCGTCTCTGAAGGCTTCATTTTTGTTGTGAGGTGCATGGAGACCTCATCTCCTTGCTGTGGTTTAAATTTGTGGGAGTTTCTCTTGGTCCTTAAAGAGGTTTAGATAACTTGTATTCTTGTAAAGCCAAGAAGTTTTCTCTGTGAAAATCCTTGTGGTTGGTTATGGATTGAAATTGCACTCATTTCAGAGATGGTAATGTCCCGTGGGATTGATGCATTCCTTTCATGCTATCCTCATGGTTAGGGGTTTCCACTGTCAAACCCCTCCAATGTGGTATAGTTTTTTCCAATGTAGTAATCATCTATACAGGTCATCCCATGTTTGTGGGTTCATGATGAAGTATTCAACATGTATCCATCATTGTAAATTATGAATACCCCAATGGGTGTCTTGGTGTTAGGAAAATTATAAATTGGTGGGGAAACACATTGCAGGACTCACCAAAATCTCTTCTTGTGTTGGTATGGTTAAAATTTGGGTACATTGATGGTCAAGATAGTGTTAGAGGCTTTCTGGGTTTGTGATTCATCTTGGTTTGGAGAACCAATGTTTGGAAATAATCCTAACATGGCAGGGAGAACATTATAGGATGAACATGTGGAAAACTCTGTTTTTAATGTGTGCATGGAAGAGCAACCACTTACATCTACTCTGCCCAACCATGACCATTGTAATTGGTAAGCTCAGGTAGAGAGTCTCTTGATGAGTGTTCTCGGAGGTCTCAGGTGGCCATGGTGACCCCTATGATAGGGGTCAGGGTGTTCTATGTTGTAGTTGTGTTTGTAGGTGTATTCCTTCATATTGGTCATGTTCCTTGGTGATTTTGGTTTTGAGATCTTTGATGTTTCTGGTCATGGGCATTTTTAATGCTCGGTCTTCGGGTGATTGAGTTTTTATTTTAGGTATCATCACGGTCTTGTTTAAAATCTTATGTTGGTCTAGTGTTTTGGTACTTTCTGGGGGTAGAAAGTGTCCTAGTGGGGAGAATTTTCACACATTAATAAATGCTTAATTTTAATTTATTTATTTTGGGTCTCATTTTTGAGCTGCAGGTTGAGCCGGTTTTATTGTTTGAAGGAAATTTGGGCTCATACATGGGTGTGTAGTCGTACGTGCGACCATGTGTAGTGCCAAACCATAAGTAGAGAAAATTTTATTATTAAACATGTTATATGGGTGTATGACCTTACGCATGACTGCTCAAATTGTCTGTCCTTAGTAATAATAATAATATTATGAGTTTGGATTTTTCTATTATTATGGGTTTTTTTTATTTTTAGTTTTATTATTAGTATTAAATTTTTTAGTTATTAATTAGGTTTTTATTTTATTATTTTATTATTATTTTATTTTTCATCTTTATTTATTTTTATTTTATTTTATTTCCATTTTATTTTATATTCTATATTTTTTTCCTCCATTTATCTCTTCTTTTTTCTCTATTTCTTCCTCCCTCTCTCTTCCTCTCCCCTCTCTCTCACACGGTCCTCTCTTCCCCTTCAACCGTAGCGCACTGCCTGCCTTTTCCCCTACTCCCATATGGAACTGAACTACCCCTACTACTCCCATCTAGAATCACCTCTCTGGCCTCCTCACCGGCATGAAAAACCCTCCCTCACACCGCCCAACAACTCCGACGATGCCCCATCGGCCTGCTCCCGTTCGGCGCCGCCCAGTCACCCTTCTACTCCTATCCGACGCTACCCCATCAGCCTACTCCCATTCAGCACTACCCCATAATTCTCTTTCTCCCATCTGACATCCCTTCCTCCTACTGGGGCAAATTCGAGCACCCACTTCCCTTCTCCAACACGACTTCCCTTCCAGCCTGATTTTCAGGAGCGATGCACCTCCGGCAACCCTCTCCCATGACCAGTTTCCATCCACACCATTACTGCAGGTGGGTTTTGCTCAAATTGTTCATTCTTCCCCTTTTATAGGTGATCAGATTAGGGTTTTGGTGTGGAAATTGGATCGATCATGATGTAATTGGTCTGATTTTTTGTTCTTTTTCTAATTGTTTCATTTGCGTTGTGATTGAACTACAATGGACTTTGCCACAAAAATTTCCAAGTTATTCTACATCGATGTAGGGGGTTCCGTGTATAACTATTATTTGATGGATTTATTTCCTTGTTCGATTAATTTACAATGGACTTCCCTTAATTACTTGGGTGCGAACATAGTTTTTAAGAAGAATTTAACATGCATTGATTTATTTTTTATTATTTTAGTATAGCACGATGTGAGTTTTTGTGAAAACCATTATTGAGTTATTTGATTGTGTTATATAAGTGATGAAATTAGTTTATTTAATTTATGAAGCGATGTGAATTGGGTTATGAAGTAGGGATGATGTTCATTTTGTCTTAAAAGGAGTTTTCGTGTGTGTTTTGTGTGTAAAAAATCATGTGACATCAATTGGAATTATTTTATTGAATTTTTAATGGTTTATTATATGATATGGAAATCTTGAATTGGTTTTGAATATTTTTTTGGGTGCACATCATTTATAAATTGAAATTGTTTTCATTTATTTACTAGTAGCATGTTTATGCCATAAGATTTTGATTTTTTTGTGAAAAACCCATGTCAAGATGTTTACTATTTTATAAAATGTGTTGTTTATTTAATCAAATGAGTAATGGATATAGTGGTGTTTTGGGTGTCTTTTCAAGGTGCATTTAGATAAAAAATAAGTATTTGATGCTTAAAATCACGCGGCATATTTTAATATTTTTAATAAATATTTCGAGAGTTTTTTCGACCATAAAAATAGTCATTTAAACAATACAGATGGTTTCTCAAATTTTGTAAGTGATTCATATTTAGTTGATATTTTTTTAGTGGGCGTATTATTATTTTTTAAATGGTTTTTGTGGGTTCAAGTGTGGTGTTTGGAAGAGTTAGAACCCCATTTTTTAGACTTATGTTTTACATGTGACATGAACTCTGAACCATTTGAGCACAAATTGGAAGCCTAGGTTCTAGGTGTGTGGACAAGGACTAGTTCTCTAGTGACACAGAAGTGGCATCGGCCCAGTTTTACATAGCTGGATTGATGACTACAATAATAAATAAACTTTTTTATGGTGTTTGGAGACCATTAGTTTATGGATGTGTTCCCAAACTAGTGTCTCAGGCATGAGAATGTATATTTTCGTGTTCCTATATCATTGATCACTGTGACACGATGTTGTAGAGTTCCACTTCCTTCTAGTACATTTAGGGCCTCTCCCATGTATTGTGATCCTCCTTTACTTTTCTCTCACCATCGGCAAACTGGGTGACTTTGGGGTAACCATGGAAACTATATTGTGTGTGTGTGTTTTAATTTACATTTTTTCCATTAATGTAATTATCCTTAAAACTATTTTCATTAAATTTTATTGAGAATTTGTTTATTTTTTATTTGATAAATTGCAAATTTATTTTTTTTTTAATAATTATGTGTGGAACCTTTTTTTCTCAGTGGAATCCTAATAAGATCATGGATCACACCCTACATAAACCTTTGGGTGTAAGTATATCCTATTTATTTGGTATTCTGGCTTGAGGTATCAGGCCAAGTGATGATAGTATAAGTTTTATTGGTTTTCTCATACAGGTTGGTTGTTGTGGCATGGGGATGTGACTCCTCATGTCACATGGAGGTTTGTATTGGTGTTTTGGTTTTCCTTTGTTGTAGTCTCTTTTGGGTCTTTAGTTTATGTTGTATACTTTAAATCTAAACCTTTATTAAGGGAATTTTTGGTGGTTTGAATTTTGTTTTAATTTATTCATCTTTCTGTTTGTTTTATATTTATCTATTTGGTTAAATCATTCCCAATTTGCATTTCTGATACTCGGGACCTTGTACCATCCCGTGGGGATCTAGAATTCCATTAGGTTTTTGTCACGGACTGGGTCGGGTTTCAGTTTTATGGAGATTAGATTTGGTTTGTGACAATAAAATATAACACTCTGAACCAAAATAACATATGTGATCCTCATCGTACGGTATTTTTCTTTTCTATTTTTCTAACACCAGAATAATAAATTCATAATTTCTTGAAATAAATTTTTATAATCTCGAATTCAATTATAGGACTTATCTAAACAACATTAAGCATTTTTAAACATATTAAAGTAACTTATTTGAAAATTTAATGATTTATTTCTAGCATACAACTCCTTGGATTAAGTATTAATTGCATTAACTCATCTCTATTCTATTTAGGAAATATTTAACCATTGAAACAAATATCTATGATAGTTGTACACAATAATTTCACAGACACATTCCAATATATTATAGACAATGTTTTCTCAGCTCCAACACTTTTCATATATCCATGAGGATTTTCATAAAGAAATTCAAAATTAAATATGTATTTATAAGAAATACAACAACATCATCAATGGCAAAAAAATACACCCATTTGATTAATGGGAAATACCAACCATCCCCTCTAATTGAAAAAGGAGAATAACTTCTGGGGATCAACAATGTATCTTTACAGCAAAAAAATTAATAATAAATCTTCTCCATATCAACATAAAAAATATCATTGCAAAAAATAATGTTGATTAAATCAATAATAAAATATATAAAAAAGTTACTCGCTATGAAAGCTCAACAACAACTCATAATAAAATATATTTCAATAATATTTCCATTAACACTCATTACACACAATAAATCAACTCATAATAGGATAAAAATAGATCTTCCCAACTAAAACAATAACCTAATTATTTTTAAAAAAATAAGGAAATGTAAGGAAAAATAAAATACATACCTTAGTGAGGTTGAATATGATGTACTCCCATATGCAACCTTAGTTTCTCAAACTATTTTTTTGAAAAGTGGTTTAGTTAGAATATAAACAATATTTGTTTGGATGGTATAATTTATAGTCATATAATTCTATATTTAAGATTATTATTCAAAAAATAGTGATTTATCTCATTGTGATTTGACATTGTGTGCCGAACTTGATTTTTGGATTGGTCTATAGCACTCTATTTGTCAAATCCCATTACCAGAGATTAAGTTTTTTCTACACTCAAGTAGTTAAACTATATATATTGCCATATCATATGTGTAATTTCCTATAATTTGGCCTCATATTAAAACATAGTAAATCATAGTGTAAATGATGTTTTATTATTTGAATTAAAAAATAGACAACACTTTCCAATGAAAAAGACTCCACCGGATGTGGATTTCATGTCATCAATTTCTCTATACAAATATGCATAAATAAATCCCATAAATTCCTTCTCAACTAAATTATTATACATATTCCCAAAATTTTGTGTGTTTTACATGAATTTATGTATTCTATTTTCTTCAAAATAATGTGTTTCATTTGGATTGGATTGATATTTGGAACAAAGGGTGACATCAAAAAAATGTCAGGTTCATATGACATACAATCAGACATCTAAAATTTTTAACCATAAAAACATCATACTAGCTTCATCCACGCCAAAATTTTTGTGGAAACTCCTATATAATCATATGTATGATCTCATGCCTCCTATGTTAGGAAATTTCAGAAGGAATTTTAATTATCAATTTTTAAAAGGGCCAAATCATGATCATAGATTCAGAATGAAATTTTAATGGTGGTAATGACTCAAAATAGTGTTTTTAGTTTTCAAATGAGGCTTGGATGATGTATTGAAGATTTCCTGAGCATCCCAATGGTTCTAGGACCAAAGATTATGTTTTGGAAATTTGGATCTTAGGGTGCATGATTGGTCGTGTGACCAATATTTTAAGGGAAAATGGTTTGAGAAAACATGTTGTGGACATGGTAAGAATATAAAGGGGTATATAATTTTTTTTTCATACATGTCACATGGTTGAATAAAGATATATTAAGCAATGTATTTTAACATTGTGGGAGGGAGGCATTGAGACAGTGCCAAATTTACAATTGGCGCATAGGCTGTTGAACCTTGTGGATGGCCATGTGAGGTGGGATTTCCTTGAATAGAGGAGTCACATGATTGGTGTAGGATTTCGAAAAAAGTTAGGAGATACTAGGATTATCATTAAAAAAATGTAATTTTACCCTTTCCCCTCAAACCCTTAATGGGGAATACCCTATTTCTCCCACATTTCACCTGGGATCTCCCCCACATGTACTCTCATTCTGATTCCTTCCTCAGTGGGAGTTATCCCTTATTCTTGGTTAGAATATGACAATGTCATAATTTTGGTAGCCTTGAGGTAATTATTAAACACTGTTATCCTCTATTTTGTTCTTATCTTTCTTCCTCTGAGTTCAGATTCTTTAGTTATGGTTTTACTTATGGATTCCATATGTGCATGGGGGAGTCGGGTACCAGTGATGGAGAATTTTCTCTCCCTAGGAATAGGGTGACCCAATACGACTCCTTCATTTATTAGCATTCTATTTCATTAAAGTATGACATTTTTTTTAATTTCTAAAGATTTTATTCCTAAATTAATTTATTTGGTTAATTTTTTGGATGTTTTTGTTTAAGGATTAGGCATAGTTTGAGGATGAGAATGTGCTGAAGGTTATTGGTGAGTGATTTTTCACTTTTATGGTGTGATAGGATAAACTGGTAAGGTTTTCAGTGTTATGAATTTTAAAATAAAATGGTTGTTTTAGTTATATATATGTTGTTTTAATTATATAATTATAATTTTATTATAATTAATTAATTATAATGTTTTTATAATAAACTAATTATAATTGTTTCATTATGACATTGGTCCACACACATCCTGATTAGATTAGAACGACTTTGGTAGCCACATCCAGCCCTTATAAAATAAAATGGAAATCATCCTAAAGGAAGGTGGTATTGATACCAAAGAATATCATATATAGATATCACATAATAGAAAATGAATATTCATTATATAACAATATAATACACACTAGAATCATATAGTTCTAAAGAATTTGGAATCATGGATATATAAACAACTGGTTCATAAATTAACAAAATGATATCCTACTAAGTTATTCATGATTAGAATCCATCTTAGACATAACACACTTAGTACCTTTCTCTATAACACAACGAAAGGAAACAAAATAAAGGACGAGATATGATTCTCAGTAAGGGTAAAAATGGGATATATCAATTACCACATGATTATAAAATGAACATAAGATTATAAAAACATGATCATAACATTTAAAAATCTTACCCTGTATATAACTGATCAAAATCTTTAGTTATTGTTAGAAAATACCCTTTTATGTTCCATCTATCTGTTTTTTGGTTGATTGTGTTTGTTGAAAAATCCAGTAATCTATGTTTACGAATGATTGTTGTTGCAGAATAAAAATTTTAAGGTTGAACAATTTCCCAATTTTTGCTATATTTTTGGGCCACAAAGTTAGGAATTTGTTTTATAGAAAATTATGGTTTTTCAGAAAGGAGTTCGCAGACCACAATTTGTGGACCATAAAGAGTGGAGTTTATATACCACATAGTAGTGTATCTGCGCTATGTGGACCACAAAAAAGGTATGTAGAACCACAAATAAGGCCATCATTTTTCATATAGAGGTGATGAATTAATCCTTCTGCAAAGGGCTCTGCACTATGTGAACCGAAAAGTGAACTACATGAACCGTAAAGTAAGATTATTTAACTTTAGGCTCATAGTTCATGGGAGGCTCATTTTTTTGGATAGAGGTAGTCAATTCTTCCATAGAAAGGATAAAGGTGATATGAAATCCACATATAAATTTCATTGTGAAAGATGAAATGCATAAGATTTTTAGGTATATATAATTAGAGTGTTTTGAGGGATTTATATTCCTATAAAAATGGCCCAAATCACATAATTAAATTGAGATAATTTCATCAGAGAAATCATCACGGGAATAATTCCAGTAAGTCCAATGTACTTAATAGGTGAGGATTCAGTCTACCAAAGGGAGGATTATGTGAAGGAGTAATTTGATCATAAGGGACATATTACACAAAAGAATTAGTTTGCAAAGATAGTTTAGATAAGGAGTTGTGGGGGAACAATTTCTCACAAAAGAAATAGGAGTTCATGGATCATCAACTGTCCCTGAGGTAAATGTATTCCATAGATAAATGTTAGTTTATGAATTTTGTTTTTGGGATTGAAAAAGGAGAAACAACATGTGAGGAGAAGTTGGTTCATAAGGTGAAGGAGTTTATGAAGAGAAGTTAGTTCAGGAGGCAATGTCTCTTCATGAAGAAAATGGAGATCACAATGTACTAGCATACTAAAAATCACTCAATCTATGTTGTGAATGATGGTTTTAAAAGAAGGTGGTTCAAAAAGTAGGTGATTCATGAAGAAGATTTACACAAAGGGAAAAGTTATTCTTAAAAGGACTATCCATAAATAAATCAGTACGCAGGGAATTGTATCTCATCTACAATTTGTGGGAGAAGAAGATAGAGGGTCTCTGCCATTTAAAAAATATTACAGAAAGATTTTATTCACTACTAAATTCAAGGAAGTGAATATATGAATTAGCATCCATTGAATATCCCTTAAAAAATGAGTTTGTAATTGTTGTTTCTAATGTAAAGTGAAGTCTATTATTGTTTTCTTGAAATTGTAAGTGTTGCATCCACATGATTTCACAGAAGTGAAGTAGTATCCAAGAGAGAACTTCAATAGACGATATACCTATAATTGAGTATTCACTCATTATTTATAACAATGTGACCTACATGACCATAATATATGAGTGTATAACTTTTAGAGAAGTGAGAAAAGGAATAGGAAGAAGGTGATCCTTTCAATCGGTAGTGACCTATTTAAATAGAGATCGGCGGAGTAACCCTTGGGAAGTAGTGAGTTGTCCCTAAATATTGAAATGCTAGTGATCATGGGCATAGAAGTGATGTAAACCAAACCAAATATTGGATGTGAGCTTTAATGAATTTGGTACATTGGAAAATTTCTGATTGTATACTCCTTGTACGTATCCCAGTGTAGGTGAAACAAGTAAAAATATGTGTGTCCTTGTGTTTTCCTTCTAGTTTTACATTCTATATATCATCATCAGATAAAGATGGAATGGATAAAAAAAATATAAATACTAAAGAAAAAATAAAGATAACCGTATAATACATTGGTCAAGATCTAGTGGGGCAGGATGAAATTTGAAAATAATATCCATATGCTGATTAACCGCCCTCTTAGGGTTTCTAAACCCCTTTAGGACCTAATAATAATGGAATAAATCTGGGTAGTTTATATGATACGAATCATGAAAGAATCAAAGAATGTGATCCATGATATCAAAATATATGAATAATACACAATTGTTTTATACACATAAGAATAGTAAATCATTTCATTTATATTTAAGGATAATTTACAAGAATATAGCAGTTGAATGGGTTCACTCTCCACCCATAATAGTAGTCATGGTTCATTCCCAAGACTATTATAGAGGAGAAAATTCCTTACTAAATTGGGTTCACTCACCATTACATCCTTGGATATCTACCACGATATAAATATTTTCCTAATGCATTGGAGGAATATATAGGTACAAACCATCCTTCACTATAACCTTATCATCAACATGTGTTATAATTTAACCACCCTAAATGGTTATAACATATCCAAAATCTTTGTTATAAAATAACCTCTATCATTTTTATAATGTAACAATAATCATATAACAAAAACCATACATATGAATTCCAAAAGATAATAAAACATTCATCATATTTGGACCAATGAAAATAATTGGGTTTCATAAACATTTTATCATAGCATAACCCATGGAAAAGAAAAGGTTTTCTTAAAAAATTCATCATTTCATCATAGTATAAACCATGAAAAAGTAATTGGTTTCATATAAATCACGTCATGATAAAAATAAAACATATATATAAAGAGTAAGGATGGAATCCTTTCATCGTATCCCCGATAAATCATAAGTTAAAACAAGGTTTTTTGGTCTCTAATGAATAGAAATACAACAAAAAAACCATTAAAACTATTTTTAGGAAAATAACCTTTCCATTTTGAAATCACTTATCTAAAATATATAAATTCAAAAAATAATATTAAAATACTATCCTTTGAAAATAAACATAGATACTTTTAAAATATACAACAAATCATTGATCTTTAATGACATAGGGTAATTCTATTCATAATAAATAAGTTAAAAGAATATAATTCATTTTACATATTAATAAAAGTACATCATTTGAAAAAAAGAAGATACCATTTAAATAATTTTCTAAAAATTAAAATACGATTACAAGTAATGTAAAAAAATAATATTAAGATATTAAAAATATTTTTTAATTTTTCTATAAATCATCTATATAAAAGAAAAATTAAATTCAACCGAGGATAGAAAAAAACGTTGATTTTCCCTAAAAATATTACAAATTATTAAGAACATAAGGTGGAAAAAATGAAATGATAAAATTTATTTTAAAACAATGAAAATTTTGAAAGACAATTCATGAGTTTCTTGATAGGTATATCCCAATATATCATCATTGGAAATGTAATCATAATGAATTCAGAAAAATAATGAGATTGTAATTTAAAACCATTACCACTTTGGTAACTTTTGAATCATCAGACCACTGAATGAAATAAAAGTATATGAATATTTATATTCCATATTTTTCAGGAAAAAATCATAAAATACATTCATGGGTATTATATACACTACATAGTATAAAAAAGTTATGTATAAGGAACGTGTCCCATAGAAATGGAGGTGAGATGGAAATCAATTAACTAAGGTTCAAATTAATTCGTATGAATTAGAAAATCATGTATAAAAACCAAATATTTATTATAAAACTATTATATAAACATAATCATATAAATAATTCCATATATGATTTATATATAACCTTCTGTTACTTGTTTGTTAACACTGTTTTATTAAAATCATTGTTCTGGGTGATATTTGCTTTGTTTTTCATGTATGTTTTAGTTGGTAGTTTTTTCCTTGTATTTTGATTATATAGTTAATTTTAATCATGATATAAATATCATACATATTAATAATATTCTTGTTTGGACTCATTTATAAAGGTATTTATATAAAAATGAACAACGCTATTCATGGAGAAGATAGGTCGTACGTACACATGAACATTGTTTCAATTCTTCACAGAATGGAGTGAAATAAAGGTAAATAATAAATCAACATTAAATAATCATTATTATATAATATTTATAATATATATTGATTAAATCTATCCTTGCAACTATTCAACTATCCCATAAATGAAAAATGAATCGCATCACTTTGTGGATGATGTAGTCCACATGTACACACGATCGACGTTATCATTTTCATAATCATAATAAAATTTAAGAATAATTATTATATCTATGTTATTATTTTATAAAAAATATAAATATTTAGAATTAGTAAAATAAAATCTTAAAATAAAGTGATTGATTAAGGCGATGCCCAGTTCTTTGAAATAATTTCTTTAGATCTCCATTTAAGGGCTCTAGTGTTGGTATTTTGGGAATACCAAAACCTCTATAATATGTATAGGGATGATTAAAAGATAACATGGTAGAGTTTGGTTGAGATATAAGGCTCAGAGTAGAATGAATAAGATAAAGGAGGGGTTCACTTCTATAATTTATGGGAGGGACACTCTTTGAATTTCATAAATGATTAAAATATATTAAATCCATTATCAAAAAAGGTTCCCAATGGACTATAAGTTAGAAAATGATGACCTTATAAACAAAATATTATCCCAAATCTCTTATTTTAATATTTTTAGTATTTTTATTTAATTCAATAAAGTATTCTTTTCATAAAATACCCTTATTTTAAATTTAAATGCTAGTTATTTAATTTGACTTAAAGGACATAAATATAAATCTCTAATTATAATATAATTCCTTAAAATTATAATAATATTTCATATTAACATAAAATATTTTGGATCAAATATGTATATGTATATGTATATTAGATGGAATAATACAAGATGGGGGTGAATTGTATGTTTAGAAACATTGAGTTTAAACACTTAAAGAGATTAGTTTAAAAGATCTTAAACTAATACAATTCAAACAACCAAAATTGTATTGAATATAAAGGTATGAAGTAAAGTAAAACTATTAGAAAAGTGAAGTAATTGTATTCAAGATGAATACAATAATTAGAGCAAAACAAGTGTGAGAGATTCTACCATAAAGCCTATAGAATCTATTAATACAAAATGTAATAGAATAATTGTAATTGAAACAATTACAGTTGAAAGTATAATGAAGAAAGGAAACAATACAAATTCCTTTCTAATACAAACAACAATGGAAATGTAAAAGTATTACAATTCTTTTGACCTCAAGAGATGGGTTATACTTTCACCTAGGATAAGAGGTCTGTCTTACCACCACCTTGGTAAGCCCTCGATACGATGATCGGTTCGTCTGTCTGCCTATCCCCAGCAACCCTCAATACGATGATCGGAACGTCTGTCTGCCTATCCTAGGCAGTCCTTGATACGATTATCGGTTCTTCCATCTTCCTATCCCCAGCAGCCCTCTACTTTTGTAGGTAATCGACACCTCTATATTTAAATTACTTGAAAGCCCTCGATACGATGATCGGACACACAAAGCACAAAGCATGAGAGAAGTCACATCGTATCTATCTAGAACTCGACAGAAACAAAATATCTCAATTGTACACACATTTTCACGCTTTTTCTTAGATGTCTGTTCTTTTTCTCAGCTTAAAATGACCTCCTATTTAAAGGCCTCGGGTTCCAATGGTCACATCTCCTCCAACGGTCATATTTCTCCGAAAAACTCGGAGGGACTTGGACACCTGGCATTATAACGGTCATATTGAAACAGAAAGCACAACATAATTTTTATTAGTTTGTAAATAACTCAAGGACATCGTATTGGTTAAAACAAGATATATGAAGATGATAAAAAATAGTACAATTAATATGAAAAACGTGTTTTTGACTAAGTACCAAAACAAGTAATGAAAGTATGAATAGCAGAGTCAGTACGATATAATTGATAGAGTCAGTACGATACGATTGACAGAGTCAGTACGATACGATTGACAGGGTTAGTACGATACAATTGACAAGGTTAGTGCGATACTATTGATAAAGTCAGTACGATTAAAAAGACATTTGTGATTTCCAAAACAAGATATAGAAGTCAAAAGAGAACTTTTAACTCAACAAAATATTGTTGGAACACATTAACACACTCAAATTATATTACTTTTTTTGAATCATTTTATATAGTTTTTATGAATTGGAGAAATAAAATATCAGACTCGCATAAGAATATAGGGTAATTATTTAATCACTAAAAATTATAAATATATTACTATCATGAATATAATTTCATTATACACAAACTTATTATCAATATTAATTCATAATTGTATTTCTCCTCTATGTTAACACAAAAGAGATATTTAAAACTAAGAGAATGAAATTTTGTAACTTTCTTTGGTTAAATATTATATATGTTATTTTCATGGAAAAGTTTCCAATACAAATCTAAATTTTGAGATTATGCTAATAATTTTATATTTACATCAATAAAAAATTAATTAGGTTGCAAACATTATTTATTTATCACATATTTTTAACAAAGATTAACTAGATTTACCCTTTACTAATGTGATAAATTTTACCGGGGTTACTATTCATATTTTCCAAAAATAAAAGGAACCCATTTTCCAAATTTTAACAACCTAATTAAAAATATTTAATTCATTTTATCAAATTAAATTTTTATAATTGGGTGAAATTAAATTTAAAATAATCTTGTAACACATGATGAAACTTGCTTGGTAGAAAAATAAATTTAAGCATAAAACATAGTTTATTCTTAACTAATGCCTAGAAAAAATATTAAAAAAATATTAAAAATTTCATTTAGTATATAATATATAAATTTGATTAAAATAAATCATAAATAGTGATTAATTGAATTAATTAATATAAAAATAAATTATGCGCATAGAAACACTCTTTTGTAAAAATATCTGTTTTACTTTTAGAGAAATAACTATAATTTAATAGTATATCATAGTTCTATTAAACAAAGTGTTGCGTATACAGAAATATATTAATGAAATAAAATTTAATTGGAAAAAATAAATCATAAAACCTCAGGTTGTTACATTCTACCCCTCATAAAATGAATTTCCCCTTCACAATTCGGCACTCTCATACAAACAGATGGGCGCATGTTTGTTTTATTACATCACCAGTTTCACATATAGGTTCTTTTAATTTTGGATTTATACATAGAACATTTACTAGGGGATTGTTCTTGTTCCATATCACTTTATCTCTATAATCAGATATTTTTACATATTTTTATTCATAATAGCTATCATGATACAATGTTACAAACTTAATTTTCTATACATGTGATTGATCATGTATGTACGTCCTCTGGAGGGATACATAGAACTCATCGTTAACTTGAGAGAGGTTCAGTAGAAGTATATAGTGATAATATACCATACCTAATTGATCAAAAATATCTAAAGGGACTACATACCTAGGTCATAACATTACATTATTTCCAAATCTCATAATCTTTTTCCTTGGAGAAATTCTTAGAAATAATTTCTAAAAAACATCAAAATATATATCAAGAAATTATTTTAAGCATATTGTTTTTGTTGACTATGATCCGGCTTGATATGGGGTGGAATTTATTGTTCATTTCCTCTGTTATCTGTGGTACTCATTGATTTCTTTATTCAATATATTACCAACATGTTTTAGTTTTACAATTCTTTCAATAGAGGGAATCAAATGAGACATCTGAATGCTCAAGTGCAATCAAATATTGTAAGAAAACTGAACTAGGGGAAGTTATTGATCCTAATCACATTTCAAATCTATAGAAATATATATTTGAATACCCTTTAGTGTGTTAATTGCTCACTCTAAATAAATATTTATCCGATGATGATATGTTGTACTGAAACATAACTCTATATCCAAAGCTTATTTATGATATTGATATAACATTTTTGTACACCCAGGAGGAATAGAGAAAGATGAAATGTGATCCTTATCCAGTACCTACTTCTTCAAATCTGGGATAAATGGAACCCATAAATAGTTTCTAAACCTTATCTTCCCATTAAAATCATGGTTTAACTTAGGAACATTTCTCACCTTATTTTTCAGTTGCACATCATCCTTCTATGCCTCTTCAATCATCACTTGGATCGATGGTTGAAAAATCATTTGAGAACAGTAATATATTTTATCTTCCTTCATCATTTCCATATACATCCTATTAAAATAAAAAAGTATTTGATATTTTGTGATCCTCATCATAGATAATCTTGCATGATCTTTTCTACTCAGAGCTTCTACCACCTTATTCTCTTTCCTAAGGTGGTAATTTATTTACTAGTCATTATCTTGAATTAGATAAAAAAGTATTATCTAGATAATATTCAACTTTTTTATGAGAAAAAATAAATAAAAATTTCATTATTAATATATATATATCATAGATTTATCTCTGAAGTAATGAATAATTATAATTAATGTATAAATTACGACAGCAATCTCCAAATCACGAGTTGCCCAATTTTTCTCATAAACCTTTAATTTTATTAAGGAAAAATCTATCAATATATCATTTTGAATGAGAACACATCCCAATATATTATTTTAAGAATAACTATAAATTGAAAACACTTCTCCACTATGGGTTAATGTAGGTATAGGTGCACAAACAGACCTTATCTTCACTTCACTGAATTTTCCTTGACATTCATCTTTCCAAATGAACGTACCTCCCTTAAAATTTAAGTTATTGAGTGGATTATAAATTCATGAGAAATTCTCCAAAAATTTATGATAATATCTACCAAAACCAAAAAAACTTCAGATCTCAATCAAAGTGGTTGGTATAAACCAATGTTAAATGACTTCAGCCTTTGATGAACATACTGATATACCATCACATGAGAATATATGACCGAAAAATTAACCTTTCTGAATCCAAAATTCACTCTTGGTTAATTTTTCATAAACCTTATCCTTTATCAGAGTCTTTATCAAAATTATAAAAAAATATTTATAATATTTCTTTATATATAAATATAGATGTATATAATCTATAAAGAGTACCACAAACTAATAAATGTAATCTCTAAAGAATATATTCATTAAATCCATGAATATAATACGGGGAATTAGTATGACCATATGAAATCACTATTAATTAATAGTTTCCATACCTTATAAAGAATATTTTCTTGGTAATATACTCAATATTGAACAAAAATTGATTATATCTAGAATGAAGTTCGATCACAGAAATTTTGTGAGCTCTACATAATTGATGAAACATTTCATAAACATGGGATGGATGATACTTGTTCATGTATATAATTTTTTATGTTCTGAACAATCAATTCAAAGTCCCATTGATCAATATTTTTTCATAACATAATTTACTAGAACACCCCTTGGTGACAGACTTTGTTGAATGGATCCCTTCTCAAGATTCTCTGGGAGACACTTCTTTAGTTCCTATAACCCAATCAAATAAATTCCATATAAATCCTTTGAAATATGTGTAGAACCTTGTATGAGTTATATCAAAAATTAAACTTCATAATTTGGTTAAAGACTAGTAAATGTTTATTTAAGTACATAATAAAGCCCCCTCACAATAGATATATATTTTATGTTTAGTTTCACTCCAACCATTAGAAATAGACACCCCTTTTGGGTAGTAATTATTACCCAAAACGGATTCCATTTCCATAAGAAGTTACTATTTATTGGTGCACTGATAGATTATCATAGGTTGATACTGAATCTCCAACATGACTTCCATTAAATAGATATTGATGTGGGATTTATGTATATATTTCCAATCCATTCCAAAAATAATATCAAAATAAACCGGGGTAATAATAAAAAGATTTTCAAGAAGAAAATTCCCAGGAATTTCAACTATAAAGAACAATAGACTTTAGATTCTGTAATCATATCATCAAGTGTATTCAATACTAATTCAATATCTAATCATAGAGGGGGTATTGTGACACAATTATAAAATTATTTTTATTTAAATGGGTGGGTATATCGAGAATAAAATAATACATTATCAGTTCTTGAGTTGATGGTATGTGTATCTTTCAACACGTCATTATCACACCCCTCATCATAAATAGTGATCACATGGGATTTCTTATTTTTTAAGGGCTTATGTAATTTCTAACATAGATCTTCATCAATAACCTTTATATTTGGGCACTGGTTGGAATAATTCCCATACTCATTGCTTTTAAGACACTAGATTGTATATGGTTCATTATATAAATCATTCTCCCTATTTGCTTCATTACCTATCTTCTTCACAGAACCTCAACATTAAATTTCTTAATAACCTTTATTTGCACACCTAAAAAATTTACTAGATCCTTTTATGAAATTTCCCTTATGTTTCCTACTACACATTGAGAATAAAGGTAATCTCATCATCTTCTCTCTTTGTATGACCACAAAATAGGGTTTCTGCAACGACACCATTTAACAGGGCTAAATCAAATCGCTGATATAGGGGACCCCTTTATAATATAATTTTTTAATAGTGCAGATAAGTGGGGGGGATTTATCATCGCTTTTCCCTACTGCTGATAAAGTGTTTATTTCAAAAAAAATCATAAAAAATAATATATTGATATATAAATATATAAATATATTTATATTGATATAAATATAATATATATTTTTTAAATATGTTTTAGATAATTATATGTTGACTATTACATTTAATATATAAGAAATTTAGTGAAAAAAGGATTTAAAATATTTTAAAAAATATTATTAACTAATATTTATCTAATCATAATTGACTAATAATCATTTAATAACAATTTGAAGACCCAAAAAATCAAAAAAATAATAAAAAATATAAAATAAGTTGAAAATGTAACTCAAACTTCAAACGACCATAATTTTGTTCGAGGTTTCCATTTACGCTCTACACCATATCAAATCAAATCCTACAACAAGCTCTACACACTAATAATTAACGGGAACCTTTGGTAAAATTGTTTAAGGCCAAAAAAGGCTCAGAAGGCCTCCAAAATTGAGTTTTTAGTCCAGATACCAAAATGTTTTAACATTCGATTGAATTTCAGCATCGTTTCAGGGGGTCTGTTTGACCGTTTTTCAATGGGGACTGAATTTACATAGAGTGGATACATTTATATTGATATTATGGATTTGAAATTTTATCATTTTTAACAATGTAATGTTACTTATAATAAACTATATAACAATATATACATATTTGTTTATATATTCTCCCATAAAAATTTAATTTTTTAAATAAATAATTAATCATATTTACCGATAATGTATATTTCACAGTATATAAGGATTATATAAATAAAAATCTAATTTCCATTTTAGTTAAAATACAAATATGTTAATATTTATATACCTATATGACGTGTTTGTGTGTGTGTGTGTGTATATTTGTGTGTATTTATTGATAGACTGATATATATATTATCTATATATTCTAAACACACACACATATATATATATTAATATATAATATTTGTTAATATATATAAATTTGGATAATTATACTTACAAATGGAAATATAATATCTCTCTGTGTGTGTGTTGTATATATGTATTTATTTATTTATAAACAAAAAAAATACATATTTTATAAATGAATTTAAAAATGATCTTATAAATATATTTTAATATACGAATAAATATATTAATATATAAATATTACAACACACACACACACACATACATATATATATATTAATATATATATATATTTATATATTAATATACGGTTATATATATAACTATATATAAATATTAATATATCTATATATATATTAATATACAAGTAAATATAACTATATATATATATATATAAAGAAATTGATATATTAAAAAATGAATAGAAAAATAATATGGTGGAGCGGTAAAGTCTTAGTCGCTGCAGGAAATAGGTCATGAGTTCAAATCCTGGGGGAGGTTGGTTGTAACATCCCAAGTAAGTAATGAATAATAGATATTTTTATCTATGTCTATTAATGATTAAGATAGTATTATAGCGGCTTAAAATGAAAATAAATACAATCTTATGCATGGAATACACTAATATTCTTAAAAGATCGTTTTACTGCCTTTTGATGGAAAACCATTTTTGAATCTATATTTTGACAATTTTATAAACTATGTTTGTCAAAATAAACTTATTCTTTATGATTGGGACATCAAAATTTACCTTGTGTGAATTTTTGGTATTTTTCTGACAATGTTCATTTTTTAATGAATAGTGAAAAATACTGCATTTTACATCAAAACTACTTTTTAATCTAATTTATTTATATGATTAGATTATGTTTTGAATTGGTTTTGAAGTGAAATTAGAATATATTTTTACCATTTTATCCAATGGTGGTCATTGGAATCAATTTCACTTTGAAATTAGACTTAAACTGGTGTCAATCTTTTGATACTTATTGTTTTGTAAAAACACGCTATTTGCTCTGGCAGCGGGAATTAATTATTAAATTAATTAATGTGACCTATATGTTTTGAATTTTGTAAAATAGATTTCATTTTTGAATTTGGAATATCAAATATAGCTTAGGGTGAATTTTTAGTAATTTTCTGAAAAACTTCAATTTTTGATGAATAGTGAAACCACTAAGTGATAATCAAGCAAACTGATTTTTCAGTTAAATGAAAGTTTACCACTAATGTGTATTGAATTTTGAAAATCCGACATACATGGTTGTCATTAAGAAGTAAAATGTGGTTCAATGAGATTATAATAATTTTTTGGTGAATAGTAACTTATTAAGTTCTTAATCACGATTAGTGGTAATTAGGGTAGTTTAAGGTATAAATAATACTTTAATAAAATGAAATGACCTAGACACATGTCCCAACCTCATTGTTTGTGTCATGGCCGACCATTACATGCCATGGGTCAACTTGGGGACCCCATGGATCCACTTTTGTTGGGAAATGACATAAATTACTTTTTATTTAATGTTAAAGTGAAAATGACACAAACATAATATGTTTTACGAAAACAATTTTTAAGTGGGGTTATAAAAGTCCAAAATTTTATTATAAATAGTCATTGGAAAGCTAAAACGATTTCCTATATCATAGTATTTTGTTTATAATTTTTAGACATTTAATAAATTTAATTATTTATAACATAATAATGATGCAGCGATGACATCATTATTTGACGATTTAAATAAAATAGAAAGATAATGTAAAATCTATGAACTACACATGTCCAAAACCAATTGGATGAGTGTATTTCGAACCCTTATCACCTTACCCACGAATTCTATCAATTTGGGACCTTTTAAAACCGAAACACATTTTCAAATAATGTAATATTTCTTTACTTTCCAAAAGTGCCCCTCCTCTCCTCTTATAAAAGGCCCCCACCTCTACCTCATTTCACACACTCTTCAAGCCTTTGGCTCGGCCAACCCCTGCCCATTTGCTCTCTCCACATCCCTCTCCTCATCCTATAGGATTCCCTTTGGGAATAATCCTTTCAAAGGAATCCTTTAGGCTCAACTCAAAAGGAGTTACACTTTTAAAGGTAATTCATTCTCTCATGTTCATTTGTTTTATTTTGCTTCTCCAACCCCCTAAAATCTTTTTATTTACTTATTTTGTAACAACAACAGTATCATAAATATACTAGGATGTTGTTATAAGATTTATTTGATCTACACTCTAACACAACTACATCAAATGGTTAAAGAACATACGGTTTCCGTGGATGGCGAAATTCTGCCTCCCGAAACGATGATTGTTCAACACTCATTTAACACCATCAAAGGTGGACATTATGATGTCACTATTTTTATATATGATATATAATATGTTTATGTTTTACTTAAGCTTCTGTTTTTTTTATTTTGGGCATACCTTTATGGTTTCCATTATGGGTAAAACACGATATCTTCTTTTTAGGAAGTGCGGACTACCGCCCCCTAAAAGTGATTTGATTAGTTAATACCATATGTGGGATGTGTAAAGGATAAAGTTAATGATATTATATATGTTATTATACTGGAATTATAATATACTCTTATATCATTATGATTCCATTCCAGAAAATATGAAATAGAAATGGAAGTAGCGTTCATGCGTACGTACGGCTTACCGTCTCCATGAACGGTGCATTTCATTTCTTACCTCTAAATGTGATGTAATATTATAAATGCATTTATGTACTGGATATATATGACATATATGATATCTAAATCATGAATACCATTCTGGATATAATGAACCTTTGACCAAATTAACAACATGTAAGTGTAAGAAGTCTATTTTTGACTTAAGAACCAAATACCGACAAAATGAACATTGTTAACTTAACAGATTACATGATGTTCATAACATGGTATAAAAGGAATAATGAACTTGAAAAAGGTTCTTAAGAAAGTAGAGATTAACTCAAGTTTATTATTCAGGAGATTAAAGAACAGTCGGGTCAAGTCGGATACGAGGTATGGGACCTCGTCTCAATCTCCTTTCATTGAGGCATATTTTATTTTATACACAACTTTCTTTTATATGGTGTATAAACCCCTTTTACTTTTACGTTTATTCAAAAGGAATATTTTTTATACGAAGCGTTTACTAAACGACAAAATGGAATGTTTTTGTCGTACGTATGCGGCGACAACGACTTCTCCGCCGTCGTGACCGTTATTTGAGTTTCGGCTTCCTCTACAAACCATACCTTCTTTTTTAAAAAGAAAAATAAATACCATGTTTTACTTTTCTTTTATTTTAGTATTGAAAAGGGTTTTCATAATGTTTTTATATCAATGTGTTGTATTGATATCTCGTGTTTCAAATGTGGAAATTTTATGTTTCCTTTATGCATGTTTTATGTGATATGATTATGTTATGGTTCTTGGGCATTATTATGAAGACGGGTGGTTCCGTGATAAACTAAGGGCGGGTGAGCCCGTTATAGCTCTCCAATGCATTGGGTAACGCGAAGGAGTGAAACGTTAAGATTTCTCCGAAGAGATTTTAGGGAATATACTGTGATGGGTATTCCAAACGTAACCAAGAGGGTTACTCCCTACGAAAGATTGTTATGAATGCCTCAAGTTACCTTTATGTCTTATGATTTCTATGATTTATTCGTGATTTTATGAGGTATGTTAAAGTTCATATGTTTTATGGGTAAAGTATGATTTCATTCTTATGTATATATGAACTCATGTTTCCTTTCCATGTTTTTTTTATAACCCATACTGAGTTTTTATGCTCATCCCAAGTTTTTGAAATGTTTTTCACAGGTCAAGGGAAAGGTACATGATAAGATGATAGAGTCAAGGATGTGTCAAGAAATAATCCATGTTTTATTTTAAATGTGTTGCCATTGATGGGAATGAAGAATACTATCTTTATGTAACCACTTTGTTTATATGTGGAATGTAATGAAAGTTTTATGATCTAATTCTCTAAAACTCTAAACCTGAAAAGATCCTCAATGTGTAAGCTTGTAATAACTCAAGATTAAGTAAGGTTTAAGGCTGGGGCCTTATAGTTGGTATCAGAGGTCGGTTTAGATAACTTTAGGAGTTAGAATTCTATTAAATGATTATCCAAAATTTATTTTTTTAGAAATGATATAGCATTTAAAGATTACCATGTTGCTTCATCTAAGACATGTTTGTTCAGAATGGTTTTCCGCAGAGGAAACAGGGAAGCAGTGCTAGGAAGGCATACAGAAGGAAATAACCTTCCGAATCAGCATCCAGAAATGGTCGGAATTGGAACTGAACAGTTTGTTGCAGTAATGGCGCAGTTGACTCAAGCGATAAATGGCGGTGGTATCCATGCACGAGATCAGCCAGATCAACCGCAGAGGAACATGTCAGTGGTGGAACATTTCATGAGGCAACACCCACCATCATTCAGAGGATCATCTGACCCTGTGCTAGCTGAAGGGTGGATTAAAGCACTGGAGAAGATTTTTGATGTCATGGGGTGTTCAGACAATCAAAAGGTTAGTCTTTCTATTTACCGTTTGGAGGGAGAAGCAGATCAGTGGTGGTCTATGGTTAAAAATATCAGGGACGCCGATGAGATTGATGCTCTTGACTGGGATGAATTCAAAGGTATGTTTCTGGAGAAGTATTTTCCTAAGGCTGTTCGACTTAGGATGGAAAAGCAATTCTTGGAATTGAGGCAAGATGAAGACTCAGTGGCTGCCTATGAAGAAAGGTTCACTCGATTGGCAAGGTATGCTCCAAATTTTATCCGGGACCTTGACAGTAAAATAAATTGTTTTTACTCAGGATTAAAGCCAAAATATCGAAGGGTATTAGCTTCTCGTGAGTTTAGAAGTTATGAAAAGCTTGTTCGATGTGCTGAGAAGGTGGAAATGGAGTTTGCCGATGACCAAGTTTTCTATAACAACCAGCAGAAGAAGAGACCGAGGTGGCAGGAGAAAGGTAAGAATTCTTCAAAAAAGTCTGATGGTAAGAAAACTAAGTTTCCAGTTTGTGATAAATGTGGAAAAAGGCATGCTGGTGAATGTCTTCTGAATTCTGGAAAGTGCTACCGATGTGGTAAGATGGGACATAAGGCTCGTGATTGCACTGAAAAGGATCAAGCTGAAGGTAAGAACAAATTTTATTTATAGTTAGTAAAGTGTTATAAGTGCAATGAGATGGGTCACTATGCAAACGAGTGTCCGACAAGGAGCTTGGGTGATGGGAAGCAGTTAGACTACAAGCAGAAAGGGGTGGTGAAATCCTTTGCAACTACTTCAGCAGATGTCGGGCCATCAAATGAAGTTGTATCAGGTACTTTGTTTGTTTTTTCAGATTATGCCAGTGTGTTGTTTGATTCGGGGTCTACACATTCTTTCATCTCTGAAAACTTTTCTAGTAAAATGGGAATACCATCTCAAGAAATGACTCCTGAACTTTTGGTAAAAACACCTGGGGGAAGTGTCGAGGCAAAAAGAATTTATAAGAATCTTCCTATCCTTATCTGTGGAAAGAACCTAATTGCAAACCTTATTGTTCTACCTCTAGTAGAGTTTGATGTTATCCTGGGTATGGATTGGCTCTCTATTTACCATGCTAAGATTGACTGTAGAGCTAAAGAAGTTTCTTTTCAGAAATACTTTCAGTTTGTTTACAAGAATGAACCCTTACTTTTGATAACATATCAAGAGGCCGAAAAACTTGTAAAAGATGGAAATGAATGTTACCTTGCACACGTCGTTGAAAATAAAGGAACTGTTCAGATTAATGATGTGCCAGTGGTAAATGAGTATCCTGATGTTTTTCCTGATGAGTTGCCTGGAATAATACCAGATCGGGAAGTTGAGTTTACTGTTGACTTAGTTCCTGATGCTAAGACAATTTCAAAACCCCCTTATCGAATGGCACAAATTGAACTTTTAGAGTTGAAGGAGCAATTGCAAGATTTATTAGAGAAAGGTTTCATTAGACCTAGCAGAGCACCATGGGGTGCTCCTGTTTTATTTGTTAAAAAGAAAGATGGTTCTATGAGACTTTGCATTGATTATAGAGCCTTGAATAATATCACTGTTAAGAACAAATATCCTTTGCCTCATATCGATGATTTGTTTGATCAGCTCCAGGGAGCTCAGTTTTTTTCAAAGATTGACTTGAGATCGGGGTACCATCAGCTGAAGGTTAAAGAGGCAGATATTCCGAAGACCGCGTTCCGTACAAGATATGGCCATTATGAATTTGTAGTAATGCCTTTTGGGCTAACCAATTCACCTGTTGTATTCATGGACTTAATGAATAGAATTTTCCATGAGTTCATGGATAAGTTTGTGGTGGTTTTCATTGATGATATTTTGGTGTTTTCTAAAAGTAAAGAGGAGCATGAAAAACATTTAAGGGTTATCTTGCAAACCTTAAAAGAAAAGAAACTGTATGGGAAATTCAGCAAGTGTGAGTTTTAGTTACAACAAATTTCTTTCCTTGGTCACATTGTTTCTAAAGATGGAATAACTGTTGATCCTGCAAAAACAAAAGTTGTGGAAGAATGGCCAAGACCCACAAATGTAACCGAGATTCGTAGCTTCCTTGGTTTGGAGGGCTATTACCGAAGGTATGTTAGAAATTTTTCACGGTTATCTAGTCTAATGACTAAGATAACTCGTAAGGGTGTTAAGTTTATCTGGACAAAAGAATGTGATGATTGTTTTCAGGAATTGAAAAGAAGATTGGTGAATGCTCCAGTTTTGGCACTACCTTCCAGGAATGGTGAGTTTGTTATATACAGTGATGCTTCATTGAAAGGACTTGGTTGCGTCCTAATGCAGAATGATCAGGTAATTGCTTATGCTTCACGACAGTTGAAAACTCATGAGGTAAATTACCCTACACATGATTTGGAACTAGCTGCTGTTGTTTTTGCTTTAAAAATTTGGAGGCATCATTTGTATGGAGTAAAGTGTGAAATATATACCGATCACAAAAGTTTAAAGTATATATTCACTCAGAAAGAGTTAAACATGAGACAAAGGAGATGGCTGGAATTAATCAAGGATTATGATTGTACAATTCATTACCATCCAGGAAAATCAAATAAAGTGGCTGATGCTTTGAGTCGAAAAAGTAATGCTTCATTAACAATGTTGCGTTTGGAACGTGATCCTTTGGTTAACGATTTGATGGACTTTGGAATAGAAGTTGTTGGTACAGGAAGTCATTCTGTTTTGTTTCAGGTATCAGTGAGATCTTCTCTATCAGATAGAATCAAGCAAGCACAGAAGCAAGACTGTGATTTGTAGAAAAAGGTAGAGCTGGTTCAGAAAGGTAAGTTGCCTGAATTCAACATTGATAGTGATTGTGTTTTGAGATTTGGGAAGAGATTGTGTGTTCCTTGTGATTCACAGTTGAAGAGAGAGCTGTTATGTGAAGCTCACAGTTCTCCGTTTTCAGTTCATCCGGGCAGTACTAAGATGTATAGAGATCTGTGGGAGTATTACTGGTGGGATGGAATGAAAAGAGACATTGCTTTTACTGTGAAGTGTTTGACTTGTTAGAAGGTTAAAGCAGAGCGGAAGCTACCGAAAGGGATGTTTCAGCCTTTACCAGTGCCAGAGTGGAAATGGGAGAATATATCCATGGAATTTGTTGTTGGATTACCGAAGACATCTCGAGGTAATAATGCAATCTGGGTTATTGTTGATCGCTTGACCAAATCTGCTCATTTACTTGCTATACGAGATACTTTCTCTCTTGATCAACTTTCTCGTTTTTATCTTAATGAGATAGTCATGTTACATGGAGTTCCTCTCTCCATTGTATCGGATCGTGATCCAAGGTTTACTTCTAACTTTTGGAAAGGACTTCAGAAGTCGTTGGGTACTGAATTAAATTTTAGTACAGCTTTCCATCCTCAATCAGATGGGCAGTCAGAACGAACAATTCAGACATTGGAGGATATGCTACGATCTTGTTCTATGGATTATCAGGGAAGTTGGGACCAACATTTTTCTTTGGTTGAATTTTCATATAATAACAGTTTCCATTCTAGTATACAGATGGCACCATTTTAGGCATTATATGGGAAGCGGTGTCGAACTCCAGCTTTCTGGGATGAAGTGGGTGAAAGGAAGTTGATGGGACCAGAATTGGTAGAAGAGATGGCAGAAAAAGTTCATCTGATTCAGAAACACATGAGAACAGCTCAGAGCAGGCAGAAGAGTTATGCAGATAACCGGAGGAAGGATCTATCTTTCGAGGTAGGTGATCATGTTTTTCTCAAGGTTTCTCCTTGGAAAAGCGTGATGAGATTTGGTAAGAAAGGAAAGTTGAGTCCAAGGTTTGTTGGACCATACGAAATTCTGGAGAGAGTTGGATCAGTTGCATACCGAGTGGCTTTACCTCCGAGTTTATCTCAGGTACACAATGTTTTTCACGTTTCGATGTTGAGAAAGTATATGCCAGATCCATCTCTTGTTTTGAGCCCAGAGGTAGTTCAGCTGGAAGAGAACCTATCTTATGAGGAACAACCAGTCCAGATTCTTGACCACAGGGAGCAAGTGTTACGGAATAAGGTGATTCATCAGGTAAAGGTTTTGTGGAAAAACCACATGATTGAAGAGGCAACATGGGAATCTGAAAATGCAATGAGGGATAAGTACCCCCATTTATTCGATAAGTAAATAAATTGCGGGGACACAATTTTCTAAAGGGGGGATGGATGTAACATCCCAAGTAAGTAATGAATAATAGATATTTTTATCTATGTCTATTAATGATTAAGATAGTGTTATAGCGGCTTAAAATGAAAATAAATACAATCTTATGCATGGAATACACTAATATTCTTAAAAGATCGTTTTACTGCCTTTTGATGGAAAACCATTTTTGAATCTATATTTTGACAATTTTATAAACTATGTTTGTCAAAATAAACTTATTCTTTATGATTGGGACATCAAAATTTACCTTGTGTGAATTTTCGGTATTTTTCTGACAATGTTCATTTTTTAATGAATAGTGAAAAATACTGCATTTTACATCAAAACTACTTTTTAATCTAATTTATTTATATGATTAGATTATGTTTTGAATTGGTTTTTAAGTGAAATTAGAATATATTTTTACCATTTTATCCAATGGTGGTCATTGGAATCAATTTCACTTTGAAATTAGACTTAAACTGGTGTCAATCTTTTGATACTTATTGTTTTGTAAAAACACGCTATTTGCTATGGCAGCGGGAATTAATTATTAAATTAATTAATATGACCTATATGTTTTGAATTTTGTAAAATAGACTTCATTTTTTAATTCAGAATAACAAATATAGCTTAGGGTGAATTTTTGGTAATTTTCTGAAAAACTTCAAATTTTGATGAATAGTGAAACCACTAAGTGATAATCAAGCAAACTGATTTTTCAGTTAAATGAAATTTTACCACTAATGTGTATTGAATTTTGAAAATCCGACATACATGGTTTTCATTAAGAAGTAAAATGTGGTTCAATGAGATTATAATAATTTTTTGGTGAATAGTAACTTATTAAGTTCTTAATCACGATTAGTGGTAATTAGGGTAGTTTAAGGTATAAATAATATTTTAATAAAATTAAATGACCTAGACACATGTCCCAACCTCATTGGTTGTGTCATGGCCGACCATGACATGCCATGGGTCAACTTGGGGACCCCATGGATCCACTTTTGTTGGGAAATGACATAAATTACTTTTTATTTAATGTTAAAGTGAAAATGACACAAACATAATATGTTTTACGAAAAAAAATTTTAAGTGGGGTTATACAAGTCAAATATTTGATTATAAATAGTAATTGGAAAGATAAAAATATTTACTATATCATAGTATTTTTTTTATAATTTTTAGACATTAAATAAATTTAATTATTTATGACATAATAATGAAGCAGCGATGACATCATTATTTGACGATTTAAATAAAATAGAAAGATAATGTACAATCTATGAACTACACTTGTCCAAAACCAATTTTATGAGTGGATTTCGAACCCTTATCACCTTATCCACGAATTCTATCAATGTGGGACCTTTTAAAACCGAAACACATTTTCAAATAATGTAATATTTCTTTACTTTCCAAAAGTGCCCCTCCTCTCCTCTTATAAAAGGCCCCCACCTCTACCTCATTTCACACACTCTTCAAGCCTTTGGCTCGGCCAAACCCTGCCCATTTGCTCTCTCCACATCCCTCTCCTCATCCTAGATGATTCCCTTTGGGCAGAATCCTTTCAAAGGAAGCCTTTAGGCTCAACTCAAAAGGAGTTACACTTTTAAAGGTAATTCATTCTCTCATGTTCATTTGTTTTATTTTGCTTCTCCAACCCCCTAAAATCTTTTTATTTACTTCTTTTGTAACAACACCAGTATCAGAAATATACTAGGATGTTGTTATAAGATTTATTTGAGCTACACTCTCACACAACTACATCAAATGGTTAAAGAACAAACGGTTTCCGTGGATGGCGAAATTCTGCCTCCCGAAACGATGATTGTTCAACACTCATTTAACACCTTCAAAGGTGGCCATTATGATGTCACTATTTTTATATATGATATATAATATTGTTATGTTTTCCTTAAGATTCTGTTTTTTTTATTTTGGGCATACCTTTATGGTTTCCATTATGGGTAAAACACGATATCTTCATTTTAGGAAGTGCGGACTACCGCCCCCTAAAAGTGATTTGATTCGTTAATACCATATGTGAGATGTGTAAAGGATAAAGTAAATGATATTATATATGTTATTATACTGGAATTATAATATACTATTATATAATTATGATTCCATTAAAGAAAATATGAAATAGAAATGGAAGTAGCGTTCATGCGTACGTACGGCTTACCGTCTCCATGAACGGTGCATTTCATTTCTTACCTCTAAATGTGATGTAATATTATAAATGCATGTATGTACTTGATATATATGACATATATGATATATACATCATGAATACCATTCTGGATATAATGAACCTTTGACCAAATTAACAACATGTAAGTGTAAGAAGTCTATTTTTGACTTAAGAACCAAATACCGACAAAATGAACATTGTTAACTTAACAGATTACATGATGTTCATAACATGGTATAAAAGGAATAATGAACTTGAAAAAGGTTTTTAAACAAGTATAGATTAACTCAAGTTTATTATTCAGGAGATTAAAGAACGGTCGGGTCAAGTCGGATACGAGGTATGGGACCTCGTCTCAATCTCCTTTCATTGAGACATATTTTATTTTATACACAACTTTCTTTTATACGGTGTATAAACCCCTTTGAATTTTACGTTTATTCAAAAGGAATCTTTTTTATACGAAGCGTTTACTAAACGACAAAAGGGAATGTTTTTGTCGTACGTATGCGGCGACAACGACTTCTCCGCCGTCGTGACCGTTATTTGAGTTTCGGCTTCCTCTACAATCCATACCTTCTTTTTTAAAAAGAAAAATAAATACCATGTTTTACTTTTCTTTTATTTTAGTATTGAAAAGTGTTTTCATAATGTTTTTATATCAATGTGTTGTATTGATATCTCGTGATTGAAATGTGGAAATTTTATGTTTCCTTTATGCATGTTTTATGTGATATGATTATGTTATGGTTCTTGGGCATTATTATGAAGACGGGTGGTTCCGTGATAAACTAAGGGTGGGTGAGCCCGTTATAGCTCTCCAATGCATTGGGTAACGCAAAGGAGTGAAACGTTAAGGTTCATCCGAAGAGATTTTAGGGAATATACTGTGATGGGTATTCCAAACATAACCAAGAGGGTTACTCCCTACGTAAGAATGTTATGAATGCCTCAAGTTACCTTTATGTCTTATGATTTCTATGATTTATTCATGATTTTATGAGGTATGTTAAAGTGCCTATGTTTTATGGGTAAAGTATGATTTCATTCTTATGTATATATGAACTCATGTTTTCTTTCCATGTTTTTTTTATAACCCATACTGAGTTTTTATGCTCATCCCAAGTTTTTGAAATGTTTTTCACAGGTCAAGGGAAAGGTACATGATAATATGATAGATTCAAGGATGTGTCAAGAAATAATCCATGTTTTATTTTAAATGTGTTGCCATTGATGGGAATGAAGAATACTATCTTTATGTAACCACTTTGTTTATATGTGGAATGTAATGCAAGTTTTATGATCTAATTCTCTAAAACTCTAAACCTGAAAAGATCCTCAATGTGTAAGCTTGTAATAACTCAAGATCAAGTAAGGTTTAAGGATGGGGCCTTATATTGGTCGTGCGCGCGGGTGGGGAAAAAGGCTTAGGGATTTTAAAGGGGAGTGAGGGAAATTTTAAGGGCCTAGGAGTGGATGGGGCATGTGGGATGCTGTGGTGGGTGGGGAATAGTTGAAGAGGGGCTTCAAGTACTGTTGAAGTCCCTCCCCAAATTGTAGAAATATTTTTATTTTATTTTATTTTTCTATCTTTTGTCAGCCCATTTTCTAGAGTAGATACAAGTGGCCTTTATCAGTTCTTTTCTAAGTGATAATTTTTCGCAATTTACAGCACTTATCTCGCACTGTTAATGAACTTTTATAGCACTGATAAAGGCCATATTTGTATTAGTGTTCTTTTTTATAATTCCCCATGAATTATATAATACTTTTTTCATCAAAAACATTATATTAATGAGTTACTCATATATCTTTTTTTCCTTGCTAGAGAATCAAAAAATTTCCTCCTATATATGTAAGTCCATTATAGATAAATAACTTTAGAGACATGGTTTTATGACATTGATGAATTGATGTACCTAAAGTTCAGGTTGGATGATAAGAACAGAATCATACCATATAATTCTGTTTATCTTTTCCTCATAGGTGCCTAAAAATTCATTATCCTTCTATTTCTTCTCATGAAATTCGTTATGTATTCTCATATAAAGAATAGGCATAAATTACATATTGAGAAATAAACTCTTATACTCATCCCACTCCATAGAGTTTATTTTTTTCATATTTCTTTATATTATTGATAATATTTTACCATTGATCTACTTCGCATTCCAAATGATAAACAACTAGAATAACATTATAATGTTCCTAACACTATATAATAGAAAATATCTTTTCAATGGTACTGATCCATTACTATGAAACTAGTGGATGAGTGAACCCACTAAAATAAAGTGGATGTTTCGTTAGGAAGGAATCAACAAACTAGTTTTCCCTCTTTTTCTCATTTGTATGCTTGGAATGATTCTTATCTTGATAATGATGTTTTTTGAAAAAGATGAGACCAAGTCCAAGGGACCATTCCCCTTGATACTATTATATAATTAAAACAATCTAAAAGAAGTTTTTTTTTACGTTTTTCTATTTGAAAAATAGGAATCAAATCAAAATTGATAGTTTTAGAAGAATTTCATGCCTCACAACTCACACCATTGTTTGTAAGGCCGTCCGCAAGAGATATGGATTCAAAAAACATGTCTGTCATAATATAATTCATTAAGGAGATATTTTATGATAAATTGAACAAAATTTATGTCAAATTCCAAGATAGGTGAATCTTACTGGATCAAATAGCCTACATAATCATGGTATAATCACATTTGAACCCTATATTTTTTCAGATCCTTTGATTTTCCATGCCAAATACAGTTATCAACCAAATCATTTCATCTTCCAAATAAGTGGAGACACCACAAGGACTATAAATTTACCCACTGATATATCAATTATGATCCCTATAAATTGCCCCAAATCCAATAGCTTTTGGATTTCCTCTAGAAGGTCTGTCAAAATTGAATTTATACCAACAAAAAATGGATAGTTCTAGAAACATTCAAATGCACCTAAAAGAGGAGTCAAGATACCTGAAATTGTATGGTGCCTCAATATAAAGATGTTATGAATGGAGTTATTGCTGTTTCGATTTAGTACTAGGTTAGAATTATGGGCTGGCACAACAACATTAAAAATGACCGAATGTGGATATAAGTAGGTATGTTCAGGGATAATCTTATTCCTTCCATGATAGAGGACGTGGAATAGTTATGCACATAGAAACATGAAGAGATTCATTTAGTTCTAAGACATTGAGTGGTTGAAGTATGAAATCTGGTGGTCTATGATCAAGAAAGCATGGAGGGGATGAATCTTAAAAATATAAAACACCACATTTTAAAGAGAAGAGGCTATTTAAAAGAATAAAAATAAATGATCCACATAATCTCTATTATGGGGTCAAAGGATACATCTCGAGCTCAGGGAGATTCCAAAATTTTGAAGCTTGGAATCAACTGGAATTTTAGAAGTCATGATCCTTGATAATAGGGTAAAATTGGATTGAAATATTGATTTATTTTGGAGGGATCTGATTGAGTTGGGTTCACCCAACATATCATGATTATAAAATAGCTTTGAGTTAAAAAGGTCATTCATTTTCACTTCCCAAATGAAAATATCCTCCAACTTAATGAAATAATATTTAGGAATTATTTATCTAACATCGTCTGAGAGAGAGTCAAGGCCAGCCATTTGATCCATTCTTATGATATTGATATCTATAGCTTTTGATAAGATGATTTTATCATATTAACCAATGAAATCCCTCTCTAGTTTCTAATCCAGAATCTAATATAATAGTTATCATTGTCCAACCAATATAATTTCATATAGATTTTTTTTAAAAACTATTAGACAAAGATAAATAGAAAAATCAATATAATTTAAATTTCCAGCTTTTAATCTCTCGAGAAAATAAAGATCTTTGAAAACCCAAATACTTAGATTTATTATTTACAGATCTCTATATAAATTATTCATAAAGGCATTGATTAAATTGGCACAAATATTTGTTTGTAAAACACCCAAGGGAATATGGATTACATCATTTCTCGCAAGGATGAGTGATAACCTTTTATTAATGGAAAAAAATCATCACTTTCTTTATCACATTTAGTTTTTAAAATGATTCATTGGGATACTAGTAATTGACTGAAACTAAAATGATCATGTGATTGACAATAATCACATTTTTAAATCATATTATCAAGGAAAATAATTTATGGGATGTTAAAATCAAGAAAGTTTTTGTCAATCTAAGAGACCATAGGATTAACCTAGGACATTTTTTATCACAAAAAAACTTTAGGATGTTTCCATAAATTAATTATTATCCATAGTTTTATCACTAATGTTTTCTCAACCTAGATTCCATCGGGTAACTAAAAATTTTATGATACCAACTATAAAGGACCAGGATTTTCATATATAGATTTCAAATATTAAAATATCATTATTTATTACATAAGATAATAATAAACAACAAAATTATATAGGCCTAGTGCCTTAGGAAGATCTGATACATAGAAACCTAGTAAACAAATTAACTACATCATCTCCCGCTATGTGCTTTATAACTAGAACCATTCATAGTATTTTCATACATAGTAAATTTCTTCATAACCTAGGGAAAGGAATTATAACAAAGGGTGATAGCAAATTAATATTAATTTTAAAAAGGGAGATATCAATGATCATATGAGTATAACATGAACCTAAGGGTATGAGAATATGGGAATAATATTTGAAAATAATATCATTCATATCATAGATCATAATCATGAGTCATGAAATAAATCTTGGATGTCAATAAGACATGTATCATAAATTAATCAAAGACCACAATCTGTGAGAGCATAATATTAGAATAAGACATCATGGTTTTACACACATTAGCATAGAAAATCCTTTCCTTAGTTATCCCCTTTTATTTTTCAGACTATCATTGTTGAATGTGTTCACTCCCCAAACCATCATACTAGTCAAGGTTCAATCCCAAGACTATCATATTGGACAACCTCTCTCACTGAACTGGGTTCACTCCCTAAACCATCATAATATTCAAGGATTAATCTCAAGACTATCCTAGTGGACACATACCCTTACTAAATTGGGTTCAATCCTCGTTTCAGTCTTTTTATCTTATGATATGTTAATATTTACCCAATTAATTAGAGAGATATTTAGGTCCCACCCAACCTAGGTTATTAAATTACCACATTCCTTGGTTATTATGTAACTACCATCATTGGAGATAACGTATCCACCAACCTTGGTTATAACGCAACCATATCATTGGGAATAACGTAACCACCGTCACATACTGAAAACCATTCAAATGTGTTCTGAAAGATCATGATACATTTATCATATTATAACCCATGAAAATAAATGGTTTAGTTTTTTTTCATCATATCATAAACATTGTAAAAGAAAAAGGTTTAATAAACATTTCATCAATTAATTATTATATTAACCATGAAAAAAGAACATGTTTTATTGAAATATTTTCATAATAAAAAAGTTCCGACGATAAAAAGACTAAGGATTTAATCCTTGGATCACATCCCTAATAAATGATAAGTGAAAATAATGGTTGTAGCTTTTAATTAAAATAAATTCAATTAAAATATCATTAAAAATTACTTGAGGAAAATAACATTTCTTTTTTGAAATAACTTCTTTAAAATATAACAATGTAAATATTTTTATAGAAAATATTTTCATTAAAAATATTCATTGACACCTGTAATGTAATATTCAAAGAATTGAGATATCATAATGATGTGAAATTATTTTTAATCTATATAAGTTAAAAACATTCCTTTCATACATTGGTAAATGTACCTCATTTAGAAAAAAGCAAGAATGTAGCTTTTAAATTTATTTATAATATTTAGAATTGGTGAATGTTACTATAATACTAATTGGAGAATATTTAGAAACTTCATTAAAACATTTTTATAAGAAATAGATATGTGATAAAAAGGAATTTTTGACCGAATAGATAAATAAAATGACTTTTCGTAAAATATATTTTCAGTGTCTTGAGATCATAGTGAAAGGAAAATGAAATTAATATATTTGTTTCCAATAAAAAAACATAGTATAATACATTCATGAGTTTATTGATAGTTATATCATAATATTTCATCATTCAGAACATAATCATAAACAATCCCGAAAAATGATAATATTGTAATATAAAACCCATACAACTTTGGTTACATTTGAATAATAATACCCATGAAATAAAAAACATTATATGGATATGTGTATCATATAATGAAAATTATAATAATAATAAAATAAATTAATGTGTATTATATACCACACACAAAAGCAACAAGTGGTGTATATGGCACGTGTCCCACATAAATAAAAGTGAGACAAAAATACCTTACCTTAGGTCCGACATCATTCATACACATTGGAGCCCACTAGATAATAAATGTAGATTTATTATAAACAGATAATATAACTATAAAATTATATATAATATCATATCATATTTACATATACCCTTTTATCATCCATTTGTTAAAACTTCTTTATTAATATCATTGTTCTGGTGGATTTCTACTTTGTTTTTCACATATATTTAGGTTCGATAGTTTTGATACTTATATTTTGATCATTATTAAATCATATAAAGAATTTTAATAATGAAATAAATATAATAAATATTCATTATATACATTTTTATAATCATTCTTAAAATTATATATATGAAAATGAACTATATAGTGCATTGAGACGTGAGGTTGTACGTACACATGAACATTGTTACCATTTTTGTATGATTGGATAAAAGAAAGGTAAATAATAAATAGCATTTAAATTATAATTATTATGTCATATATACCTCATATATTCATTAAATATATCTTAATTACCATCCAAATAATATAGAAATGAAAAATGAATCACATCACTTCGAGGAGGTGGTAGTCCACACGTACGCATGATCGACATTATTATTTTCCAATAGTTTGGAAAGTAAGAATAAATATATGATATAATTATTTTATAAGTATAATTATTAAATAATTATAATATATAAACACTAACCCAATCATAATACCAATCTATAAAATATGGTGATTATAAATAAATTGCATTACTATATGGAGACGTTAAGTTGTACATATGCGTGAGTGATATTTTAACTTATCATTTTATAATAAAAGGGTGAATAAAGGTGTTTTCATAATAATAATGAAATTTAATTATATTTAGGATACATAAATTATTATTTTATGAATAATTTAATATAATTAGTGGAGGTAAAAAATAATTAAAATGAAAGTGACAGATTAATAGGATTGCCTCTTTTTCAAAATAAATCCTTTAGATATCATGTTAAAAGCTCTAAGGATGAACATTTAGGAATAAAAACACCTACAAAATGTGTATATGGTAGATTATGGGAGAACATGTACTTTTTTGGTTTATCTATAATGAATAATGTTTTGTGTAGAAGAGAAACGAGGGGTGACATTTTATAATTGAGGGGAGAGGTATTCATAGAATGTTTTAAAATATTAAAAGATATTAAATTCATTATCAATACAAATGATATAAAGTTACCTATATATGAAAATGGAATGAATGTTTTGACACAAATTATTCCCTTTCTACTCTTTGAAAATATATATTATTTTTAAGTAATTTGATAAAAATATTATTTTCAAAAATTATTATTATTTTTTTATGAAATATTTATTTAATTTAACGTAAAATACAAAAAGTATAAGTTTAAATTCTCATAAAGTTCTTTAAAATAAAAATAATATGTAATATTATTTTAAAAAATATGTGGAACACTTTGACACACTCAAATTATGTTACTGTTATTATTTTTAAAATGATTTTAGATGTTTTTATTAATTGGATAAATATTTCATCACTGTTGCATAAGAATTTAATGTTATTATTTAATTACTAAAAATTATAAATAAATTTCCATTTTAATAAAATATCATTGTACACCAAAATACTAGTAATTTTATTTCATAACTATTTTTGTCCCGATGTGAACAAATAAGTTATACTTAAAACTAAGAGAGTGATATTTTGTAACATTCCATTATTTAAAAATTATATTCACCATTTTAATGGAAAGGTGTCCATTAAAGGACCAAATTTAGAGATTTAGTTTAAAAGGGTATAATTTAATGAATATATTGTGATTTATGAAGAAAACAATAAGGCCTTGTGACTTTTTTTAACATATATTAACCTAATTTATCATTTACCGAAGTTATAAATTTTACCCTAGTTACTATTAATTTATAAAAAATAAGAGGGACCTATTCACCAAAATTGAATCAACTAATTCCAAATAATGAATACATTTTATCAAAATAAATTTTTATAAATGGAATAAATTAATTTTAAAATAATCCTGAAACAAGTGATGAAAAAAAAATTTAGAAAGAAAACATATTTAAGTATAAAACATGTTTCATTATAATCTCATGCCTAGAAAACTAAATCGAATGAGTTTTAAAAACTTCTGTTTGAAATATAATATATAAATTTCATTAAAAATATTAAATGATAGTTATAAATTTTATTTATAATTAAAAAATATATTTTCCCCATAAAAATTGTTTTTTAGAAAAATATCTCTTTAACTTTCAAGGAATTTTTTATTTATAGTTAATTAACACACAAAGGTAAAATTTATAAATATGTATCCATATGTATTTCATAGTTTAGTTAGTCACATTTATACCTACAAATCCCAAGTTTTTGAGATAAATATAATTTAATATTATATCATGGTTCATTCAAACATTGTGTTACATGTGACATAATCTATCAAAGAAATTCAATTTATTTAAAAACATATTTCATAATATATCAGTTCATATCAGGTTGTCTTACATACATCCCGTATGGTACATATGAATGATAATGGTATTATGTGTATGTCTTGTCTCATGGATGAAGATGAAACCTCTTGTTTAAATTATTTCATTTAACTATGTAAATAAATTGGAATGATTGAAATGGATGATGGACAAGGGTCAATAACGAACCCTATATACAGACTTCATGCCTTAGACCTGATTTCCAATACCGAGACCATTGATACACTGAGTCTCCTCCCAAAATCTTATAATCTCGGACTAAACCTAGTGAGACATGCCAGCTATTATGCAGGCCCAATTGGAGATACCTTCGATAAAACAGGACTAGGCTGAATGAGTAGACTGACCTCGAAAACTGAGATGGGAAATGAAACATATCTTGGTCGTTGGTATTGTGGAAATTTACCCTTAAGAAAATAAGAATATACTACCATTTTTACTATTTTATGGGACATTATTTCCTAATATATTTAGTCATAACCTGAGACCATGACTTGGACTGTGGGGTCCTAAGTGGGATTTAACATCCATGTGCTATCCCAAGGAACACCAGTTGGTTCCCAAGCGGTTGGCTGACCATGATCAAGTGAAATATGGGTTTCTGTAGAGATTTTAGAGGTTTTCACCTAGAATACATTTTGAACACGTATTACCAAGTACATGTGAAAGTAGTAATGGATTTAGGTTTCCAAACATTTTCACTCTTTTCTTATTCTTTTTCGTGGTTATTGTTTATGTAGCTATGGTTTCTAGACGTGCTTCCTATAACATAGAAAATGAGCCTAATGTGATGTGATCTATAGTTTGTACTTCCAAAGGTACATCATGGGATATAGATTATGAGCCTTTTTATTGAATGTTATTGTTATAATAATTCACATTTTCCACTAGAACACCTCCCTTGAAAATGATTATAGAGCAGGTATCTGAGAGTGTCTTAGATTCACTTTAACAATACATTTCATTATGGATGACTATATTTCTAGGATCTTGGGGATGTTCGAGGTTACTAGGTTTGTACATTTCTGTTAAGAATAGGATTATAAGATCCACAAGTATTGATGATAATCTCCTCAATTGATACCTTCCTATGATTGGTGGATTCACCATTAATACATTTCCCAAACATATGTTGGGATGAGGATATTGATTCCATTATTGAATGTTTTTTGGAACAATTTTCATAGAAAAGGTTGCTGGAAGTAAGAAAATTTCATCTTTGAAGAGTGTAAAATTTTTTTGTCAAAAAGGATAAATAAATACACTTTGAAATAGTCTTGGTAAATATGACGATGCTTTGAAGACATTTATTTCATATATTTTATAAGTTATTATGAGAATATATGATGAAATACTTATGATGTAATGTGTGAGAAAAGTTATTACCAATAGTTTTTAGGATTGATTGGAATGAAAGATGTTGATATAAGAAAGGAATGCTACATTACATTGTATTGAAAATATGACAAAGATGAATGTCATCGATCGAAGAATATAAATCATGATAAATAAGGTTTGTGATGAAATATTCATATTGTTGAAAGTGATATATGACCATGAATTAATAATGTTGCTGTTTCTAAAACAACTTTTTATGGTGGTGTCATTTCCTAGTGTTTTCCAAATTTTTCAGCCTCAAAATTGATTGTTTTTTTTTGGAAAAGGAAGGTTTTCTATAAAGGATTTTTCAAAAAAAAATTCAAGGATTGTAAATCATAGTTCCTGGATTAAAAAATAGGTATATTAAATAGTTAAGAAAAATTAGAAAAGGGATATTATCACCTAACAATGATATGCGAACCACAAATCATGATATACAGACCACAAAAGGAAAAATGGTTTGCAAGATGATCGTTTTTCACATGAGGATTGGAGGTCATAAGAAATAAATAATTTTATTCTTAGAGATTTTGACCCATTTACGGATGGAATTAGCCACCACTAGGAAAGGGTTAAGTTTCTATGAATACAGAAAACCATAGTCTATGGTGAAGGATATAGGACATTGAATGTTTTGGTAAAACAGATTAGTGATATTTTTGGTTTTTTCCTATATAAATGACTCTAATAACATAATTATAGAGAGTAAATTTTTATAAGAAGTGATCATGATTGCGGAATGAATTTGGAGAAGTTATAATTTTTTTGAAAAGGATAATTATGCAAAGGATAAGACTCTATGGAGGAAATAATCCAAGAAGGATAGGTCACATTGAAATATCATAGAAGATTTTTGTGAGGGTCTATATCCCGCAGAAGAAAAGGGACCATGTAAGAGAGGTTTTTAGTGAGGAATTATACATATGTGGTGTATAGATAGCCCTTTGAAGAACATGTGGTCCATGAATCACTTGTGAAATGCAGTGTAACTCAGTTCGTAGAGGATATATATAGTTCATGGAGGAAGCATGAAAGTTTACGGAGGACTGAAGGAAGTTCTTAAAAGTTTTTGTGTAGGAATGAGGTGATTTATTTTTAAAGATCATATTTTTTAAAGTGGATCAAGAAGAAAGAAAACATTTTGTTGCATCATTTTGTGCAAGAAGAAGTACATACACTATTGGATTATTTTCATAGAGCTACATTAGTGTAATGAAAAATCATACTCATTGTATTCTACATCAAATTATTTTTTTTCTAATGGATTGTGTGGTATTGGATTGTTTCTAAACCATAACAAGGACATATAACTCTTGTTGAGTGGTGAATATTATAAATTATTTCAATTTTATGTAAGATTCATTAAACTGTGTTCATTAGGGAATGAAATACTTAATAAGAGGTGAATTAATTTTTATAATCAAGGAAACATAAAAGAATAAGATATCACTAATTCACCCCATCCCCCTCTTATAGATACTTGAATCAGGAATGGGAAACTTCGGAATTTATGATGATTATATTTCTTGGACTAGGAGATTATTTATTACATATCACCTACATTTCTCGCCCTATGTATTATCCTATATCGAACAACATGAATTCTTATGGATAAGGACGTAGTAATCAGAAATTAGACTACATTACATGTGGCTTGATTGGTATTACAGCCATAAAAATACTGTATTTTTTGGACGTCCAAATGATACATAGTACTCCTTTGTCATATTTATTAGATGAGAGTGTTAGTGATACCAGGTCTGGGACATGTATAAAACTATGGTAATATAGCTACATAGATAAATTTCAATCTCTTCATGAATTAGGTATGGTCGATCGGGTTTATGGAACCATGGATCAACTTGATTAAAAACGAATTTACTGTCAAAATATTCTATAAAACATCCTTATTAATTGAATTTATTGTAAATATACATCACAAACCCATGGACCTGCTACATATTTTTTTCATTTGCTTATATTCCAATTGTGTCTCAGCTGGGATGAGAAAAGTTCCTGAGTACACACTTATGACAGTGATCCTCATACAAAATTTTCATTTAGTTTATTTTTAGAATCTAGTTATTGTTATTATTATTATCCTGATGATTAGATCAAATATATGTACAATACATTTAATAGATATGTACAAGATTTCATTATTGGTTCCCTACTCAGTTTTTAACTCACACCCTACTTAGTCCGCCATTGCACTGTGGTATCTTAGAATACTTATAGGAAGGTACAAAATGGGTAGAGGCCTAAGACATATAGAGTATGATAGATTGGATATGTATGTTGTTAATCCTTGATATTTTTAAAATTATTTTTTAGAATTAGTTTAATCTTTTTATATTTTCATTTCTTATAACACTGAATATAGCTTTTCTTATACGAAAGCACTAAGTGTGGATTGCATTATATGAAAAACCAAGTCAAAAATATTCTACACACAACAATTATATTAGATTGAGGCACACACATCAATATTTTTTTAATTTATTATAGACAATAAAGAGTCTATTTGATAGATTGTGTTACATGAATGATTTAGTTTTAATGGGTTATATGATACTATTAATATTATGATTAAAATAATATTATATCTATCACCTTTTCGTTAAAATGGCAGTTATGAATAAGATTGAAAAAATTGTGAAAATATGAACTAAACATGTATATAAAATTAATCCTTCTATTATCAATTAGTAAAAGTTAATGTGATAAAAATTTGAATATAATGAAATTATTTTATAAGAAAACTATTTTTCTATGTACAAAAACCATTTTATGTAAATAAATTAAAGTAACCCATTTTGATTAATGTTTTGAACAGAATATATATATTTTATATTTAATCAATATTTTAGATACTCATACAATATTTGTCATAGGTATAAGATAAGAATAAATAAGGTTTTATTAATAAAAAGATATATTTTTTAAATGGAAATTTTACCTCCATTTAGTGGAGAACCTATTTTGAATCTAAATTTTTGAAATTATCCAAATTTAATATTATGAAATAATATTATTTAATTAAATATAAAAATATTAATTAGGTTAGGGTAAATTTTTTATATTTTTCTAAGAAGTTTCATTTTTTAATGAATATTGAAAATTCTGAATTTTATTCAAAAAATAATTTTTCATCTAATTTATTTATAAGGATATATTATTTTTTTAATATTTTTAAAGGAATATTATATCAAATATAAATAAATTAACAAATTTAGGTCATTAAAATATATTTGAATTTTGAATTAGATAAAAAAAGTTACCCAACTTTATAACATTTCTACTTTAAAAACCGGATTTGTCGTCCCATCTATAGTGTTATATTTTTATTACATTAGGAAAATTATTTTATTGAATTTGGAAAAATATATTCAATATTTGGAATTATAATAATTTATAATTTCCAAAATTTTCAAATTATTTTTCACCAAAAAACTAGTAAATGTTATTAGAATTTATTACAACGATTAAGAGGATAATTAAATTCAATAGTGACTAAACCTCAAACTTATGGGCAACATTGACTTAGAAAAATTTTGAACTTCCTATTTCTATCCCTATATAGAACCTATCATACCTTTTATCATATATTTACCCTTATGTGATCAATTTTTCATAGGAAAAACATGGGTTGAATTCCATTTTAAAAAATTTACAAGAATACCACTCCTTATCCACTATAAAAGGCACTGAACCCTCCCATTTATTCCCACATATAAAGTATATTTTTATCATATAAAGTCTGATAAAATAATCTCCCAACATCCTCACATTAATCATAGAATCCTCACTTAGGGAATAAATCCAATGAGGGAATCTCTTAGATGCAAACCAAGAGGAGTTACCCAATGAAGAGGTAACATCCTTCCTCGAGATCCTTTGTTTTATTTACATTCTCCACAACCAAAAAAATTCTTATTCCATTCTTATATTATAAAATAAATATCATACACATACTAAGATGTTTTTTATATGTTATAAATCTAAAATCAAACTTAAATCCATCTAATGGGTAACAAACTTACCATTTCTATGGAAGGAGAAATACCGCCTCATGAAATAATGTTGTTCATTTTTCCATAAATGCCTCTCATGGTTGGGAATTATGATGGAAACTTTTTTTAAAATGATATATATGAGATTTATTATGTATTTATTCTTATTTAGTTATTATATAAAACATAAAATCATGCTCTACATTTTTGGAATGTACAATAATTTCATTTGGGGATGTGTGGACTACTGCCTCCTCAAAGCGATATGATTCGTTCACACCGTTAATGGAATTTATTAGGGGTGAATTTAAAGAAAATAATATATATATATATATGAAATAATAATTCTTATATAATTATAATATATACTTATATACTTATATTTCATTTACTTTGTTTATTTCAATACGGTAATAAAATAGAAACAATGTTCATGCAAACGTAGGACCTACCATCTACTTAAACGGTGTAGTCCATTTCATACATCTATATTATGTATATAATTATAAATAAATATATAGAAAATATATATGATATTTATACCATTTTTTCATACATCTATATTATGTATATAATTATAAATAAATATATAGAAAATATATATGATATTTATACCATTTTTTCATTTATTTAAAAATTAAATCATTATCTAAGTATGAGGATCAAAAATTAAAAGTGAAATCATATACAAAAAACAAAGAAGATATTACCTGAAACGTAACATTAACATGGATTTGTTAATAAATGTAAAATTAATATGATTTTTTGGTATATTTATAATAAAATTATATATATGATACATGTGATTTGATTATTTATGAATAATTCTAAGACTTATGGTAAGATAAGTTCATCTCAATTTTTATTTCGGTGAGATACATGCCATATTCTCCACTCAATTATTTTATGTGGTGTATATACATACCTATGAAATGTTATAAAATTGATTTCCTTTATTTAAAGAAATTAAAATAATTAATTTATTACATTAATTCACGAGGATTATGAATCTAATGTTAATCAAGTATTAAGGGTTTTCTCATCTAACTTTTTATATCTGCGTGGTACAAGCCTTATTCACCACTCGTTTCTTTTTTGTGGTGTATATACTACCCAAAAATATATTATATGATTATTATAAATAAATTTATGGGTATTTTAATATAAATTTTATTATATTAATTTCATGGGATTTATGGTTCAAGATCTAAAAATTGGTAATGTAATTTTTGTCAAAAATTATCCTCAATGAGATACCAGCCATGTAATGAACATATGTTTTTAAATGGGTTGTACATACAAAACTTTGACATGTTTTTAATGAATATAAATATATAATTATATTTTAGGTTTCATTTAATTTTATTATATTGTTTATTGTATGAGTTAAAGTTACCTAAGTGGTAATAAATTATTGTTATAATCTCATTATTTATCAGGATTGTTTAAGATTATGATTCTATTAATGATGTTACATGGTCTAAATCTCAAGAACATCCATGAATTTACATGTCCTAATATTATCCATGAAATATTAATCTATTATTATCATTTAATACTTTTTGTTACTTATTAGTATTAAAAAATTTCTTTTATAAAAAACCGACATTATTTCTCCTTTAAGTCAGAAATCTATGTTCTTTGAAAATTGTTCTTTATAAAAAAAATTCACAAAAGTTTTACTATTATCCTCAGATGTTTAAAGAAAATTTTCACCCATTTAAAAATATTTAAAAAAAATGTATTTAAAAGGAATATTCTTTTAATATTTCAATCGATTCATTTTTCTAAACTTTTATGGTGTAAAATGGAATGTTCAACATATACGATCTTACCTGAAGTCATAGCCATCGTATTTTTTGAAGTGTGCTTTGTAAGTTTAAAAATTTAATTTTAAAGGAAACATTTTACTAATATTTTGGACTTCTAATGATTTTAAATTGATTTTAAAAGAAAACGGTTTTAAACAATGGTCTATGAATAATTTTTTAAAATGTTTTTAAGCTTCTTTTTTATTTTTTCAAGGTAAAATGTTTTAAAAATGTTTTATGGACACTTTATAAGTTTTAAAGTTTGTTTTAAATTAAAATTCATTTCAAAGTGGTTTACGTTTTAAAAATAATTTCTATAAAATGATATTATATTTTCTGATGGAAATTATTTTAATATATATTTAAAAATTATTTTCCATCTAAGTTGACATTGATTGGTGTTACACATTCCTTTAATGAAAAATTATCCAAAGGATCCATTCATATTTTTTGAATGGTTTTTATTTTTATGTCATAATGTTTACAAAAAGTATTTATCTTTCAAGAGTTATATGTTTGTGAGAACCATTTCTCTTTCATATGTTATATGTTTATGAAAACCGTTTATATTTTTTAGGTTATATGTTAATGAAACATGTTTATCTTTAACATGTTATATGTTTATGAAACCCATTTATATTTTATGGGTTATAAAATTATGAAACCAAAATTTTTTCATGGGTTATTATTTGATGAAATTATTATGATACCAATCTATTTTCCATAGGTAAGTATATTATTAAATGTTTATGATTCCCATTTTATTACATTGGTAATGATATGATGTTTATGAAACTCATATCTTTTTACGTGTCATTATAGGATAGATGATTTATTATATTTTGGAACATGAATTTATGATTTTATTTTGTGAAGGGTTGGACATATATTACCTATTAATGAATTGGGTAAAGATTTATATATCATATGATAATGATTAGAAACAAGTTGATGGGCTTGATCTATAATGGGAAATCAGTGTGTCCAGTTCCATAAAGGGATACAAGTGTATCATAATCCACTATGAGAATATGGGAAAACTCAATCCACTATAGAAAGATAGGGAAACATGATCCACTATGAGAAGATGAGGAAACCTTATCAACTATGGGAATATGAGGGGACACTATCCCTATTAAGGAAATTATTGTGATGGGGGATAGTGGTGTGTCCAGCCCAGTTGGTGTAGTCCCCCAAAAGTTCTCAGATAAGTTTTTGGAAATGATCATTGACTTAAGGGGAATTATATTATATTTTTAGACAACAATTACGTGTTTTATTCCTATGTTATGTTCTTATGGATAGTGATATTGATTACCTTATGATTCATGTATTATGAACTAAAAATATTCTTTCCTTGACTCATGATTATGTTCTTTAATATATAGGTTATGATATTCAATTATTATGATAAAGTTCTCATAACCTTATTCTTATTTTATGATTACATATCTCACTTGTTTACCCATACAGAGCATTTGAGAAGACCCATTTATTATATTTCATTTCCCCATGTTATTAAGAAATGTATTAAGTAGGAGAAAAAAGTGAAAGATATTTAAGGGAGATGTTTATGATATTTCAGAAAAAATAGAATAATTTGTTTCATTTTTCAAAGGATACTAAACTATTACAATCCTCAAGCATGTACTTTTGTATTGTGATGAATATTCATCTAAATTGATGTAATATCCATGAATGTTAATCCTGGGTCACCATGGTTAGTGTCAAATGAAATTTTTAGTCAACCTTTTGAAACTATGATGAGGTAACTATAGGGAGATATCTAAGTATATTTCTAAGGACATGTCTTTGGTTTTCTCTATTGATAATTATATGAACGAGTTAATGTTTGGGAAAATGTCTTAGAATTTTGGTAAAGGATAGAGTGGGTCATTTCATATCAATATATCCATGTCTTAATACTAAAATTTTATGTGACTCTTGAATTTTTTCACATATGGGTTACCCAAAAACACTATATTGATCTAGACTCAATCGGGAACTAGTGCATGACAATGAGCCTTGCTTCACACTCAGTTTGACAGTCTCCAGGGATAATCTTTGAAAATCCACAGACTCTTTATAAACCATAATGAAGGATTTAAATATAATATTACTATGAATTACCTTGAATTAATATGAGGTGTCATATTTTAAATAAGAAGGTGTCATTATTTATAAATCCTATGAGTTATTGGTTTTCATGATTATGTGGTTTTCTCCTATTACAATTGTTTCTCACAATATGCTTTCTTGTATTAGTAAATTTAATGAACTAAAAGGAATTGGGTTAACATTGAATGTTTAGATGTGAAAAATATGGGAGTTATAAAAAACTATGTCCTAAGTCGAGATCCTATGAATATAATCATGATGGTGGTATGATTATCAATTATACCTCGGAAGATAGTGAGACTTCAAATGACATGTGAATGGTATGGGATGTTCTAACAGTATTGTTTACATTAAATGTAAGAATCATGATTATATTAAGGTTTAGAAACCTTATTACTTGATTCATATATAATATTCTTAGATAAGGAGTATTATGGAATAAGTTAATGAAGCATGAGTAATGGTTTAAAAATAATGTGGGGTAATTGAGTTGTAAATGTTTTACAATTAAAAAATTTTATTATATGAATCTGGAAATTTATAAGTATTTTATGTATATTTTTTTCATTATGAATTGAGAAGGATATGTTGAATGGTTATGTAGACATAGAAAATTGATTTCAAGGAAAGATGATATTTTTAATTAAGTTAAGGTAACCCTTATTGTGTTCAAGATGTTGACACAATTGTGTTTAGCTTGGGTAAAGAGATGATTGGTTTGGATGATGTAAATTGAATAATATTTATGAAATGATCACTAATAATGATTTTTTTGACAAGGTGGTATATTTTATGATGTATGATGCTTAAAATTTCACGGACTTACAGAATATATCAATCAATCTTTGGAATAATGAATATTCATGATTTCTAAAAGGGTTTATGTTAATTTAGGTTACTAGTATGTTTCAAGTTAATATTTTATAAGAATATTCATATGTTGGGAATGTGAAAACAAAAAGATAAATTATGAAATATGGTTGATAAATTTTAAGTAGATTTAGTAACCATATTTTTAATGTTTTTCCTTTTAACCTTTTGAAATCATTATTAAGTTAACCATTTATAGAATGTTTAATTTAAACATGGGATGATGTTTATGAGATTAACGTATTATATCACCATATGAGGATTTATGGATTTTGAATGACATATGTTAACCATTTTTTATACTCTGATTACTAAAGATAGATGGAATGAATTATAACTCCTCATAAAGATCTATTAGGACTCCATGAATGAAAAATTCCCCTTCATTTCATAGGTTAAGAGATGAAGTGGAAATCGAGCAATGCACAACCAAATAGTTAGATTGTGCATATTAAATGGAATAAAATCATGTATGTGTATTTCCATATCTTCATATATAGTAATATAATTAATTAAATATAAGAAAATGATATTGAAAAATATTTATCATAAATACTTCATTTCAATTGAATCTTTGATCTTATTAAATATCAAAGATTACTAATTATGATGCCTGTAACAGTCAATTTACCACTCACTTGCTGGTGATCAATGATTATTATCAATCTCTATAATTATTTATTATTTTCTTATATATCAAATATTCCATTCCCACCTATGTTCTATTATGTGGAAATCTAGTTATGAGTTACTTTGTGTAACTGCCACATTCCTTTTTAAATAAATTTTCACTATTCATTTTTATGATGTGGGTTCCTATGAAAGGAACTTTCATGTATCAAAATTTATATAACCCAGATGAATTTCGAGCAAGAAATTAATTTTAAGGGTGGTATAATGTAATAATCCAAGACTTTGTTAATTATTTTTTTTGAAATTAATTAAATCTTTGATATGTAGAATTTCTCACAACATTGAATATAGCTCTAATTATACGAAATAACTAAGTGTAGCTTGTTTTATACGCAAAACCAAGTCAACAATGGGCTACATGAAACACTTATATTATCTATGGGAACACAAAACACTATATTTATCTTATATAACACACAATATTGAGTTCCTTTCATATCTTATCTTACCCACAAGGTCATGTTTTAATAGACTATAAGATTTTATAATAATTATTAGAAAAATATTAATCTACCAACCACGTAGCCATTGGAATAAGTGTTTTGAATAAGATTATCTAAAATTTGAAAATATTATTTAAATATTTATATAAAAATAATCCTTTAGTTATAAATTAGTTGAATTTAATGTATGAACTATGTGAAAATAATTAAATTACATTTTTAAAAAATATTTTTCTATGTAAAAAATATCTGTCTAAAAAAATTAGACAAACAACATTTGATTAATATTTTTAGTAAAATTTATAAATTTAATCAATATTTTTTATACTCATCCATAAAATATAAATAAGATAAGAATAAATCAAATGTTATGAATAAAAAGATGTATTTTTCTAAAGGTAATTTTAGCAATATTTAATGGGGAACCCATTTTAAATCTAAAATTTTGAACTTTTATAAAACTAATATGACAAAATAAACATTATTTTTGGAATAAAAACATTAAAATTTAGTTATTATGAATTTTTGATATTTTTTGGAGAAATTTTTATTTTTAATGAATAATGAAAAATACATAATTTAAATTCAAAATTGATTTTACGTCTCATTTATTTATAAAAATAAATTATGTTTTTGATTTTATTTTAAGTTAAATTAAATAATTAATACATCAATTAATCCAATTTATGTCATTGGAATCAATTTAAATATGAAATTGGATATAAAAACATAACCAACATTTGATAATATTTAATTTAAAAATCTATTTTGTCGTCCAATTTGTAGGATTAAATGTAAAATAATTTCTCCCACTTATGTGATTTTAATTTGGAAATATGTATTCCCTATTTATAATCATAATAACTTATAATTTATAACAATTTCAACTAATTTTTTACCATAAATATTAGTAAATGTTATTAGAATTAATTTCTCTGATTAAGGGGAAAATTATCTTAATAAGGGATTAAACATTAATCATAACATGAAATATGAACTGGAAACTTTTCCAAAATACATTTTATATCCATATAAAGACCAAAAAACATATTTTTTGGATTTGGACTATTATTGGAGCCCCTTGGAATAGGAAAAATGAGGGTTTAATTCTGTTTTAAAAAATTTACAAGATTGCCACTCCTCCTTCACTATAAAAAGGTACTCACTGCTCCCATTTATTCACAACTCTCAATCCATTTTCCTCCTCAATGCTTTGATAAAATAAGATTTCAACATACCTACATTCATCATATAATCCTCTATTTGGGCATAAATCCCCTGAAGTAATTCAATTGGTGCAAACCAATAGGACTTACCGAAAGAAGAGGTACAATCTACCCTCATGCTCCTTGGTTTTATTTTCATTCTCCACCCCACAAAAATATTATTATTCCATAAATATAAAATAAAATAAGAATACTTAATATATTTATATGTATTTATTATAATTTTTCTATCTAAAATTACACAGACCACCATCTAATGGGCAATGAACTTACAATTCTTGTATATGGTGAACTACCGCCCCAAGAAACAATGTTGCTCATTTTTCCTTTACCACCACTCATGGTTGGTAATTATGATGGAAAATATGTTTTTATATGATATATATTATATTTATGAAATATTTATTCTCCTTTAATAATTAAATAAAACATAACTTTAGGATTTTCATTTTTTAGGTATAATAATTTCCTTTGGGGAAGTGTGGACTATTGCCTCCTCAAAGCTATGTGATTCATTCACACATTACATGGAAAATATTTAGGATGAATTTAGTGAACATAAATTATATATATTAAATAATAATTCTACTATAAATTTAATATTTTTATATACCCTCACACAAATATATATTCCATTTACTTTCTTTCAAAACTATAATAAAATGGAAATAGAGTTCATCTGTACGTACGACCCACCGTCTCCGTGAATGGTGTATTCAGTTTCATATGTCGATATTATATAGATTATTTTAAATATATATATAAACTATATATGATATTTATACATTTTTTTACATTATAAAAATAATCAAATCATGATCTAAGTAAAAGGATCAAGAATAAAATGTCAAAACATATATGTAAAACTAAATAGATATTACCCAAAATGTAACATTAACAAGGAGTATTTAATGAATGTGTAATATGAAGTCACAACCAAATAAAATATTTTATTAGATATAATAATATAGTTATGTTTTAGATTGATAATATAAATATATTTATAATACAATTTTTTTAGCATGCTTTAAGGAAGTCAAGACTTGTGGTAAGAGAATTTTGTCTCACTTGTTATTTTCATCAGATACTTCCCATATTCACCAATCGATTATTTTGTGTGATGTATATAATATCATATTAAATTTTATAACATTAATTTAATTAATTTAATTATATTTTAATTTTTTATTTATTTTATTTAATAATGGGGATCATGATTCTAAAGTTACTCAAGTATAAATGGTTTCCTCCTCTCACTTTTTATTTGTGAGATACATGCCTTATTAACCACTCATTTATTTTTTGTGGTGTATATAATTCCCATGAATATATTTTGTTATTATTATAATTATATTTATGGGTATTTAAATATAAATTTAATTATATTTCCTTTGTGACTCTTATTGTTCAAAATCTACAAAATTGATAATGAATTTTTTGCCTCGAGTTTCCTTATTTAAGATACATGACATGTTATGCAACTATATTTTTGTATGTGGTGTATATACAAACCTTTTAAAAGTTATATAATTACTATCATAATTTAATTATATTTTATGTTTCATTAAATTTTATACACTCTTGTAGAGTATTATTCAAACTTACCATAATGTTAATAGTTTATTGCGACAATGTCATCATTTATCGGGATTGGTTATGAATATGATTCCATTAATGAAATATTATGATATCTCTCTCAATAAAACTCATAAATATTCTTATAATCTTGTTATAAATTATATATTCATGTATTATTACTATTTTCCACTATTTTGATATAAGACAATTAAGAAAATGTTTTTATGAAAATCCGACTTTACTTCTCCTTTTGATCGGAAATCTATGTTCTTTCAAAACTGTGTTTTATAAAAATTCATTCAAAATTGTTTTATTGTTATCATTTTGTGTTTAATGGAGTTTTTTAACCATGTATTAAATTTTCAAAGAACATTCTAAAAGTAATATCCTTCTCATTTTCTAATCAAGTAACTTTTCTAAACTTTTAGTGTGAAAAGAGAATGTTAGACATGTAAAAACTTAACCACAGTCATGAACATCACTTCCCTGAAGAATAATTTTTTAGTTTAAAAGTTTATTTTAAAGTAAATATATTTTCCTAATATTATTTTTATTTATATTTTAATGTGGTTTTCAAATAAAAAAGTTTCAGAAGTTTTCAATATTTAAAAATTTTATTAAATGTTTTGAAGCATCTTTTGTGATTTTTAAGGAAAAGGGTTCCTAAATGATTTTAAGATTATTTTATATGTTTTTGAGGAAAAATGTTTCAGAATGTTTTATAGACTATTTTATTAGTGTTAATGTCTATTTTAAAATAAAATTGTTTTAATAATATTTTACGATTTAAAACGTATTTCTAAAAGGAGAAAGGATTTATTCCCTGTGAAATTGATTTAAAAGAAATTTCAAAATTATTTTCCATATAAGAAGGCATAAATTTGTATTAGAAATTAATTTCTAGGAAAATTATAAAATGGTTATATTTAGATTATTTGTCTTAATTTTTTATGTTTCTATGTCGTGATGTTTATTGAACCCATTTCTCTTTCACGAGTTATATGTTAATGAAACTTGTTTCTATTTAATGGGTTATATGTTTATGAAAACCAATTCCATTTTATGGTATATATGTTTATGAAACCAATTTCACTTTCACATGTTATATATATATGAAACTAGTTTTTCTTTCATTCATTATATGCATATGAAACCCGCTTCATTTCATGAGTACTACTTTGATGAAATGATTTTGAGATATTTCTCTTTTCTATAGGTAATGATATGATGAAATGTTTATGATAACCATTTAATTTCATAGGTAATGTTATGATGTTTCTTAAACCCATCTCTTTTTTGGGTCATGATATGATGCATGTTTTTTATCTTGTGGAACATGTTTGTATGATGTCATTATATGAAGGGTGAGACCTATATCTCCCTATAATGAATTGGGTAAAGATTTATATATCATGAGATAAAAATGGGGAACAAGTCAAAAAGCTTTATTAACAGTGGGAAACTGGTGCATCCTAACATACAATGGGATACTGGTGCATACTGATTCATTAGGGGAAGATGGGGAAACCAGATCCACAGTGGGAATATGAGGAAACATAATCCACTCTAGGAAGATGGGGAAACTCGATCCACTTTGGTAATATGTTACCACATGCTCACTTATAAGGAAAATACTACAATTACGGATAGTGGTGCGTCCCACCTAGTAGTTTTAGTTGTCATGAAGTGCCCTGATCTGTTTTTGGAAAAGATCCTTGACTTATGGGGAATGATATCACATGTCTATGTCATAATTCTATGTCTTATTCCTTTGTTATGCTATCATGGACTCTGCTCTTGATTACCTTATGATACATGTCTTATGAAATAATAATATTTATTCTATTACTCAGGATTATTATCCTTGATATGTGGGGTAATGTAGTTTATTATTATGATCATTTTCTCATACAATTATTCTCATGTTATGCTTACAAGTATCCCTTTCTTACCCTTGATGATCATTCGATCTCACCCCTATCTTATGTTTCATTTCCCTAGTTTATGAAGAAAGGTTTTAAGTAGGATAACAAAGGGGGAATATCTTTAAGGGAGATGTTTAAGATCAATCCCAAAAAAAGAATAATGTGTTACAATTTTCATGAGACACTAAACTATTATAGTTCTAAAGAATGTACTTTTTTAATGTGGTGAATATTCATCAAAATTGTTGTAATGTCCATGTTTGTTAATCCTGGGTTGCTATATCTGTGGAGTAGGTTATGTTATTAAAATCAGAGGTTATGAGTATCCTTTTACTATTATTTGTGTTTTCTTAATTCTTATATATGTGGTTGGCCGAGTTGTTGACTAGTTTTATATGTTTGAAATGGTCGTTCGGGCCTTTAATCTATTTCATTATTTATTACAACCATGCTTATATTTATTTTTCCCACTCTCTAATTATCTTTCGGTATGGAATTTGTTTGGTTATTTTTTTCTATATTGAAATATTATATGAGGGATTAATTTCCCTTCAAACACACCTTAAGACATTGATGCTAGTCGAAAGTATCTGGAGTTTGGGGAGGCATGTTTGAAGACTTGTCTCCAATCAGTCCAGTTACTATTTAAAGAGTGATTAGTACCAGGACATGAAAAAGTTATATCAGATCCGTTTATTCTATGCTATATTACGATTTGGGATATGTTAGGAAGTGATATAAATAATGTGTTTGAACTTATGATAGAAATCATGTCAGTTCATCAAGAACACTTATATCATTTGGAAGTCCTAGTTTCAAGGGAAATGAGATTGATGTTTTTTGTATGTGATGTTACTGATGAGTATTATTTTCTCGTTGAGTGAAACACGTGTTATATTGATTATATGATTTAGTATCAGTTTATAGTTTTCAGCCTCCTAGAAAGAGTCTAGGGACCGATTTTGATTCCTGAAAATAAATAATAGATGAACATGATTCATCATATTTGGCATATATGGCGCACATGTTATGAGTCTATTAGTGAGTGATTTTACTGAGGAATGATTATCATTTTTTATAGTTTCAACAAAGAACTAAATAGTGTTTTCCCATATGTGATCTTGGGTGAATTATACTCAACTAGGATGAATTATATATACTTACTTTTGAAGGAGAGTCATGTAGATCTACAGTGATATGTTTAATGGTGAGACATACCCCTCATGGGTAATTTATACTCATGTTCTCTTATTTAAAGTTTCAATAAGAACATAGATGGAATTTTCCCACATATCATGGAATGAAATTATTCATAACTAAACTATGTGGTTGGTGTGAAATAGATCATTAATAAAATTATATTTATATACTATTGACCATAATCCATCACTTTCAGTAGTTTATTCCTTTCATTAGACCCTTGGGGGTGTTTTTTTTCCAGGTTCGGTTAAACAATGATTCATAAAAGCCAATACAATGATTTAACATCTAGGTTTCTATGATATATTACTTTACTAAAAATTGTTTATAGTTTTCTATTTGGATCACCGAGGGAGATGTTGATATGTATGAAATTTTTTTAGTGAATTGGAATATTATGCAGGTATTACCATATATGGTTGCCTAGTGATGATCGGTTCATTAACATATTTTTTCATGATATTGTGACCCTAAGGGAGGAGTTCCTTATGGGCATGATCTGTGAGGATCATGTCCTAATAGTATTATTTGTTACACCCCAACCTTCTATGGTACGCTTCTTTTTGAATAATACAATAGCGTGTGTTTTACGCAATATCGAGTTCTAACACACCACAACCAATCGAACTAGCCGTTATGAATCGTAATACCCACTATTTGAAATTTATAAATTTTACTTTTCATAATGGACTTCATTTTTGGATTCGGAATATCAAAATTAACCTAGGGTGATTTTTTTGGTATTTTTCTGAAAAAATTCATTTTTTGATGAATAGTGAAACTACTAAGTGGTAGTTAAAAAAATGAATTTTTCATAAAACATAATTTTACCACTTATGTGAGTGGAATTTTGAAAATCCGAGAGACACTGTTAATATCAAGGTGTAAAATGTGGTTCAATGAGATGGAAATAATTTTTGGTGAATAGTAATTTTTTACTTTTATTTACCATGGTTAAAAGTAAATAGGGTAATTAAGGTTAAAAATGATATTAATATTACCCTAACACATGTCCTAATTCTATTGGACAAGTGTATCTCGACCAAAAAAACCTTAGTAATAAAATATTATCATTTAGGTCAACTTAGATTAGATTAGGACATTTATTATTATTTAATTCAAAGAAGAGTTAAAAGAGTAAAAATCAATGTTTATTTACTAAAACATTTTTAATATAGGGTTACACATAAGATACATTCGATTATAAATATTCATTATAAAGATAAAAAGTGTTCCGACATAATGATATTTTATTTAGAATTTTTAGACATTAAATAATGTAATTTATTTATGACACAATGATGATGCAGAAATTACCGTAATTGTGAAAAATTAAAATAATTAATATTATAAATACCCAAATAAATATAATTTGAGACTTTTTATGAATTAAACTAATTTTCAAGGTTAATATGACATGTTAGAAATTATTTATGTATCTTTTTTCAAAGTAATAAATATGTTATGATTTTCACAAAAATCAATATTCCAAATAGTGTCAAAATTGACATAAAAGAGTTTTTAAAACAAATATTATATTATTAATTGATATTAAATTCATAAAAATCTAAGGTTCTGTCAGGAGACTTATATCATGATATTTGAATCATTAATGGACCACTTGGGGGTCTTTTACAGGTATATAGTAATTTTATTAACTATATAATATAAAAATAAAATGTGACCTGGTAAGTGTCAAACTAATTAACTAAGAGTTAAAACTAAATGATAAGGTTATTATAATGACCCAAACCTGTCTAAATTCTATTGGTTGAGTGGTTTTCGACCCATCCCCACCTTAAACTTTAAAAATCCACTTTTGAGCCATTATAAACCGAATATGAAATTATTATAAAATAATATTTCTAGCTTTTCCAAAGGTGCCCCTCACCCCTCTAATAAAAGGGAACTCCCCCTTCTCATTAATTCACAACATCAAAGCCATTTTCCTCGGCCAAAATCTGCCCAAATACTCTCTCAACTTCCCTAAATTCATCCTAGAGGCCTTCCTTTAGTCATAAATTCAACCTAAGGATCCCTTTTGATCAAATCAAAATGAAGAACCCGAAGAAGAGGTAATGATTTCACCACGAATTTTCAAGTTCCTTTTTTCTTCCACTTATTCTATCTTTGTTATTACCATTCTAAAATAATAACTCCAGTATATAATATATACCTTGATGTTATTATAAATATGGTACAACCATATTCAGTATTGTATCCATCCTTTGAATAATATGTCACCATACGTGCGTACGTACGGCTTACCGTCTCCACGTCGTGGTGTAATTGTTATTCATTAAATTATTATTTGGATGGGTATAATAATGATGTGTAATTCATGTAAATAATAAATATAACATGATAATGATTCTGATATATGATATACCATCCAATTAAATATTATTTTAATATCAAAAGAATGATATTGTCGCTCGTGCGTACGTACGGACTACCATCTCCACGAACGTGATGAGATTCATTCTCCATCGTATCCATTCAAGTATAATTCTCATTTGAATATTAATAATAATATTTAAGGACATAATATCATTCTGGATATGAATAAGATACAACCTATCCATAATAAACATGGATTACATAACCAAACATATAAAAGAAAATGAGTAAGTTAACACCCAAAACGACGATAATTCTAAAATATTATTAACAAAGCAATGTCAAAAGATCATATATGATATCATATTAATATATATGATTCTTGTATAATTTAATAAAAATTATTTCACCATTATACAGGAGGTTAAACTAACCCAACCAAGGAAAATTACAAGGTAAGGATTTATTTCGCAATCTCTTCATTATCCGAGATTGTTTATACGTAATAATCTTCTGGGATTTCTTTATCTTCCACATCCATGTTTCTTAAAAATGTATTTCAAAACTTTTTTTACTATTTACAAGAATATGGGATAAATTCATTTATACCCTTGTTGATATTTATAAGTGCTATATAAAAGAATCTTTCCACCATTTTCCAAACAAGGTCATTTTTAACCTTTTCGACAGAATTAAGGTAAGAATGTTTTTTTAACATATACAGCGGGTGTGGCTATTTTCCGCCATTATAAAATCATCAAAGCTTCCCTTACAGGCTTATAATAATATCTTCAAAGAAAATTCTTTATTTTATAAATATATGAATCATAAATTATTTTGAAATAGAAAGAGATATTTCTCTAAAAAGAGTTTTGATTTCATCTATGTCAACATCTTTTGATAGATTTTAAGCTTATTTGAAGTTGATTTATTATGATACAAAACTTATATATTGTATTGAAGGTTTTGTGACTTGTTTGACTGTGGATCTATTATTTTTATACCATTCATGGTTTCTGGTTGAAGAATTTACATTTCGTATGCTAGTTTTAATATGAATGTTTATGTTATGTTTAAACCTTTTCATATGGGAATTCATTAGACCTAATATGTGATGGGTGGAGCCCGCTATAGCTCCTCGATGCATCGGTAGGTCTCATGAGACAAACTAGTGTCTTGGAACAAGGCCTTGAAAAATATTATTTTTAGTCTTGGAACAAGGCCTTGGCTATGTGGTTATGATAGTTTGGCATTATGCATTTCATCATTATGAATGCGGTTATTGATATTGCATGTGATTATTTGGTTAGTAGAATATCTATGTGAATAGGTAAATGGAATTATTTCATTTTATTTTTTCCATACTATGTTGAAGTTCATGTTTAAAAGGATTTTGTTTTATTTATACATTGCCTTAAATGTTTATTCTTATATATGAAATTTTCCACTATATTGTTATCCTTACTGGGCGTTTGAGCTCACCCCTTTTCTATGTTTTATTTTTCCCAGGATGTGAAGAAGTATTTTATGAATGACCTGCAGGGATAATATGAGGGGATAAGAGTGTGGACTATGGAGACTATATTGTTGTAGTGTTCATTTTATGATGTAATGTAAACTTTATTAAGGTATCTAGTTATTCCAAGGCTACTAAACTATTCGGTCTTTCGAGACTTTATCTTTCTTGTGATCATGCCAATGTTATGTAATAATACACCAACTCTGGGTAACTAGGGTTAGGGTGTTACATGATTCTTTGAAGGTAATTCCTTAATTGTTTAAGAAATTAAAATCTTCCTTCAGTTATGATTTACCAATTGTTTGAAATTAATTTAGTAGTTAATTACAACATATATGATGATTTTTCTATTACTTGAAATTGAAAACATATATAATTGTACTATGTTGATAGTTTTTGACCATCATAGGTTGATGTTATATTTATCTTCCTTTAAGAGGATTGATATTTGGGAAATGAATAATGAATAATTTCATTCATTGATATCATATCTATATAAATGAATATTTGTTACCTAACATAACAGTCCATGATAGAATATTATATGCAAAGTGTCTTGGGAATCATTATTACATAAAAAACTAGTTCATAAGTGGACTATATTATCCCCAATAACTTGAACAGTTATTAGAGATATCTTTCATGAAACCTTTATTCAAAAAGTGGGGATAGGGAACCTAATAAAGGGTGACCTCAAATGCTATTTACGGGTTAATTAGGGAGATATCAACATAACATGAGAACAAGGGTATGATAAAATTGTAATAAAAATTGAAAATTACACCCTACATATCATATATCATAAAATTGAGTTACTAAATAAATCATGGCAGTTCAAAATACACGAATCATAATGGAATCAAAGAACACGAGCCATGAAAACATGACATTGGCATAAGACATAAATATTTGGAAAACACATAATCATAAGAAATATATTCTCAATGTTACCCACCAATAATTTCTTACATGTTAGGATTGGGATAAGGATCTATGTACATTATTTGATCTTGGGATGACCTCTTGTGTACCATATTTTGTGTTTGGGGTAATCTCCCATGTACCCTTTTTCAGGCTTGGGATAACCTCCCTTGTACGCTCATTTAGGCTTTGGATAACCTCATGTCTCCCCTATTGTGGGATTAAGATAAAAAATAATGTACCCTATTTTGGGATCATGAAAACCTCCCATGTACCCACTTTTAGGATGGGCTGAACCAAAATTATTGGGAAGTGTAAAGAGGATAGGAGAGGGACTTCCGATTTATAAGTGTGGCAGAGGAAACACAATCAATATTTGAAAGGAAAATGTTATACCCTCATTTTATACATTCCCAAAGGCTCCAAAATGGATAATAATAAAACCTTATATTTTTTAAGGTTTATATATGGCCATATAATAGGAATTGGAAATGTTTATAGGCCATTTTTACCATTATCTTCTTTACTCCAACACTCAGTAAACTTGTTTTAACCTTAATCACCCTAATTAATTTTTATTGTTCATACATTTCATTACAAACAAATTATTTGAATTATTTATATTATATGAATTAATATGATTCAAGATATGGAATCCATTTTTAAAAAAGCAATTTATATAATTTGAAAATTTTAATTAAAAATTAAGACCGCAAATTTGATGAAAAACCAATTTTTCAAAGGGAAAATTTTCATATGTATAGAAAGTTTAAATATCCAAAATAATGATTAATTTGATTCCAATACTCTATTTTAGAATAATAATAAAACAGTTGAACTAATTTTACTTTAAAAATATTCTTAAAACAATATAGAACTTATAAACTCATTATTAGAAAATATAGTTTTAATAAAAATATGTATTTTTCACTATTCATTAAAAAAATTAAACTTTTTATAAAATTACAAAAAGATAACCCTAAGATAATATTTACATGATGATTCCCAAAATTAAGATTATTTTTCCAAATGAAATTCATAAAATTGGAAAAAATTAATTTTATTATTTTTTCACAAAAAAGATATAAAAATCATTTTTTTTCTTTCAGAAAATGTATTTTCAAAGAATATATTGACTTTAATAAATATTATGCACTTATTTATAATAATATTATATTTATATAAAATGAACATTATTATTTTTTCAATTTTTTTAATTTTTATTCATAGTTTCAACTTTAATTGGCAGGTTATATTTCTATTTTTTTTAATAATAATATAAATATTCTATCATGGTTTGTTAAAAATAGATCTTACATGTTAAAAAAGAAATTGAATAAATTAGTATTTTTTTCTAAAAAATGTATTCCATCAAATATCAATGTGTTAAATTAAACCACCATTAAAATGATTTTTTCTTGAAAAACATTGTTATGACACAAACAACTAACTATAGTTCTCCTCATCATATCCTCATGTTCCCATATAGCTTCCTCAATTTGGTGGTATCGCCATAAAACCTTAACCAGGTAAGTGGTGTTGGTTTTCATATTTTTACCACTATTATAAAAAGTATTCAAAGATTTTTCTTCAATTTAATGATCATGATCCAGTGGAATTACCTCCATGTTTAGTACTTGTGATGAATCATGTAAATAAATTATCAAGAGAGATATATAGAACACATTTTGGAAATAAGAGAGGTCCAATGGATGTTCAAAATGATAATAAATCATCCCTAATTAGTCAAGAATCATAAATGGTCCAAAATAATTAGGGATCACCTTTACATTATTTTTGAATCTCATAGAATTCATATATATGGAAATTAAAAAGAAAAACTTCTCACCAATATTAAACTCTAGATCATGCCGATGAATATCAATTTAAGTTTTTTGTAAAATCTGAGATTTTATTATCTTTTAATGAATAGATCTTACATTCTACACCAATTCCTTAGATCTTTTAGGTCCCAATATCTTTCTTTCTCTAAATTTATCCCATCACGTTGGAGTCCTAAATTCTTTCCATAGAGGTATTCCTAAGGATCTATCTGAATTCTTGATGGAAATATATTATTGTATTAAAAATCAACAATAGGAAGGTATTGATGCTAACCAAATTTAAAATCCATAGAATAAGATCCACAAATGTACTCTATGGGTTAGATTGTTTTCTCAAAATATCTGTCTAGGGATGATACAAAATAACAAAACAAATCTTTGTATCTAGGGTCTGCTAAAGAAATCACCAGAACTCTGAGGTAAACATCAGATCTTTATGAAAAACAATAGATTGTGTTACTCTATTCAACCATAAAGCTTATTTAATGTGTATTCTAGTAATTTAATCAAGAGAACTATATTCTCTAATTTTGATTAAGGGTGATGAATTTGTAAGATAGTCGAATACAACCCATAAGAAATTATACCATTTAGTGGTTTTGGGGTTTCTGTAGAGAAAATCCTTGGTGATGTTTTCCCATTTCCATTATAGTATATGTAATGCATGTAAAATACCCTTATAATTGGGTATCTCATACTTAAATTTTCAACATACTGATCACTGAGAGATATATTCTGTAATATCTCCCCTCATTCAATCCCACAATAAATACTCTTTTAAATATATATACTTCTTTGAACATCTATGATGAATAAAGAATAAAGAACCATGAGTTTCCTCTCATATATCCATCATTAATTCTAGTATGGATGGAACACATAAACATTTCATGAAACTTAACATACCATCCTAATTTGGGTTAAACTTAGGAAAATTTCTCATATTCTTCCACAACTCTGTAGACGCCGGAAAAGTCAGTTGTCCCCAAACGAAGCTCCGGATGCGGAAATCGAGGTCATATTTGGAGTCGGAAGCATGTTTCGGAGGGCCCGGAGGCCTTGCGCGGAATTTTGGAGACCTGCGCGCAAAGTTGATGAGCTGCGCACAAACCTCCCGGGATGCGCGCAATGCGCTGGGCCGGCGCGCAATTTTGCGCGCCCGTGGCCCGCGCGACTCCCCTGCGCGCCGGTCCCGATTCCGCGCCCGTGAAGAGAATTTCGCGCCCGCGAACTGGATTCCGCGCCCGGGGTTGCCTATAAATATAAGGTGACCCCCGACGTTTTGAAGGTTGCCAGAATTCGAAAGGTCTCTCGTGCGCGCAATCCAACCCCTTCCGCGCGCAATGCCGATCTTCAGGTAACCTCTTTTCTTTCGCGCAAGAAAGCCTTGGGGTTCGCCTTCGCGCGCAATCCCTTTGGCTCCTTTCCTTTGAATAAATATTCACCCAAAGGCCTTCGCGCGCAAAAGAAGCCTCTTGCGCGCAATTGCCCCCGGGTGCGCGCAATCCAACCCGATTGCGCGCACCCCCCATTTTCAAAGTGGCCATTCGATTAAAGAATGAGCCGTTGCCCCCGCACGCTATCCGAAGCCCGGTGCGCGCAATCTCTATCATTCGCGCGCAAAGTGCTGGCCCAATTGCGTGCCAGCCCGTCCATTTGCGCTCCGACCCGCGGTATTGCGCGCAAAGCTCCTCTTTTGCGCGCAAACCGCCAGGGTCGCCCCCTTTGACCCCCTTTGGGTACCCGCTTGCGTGGCGCCCGATGACCCCCATCCCGGGTGCCTGCACTGTGCGTTGTCTTTCCGTGCGGCCCTCCAGGCTTGCGCGAAGTGACACGGACCTATCTGCGGCTTCAACGTCCTGCACGACGTTAAACTGCATACGTCCAACATGACGTTAAACTGTGCCACGTCTGCGCTGCAAGACGTTAAACTGCCAGGCGTTTACGTCCCGCACGACGTTAAACTGCACCACCGTCCACGCTGCAAGACGTTAAACCGCCAAGCATCTTCGTCCTCAACACACGACGTTAAACTGTACTTCGTCCGGCAAGACGTTAAACCGTCCGCTTCGTCCTCAACACACGACGTTAAACTGTACTTCGTCCGGCAAGACGTTAAACCGTCCGCATCACCTGATCCCGTGTCTCGCACGCGGGGTCCCCCCGGTTTGGATGTGGCCCCCACCCACTCGTTTCTGCAGGGATGTCGGGATTGGAGTGGCCTTCGCCCACGGGGGTAGAGTGTTGCAAATAGAACGAACTACGTGGACTTTGATCCCTGTCTTCTAAACAGGGTACGTAGGAAGCCTCTCCGAGGTTCAAGCCCACCACCTGGTCGTCCCGGTCGTATTTACGTCGGTTCGTCCATCAGTGGACCCCTCCCGGGTTCACACTTGCGTTGATTCACCTATGAATCTGCCTCTGTGGGGGACTTCACGTGTGTATCTCCATTGTGCTTCCCCACCGCCTCGATCTCCTTGTGAGTCGGCTTTCCAACGTCCAGCATGACGTAAAACTGTGGTTCACTCGGCCGCTCCATCCCCCTCTGTGTGCGAGGTGGTTCGGTTTAACCCTTCTCCAGGCAGCCTCGATCTCCTTGTGAGTCGGCTTGCCAACGTCCAGCATGACGTAAAACTGTGATCCACCCGGCCGTTCCATCCCCCTCTGTGCGAGGTGGTTCGGTTCAATCCTCCGCCCGACGGCCTCGATCTCTTCGTGAGTCGGCTTGCCGATGTCCAGCATGACGTTAAACTGTATATCCAAACTACGCTGACTTTGATCCGCGCTAACGCGCGGTACGTAGGAAGCCCCTACGGGGTCCAAGATCTTCACTCCATCATCCATCCTGATACTTACCCGGGCCGCCACATCCCGGTGGGGTCATGCCATTTCATTCCACTTCACTTCACTCGGGGAGCCGCCCATGTGCTGGCCCCAGCATCGGAGGTTCCCCGCAAGGGGTTCTGACATCTGATCCACTCCTCGTGTTGATCAGTCCGATGCCGTCCCCGCTGGACGTTAAACTCGCGGCATACCCCGTGTTAAACATGGGAAGCTGAGGAAAACCTCAGGCAACACAGTTCCCCGTACCCAGCGCGGGATGCCTAAGGCCATCACGCCTTCGAGAAGCCCTATTAGGGACGGAAGGCAGACATGCAGAGGCGCAGTGTTAAGGCACGCCCCCGACACCCAGAGCCACCAGGTCTCCTCACCGCAGGTTGCTACCCCGACCAGACTCCTTGGAGCGTCCGGGCGGAAGCAGCGTAATTAACCGGTGTCCATGGAGACATGGCGCCGGGAACGAGATTCACGAACATTCTTAAATCTATGAGGGAGACCCGGATTAGGCGACGAGTTCCGAGGAGACGTCCACGGAAGGAGGAGCCGACATCCCATCATCCCGGTTTCGATCAAGGAGCAGACGCCCCTGAATAAGGGACGAATGCAGCCCGCCCTTGGAAAGCGGGACTGCGGGACCACAAGCCGCGCGCCCATCCCCTCGGGTTGACGGGTGCACGTGCGAACGCGTCCTGGCGGAACAGCGTAACCCGACGCACATCTGCACCGAAACAGAAAAATGGTGAACCCGACGTGAATCTCTTCTCCTCAATACGAAGATCGATGGCTTTCAGAGGTGTTGGAAGACCAGCATGCTGCTCGACCGAGCATTCAGTTTTACCCGCCAGGGGCTGAGGAAGGGAACTCAGGCACTCCGTCTCGCGACGTCGAGGGCCTGGGTCCCCCCCCCCCCACGGAAGGCGTCGTGGCACTAATGGTTGGTTGTCGATTCCTTTTCATGTCAGTGTTAATGGGTTCTTCTCCCTGCTTTCAGAAATCAGGTCGCCCAATCCAGTGCCCGATCGCCACCCGCCCACTGGCGCAGGGGTAGAGGAAACACCGACGCGGCTACTCCGCGCGGTCCCGCCCGTTCCACAGCTGTCCCAGCAGCCGCAGCTGCGGGGCAACCACGCCCTCTCTCCCCCTCGGAGGTCATCCAAATAATGGTGATCAACAACTTGGTGTGGAGATACGAGGAAGAGGGAGTCATCCCCACCAGGGACATGGCTCGCCTAGACCTCGAGGGAGCTGCACCTCGCCAACAACGCCGCCCCCGAGGGCCGCGCAGGGAGGCACCGCTGCCTACCTCGACGTCCAACCGTTTCGGGAGTTTATCCCCGGAACGCTCCGACAGTTCCTTCCCCTATAAGGATGAGGTGGAAGATGCCCGGGACCACCCTATCCGGGATTCGCTCCAGGGATCCGCGATGAGGGCTCCTGTCAGGCCACGGCGACATCGCCGCCAGGCCTCTCAAGTCGAAGAGCGGGCTCTCCACCTGCCCGCACCGCTCATCCCGACTCGTTTGTCCCGACGCCAATGTCGGGCTCGAGCGGAAGAGGATGCCCACCTTGGGGCCCTAGCAACAGCGGCCGCATTGGCCCAAGCCACTGGTGGCTCCAGTCGCCAGGCCCCTGCGCATCCTGAGCAGGGGCACTTCTATGCCCGACCCGGATCGAGGCCCCGACCGCCCCAAAGGCAGGTTGGGTTGACTCTCCTGGTTGCTGGTACAGACAATAGCCACTGCGGACCACCTCGCGGTAGCGCTATTCACCAACAGGGTCTACTCCGTGCGGCCGATCCAGGAGGCATGGGTCATCCCACCTTCCGATCCCGGCCCGGAGGCCTGCCCGGAATCACCTCTCCCCGCGTCCCCTTTGATATCTGTCCCGGTGCCCCTCGCACCTTGGTTTCCAGTCCTCTTGGCCCCAGCACCAGTGCGGCCGGAGGACGCCAGGACAGAGATCAGCCATGCCCCGAAGAACCACCCAGGGGCAGGAAGGCAAGGCGTCGACGTCGAGGGAAGAATGTTGCGGAATTCCGGACAGAGATCCGACCGGTTCGCTTCTCTGATTCAGAAGCGGAGTATGATTCGGTGACAAAGCCCTTCCCCCAATCCCGCCAGTCAGGGGCAGGGGTAGGAATGCGGCACGTCAGCCTCGTACTCCCCGAGAGCGAGATCGATATGATCCCCGCTTCTCTCCGAAGGTATATCCGGAGTAGCGAGGGCCTGGTAGACCCCCAAGGATCAAGCTTGCGGTTGGTACCGGCCCCTCTGGAAGCGCCTTCTGCCTCGATCGGGGAAGCCGGAGACCTTTTCTGGGGACCGACGGTCGAACCACGATCTAGTGCACCCTCGGCGAGCACTGACGCTACGGCAGGATGTTCGCTCGCCGGCCCGTCCTATCGTGATGTGGTAGCCAGGGCACCGCCACCCTCAGAGGGCGGCCCGGGATATGGAGGCCAATCGGCCTGCTCGCCGTATTCACCGCCGGCCAGCCCGTCGGCCCGGCGGCCCGCCTCGGCACCACTGCCGGTTCCCCGTCCGTTCCCAGCCGTTGAAGAGGACCAAGGAGACTTGGGTCCCGAGTTTGAGTCGTGGAGCTTCTGGACCGTCCTTGCTGAGGGCCACTTCCCTGAGAAGTTTTGTCCAGTCGCAGGACCAGACTTTGATGCACACGAATCGCTCACCCCGGATGAGTTCGAATGCTTCCGCTGAACTCTCCGGGAGACTCACTCCCATCTTCACCGCCTACAAATGCCATACCCCGGGAGTCAAGTGCACCTGGAGGATATTGGTGAGCAGTGCCGTCAAATTGACCTGGCCACGCTCCCCGCGGTTCGGCACCCCGGGTCATTTGGGCACCACGAGGCCCTCCAACAACGATGCGTTGAGTGTTTTCAAGTACTCCGTAAGGTTATCGAGGAATCCACTTCCCACGTGTATATCCGTGGATGGGGGCAGTACGCTGCCCTACGCTTCAGTGTGATTCGCCGACAGCCCGATTCACTGGGTGGCCCTGAGGGTACATCCCCAGGGACGGAAACAGTCAATATGGCTGACCTGTCGGGAGAGGGGAACGACTTGGAACTTCTCGACGGGGGCTCTTCCCCCGAAGACAAGCCGTCGTTGGATCCACCGGTGAGAGTTACTCGTCATCAGAGGAACCTCCTGGGGCTCCCCGCACCCACTGAAGCACTGACGTTGAGCCGAAACGTCAGTAAAGGTAAAGAGCACGACGGGGCTATAAAGCCCGCCGACACATCCACCTCCATGCAGAGGGCAGACGAGGATCCCGAGAAGGTTACGCTACGTCAACAGCTCACCGAGCAGAAGAAGCTGGTTGACCAGCTCCTCGCCGAGCGCGCTGCAGAACGGCGGCCTGACTACAGTGATCCTAGGCCAGGACAGCAGGGACAGGAACAACCACCCCTCGATGAGGCTCTCCCGGGCAACCGTGATTATGCCGTGTTCGCCGACAGGAGAGAGGCCATCGCCTATGGCAAGAGGGCGCGGTATGTTTCACCACACCCTCCCGAGCGGCGTGACTACCTGAGAGACCCCGCTCAGATTCCTCCCGCTGCCCCAAGGGCCGCTCCGCCCGCCATCCCACGAGCTGCCGAGTTCGACAACCCGGTCGACGACCCGATTGAAGGGCCATGCAATGCGCTCGTGGTTAGAGATCCTCGCCAGGACTGGAACCCATGTCCGGACGATCCGATGGCGGCACTCATCGCCCGCTTGGAGGCCTTGGAGACTCGGCAAGTGGCAATCCCACCGGACGGCAAGCCATATCCAGCATGGGTGGATGACATGCCGGCGCCTCCGGGATTCGGGAATCCCACTTTTTCCCCCTTCAACGGGACTGGAGATCTGCCACAACATTTGGCCCATTTCAACTCGAGGTGCGGGCCTATGTTGGGGACTCCGGCGCAGCAAGAGGCCGCTATGCTTCGCTGCTTTGTCCAGACACTGGAAGGGCCAGCATTTGTCTGGTACAGCCAGCTCCCCGTCGGGTCGATAACTAGCTGGGAGGACCTTCGTAGACAATTCCTCTACCAGTTCAGTTCCACGACCCAGAAGACGAGTATCGCAGACCTCTTCAAGTGCAAGCAGAGGCCTGATGAGCGAGTCGCGGACTTCATCACCTGATGGAAGGGTCTCACGTATTCCCTTGACATGCCATTGACTCAGGAGCAGTTGCTGACAATGTGCGTCGGGAACGTCAAGACCGAGCTGGTCCCTTCCTTGATCACTCAGAATTATCCCGGAGGGTTCAGGGACTTCTCAGACAAAGCTCAACGTCTTGAGGAAGCCCTGCAACAGGCCAGCAAGGCACACCCGCTGCCTCCTATGATTCCTGCAAGGAGAGCCAGCAGGGCTGAGCCCGCTGCTGTCGCCCAGATAGAGGCTCCCAGGCCGTCGGAGCTGCTGCCGGTGAGACCAGCTCCACAGCCTCACAGGAATCTGCCTCCACGGGCTCAGTTCCCGGCCCAGCAGTGGCAGCCTCAGAACCGGCCGGCCCCTCCGCGTAATGTACCGCCGCAACCCAGGCGAGATAATCAGGGTCCACCTCCTCAGCAGGCCCCTCCAGCCCCTCGTCAAGACCACGCTCCCAGGGGCCCGCGATACCTGACCTAGTCATTTCACGAGGATCAGGTCCCCGGTTATTTCCGGAGCGCCCTGGAGCAGAGGATTGTGCGACTGCCTGAGTTTTGGAGGTCGGAGGAGGCACATATCACGGATAACCCCCGCTACTGCCCCTACCATCGGGCCCTGGGGCACACCATCCAGCGGTGCTATGTGTTTAAGGATTGGCTCTAAGACCAGATTAACAACAATGTAATCAGGTTGGGCCCAGCTCCGGCACAAGTGGCGGGCGTGTTCGTGGGATCAGATGACGATAGCGGCAACGAGGACGAATGGCAGCTGGTCTCCGACCGCGGGTCCCAGAAGTATAAGAACTGGATGGCCCGCAAGACGATCATTCGCGCCCATGGAATCATCCGTGCGCGCTTGAATCAGCCTGAGCCCCCAGAATCTGCGGGTGCTGCTTCGGCATCGTCATCCCAGCCTGCCTCTTCCAAGAAGAGCAAACGGCGGCGGCGCAAGAAGGAAGAGCGCACCCCGCCAGTTCCGCCACTATCCCGCACTCTCGACGATTTCATGCCCCCGGAGATGGGGATCCCTCCTCGGATCCGCCCAGTGGTGAATGATTCGTCCGATGACAGTATTGGGTACGCTTCGGTTAATACCGTCGAGCTGGTAAATCCCTTTTTGGTTCCCGACATTGAAGAACACCAGGTGGACCTCCCTAGTCTCCCCGGTCGTCGCCACCGTCGGAGGAGCCGCAACAACAGGAGTCGCCGGGGCACAGCAGTTGGTACCTCCAGCCAGGCCGTGCACGCCACTGAGACCAGGCAGCAGGCCCAAAACCGAGCTCAGCGTGCGCAGCCCCCCCATCCGGGGATGACGGATTCGCCTCCGCCACTGTTTGTGGTATGGGATCAGGCAGAACCGCCTCAGCCGCGTCGCGATCAGCTCCGCCCTGCCACGAGTCCATCCCGGCCTCCTGACCCCAGTACGGTGACCATTTCCCGGGCTTCAACCAATGAACAGCGAGATGCGCCAAGCACCAGTCAGCCGCCGGCCCAACCGGCAAGGCCCGTCACGCTTCCAACCGCAGAGCAACCTCCTGCAACCAGGGGCTCGCGCTTGGCCAAAAAGTATGGTGTCCTGAAGCACTTGGCCGACATCCCAGCGAGACTCTCCATCCTTGAGGCTCTGTGCATGTCATCTGAGATGCGCGAGGCACTCGCTGAAGCCCTGAAGAGCCCCCTCCAGTTTGAGATAGAGGTTGTGGCTGCAGAGGCCTTTCACGCCGAAACGATTGAGGACGCCGAATGTCAGGCAGTTATCTCGTTTTCTGGTAAGGATGAAGACCCTCCTATACAGGGGCACATTCGTCCGATGTATGTTACCGGCCAGTTCAATGGCCTTGAAGTCCAGCGCTGTCTTGTCGACACGGGGTCCGGGATTAACCTGATTCCCACTCGGACGATCCGGAGATTGGGGTTGTCTAAGGATGACTTGATTCCCTCCGACCTCAGGATCCAGGGGTACGACCGCACCGAGCAAACCCCGGTCGGCAAGATACGTTTGAAGACCCAGTTCGGTGACTTGGTTTCCAACACCGAATTCATGGTAGTCTCTCAAGACACTGCGTACAACGCATTGATGGGCAGGCCCTGGCTCCACCTTCATGCGGCGGTTCCCTCATCATACCACCAATGCCTCAAATACTCCCTTAATGGTCGAGTGGGCGTGCTTCAGGGAGATGCCTCTCCTTTTGCCTCATGTGAAGCCCGTTATCTGGACGTGGACTATTACAAGAGCAAGGATAAGCAGATCCTGGCATGTGAGGTCGAGCCTGTCGCTGTTGCAAGTGATCCCTGGGCAAGCTTGGATGACAATTATGTCCTCCCGATTCAACGGTTGGACGTAGCCATGGTCTCGACGGCTTGTGAGTCTCCTGATGAGATGACCGCGACCGCCCATGCCAGCACCAGCGGCCCAGAAGGATCTGGTAGCCCCAATGCAGTTGTCAACGCAGCCTCTCCCGTGGACGATCCCTCCCCGAGTGGAGAGGACGTGGAAGATGCACCCCCAGCCTTTGAGGAGGGCGTCTCCGCCACGGACGATGAGTTAGTACAAGTGAACCTTGGAACCGAAGCAGATCCGAGACCCACATTGGTCAGTGCCGCCATGCCCTCTGAGGAGCGGCAGCAGTACGTGGACTTTCTCAGGCAGCACCGCGATGTGTTCGCTTGGGGCTATGACGAGATGCCGGGGCTAGATCCTCAGGTAGCCATCCACCGCCTTGGTCTCCCGGCGAACCATCGCGGGTTCAAGCAGCCTCCTAGGAAGATGCACCCATTCCATGGTTCCATGGTTGAGGCCAAAGTTGACAATCTTATCAAAGCCAACTTCGTGAGGGAAGTCCAGTACCCCAAATGGCTGGCCAACATTGTGCCGGTCAGGAAGAAGAACGGGCAGATCAGAGTCTGCATCGACTTCCGCGATCTCAACCGCCACTGTCCGAAGGATGATTTCCCCCTTCCAGTGACAGAGCTGTTGATTGACGCCACGGCAGGGTTCCAAGCCCTCTCCTTCATGGATGGATACTCCGGATACAACCAAATTCGGATGGCCCCTGAGGATGAGGAGTTCACTGCCTTCAGGGCCCCCCAAGGTACCTTCTGTTACCGGGTCATGCCTTTCGGCCTGAAGAATGCAGGTGCCACCTATCAACGGGCGATGCACCGCATATTCAAGCCAATCCTCGGCACACTGGTGGAATGCTACGTCGACGACTTGGTAGTCAAATCCCGCCAATGTCAGGACCATCTCAAAGATCTTGAGAAAGTGTTCAGCTTCCTCCGGTCTCGCTGCCTGAAGATGAACCCGTTGAAGTGCACCTTCGGGGTCACCTCCGGAAAGTTCCTTGGATTTGTGGTAAGATACCGGGGTATTGAGATCGACCCAGAGAAGATCAGGGTGATTAGCCAGATGCCTCCCCCAGGTAACATCCGGGAACTGCAAGGGTTCCAAGGCCACTTAGCCTATATACGCCGATTCATCGCGAATCTGGCCGGCAAGTGTAAGCCCTTTTCTCGGCTCATGAAGAAAGGTGCCACCTATGTATGGGATAAAGAGTGTCAGACCGCCTTCGAGGAAATCAAGCAGTACCTGCATCAACCTCCGGTTCTGATGCCGCCTGTATCCGGAAAGCCGCTGGTCCTTTATGTGACCGCCCTGGAACGGTCCCTGGGTGCCCTTCTCGCCCAGAAGAACAACGAGGGAACAGAGAATAGCCTCTATTACCTCAGTCGCATGCTCCTCGATGCGGAATTCAGGTATTCCCCCATCGAGAAGAGCTGCCTGGCGCTCGTATTTTCCGTACAGAAATTACGGCACTACTTGCAGCACCATGAGGTACAGTTGGTTTCTTGGGTAGACCCGTTGAAATATATCCTGAGCCGGCCTATGTTGACTGGCCGTCTAGCGCAGTGGGCTGTGATTCTCCAGCAGTTCGACATCAGGTATGTGTCTCAGAAGTCCATCAAAGGGCAAGCATTGGCAGACTTTCTGGCTGCTCACCCAACCTCCGCGGATCAGCCGCTGGATCTAGGCTTTCCTGATGAGGCCATCCTCTCGGTCGATCGAGCCGGTCCATGCTGGCAGATGCACTTTGACGGTGCCTCCCGGAGCCCCACCGGTAAAAGACTCGATAATCCTAAGCTCAACAGAGTGGGCTTGGGTATCGTCTTCATTACCCCGGAGCAAGCCGTACTGCCATACTCTTTCCTGTTGTCAGAGGGCTGTACCAACAATGAGGCGGAATACCATGCCCTCATCACCGGCCTCGAGTTAGCTCTCGAGATCGACGTGCCCCATCTGTGCGTGAAAGGGGACTCCGAGCTAGTTGTTAAGCAGATCAATGGAGACTATGTTGTCAGGAAGTCGGAACTTGTGCCATTGCTGGAGTGCACCCTCCTTCTGATGGCCCGGTTCCCTTCTCGGCCAGAAATTGTCCATATTCCCCGGTCGCAGAACGGTCGAGCAGATGCCTTGGCCAGCCTTGTTGCGTCACTTGCAGAGCCTGAACAGGATAACCTGACCGTCCGCGTGACGCACCGCAGGCTCATCGCTCCCGTTATCCCGGAAGGGGATCGCGACCCGTCGGTAAGTAATCTCACCGCGGTTGCCCCTGCGCCCGGAGCCCCGAGTACCCCAGATATGGCAGTCGAACCAGTCCCTGATTGGAGGACGCCCTTGGTTGAGTACCTCCAACATGGCATTCTCCCGTCAGATCGGGCCGAGCGCGAGCGAGTTCGACGCCGCGCATCGCAATTTGTCCTCCAGAGCAGTCCCGGCCTGGAGCAGATCCTCTATAGACGCGGATTTGATGGTGTTCTCCTCCGTTGCCTTAAGGGAGTTGAGATCCCACGAGTCATGCAAGAGGTTCATGCTGGTTCATGCGGCGCCCATCAGACTAGGCCAAAGCTGTCCCACCAGATTCGGAGGTTGGGATACTTCTGGCCCTCCATGATCCATGACTGCATCGAGTATGCCAGGAGGTGCCATGCGTGCCAGGTTCATGCGAACTTTGTGCATCGGCCGCCGGAGCCTCTCCATACCACCAGGTATTCTTGGCCCTTTGCAGTCTGGGGGATGGACGTTGTGGGACCCTACCCGCCGGCGACAGCTCGCCAGTGCCGGTTCATTCTGACCGCCACGGACTTCTTCTCCAAATGGGTAGAGGCGATTCCGCTCAGAGAGGTCAAATCCTGTTCGATCACTGACTTCGTGACCTCCAACAGCATTCATCGATTTGGAGTGCCTCACGCTATCCTCATGGATAACGGAGCCAATTTCCGAGCATCCGAGTTGAAGAAGTTGTACGCCAAGTACAACATTCGCTCGAACCATACATCTCGCTATCATGCGCAGGCGAATGGACAGATCGAGGCATTTAACAAAACCCTCTCTAACATTCTGCAAAAAATGGTTGGTCAGAACAAGAAGATTTGGCCGGACAAGCTCCCCAACGCCCTCTGGGCTTATCGGACGACGACTCGCAATTCCACCCAGATGACCCCTTATTCCCTGGTGTATGGTGATGAGGCCGTCCTGCCCATCGAGATCTAGTTACCGTCCTTGTGCGCTGCGGTCTACGACCAGCAAGCGCCGGACAGAGCTGCTGAAGCCCGCCTAGTCGAGTTGGAAGCACTGGATGAGAATAGACTTCGCGCTTTGCACAACTTGGAGAGGCATCAAAGCAGAATGGCTCGAGCTTTCAATAAGAAGGTTTGCCTCCGCTCCTTCCTGTAGGGTGACCTAGTGCTAGCCCTAAGAGCGCCAATGATCCCCGGCAGGAAGCCACCCAAGTTGGAGCCCAAGTGGGAGGGACCTTTTGTCGTCCACAAAGTTTATCCCAATGGCGCGTACTCCCTAGCGACTATGGATGGTGAGCGTGTCACTCCTCCCACCAACGCTAGGTTCCTCAAGCAGTACTTTGTCTGAGTGTGCCGACGTCCTGCACGACGTTAAACTGCATACGTCCAAGCTGCATGACGTTAAACTGCCCAGCATATCGTCCATGCGGCAAGACGTTAAACTGCCAAGCATCTTCGTCCAAGCTACAAGACGTTAAACTGTTTAGCATTCGTCCAAAACGACGTTAAACTGTACCACGTCCGAGCTACAAGACGTTAAACTGTTCAGCATTCGTCCTGCATGACGTTAAACTGCCTCTCAAGAACTTTGTGCGGCTTGATTCCCATCCTTATGGGATACGTAGGACCACCTGGACCTTCATGTTTCAGGCTCAGCCCCATCCTTCGGGAATTTTCATCCCACCTCGGGCCCTTGGCCCAGCTGCCTCTGGGTGTGCGGCGTATGGTGTGAGCGCGGGGCTGTGCCCTCATTCACGTCGGTTTGCTCGTCACGCTGTACGACCCCCCCACGTTTGGGGATGCCTCCTGCTCCCCCTTTTTCTCTCTCTTTTCGTCCTGCACGACGTTAAACTGCACTTCAAGAACTACGTGCGGCTTGATTCCCATCCTTATGGGATACGTAGGACCGCCTGAACATTCATGTTTCAGGCCCAGCCCCATTTCCCGGGAATCTCTATCCCGCGTTGGGCCTCTGGCCCCAGTTCCCCTCCTTTTTGTGCGAGGCGTATGACGTGAGCGGGAGATCATGTCCTCATTCACGTCGGTCTACTGGCCACGCCGTACGACTCCCCCATGTGTGTAGGACTACCTCACACCCCTCATCGTCCTGCATGACGTTAAACTGCCTCTCAAGAACTACGTACGGCTTGATTCCCATCCTTATGGGATACGTAGGACCGCCTGGACGCTTGTGTCTCAGGTCCAGACCCGTCTCTTGGTTGATCACGGGGATCTGCTGTCTTTTGGTTGCTCTCAGGATGAGTCCTCCGACCCTTTCTGGTGATCTGTTAACATGTTTTGGGTACTCGGTCTATGACCTGTGGTGTCGGATTCAATCCCGACAAGTCCTGTGTTGCTTGTCGGGTCGCGCGCTTCCTCTTGTTCGAGCCTTCACTCAAAGGGATCCTCTTTAGCGGTTTGGGTACGATGCCTCAGTGCTCTCCTACCGCTCCGGGTCGATTTACCGGCGGGTCCTGGGCCGCAAATCGATATGAATCCTGCGATTGAGCGGTTGATGCTCGTTTGCTTGCCCCGTTCTAGGCTGACGCGATCGGATGTTGTGTTGCGAATATGGTCAGGGACATCCTTGATCGCCATGTCGGCTCTTTTAGGCTCTGAACATTGGTTGCGCGGTCCTCATCACACTCCGCCTTTGTGCGTTGTAGTGGAATCTCGACACTCTCTTCATACTGACCTTCAGTACACCTTTACACGTTAGGCAGGCCAACCAGGGTAATGGTGTCTGTCGAGGCTCCCATGATCTGAGCACCAAGGATATATGCTGATGTCCTCCCTAAGGGCCATGTGTAGCTGGACCCTCGTCCCCATAAGGAGGAAGGAGTCGCCCGAACAATCGCGTTTTGGGCCCAGTATATCTGGAGGCTAGCATCTCTGCCCCTTGGGTGATGGACATATGCCGACCCCTATCCCAGGATCCTTCTCCTGGAATCGTGCGTGACCGCAGGGCTGGGTATGTTCCCACCTCCGCTGAGTCTGCCGTATCGCGATAAGCGGATTCCTCCATGGTCCGAACCACGCGACCTTAAACTGTGTTGTCTGGTCCTACCACACGACCGTAAACTGTGACCGTCTTGGCTGCCCGACGAGAAACGGCACTGCATCGTGAGGTTCTCCTCAGGGGACACTCACGTTGGGCGCTGGTTAATAACCACGCCATTCATCAATGCCTTTCATGGCTTGATTATTGTGGCGACGCCAGGGATTCCTTAATCACAGGCATGTCGCTGCACGAAAAACCATCCATCTTTAAGGACAAACAAGAAATATCAAATGCCGCTTCTTCTCTGTGCGAGGGTCAGACCCGCACCCTTCCCCGCGCTGGTGCCCGATTGTGTTGCGCCGCGCTTCAAGAACTACGTGTGGCTTGATTCCCATCCTCATGGGATACGTAGGAACGCCCAGATGTTTGAAACTTCGGGTCCAGCCCCACCTCTTAAAGATTCCCCCCTTCTCTGGGGAATCCGCCGCCTTCGGGTCACCCTCAAGGCATGTCCCTCGACCCCTTGCAGTGGTCCACTGGTGTCAAGAGTACTCTGGTTTATTGCCAGGAGGGTCAGGTTTAGCTTGGTCAGGTTCCTTCCATTTTCAGGCTTCGTGCTCCCTTTCATTCGGACCCATCGCCTACGCCCTGGGTGGAGCCCCCGTGAACGGTTTGGACACAATGCCTCAGTGCTCTCCCACCGACTCGGGCTGGTGCCCCCAATGGCCTCGGGCAGCAAATCGATATGAATCCTGCGATTGAGCGGTCGATGCTCGTTTGCTGCCTCATTCCATCAATGGTTAGTGCGATATTGATGCTGCTTTTCCGCCACGGTCGGCAGTACTCCCATATCGTTACGCCGGTGCCCCCAGTCCTTGAGTGAATGGCCGCATGATTCACATCACTTTTTCCACCCCCCATTCTGACCAGGCAAAATCTCGACACTCTTGACACTATCCCTCAGTGCATCTTCGCATATCCAGGGGATAGGACCACGATGCGGCGTACTTTGAGGTTCTTATGGTCCGAGCTCTAAGACCATAAACTAAGATCTCCCCTTATGGTCCGAGCTCTAAGACCTTAAACTAAGATCTCCCCTTATGGTCCGAGCTCTAAGACCTTAAACTAAGATCTCGCCTTATGGTCCGAGCTCTAAGACCTTAAACTAAGATCTCTCCTTATGGTCCGAGCTCTAAGACCTTAAACTAAGATCTCCCCTTATGGTCCGAGCTCTAAGACCTTAAACTAAGATCTCCCCTTATGGTCCGAGCTCTAAGACCTTAAACTAAGATCTCCCCTTATGGTCCGAGTTCTAAGACCTTAAACTTAGATCTCCCCTTATGGTCCGAGCTCTAAGACCCTAAACTAAGATCTCCCCAAACGGGGTTCTGCGTCCTGCATGACGTTAAACTGCACTCGCAGAACTACGTATGGCTTGATCTCCAGCCTGATGGAGTACGTAGGAACGCCCGGGCATTCTGACTCGGGTCCAGCCTCAGGGATCGCTAAGTCCCGCCCCTCCTCGTCGCCGGCCGTCTGGCCTGACTTCGGGTAGAGTGGCGCAGTTGTGATATTCTCCCCGATTCAGCTCGGGATGCCCCGTCGCAATGATGGGAAGCGACGGTTTCCTCGTCAAAGAGGTTCTGTCTGAGAATTGGGGTGATTCACGGCCAGATTAGTGCATCAGCCTAATACGCTATCCCCACGGTGGCGCAATTTTGAGAGCGTTGGATTATATCCGAACAAATCGTCACTTCGCCCCACGCTTCGCATGCCCTGTTGATCTGTATTTCCACCCTTGTGCCTGAAGGAACCCCCATAGCGGCATTGATGATGACATGTGATCCGCCTCCTGCAATATGGATGATGACCTTCGGTCCGTCTATCGCAGTAGTATGGTCGATTGATCCATTGTCCGCTTGCCGTCTTGGGCATTTCCTGGAAGGCCAACCGTTGTGGATTTCTGAATTCGGGACGCGCGATTCACCCTTTCTCATTTCCCTATGTTCGGATAAAATCTCAGCGCCCCTAGCGTTGTCCCGCTCGTGTGTTGGAACAAGTTGGGGGGATGATACATTGATTAGGTCTGAGGTCTCCTTTCCTAGGAATGATCTCCCTCTTTTCTCTAGAAATCCAGGCCCAATTGTGGATGCCTGAAGCTTGGTTAATGCTCCCACAAGACAATGAATTGTGGTCGAGCATGTTAAACCAAAAGATGCAGATAAATATATTGGTTCATACAAAATGGATCAAAATATTGAGTAGCGGAATCAAAATATTCTGGGAATGGAAAAAAACAAAGCCCCTAGGGATTAGCGTGCTGGATAAGTATTTCTAACGCCGCTACCCTTTGGCTGGCGGCCTCCAGGGCTGCTTCTCGCTCTCTGCGTGCCCTCTCCTCGTCGGCGGTCACAGCACGCAGTTCATCGATCCTGGCCTGTGCACGCTCCCGCTCGACTTGGAGTGTGACCATCTGTTGGCTCGCCTCCGTCAGCTGTACCTGGGCGTCGATCAGTTGGGCCGATAGTTGCTCCACAAGCTCAGTACACGCTGCGACGAAGGCCTCCTTCTCTGCCTCCTGCCCTTCGAGACGCCGGACTTCCTGCTCCGCCGCGAGGAGCGCCCGCGTGCTCTCCGACATGTCCCGACTTTGTGCGACGTCGGCACGCCGGCAGCTCTCGCGCATCTTTTCGGCCAGGAAATCACGGACCGTCAGATGGAGGTGTTGAGCATCAGCTCCCCCAGCACACAGGAAGCGCAGCCAGGTTTGAAGTGATCCCATGCGCCCCAGCCACTCCGATGGGTCTCGCTTGAGGAAGCGCTGGATGCACTTCCACCCCCTTCGGCGCGCTATCCGGCTCTCCTCGACCGCCTCCGCGTCTGAGTCGTCCATCTCCTCGGGGTCGGCAGGCCGGTAGGCAGGGAAGGCAGCCAGCAGGTCTGCTGCAGGGTCCGCCCCTGGGATGTCCTCATGGGGGATAGGTTCCCCAACATCTGGGCGACCTTCTTCTCTCTCCCCAGCGGCGTTGACACCCTCGTCAGCCCCCGACCTCTCTCCGATGTCAGCACCGCCGACGTCCGTGACCCCTTGATCAGCAGTTGGCGGGGCCGGATCGGTGCGGGAAGTCTGTTCCGGAGCAGGCGGCATGTCTGCCACTGGTCCACTCGTAGATGGCCCGGGTTCGGTAGCCCGACGGGCCTCCAGTCCTGAGATCACTGCGCAAGGCATGCCATGGTTAGTCACGTATCGTCAACGGCAAGCACCAGCAGTAAAGTAAGGAGACTTACGGGAGTTCAGAGCGTCATCTTCCGCTGCCCTGGCCGCCGCAGGAACAGTTGCAGCAGGGGACCTTTCAGCGCTTGTCAATTCAATAATGGGCGTCAGGCCCCCGCCTTGTCCTGCTGGCGCCTCTCCCACTCCCGCTGAGGACGCCTGACCAACATCCGTGCGCTCCTGAGAAAGGTGGAGAAATGGGTTAGAAGCTGCATAAGAGAATGGATGAAGCAGGTTGAGTAGGGATAGAAGTGGACCTCGAGGAGCTCAGTGACATCAACATTGTCAGAGCCGGCCACCTCGCCGCTCTCCCGCGGGCTCCCCTGATGGGATCTTCCCTCGGAGCCTTCATCCTCCCCCATCTCCTCCTCTTCCTCGGAGTCATTTCTACTGTCATCTTCTGCCGACGGCATCTGTTCTGGAGCGGGTTCTAGACCGAGCATCACCTTCACCAGAAGTGATGGCTCCGCACGCTGACCACGTTGGCGCGCGTACTCGTCCATGGCCGTCAGATACGCATACTGCCGGTTGAAGTCCACCCTGTCGGCGATATGGAGGCGCCCGACCTCTGGCAGATGGATTCCTTCTCTGAGTATCTTTCGCCAGATGGCGTCGGTCCCCAGTGACTGCCGCAGGGTCATCTAGGCCGACCACAGCGCCGGGAAGACTGCATCGTGGGAGGGTTCGAGCAGACGCCTTACCTGCTTCCCGGGCCGCTCTTCGACCACCGCACGTGCCCCCTCTCTGGGCGCCGAGGTCGTAGCGGCAGCCTGCGATGTGCCCGCCGCCGAAGTCCCTGCTCGCGCCGGCTCCGCTGCTTGGCGCGCCTCCGTTCTCCCCCGTGTAACGGCGCCTCGCCTCCTTCCTTGACGCCCGGTCTCCGCACGGGTGACCTCGAGCCGCCGAACTGGCTTCCGTAGAAGCCCCTCGGGGTACGCGATGGCCCAATGTTCGGCGTACTCGGTTGCCAAGCCTGCGTCGACCCCGGTAGGAGGGAGAGTGATGAAGTCGCCAGAGCCAAAGGCGACGAACATCAGCCACATCTGGCGAAGGACGCCGGGGTTCGTCTCCTCCCGAACAGCAGTGAATACCCTCTTCGGCATCCTTTGAAGGCACCCGAACTGCCTGGCGAACCGGGTTGGCACGTAAGGCTCGCAGATCACCTTCCCGTCGATCCGAGCCACGAGCACCCCGCCCCGCATGTTCAGGAAGTATTCATGCTGCTCCAGAGGACCCTGCCCATTGTCGATCATCTGGCCGATGGGAGTGGGGAACGGGCTGAAGTTGAAATTGGCATGATTGCCAATTCGAATCCTCACACCCTCTTCACTTAGGGTCATCAGAGCGACCCCCGCAATGTTCAGCAGGGAGGGTCGCAGGCCGTTGCCCGGAGGAATGATGGCGTTCGGAAACGTATACCCACCAAGGTGAGCAGCCACCCAGCTGTGGAAGAATTGGAAGGGCCCACAGATCCTTCGTGGCGACCCCCCTCGTGAGATGCGTCCCAGGATGGCGTACAGCTTAGCCAACACTGGGACCCCGAGGTTATATCTTTTGTTGGAGGCCATAGCACCCGCCATCGCCAGTGTTGCCGGGCGGACGCCCATTCTCGCGTCCCGCACTGGCAAGAGCCACCCACTCAGAAAGGCAGCCAGGAACGCCGCGTACCGGACATTTGGGTCCCGGGCCTCGATGACACGGTACCCCCATGAGCGGTAGTCGCCCGTCTCCAGGACCCGCCAGTACGACCCGTTCCGGCTCCTCTGGGCCGCGGTCGGGCACCGCTTCCCCCTGCCTAGCATCTTGACCGCCGGGTCATGCTCCAAGAACTGGCCGAACCACTCCTTGTAGGATATGTCCTTCTGGAATTCCTTGATCCCGAGCCGCTGCGTAGCCAGGTCAAGCAGATGCCATGTCAGAATGGGAGTCCGCGACCTGTCTTCCCAGGTGTTCTTCGGAGGCAGGAACTCATCGTACTGGTAACCCTCCAGCGGGATACCTCCGATGCAGTGTATGTCCCAGAGACCGATGCCGACCTCCCCAGGGTGAAGATGGAAGGTGTTGGTATCCGGGGACCAGCGGGTGAACAGCTCCGGCCCGAGCTCGGACTGCTGGTAGAAGTGGAACTGCGACGTCCACACCGCCTCAAACAGGCCGATGTACCGCAGCTCCTCCGCGAAGTGATCGCAAGTGTGGCGTACCCAGAACGCCCAAGCCCACTCACTGGTGAAATTTCCCCCAGATCGCAAGTCCCAGTCCTTCAGCCAGCCCTTGGTGTCGTCGGTGACACTCTGGCGATATATGCTCGAGTAGAGGGCTGGAGAGTTCTCCGCAGTAGGCTCACTTCCAACGATGGTTCGCGTCCTCGGGTTCAGGACATAGACATCCAAGTGTCTGGTCTCCCTGGCAGGATGCCCATTGTTGGTGATGTTGTAGCGGGGAAGCTCGTCCTCCCGAGTCACCCAGGTCCGTGGCGCATCAACCTCGAACCCTGGCACCGGAACCTCATCTAGGATGCCGAAGTTCCAGAGCGGCAGGTTGTCCGACAGTGGATATGTCTTCTGGGCCGGCGTCAGCAAGTCGAACAAGGATTGATTGTTCGAAACAATCTCCTTGGCTCCGTAGACCTCCTCGTTCGTCGCCATCTCAGCTCTACGAGTGGCGGCATCCCCCTCATTTCCTTGATTCGCGGCCATCTCAGAAGCTTCGGGAGTCGTGCGGGTAAAGGGATGAAGCGTGCGGGAGCGGACGAGGCTGGTAGAGAAGTTTGAGAGTTGGCGCGCAATCCTAGTGGACGGCGCGCAATCAGGAAGTCCGTCGCGTAAAACCCCGGGTGTTCGCGCAAAAGCATGCAGAATTCCGGACAGGTTTGCGCGACGAGCGGGCGAATTCCACGCCGGAAAAGGAAATTTTGCGCACGAGAGCTCGAATGCTTATCGCGCGGAAGGCCAGTGTACGGTGCGGGGGACCCAGGGCCCCTATTTATAGGCAAGGCCGGGAGTCCGCGCTGCGCGGAAAGCGCTTTGCGCGACCGCAGCGGCGAATTTCGCGCCCTGAGTCCCCTTTTTGCGCGCCACAGTCCCGTGCCACCCAGGACTTCGGCATTCCGGCGTCTCCCCCGGAACCCGATCGTTGCGACCTCTCGCCGATCAGATTCCGAGGGGGGGATTTTGTAGACGCCGGAAAAGTCCGTTGTTCCCAAACGAAGCTCCGGATGCAGAAAGCGAGGTCATATTTGGAGTCGGAAGCATGTTTCGGAGGGCCCGGAGGCCTTGCGCGGAATTTTGGAGACCTGCGCGCAAAGTTGATGAGCCGCGCGCAAACCTCCCGGGATGCGCGCAATGCACTGGGCCGGCGTGCAATTTTGCGCGCCCGTGGCCCGCGCGACTCCCCTGCGCGCCGGTCCCGATTCCGCGCCCGCGAAGAGAATTTCGCGCCCGCGAACTGGATTCCGCGCCCGGGGTTGCCTATAAATATAAGGCGACCCCCGACGTTTTGAAGGTTGCCAGAATTCGAAAGGTCTCTCGTGCGCGCAATCCAACCCCTTCCGCGCGCAATGCCGATCTTCAGGTAACCTCTTTTCTTTCGCGCAAGGAAGCCTTGGGGTTCGCCTTCGCGCGCAATCCCTTTGGCTCCTTTCCTTTGAATAAATATTCACCCAAAGGCCTTCGCGCACAAAAGAAGCCTCTTGCGCGCAATTGCCCCCGGGTGCGCGCAATCCAACCCGATTGCGCGCACCCCCCCATTTTCAAAGTGGCCATTCGATTAAAGAATGAGCCGTTGCCCCCGCGCGCTATCCGAAGCCCGGTGTGCGCAATCTCTATCATTCGCGCGCAAAGTGCTGGCCCAATTGCGCGCCAGCCCGTCCATTTGCGCGCCGACACGCGGTATTGCGCGCAAAGCTCCTCTTTTGCGCGCAAACCGCCAGGGTCGCCCCCTTTGACCCCCTTTGGGTACCCGCCTGCGTGGCGCCCGATGACCCTCATCCCGGGTGCCCGCACTGTGCGTTGTCTTTCCGTGCGGCCCTCCAGGCTTGCGCGAAGTGACACGGACCTATCGGCGGCTTCAACGTCCTGCACGACGTTAAACTGCATACGTCCAACATGACGTTAAACTGTGCCACGTCCGCGCTGCAAGACGTTAAACTGCTAGGCGTTTACGTCCCGCACGACATTAAACTGCACCACCGTCCGCGCTGCAAGACGTTAAACCGCCAAGAATCTTCGTCCTCAACACACGACGTTAAACTGTACTTCGTCCGGCAAGACGTTAAACCGTCTGCTTCATCCTCAACACACGACGTTAAACTGTACTTCGTCCGGCAAGACGTTAAACCGTCTGCATCACCTGATCCCGTGTCTCGCACGCAGGGTCCCCCCGGTTTGGATGTGGCCCCCACCCGCTCGTTTCTGCAGGGATGTCGGGATTGGAGTGGCCTTCGCCCACGGGGGTAGAGTGTTGCAAACAGAACGAACTACGTGGAATTTGATCCCTGTCTTCTAAACAGGGTACGTAGGAAGCCTCTCTGAGGTTCAAGCCCACCACCTGGTCGTCCCGGTCATATTTACGTCGGTTCGTCCATCAGTGGACCCCTCCCGGGTTCACACTTGTGTTGATTCACCTATGAATCCGCCTCTGTGGGGGACTGCACGTGTGTATCTCCATTGTGCTTCCCCACCGCCTCGATCTCCTTGTGAGTCGGCTTGCCAACGTCTAGCATGACGTAAAACTGTGGTTCACCCGGCCGTTCCATCCCCCTCTGTGTGCGAGGTGGTTCGGTTTAACCCTTCTCCAGGCAGCCTCGATCTCCTTGTGAGTCGGCTTGCCAACGTCCAGCATGACGTAAAACTGTGATCCACCCGGCCGTTCCATCCCCCACTGTGCGAGGTGGTTCGGTTCAATCCTCCGCCCGGCGGCCTCGATCTCTTCGTGAGTCGGCTTGCCGATGTCCAGCATGACGTTAAACTGGATATCCGAACTACGCTGACTTTGATCCGCGCTAACGCGCGGTACGTAGGAAGCCCCTACGGGGTCCAAGCTCTTCACTCCATCATCCATCCTGATCCTTACCCGGGCCGCCACATCCCGGTGGGGTCATGCCATTTCATTCCACTCCACTTCACTCGGGGAGCCGCCCATGTGCTGGCCCCAGCGTCGGAGGTTCCCCGCAAGGGGTTCTGACATCTGATCCACTCCTCGTGTTGATCAGTCCGATGCCGTCCCCGCTGGACGTTAAACTCGCGGCATACCCCGTGTTAAACATGGGAAGCTGAGGAAAACCTCAGGCAACGCAGTTCCCCGTACCCAGCGCGGGATGCCTCAGGCCATCACGCCTTCGAGAAGCCCTATTAGGGACGGAAGGCAGACATGCAGAGGCGCAGTGTTAAGGCACGCCCCCGACACCCAGAGCCACCAGGTCTCCTCACCGCAGGTTGCTGCCCCGACCAGACTCCTTGGAGCGTCCGGGCGGAAGCAGCGTAATTAACCGGTGTCCATGGAGACATGGCGCCGGGAACGAGATTCACGAACATTCTTAAATCTATGAGAGAGACCCAGATTAGGCGACGAGTTCCGAGGAGACGTCCACGGAAGGAGGAGCCGACATCCCATCATCCCGGTTTCGATCAAGGAGCAGACGCCCCTGAATAAGGGACGAATGCCGCCCGCCCTTGGAAAGCGGGACTGCGGGACCACAAGCCGCACGCCCATCCCCTCGGTTTGACGGGTGCATGCGCGAACGCATCCTGGCGGAACAGCGTAACCCGACGCACATCTGCACCGAAACAAACTCTACATAATCCTTTTATGCCTCTTTGTATATGTGGTTGAACATCTAATTTGAGAAAGATAAGATTTACCTCATTACTTCAATATATTTAGATCCATCCATTGAAAAACTATAAATATTGGGTCTTTTTTTATCCTTATTATAGATAAGCAAGCATGATCTTTTCAACTCAAAGTATAATCCACCATGTTTGCTTTTCCAGGGTGGAAATGTATTGGGAATTCATAATATGTAATCAGATCCAACCATCTTCACTAGAACAAATTCAAATCATGTGTGAATATATAATTTAAAATTTCATTATTTTCATATATATCACAACTTTTTACATAAATACAATGCCTCCATATCTTCAATGAAAAAAAATCCACAACTATATGCAAATCATGGGTTGGGTAATTTTATTCGTAAACCTATAACTTTCATGAATCAGAAGCTATTAACATATCTTATTTCATGAGAAAATATCAAAATACATCCCATGAAGAATCACTATAGATTACAAACCATTCTCTACTATAGTGTAATGTAATAATAGGTTAACTGAATAACCTTTTCATTAATCACTTAGAAATTTTCCTCACATTAATCTGTCTAAAAGAACATTGATCCCATCCAAGTTAACCTGAAGAGTTTATTAGATCATCATGAAAAATTCATTATAAATCATCAAAATTATTCATCCAAACCAGGAATAATTTTGATCTCATTTATATTGGTTCTTATAAGAAAACATTAAATATCATTTTCCTGTGATTAATCCATAGATATACCATCTCTTGAGATTATATAACCTAAAAATGAATGATTTTGTAGCCAAAATTCACACTTCTTAATATTTTCATACATGACCTCCTTACTTATTATCTCCAACACATTTTTAAAATGATCTTCAGGATATTAAATACTATTTGAATATATAATAATATCTTCTATAACTACTATAAAAAACCGATCATTGTAATCTTTAAAGAATTTATTATTTAATTCTTTGAATATAGAAGGGTTATTAGCAAGACAAAATGGAATCAAAATATATTCTTAGTGTCTACACCTCATATGAAATTCCATATTGGGTATATCCTACTTCACACTCAATTGATGATTTCCACAATGAAGTCCAATATAATAAAATTATTGGACTCCACATAATTGATCAAACAAGTCATCAATATGAGGTAAATAGTACCTGTTGTTGACTGGGATCTTGTTCAGTTCTCGGTAATTAATATAAAGATGAATCAATCTATGTAATATTGTTAATTAAATGAACTGATTCAACCCATGGTGATACACTTGTCCAAATAAGTCTCTTTTCAATACACTCTTGGAGTTTATTATTCAATTCCTGAAACTCAATCATGGAAATTCTATAGGGAGTCTTTAAAATATGTGTTTCTCCATGTATTTTTTGTAATGAAAAATAAACTACATGATTTTCTGAAATACTAGGAAACTCTGGGGAAATGACATTATAAAACCCCCTTACAATAGAAACATCATCATTTTTGAGTTTCTTTACAACCATCTTAGATAGACACCCATTTTTAATATGAATCAAGACACACTCAATGGGTGGAATTTCCATTGGAATCTTACATTTATCGTTACATTTATAGAAAATCATAGGTTGGTTAGGGATATAAAGTGTAAATTAACTTCCTAAGAAATGAATTTTGGATTTATATAGAGATATCCAATCCATTTGTAAGATAACATCAAATTTAACTAGAGGGATAATAACTATATTTTTATGATTTAAATTCCAGAAAACATTAACTCGAGTATAATCATAGAACTATGATGAGATCATCATAACATTAATGGTTTTCAATACTAATTCAAAATAAAATCATTGGGTAAATTTACTAACATTCCTAGAAACTGTTCTTTATTTTAAAAAATTTATATAAATAATCTCATGTAATATACTTAAATATTTTATCATAAAAATCACCACCCCAAAATCATTACACTATAATCATCCCCTTGATAAATCCAAGATGATTAGAAAAAAAGTCAAGCATAGTTTATTCATGATAATCATCTGCTCAAATCCTTTATTATGGTTTGTAAAGTGTTTTTTTATTTCAAAATCATATCCCTCAAGATTGTCATACTCGATGTGCAACAAGAACCGTTGTCATACACCAAGTGAAGATTGAGTCAAATCACAATGTGCCCATTACATAGTTAATACCCCTAGGTAAAAATGTGCTAGATCGACACATAATTAGTGTATCAAAACATGGATATAATTTCTTAGAATCCACCCACTCTATCCTTCACTAATATTGGATTGTTTCTAATACTTAGACTTACCCATATGGTTCTTGATATTGTTTTCTCATCCACATTTACAAAGGATAACTAAAATTTTCTCTAATACCATTTATAATGACCCAATATTTTCATACATATATATCACATCCAAGTAGATTAATATTCATTATATAACATAACAATCCATGCAAGAATTATATAAGTCTAATGCCTTTGGAAATGTGGACACATAAACAACTGGTACATAGGTGAACTACAATATCCCTCATAACTAGAACCCTTCTTAGAAATATATAAATAATACCTATGTTCATAACCAAGGGAATGTAAACATAATAAAAGTTGTTTTCAGATTCTTATTAAGGGTAAAAAAGGGATATATAACTATAACATGATCAAAAGGTTATGATAACATGTTAATGACATTTGTAAAAAATTACATGATTATCATAGATCATAATCCTGATTCATGGAATAAATTTTAGTAGTTTAAAAGACATGAATCAAAATGTAATCAAATAACATGATCCATGATTACATAATATTGGCATGAGACATATTTTTTTGGCATACACATAATCATTGACAATATTATTTTAATACTACACACCAAGAAATACATGACATGTCAGGCTTGGGATAACAATTCATGTACCTAATTTGGGCTTGGTAGTACCTCCTATGTAAACTATTTTAGGATTGGGATAACCTCCCATGTACCCTATTTTAAGCATGGTAAAATATCTCTTTTACCCTCTTCTATGCTGGGGATAAACTCTCATGTACCTTCTTCTTGTCTTGGGATAACCTCTCATCTATCCTCTTTAAGAATTTGGATAACCTTCCAAGTACCCTCTTTATGTTTTGGGATATAATCCAATTTACCTTGTTTAGGCTTGGTATAACCTCCCATCTACCCTATTATGATAATTGATTGGTAGGGCTTGTGGGGAGACCTAGAGTCCATTAGTTGAAAGTTATACCTTGGTGAGTTAGTGTTTAGTTTGACCTAGGGAAACATGTGAGTAGGGTTAGCATAGGTTTACAGATGCCTTTAAGATTGTGAGATTGGTTGTATGCTAATTATCTGAGCAATCAAAGATAGGTACTTAGGTTTTGTGATATAGGTAGGATGATGTCTTGGGTTTCTGAGGAATAAATTATCATTCGTTGGTATCGATACTGACATCAATGCACAATATGGTTTGGGTGTCTGGCCATGATATCCAATTGTTGTGTGGTTGATGCTTCAATTTAGGAATATTTTGGTGACTTGGGTGGTCATTTAATTTGGTCCTGAGTTAGGTGACTATTTTTTATGAGGAGTTCCAAAGAGACTCTGGCATGTTAAGAATGATGTTCTATGTATCATGGTCAGCTTGGAAATGTTGGTGGAAAATTAGCAAGTGTGTGAGTCGAGTCTAGAACCAGGTAGTATGATATGTACATCCTTTTCATATGGTGAGATTAGTTCATGCCAGTACTGTGTTGTAACTGTTTAGAGTGGAACATTAGTGGGAAGCTAGGTACATGCTAAGGATTAGCAGTTTTGAATATAAAACATGAAGGCAAGGTGTCCCGAAGCTTTAGGTAATACAAAGGATGTGCCCCTTGATAAGAGGTATCTAAGAAATAAAGCATGTTCTATGTGGTGGTTGACCCATGATAATACCTGGACTCAAATTATCAGGATATGTGATGTTAGGGAGTTGGTTAAAGGATAGTGTGGCATGATTTGATATGAGAGTGTCTTAAAGAGAGAGATGCATTCCTAGTGAGGGAATCATAGTGTACTCCCATTATAGATATGATCATGCCAAATAACATAACATCCAATTTAGTATGTTGAGAGAGAATCATGTTTTCACTAAGCTACCTAAATTTCTTCTAGTTTAACAAAGGTTCTCTTTGAGAGATCTACTAAATGATATTTATAAAGTAATACATAGTTTGGGAAGAGAACTATTGGACACTTGAGGTTGGTCACCGTCGTTGGGAGTTGAAACTAAGTGAACAACATGTGAACTATTATTATGAAGTCAAAATAGGTGAAAGAATACATTTTCATTGGTTCTTGGGAATTACTAGTTTCATAGGCACACTGATCATTTTTTTAGATATGGAAAGGGAATGAGTTATGGTGACTAGGAACTTGACCTGATGGTGAAATGAAAATGTTGATCCTAAGGTGGGGAGTGGGACATTGATAGCTGGTATGTAAAATTCACATGATAAGGGTTATTTGAGGATTATATCTAGTATTATAAGGTCATTTTTTGATTTTATATGCCATTGGACATATGACGCTTCTTCTATGATATGTTATCGAAAGTCAGCTACATGCATGGGTGAGCATGCTGACAAAGTTCTAGATGTGTGATGAGGTAAATGTATTGTAATTTTGTTTTATAGATACATCGACAATATAAGATGATCTCTTTTGAATGTAGACATATGGAAATTTTTTACTTGAGTTCCCCTAGGTAGTTGTATGTGGTTGCTGAGGAACCACATCATCCATGCAGTTGGGATAACACAAGTGCACTTAAAGGGTTGGTTGATCATTTTTAATTTTAATATGACATTCCCCTGTTAAAGTTAGTAAATTTGAATTAATCCTTATAGATTTAATTGAGGATTGAGATCAGTGTCCACACATGTGAACTAGAATAGTGAGTTATGAAATTTTTTGGGATCATCGTTAAGATTCTAGGGATTTTTTTTGAAATAAATTAAGATGGTGGATGTATCATCGCTTGTAATTTTTAGTTTAAAATTAAAAACATATAGTTGGAAGTTCCATTGTGTCTTATATATATGAGGAGGCAACATGGTTATTTCCTAGTTATACTATCTTTAGTATGACTTATACTGGTGTTTCAATAATGGTTACGAGTGTTGGCTCAAGTTTTTTGTGAGTTACGTACCGTATGTTTAAATTAAAACATGGAATCATATTGGGTTATCATGATTTCAAAACAATTATATGAGAGGGTGTTCATGATCATAGTTTGTCAGGTTCTTCATTTGAAAACTACCATGGGTCCTGAGGGATGATACGTTCTATGAGGGGAGAATGTAAGATCATGTGTTTTCTGAGTTGGGAAATTTCAAAATGAACTTGAATTCTTAAATAATGGATGGGTCAAATGTTGATAGGATATTAATAATGGAATTTAAATGGTTTTAATTCCTCAAAATTATGTTTTAAGATGTGAAATGAGTCTTAGAGGGTGTGATTGTGGTTTTTCAAGCATATTGGGTGACTGGGGCCTAAAGCATATGTTTTGGAAACACACAGCATTGAGAACATGGTTGGCATAATGTTAGGGAAAATGGTCCTAGTAAATCCTGTGGCCTAATTTTTATGGGAACATAGCTTTAGAAATCTTGTGGTGGGATAGGGGAGACTATGGGGGGGTTCTAAAATTTCATACAAGTAACACCCCAAGCTTCCACAATACGCTTCTCATTCAATAATGCAATAGCTTGCATTGTACGCAACTTCGAGTTTTAACACACCACACCTAATCAAAGTATCCGTTATGAATATTAATACCCACTTTTTGAAATTATATAAATTTTATATTTCAAAATGGACTTAATTTTTGTATTCGGAATATCAAAATTATCCTAAGTTGAATTTTTTGTAATTTTCTGAGAACATTCAATTTTTTATGAATAGTGAAAAATACTTAAAACAACTTTTTTAATAAATATAATTTATAGTGAAAAATTATACTATTTAGAGGTTTTAAAGTATAATTATAATATATTTTTACCATTTTATCCAATGGTGGTCATTAGAATTAATTTAACATTCAAATTGGACATAAACAATTGTCAATCTTTTGATATAAATTGTTTCTTAAAAACACGCTATTTGTTGTGACAGTGGGAATTAATTATAAAATTAATTAATGAAACTTATATGTTTGTAATTTTTTAAAATAGACATCATTTTTGAAATCAGAATATCAAATATAGATTATGGTGAAATTTTGGCATTGTTTTGAGAAACTTCAATTTTTGATGAATAGTGAAACCACTAAGTGGTAGTTAAATAACTGATTTTTTCGTTTAAATGAAATATTACCACTTTTTTGATTTTATTTTCAAAAATCCGACATACATGGTTGTCATTAGGATTTAAAATGTTTTTCAATGGGATTAAAATAATTTTTGGTGAATAGTAACTTTTAAGTTTAATTAATCGCGATTAAAGGTAATTAGTGTAATTTAAGGTAAAGATAATGTTATAATAATATGAAATGACCTTTACACTTGTCCTACCCCTATTGGATGAGTCATGGCCGACCAATAAAATCAATGGGTCAACATGGGGACCCCATGGAGCCACTTTAGTTGGAAAATGACATAAATACATTTTATTTAATGTTAAAGTAAAAAATGACACAAACATGAACTGTTTTACTAAAACGATTTTTACATGGGGTTATACAAGTCATATTTTTTACTATAAATAGTAATTGAAAAGATAAAAATATTTCCAATATCGTAGTATTTTTTTTATAATTTTTAGAAATTAAATAAATTAAATTATTTATGACATCATGATGATGCAGCGATGACCTCATTATTTATCGATTCTAATAAAATGAAAAGATAATGTAAATTCCAAGGCTTACACTTGTCCAAAGACTATTGTATGGGTAGATTTCGAACCCTTATCACCTTAGCCTCGCATTATATAAGTGTGGGACATTTAGAATCCGAAAAGCATTGTATAATAAAGTAATATTTCATTACTTTCCAAGAGTGCCCCTCCTCTCCACTTATTAAAGGCCCCCACCTCTACCACCTTACTCACACTTTCAAAGCCTTTTGGCTCTGCCAAACTCTGCCCAAATACTCTAAAAACTTTCCTCCCTTACTCCTAGAAGCCTCACTTTGGGCAGAATTCTTCCCAAGGAAGCATTTGGCTCAAATAAAAAAGAGTTACCCGTTTTTAAGGTAATGTCTTCTCTAATGTTGTTTAGTTTTATTTTGCTTCTCCAACCCCTTAAACTCTTTTTATTCCTTTATTTTTTAACAAAACCAGTATCAAAAATATACTAGGATGTTTTTATGATAAGTATTTGGTTTACACTTACACACACCTTCGTCTAATGGTTAAAAAACATACTGTATCTGTGGGTGGCGAAATACGGCCTCACGAAACGATGATTGTTCAAATTCTTTTAACATCTATAATGGTGGCCATTTTGATGAAACTATTTTCATATATGATATATATATTATGTTTATGTTTTCCTTATGCTTCTTTATTTCTCATTGATGGCATACTCTATGATTTCCATTATGGGTAAACGCGATAATTTCATTTTAGGAAGTGCGGACTACCGCCTCCTAAAAGTGATGTGAATCGTTAATGCCATATATGGGATGTATAAAGGATGGAGTAAATGATATTATATATGATATTATACTGGAACTATATTATACCTTTATATAATTATGATTTCATTCCATTAAGTAAGAAATAGAAATGAATGTAGGGTTCATGCGTACGTACGGCTTACCGTCTCCCTGAACGGTGCATTTCATTTCTTACCTCTAAATGTTACGTAATATTATGAATGAATGTATATACCAGATATATATGATATATACGATATCTACATCATGAATATAATTATGGATATAATGGATATTTTACCACATGAACAACTTGTAATTATAAGAAGTTTATTTTTGACTCAAGTACCAAAGATCTACAAAACGACCATTATTAACTTAAATAAATACATACTGTTCATAACATGGTAATAAGTGATATAAAAGGAATATAAAACTTGAAAAAGGTTCTTAAGAAATTATAAATTAAATCTAGTTTATTATTCATGAGGTTAAAGAACGGTCGAGTCAAGACATGACACAAGGTAAGGGAACTTCTTAACCCAATTTCTATTCTGTGGGTCAATCTCCTACTTTCAAATTATGTCCTGATATTATTATGTCCAATATTGTATTTGTAGTTTATTTATGTGTACTTATAGTGAATACACATTATAGATGTAATTTATTTAAAAAAAAGATCTTTTTAAGGACTTCGTCTCAAGCCCCTTTCATTGAGGCATATTTGGTTTTATACACAACTTTCTTTTATACAGTGTATAAACCCCTTTGACTTTTACGTTTATTCAAAAGGAATCTTTTTTATACGAAGTGTTTTACTAAACGACAAAAAGGGAATGTTTTTCTTTCTGTACTTATGCGGCGACAACGACTTCTCTGCCGCCGTGACCATTATTTGAGTTTCGGCTTCCTCTACAAGCCATCATTTTTTTTAATGAAAAATAAATACAAAGTTTTAACTTTCATTTATTTTGGTATTGAAAATGGTTTTGAAAGCGTTTTTATTATATCAATGTGTTGTATTGATATCTTGTGATTGAAATGTGGAAATTTTATGTTTCCTTTATGCATTTTTTATGTGATAATATTATGTTATGGTTCATGATATGTTTAAACATATTCATATGAGGAATGCATTGGACGTAATAAGTGACGGGTGGAGCCCGCTATAGATCCTCGATGCATCGGTAGGTCTCATGAGAAAAACTAGTGTCTTGGCATGAGACCTTGACAAAATTCTATTTGTGGTCTTGGCACGAGGCCTTGACTACGTGGTTATGATAGTCTGGCATTATGCATTCCATCATTATGAAAGTGGTTATTGATATTTCATATGATTATTCGACCAGTAGAATACCCATGTGAAGAAGTATATGGCATTATCTCATTTTACTTTTTCCATATTATGTTGAAGTTCAAGTTTAAAAGTCTTTAGTTTTAGTTATACATTGCCTTAAATGTTAATGTTTATTTATAAAAGCTTCCGCAATATTGTTATCCTTACTGAGCATCTGAGCTCACCCCTTTCAATGTTTTAATATTTTCCAGGATGTGAAGAAGTATTTTATGAATGACCTACAGGGATAGTCAGAAAAGGATATGAGTGTGGACTATGGAGACTTTGTTATTGTAGTTTTTAACTTTACGATGTAATGTAACATTTATGAATGAATCTAGTGTTTCCAAGGCTACTAAACTAATCGGTCTTTCAAGACTTGATCTTTTGTGATCATTCCAATGTTACGAAGTAATGCACCGACTCTGGGTAGCTGGGGTCAGGGCGTTACAGTTGGTATCAGAGGCAGTTTAGTACTAACCTTGGAAGCTAGATTTATATAAACTCTGATTAGAGAACATAGCCCGAAGATAAACTTTGATGATTAGTATAGAAGAACTTCCCAGAATTTTGGTATTATAGAGATTTTGTGAGTTTTCCAAGAAATACATCCCTGTCTGGATTTGAGCAGGTAGAGGCGGCTCTGGTACAGATGTACGTAGGGGTAAAACCTGAAAACACCCCTTTGAGCTAGACTCGAACGGGAACTGGTGCACGATAACGGGCCTTGCTGCACTCTTGGTTACGACACTCTCGGGGGATATGCTTAGGATAATTCTCGTTTTCTTTACAAAACACTATGAAGGGTTATGAGTATATACTTCCTCAAAGAATTTTTTTTTTATAATTATGGATTATATCCATAAATAGTTCAATTTATGTTAAGTATTTTATAAGTATGGAATTATGTATTTTAATTAATAAACTAATCTAGTTTATGCCATTGTTTAGAAATGGCACCTAGTGGAAGGAATGTAAACTGTATCAATGCACGCACTCCGTGTAGGGATTTTCCTCCTGCTCAAGATAATTATTGTGGATCTGGAGATACAACTGGTGCTGATCATATTATTACCATACTAGGACAACTCACTCAGGTTATGAATAATAACCTTACTCATATGGAGCACCCTGATCCGCCATGTGGAGGATCAATGTTAGACCGCTTCATGATGCAACAACCACCAACATTTAATGGGGGTACAAATCCATTAGTAGCTGAGCAATGGATAAAATCCTTAGAGAAAATATTCCATGCCTTGGGGAGTAGTGAAAGGGAGAAGGTTGTCATGGCAGTCTACCACCTCACTGGAGATGCCGATCAGTGGTGGTCGATGATTCAAAGCATAAGGGAAGATGATGACGTATCAAATATGGAATGGAGGGAGTTCAACGAGCTTTTATTAGAAAAATACTTTCCTCGTGACCATAGAGAAGATATGGAAAGGCAATTTCTGAGTCTGAGACAAAAGGAGGATGAGAATGTCGCAAAGTATGAGGCCAACTATACAAGGTTAGAATGGTATGCTGCAGATTATATACGTAACCCAAGAGGTAAGATTGATCGTTTCTTGGATGGGTTAAAACCATTTCTCCGTCGAGATTTAGTATCACAATCTTTCTCAACATACGAAGATATTGTTTCATGTGCTATCAAGACAGAAAAGGAATTATTTAAGTCTTATGACAACAAAGTAAAGCAAGAGAATAAGAGAACAGTGGAACAAGAGACAGATAAAGGGAAAAAGGGAAAGAAGGATTTTCCATTATGTTATAATTGTGGGAAGAATCACCCTGGTACTTGCCTAAAAGGAATGGGAGTTTGTTACAAATGTGGAGAAAAAGGTCACCAGGCTCGTGATTGTAAGGGAAAGAAAGAGGCTATCAATGTTGAATGCTAAAATTGTAGAGAAATGGGTCATTATTCAAACGAATGTCCTACGCGTCAGGGAAACTTACCTCAGAAAAGGCCAAGGGATCAAGCCCAATCATATGATGTGACTACAGTTGAAGCGGAATAATTAATGTATTGGTGCTTTTGGACTCATGGATTATATTCTGGTTATTAGAATAATGTGATATATATATATAAGGATTGTACTGTAGTACTTGTTGATTTCAGTAAGGTTTTAATATGATGAAGGTAATCATATTTTTAGTATGTGACAAAAATAGAAACTTTAATTTGTTTGGGGAATCTGATGTTACAATTGATTTTGGAATTTAGAGACATTTTAGAGAAAGTCTGGACAGAGGTATTTTGGATAACTATAAAGGTTGGAATGGATTAAGTTGAACTTTGGATATTATTGTTTAAGGTTAAAACATTTATGTAGATTATTTTTGGAATATTATAATACTATAGTTTTAGGAAAAGGACAACCTGCAGGGTGGGTCATAACCCGTCGCGTCGGACAAAGCTGCAGGAATCGAACCCACAACCATAGTGCGACAGGCCTTTATTACCTACCACAAGCCTACAGGAATTCCCTGGTTATTACAAAATAGTTCTACTAATCTAAATGGTATGTGTTAATATTTTGAACCTTATACGATTAGGATAAATATAATATTTTTGAGTTCTATTATCTTTTTGAGTGAAAAATGAGTTTGTGGTAGAAATTAGTTGAAGGTTGAAACTCTACTTGTCATGAATAAATATATATACCTATCTCTTATTCTATGAATAAATTAATTCTTAAAATTTAGTAAAGGGATATTAAAACAAAAAATGTGTTATCATAATACCTTATGTCTTGTTGAACTGATAATATTTTAAATCATCAATAATTGAAGGCATTGAGGCTCTCAATTTTATAATTGTTTGAGATTGATGGCCTCAATCACTCCCTACAAATATTTACGTTTTTCCTCAAATTATATGTCTCTAACTGCCACCAATGTTCTCCTTATTGAGATCATAATTTGGTGGTGACATTTTCATTTCCCTTTCCCTCTTATTAAGTGTAAATTTTATTAACCATATTTCCGATGTGGGTTTTCCACAAAGGTATTTTCTATTTTCAACATTTTATTTTCGAAGAAAAATTTCAAATTGCGAGGACGCAATTTATTGAAGGAGGGGATAATGTAACACACCAAGCTTCCACAATACGCTTCTCATTCAATAATGCAATAGCTTGCATTGTACGCAACTTCGAGTTCTAACACACCGCAACTAATCAATGTAGCCGTTATGAATAGTAATACCCACTTTTTGAAATTATATAAATTTTATATTTCAAAATGGACTTCATTTTTGTATTCGGAATATCAAAATTATCCTAAGTTGAATTTTTTGTAATTTTCTGAGAACTTTCAATTTTTTATGAATAGTGAAAAATACTTAAAACAACTTTTTTAATAAAAATAATTTATAGTGATAAATTATACTATTTAGTGGTTTTAAAGTATAATTATAATATATTTTTACCATTTTATCCAATGGTGGTCATTATAATTAATTTAACATTTCAATTGGACATAAACAATTGTCAATCTTTTGATATAAATTGTTTCTTAAAAACACGCTATTTGTTGTGATAGTGGGAATTAATTATAAAATTAATTAATGAAACTTATATGTTTGTAATTTTGTAAAATAAATAAAATTTTTGAAATCGGAATATCAAATATAGCTTAGGGTGAAATTTTGGTATTGTTATGAAAAACTTCAATTTTTGATGAATATTGAAACCACTATGTGGTAGTTAAATAACTGATTTTTCGTTTAAATGAAATATTACCACTTCTGTGATTTTATTTTCAATAATCCGACATACATGGTTGTCATTAGGATGTAAAATGTGGTTCAGTGGGATTAAAATAATTTTTGGTGAATAGTAACTTTTAAGTTTAATTAATAGCAATTAAAGGTAATTAGTGTAATTTAAGGTAAAGATAATGTTATAATAATATTAAATGACCTTTACACTTGTCCTACCCATATTGGATGAGTCATGGAAGACCAATACAATCCATGGGTCAACTTGGGGACCCCATGGAGCCACTTTAGTTGGAAAATCACATAAATACCTTTTATTTAATGTTAAAGTAAAAAATGACACAAACATGAAATGTTTTACTAAAACAATTTTTACATGGGGTTATACAAGTCATATATTTGAATATAAAAAGTAATTGGATAGATATAACGATTTCCTACATCATAGTATTTTTTTTAAAAATTTTAGACATTAAATAAATTAAATTATTTATGACATCATGATGATGCAGCGATGACCTCATTATTTAACGATTTTAATAAAATGAAATGATAATGTAAAATAAAAGGCTTACACTTGTCCAAAGACTATTGGATGAGTATATTTTGAACCCTTATCACCTTATCCTAGAATTATATAAGTGTGGGACCTTTAGAATCCGAAAAGCATTATATAATAAAGTAATATTTCATTACATTCCAAGAGTGCCCCTCCTCTCCACTTATAAAAGGCCCCCACCTCTACCACCTTACTCACACTTTCAAAGCCTTTTGTCTCGGCCAAACTCTGCCCAACTACTCTCCCAACTTCCCTCCCTTACTCCTAGAAGCCTCACTTTGGTCATAATTCTTCCCAAGGAAGCCTTTGGCTCAAATCAAAAAGAGGTACCCGTTTTTAAGGTAATGTCTTCTCTAATGTTGTTTTGTTTTATTTTGCTTATCCAACCACTTAAAATCTTTTTATTCCTTTCTTTTGTAACAAAAACAGTATATAAAATATTCTAGGATGTTTTTATGATATGGATTTGGTTTACACTTACACACAACTTCGTCTAATGGTTAAAGAACATACTGTTTCTGTGGGTTGTGAAATACTGCCTCACGAAACGATGATTGTTCAAATTCTTTTAACACCTATAATGGTGGCCATTTGGATAACACTATTTTCATATATTATATATATATTATGTTTATGTTTTCCTTATGCTTATGTATTTCTCATTTATGGAATACTTTATGATTTCCATTATGGGTAAACGCGATAATTTCATTTTAGGAAGTGCGGACTATCACCCCCTCAAAGTGATATGAATCGTTAATGCCATATGTGGGATGTATAAAGGATGGAGTAAATGATATTATATATGATATTATACTGGAACTATATTATACCTTTATATAATTATGATTTCATTCCATTAAGTACGAAATAGAAATGAAAGTAGCGTTCATGCGTACGTACGGCTTACCGTCTCCATGAACGGTGCATTTCATTTCTTACCTCTAAATGTTACGTAATATTATGAATGAATGTATATACTGGATATATATTATATATATGATATCTACATCAGGAATATAATTATGGATATAATGTATATTTCACCACATGAACAACTTGTAATTATAAGAAGTTTATTTTTGACTCAAGTACCAAAGATCTACAAAACAACCATTATTAACTTAAATAAATACATAATGTTGATAACATGGTAATAAGTGATATAAAAGGAATAAAAAACTTGAAAAATGTTCTTAATAAATTATAAATTAACTCTAGTTTATTATTCATAAGGTTAAATAACGGTCGAGTCAAGACAGAACGCAAGGTAAGGGAACTTCTTAACCCAATTTCTATTCTTTGGGTTAATCTCCTACTTTCAAATTATGTCATGATATTATTATGTCCTATCTTGTATTTGTTGTTTATTTATGTGTACTTATAGTGAATACACATTATAGATGTACTTTATTTAAAAAAAATGATCTTTTTAAGGACTTCGTCTCAATCCCCTTTCATTGAGGCATATTTGGTTTTATACACAACTTTCTTTTATACGGTGTATAAACCCCTTTGACCTTTACGTTTATTCAAATGGAATCTTTTTTATACAAAGAGTTTTACTAAACGACAAAAAGGGAATGTTTTTCTTTCTGTACTTATGCGGCGACAATGACTTCCCTGCTGCCATGACCATTATTTGAGTTTCGGCTTCCTCTACAAGCCATCATTTTTTTTAATGAAAAATAAATACAAAGTTTTAACATTATTTTATTTTGGTATTGAAAATGGTTTTGAAAGCATTTTTATTATATCAATGTGTTGTATTGATATCTTGTGATTGAAATGTGGAAATGTTATGTTTCCTTTATGCATTTTTTATGTAATACGATTATGTTATGGTTTATGATATGTTTAAACCTATTCATATGAGGAATGCATTGGACTTAATAAGTGACTGGTGGATCCCGTTATAGCTCCTCGATGCATCGGTAGGTCTAATGAGACAAACTACTGTCTTGGCACGAGGCCTTGAAAAAATTCTATTTGTGGTCTTGGCACGAGGCCTTGACTATGTGGTTATGATAGTCTGGCATTATGCATTCCATCATTATGAAAGTGGTTATTGATATTGCATGTGATTATTCGACCAGTAGAATACCCATGTGAAGAAGTATATGGCATTATCTCATTTTACTTTTGCCATATTATGTTGAAGTTCAAGTTTAAAAGGCTTTTGTTTTAGTTATACATTTCCTTAAATGTTAATGTTTATTTATGAAATCTTCCGCAATATTGTTATCCTTACTGAGCATCTGAGATCACCCCTCTCAATGTTTTAACATTTTCCAGGATGTGAAGAAGTATTTTATGAATGACCTGTAGGGATAGTTAGAAGAGGATATGAGTGTGGACTATGGAGACTTTGTTATTGTAGTTTTTCACTTTACGATGTAATGTAACATTTATGAATGTATCTAGTGTTTCCAAGGATACTAAACTAATCGGTATTTCGAGACTTGATCTTTTGTGATCATGCCAATGTTACAAAGTAATGCACTGACTCTGGGTAGCTGGGGTCGGGGCGTTACAATACAGACATCTCACATTGTTGATGCATAATCTACCGAATCATGGTAAAAAACCATACGAGAGGGAGGTGTCGAGATAGTGTCAACCCCGCAGTTGGTGAATGACTTATTGAAACATGGAAGTAACTATGATAGGTATTATTTTCTTGTATATACTAGGTTTTTTGTCGGAACATGGTTTGAAAAAACCTGCGGCCAAACCATATAGCTCATTAAGAATGGGAAAATTCATATTTTCTTCCACTCAACATTAAATGGTTTTATACGATTTTCCTCCACCTTTTCACCTTGGAGATAACCCATACACTCTCTCACCCTGATCCCTTCCTCCATGGGAGTTTCCCCTTGTTCTTGGATTGAATTTGATGTCTTCCGATTCATTGGAATACTTAAGTCATGTGTTTGACTCTATATGCCTTAGTTTTTTCTTCTCCTTCTTCCTCTATCTTTTGATTCGTATGTAGGGGGTTTTAATTCCAATTCCACTAGATTATGGTGGAATCATGTACTGGTGATGGGGATTTCACTCTTCTTATAAAGGTAATGAACCATGATGTTTTATGCACTTAGCTGAGTGTTGTTTTATTATAGTATTAAGCCTAAGTGAATTTATAAAACATTATACCCCAAAATAAATTTTATGGGTAATTTATTGGATTATATTGTTTAGGTATTATTCATGGATCAAGTTTGGGGATATTACAAAGGTTGATAGAGACTTTTTCTTCTCTATTCCATTATTATGGGGTTGACTGGTAACGGTTTGGTAATTATATCTGTTAATAATAAATATTTTTTTCTTTATTGAAATGTTTTTGATTTTTTATTATTTATTATAATGTTGTTATAATTAATTAATTATATTGGTTTCATTGTTAGAAATGACTTTACACATCTAGATGATATTGGAATATCATTACAAGCTAATTCCAGCCTTTGGAAAATTAAATTTATTTCTTCTTATAGGAATTTGTTCTAATATACTTTCCATGTGGTAGTTATGCATGTTTATAGTGTTATGTGACTCCTTGGGATCATCCATGTGGATGATTACACTTATTTAAATTATTTCAATTAACTATTTAATTAAACTTAAATGGTTAAATAAGAATGGGCGGATGTCTGGGGCCACTAATGACCCCTATGTACTAGCTTCATTTTATGGCCCTGATGGCTGATACCATGACCCTTGAGACACATAGTGGCCTCCAAACATATTTGGAGTTGGTCATGAACCATATGAGAAATTACATCTCTTTAAAGGCCCAGGTGGATAGAACATAGGAAGTCATGGACCAAGTTTAATGAGTAGACTAATATTGAGCACTGATATGGGCCATGATCCATCACTTAACTATTACTATTATAGAAATACCCTATATATTGGGCAAGGATGCACTAACTTTTTTACGATTAAAGGGGACATGGTGTCACAATGCATTGGTTGTTGAACTGAGAGAGTGAATCAACATATAGTATACAAAGTGGTATTCCTCTTTAATGTGCTAACATATGGGACCCTAGTGGGTTCCCTGGTTGTTGACCAACCTGGAGCAAGTGCGTCCTGGTTTTTTATAAAGATGGTAATGGGTTTCACCTAGAACCCATAATGAATATGTAATCTGGAGAGGCCATGGAAATAGTTTTGGGTTTAGGTGTTGGTACACCATAACTCTTTACTTATGATTTCTTATGATTACTATTGATGCAAATATGATTTACAAATGTTCGTCCTGGTACTTTAACTATGATCCTAATGTGATGCAATGTATAGTGGCAATTTATATAAGTACTTCAAAGGATCTGACTTATACGCCTTATTAACTTAATTGTATTATTACTGGAAGTCCCATTTTTAACTATAATCTTCCTAGCATTGGGAATACAAAGGAGGATATTGAGAGCATCTTGGAACCCCTATTACACTAGGTTAATTGGTTAATAACTATCTCAATAAGACCTAAGTGATACTATAGGTTTATAGGTTAGTGCATTTTCTCTAAGTATAAGATTCTAATAACCCCGTGGATTAATGGAATGTCCTTGATTGTTGAATATAATACTTTATAAGATCAATAAATGAACCATTACTACAATGAGAATATTTTCTTGGGGATGAGGTTTTTGATCCAGTTAATGAATTGATTCTGAGTTTCATTCTTGGATTTAGAGATCAATCCTTATATATTACCTAGGGTTAATCCCCAATAGATATTATCTATGTTATATTGCAATGATTGAATATTTACCAAAACGTCGGACTCATACATTGGAAGGGATTATACATGGATTGAGTGGTATAAAATATAGCTCAAATTATAAATTTTTACAATGCCCATATGTTACATGGGATTCATTTATCAAATTTCTTAGAGGAGTGTGTGGGTGATACCCGAGCTACAATATGTATGCCCCTATGGGGATGAAGCTTTCTCTAGAACATTTCTAGAACCGGATAAAGTAGGTATGGTCTATCGGGGTCATGGGACTAATGATAGACCTGATTATATTTGACTTTAATGAAATAAAATTTATATCAATGCATTATTTATTAGATTTCTAGTTCATTGTGATCACAAACCCAAGGAGAAACTATGGATTTATTTCAGTAACTTATATACCAATTCTGTCTTATCTAGGCTGATCATATCGCATGAGTAAAAACTTATGATAGTGAACCCCATATAAAATTGTCTTTTAATTAATTTTTAGTATCTAGTTGCTATTATTATTGTTATCTTAATGATTATATCAGATATACTTACACATCAATTACTGGCTGTGTACATGACCGCACTAGTGTTTCCTTACTATGTTTTGTATTGATACCCTGCATGGGCTGCCATTTCATTAGTGTACCCAATAATATGTTCACATTTTTATAGGCACATGATGGGTGGAGGTATGAGAGTGATCTAGTAGGATGTATTGGACATTATTAAGTAGTTCAGTTTATGGTTTACATTAGAGGAGTGGAGGAGATTTGATATTTTATTTGTATTTATTTCATTCTTTTTATAAGTGGTCAGCCTAATGGGAGACCATTATTGTAGGTTTTAAAGTCTATATGGTCCTTTACCATATTTCATTATTTATTATAGCATTTTTATATTTATATCATCCAAAAACTAATATTTTTTTGTTATATATTTTATTGGGTTACTTATGTGGGTTTCAGAGTCTCATATGAGGGAATACTCTCCCCAAAGATACACCCTAGGCCATTACTACTAGTCAAAAGCCTATGGAATATGGGGATGCTTGCTTGAGTTCTAGTTTTCGACCGATCTAGATACTTTTTAGGGAGTGAACCAAACTAGGTTGATACATATACCATATAACAATTCATTAATATCTCTCTTTGATATTTCTAATATTTGAAATAATATAACCTGTTGTTTTCACACTTTTAAACCCTAAGAAGAATTTCATCTATCCCAGTATTTAAATTTTAATATATTATATTATTATATTTGATAATTCCTCACATAATATTTCATCATTAGTATACAATATTACATCTTCAATGTAAAAAATTAAATAGAGTGATGTTGTGTTGTCCCACCCCACATATAGATTGATCTCCACCATCCCTTTTCGAAACATTATGCCTTTTATATACGCATAAAGTTTAAAATAAAAATCTCCTAGAGACCACTTCAAACAATTGATATATTTATTAAATTTATATACCATTATACCATCAAAATCTATCATAAATCCTTTAGTCTATTCCATGTGATGTTCCTCATGATGATCACAATTTATAAATGTCTATTTAATATCAATTTGGAATATCTCTTGGATTATCCATGATGAAATTGTAATGGATATTTTGATGGACTCCAGTCTGACCAGTGGAGAAAAGGTTTAATAAATGTCAACCCCATCAATTTATGAATTTAAATTACCTACTAGAATGGATTTATTTATACTCAATTTAATATTCTCACCATGATTTTTTCTGAAATCCCATTATGATCTGATCATATTATTTTCAATGGTTTTAGGACAAATTTAATAAGTTTCAAATTTTCTATTTTATCTAGTTCTTCATTCATATACTGATATCACTCTTTATGTTTTAAGGCTTCCTCAGAAATCATAGTTTCAGTATTTGATGAAATACAACTATGAATAGTTTCTATGATGTTCATTATTTCTTATGCATTCTGATTCTTAACCCATTTATATTATTAAAATCAAAAAGTTTAATGTATATTGATTTTTTCTACTTAGGATTATCTTTCCCATATTCATCACCTAAAAAAGGAAAATATGTATCTTCAGTTAGAGTTTTTGTTTTTTCTATATTTTATTAAATAGGCTATAAAATGATAATACCATCCTCATGACCTAAAAATATATTATTTTTAGTACCTTTATCATTTTAAATGACTATAAAATCATATATACCATGTGATTATTACTTATTTCTTGTTAGAACACTTACTTGACATTCCATTTGAGGTGTAACCAATAAAATCTACATCTTTATCCTTATCATAAAACTTTCTTCCTATTTTATCCTTTATCTTGATTTAACATAGACTTCTAAACACCCAAAAATGATTTAAGTTTTTTTTCTTTTAAACAAAATATCATATGAACTAATGTCTAAGTTTGGTGTTATTGGACACCTATTTTGAATAATTACTAATGCTGGGAATCCCCAATGAAAATAATACCTTGAGTTTTCATGCTCTTCCAGTATAGTCTTGACCATATCAACCATGATTTAATTTTTTATTTTAGCCACTAAATTTTTATTAAGGTGTATATAGATAATTGAATTAATTTTTGATTCCATTATTTTTAATATTGTTAGAAAACTATTTTTTGGTTTATCCAGTTTCATTATTTAACAATAAAATCATTATATGATAGACTTTTTTTTCATGTCTTCTAAGGCTACTGAATCTATCTAGGGCATGTGATTTAGGATACATGAACATAATTGAAAATATACTGATGAATTCATATATAAATGTGATAAAATACCTTTACCTACTTTTTGATATCTTAATCATAGGTCCAAAAACATCAAAATGAATATATTCATGGATTTGAGGTTTGAATTTCAAATCCTTTATGAGTTTTATTCATAGTTTCCCCCATTTTTCATGTAATCTAAATAGTACCAATGTGTTCATTTACGGGGGGAAAATTTCTCCATCCTTCTTGTTGATTAAATATCTTCATGTTTTTTAGTCAAGTTTATCAAGTCTTCAGTGCCGCAATATATTTTCTACCTATTTTATCATGCTAATGCCTTCTTGTTTTCCCTATTTGAAACAAGCTTATCAAGGTTCTCAAACCCCTTATAACCAAAAAAATAGCTTTTATTATTTAGATTATATATCCATTTTTTATGATTAGTTAATTTCTATAATTATAGAGTTTTGATTTGATGAATGAGTTGTGCTTTAAGATATTTACAAACAACACACTATCCAAAATTATTTATGTTTTACCGATGCTTGTTTTACCAACATCTTAGATCATAAGAGAGCTATCAATATCAAATTCCATAGCTCATCCTTAATATTTCAAAATATTTCTTATATTTTTAAGATCACATTTCACATGAGATGAACAACCACTATCCAAATTCCAAGGGTTATTTGAGTTTTAAAATTTAAACGAAACATAAATATTTATTTCATGTTGTTCGACCTCTCTTTGATTCTGGTTATTTAAAAACATTAGAAAAATATTTAATTGAGAAGATATGAATGTTATACCTACATTTTTAGTATTTAATTCTAAATCAAATCTTCCGCATAGATCTTGAAAGCATATAAATATATTTAATTTAAATTAAAATTATTTTTAAACTATTGATATCTTAGTTGAGTTGTCACTTATGCTTACTATCTCTCCCATGATTCCTATTCTCTTATCAGTCTAGGAAGATATTTAGTGTAAAATTAGTTAATATATATATATATAAACCTTCCACAACATCATAAATATACCTAAAATCTTTTAATTGATAAGAATTATGTTTTTAATGGTTTTATATATTTTTCTTTTTTCCCCATTAAAATAGATGAACTCTCACGATAATTTTGTAGAGTTATTCCATGAATATTTTTCACTAATGGGGGCAATTTTTTTGAAGTTATTATTTTCCATATTTGATAAAATTTGAGTCTTTCTATATGGAATTCATCTATTATAGAGTGAAACTTCTAATGAGTTTCGATATTAGGGTCAACCTATTTTTTATACTAAAACTTTTATAGACTTTCATTTATCAAACCATTAATCTTTCATGGTGATGCTATTTTCTATAACCATCTTGTAAAATTATCCTATTTGTCACAAAAATAATTCCTATAACATTTGGTTATTATATTATGATTCTTTTTTTCATAATTATTTCTCTCACATTTACCAGTTTTAATATCTTTTAGGATAATAGAGGTGGTTATATATTAAATAGTTTTGGCATTCTTTGCACTATGATAATTCATAAATTCTATTTATTTTACAAGATTGTATTTATATTACATTATTTTCCTTTGTTTTTATGATTTTTCTTTCAGCCGAGTATTATCTTCTATTAGCTCATCATGTTCTTTTAGACACATCTTAATATCCATTCTCTTAGTATATAATTTAGAAGTCTCTCCTTCATCTACTTAATATTCACCATTTTATTGTGATTCATATTAATATAGGGTTTTCTTATTATTATTACCGTGTTATGATATCCTTATTAGATACATCTCTAGGAACTTCATCATCACCACTTTCTTCACTATCAAGAACACCTTATTTAAATGATAGAAGGATCCTTCTGATAGATCTTGGAGAAAACTTCTTCTTTTCTTTTCATTGGTTAATTATGTTATATCTTGAATTTTTTTCAATATAAGCTTCTTAAGTTTTTATTTTCAATTTGAATTATCATTGAATAGGTAGAAGAAAAATGAACAACCATTCCATAATAAAAAAATAATAGGAAGTTTACATATATTCTTACCTCTTCGTCCTATAGTAAAATTTCTTGACAGGAGAGAATGAGTCATATCATAATATTAAATGATTTATTATTTATTTAAGAAGTCCATATTATATTAAATAATAAAAATTTTGAATGATATAATTGTAACCCCCGACCATAAATTACCTAAAGCAGGTGAATTATTACATTTCATTGGACTTTTTATAAGGAAAAAAATCCCAAAGGACCGTAAAAATTAGATGTCTTGGAAATCCAGATTATATACTTGTTACCCATAATACATTAGAAAAAAACACGCTACATAATAATTGAAATGTACTACATCCTTTAAAAGTTAATCATTGTTATCTTCTTCAAAACTTTGGGAGAGAATCATAATATGGTCGATCACAAATGCTTAGTAACATTATGTACGGTGGAAGGAATAATCAATCTATATGGAAAGGTAAATATATGAGAACACTTTATATTTACAAAACAATATAAGTACCAAATAATTTGGAAGGTAAGGAAATCAAACATATTCCATAAATCAATGAACTGAAAATTGACTACTCCTATAGAAATGTTGATGCAAAATCTCATGGATAAATAATAACTGAAATTAAATGGGGGAAATACTTTATTTAAGTACGTCATGACCCAGACACCTGAAAACCTCTTACCGTTAATACCTTTCACAAAAAAAATTTAAATTAAGGGCAGATACCCATTTTTCCAACTTATTCGTCTCATGAGAACCTGTAAATGCTTCAAGGATCTTTATAAAGTCTGGGATCCACCTATCATTTCCAGTCCAAAGTATTTCTCATATTGAATAGTAAAATAAATAATATTCCTTATCAAATAACCATATTGAATGAGTAATATGGATCTATAAATAACTTCCATGAAGAAAATAATATAATATCATGAACATAATTAGATTCATGATATAAAATATCAAGAGGAAGAATATACACTATATAAAAGGAGCTAGGTGAATAACATTATAATATACCTCAATGAAATGAAATTGAGATGGAATCCCTTACCTTCGATCTGATACTTTTTGTATTTTTTTGAAAATCCTATATGATCATATTATTGAATTATATTATAATAATAATTATTATTATTATATAATATAAAATTCATTTATGACTTTATATTACCCTTTTATTAACAATTACACATAAATTCATTATTTCGGGTAATAATTATTCGTTTTATAGTAATTGTTTCGACTTGTTATTATTGATAATATTACTTAGATCATGATTTAATTACTTCCAAAATGTGTAATATGATTTATTTATCATATATATGCATAATATAAATATATATAATAGATCGACATATAATATTGAATACATAGTTAATGGAGATGGTAAACAGTATGTATGCATGAACACAATTTCCGTTTTCTTATCGTATTCAATGAAGGTAAGTGAATAACATATATGTAAAAATAAATAAATAAATATATATATACATATATTTTAAATATCATTATTATGTCATATATTTCATAATTATTCATAATATATATCTTTATAATCATTCTTGGATAAAGAACACGGAATATGAGCCTCATCGGGTCATGGATACGGTAAGTCATATATACACACGAGCGACGATACCATTTCCTTAATGATTATATGGTATGAATTTTGATTTAAATATAATAATAATATCATGTTATATTTATCATTTACATCATTTTTATTCACCATTATTCCCATTAAAATAATGTATTGATGAAAAACAGTTTACACCACTGTGTAGAGACGGTAAGCCGTACATATGCACACATGGTGATATTGTTTTTCAAAATATGGGTAAAAGAAGAATTTTTTTTCCAATAAGAATAAAAAAATCTCCTAATATATTATATTATATATTTATTATTTTAGTATGGTAAGAACATAGTAAGAGTAAGTAGAATAATAAATGAACATTGAAATAAGGGATAAAACGATTACCTCTTCTTCGGGTGTCTCTATTTGTTTTTCCCAAATGAACCCAAAAAGTTGGTTTTCTACACAAAGGGTGGCCACTATGATGCATTTAATAAATTTGGAAGGATAGTTGGGTAGGTTTTGGCTGAGAAAAGAGGCTTTGGATGAGTGAATAAGTGGGTAGAGGTGGTGCCATTTTATAAGAGGGAGGTGGGGCACTTTTGGAAGGTATTGAAATATGATTTTATTATAAATTAACATTCGGTTTAAAATGGCCCCAAATAATTTATTTAAAATATAAAATGATTTTTAAGCGCAAAAAACCCATAAAATAGGTTTTAGACCAGTTTAGGTCCCAAAATTAACCTTATCATGTCGCTTTAACCCTTAGTTAAAAACACTAACTCTTACCATGTCTTCCTGTATTTTCATAATATATGGTAACTATATTCTCTATGAAATTCCAAATGAACCATATGTGGATAATTAATTATATTGGTAATATTATATATTTTATTTGTCTGAACATTATATTTTAATGATTTTTATATCATTAAGTGAAATATAATTTATTTTAAAAACTCATTTATGTCAATTTTGATACTATTTAGTAATTGATTTTTGTTAACTCATAGAAACTTTATTAATTACAAAAATGGAATTAACTCATACCTCATGTATCAATGTAATCCATAAAATTCGTTTATGGTATAAAAACTTTCAAATTATATTTATTAGAATATTTATAATATTATTTATTTGATTCATTCATTAATAAGGAAAATATTCCATCATTATTGTGTCATAAATATATTTATTTATTTAATGTATAAATATTATAAATAAAATGTAATGATGTAGGAAATATTTTTATATTTCTTAAGACTATTTATTGTTGAATATATCTATTTTAAAAACCCAAATAAAAATTGTTTTAGTAAAAAATATATGTTTATGTTATTTTTCTCTTTATTTAAATTAATTTATATAATACGTCATTATCATTCCCAAGTGGACCCATGAGGTCCCAAAATTGACCCAAGGATGACCATTATCGAAAATATATAATCCAAAAGGATTAAGACACAATTTAGGGTAGTTTTATATTATTATAATATTATTTTCTTACCCTTATTTACCAACTTTACCTTTTAACCATGATAAATAAAATAATTACTAAAATTACTACTCATAATGTCAAAACAAAGGTACCTATTTACACAATTTGGAAATTATAATTTCAAATATGGAATCCATTTTTCGAAATTCAAAACACATAAGTTGCAGTAATTAATTTAAAATTAAATCCCGATGTCAAAACCAAAAAACGGGTTTTTTAGAAGTAATATCTATCAAAAGATTGACAAGTTTTTATTTACAATTAAAATGTTAAATTACTCTCACTGTAAATAATAGGGTTAAATGAGAAAATATTAATCCAATTAAACTTTAAAACAAATTAAAAGGTCAATCTATCAATATTAATATAAAATATGAATAGTCAGTTTTGAATTAAAATGCATTATTTTTCACTATTTATCAATAAATGAATCTTTTTTGAAAATTACCAAAATTTAATCCTAAGGTAATTTTGATATTCTGAATTCAAAAATGAAGTCTATTTTGAAAAATAATGTTTTTAAAATTTCAATATGTGGCTATTAATATTCATAGAATCTTTTTAAACGGCTATATTGATAGTTCGTGGTGTACTTGAACTTGGAGTTGCGTATAATGCAATCCATTGAATTATTTAGAAAGAAGAGTATCATGGAATATTAGGGTGTAACATTATTATCTCATTTAAATAATATCTTGCTCTAAATTTATTGAATATTATGACTTAAAAAGATTCAAGTGGTTCTTCATCATAAGTTTTTCAGGTTCCCACGTCGTCACTTCCATTTTATGGTTTCTCCAATGAACTTTTAACATACAAGTTGTTTGATTTCTCAACACTTGTTATATGGTATAAAGAATCTTGATAGGATCTAGACAATAAAAAATATTGAGATCTAGTTCTTTTTAATCATAGGTGAGTACATGTGTTGGGTCTGAAATGTATTTCCTTAACAGTGAAAGTGTAACACATCATGATCTTTCGAGAGACATAGAGGAATTGAAATACAATATGCTACAAATCCTATTTTGTCTAGAATTTCAAAAGGTCTGATATAACTGGGAGTTTATTTACCCTTATTACCAAAATATATAATACCCGTACATGGATATACATTCATGAAAACATGATATCCTACTTGATATTCTAAATCCCTCGTTTATCAGAATAGTTATTTTTCGTAAATTGAGATGTTTTGATATGTGTTGGGATAATACTCACCTTATTCATGGTTTCTTCAACATGTTCTAGACCTATATGTTTTCATTCGCAGATATCATCCCAATATGTTGGTGTCTGAAATCTCTTTCCATATAATGCTTCATATAGTGCTATCAGAATACTTGAATGAAAACTATTATTATAAGAAAAATATACTAAATATAAATATTGACCCCACATACCTTGAAATTCAAGTGAGTAGGATCTCAACATGTCTTGTAATGTTTTAATAGTCCGTTCTGTTTTCCTTCTGTTTGAGGGTGGTATGTAGTGCTCAAATAAAGTTCTGTTTCTAGGGACTTTTATTGAATTTTCTAGAATCATGATGTAAAATGGGGATCAAGATCAGAATCAATCGATAGGGGCACACCATGTAGTCATAAAACATCATTAATATGTTTCATTTCTAAATCATCAAGTAGAAAATATTTTATTATTGTAAGAAAATGATATGACTTGGTAAGACGATAAAAAATAACCCATATCACATCACTCCTTCTAGGAGTCTTTTGTAGATACATAACAATGTACATCATAATATCATCCAATTTACACATACATTTAGGGAGAGGTTTCATGGATCCTCTAGGATGTTGTCTTCCAGCCTTCACCTATTGAAAAACAAAACATTTCAACACATAATCCATAATTTCCCTCTTCATGTTGTCCTACAAAAATATGTTCCTTAAAATCTCTATACAACTTAGTGCATGTGTGGTATATAGAGAAATTTGAGCTACGCACATCACCCAATAATTAAATTTTTAGCTCAGGTATATCAGGAACACAAATCCTCTTCCCAAATTTCAAAATTCTTTTTTCAAATACAAAATCAATCAATCTCCCATCATTCACATGTTTAATTTTCTTTTGAAACTCCTCATCATCAGTTTGAGAACATTTTATCATTTTTAGAAAATATGGTGGGGAAAGAATTTGAAAAATTTGCGATGCTTCACCGTAAATGACAATTCCCATATTCATATTTACCATATCTATGAGCATATTATCCTTTTAAAGTCTCATCTTGATCATAACTCCATGGTCCTTTCTACTGAAGGAATACACCCCCATATTTTCCTACCATGGGTGGTAGTGTATTGTGAAATCATAATCCTTTAGTAGCTCAAGCCGCCTCAATTGTCTCATGTTGAGTTCTTTTAATTAGAAAATATATTTCAAACTCTTAGGATCAGTATATATCTCACATTTTTACAAGATATAGTGTCTTCATATCTTCATGGAAAAGATTAATACAGCTAAATAAAGATCATGAGTTAGGTAGTTTATTTCATGGGTTTTTAATATCCTTTATGCATATGAAATAAAACAATAATTATGTATAAATACACCACAAATTCATTTCCTTGATGCATCACTATAAATAAAAAACCAATCATTCCCAGATGGTAATGTCAAGGTAAGAGAATAGACTAATCTTCTCTTCAATTTTTAAAAACATTCCTAACACTCTTTTTTCCAAACAAATTTAACCCCTTTACCTATGAGAATGGTTAATGGGTTATCCAATCAGGTGAAATTTTGGACGAAACGCTGATTGTAACCTACTAAACTAACAAAATTCCATACCTCAGTTATACTTGTCGGTGATGGACATTCTTCAATTGACTTTGTATTTGTTGGATCAACATACATTCCATCATTAGAAACTATCTAGTCATGGAATGAAATTTCCTAAAGCCAGAATTTACACTTGTTAAATTTACCATATAATTCTTCTGTCCTGAGAGTCTCCATAATGATTCATGAGGAATATTTTATTCATGAGATCCATAAAAAACTAAGGGTGGATTAGTTAATCCAAAAGGAATTAATGTAAAATCATAATGACCATACCTCGTTGGAAAATCGGTCTTCATAATTTATTCCTTATTCACTCGTAATAATGATGTCTAGAACAATGATCAATCTTCAAAAAGAAATGACCTCCTTGAAGTTGACCAGATAATAATCGATACGAGGTAGATGATACTTGATCTTTATTCTAATCACATTGATTTCCCTATAATCAATACACAACCTAATGGATCTGTCTTTCTTCTTGAAAAAGTGAATAGGGTATTCCCATGGAGAAACACTAGGGTGGATAAATTCCTTTTGACCCAACTCTACAAGTTGTTTTTTAGCTCTATTAATTCCAAAATGGCAATTCTATAGGGAATTTTTGATATTGGCCTTGAATCCGGGATTAAATACATACCAAACTCAACATCACACTCTGGGGGGTGCCTAGGTAAATCTGTATGAAAAACATCAATGTATTCCTTTACAATAGGGACATCCTAATTTTTAATATTACCTCCTTCATCCCTCGAAGTTTTTTTCTCTTCTTACTCAATAATATAATTCAGCAAAGCTACTGGGGGAGTATTTTCATAAGAATTAGGTAATGCAGTTTCTTCTCTAAAGATAACGGATTCTACATATTCCTCAGAAATATAAAAATCATTCTTATTGCAATATATATTTGCATCATAATTCATAAACTTCTTTTACTTTGGGTGAATTATCATAAGTATAACCCAATTTCTAACTTAGGGTATGTTCTCTAATTTATGTTATCTAAATCTAGTTTCCAATGTTGTTGCTAAAATATCTCTAACACTAACTATAACACCTCGACCTCAGATCCCATAAAGATAGTGCAATATTAAATTTTATTGGTATTATTACGAGGAAACAAATCCCAAAGAACCGTACCATTTAACAGTCTTGGAAATACAGATTACATCCATGATACCCATAATACATCGTGGAAAAAAATAAATAATGCCACAAAATAAATGAAATAAACTACATAATTGAAAGTTTAATCAATATTATCTTCTTCATATCATGGGGATAAAAACATAATAAGGGTGATACCAAATTATCAGTAAGGGTACGTACAACAGAAGAAATAATCAATCTATATGGAAAGGTAAATATCTGATAACTCTTTTCATTAACAAAACTATGTAATGCATAAATAATATGGAAAATAAGGAACTAAAACATATTCCATAAATCAATAAACATAAAATTAACTACTTCAATAGATATGTTGATGCAAAATCTCATGGAAAAATAATAATTGAAATTAAATGAAGAAAATACTTTATTTAAAGACGTCATGTCTCATGCACTTGAAAACCTATTACTGTCAGGACCATTCCCAAGACGGTTTAAAATTAAGGGTAGAAACTCATTTAGCCAACTTATTAATCTCATGAAATCCATTCGTTGAATCGAGGAGCTATATGAAGTCTAGGCTCCACTCATCATTTCTAGTCCTAAGTATTTCTCATATTGAATAGTCAAAATAAATAATATGCCTTATCTAATAACCATATTGAATGAGTAAAATAGAATTATAAATAATTTACATGAAGGAAATAATATAATATCCATAAATTAATGAGATTAATTATATAACAATTCATGAGGTATAATATACACCGTGTTAAAGTAACTATGTGCATAACATTACAATATTCCTCAATGAAATGAAATTGAGCCGAAATACCTTACCTTATGTATGATACTCTCTTTATTTATCCAAAAATATTATATGATGGTATTATTAACTTATATTATAATCAAAATAATATTTATGATATTATATAAGATACTTTTATGAGTTTTTATTACCCATTTATTAACAATTCTAAGTTAATTCTATATTTCGGGTAATAATTGCTTCGTTTTATCATATGTGTTTTAACTTGTTATTCTTAATAATATAACTTATATAATGATTTAATTACTTTAAAAATTTATAATATGATTTATATATCATATATATTCATTTTTTAAATATAAATAATAGATAGATATATTACATGGAACACACCGTTCATGGAGACAGTAAACCGTATGTACGCTTGAATGTTGTTTCCATTTTTTTATCATATTGAATGGAAGTAAGTGTATAAAATATATGTACATATATAAACTTTTATTGGAATTATTATTTCATATATTTCATAATTATTCCTAATATATATCTTTATAATCATTCCTGCATGGTGAACATGGAAGATGAGTCTCATCACGTCGTCGAGACGGTAATCCATACGTATGCACAAGAGACAATATCATTTTATTAATGGTTTAATAATATGGATTTGTATTGAATAAAAATAATAATATCATATTATATTTATTATTTATGTCATTTTTATTCATCATTATACACATTTAAAGAATGTATAAATGAAAAATAGTTTACACCATGACGTGGTGATGATAAGTCGTACGCACGCATGCGTGGTGATATTCTATTTATAGGATGGGTAAAAGAGTAACATGGTTGTACCATAATCATAAAAACATATCAGAATATATTAGATGCTATAATTATTATTCTAGTATGGTATCAACTTATTAATAAAAAGTAGAAGAAGAAATGAACTTTGAAAGGGGGGATAAAACGATTACATCTTCTTCGGCTGTCTACTTTTGATTTTCACAAAAGGAATCATTAAGTTAGTTTTTAGCACAAATGGTGGCCTACAAGATGAATTTAATGATTTCTAGAGGAAATTTGAGAAGTTTTTGTCTGATAAAAAGGGCTTTGGATGTGTGAATAATTGGGTAGAGTAGGTGCGTTTTTATAAGAGGGAGGAGGGGAACTTTAGAAAGGTATTGAAATATTATTTTATTATAAATTAATTTTCGATTTCAAATATTTTCAAAATAATTTATTTTGAAAATAATATGATTTTAGGTCTATAACCTCAAAATAAATAGGTTTTATAAAAGTTTAGATCACAAAATTTACATTATCTTTTAGATTTAACCCCTAGTTAAAAAGATTAACTCTTACCACGCGTTCTTGTATTTTTATAATATATGGTAACTATATTTACTATAAAATTCCAAAATAAACATAAGAGGATAATTAATGACATTTGTAACGTTATCTATGTCATTTGGACGAATATTATATTTTAATAATTTTTATATCATTTTATAAAATAGTATTTGTTTTAAAAATTTATTTTATGTCAAATTTGACACTATTTAGTAATTAGATTTTGTTAATGTCCTAAAAACTTGATTCCATCAAAAAAAGGAACTAAGACATAACTAATTTGTCAATTTATTCCATAATATTCATGTATGGAGTGAAAAATAAAAAATTATATTTATTTTAATATTTGTATTATCATTTAATTGATTCTTTCATTAATAAAAAAATACTGTATTGTTATTGTGTCTTAAATATACATATTTATTTAATGTCTAAAAATTATAAATAAACTATTATAATTTAGGAAAAAAATTTATCTTTATAATTACTATTTATAGTCTAAAATATCAGTTGTATAACCCTATATAATTGTTTTAGTAAAATATACAAGTTTATGTTATTTTTCACATTACTTTAAATTTATTAATATAACATGTCATTATCACTCCCACGTTGATCCATGGGGTCCCGTAATCAACCTAAGGATTCCCATGGAAGGATATATATCACCCAATTTTATTTTAACTCATTTTAGGATTGTTTTATATTATGATAATATTATTTTTTACCGTTATTTACTAGATTTACCCTTTTACCACGGTCAATAAAATAATTACAGAAGTTACTACTCATAATCTCCAAAAAATAATAAGAAAATATTTAAAAAATTTGTACCTTCTGATTAAAAATACGGAATCTATTTTCCCAAATTCCAAAAATATAAGTTACAATAATTAATTTGAAAATAATTTAAAATTAACTATTGTTTTGTCAAAACCAAAAAGTGTGTTTTTAAGAAGTAATAACTACCCACATATTGATATTTGTTTATATACAATTCATATGTAAAAATACTCTAAATGAACATAATTTTGATAAAGGATAAAATATTAACCCATTTAGTCTATAAAAAAAATTTAAAATACAAGCTATCAATATTAATTAATTATACGAAAATGAAGTTTTAATTAAAATGCATTATTTCTCACAATTCATCAGAAAATGAATTTCTTCAGAAAATTACCAAAATTTTACCCTAATCTTATTTTGATATTATTAATTCAAAAATGTTGCCTATTTTGAAAATTTAGGTTTATAATATTTAAAAATGTGGTTAGTAATATTCATAACTGCTTTTTTAAACATCAACATTGATATGTCGTGGTGTTCTTGAACTCGGGGTTGCGTACAATGCAAGCCATTGAATTATTTAAAAATAAGTTCACCCTAGATGATTGGGGTGTTACATTAGTGGTAACTTACTTTTCATATGTACCATTTTTATTAATATTAATTCCTATTAACAATTCATAATTAGTGAGAGTGTTTTGATATTCATTAATAGTAATGTGATCAAGTTCCCCGTCTTCAAGAGTTGAGTTTTATTTCTAAAAATTTATAAATAAAGATTCAAATAAATTTCATTACAACATTATAACCTGAAAGATTTTCTATAAACCCTCTAGTAGTTATCAAAATCGTATTTTTCCTTGGAAAATATTTATCAACAGTTTCATCCTTGTGAATTCTATCATTTCAATCATTTGTTGACTGGTCTATAGTTTTTCTTCTTTTTTCATTATATTTCTTTATTAAATTAAATGATGTTTTTTCCAAATAGTATTATTAGTTCTATATACATTGAAATTCATTAGTTTCTTTTCATATATATAGGATAAAAGTCAATAACTTGATTTTTAATCATTTTCAAGGTTTCTTCTATCATCCAAAGACTACATTGATTTTTCATCTGAAAAAATGAATCTATATTGAATGAAATAAAGGATATAAAACACGAGTGAAAAAATATATAGAACCATTATATCATTCCATGACTGAAATACTTCTCCAATAATTGTTTAAATTCATTTACTATTAATAGAATTATTATTTTTCATATTAGGCCCCTTAGGTGAAGATAACTAAAATACACTTTCATAACAATTTTATTATCAAAAAATGATTCACATAATGAGGGATTGATTAGTGTGTATGAAAAACATAACCAATCGAATATCATAATTATTTTTACCTACTATCTTAAAATAGCACTGATACTGTTAATATAAACATAATTTATTTGTAAACTAGATTCACCTCCTAAGGGATGAACACGTACCTGATGTTTTATAGTAATTATCCTATTCCCATTATCCACTTATTATTATAAAAATTAAATCCAGAATGTTTATGACCTTGAACTCATACAAATATTGGCACCGACTAGTTCAATTTCACATCAACAGAACAAATTACAACTCCTTAAAGAATGATCACTGATGAATATGTCATCCTCCACTTAGTACAATCTGAAGTACATATTCATCCTCATCCTTGTGCACCAATATGTAGTGGACTATCTTAAAAAAATTCTTTTATGCAGCTGTTTATCATATCCCTTTACTAGAATACACAACTACTAAATTCTACCATGTGTCTCAATCTTTATATTCCATTAGTATTTATTGAATATTGTTTCAATAATTTTTATTGAAATGTACTTTAATAATATTGGTAAAGAAAGAAGCATTCAAATACCGTAATATTTGAGTAAAAGGTTCACTCAAACGGTCCAAAAAAATTGGATTAATACCATGTTATCAGTTTTATTAATTATAAATATTTGAGCCTAATCAAACCTCAACCTTTATATTAATTAATGTCTTCTTTGAAATACTTTTGAAGTCTCAACTAGTTTTCTTCACATGATATTTAAATTACGGGATTCTCATTTATTCAATTAATTATTCCACAAAATTCATTGTTGTTAGATTTCTTGAAATTTCCATGAAACTAAGGTTATATGTTGTTCTCCCATGGAGTCTATAGATTATATCAGTGTATAGACATATCCTTAACTTTCCCTCTTCATTGATCTCAACAATAATACTGATCCATACATGATCATGATGTTTTAATCCCGAAGAAAATTTCCAATTGCATCATCTAATTAAAATATTAATTTATACATATATTTATATATGAATATATATCATTTAATTACATCATTCACAAGTATTTATTTAGAGTTATTATAATTTCACATATTAAATCATTATAGACACTCTATGAAGCTCAAATATCATATAAACTATTCATTTAACTAAAAAATATATCATTAGATCCTTAAACATCCAACGTGTAAGAAGCATAACTTTATCGATTTTCACTAATGATTTTCCAGTATAATGAATTATTATACATGGCTCCAAAACATCATAATAACATCTAAAATGTCTTACAAGACCCCAAAAAGACATACAAATATGATATTTTCCTTGGTCATTTTTTACTTGGGTAAATATAAAATATAAAATATGGTACTAAAACATCATATATGAGCCTCAGCATCTGATATTTTCTAATTCTAGTTTTTTGAATTCAGTTTAATACAGCCAGAATTTAGTTATATAAATTAATTTTATCTTGAAAACGATTTTGGCACATCACTAAACATATATCATCTTTCCTGGACACTTCAAAACATCTTCCAAGGAAATTTTACAATATCATTCATGATCAAAATAACATTTTTTGGATTCTTCATTTCTTTAACTAATAAACCCTCCATTCAAGAAATATTTTACCATTGAAACAGAAATATTTGGTAGTTGTACACAACATTTTCATAATTAATCATTTACAATCTATCATATATAGTTTTTTATTAGCTCCCACACTTTTCATATTTTCATATGGAATAAACGATTATCAAACATAAATATGTATTTACAACTAGTAAAGGAACATCATAACATGATAAAAATTATAATATTATATATCATTTTTCTTCATGTTCTTATGATTTATTCAATGGATTTAAGGAAAACCCATTGTTGGACATGTGATCGTCTGACATACACTACAATCTGAACCAATAAAGCATATGAATTCGTAATTTAGAATATACTCATGATTTATGAGTCAATCTTATTATGTTTATAATTTTACATTATATAATTATTAATAAGATATTTCTCATCAATAACATTCCTTTATTTAGGTAAATGGTTAAAAATTGGTCTAATCATATAAGTAACCAATGTGATAGGAAATGTGTGGATTTTCTAGAATAATATTCATTATATGATTAGAGTAGGATTCAAAATCATCATGTAGGTACATGATTAATTAAATAAATTTATAATTAATATCATAAACCATGTTGATTTAACTTATTATCCAACAAGAGAACTTGTTGTGGTTGAATTGTTTATGTGTCATTGGCCACTCTCTTTGGTAGATCTTCAAATTTTAAATTTATAGTGTAATGGATTAATTATAATTATAATATATTTTCTATCCTCCAATTCTCCATGTAAAATAAATGGACATTTTTTTATATATTGGAAGGATAGGTATATCTATTGTGGAAAATGATCAAGAATACCAAGCTGAAATAACACCTTTACTCAATTGAATGTTTTTATTTCAAGAAAAATACTTTTCAATAAGTATTTTCTGTATAATCTCTATATTAAAATTGAGATAGAATTTATTAGAATCAATTAAAGGTTGGATTATTCAATTTAATTATATATCAAAAACATCACAAGGCTTATAGGGTATGTCTCCATATTTATCATTGAACCCAAAAGTGAGGTTGGTTATCACTTAAATGAATTCAAACCAAGCCATTTAAATCATTAGAAATTGAGTGCATTGATAACCATGAATAAAATGTTTAATGTGGTATTAAGGTAGATATATAGATGGGAAACTATTAATGGTCTCATGGGGATAGGTAAAAAAATAGAGTAACGGAGTTAAATTCTAAAGGATCAGTTGAGAAATATCACATAAGTAAATACATTCAACTACACACATGTGAAAAGTGTGAGAAGAATCACCATTGGAACTACCTAAATAGAATAACGAAACAATTTATATTGTTAAAAAATCTAATATTTCATTTATTTTACATACTTTACATGATTTAAAATATTAAATTTCATATATAATAATATCCCAAAAAATATAGGCTTAGTTAATTAGAGAATATTAACATATTAATCATATTTTAAAAAACTCAGGATCTTTTTTCCTTAACAGAACTATACTATACCATCTTCTAGAAATATCATTAGAACAAATCATCGCATGAACTTTAGAAATGAAAAAAATAATAATGGACTGAGTGCAAACACTTAGTAGGGAATGGATTAAAGTTTCATCAAGGATTATTTCATAACAATAAGTCAAAAATATAAGCATACAGAAAATGTGAGAACATCATGACTAAAAACCATATGACATATGTGAGATTCTAAGTACATGAAATAAGTACTTAAAGAAAAAAATCATAAATATGAAATCATAATATATATAACATATATTAGAATTAGTTAACAAAAACCTTGAATCATAAGAGCATAAGATCCTAATGAATAATAGATATTAACTACATGACAAAAATTAACATAGGGAAAATAACATTCATAAGCCACTATATTCATTCCCATGTGGATGGGAAACCATAATATACTCTTTATTACCTATCTCATGAGATATAAATTGTTTACAGATTCATTGGTGGGAAATAAAATCCCCACTGATCATTCATCTATTGTCATAACCACTAAAAAATCATTTAATTTTTACATCATAAAGATTACATGGAAATAAAATGGGTTTCAACAAACATATAAATGGAAGTAAATCACATTTCCTAAAAAATCCTTGGAAATAAAATGGGTTTCTTAAAAAATCTAAATAGTAAAAAATTAAATCATGAACTACAAAGTGCGATATAGAAACAAGATCACCCAAAATAGTCACCAAATAAAAGAAAACTATAGGGTGAAACATGGACCATTAATCTATTAGAGTTAGTGGAGTTTGAAAATAGACTGGAAAATGAAAAAAAAAATTATATGTTCCATATTTATTTTTTTTGTTCATTGATGAAAATACCAAAGTTATCAATTTCTTTTGAAAAAGTAAATATCATTTTTGTTGAAAAAAATAAGTGTAAACATCAAATTTCATGGAAATGTATTTGGATAAGAAACACTTATTCCATAAAAATAAAAGTGAGAACATAATTTAAATGTATTTACTTGTAATAAATATGTTTAATAGTATATTTCATAACTCAATGAATGGAGTTTGGTTTTTCTAGTACCTAACCTTTACCCTTGATTTCAAAAGAATTAATTTAACCTCCTATATCATAATGATAAATATTTTAATTACATATTTTTTCATAAAATTTTTCACATGTATTCCAATTTATATTTCTCACTAATAATAATTATCTTCATGTATTTTATTGTTATAATATCTTTTCAACACCTCCTGTTAATAATCGAGACTATTTTGAACTAAGATCATAAAATAGGTTCTGAAATTCCTTTTTCTACCAAATTTTATTATTAATAAAACCTTAATGGTACTATATATTATGTTTTATAAATATATTTAATTTTATAATTTCATCACATGAGAGTTTAATTTAAGTTTTGTAAATATGAAAACGATGTTGAACTAGTTTTATGTTTTTTACCGACACCAATGGATTATCTTATAATAATTTTTATTTTTTATGTTATTCATAATGAACCATATTAATGATATGTATTAAATATATATCATATATATTAATAAAAAATGTACTAAAAACTTCAATGAAATATGTAGTGAATAAAAAAATGTGGTGTTCCATGGAGGAAGTAGTTTTCACATATGCATTGATATATGAAGCATTTTTAAATGGAGGAAGAAAAAAGTTATATAGTTTCTAATTAAAAAAAACTAAAAATGAAATATATCATAATTATTTAGTTAATTATTTTTTTCTTACTATGTTAGTAAGTGAAGGAAAAAAGGAAACATGATTCTTTGTGGTGCTGGTTGTTCGCACATATGCACAATTAATGTTTTCGTTTTTATTAAAAGGAGAAGAAAGGTGGTTAATTATTTTATAATAATCATAAAATCACACCTATAAAATAATTATACTTAGGTAAAAAATTTAATACTTATTGAAGAATATTTAATTAGTATAATTTCAGATAAATTAATATAAATGAGAAAGGAGCAGTTATAAATTTATACCTCACTTCTTGGATTATATCTTTTTCGAAGGGGGTGAAGCATTTGAGGGATGGTATTATGAGATGAAATGAATATCCTAAAAATGGATAAGAATTTTAATCATTGGTTGGGTAGATTTGGAGCCCATATATTTGGGATTTTTTGTGACGGGATGTTTGAGGGGAGTTCCCCTTTTATAAGTGAAAAGGGATGAAATTTTTTTATATAACTATTTTTTTAATAATGTGAAGTCACACTCAAGGGATGTGGCCAAAAAATTATGAATTAATCGATAATAGAAGTTATATATTAGATTAAGAAATACACCACCCATTATCACAGATGTTTTCAACATGTTTCAGCTCTCTCCATCTTGGTTAAACCAATTTTACCACTTTTGATTCTCACAGTGGTAACTAGTTTTTACCAATGTATTTTATCTTTCATGAATTGAAATAAATTTTCATTAATATTATAATCTAGACATAATGAATCTAAATTTTAAATATATTTTAATATATTTATTTTCTATAATTTATAAAATCAAATATAAAATACTAAATGTAAATGTATTAAAATAAATTTTTTTTGAATGATGTAACTTAACATTTAAAATGTCCAATATAGTATTATAAATTAAAACCTTTGTAAAGGACAAGACCCTAGTATCCCATAGTTACTGGTAAATATATTAAAGTTGAATAATATATAAGGTATACAATCATAAAATAATGTATATTTTAGTAGTCTTGGTAAAATAGGTCCATGTTTGAATATCACATTACAATTGAAAACATAAAATACAAAAGATTATTTTCTTCGAGTGCATCATTATTTCTTATAGAATAACACTGTATATCAATAATAGTACACATATTGGAATCCTGTGGAAGGGAACATAATAAAGGTATGCGATTATATAATTGTTAATAATATATTTATAATATAATATATCAGAAATAAATAAGTATAATAAATATATTGAGGTAAAACACTGAAACACGTTCCATCCATTCAATTACAAGATCATAATATGAAAGAATAAATGATGACATAATTATTCCATGTAAATAATCACATGATCTTGAAAAATAACCATGGATATTTTAACTAATTGAATATCCTCATGGAACATTAATAACTACTATCATAATTAGGAAATGTATAATGTTTTAAATCTGAAACATATTATCAAGACCTTCAATAATACATTTTATTTTTTTTAAAACTCATCTAATTTGGCCTATTGATTTGTAATATTATACCTATCGATGCATCAAGGGGATATCTATAACATTACCCCACAAATAAAATTCTATGTCTAATGCATTACTCATATTAATGGTGTGAAACATAATAAACATAAATTGTTTTACTGAAAAACTGACATATGAGATATTAATACGTAATGAATTCAAATAAACATAATTATACACCATAAAAATTTATATAGTGAATGGTAATAAAATTTTACATCATTGGTCTAACTAAACATAAAACACATAAATAATAAATAATAATTATATAAATACAAAATATACTTAATGGATTATAGGTATAATAACTGGGTGATGACATTGATGAATAGAAATACTGTAATAATTTCATTAAAATCATTTTAGAAGAAAATAACATTTTTCACATGGAAAAATATCATTTTATAAAACTGATAGTTCAAAAAATATTTTAACAATAATTATATTTTAGAATAACATTTGAAACATATAATGTGAACTTTAAAACATTTAGGATCCATTATAGTGTGAAATTACATTCATTTCATACACATTAAAACAAATATTCATTTCACATTTTCAGTAAAATATAAAAATGAATTGTTTGGAAGATGACATGAAGATTCCATTATATATTTTTTTATAAAAATCAAAAAATAGAAAAAATTTCAATAATTACTAATTCAGAAAAGGTTAAAACCATTTTTTAAAACCTTTTTTTAGAAAACATGTATTTTTATGAAAACGTATTTTTGACTAAAGAGATAAATAAATTCATATTTTCTTAAAAACAATTTTATCAATAAGTTTATGTACCATCTAATAGAAAATGGTACTATTACTTGAAAATTTAATTAATAACTCTATGTTAATGAAATATATTGGCTTTATTATAAAAATAAAAAATTAATTCACCAAATTAATTATGAAAAAAATCTTAAATAATGATTAGAGTGTGAAATAAACACTTACCACTTGGGATACTTTTGAATAAAAATAAAAATTATGGAATTAAATTCAAACGAAACAAAAAATAATATTAATATAAATATATTCATGATATAAAATGTCAAAATGGGAAGTATATACACCAGACAATGGAATAATTTGTTATTATGGAGTATGTCTCATGAAAGTAAAAGTGAGACAAGAAACTTTTATATCAGGTTCAAATTCCATAATTTATTTCCAAACCTCCTATATAATAAATATAGGTTTATTATAAATCAATTATAGAACCATAATAATATATTTTATACCATCTTTGATTAATATTCAGTTTTAGTCAGCCGTTTATTAAATTTATATTTTAAAATCATTATTTCAGTTGATAGTTTCTCCGTTTTTCATGTATGTTTTGGTTTATTAAGTTCAGTCAGTTTACTTTTATCATGGTTAAATAAACTTAATAATGTTAACCACGATTTAAATATAATATATATTCATTTTATACATTACTATAGAAATATATAATATATATATATATATATATAATGTATTACAACATTTGTAGAAACAATAATCCATACGTACAAATGAAATTATTTCCTTTTTTCTCGATAGATGAAATTAAAGGAAAATAAAATTTGAATAAAATTACTAGAATAATTATTATTTCTCATATATCATTTATATAATTCAACTACACTCTTATAACAATAAATTTAAAAATAAAATGAAAAACATTTCACATTGTTATGTGGAGTTAGCAGTCCACACATTCACACGAGACACAATATTGATTTCTAATGGATTAGAAGGTATGAAGTTAGATGTGATATTAGATTTACATAATTATTTTAGGTCATAAATATAACATATATCGTTAATTTTTTTTCTAAATTGATTCCATGGAATGATTAACAGAAAAATGAATTACATCGCTTTTTCCGACAGCATATTATGGTACACACGAGTGACGATGTCATATCTTCATATAGAATGGAATCTAAGAAGGTGTATGTGATATAAATGTTAAAAATTTATAATAATTCAATAATTATAAAATAAATATGTTAAACCAGACATTATATCCTGCCTTTAAGTATGGCGATGGTAAACAAATTATATTAGTTCATGAGGCGGTAATCCTTCAAACACATGATCAATAATTTCATTTTATATTGGATGGAGGTAGAGAAGGAAATATATTAAAAAATTAACTAAAAAAATCTATGTTAAGGTTATTTATTAGGTTTATTATACTATAATTATTGAAAAATATTTTAACCATGTAGATGACGAAATAAAACAAATATTCATGTAAAGAATTTTATATCTTCTTCGATGAACTCTTTTAGGTTTATACCTAAATCCTTTCAAGCTTGGATTTATGATCAGAAAATTTTCTCTAGGATTTATTAGAGTATTAATTTAGGTATTTGGGTATCAATTTCATGATATAAAGGATTTTTTAATGGTTAATAGGAAATAAGAGGGGTGACATTTTATAGACGAGTTTTCTGAAGAAACATTTTCAAAATATAAAAATGTTTTTATGTAAAAAATCCAAATGAAAATGATTATAATAAACTAAATTAAATAAATTTTAATTTTAAAAAATGTGAATTTAAAAATATTTAAAATATAATTTAACTTTTTAAATAATTAAAATGGAAAAGATGTTTTCAACTCAAAATTACTATTTTCAATTTTCATCAAAATGAATCTTCTTAGAAAATTATCAAAAAAATCACCCAAATATATTATCGACATGTAGATTTCAAAAATTATATTTTTTTAAAATGTTTTTTTAAAAAAATTGGATAAAATTAATTTAAAATTATATGTGCAATGTAAGACTAATATACCTTTAGGAAATATATTGTTTTTTAGAGAAAAATTATTTTAAAAAATCATTATTATTTTATTTATAATAAATATATATTCATTGAATTTATTTTATGTACATTTAAATAATATAATTTTCATAATTTAGTTATTATAATTCACACACATCAACTTATCAGCTATGTTAAAATGGTCAGGTTTATCAAATAATATTTTAATAGAATATCATATTTCATTCAAACCATGTATTATGTTCATTTAAAACTATCAAAGAGATTGAATTTATTTAGATATAAAAATATCATAAAGACATAGGGGTTATATTCTCTATTAATTTTTGTGTTGTGTGTCATATATGAAATACAATTTTATGTTCCACTTATAATATTTAAGTGCGTTATGTTATACCACCATTAAATAAATCACATCCTTGTAATTTAATCTTGATCTAAATTTTTAAGGGTTTTAAATTTCAGAAATACCTATTTTGGAAAACCACATTGCTAAAATATTTAATAGAAATTCCTCTTGATAAGAAATGAAGGTATGTATGGAAGTTATTTAGAATAAAACATTACTTGGTTTCCAAGTTGGAGAACATTTATGGGAAATGATGATATAGATATGGAATAAATGGATAAATAATTATGGAGAGTGATTAAAATAATTGATAACGATAAATTTCATGATCTAGAAAGTTTTATTACCATAGAGAGATAAATCTGTGATGAGTTAAGGGACCATTTGATTCCTCAGAAATGAATATTATAGGATAACATTTTCTTTTCAAGATCCATTTTCTGGAGTTTTGGAATTCCTTTTTCATCTAGAATAAGAAAATAAGAATATATAATTACATTATATAAATATATTTTATAGTAACAATTTCATCCTTTGGTTTTATATTTATAAATTCATATTTAATCACTTAATCTATAAAATGAATATCTAATTTGAATTGTTATTCCTGAAGCACTAAAATTGACATTTTAGAGATCATTAAAACAATAAAATAATGAAAATTAATTCCCATATCTTTCGATATATTCCAAGACTAAAATGGTTAAAATGAGTTATAAAATAATACATTAATTTATAATTCCTCATTAGTAACTCTAAAAGTTGAATGAAATTCAATTCATAAATAGTTAACCTTATGAATTATCCAAAATTTGCCTTTGCAACTTCAATGTCCAAAAATTAATATTGGATGTTACTGAATAAATATTTTATTTCCTAGAAAATGTAGAGTGTCTATTAATTTCACATTCCAAATATGTCAATAAATTTATTACCATAAAACATTAATAAAAAAAATTCATACATCTAAAAATAAAATCATAGGCTGTCTAATATGTTCCATAAATCTAAACATGCAGAAAACTCCAGTAATGATAACATAAACCATCAAATCAGTAACCAATTTGAAGGTCACCAACTCTACCCTATAAACATATGTTTATAATTATTATCCAAACATCAATAAAATATATAGTGTAATATTACCTCAATCATGTGTTTTTAAAAAGTTTATCTTCCCATTAAATCACTTTTCATGGTCATTGATTCCACTCAACATATGATCTCAATTCCTTAAAAAGTACATGAATACCAAATATTTACCATTATTATAACTATAATATCATTGATTAAATATTCTTATAAAATAATTATTGAATCAAATATAAAATAACATTAATCATTCCACTTATGTTGAAGTAATTTCATATGCTTTACCCGAATCCCCTAGCTTCATCTAATGTCTATTACCTTCATGCGTGAATAATTTATTGGGTAGTGTCCCATATCATAATAATTAAATAATTTAACATTGGTAACTTATTTCATGATATTTAAATTATGAGTATGGTGGAAATTATCTCCACAAATTTAGAAAAATCTCATTCCCTTCATGAATGTACTATAGGGTTACATTCCACAATTATCACAAAGTGGAAATACTTTTTTCCCTTATTCCATTTATCTTTCTTTTTCAATATCATCCTCTTATTCTCTTTATTCCATTATAATCCATAATAAATGTAGAACTATTTCTCTCTCATTAAAACACATGATATTATATACCTTTATGATGGAAGGTCTAGGGAGACTATTCTTCTACAATTTAATGACTTATGACCATCAAATAAATGGTCAATATTTCTCTAGCGATTATGTTTATTGTCCATAAAATACCTTTATAACAATGTAAATATGGATTCATACCTAGAAATATTTTCATCCTCATTTTTTATTAGGCTAAACAATTTTCACTCCTTATTCTATAATTTCTCAAGAAGAAAATATTTCCTCAATAAAATATTTTTAAAATATTTCCACTCTATAATCTCTATTTCCTTTCAATATGCAATGTTTTGAATCTATGACCTCTTCTTATACTCATCCCACAATAGATTAAAAAAATACATGATATACTTCTCCCTTTCATTTCTACCCATATTGAGAAATATATTATCTAAGTAAATTATCCATTTCTCAGATACAAATGGGTTTTTAGCCCCATTAAATGATATAGGCCACTGATGCATGACGTGGTCTTAAATTGTTTCACCACATTGCAAATCAGTAGGTTTCTCCATAAAGGAAAGGTTATTTTTCAAAAACATGAGTCATATTCCTCAGTATGGTTAGAATTTGGTTAGCTAAAGCCACCACTCTGACTCTAGCTTCATTATCTTCCACAAGAAGAATATATATAGATGGAGTATGTGAATTGATATGGTTCCCATTCCTACAACTAGGTCCTGTTTATAAATAATGTCATATAATAGATTAGATCATAAAATTATGAAACATAACAAATAATCACAAAACTAGTGAGACACTTAGAATAAATCGATAAATATATGCGTTGATAAAATCATAATTAAAAACATGATTTATTTTAGAATGTTCTCAAATAATTAAATATTTAAAAATCCTTCAAAATTGTTTATAAATAAAATTTGAATTAACCAATAAAAATACCCCAAGAGTGTCAAACTAGGTGCATAGTAGGGAGCATTATCATGTAATTGGTAATTCTTGAGTCAAGCATGATATTCCTTTTTAAGACTTATTACACATAGGTATATGTATTTTAGAACCACATCCATTTGTGGTATTCTTATATGGATGCATTTCTAGGGAAAAAATAATCTCTACCTTACCAAATAAATATAATGTTATCATATATATAGAATTTTATAAAATTAGTTTATATGGAATATTATAGAACCTATGTTTTTATAAATTTAGTTCCCAAGGATTATTCTAAAATTACATTGAAACTAACTTTAAAGACCTTTAACCTTGTATCCGAAAATTGATGGTTTCTTTATTAAATTGACATAAGATACAATGAATCACATCCCGAAGGATCATATATATTAACAGTCATGGAAAAATTGGTACATAATTTAATATCACATTATAATAGAAAACAAAAAATACAACACAATATTTTATTTGAGTGCATAATTATTTTCTCTAGTATAACACTACATATCAATTAACATACTCATCTTGGAATCATGGGGAAAGTAATAAAAGAAATGGGTGATATAAGAGGATCATTGAGGGTATAAATACAACATAAACTGTCATTAATAAATATGTATAATAAATATGAAAATATAAATATCATAAAAACAATTCATTCATTCAATCAATTACTTGATCATAATATGGTTGGAGTAAATGATGTTCTAATAATTCCATATAAATAATCACATGACTTTTAAACATAACCATTGATTTTCTAACTAATATAATAATCACATGGAAAAAATAACTAACATTACAATGAAGTAAGGAATAATTCCATATGTATAAACAAACATTCATGACCATTCAGAATATAGTTTAAATCTATGTGTAAAAATCTATCTAATTTATCCTGCTAGTTTTTATCATTAGACCAATCGATTACATCAAGGGGTTATCTATAACTATTCCCCACCCATCACATAATAATTCCAATGAATCCCTTTTATGAAACGTGTGAATCGTAATAAAAATAAAAAACTATTTTGAAAAAAAAAACATAGAAAATATTAATACTTACCATAATAAAACAAACATAATAATAAACCATCTAATGTAATATGGTGAATGGTAATAAAATAGTACATCCTCATTCAAATTGATCATAAACCATCTTAATAAATAATAATGATGATATCAATATAACATATCACCAATTTATCAAAAGTACAATTAATGGTTCCTATTTTTGATGAATTGAAATACAGTAAGAATTTGATTAATTGAATATTTGAGAAAAATAAACCATTCACTTTGAATATATATTTATTTTAAATAAAAAATATAAGAATATTTTGAAAATAATAGTATGGTCACAGATATTCATTATGGTATACTTCGTCACCCATTTCATTTTAAGTCATTCCTTTTGGTCAATTAAGCATTTTCCCAAGTCCTTAAGAAGGCTCAGGGGTATTCCGGGGGTTCGAGACACGAAAAGGGGGGAAATGAGGTTTTTGGGGAAGCCACACAACCTACACATGACTAGTCCTAACTATGTTAATAGCCCAGGTAAACAATACATAAGGAGGATTTTTAGATAGTAGCATCCTCACGGTTTTAACACGATTTGACCAACCGTGTGGGTAAACCGTGCAACCCAGAAACATTTAAAAAAATTTGAAAATTACATTACAGGGAATTAAGTACCAATATGATATTTACCTCCTCTTCCCCTCTTGAAACCCTAAGAACGAACCAATTCTCTCAATATCTCCCAAGGGTTATTCTCCATCAATCTTTGGCCGTTTGGAGTTTCGTTAGTTGCAGATCGAATATTTGAGTAAGGCTAAATCCCTATTTGCTTCCTTTTCTTGTTTAGGGTTGGTATCTTTATCTTATCTCCAACTGCAACTCGAAAACATTTATTTACTAGTTAGATATAGGTTAATCATTCAAAGGTGTCATGAATCACGATCTAACACCATAATTAATGGTGATTTCACTAACAGATTCAATGTAGGTGTCCTACAAATCATATCCCTTGGTTTTTTGTAGATTTTTTCTTGTAGGGTATTTATTATTTCTCTCATTTGAGGATTTCTTGGTCACTTCGGCATGATGTGATTTATTGGGTGTCTAAATAATTAATTTAACCCATCCTGAGCCCCATGGGATGCAAGGTGGATGACTTGACCAAATTAGGGAAGTCTATCAGGTGTGTTGGCCCTCCCGATTTCTCTAATAGAAATGCAAGGTGAGAAATTGATTCATAATAATATAGAAAAATAAAGAGTATGCTAATTGGATTATGTAATGATTTATAATTGATTATAACTATTTTTTTTGTAGTGAGGTCACATTCTAAGGGATTGTTGGTTGAAATTTAAAGGTGTTAAATGGGATTAATGAAAATACAATAAAGAATTATGTTTACACTTGAATATTCATTGTTAAATGGGAATTGGAAATTGGAAATGGGGATAGATGGTTAAGTAGTATTAATGATTAATTTTTTAATTTATTGAGGCAATATGTTAATTTAACATTGATTTATGTTGTTGTGATGTGGTAAATAATGTTGTCTGTGCTTGTTGTGATATGGTTAATTGTGGTGAATGATGAATGAGCCTATGCACATGGCTTGGTAGACTGGGGTATATACTTGAGGTTCTATGACCACGGGTCGAGTTGGATATAGGTTCATGCTCTACCCCCAAATACATGGGTTAGGGAAGTGGACAAATTTCTTTTCCCATAACGGTTTCATTCTACCTGGACTGAGGCTTAGAGGTGAGGATTATCATATTGTTATAATGTGATGCCTAGTGAGATATGACTTTATTTTATTTCCATATACTTGAGAACTTTTATCATGCCTAATTCATTGAACACATGAAAAAGAGATATTAAATAATGAAATTCATATGTAGTGAACACAGATTCAATGGTAGTATAATTAAAATGAACATAGTCCAAAATGGCCTATTGATTTTTTTTATCTTTACTTGCCATTATTTCTCACTTTCATGCACAATATTATTTTTCTATATATTTATTACACACTATTGCTGGTGGTCAACTGAGTTATACTCACACCCTACTCGGGTTTCCATTGGGTACCAGTGCAGATTTCATGCTTGTCGGTCAAGAAAGGGGAAAGAGCCCTATGCTAAGGGGTTGGAGTGTGGTGTGGGACATGTACGTGTGAGGTTCTAGACATGAATTCCCTACCATTTTTTTGGATACTACTGTTTTCCTTTATTTTTTGTTTTGTTCACTTAAAACTATAGCATGGCATGACATATTTATGGTTTTATATGGTTGTACCCCATTTGGGAATTGGTTATTTAAGCATGTTATTGACTATTCCCTTTTTCTTCTGCTATTTAAACTATTTTCTCCTATGTCTTACTTTGGAAAAGAGTGTATAGTCTCCCCATGTATCCTATTAGGTCCTCACTATTGTTCGGCAACATTGGGCAAACAAGGAGGCGTGCTTGAGGTCATGTGATGACCCAGATCGGGGCACCAGTTTAGGGGATTCTATGTCAGGGACGTTACAATGTGGTATCATAGATGTTCTTTGTCTTTCATACTATATGGGGATGGTAGATAAGGGGTTTGGAAAGTTTTGGGCCTTAGTAATGAGCTCATGCTTTGGATTAGCTAACCCATGTATGAGGTAAAACCCAAGTCACCCTTGGAGTGGATTGTTTTTCTTCTTGTGCTTGTTATATTTGATGCTATTTCAATATTAGGTGATGAAATTATTGTGTGATTTGATGGTTTTTTGATATTTCCACTATGGAAATAAGGGTACAAGGTTGTTCATTCATGAATCATTCAAGGAACCTATATATGAATGTGACAGGTATCATGATAGGCACACACATGGGATGGGTTTGTGGGATATAATGGTTAGGATTCATTTGTTTTTCTTAAAAAGTATTGAAAATTATGAATTATAAGATGGTATGAATGTGTAAAAAAGGATGTGATAATGGAAAAGAAGTAATTATAAAATGGTGCTTAATAAAGAAATAAAAGATGGTTAACATGTTGTAAGGGTAATTTGAGATATGAAAATTGTTTTGAAATAGTGTAAAACACGAGGATTATAACCGTGTAATTTAGATGCTCATGTTTTCCATGGCCTCAGGAGAGATGGCTAGGGGTAGTGATCCAGTTGTCAGTGGGCTTGTTTGGGTAGTGTATGTAGACTGGTTTGGTTTTGGTAAGTGATGAGCCTACCTATATCTCTTCCCTTCTCATAAAAATGTTACAGTTTCATTCTAAAGATCATGTTTTGAATTATAGAGAAATTCCACCTTGAAGACACATGCCGATTGGGAGACAAGAGAACTTTCCTAAGAAATCTCCACCAGAAGTAGAGATAGAGAACATGGTGATCCAGGAAGATAGAGAAGAACAATTATAGGAGAATTTTTTCTATTTTATATAGATGGTGGAATGAGACCCAGGACGGGTAGCACTAAGTATGGTTGAGCTGACTAGGGAGTTTCAGCTATAGAACCCTCCGACCTTTACCAGAGCGGGTGGGCTAGATGCAGAAGAGTTTTCAACGGAGTCCATCCAAATTATTATTGACCATCTAGAGACACCTCTCGAGAAGTAAGTCAAGTTAGTAGCCTATATGCTGAGTGGTTAGGCAAAATATTGGTGGAAAATCATGGTCCAAACGGAGCAGGATGAAGGAATGATGTGGAGTGGTTTCTAGGAGAAGTTCCTTGATCACATATACCGCACAACCTTGAGACAAGAGAAGGATACAGAATTTATGAGGTTAACTTATGGGACAATATCAGTAATGGACTATTCCATTCATTTCACTGATCTGAGACGCTTCGTTCTGTCATTTATAAGAGACGAGGAATCCATAGTGAAACACTTCATAGACAAGATGATACATGAGATCAGATTTCAGGTGAATATATTTCATCTGGAAATGATTTATGAAGTGGTGGATCAAGCCCTTATCTCAGAGGGGAACCTAAATGGATCTTTTGGTAGTGGACTTGTGGCACCAGCTGGGCGATAAATTCATGAGGTTTCTAATATTTGGATGCACCGCTTTGGAATCTTTCAGTAGGGTGGAAGTTCAAAAATAAGTCATAATAGGGGGTTAACTTCTCTAGGTGGTTACTAGGACTTATTTTATCAGTGTGGCAGAAAGAGGATCAATCATGACCAATGTTCCCGCCTGTCAGTCAAGTGTCGAACATGTTGTATGTTAGGCCTCATGCAGATGTTCTACAGAGACCCACAATTGAGATGGAATAATGGATGTCTGAGGTAGATTATGAGTGTAGTAAAGGGGTCAATTACCCTATATTAGGTAGGTAGTTGGAACTCCACAATCCATACTAGTAGAGGCGGAGGATGTGGAATTCTGGGGCGAGGTCATCCTTACCAATAGAGAAGTGTGTTACAAGATACTCAGGCTAGAGCCCATGGAAAATGGGTAGGTTATCTCCCTTTAGTTAAAGCTACACCTTAAGGTGGTGAGGCAGAACCATATATTATTTTAGTTTTGATTCATGTAGCTCACACACTTACTAGTTCTTTTCTTGATACAGGTTCTACACATTCAATTATTTCTGCACAGTTCGTAGTTGTGTTGGGTTTAACTATGGAGACTGCATGTGGGTTAATGTCACCTGATACTTTTCTAGGGGTATGAGATGAGGACATTAAGCAGTGTAAGGGTTGTGCTCTGGAGATTGGTGGGTATTGTTTTCTGTGGGATCTATTTTTCCAAGAGATATCAGGTTTGGACCTAATCATGCGAATGGAATGATTAGTGTTATATTAAGCTCATATCAACTGTCACCAATGTCGGGAAACATTCACATCTCTTTATGGAAGCACTCTTTTCCGTCATGGTGAGTGGGATACATGATCAGACCACACAGATCGGGAAGGCGAGCAGTTGGGGGAACTCGTATCCCATGTCTTATGTTTATGTTAGATGATGGGGAGAAAGTAAAACCACTCTTCCCTTTTGTTGTGGACTAATTTTAGGATGTTTTCCCTGAGTACTTCTTAAAGTTTCCACCTGAGATAGATGTTGAGTCTACTATCCAACTGTTTATGGGAGCGGAGCCATTTTCCATTCCACCTTATTGAATGATGCCAGTAGATCTCAATGAACTGAAGGTTAATTTAGAGGAATTAGAGCGTAAGGGGTTATACATCCTAGTACATCACCATGAGGATCTCCAATGTAATTTCATATAAAGGATTATGGATAAATGTGAACATGTGCCGATTATAGGAAGTTGAAAGAGGTGAAAGTTTAGAAACGATACCCTCTCCCTAGAATGATAACCCTTTTGATCAGAATGGAGGTGCCTCAGTGTTTTCCAAGATCAAATTGATATTATGGTACCATCAGCTGAGGGTGAGACGCTTTGACATTCCCCATACATGTTTCCGAAGTAGGTCCAGGTTGTACGAACTTTAAGTGATGTGTTTGGATAGAATAATGATCCAGCGGTGTTCATGGCTTTGATAAACCATATATTTCACCCGTATCTGGATCAGTTTGTATTTTTTTTGTTGATAACATCTTTGGTGACTCCATAACTCTTGACCATCATTCCAAATATCTTGAAATTATCTCAAGTACAATATCATAGCATTGGATTTACTCTAATATACTAAAATGTCAATTTTTGGAATGATGAGGAGCACTTTCTAGGAAACATCATTTCTGGGTAGGGTGTGTAGGTGGATCTAGAAAAGGTGCAGGTTGTTGTGTCTTGGGGGAAGCCCAAGAATGTCTTCAATATTTGGAGTTTTCTGGGTTTTGATGCTAATTACCGAAGGATTATTATATATTTATCACACTTGGATGTTCCTCTCACATGACAAACCAAAAATGGGGTTAAGTTTGATTGGTTAGAGTCTTGTGATAATAAATTTCAGGAGTTGAAGAAGCGATTGACTATCGCTCCAATTTTGATTTTACCTAAAACTAAATAGAGGTAAACCTTGTTATGTGATGAGTTTGGTGTTAGACATGGGGAAATGTTAATGCAGGATGATCAGGTTGTATCTTATGAGTTGAGATATTTGAGGTTGTAAGAAAGAAATTATCCCACTCATTACCTGGAGCTAGCCGCTATGGTTTATGCCTTAAAGTGTTCGAGGCATTACTTGTTGGAAGAATCATTTTTTCTGTTTACCATACCTTAAATTTTTATTTAGATCTCTTATTAGTGGGATTTGAATCTTCGACCATGATAGTGGGTTGATTATCTACAGTATTTTGATTTTGAGTTAGTCTACACACTAGGGAAGGGGAATAATTTCATTGATGCTCTGAGCTGGAAGACTCAAAATATGGTTGTTTAGGAATAAAATTTAGAATGAAAGATGATGAAATTGTTTGTTGAGATTAATTTGGAGGTATAGGATGGGCACGAGATGATACCCTTGGATCTAAAGTAGTTCAGTCCACACTTTTGTGCCACGTTAATGAGAGTTAGCTGGTAGACCCATAGTGTTTGGATGTGAAGGAAAGTATTAAAGGTGGGGTGTAATCGTTTGTTTGGACTTTAGGTGATGATGGAGTTTCTTATGTCCATGGTCATGTTGTGGTGATGGTAGATGTATGGGAGGATTTGATTTTAAATTTTCATACATCAAAGTTGGATGTGCCTCTGGGATTGAATAAGATGTACGGTTATCTTCGTAGGCAGTTTTGGTGGCTGGGAATAAAGAAAGAAGATGCAATTTTTGTTGCATGATGCCTTACCAGTAAGCAGTTGAATGTTGAACATCAGTATCTAGGTGGGGTTTTGTATTCATTTATTATTCCAATGTTGAAGTGGAATGAAGTCATGATAAAATTCATAATGGGTAGTCCAATGACGCCTCAGAAGAATGATACAATTTGGGGGGGGGGTAGATCGGCTGAAAATAGTGGCTCATTTCATTCCGATCCAGGAGACCTATACAGTTAGCCAGTTGGCAGAATTGTATGTCCGGTAAATAGTATAGTTTCATGGTGTGATGAGAACTATAGTTTTAGGTTATGATCCAGATTTCACCTCTTTCTTTTTTAGGGGAATAAAGAAGGCACTTGGTAGGCATGTGTTTTTTTGTACGACTTACCCCTCACAGACTGACGGGTAGTCAGAGCGTACAGTTCAAGTATTAGAAGACATGTTCAAAGCATGTGTTCTGTATTTTAGGGGTTCAAGGGAAAATAATTTGTTGTTTTTTGAGTTTTCTTAAAAAATTATTTTTAGGCTACAATCCAGTTGGAACATTTTGAGGAACTTTATAGTAGACCGTGTAGATCTCCATTATGTTTTTTAGTGACCGGGGAGTCTGAGCAGATAAGACCATGCCTTGTGTAGGAGTCATCAGAGAAGGTTTATTTGATCCAAAAGGCGTATGGAAAAAGCTATAATTTGTAATAAACACTATGTATATCAGCTTCATAGACCTCTTGAGTTCATGTTGGATGATAGTTTGCTTCATTGGGTTTTTCCAACATTGGGTCAGCGTCAAATTCAGAAGTAGGGCATGTTGGCACCTAGAGATGTTGGGCTATTTGATATTGTGGAAAGGATCAGACAGGTGGCATACCAATTTTCTCTTACACAATGGTATAGTGGGATGCATGATGTTTTACATGTTTCAAAACATTGATATTATCATCCAAATCCAACCCATGTGATAAATGCCAAGGATGTCGAGCATGAGGCAGATCAGTCTTTTGAGGTGCGCCAAGATTGTGTTGTGGATCATAGCGAGATGGTCTTATGGGGAATGGTGGTGTCGTTGGATATTGTTATATGGAAACATGGACATGTTCATGAGGTAATGTGGGAGAGAAAATCAGATATGCGGGCCCAGTGGCCCGATCTCTTTTATTTGGGAACTCAATGATGATCGGGAAGTGCTTCTCCGGGATGAGTTGTTATGAGGTGGGGTGGTCGTAAGATCCTAGATCTCTGTTGAGGTATGGTTTTTCCCACATATGACATTAATTCATTAATTTTTGTCAATTATGGGGTTTACCAAGTCCTTATGAATACTCAGGGGGTGTTCTGGTGGTTAAAGTCAAAAAAACTATGAAAAAGAGGATTCTGGGAAACCCACATGGTCTGCATGTGGCTAGTAATAACCATGTGGACAACCCAGGTAAACTGTACAGAAGGAGGATTTTTGGAATGTAGAATCCACACTATTTGGAAAACTATGTGGGTAAACTATGCGGCCCAATTTTTTTTTCAAAATTACTAAAAATCAATTACGAGGAATTAAGTAACAACTCCAGATTTACCTCCTCCTCCCCTCTTGCAACCCAAGGAAAAACCAAAGCTCCCAAGAGCTCCCAAGGGTGATTATTTTTCAATCCTAAGACATTTGGGGTGTCATCAATTGTGGATTCATGATCCAGGTAGGGATAAATTCCTCTTAGATTCCATTTATTGTTTAGGGTTGGTATCTTTCTCTTATCTATGTCAAAACCTATAAAACCATTATTTTATGGTGAAATCTAGGTTGAGGATTCAAATTTGTGTTGAATAAGGATCTAATGACTTGATTTATCTTGCGTTCACCAACATATTCAATGTAGGTGGTTTACAAGTCACATCACAAGGATTTTGTGTAGATTTGTGCATGTACGATATTTCTTCTTTCCCTCTTTTGAGGTGTACATGGTGGATTTGGAATGATTTTATGTATTGTGTGTCTAAATAATTACTTTAAACCATCTTGATATCCATGGGATTTAATTTGAATGACTTGACCAAATTAGGGCTAACCATGGGGTGTGGTGGACCTCCTGATTGGGCTAACAGAATTATAAGGTGTGAAATTTACTCATAATGATATAGTTCATTGATGACTAAGCTAAGGGGATTATATAATGACTTAAAATAGATGATGTCCAGTTTTTTCAAGTGAGGATACATATTAAGGGATTTATGGTTAAAATTTAAATGTTTTAAATTGGATTAATGGGAATATGATAAATAATTATGTTTACTATGGAATATACTTAGTGAGATGGGAACGAGAAATGGGAAATGGGGCTATAGTGTTAAGTATTATAAATAATGACTGTGTTAATAGATTGAAGAAAAATGTTAATTTCCCTTTGATTGATATTATTGTGATGGTGTAAATAATGATGGCTATTCTTGTTTTGATATGGTTAATTTTGGTGAATGATAAATGAGAGAGTGTGGATGGATTGGTAGAGTGGGGTATAGACTTCAGTTTCTACACCCACAGGTCGAGTTCGACTGAGGTTCCAGCTTCACCCCAAATGCATGAGATAGGGGAGGGGATAGTGTTTGATTCCCATAACGGTTGAATTATACATGGATCGAGGCATTGTGTTGAGGATCATGGGATTGTTATAATGTGATACCTAGTGAGACAAGACATAATTTTATTCCCATATGCTTGAGAACATTGATCATTCCTAATCTATTGAACACATGAAAAATGTAGATTAAATCATGATATTCCTACTTAGTGGACATGGATTCAGTGGGAATATAATTAAAAGGATTATAGTCTATAATGTCATATTAAAATGTTTCACTTTACTTTCTATTTTTTCTCACTTGCATACACTATTTGATTTCGGTGGATATTTTGTTGACACAATTGGTTGTGGCCTACTTATTTATTATCAAACCCTTCTTAGGCCACTATTGGGTACTCGAGTAGATTTCATGCTTACAAGTTAGGACAAGGGAAAGGGCCCTCTGATAGAGAGTTATGTTGGATGTGGGATGTGTATGGGTGAGGTTACAAAAATAGAGTATATACCATTTTTTGGGATCCTGTTGTTTTCCTTTGTTTTGGGTTTTGTTCACTTAGTAATATATCATGGCATGACATTATTATTGTTGTATATAGTTTTACCCAGTTTGGGAATCGATTATTTATGAATGTTATTGAGTATTATCATTTGTTTCATCTATTTAAATTGTTTTCTATTGTGTATTACTATAGTAAAGAGGGTATTGCCCCCCCACTAATCCTATTAGACCATTTCTGCTAGTCAGAAACCTCTAGAATACATGGAGACACACTTGAGGTCTTGTGACGACCCAACATGGGGCACCAGTATAGTAGATTTCGGATTAGAGACATTAAAATAATTTTATTTAAAATTATGCTTTAAAAATTATATATTAAGTTATAAAACATAGAGTGTTTATGATGGAATAAAATTCATTTTATACAGTACACGTTAACATAAATATTTCTTTCAAATTTTCAGTAAAGTCAAATCTGCCCTTGTTTTGAAAATGACATGAAGATATAGTAAAAAACATTTGTTAAAAGGTAAATAATGGGTAAAAATTTCTTAAATATATTATTCATAATATTTTAAAAACATTTTCTAAATCCATTTTATAAAAAATGGAATTTGATAAAAATCAATTTCAACAAAAGATAGAAATAATGTTGGTTTAAAAAAACATTCTCAATAATTTAAGTAATAAAGAGTGTAATATGATACCATTACATGAAAATTTCGTGAATCGATAATTTATAAAGAAATAAATTTTTTAATGAAATAAATATAAAATAATTTTTCTGAGGGATACTTAAATAAAAAAATCTCCAATAAATATTACATTATGAAATAAACCCTTACCTCTTTTGGTAACTTTTGATGCATAAGTCATATAGAAGAAACTAATTGAATTTAATCTTTAAATACCATGAATTGAAATAGATTCATGATATAAAATATCAAAAGGGGAATCATATACACTAGAAAAAGCAATAAGTGGTGAATATTTTGTAAGTCTCATAGAAGTAGAAGTGAGATAATAAACCCTTACATTGGGTTTGAATTCCATTATATGTGTCCAAAAATCCTAAATAATAAATATATAATTATTATAGATCTATTAAAAAACCATAATCAAATATTTTATACCATATATTATATGCCTATAGACTTTTATGACCCTTGTATAAAAATTCCTTTGTTGAAACCATTGTTTTGGGTGTTAATTGCTTCATTTTTCATGTATGTTATGGTTTCGTAACAACAGATTTTTTAACTTGATCATGGTTAAATATTATCCTACATGATAAAAATAATATAAAAAATATATTAATTATATATGTAATTATTTTTAAATATTAAACTTTTGGATAGAAAATTGATGTCACCATTCATCGAGACGATAAGCTAAAAAAACGCATGAACGTTGTTTCAATTTTTATCAGCATATGAAATTAAAGGAAAATAAATGTTAATTAAAATTTTATTAATCATTATTATTTCATATATACTATTTATATTAATAAAAAACAACCTTATTATCATCCATGTAAAAATTAAATGAAAAACATCTGTCATTGCTATGCTAAGGTGGTAGTCCACACATTCACACAAATGAAATTATTTTCTTCCAAAGAAGTTTAAGTTAATAGGTTATATGTGATATTAAATTTTAAAAATTAGTTTTTGGTCATAAAAATCTCCTATATACATTAATATAAACCTTAATAACTTCTAGGTAAGGAATAATATAAACATAAATCACTTCACTTCGTGTGGTGGTAGTCTGTCGTACACATGGGCAACTATATAATATCCCCCAACAGAATAAAAAGTGATAAGGTATATGTGGTATCATAATTATATAAGTAAAATAATTTCATAATTATAATATAAAATTTTTAAATTCACCATTATATTTATCAATGAAATGTGGTGATGGAAAACATATTAAATCAGTTGGTGAAGCGGTAGTTTACCTTGAACAAGATCGACATTTTCATTTTCCATTTTATGGATGTAGAGATGGATATGTTTTATTACATTAAAAAAAACATATAATTTTAATTAAAATATTTTTTTATATTATCATTATATAAAAATATTTTAAGGTGGTCGAATAAGAAATAAAACAAAAACATCAGCTAAGCATTTTACGACTTCCTTGGAGAAGACTTTTAGGTTTATACATAAATATTTCTATGATTGGATTTATGACTAGAAAAACTCATCGAGGATATATTTATATTATTAAATAATGTATTTAATATGATCATGTATGATACAAAGTGTATTGTATGTGTGAAGAAGAGAGGAGATGGGTGACCTTTTTTTTGGGGACATGACACCCTTGGTATGTTTTAAAATAAAACATGGTACCCACATTTTTATCATGACACAAGAATTAAATACATTTTATTGTAGAACCATTGAGGTTATATGGTCTAAAAATTTCTAGAAAACAAGTTTTCGACATGTTTTAGGTCATTTCTAACACATATAATTATAGTTTAACACATGTAAAACCCATTTTTTCATAACATAAGTGATTATTTTTCAACGTTACCTCTATTCCCTATGGTAAAAAATTATCTTCAATTTATTATATAATATAAATTAAATTGATTAAACATATTTAATTTTATTTCCAAATTCAGTTCACAAAATTAGTAGAATTTGATTTAAAATTAATCTCATAGATGGGTTTATAAAAAGGTTTTTCCAAAGAAAAAATTCAAATGTTGAATTTTTTTATGTCAGAATTAAATATGAAATTGATTTAAATGAAATAAATTAGTTAAATTTTTATTTAAATAATGATAATTTATAACATATTTAAAATATAATTCATCTTTTTAAACATTTTATGTTGGAATAATTTTTTTATAAAAAAAAGTATTTTTCACTATTCGTTAAAAAATTAATCTTTTCAAAAAGTTATAAAAAATAAAAATAAATATATTTTAGGAATATAGAGTAAAAAAATATGTTTTTTTAAATATATTTTCTAAAGGTGGTAAAAAAATAATTTCAAATTATGTACGTAATGCATGACTAAAGTGGATTTTTGAAAAGATGAGTTTCTCAAAGAACATTTCTTTTATTTTCAAAACATATTTATTTTATCAATAATAAATAAATATCTATTGAATTAATTCTATACATGTGTAATATATATAATTTTCCTAAATAAGTTATTACTATTCTTACCCACCATCTCAATGGGTAGGTTATGATGGACATGTTTAAATAATAATATTTTAATTGAGTGTAATATTTTGATCCAAATGGATGTAGCGTGAATTTTATGAACTCTAAGAGATTGAATTAATTTTTAAATAAATATATCAAAAGGTCTTGGGGTGTTACAATATCTTCTACGTTCAGTGTGGTGTCTCATATACACTATGAAATGTAATGTTCCTCTTTAAATATCTCCGAGTATTACAACCTATATTTTTTAAAATTATAAATCCAATTATAAAATACTTATTTGGTATTCAAAAAAGGATTAATTATTTTTCAATTCATTATTATATTATAATAATTTTATAAATTTCATGTTCCTTTTAAAAACGGTAATCTCACTATTCACCTAAAAATTAATCTTTCAGGAAAAATTCCAAGAGAAATGCACAGTTAATATTATTATGATAATTTAATCAATGAATTTAATATTTTCAAATTCTATTTCTAATATTTATAATTTTTAATTTAAAATGTTATCATAAAATGTTGTAGAATTTTTTTTTTAAGAAATCTATTTTTTTATATTAACCTTTATTTTAAAAAAAGACCTGAACATAAATATACCAATTAGGGAAAATATCCATTGTATCAAATAAATTTTAAGCAAAACAAATTATTAGCTTCATAGTATAAATTTTTTGGAACAATATTACAATAGAGTGGTATTTAATAATTTGGTTATAACTATTTGTATCCACTTATTCAACAACTCTTATACATTACTCGGTATTACATTTGATGAAATGGAGTTTTGGTTTATTAGGGTAAGTTTTTTCATGTGGGGAAAGTAATCAATCACAATATTTATTTATGGACGACCATTTTATTATAACATGTGTCGTTACATTCTAACCTTATGAAAATAATGTCATCCTTGAAATTTTGTTACATGGAAGAAAAAAAGTTACTGTAATTTAATCTCGTCACATATTGATGTTCCCATGTGCCCTCCTCAAAATTATTATTTCCCCAAAATACATTGAGTAGATGGGTGTTCTTAATTATCATATCCCTATCACTTTTATCCAAGATTTCGATAGGTTATTATTGATATGAAAGTTCGTGTTCTAGTGGAGAGATCTCATATATACTTCATCAAAAGTGATAATAATGACAAATCATGAAATTTATATTGGTTTGGATGGAGTGATAAGTAGTATTATACAACTGTGAAATGATTAAGGATCTCTAAGAAACTAATATATCATGGGATTAGATTCATTTTCTTCCAAAATTACATAACATGCTTCCAATGATATATTTGGAGGAATAAATTTTCACCAAATTAAAACTCTAGATCTCATTGACAGTCATCTGCATAACTCTTCTATCAACATTGTACAATATTCATGTACTTCTGAATTTTTTGAACACTATTAATTTTCTCTCAAACAATGTCAGGTCCCATCATCATTTTTCCTCTAATATCATCAAATAATGTTTCAATCCAGTATCTCTAACCATATAGAGCCTCATATGATCCCATATGAATGATATAATGATAAATATTTTTATATGAGAAATCTAATAGGGGATAGGTTAGTCCCAATATCATTTAAAATACATTTTACATTATCTCAACATATCCTCTAGAGTCCGAATGGTTATCTCAAACTAAAAATATATCTGTGGATGATAAGATGTACTGAAACCCAGCTCTGTGTCTAACACATTCTGAAGACTTTTTGAGATATTCATGGAAAACATTAGTACTTGATCAAATATAATAGATATTGTTACTCCCAAAATCCTCTACAAATCCCTTATATATATCATGTTGAGTTTTAAATGTAGAATCTTTTTTGATAGAAATAAAATGTGTTATAATCATAATGCAATTTACTATAACCTATGTAACATTACAGTACTCAGAAATATTGATGTTTCTTTTGACAAAATAAATGGAGAAGCATTCCCATTTCCATATTTTTATGGGTATTGGTCTCAATATACTCATAATATTTTTTTCATTTGGCCTTATCATTCTAGAATACCAACCATCGAGATACTGAATCAATAATTTCTCAATTTCTGTTAATGGATAAGAATTTTTTTAGGTTTTTATACATCTTCATACTTCCATGATAAATAATAATGAATTATATATGTATGTTATAAAAAATTTCATTCTTAAATTTCTTCTTTTATGGTGCATAAGTTTGGGTTTTGAACTTCATAACTCCATCTTTATCATTGTTGATCTTCAGAATATTCACTCCGTTTTTATTTCTCTACATTATCTTTATGGGATTATTTGTTCTTTAAGTGAATGTGTGTTTGGGAATTCATTTAATAAATATAGTATTTATCAACTTCCCTAATTAATTCCTTATTATTTCTTTTAAAATCCATGAATACTGGGTCTTTTTTATCATCGTCATGGATAGAGTACCATGTTATCTCCTACTCAAAACATTAACCACCATGTATTCTTTCCCATGGTGGTAATGTATCTTCTATTCATTGTATTTTATAAATTAAAACCATCAAATTTTTTACACATTAAATTAATTCTATGTGAATATATTTTCAAACTATTGTGGTTAGTATAGGTATCACACTTGTCATCGTAGATATAATGACTCCTAATTTTTAATGCAAAGATCACTATTGTTATATATAAATCATGCTTTGGATAATTTTTATCATAAATTATTAATTTACATGAGGATGAATCCTTATCATTATACAAGAGGAAACATCCTAATAAAACTTTCAAATCATCATTATGTATTGAAAATGATTCCTTACTATATGGTAATTTAATTATAGGTGATGTGACAAACCTCTTCTTTAGTTCCTTAAAATATTATTCATATTTCTCTATATAAAGTAACCTCACTCTCTTACACATTAACATGGTAAGTGGTTTTTTATAATTGTGAGAAATTACTCAAAAATAATTTATTTTATCAACATAACCTAGTGAAACCATGTATATAAATTAATATGGTTTTCTAATCCATTTCTAAATGACTTCCACCTTTAAAGGATCTATAGGTATTCCGTTTCTGGTAATCACATGAACCAATAATGATACTTTTTTTATTCAAAATTTGAACATTCTAAACTTGGTATGCAGTTTCTAATTTCTTATTTTGCTTGAGAAAATATAAAATTAATCTTCATGACACTAATTGATATTAGGTTACATGTGAATACGTTTTATAAACACCACCTTTAATTTTCAAGTTAATATATAAAGACCCATTCATCAAATCCATTAATATGGAATAATAATTGTTTATTCCAAGTGGTATCATTAAAATTTCTTAATGTCCCTAAATTGAGCAAAAATATATTTTGGAAATATCCTTCTTTTTGACACCGAACTAATAATATCCAGATCACATGACAGTCTTTGAAAAGTATTGAGCTCTTCTAAGATGAGAGTACAAGTCATCAATATATGGTAGATTATACTTTTTATTAATATTGATCCTTTTAATCTCACATTTATCAATTAAATATTTATTTTTATATTCTTTTTTAACAAAATTGACATGTGAACTCAATGGTGAATCATTAGGGATGATAAAACCCTTATCTTGGTTTTATTAAAAAAAATTCTTTAATTCATCTAATTCAATGGGAACCAATATATATTGAATAATATTGATAATAATAGATCCTGGTATAAGTTCTACTGAAAATTACTCCTCACACTCTATAAGAATGGTGAGTTGTTTATTTAGAAATACATAAGTATATTATCATATAGTAGATATGTTGCCAATACTATATTCCATTTTGATAATTTAATCTTGAAATCCCTCATTACTTGGTAAAAAACACATATTATTAATTTCTTTTAAATGAGATATCGTCGTCATATTGACACTTAAGAATAATAAGATCTAGGAAAGGAAATGAGATATCATTATCATTGAATAAGAATCAAACAATGTATTTACACATATATAATTAATAAAAAAAGTACCTCACATAAATTAATTATAGTGGTTTACCTTAGTAGGAATGATTATAAACACCCTTAATTATTCTATTATTTTGGGAGGATGATGGGGATTATTTTATTTATTTTCCTGATGGTTGGTGTATTATGTTAGATAGTGAAAAAATCTATACACTTAACGCTTTCTATTGTGAGTAGATCATTTTTCAAGACATTTTTATCCACTAGTGTGTTAATCATCTTCTAATCCTTTATTAGTATTGGTATTGGTGGCCTACTTCACCAAAATTTAAATATTTACACTATCCATTAATGTAATTACAAGGGTGCTCTATCTCACACTTTTGACAAATAGGGGATTGAAACTTTTTCCCCCTTTTGACATTCCATGAGAGTTCCCTTGTTATTACACTTTCATTTTTCTCTCTATAGCGAACTAAAATACCCAAAATTCTATTTAAACCTTTATCACACATCAAAAAATTTCATCATCGAATTTGACATGTCATATAGAAAAAATTATAGAGTATGTTTGAAATCCACAATATAAATAATTGATTTTACTTTTGGTATTAGAGTTACAATAAAAGGTGTGTCTTGTGAGCCTATGTAATTCTACTTCATATGTACTAATAGATTACTAGCCATTTTTTTGCTCAATTAATTCCCTTTAAATATTCATTTGAAAATTTTGATGAAAAATTTTATTAAATAAAACTTTATAAAAAACTTACCATTCCATTGATTCAACTTCCACTATATTTGTTGTATTCTTAATGAGATTACACTATTGGATAACCTAGCAATTTAAAAAGTAAACAACCGAAATGACTTTATCATGTTCTTTGAAATATAAAATTAAAAATATATTTTCCAATATATTGATCCATTTCACATTGACAAGTGGGTTTTATGATCCACTGAAATGCGTTAGATGCTTCAATTTTAATGTATCAATAGAAATCTTCTCCTTCCATTGTTTTTTCAAGAGGTCAATAAAAATTGTATTATTATTAAAAGACTATGATAGGAGAATATGAATTGTTATAAACTATTGTGCTCTGTCTTAAATTCCAATGTGTTGTTTATTGAGGAAACTGTCACATTGTCCCACATAATCATTATTAAAAAATTTCGTTATGGTTTCTTCCATTACTAAAACCAAGATGGAGTTACTGTGAGTGATGAAATATTAACATCACAAGGGAATAATTTTCAAAAATTAATTAACCATTGAAACATATTACAATTTAACACTTTAATTTTATTATATAATTATTTTAGTTTAACCTACATCATTTTCCATTCATCATTAGGTTGGATTTTCTCATACTTCTAAAACTAAACCCTCAAAATAACAAGGAAATCAATCCATAAATGTGGTTTTTAAAGAGAATATAATTAAAAAAATATCTCCTTAGAGTTTTCAAATAGTGTTTTAGTATGCCTCATTTTTATGACCCAAGTGATGATTGAGTTAATACCCAACACAACCTTTTATACGTTATTACCCTGTAGTACATTTGTGCAAGATGATGCATCCTCTTATAGTAACATAACACGAGTTATATTTATAAAAAAACTAAATAATTAGGTGTCAAATGTTTTTGGTTATATCATCTTATACATAGACTCACCTATAGAGTTTTTACTATGGTTTTTGAACCCTAATATAGAAAAATATATTTTGTAGTCTCCTAAAATAACATATCATTTTCATTGAGACCCTCTATAGTGACCAAAAATAAACATTCATCTATTTTATATCTTTTACATGATTTAAAACATTACATTTCCAAAATATCAATATCCTAGGAAGAGATATGTTCTGTTTATTTTGACACTAGCTATATTATAATATTATTTTAAAGAACTCATGAACATTTATCCTCAAGGGAACCATACAAGACTCTATTTCAACCATCTCATTAGGAAGACTCATTATAAAAAACTATGGAATGAAAACATTATAAAAGGGTGATCTCAAATTATCATTAAGGAACTTGATAAATAAAAATATAATATTGAGGTGAGATTAAATCATTGGTAAATGACGAATTAACATTTCATAAAGGATCAGTTCCTAAGAATATGTTAAAAATAATCATAAGAGAAATATCCTAAAATCAAGAGTAATAATAAAAAAATTAAAAGAGATGAAATGTACATGGAATAAGAACATAATGTCATAAAATATTGACATAGAAGAAAAATAGATAAAACATATCTTATAATCATATAACACAAACCTTGAATCTTGAGTGAAAAATATCATAATGAATAACATAATTAAACATTGAAAAACAGATTATCATAGGTAAAAATTACATTAATGATCCACTCCATTATTATTAAGCTTATATGCAGTAAAATGTACCCACAAATACCTATCCCATGAGATATAAACTCTTAATAAATACATTAAAGGGTGATATTTGACACCAACCACAATTCATCAATTCTCATGAATACCAGATAAAAATAAATCAATTTTGTCATCGTAAATAACCCATTGAAATAAAATGGGCATTACAAAACATTTTTTTTAAATAACTCACTTTTCTATAAGTAGCCATAGAAATAAAATGGGTTTCTTAAAATATATTGATGGTATTAAAGAACATCGTGAACTAAATCATCTGATATGAATAACATGATCACCCAAAAATAATAATATATAAATGAATGATATTGTGTGAAGCACAAATAATTACTCCAATGGATTATATCATTTTAATGATAGAGGGTAAAATGAAAAATGAACCAATAAAAGATTATTCTTGAAATTTTTTGTATTCATCAATTCAAAATACATTGTTATAGTTCTCTATTAATAATTTATCCATTGTTTTTTTAATGAGGGAAAATTTAACCTTTAATGGAAATGTATTTGAATAAAAATTTATTTTTCCCTAGAAATTAAAAAGTTTAGATCATTAATCATTTAATGTCTTGGAAGAAAGAAGGTCAATAATAAATTGTATAACTCAATGAAATAATTTTGAATTACAAAGTCCATTAAAATTACCGTTGATTTACATATAAGTTCTTTAACATCCTGTATCATAAAGATAAAAATATAAATTAAAAAATTATGAATCTAGATCATATTTATTTATTTTCATAATCTTCCATAACCATTATATTCATAAATATATTTTTATAATAACTTTTCAATATTGAGTGTTAATAATCATCCCTGTTATGAAATAGGTTTGTAAAATTAGTGTTTTTCAAACTTACTATTCAAAATTTATTAATTTAAAAACCATTAGAGGTACAATAATTTATTTCTTACAAATATATAATGTTATAATTCCATCACATCGTTGTTTTATTCTTGTTTTTTTATTCGAAATTAATGATAAAAAAGTTTTGGGTTATTCACCAACATAGACGGATTACCTTATAATTATTGATAATTATTTATTATTTATAAAATCCATATTCATGATATATAATAATTATATATATCACATATACTCTTAAAATATGAACATAAAATATTTATAAAAGTTGTAGTGAAAACTAAATTCATCATTCCATGGTGGAGGTAGTCTATACATACACGCAAATGATGATTTCATTTTTTAAAGGGAGGAAGAAAGAATTAAGATGGTTTATGATTTTAGATATTTAAATAGGATATATATATATATATATCATATACATATTTTTAATTCCTCTTCTATACCAACTAGGTTAGGTAGTGAAGGAAAATGAAAAATGTTTCGTAATAGAGGTGGTAGGCCACACATACACATGATTCAAATTTTACATTGTGTTGAATGAAGTTGTAAAGGTTGTTAACGGTTTAACAATTTCAAAATAAGAAAAATTAACACTAATTATATTTATTTTTTTAATTTTATGATGGTTTATAATATTTTAAGGTATAATAAGTGCACATAAATAAATTGAGATTAGAAAAAAGAAGTTATAAATTTATACAACACTTATTAGATAATATCCAGTGAAAATGAAGTTACGACTTTGAGGGATGGTATTTTGAGAAAAACAGAGCCACATGAAGGTGGATACTGATGTAAAATATTTTTTTGTTAGAGTTTATTCCAATCTAATTGGATTTTTCTATGAGGGGAAGTGAGAATAGGAATGACTATTTTATAAGTGAAAAGGGGTGGAATTGTTTTTACATACCACTTTTTTTATAATAACGGGATTTCAATCCCAAGGATAGTGACATAAAAATTGAGAAATATGGTTGGGGGAATGTATAAGTACAATAAAGACATCAACTATCTATTATAACACATTATTTAAATATTTTGGAGTTCTTTTCCCCTCTTGGTTAAACCTTTTTAACCTATTTTTATTTTTTAGCGAGGTAACACATTATTACCAAAGTAATTTAACCTTCATGGATAAAAATAAAATGGTAATTTATATAGAAATTGTAACTATTGATTGAAAATATTAAATCTAGTTTAATATATTAATTTAATCATTCTAAATTTATAATGTATTTAAAACATTTTTTTGAAAAATATAACTATAGTTCTAAAATTTCAAATTTTGGTGAGTAAATAAAAACAATTTTTTTTAAAAATTATAAATCCACTTATAAAATACATGTTTGGTCTTATAAAAATCCTTCATGAATTTTCGATTCATACTTATATATAAATAATGTCATAAAATACATATTATTTATAAAAGCAGTATTTTGCACTATTAAAATAAAAATAAATTTTATTAGAAAAATATAATAGTTAATCATAATTTAATTATGTTATAAAAATATAAAAAATGAATATATTTTTTTAAAAATTATCATTATTAAATTTATAAATTTTTCTTGAAAATAAAATCAAAAAATAATGTGAAAAACTGTTTTTATGGGAAAAGGTATTTTTGTATATTAGTTATTAGTTTAAAATTACTAATAATGAGAAATATATCAAACATGGAAAACATAAATTTGATAGAATAAAATTTAATCACAAATATTGTTATTATATTTTCATCTATAGTTATTGAAATAATATTAAAATGTTCATTTATTTCATATGTTGGTTACAATTGTTTATACCCACTTATTCAATTACTACCATACATTTATTAATAAATATTTTAATAAAAACTGAAATAACTTTTTGGGGATGGGTTTTGGGTATTTAAAATCTATCAAACATGGTATTTATTTAATGAGGAACATTTTACTAAAACATTGGATGTTAGACTTCAGGTGTTGGAACGGGGGGCATCAAGATGAAGAATGTTAATGTGATATGAAAAATTTTATTAATATAATGGAATAAAGGATAGGTTAGATGAATAATAAATCCATTATTCAATTTTTCATCGATAAATAACTTCGAAAATATGTAAATTAGTGAACCAATCCAATGATATTTTATGATAAATGATTAAAACAAACTCTAAATCCAAAGTGATAAGGAAATGTTTTTTTCAATATTTATGAGGTGGACCACAAAACATATCTGGTGATAGGTGAATTTTTAATTCATTTAATAGTAGTAAACAAATTATTTGAATATGCTTTGAAACATGATTTCATATCTTGTCTGTTTTTCCAAAATATTCCAACACTACCTAAATATATGGAGGTTAAGTTATCGATTAAAATACGAAGTGGTGAAATAATGTTATATCATGTATATAACTCTTAAAAAATTAACATGTTTGTGTAGAATATCCTATAAAATATTTTTATTCTCCCTTTGGAATGATTCTACGTTACATTTGAAATAGGTTAGTTTTCCATATATAGAAAAAATGTCTACTTAATAGAGAGGGTAATCAATTTACATATCCTAATACATTCTTAAATTCAATATAAGTTCAAGGAGAATTGTGAATATCATTTGGAAAACACTACTAAAGTATGTGTATTATTATCTTATGAGTAAACATATCATGATAAAATGATTAGAAAAAATTAATGGATTACCCTATAATTCATTCCTATTTTGAGGAAATATGTTGATGTATTCCTAGAAAAGTCTCATTGTCTCCTTCTTGATTTATATGTTGAGTTATTAATATAAATTATACTCATAGATCTACCCATATCTATGATTTCATATTGAATAATAATTTTAAACAAGAATAGTTAAATAAATAACTACAAGATAAAGTATAAAAGGATTTTATATTATGTAGTGCTTCACCATGGGGTTCCCAAGTCTTGTTAGTCATAAAGAAGTATGGTTCAATACCAATATGCATTTATTATAATAAACATAACATGATTATGATAAATAATATTTATCTTATTCCATTGATTTATATATTTTGTTATTAACTTCATGAGGATCTATACATCATAAAGGTGGATGTTTAATTGGGATATCATTATTTAAAGGTATAAATGGAAAATATTCTAAACACTATCTTTCATTTGACACATGAATTCTATGATTATATAGTAATTATTTTTTGAATTACTAATTAACCTCCTATGTTAATATACACAATAAATATAGTCTTTAGAGATTTCATTAACAAGGTTTTTGTGGTATTTGTTCATTATATTCTCATATGCTCAAAAAGTAATAAACAACAAGAGTAATATTTAAGTATTGTTTTTGAATTCTATATGAAAAGTTAAGTTATATGAAAATAACATAAAATATGACTATTGAATGAATAAATTATATTTTTTGGGAACATAATAATAACAATAGAAATATGTGTAGTTTTTTAAACTAAAAATGTAATTGTGTTTTTTACTATAATAAATGTGATGGTGGTCTCGCTTGTTGTTTATTGAAGTTATATGTGTACCAAATTAATTACCCATTCTTAGAACATTAGTAAAACATAAGTTCGGGGTCGATCCATAGGGAACCATGGCGTGTGTGAATTAAATTGAGTTAATACATAATTAGGTTAAGTAAGCAGAATTTAGAAGTGATTGGGTTGATTTTGGGATTTGATTGAAACTAAATTGATTTAATTTGAAGAAAGGGATACAGTTTGAAAGAAAACAATGGGTAGATCTAAAGAGTTTTTTAAATGGAAAGAAAAGACGTGTCGGGGTTGTGGTGAATAAGGAGTTCTTGTGCAGATTGTTTAAATGGTTGTGTTGTTCATAATAATTCAATCATTCTGGATTTCAGTTTGTTACAAGATTTCCTTGGTTCGGTTCCTCTTGTTTGGAATTAGAGTAGCTGACTCCTTGGTCCGGTAGTCAGTGTTCTTAATTTTTTATTACGTCCAGTCCATTATTTGAATCGGTGAAAACCTTCCAATGGTCATGGATGTTTTCACCGTTACTTTTCTTTTGTATCGCTGAGAATCCTTCCCTTGGTCCGGCTAAGAATTCTCAATTATATTAGACAGTGGTTTAAGAATAGTAAGATGAATTACAACGATTCAAACACAACTATATAAAACAGTATACAAATTATGATCCCATCATACATAGCCCCAACACGAGGGGTTTAGTTACACATAGAATGTGGGAGAGAAACGACACACGTGATACCTGACAGATTCATCGTGTAGACGTTGAGGTAGAGTGTCGGAAGGTGGAATGGCGGAGTGACGACACCTTGGTAGCTTCAGGAATAGTGATAGCAGAGGTTCTCTTTCCTCTCAATGGTTCTCCACTCCCAAAATCCATAGGCCAAGGCCTCTGTTTATAGAAAAACAAAGTATATGACGTGTATAGAAAGTATACGCCATGTAGTTTTTGTCAACGTGTTTTGGTGCCAGTTTCTCCACTAGCAGGTGGCCTAACATGCCGTCTTTCACTTTTGAAGACGGTGCTGCCTACAATTTGAGTGTAAACGGCATGTTGCGCTGCTATAGAGTCTAATAATGATGTCTCCTAGGTTAGTTTAAGGGAAAAGACTAAGGTGAAAGATATAGATGCTCCCCCACACTTAATACTGCACATGGTCCACCAAGTGCAATACTGAGGTAAAGGGTGGGAAACGGGGAGAAATGGGGGACAAAATGAGGGATATTAGTGGAAGAAGTAAATCCAAAAAGAATGAAAATAGAAATGGAAAAAAATACTCCCCCCGTGAAAAGTGATTCCCAAGGCGCTCCATGCCCGTACCTGTGACTATCGAGAAAAAGGAAAACTAAAAACATGCATAACATCACAACACAGAAAATGACAGAGGAGATATATAAGATAAATAAAAAGGTCACTATCATGGGGTCCCCTCAGGGGTGACATCATCTTGTACAGAATCGTCCAGTAGAGATGGCGCAGGAGGTGTAGAAGGGTGAGGCTCTGACTCGGCATCGAGAAGGGTAGATGAAGAAGTAGGAGCCGCAGGTGCTAGGCTTAGGATCGAAAGCTCAGCAGTAGGCCCTGGCCCCGCAGAAGTGGAAGCAGTAGAGCTTACTGTAGTCATCAGAACGGAATCTGTGGCCGGCTCAGGAGACGGTGGTGGAGCAGCAGCAAAAGGTCCAGGAACAGAGGTAGAGGCTGGTGGCTAAGGCAATGTAACACCATGATGCTGAGAAATATGCACCAACAGATGCTCCATCCAGTCCTGCCGATCGTCTAGATGAATCAAATGGCGTGCAATGGTGTCCTGGAGGCTGATGATATGGGCTAACTTCTGCTCTATCGTGGCTGGGCGGAGGGAAAGGGTCAGATCGACCAAGGGTGCGGGGTAGGTGGGATGGGGGATGGGAAAGAAGAAGGAAGGTCAGAAGAAGTGGGGTTAGTAGGAATTGGGTGAGGTGGAGAAGCTGGAGGGGGTGGGGAAGGAGGAGCGGGGTCAGTAGCTGGGGCATGGGGGGTCAGCACGTGGCGGGGCTGGAGCCTGAGCAAGGATGTAGGCACCCCTGGCTTCCGGACCAATCCCATGCGAATGAGAAGGAGGAAGTCCATCAACTGTGGTGAACCTATCATGTCATGAGGTAATGAGGGCTCGAATACCCCCAAGTGGTGGGAAAGACGGGTGGTGTAAAACCCGCCGTTCAAGTTGCGCTGACGGTCGGTAAACATGAAGTGGAAATAGGAGGGGGAAAGAAAGGTTAGCTCTGGGTAGGTGTGCCAGATGACACAGGTAAGAAGCACCATGTCACAGCCGGTCTTGACCCCCATATCCTCATGGTGGGGAAAAAGGATGGTGCTGAAGCACCGGTGGGTGAATCAAAGGACAGGGTCGGCTATAAGAGTGCTCTTCTGGGAAGTGGGGGAGTACCGGTGGTCAGGCCCACCGATCTCCCACCACATGGAAATAAGGTCAGAGCGCTCGGGCCGGGTCAAGTGAAAAACAGGGGGTGGGTTGATATGATAGGGGTATAAGCCGCACCCTCGGCCAAACTCTGTCATCGTCAGAGAAAAACGTCGGCCGCCTAGACGGAATCGAACTTCTGGCACCGCATCGCCAGGTGTATCTCGGTACTCCGATCCATCAAACTCAAAGGAGGCTGCAAACTCCAAAAATAAATATCGGAACACAGGAGTGCTGACCTGGAAAATCTCAAGGAGTGCGGTGTGCCCGAGAAGTACCTCCAACTCCTCCCAAATACCGAGCTGCTGGAGAATGCTGCTGTCAAAGTACCGACCGCTCAATGGTATCAGCCGATGAGTGAAGCGTCAGATCCTGTCGTATGCGAGGTCAGTGACAGGGAATACCTCGCAGGGATAGGAAGAACATGCAGGTCCTAGCCCAGGTTCCAGTGCAGCAGTAATATCTGTCTCTGGAGGTGGATCCGCCAAAGAAGAAGTTAGGTCGGTGGAAGGTGTTCTCGAAGAGGGACTAGCTGCTGAGGATGAGGGTACCGGGAAAGTGACATCTGGTGCAGCAGAAGTAGGCTCAGCCTCATATGAGGGAGTGAGTGGCCGAAGAATGGAAAATGGAGGGAGCTCAAATACTGGAGCGTCAGGGTCCGGCTGCGTAGGTGGTTCGAGTCGGATCCGACGATAGCTAGCCTCCACCCTCGGTTGTGGAGGCTGGCCGCTTCCCGCGGGAAGGATCACGATCTTCTATATCCTGAAATAGAAATAAAAAGAAAAAAAACAAAAGAAAAAGAAAAAGGAAGAAAATAAAACAAATAAAATGTGAGAAAACTGGGGAAAAAAGTACACGGTGTGTACTCCAGAGTACATGGCGTGTAGTCAGAATATAGAGTATTCCGTGTTCTCTGGAAAGACACGTCGAGGGTGGAAATAGACCATGTAATAGGACACGGCATGTACCGAACATACATGCCGTGTTCACATAAAAGTGCAGGTGGTCGTGTAAAATTAAGTACATTTCCATGTTGTTATCAATTCTAAGAAAACAATACACGCTGTGTAGAGGGGAAGACACGGTCCAGCTACAAATATAAAGGACATGGCGTGCACCGAACATACACGCCATGTTTGCGAACATGGGGTGATAGGCCGTGTTATGCGCCACACACGAAGGGGCCAAGGGAAATGGTCGACACTGTGTGTACCAAGCATACACGCTGTGTATGAAAAAAAGGTTTGTGATGCCGTGTGCAAAGGATTACATGGGTATGATGGAAATAAACAAGAACATAGTGTGTACCGAACATACACACCGTGTACATTCAAATTTCAAAATATTTGGTGTGTGGCCGTGTACATATGTACACGGCGTGTGTTCTTCATTTCATGGATGTTTACAAGTGGAATCCGAACAGTCGTCCGATCAAATAAACACCCTAAATGATTCAAAAAACTTGAAATAGAGGGTGCAGAATGACATACCTGGACTGAGGATCACAATGTGAGAAGAATCAGAACTTGAAATGCCCTAAATCGATGGATCTGGCAAAGGGGGTTCGGATGGCGTTTGGGAGAAGAAATGGGAAGAAGGGGAAGAATGGGGCAGTCGTGTGACACGGCCTCAAGCCGGGTGGCCTTCGACTTAAGCAAAGATGAGAATTAAAGAGAAGTACCTGATCACCGGGTTGGAAAGATTTTCGTGATATCATCCGGTCATGAATGGCTCTTGTCTTCTCCTTGTACAACTTGGAGTTCTTGTAATCCTCTAATCGGATCTCATCTAGTTCCGACAGTTGGAACTTCCATTTCTTGTCAGCTTCCTTTAGATCAAAATTTAGGGCTTTAACGGCCCAATAGGATTTGTGTTCCAATTCGACTAGAAAATGGCAGGTCTTTCCATAGACGAGGAGGAACGGGGACATTCCCAGTGGTGTTTTGAAAGTAGTCCGTTATTCCCACAAGGCATCATCTAACTTCTTGGACCAGTCCATCCGTGAAGTGTTCACTATTTTATCCAGGACCTGCTTGAGCTCACGATTGGAGAGCTCTACTTGTCCACTGGACTGGGGATGATATGGTGTCCACATCTGATGCTTTACTACATACTTCGACATTATTCCTCTCATCAGTGTGTTGTCGAAGTGGGTCCCTCTATCGCTGATCAGTACTCGTGGAACTCCAAACCTGCTACAAATATTTTTCATTAAGAAATTTATGACTACCTTGGCTGTGTCGTGAGTTGTAGCAGTAGCTTCCACCTATTTGGAGACGTAGTCGACGCAGACTAGGATGTAAGTGTTCCCAAAAGATGAGGGAAAAGGACCCATGAAATCTATGCCCAGACATCAAAAATCTCGACCTCCAGGATGGGGTGCTGAGGCATCTCGACTCTACATCCCACATTACCTGTCCTCTGGCACCGATCAAAACAGGAAACAAAGGCCTGTGAATCCCTATGCATGGTGGGCCAGAAAAATCCAGAATGCATGATCTTAGCTATGGTATGGTCCGACCCATGATGTTCTCCTACTGGTGAGGCGTTCCAGAACACCAGGACACCGTGTACTTCATTCTTCGGGATGCAACAACGGATAACTCCATCTGCACAGGATCAGAATAGCAGAGGAACCTCCCAGAAGTACCTTTTCACATCAGAGAAAACTCTTTTCCTTTGCTGGAAGGAGAGGTCGGGGTGAACGAAACCTGTAACCAGAAAATTTGTGATATCAGCATACCATGGTCGAGGTGTTTCACTGATTGAAAAGAAGTGCTCATCAGAAAAATCCTCCCCGATCTCCTGATCTTCTTCCTTCTCCAAGTGAGGCAGCTCGAGACGGGAGATATGGTCATCAATGAAGTTCTCACTCCCTTTCTTATCCCAGATCTCAAGATAGAATTCTTGTAGGAGGACTACCCAGCAGATCAATGGAGTTTTGCATATTTCTTATTGAGTAGGTACTTTAATGCTGCATGGTCAGTATAAACAATAACATTATCCAACACTAAGTAAGAACAAAAACTATCAAATGAAACAAACCGGTGCGAGCATCTATTTTTCTATGGTGGTGTAGTTAGTCTGTACCTCGTTGAGCATCCTGCTGGTATAATAGATAGGCAGGAAAATCCGATCAAGTCGCTGGACTAAGACTGCTCCCACTACGTAGTCTCTCGCATCGCACATCACCTCAAATTGTTCCTCCCAGTTGGGAGAAATCATAACTAGAGCTTGCACAAGGTGCTACTTTAGATGCTCAAAAGATCTGACACATTGGTCTTCGAACTCAAATATGGCATCCTTGGTTAGAATATTGTTGAGGGGTTGTGCTATTTTGGAGAAGTCGCGGACAAACCGCCTGTAAAAACCTACATGCCCCAGGAAGCTACAGATGGCGCGGATGGAATTAAGTATTGGTAATCGTGAAATGACCTCAATATTTTCCGAGTCCACCTCTATCCCCTTCTCTGAAATTCCGTGGCCAAGGACTATGCCACTTTGCACCATGAAATGACACTTTTCCCAGTTCAATACTAGGTTAGTGTGCTCACATCGTTCCAAAACTAGTTCTAGGTGCCGTAAAAAATGGTGAATGATTTTTCGTAAACGGAAAAATCATTCATGAATACCTCTAGGATTCATTCATCCATGTCGTGGAAGTTGGACATCATATAGCATTGGAAGGTGGAAGAGGCATTAAACATGCCTAAAGACATCCTTTGATAAGCAAATGTGTCGTAGGGGCATGTGAATGTGCTCTTTTCCTGATCCTCTTGAGAAATAGAGATTTGGTTGTAATCGGAAAAATTGTCGAGGAAGCAATAGAAGTTGTGCCATGCTAGCCTCTCTAGCATTTGATCCATGAATGGAAAGGGGAAGTGATCCTTTCTTTTTGAATCGTTTAGCTTTCGGTAATCCACACAGACTCGCGAGCCTGTGATAGTGTGTGTAGGGATGAGCTCGTTCTTTTCATTTGAAATCCCTGTGATACCCCCTTTTTGGGTACCACTTGGAGAGGACTCACCCACGGACTATCTGAGATGGGATAAATGATGCATGCATCTAATAATTTGATCACCTCCTTCTTTACAACTTCCTTCATGGGAGGATTCAAGCGCGGTTGTGGTTTCCTAGATTGCTTGGCACCCTCTTCAAGTAGCACCTTGTGAGTGAAAATGGTAGGGATGGTTCCCCTCAGATCAGTGACTATCCACCCAATAGCATGCTTCCGCTTTTTGAGAACCTGCAGAAGTGCATCTTCCTGCTCTTGTGATAGTTCTTCATTAAGTATAACAGGAAAAGTTCGATTGGGTCCTAAATACTCATACTTGAGAGAAGATGGAATAGGGTTCAGTTCGAGTTCAGGTTCCTTTAAAATCGAAGGCACAAGTAGCTGCACCTTGTCCCATTCCAAACTATCAAGAACAACTGCACGCTGCCAATAGTGGCCGCCCTAGCCTTCTATGAATTGCTAGTCTTCGGGCGCTTCTTCTAATAGAATATCTGTATCAGTTAAATTATTCGAAATAAAAGAACATACCAGATCTTCCCTTTTGTCGCTAAAATGATTAACCATGGTGGAAACTGCATAACAGTCCTCATGATCTGACAAAGAATCATGTTTTATGGCTTTGATGATGTTGTAGGAAACCCTTTCATCACCTACCCGAAAAATAAGCTCCCCGTGGTGCACATCGATCAGTACCTTCCCAGGTGCCAAGAATGGTCTTCCAAGTATAAGAGGTTCTTCCTGGTCATCCCCCATGTCGAGGATGATGAAATCAGTGAGAAGGATCAGCCTAACCACCTTTACCATTACGTCCTCTAGTTGTCCCTTTGGGTGCTTGATGGATCGATCAGCAAGTTGAAGGGCTCCACGGGTAGGTATGATCTCGTGGAGTCACAGATTCTTGAAAACTCGGAGGGGCATGAGGTTCACAATGGCCCCTAACTCGCAGAGGGCCTTCCCAAACTCACAAGATCCAATAGTTCAAAGAATGGTGAAACTACCTGGATCTTGGAGTTTGGGAGGAATGGAATGTTGAACCACCACGGAGCACTCCTTTATTAGTGAAATAACGCCCAAATCCTCCATCTTCCTCTTACTCGAGAGGATTTCCTTCAGGAATTTGGAATATATTGTAATTTGTGTCAGGGACTCCGCAAATGGTATGTTGATATGTAGCTTCTTGAAAACATCCATGAATTTGCTGAACTGGTGGTCCAGCATCCTCTACTTCAATCTTCCCAGAAAAGGTAAGGCCGGCTTGAATGGTTGGATTACATCATTTTCTTTATTTTTTAAAGCCTGCTTCTGCGGGCGTTTGGATGATGAGGGGTAGGTATTGGTACCTTTTTCATCAATAGTTGGTGTGGATGCACCTTTCTATGACGATTGGTTCTGGTGGAGCACTTTTCCACTCCGGAGCATAATAGCGTTGGCCTCCTCCCTTGGGTTCTTTTTGGTATTCCCCGGTAGTGTACCGGGCTGCCTCTCTGAGAGTTGATTTCCAGCTCACCAATCTGATTCTCCAAGACTTTAATTGAAGCTTCCTGATTCTGGAACCGAGTCTCATCAGTAGATATTAATTTAGTCATCATATCCTCTAACCTTGAGGTGTTCTCCTGCTGAGGTGGTTGTTGAGCCGGTGGAGGAGGTGGCTGCCGTGGATGCTGTGGACGAGGGTTTTGATACCCTTATTACTGAAAAAGACCCTGCTGGGTTTGCTGCAGCCTTTTTTATTGGTTCTGATACATATGCTAGTTGTAGTTGCACGGTTGCTGGGGTGGAGGATTCTACTGTTGTTGGCCCCAACCTATGTTCTGTTGATCTCTCCATACCGGGTTCTGGTACTGCTGGTACTGGTTGGGCCCTCGATTTTGTGCGACATAACTCACCTCGCTCGTCGAGGGGCCTCCAGCCGAACCCGGGCAATCTCCAATGATGTGGTTATCACCATAGTCGCCGCATGCTGGATGGTTCACCGCATGAACTTGAGATGTTCCTTTGATGTTCAATGCGTCGATTTTCTTGGACACTGTAACACCCCGAGATTTTATGAAAATTATTCTTTTTAATTTAATTAATGTCTTGTGTTGTAATCTACTCCAAAAGGAGCTTGCACAACATACATCCTTGACTTGCCTTGCATTACACGCAATCGCGACCTTCCTCGATAGCGTGTGTAGTACGCAATACCAAGTTTCACTAAACAACGATATGCTATTAAAATATTATTAAAACTAGCCATTATGAATAGTAATAACCACTTTTTGAAATTTTGTAAATTTTATTTTTCAAAATGGACTTCATTTTTTGGATTCAGAATATCGAAATTAGCTTATGGTGAAATTCTGGTACTTTTCGAATAACTTTCATTTTCTGATGAATATTGAAAATTACTAAATTTTAATTAAAAACAACCTTTTTAATCGAAATAATTAATAGTGATAAATTATTAATTTGAGTGATTTTAAAGTATATTTAGAATATATTTTTACAATTTAATACAATTTTGGTCATTGGATGTAATTTCATATTTAAACCAGACATAAACAAGTGTCAATCTTTTGATAGTTATTATCTCTTAAGAACACGCTATTTGTTTTGATGACAGGAATTAAATTTTAAATTAATTAATGCAACTGATATGTTTGGAATTTGGTAAAATAGATATCATTTTTGAGTTCATAATATCAAATATAGCTTAGGCCAAATTTTTGGTATTTTTCTGGAAACTTTCATTTTTTTTGATGAATAGTGAAACCACTAAGTGGTAGTTAAAAAAATGAATTTTTCATAAAACAAAATTTTAACGCTTCTGTGAGTGGAATTTCAAAAATCCGAGAGACACGGTTGATTTTAGTAAGTAAAATGTGGTTCAATGAGATGAAAATAATTTTTTGGTGAATAGTATCTTTTTACTTTTTTTACCACGGTTAAAAGTAAATAGGGTAATTAATGGTAAAAATGATATTATTATTACCCTAACACATGTCCTAATTCTATTGGATAAGTGTAATTCGACCAAAGAAAACCTTAGGAATAAAATATTACCATTTAGGCCCACTTGGATTAGATTAGGACATTTATTATTAATTTATTTAAAGAAGGGATAAAATAGTTAACATCAGAGTTTAATAAGTAGATAATTTTTAATATAGGGTTATACATAAGATAAATTCTACTATAAATGTTAATTAGAAAGCTAAAAATATTTCCTACATAATGGTATTTTAATTTTAATTTTTAGACATTAAATAATTTAATTTATTTATGACACAATGATGATGCAGTAATTATCTTATTAATGAAATATTGACATAATTGATGTTATAAATACCCAACTAAATGTAATTTGAGACTTTTTATGAATTCCACTAATTTTCTAGGTGAATATGACTGGTTAGTATTGATTTAAGTAACGTTTTTAGAACTAATAATTCTGTTATGATTTTCAAAAAAATAAATTACTAAATACTGTCAAAATTGACATAAAATAGTTTTTAAAACAAATATTATATTATTAATTGTCATTTTATTCCTAAAAATATAAGGTTCGTCCAAATGACTTATATAAGGTTATATATATTAATAATAAACATATTGGGGTTCTTTTGGCTTGTTATAGTAAGTTTATTAACCTTATAGTGTAAGAACACAAAAAGACACGGTAAAAGTAAAATTATCTAACTTAAAATTAAAATCTAAATGATAAGGTTAAAATAGTAAACTAAACATGTCCAAATTCTATTGGATGAGAGTATTTCAACCCATCCCCACCTTAGATTCTAAATAAAACAATTTGGATCTATTTAAAACCGAATATGGCATTATAATAAAATAATAGTTTTTGTTTTTCCAATGGTGCCCCTCTTCTCCCTTATAAAAGGGAACCTCCTCCCTCTCTTCCCCACACCACATTGAGCATTAAAGCTCGGACATACCCTGAAAAATTATCTTCTCCACTTCCCTAGAAACATCCTAGAGGTCCTGGTCTACTTCAAAGACCAATCTTAGTGCCCTAAGAGGAGGTTTCAAAGAGGTGTATCGAAGAAGAGGCAATTTCTTGTACCGATTCTTTCAAACTTCTTTCTTCTTAAACTTCTTCTTCTTTAGTTGTTTCATTATAAAGTAATAACATCAGTATCAATAATATACTGATATGTTATTATAAATATGAAACAACCCCATTTCACCTTCTATCCATCCTACGGAAAACAAAATCACCGCGCGTGCGTACGTACGGAATATCGTCTCCACGTCGTGGTGTAATCTGTCCTTCCACCAACACCTTACATGGATGGGTATTATGGTGTAAAGAATAACTATAAATAGTTATTATTACATCATACTAATTATGATATATTGTATCATCCTATCCAATTCAAGTCAATAATTATTGGAACGATATCATCGCTCGTGCGTACGTACAGACTACCGTCTCCATGACGCGATGAGATTCATTCTCCATGTTAACCATTTGAGAATAATTATAAAGTATGTAAAAGCAATAATAATGAAATATATGAAATTATAAAGCTACTTTATATATATATATATGTATGTATGTTATCTACTTTATTCCATTCAACTCAATAAGGAAACGAAAACAACATTCATGCGTACGTACGGCCAACCGTCACCATGAACGGTGTATTTCTTTCCATTTATCGATTTATTATATATACGTATATTCTGAGTATATATTATATATAACTCAAGTTTTATATTCTGTAATTATTTAATCATGATCTAAGTAATCATATGAATAATTACAAGTCAAAACACGGACGACAAATGAAACTATTTTACCCAAAACACTCTTTAACATGGAATTTACAAAAGAACGGGTAATATAAAGTCATAAGTAAACCATATATGATATCATAACAATGAATATTATTCTGCAATAAGTCAATGACATTATTTAAATCATTATACAGGAGGTTCGGATACATACGAAACATATCTGACATAAGGTAAGGGATAATTTTGCAAATCTCATTTTTATCCGATATTCCTTATTTGTATGTATTTACTGGGGTTATTTCAATAATCCATGTCCATGTTTTATAAAAGTGTTTTCATGTATGTTTAAAGTCCTTTTTACCCATTTTGACTTTTACTACATAGTATGTATGGAATATTTCTTTTACGAGGTACTTTTTGACTTTTCCGGTAAAAGTACGAGAAGAATGTTTTTTTTAACTTATACGGCACAAATGGATTTTTACGGTTTCATAACACCTTATTTTAAAGAAGCTTAATCCACATGATTTCATGATTATTCTCTACAAAATCATTTTATTTTAAAATTTCTGGGCATTTTGTGAAAAGAAAATGATTTTGAAAAAGAAAGGATATTTTTCTCAAGAACTCATTTCAAATGTTTTATCAAAACCATTCTTCCATATAAGATGAAATTATTTAATATGTGTATGTTTCAAGTATATTGTCTCTATTATTTACATGGTTTCACCTTTATTGTGATTAAATATCCATTTATGTGGATTATGTGATGATGGGATGATTTTTTTGAAACCCATTTTATTCTTTGGGTTATGATGAATGTTTTAAATTTATATTGTGGCACAAGTAAGAATGATTTCATTATAAGATGGGTGGGACCTATATCTCCCTCCAATTCATTGGGTAAAGATTTATATCTCATGAGATAGACATGGCTGGAATGGAAAGTTAAACCGGTTAAGCAATACATGATTGGAACGAGGAGTGAAATCGATTCAGAAAGGGACTTTGTCCACTAAAATGGTCTGGGCAGCAATGCATGGGCTAATATGGTAATCATATCATGTGCTTAATGGTTTCAACAATTGCATGTTTTATTCCCATTCTATTTTATCATTCTTAATGTTTCTTTATGATCTATTCCTTACGTACTTCAATGTTTTATGTCATTGCTCAAGCTTTTGATGTTTAAACATTATGTTCGTGTTTTTAAGTTCAAATGTATATGGTATGTTTTATTTTATCCATGATTACCCTTACTGAGAATTTGATCTCACCCTTTTTATGATTTCTTTTCCCCAGGATATAAAGAAAGGTTTTAGGTAAGGAAAAAAAGGGGAAGATCTTTATGGGAGATGTTGAAGATCTTTCACCACGATTAGAAGATTACATTCGATGTTTCCAAAGACAGTAAACTATTACTGTCCTTGTGTGTATGTTTTTGTTATGTATTAAGTATTCCTCAAAAGTAATGTAATATTCAAGTACGTCAAGATTTGGGTCTCTACATTTTTTATCAGAGGAAAGGATTAGTCAAACTTTGGAAACTAGGATACGAAAATGTTAGTGAGATCCCTAGATATATTTCAGAGGTATGTCTAGGGATGACCATAAGGATAAGTATACGTATAGGATATAGTCCTAGAACTATGGTAACGATCTTAGAATTTAACCTAAGATGTTAGATATTGAGGGTTCTCCCCATTTACTATGTTGTTGTCCCTATCATGATTTTTGCCTCTCACACTATTCTTTTTGGGTTTTAGAAAATGGTTGGAAACAGGAAGATTCATGATAATGGAGGATATGATGGACAATGGAATGATATTCTTCATGAGAAACCAAATGAAACAGGATTTGGAAGTCCAAACATTGTTATTATTCCTAATTAGAAATCTCATTACATGATCAATAAACTCCACTATGGTAAGTCTCCCGACTCAGATAATAAGAGAAAGATGGAGTTTCATGATGATCATAGAGGAATGGACGTTCAATTTCCCTCATGTAAATCATGTGGGAAGAGGAATCGAGGAGATTGTTTCAAGGGAAATGGAAGATGCTTTGGCTGTGGAAAAGAAGGACACAAATCCAGTAAGTGAAAAGGAAAAGGTTCAGTTAACACCATGGATGAGGATAATGGTATTGCTATGACATAAACAATGGTTAAATGTTTTAAATGTGGAATGTATGGGTATTATGAAAACCAATGCCCTAAAAGAACGTCTCATGAAGAGAATCAGTACGACCGTATGGGTAGTATTTATGTTGATGATGATGAAGAGAATACAAATGATATGTGAGATGAAAGAATTGTTGGAGCTCGGTCAATGGTTTAAGAAGTTAGTGGAATGATTACATGTTTATCAAGTGTAATGTTGTATAAGTAATCTCATGGTACTATGGAATAAAGAGACATCTAAGGATTTTTACACTGTTGTCTTTCCTTGAGTTTTGAAAGTGTATGATTAATGGTAACAGTATCCATGAAAGGATATTCAGATATTTTTGGAATGTAGATGATATGCTCATAATGAAGGGATAAAAAGAAAATTAAATGTTTTATAGTATTCATGAGCTCATGACTGATATAAGGAAATAGTTATATCATGGTTTGAGTATATAGAATTTTGGGTTTTTGGTATGTGGAAAGAGTTAACTTTTGACAGCATTCATGTTTTCACTATGGTTTAATGGGTATTCATTTTTCAAGAGAATACATGATTAAGGTATTCACATGATTGTAACGTGACCAAAAAGATATATGGGGGATAAATGATGGTATTCACGTGCTTGGTTGATGACATTTCAAGTAATCATTTTCTTTATACTATGAGCTTGGACCAAAGTATTTTAGATAAGCCTAAAGATTGGAATGGATTATGTTGGACATAAGTTAGTAATGTTTAAGGATAGAATTTTTTTTGATATTATTGATGGGATGTTATAGTAATGTAGTTTTGGAAAAAGGGAAACCTTCAGGATGGGCGATAGCCCATCACGTTGGACAAGGCTGTGGGAATCGAACCCACAACCAAAGTGCGACTGGCCTTTATCACCTACCACTGTCCTATAGGAAGTCCATGTTTAGTAGAAACTAGTTTTATTATATTATGTAGTTTGATATATGAAGTATAAGTCCATTTTTGGAACCATATATGATTAATCTCACTATAGATGGACTTATGTATTTTTTGATAACTTTTCTAACATTTTGTTTGAGACAGATGGAATGACCCATCATTCTATCACATGATCTGCTAACACATCATGAATGACAAATTCAACTTCATTTCATTAAGAGATGAAGTGGAGATTGTCCAAAGAACGACCAATGGTGAAACTATACCAAAATCACGAACGTATTTCTTCTAATTCCAATTTCATCAACTTTAGGGAAATGATCTTGAAAACCAAAAAATTTGTCCTAGTGCTCTTATATCTGATGAATCATATGGAACCATAGATTGTAACAAATTCATGGATTTGTGATTTCTAGCTTTTCCATAGCCATGTTCTCTACCACTCTCAATCAGAACATGATTGTTAGATTTCTCTTCCATATCCATATTTTCATCTATGTGGAAACCCAGTGATTAGTTTATTTGGGTAACCGTTAGGTTTCATAGTTTTGTTTTTAAGGATTTTTTTTGGTATTCCTTTTTACAATATGGGTTTCTATTAAAGAAAATTTCAAGTAGTAAACAATTTATAACCCCGACGAATTTCGAGGGTGAAATTCCTTTTAAGGGGGGTAGAATGTAACACCACGAGATTTTATGAAAAAAATTCTTTTTAATTTCATTAATGTCTTGTGTTGTATGCTACACCAAAAGGATCTTGCACACCGTGCATCCTTGAAATGCCTTGCATTACATGCAATCACGACCTTCCTCGATAGCGTGTGTAGTACGCAATACCGAGTTTCACTAAACAACGATATGCTATTAAAATATTATTAAAACTAGCCGTTATGAATAGTAATAACCACTTTTTGAAATTTTGTAAATTTTATTTTTCAAAAAGGACTTCATTTTTTGGATTTGGAATATCAAAATTAGCTTAGGGTGAAATTTTGGTACTTTTCAGATAACGTTCATTTTCAAATGAATATTGAAAATTACTAAATTTTAATTAAAAACAACCTTATTAATAGAAATAATTAATAGTGATAAATTATTAATTTGAGTGATTTTAAAGTATATTTAGAATATATTTTTACAATTTAATACAATTTTGGTCATTGGATGTAATTTCACATTTAAACCAGACATAAACAAGTGTCAATATTTTGATAGTTATTATCTCTTAAGAACACACTATTTGTTTTGACGACGGGAATTAATTTTTAAATTAACTAATGAAACTGATATCTTTTGAATTTGGTAAAATAGTTATAATTTTTGAGTTCATAATATCAAATATATCTTAGGCCTAATTTTTGGTAATTTTCTGGAAACTTTCATTTTTTTGATGAATAGTGAAACCACTAAGTGGTAGTTAAAAAAATAAATTTTTCATAAAACATAATTTTACCGCATCTGTGAGTGGAATTTCAAAAATCCAAGAGACACAGTTGATGTCAGTAAGTAAAATTTGGTATAATGAGATGAAAATAATTTTTGGTGAATAGTATCTTTTTACTATTTTTTACCACGGTTAAAAGTAAATAGGGTAATTAAGGGTAAAAATGATATTATTATTACCCTAACACATGTCCTAATTCTATTGGATAAGTGTAATTCGACCAAAAACAACCTTAGGAATAAAATATGACCATTTAGGCCCACTTGGATTAGATTAGGACATTTATTATTAATTTATTTAAAGAAGGGATAAAATAGTTAAAATCAATTTTTAATAAGTAGATAATTTTCAATATAGGGTTATACATAAGATAAATTCGACTATAAGTATTAATTAGAAATATAAAAATATTTCCTACATAATGGTATTTTATTTGTAATTTTTAGACTTTAAATAATTTAATTTATTTATGACACAACGATGATGCAATAATTATCTTATTAATAAAATATTGACATAATTGATGTTATAAATATCCAAATAAATGTAATTTGAGACTTTTTATGAATTCCACTAATTTTCTAGGTTTATATGACATGTTATTATTTATTTAAGAACTTTTTTCGAACTAATCATTCTGTTATACTTTTCAAAAAATCAATTACTAAATAGTGTCAAAATTGACATAAAATAGTTTTTAAAACAAATATTATTTTATTAATTGTTATTTTATTCCTAAAAAGCTCAGGTTCGGCCAAATGACATAGATAAGTATATATATATTAATAATAAACAACTTGGGGTTCGTTTGGCTTGTTATAGTATGTTTATTAACCTTATAGTGTAAGAACACAAAAAGACACGGTAAAAGTAAAATTATCTAACTTAAAATTAAATCTAAATGATAAGGTTAAAATAGTAAACTAAAATTGTACAAATTCTATTGGATGAGAGTATTTAGAACCATACCCACCTTAGATTCTAAATAAATCAATTTTTAGCTATTTAAAACCGAATATGACCTTATAATAAAATAATATTTTTTGTTTTTCCAAAGGTGCCCCTCTTCTCCCTTATAAAAGGGCACCTCCTCCCTCTCTTCCTCACACCACATTGAGCCTTCAAGATCGGACAAAACCTGCCAAATTATCTTCTCCACTTCCCTAGAAACATCCTAGAGGTCATGGTCTACTTCAAAGACCAATCTTAGTGCCCTAAGAGGAGGTTTCAAAGAGGCGTATCGAAGAAGAGGTAATTTCTTCTACCGATTATTCCAAACTTCTATCTTCTTCAACTTCTTCTTCTTTAGTTGTTTTATTATAAAGTAATAACATCAGTATCAATAATATACAGATATGTTATTATAAATATTAAACAACCCCATTTCACCTTCTATCCATCCTACGGAAAACAAAATCACCGCGCGTGCGTACGTACGGAATACCGTCTTCACGCCGTGGTGTAATCTGACTTTCCACCAACACCTTACATGGATGGGTATTATGGTGTAAAGAATAACTATAAATAGTTAATATAACATAATACTGATTATGATATATTATATCATCCTATACAATTCAATTCAATAATTATGGGAACGATATCATCGCTCGTGTGTACGTACGGACTACCGTCTCCACGATGTGATGAGATTCATTCTCCATGTTAACCATTTAAGAATGATTATAAAGTATGTAAAAGCAATAATAATGAAATATATGACATTATAAAGCTACTGGATTTATTTATATATATATGTATGTCATCTACTTAATTCCATTCAACTCAATAAGGAAATGAAAACAGCGTTCATGCATACGTACGACCTACTGTCTCTATGAATGGTATATTTCATTCCATTTATCGAACTATTATATATATGTATATTCTGAATATATATTATATTTAACTCAAGTTTTATTTTTTGGAATTAACTAATTATGATCATTTTAATCATATGAATAATTACAAGTCAAAACACGGACGACAAATGAAACTATTTTACCCAAAACACTCTTTAACATGGAATTTACAAAAGAACAGGTAATATAAAGTCATAAGTAAACCATATATGATATCATAACAATGAATATGATTCTGTAATAAGTCAATGACATTATTTAAATCATTATACAGGAGGTTCGGATACATATGAAACATATCTGACATAAGGTAAGGGATAATTTTGCAAATCTCATTTTTATCTGAGATTGCTTATTCATATGTATTTACTGGGGTTATTTCTATAATCCATGTCCATGTTTTATAAAAGTGTTTTCATTTATTTTTAAAGTCCTTTTTACCCATTTTTGACTTTTACTACATAGTATGTATAGAATATTTCTTTAAGGAGGTACTTTTTGACTTTTCCAGTAAAAGTACGAGAAGAATGTTTTTTTAACTTATACGGCACAAATGGATTTTTACAGTTTCATAATGCCTTATTTTAAAGAAGCTTACTCTACATGATTTCATGATTATTCTCAACAAAATACTTTTCTTTTAAAATTTCATGGCATTTTGTGAAAAGAAAATGATTTTGAAGAAGAAATGATATTTTTCTCAAGAATTCATTTCAAATGTTTTATCAAAACCATTTTTTCATCTAAGATGACATTATTTAATATGTGTATTTTTCATGTATGTTGTCTCTATTATTTACATGGTTTCACCATTATTATGATGAAATATCCATTTATGTGGATTATGTGATGATGGAATGATTTTTTTGAAACCCATTTTATTATTTGGGTTAGGATGAATGTTTTAAGTTTATATTATGGAAAAAGTAAGAATGATTTCATTATGAGATGGGTGGGACCTATATCTCCCTCCAATGCATTGGGTAAATATTTATATCTCATAATATAGACATGGATGGAATGGCAAGTTAAACTAGTTCAGTAATACAGGACTAGAACGAGGAGTGAACTCGATTCAGAAAGGGACTTTGTACACTAAGATGGTCTTGGCAGCAATGCCTTGGCTAATATGGAAATCATATCATGCGCTCAATGGTTTCCACAATTGCATGTTTTTCCCATCCTATTTTATCATTCTTAATGTTTCTTTATGATCTATGCCTTACATACTTCCATGTTTTATGTCATTGCTCAAGATTTTGATGTTTAAACATTATGTTCATGTTTTTAAGTTCAAATGTATATGGTATGTTTTATTTTATCCATGATTACCCTTACTGGGCATTTGAGCTCAACCTTTCTATGTTTTCTTTTACCTAGGATATAAAGAAAGGTTTTAGGTAAGAAAAAAAAGGGGAAGATCCTTATGGGAGATTTTAAAGATCTTTCACCATGATTAGAAGATTACGTTACAAGTTTCCAAAGACACTAAACTATTACTGTCCTTGTGTGTATTTTTTTGTTATGTATTAAGTATTCTGAAAAAGTAATGTAATGTTCAAGTACGTCAAGCTTTGTGTATCTATAGACATAGCGTCCAACTGAGCAGCTAACATAGTGGTAGTTTCAATGTTGTGCATACCTCTCTTTTGAGTCCCCCGCTCGGAGTGCCACTAGAAGCTATTGGCTGACATGTCTTACAGTAGTTTGAATAATTCTTCGGGGGACTTCCGCATCACCGTACCTCCAGCAGCAGCATCCACCACGGACTTGGAATTCGTAGTAAGTCCTCCGTAGAAGGTCTAGACTTACATCCAGAGTGGGAGTCCGTGATGGGGGAATTTTTGTAACATCTCCTTGAAGCGTTCCCAGGACTCGTACAACAACTTGGAGTCGTGTAGTTGGAAGTTATGAATCTCATTACAGAGTTTCACCGTCTTGGATGGTGGGAAGTACTTAGACAGGAACGCCTGGGCTTACTCCTCCCAGGTGAGGATAGATCATTGTGGCAGCCCTGTGATCCAGTCCTTAGCCTTGTCCCATAGAGAAAAGGGAAATAGGAAAAGACGGATGGTGTACTCGAACATGCCATGGTACAGAAAGGTGTCGCAGATCTCTAAAAAGTTAGAGAGATGGGTGTTCGAGTCCTCACTGGCCAGGCCTCCAAAATGGACTGTGTACTGGATCAGTTGCATGATAGCAGGCTTGATCTCGAAGTGCTGGGCCTGGACCAGAGGACGAATGATGCCCGTATCATCTCCATGAATCGATGGAAGTCCGTACTCCATGAGGGTACGTCAGGGAGGTTGTTTTTGATGGGGTGGAGCTTGCATAAACTTCTCCGGAGGGGAAAAGTATGGCCATGGGAAGAGTTGTTGTGTCGGCCGTTGGTAATCCATTGGGAGGAATTCCATGAAAGCTCTAGGAGGTTGCTCCGGTAGACTAGCAGCGGGAGGCTTCTGATCCTCGTACTGATGCCCAGTCGCAGCATCTACGGCTGGTGCTCCCTCTTCTTTGTTCTCCATGGGTTGTGGTAGATGGTTGTGAGTTTTTTTCCGTGTACGCTGACGATGAAGCAATGTCCGTTCGATTTCTGGGGCAAGCAGAACTAATTCCGAAGACACGACACTTCTGGATCACGTAAAACGTCTAAACGTACACTTTAAGCTCATCACAACACAAAAACAAAAACCAGACATAAAAAGGAAAAAAAAAGAAAATTTGAAATGGGATTAGAAAATATATTTTTGATAATTTTTTATTTTTGTTTTCACTTAAATCAATTATTAACACAATTTAAATCTTAGCACTAAAACCAAATGGTAGTCCCCGCCAACGACGTGAAAATTTGGTCTCGCTTGACGTTGATTGAAGTTGTATACATCCCAAATTAATTACACATTCATAGAACTTTAGTATAGCATAAGTTTGCGGTTGATCCACAGGGAACCATGGCGTGCACGAATTCAATTGAGTTAATACTTAATTAGGTGATGTATGCAGATTTTAGAAGTGATTGGGTTGATTTTGGGTTTTGATTGAAACTAAATTGATTTACTTTGAAGAAATGGATACAGTTTGAAAAAAAACAATGGGTAAATTTAAAGTGTTTTTTTAAATGGAATGAAAAGACGTTTCGGGGCTGTGGTGAATAGGGAGTTCTTATTCAGATTGTTTAAATGGTTGTGTTGTTCATAATAATTAAATCATTCTGGATTTCATTTTGTTACAAGATTTCCTTGGTCCGGTTCCTCTTGTTTGGAATTAGAGAAGCTGACTCCTTGGTCTGGTAGTCAGTGTTCTTAATTATTTATTACGTACAGTCCATTATTTGAATCGGTGAAAACCTTGCAATGGTCATGGATGTTTTCACCGTTACTTTTCTTTTGTATCGCTGAGAATCCTTCCCTTCGTCCGGCTAAGAATTCTCTGTTATATTAGACAGTGGTTTAAGAAGAGTAAGAAGAATTACAATGATTCAAACACAACTATATAAAACAATATACAAATTATGATCCCATCATCCACAGCCCCAACACGAGGGGTTTAGTTACACATAGAATGTGGGAGAGAAACGACACACGTGATACCTAACGGATTCATCGCGTAGGCGTTGAGGTAGAGTGTCGGAAGGTAGAATGGCGGAGTGATGGCACCTTGGTAGCTTCGGAAATGGTGATAGCAGAGGTTCTATTTCCTCTCAATGGTTCTCTACTCCCAAAATCCATAGTCCAAGGACTCTTTTTATAGAAAAATAATGTACATGGCATGTATAGAAAGTAAACACCGTGTACTTTTCGTCAACGCGTTTTGGCGCCAGTTTCTCCACTGAAAGGTGGCCTAACATGCCATCTTTGACTTTTGAACACGGTGCCACCTGCAAGTTGAGTGTACACAGCATGTAGAGCCGCCATACACGGAATGTAGTATCAAAAGTTTGGCCGCTAGCCCCTTCTAGAATAGCAGAAACGACGTGTAAAAGTCCAAACACAACGTGTCTTCATCAATGGTCACATGGGCGTGTGGACTTTTCTTCGGCAACTACCGCTTCTAGAAAGTAGTACACGGCGTGTAGCTCCTCCACACACGGAGTGTATCTTCTGTCTAGTGACATGGGTGTGTACTCCCTCCTTCGGTCTGTGTTCTTGCCTAGATGTACACGGTGTGTATAAAAGTACACGCCGTTTAGTTTCAAAATTTTCACAGACATCCCTTGATCCGTGTACTTAGCCAGAAGGCTCCTGAAAGTAAACAGATTCACCAAAATCAAAGAATATGTTCATAAAACAATAGATATTTTCTAAAAACATGTTTTAATTGTCAATTATATATATGGAAATGTATACACAAATCGGGTGCATCAGATGGAGATATGTATCTTCCTTGTATTACCTATGTATTATTGATGGAATATGATGAGATTCTCATGAGTTCCAAACACACTAATTAATTCCACATAATAAGGATATTTTTTTATGGGATGGGTAATTTGAAATGATATTTAGTGTGTCAGATAAGAATCTAGTCACTCACATATACTCATATAACCCATAATAGGGGAAGTATTTTTAATATATATGGGTTCTTCAATGATGGGATTTGGTTGTGTAACCATAAAATTTTAAATTGATAGCTATGCCACAAGTACATTAATGGTAAATGAATAAAATTAACTGATAAATTCTTTATATTTGGGTATAGTAATCTTTTCATTCATTATTTAGAGGCGTTATCTATAGGAATAAATGTTTTCCATATATAATTTTCATAAAATTCTAGAGTATATATTCACAAAGAAAGAGATAAAAATATTCTAATGAAGATTGTTATATTATATCAAAGAAATTGATTTCCTAATCCATTTTAATTCGGTAATAGATAATAATGGTTTATATTCAATAAGTATAAAATTTCATGTATCCTTATTATGATGAATATTGAAAAGGATCAAATATTATTAGATAAATAAAGGATGATCATAGAAATCATAAAAGGATAGAAAAACCAAAATTTTTATATTAATTTAATAACCATACGTATTTTATATGATTAAGGGATATAAAAGGGAATATATAAGGATAGAAAAATGTGGAAGAAATACATAAGGTTAAATCCCTTATTTCAACATTAATAAATAAGTAGTTATATAGTTTGGCACAAAATTATCTATAACAGTAGAAAATGAGGTATATATAGAGTTATTATATAATACTTATAACTCAACAGTCTCAATCAGCCTAAGAAGAACTACCATTTCTAGGTATATTTTAGAAACATTATAGTGGGAAAATATGAAGAACCATACACAAGGTATAAAAAAATTATTTCATATGAGGGTATTATGTATGGTTATTTAATGAACGAAACTAATTTTTTTTAACATGGGTTATTTATACAACCAATATTAAATTATTTTCCTTTTTGTCTTTAATTTTAATTATTAAAATATCAAGGATAACATTATGTTTTAACATTGATCATTAAATAAATTACATAAAAAATATGTTTTAACATAAATTATTTAAATAATTGATGTTAAAACCCACCTTCAAAATATCTGTAACATCAGTTATTAATATAATCAATATTAAAAGTGAAAAATGACATAGCACGCATGTGATTTTTCATACCATTCACAATATTCATTTAAATTCTTAAAATCCCAACTAAAATTTATCATGTCAAGGAGCACTTTTTCAAGAACGTCATATAAGTTTTCATGCTCCCGCTTTTTATATTTTTGATCTACTGTTCCTTTGATCTATAACTTATTTCAACTATTTCTTCTTTCTATGATTTCCCCCTGGTATTTTTTATTATTTATTTCTAAATATTATTTTCCAGAATGAAGAATATTCTTTATGATATATTTCTTACGAGAAACAATGATTATCATGATCATTTTGAAAATATAATAATCTTTCATGATATTTACATATAGGAGTTTTTAATTCCTAAACTATTGCACCCTAGGATGTCACATAAGTTTTTCACTCAAAATAAAAGGTGTATCAACAAAAAATATTTTGAATTATAGGACACCACCAAAAGTAGGGAGATGAATTCAAACCGTTATATTTATTTTTTTATTGATTTCACTTGGTTCTATAGTTTTTTACATTACCTATCTTGTAATTCATTCCATGTAAGTAATATTCATTTTAATTTTTAAAAAATATATTTATATTTGGCATTGATTATTAGAATAAATTATATTGAAAGTAACTTTTAACATTGTTAATACAAAACTATTATTATATGTGATCTTCGACATTTGATATAAAATTAACGAGTGTATAAAGACTTGAAATATTTATCAAAATAATTTTTTTTATGTTGAATTTCATAACCAAAATAAAAAATATATTTACCAAAAACATTACAATTATTTTCATTATAAACGCACATTAAAAAAATTAACAAAAAAAGACTTATTAATTTTAGTTATATTAATGAGAATACATCAAGGTGATTGGTAGGCCCAAAATTTAAGAACCAATGATGGAAAAGTTCTTACCATGGATAAATAAAATTCTAATATATAAATTGGTTGGGGTATTGTAATTATTTTTTGAGACCAAGGGAGAGTTTAGTCTATTTATAAGTAGAATAAAAATGTTTGTAAAAGAGAATATGTGGATATGTTTCTTGTGTTTTATTTGGTTGTATATACATATATCTTTTTTGAAATTATGTGTTTTACTTTTTATTTAATTTAGGTTAGGATCATTACAAGGATATAGAGTGATTTAGAAGGATGTTTAAAAGATTGAAGATGTTTCAAAGAAGTTTATAGTTGTTTGGATATATTTTTGATGTTTTTTGATCTGATCCGATTTGGTCTTGGAATTTAGAAAAGTATGATTATAAAAGGGTAAATTTCCTCTATAAAATAATGTTACTCTTGTACTAATAAAACGATATAAATGTTTTTAAAAGTTTAGATACATAAAATTAATTTTTATTAATTCATAATATTTATTTAGTGTTGATATGTCTAGAACTAAAAAAATGGTCAAGCCTTCAATATGTATGAGAAAATTTATTTAATATATAAGGGTTACTTTTAGTAGATTAATTGTAAACAGTATATAGTAAAAACCACACCATCATAAATAAGGGTTTAATTTTTAGTTTGAAGAAAAACTATCATAAAATAGTTAAAAATTTACAAATACCATAATATATAAAGGATACATTTTTTTAAGGTTGATATGTTGGTATGTAATTGTAGGATTGAAATAATGATGTAGATGCTCAATATACAAGAGGGGGGGAGGGGGGTGAATTGTACACATTAAAAATTTTCTTAGACAACGAAAGTTTTAAGATTAACAAAGTTAAACTACCAAAATTCACAACACCTCTAATACCAATTGGAGAATTGTAACATAACATGAAGTTATAAACTTCTAGATCTATGCACTTTCTTGAATAAGGAAAGTGATTCCGAAAAACAGGTTCCGGAAATTTGGATCCAAAAATTGAAACTTAACTAAATATTACAATATGAGATTCTACCTTAAAGCGTATAGAATCTAAATGAATCAGAGTACAAGTGTAAGGAAATATAAGAAAGTTATACATTCTTTATAATACAAAATGCAGCGGAAAAAAATTAGTAAAACTACAAGTAACAAGATGTAAATATTTAAACCCAAAGATAAGGGTATCCAACAACATTGGATAAAAGTACCTTGATTAATACTTTCAAGCATGTCTATCTTATCCACACTAGGGTAAGCCCTTGAAACGAAGATCAGAGTCTCTATCTTGCTATCCCCGTAAGCCCTAAACATCAAGGTAGTTGGAACCTATGTCTTCCTCATCACGGAAGCCCTCGAACATCAAGGTAGTCGGCACCTTTGTCTTCCTATCCCCGGAATCCCTCTAATGTAATCAACAACATTTGGAGTCACACAAAGCAATCTGAACGAGCGGTTCAGTACGCACAAAGCACGCAAATCTCCTCTCTCTAGAAATCACCTTAACAGTGTGTGGTCTTTAGAGTGATCAGCTTGTTATTGAGCTCTTTCAAATGAGTTCCTATTTATAGGCTCGGTTGGAATGGTCGACTCCCTCCTCGAACGGTCATATTTTCATTAAAATTTGGAGGGATCTATACTTGTGTCACTAAACAAATGGTTTGTTAGAAAGAGAATGAATGGCAGCGTTTTATTACAAAACATGTGTAACTGAAATCACGACATCGTTTTTCAATGAAACAAGTGTAAGCAAAATCAAAACTCGAATTTGTAATGTAAGTAAATAGAATTTTAGAGTCTAACCAAAATGAAATTCGGAGTCTATAATAAAAGGATATTCGGATTCTGTTTTATAGGAATTTGGAACCTGAATTCTGTTGGAATCTGGAGTCTGAATTTCTAAGGAAATTCGGATTCTGGTTTCACGAGAATTCAGAATCTGACGTTACAAGGTTCGGAGTCAAAGTAGTAAAAGTTCGGAGTCGAACAAGTAAATGTTCGGAGTCGAACTCATAAAAGTTCAGAGTCGAACTCATAGATATTTGGAGTCGAACTCATAGAAGTTCAGAGTCGAACTCATAGATGTTCAGAGTCGAACTAATAAAAGATCGGAGTCGAACTCATAGAAGTTCGGAGTCGAACTCATAGAAATTCGGAGTCCAGAATTTGGAGTTGAACTTTGTTAGAGTTTGTATCCAGAATTAGGAGTTGAGCTTTGTTAGAGTTTGTATCCAGAATTTGGAGTGGAACTTTATTAGAGTTCATATCCATAATTTGGATTATAACATTATGAGAGTTCGTATCCAGAATTCGGAGTGGAAGTTCATCAGAGTTCGTATCCAGAATTCAGAGTGGAACTTTATTAGTGTTCATATCCAGAATTTGGATCCTAATATAGAATGCTTCATAACCTAGCATTATATGATTCTGAGGGTTTGGATATGAATCTGAATTTTATATTTAAGAAAAAATATTGCTATGTGTAAGAAAATCTAGGTTAGGGTAAATTTCTTTAAGGAATGAAATTTTCCTTATAAGAGTAAAATATAGATTTGCTTCGGTATAAGGTGTTTGTGATTTTCAAAACACGAAGTAATGGAAAATTCACAAGGAAAACCTTATTGACTAAAAAATCTCCCCCTTTTTGGAAAGCACCAACATCCTTACAAAAAAGAATATAAGGACATTGAAAATTTTCATTAAACTTTGAAATTATAACTTATATACCTTTGTTCATGGATAATAGTGTATAAAACTAACTCCCTCTTAGGCATTGAATCCCTAAGGATTGTATTCTGAATTTCCGAAGTGGAGTTTTCATTATCATCGGAATGAAAAACTTCGTAATGAGAAACTCTCCCTTACTTTATGGATTTCTTTACTTAGAACTTTTTCTTTCTAAACATTTTCTTTCTCCCTTTCTGAGTAGTTATTTTTTCTTCTCCCCCTTTTTTATTTTAAAAAAGAATTTAGGGAATGGAAAAGAAAATTTGGTACCTGAAACATTAGTATATAACAAGATACAACCAACCAAATTTTCATTAGAGTTGAGAGAAAAAAAAAATTTACAAGGAAACACAAATACAACAAAAAATTGGAGTGATTTTATTTGTCTTTCTTTTCCATTGGGATCAGCTTCATCAATAGGGATTTGAGCTTCTTCAAATCTCTTTGATCCTCCTCAGCTTGCCTCTCTAAGGATATTATCCTTTCTTCTTGAGCTTTCAACACCTCTGCTTGATCCTTCATGCCTTCTTACTGCATCTTTAGTAATTCATCTTGCTTTTCCAGCTTCTCCTTAAACTCGATCCGAAAATCTCTTTCCCCCTTCCAGTTCTGAGCTACCGAGTGAAGATTCCCATTCAGATCTCTAACCTGTTGATTCCAAATATTATGCTCAGTGGTCAGCTCATCCTGATGATTCTTAATTTTGTTATCCTCGGTGTCAATGGCATCTTTCACCTCATTCTGAAAATTATCATACACAACCAAGTCTTCTTCAACTCCCTTAGACCACATAGTTATTTTGCTGTAAGATTTTCTATGCACATAATAATTGATAAGAAAACTTTTATGGTCTGCCTCAATCTTTATACACTTATCCATCACCATGGATAAGGCTTCTGATTTCTGATTCAAACCATGCTGCATCATGTAGAATATGGAGTCTATGGTTGGAAATATCCGAATGGTGTCTACCAACTTTTTCAGAGATTCAACCACAAAATCATGACCATATGCTGATGACTCTGAATCCGATAATCTACATGGAGATTGTTCTTTGTCAATTTGCACCAGTTTTTATTTAGAAGAACCACCAACCTCCTTCTTCCTGAAAAGCTCTTTTGTTGGTGTGTCCTTTAGAACTTCCTTCCCTTTGTCAGATTTTGGAATGGGTTGATCATCTGTGGACTCTTCCTCACATTCTGATAGTTGCATAATCTGGCCTTCATCTATTTTCTTCTTTTCTACTCCTTCCTCAATAAAATTCTTCTCATAAGATTCTTCCTCATCATAAAAAACATTTTCCCTCTCTTCTTCTTGATTATCATCATCCTTCCCACTTTATTTCTCAACTTCCTTTTCTGGAGTGGGTAATTTTGTGGATTCAGCTTTTTCTTAATACTCTTATGCTTGTTTGATCAGATCATCATGATCATCACTTCCTTATTCTTATTCTTATTATTTCTCTTTTTGAACGACCTCTTCTTATACTTTTTCACCAACTTGTTTTTCAACTTCATCAACTACCTCTTTACCCTTGGATTTTTCCAGAGTGACATAGTTTTTTCTTAGAGTCTCTGGTAAAGATGGTTTGACATCGAAGGTTTCCAGAATGGGAATTTTCTCGAGGCTATTTCAGTATCTATCAACAGAGATTGAACAAGTTCAGCTTCATTCACCTTTTTCTTCATCTTTTTTTCTTTAGCCTCTTTTTCTAACACATCTTCAGCTTTTTCCATTAAGGCCTTAGCCTCAGCAGGGTCCAATCCGAACTGTGGATCCCCTTCTTTCCTCTTCTCTTTGTCATCCCTCCATTTGGCTGCCAATTCATCTGTATAAAATTTCTGTTTCATCAGCTTGGGAGGTGCAGATTGAGTTTCTTTAGACTTGGGAGTTTTTTTCTCACCAAACACTTCCTTAAGTGTCACACTCCGGCCACGAACACCATCTATTTGTTTCTTTTATTGGTCCTGCATCATTTAGATGAGGTTTAGTTGGGTTCATGATTAAACTTTTTCGATGTTTTATACTTTTCGGTGGGTCTCGGGCCAGAGCGCAGTCACCGCGCCGTTAAAGGTGCCCATGCGTTCAGCCCTGGTGAACGCGCGATTACCCGATACATAAGATAACTAATTTTTTTATAAATATTTAAATTGAAATTTTAATATAATTTTGGCAGATGATAATAATAAAATGATCTTTAAATTTATTTTAATATTATTATTTTTAAATTTCTATTGATTTTATTATTATTATTACTCAAAATAAAATGGATAATAAATGATAATAATAATTATTTGTTTTATTAATATTTATTAGTATTATTATTATTATTATATATTATTTTTTTTCTTTTTTTTCTCTTAACACTAACCCTACCCGCGTCGCCCCCTTTTTCTCCCCTCCTGTTTTTTTCCTGCTGCGTGCCGCTCCTTCCCACCTCCCTACTCACCCTCCCCTCATCCGACCTCCGCCTCCCGTCACCTGTGCCTCACCCTCCACCGGCCGAGCTCTGCCTCCTCTCACTCGCGCACTTCCACCCGCGACGCCCTCCTCCTACTGCCCCGGCGCACCCTCCGGCGCCTAGCTCCCCTCATCCCATCCTTACCCTATAGCCCCGGTTCTCCAGCTGTCGTGCCTTACCCAGCCACTACCACACCCTGCCTCACTCCGCCCCGGCGCCCAGCCACGCCACCCTGCCGCTCCGGCAACCCCGCTGTCCAGCCCGCTCCCTCCGGTGTTTCCGCCTCCCCGGCCAGCCCCTCCGGCGAGCCCCCGCCTCCGGCCAGCCTGCTTCCAGCTGCCCCGCACCTGGTCAGACCCTGTTCTGTTTGCCTCCGCCGAAGGCGAAGCGATTTAGATCACTTCGTATCGTCCGCCGTTGGTTACGAGGTGTGTTTGGCCTCACCGCACGTTTCAATTCGCCACCACCATCTTAGGTAAAAGTTTTGTTATCACGCGTGAATTTATTTTATTATCGTTATTGTCTTTTGAAATCCCTTATATTTTATTAGTAGTGCGGTTGAGGTTTTTTGGATGAAATCTCAGCTTTCTGCGTGTTTTCATTGTTTCCACCACCGTCCGAGGTGATGTTCTCCATCCGTTGTCTTGTTGCACATTTTATTTAATTAATTAATTATTTATTTTTGGGTCATGTTTATGTATCAGAGTCCCTGGAATTTAATTGGATGTGTGAGGGTCTTCTCCGCACTCATTTTAGGTGTCAGAAGATGTTCCAAGGAGTGGAGATAGTTTCCATGAGCGTGCGCTTTTGTCAAAGTGTGTGCACGTGAGTAGAGTTTGGTTTGAGTTAAAAAGCTTGGTGTGACTATTGTTCGAGGTTGGTGTTTCCATCCATTCTCTCTTTCTGATGTTTTCCATGGGCACTTGTATGACAACCCTGCTTTTTATTACAACTTAAGCATGCTTTATTACATAAAACATCACTTGATACAACAAAGAAGATCAAGACGTTTAGTGTCTTTGGGGCTTAGGATCATTACATAAAAACTTTAAACATGAAATACAACATCTTTATTGAAAACATCCTTTACATGACCACTACATTCCTTCGTACTTAGCATTGCATGGGATAACCTGAGGACATGCATAAGAAAAGGGTGAGCTATAAAGCCCAGTAAGGGAGTAAACAATGAATAACATGAGGAGTGAAATACATGTTAGGAAATAGGCATTTCAATAGAGCATAATAGAAACATGAACATAAAGTCATGATAAAGCATGATAATTATAACATGGAAATGTGGCAACAACACTTAACATTGAATTAGCATGAGCCAAGGCTCATTGCACATGGAGCATGAGTAAACCCTCATTGCACTTGAAGAACGAGTAAACCCTCGTTGCACTTGAATTAGCATGAGTAAACACTCATTGCACATGACGTATCATGATACTATACTTTACCCAATGCACTGGAGCGCTATAAAGGGTGCACCCTTCTTAAACATTTCATTTCATGCATAAGTGTGCCACATGGATCATAAAACATGGATTCATAAAACATAATCATTTCTTCCACGATAAAGGAATGTCGAATTTATACATGAAACTTTACAATCAATATGTAAATGTGCATAAAGGTGAATACCCTTGATGGAGAAATGGGCATGGTATTCACTACACAAAGACATTGGCATAGAAAATCGGTGTGATTTCGGCAGCATAACGGCGTGACATAAGAATTCATAAAAAAAGATGATGAGATAGAAAGGAGTTCCTCATCATATTTACATGTAATGTACAGTAAGGAGGTCATATATATACATGTCCCAACAATCGAAATGGAATTTAGATTCATGATACAAAAGTATTGCTTGAATGTAAAAGAAGAGAGAGAAGTTCCTTTCGAAATTTCGGCATAGTAACGGGTGTACATGGGAGGCATTTAATGAGAGAGAAAGGGTTCTCCCATCATTAAAACAATAAGAGGGCAGTATGGGGGAGGTGCGAAACCATACCCCAACATTCATAATTGAAATAAAAAGGGCAATACAACTTAAAGAAAATTGACAAAAATGAGAAAGGAAGAAAAAACCCTTACTTGGAAGTGTGCTTCCAAAGGCTAGAGAGAGTCTTGTGAGAGGCTTCTTGGGAGATTGGGGCACCTTGAGAGGATTATAGAGAGAGTAGGGTAGAGGTTGGACGAACTTAAATGGATTTGAGTGAGGAGGAAGTGGGATCTTGGGTGAGTTTATATAGGAAAGGTGAGAGAATTCTTTATTATTTAGGTTTGGGACCCCTTATATTAAAATAATCCAAACCACAAACCATCCCATGGTATTTGCCCATGGTTTCTGGAAAAGGAAAGAGGAAAAAAATATTTTACAAGTCCATGTTCCGAACTTATTAAAAAATTAGGGTTTCTTATGTGGAGGTGAGTCACACTCCCATGGAAATTAATTTAAAAAGGGAAAGTGTTGAATAAGTCTTGAGGGCTCCATTAATGCTTTGAAAAGTAAGTCAAACAAACCCAAAACCTCATTATTTTAATGATAAAACATATATTGGCCGAACATAAGGATTATGGTATTTTATTACATCACCATTGGGTCATTATGATGTCATAAAACACATTATATATTTAAATGGTATTTAGTTTTTACCCAAAAATTTGACTGTCTCAGAAAATTATGAAAAATTCACCGTTGGATAATTTTGACATCCTGATTCCAAAAATAATATTTATTTTATCTAAATAATTTTCTAAATATGTGAATTTTCACTTTTAAAATAAAAACCGACATTTATAAAAAATTCACGGGTTTTCACAGAAATGGCTTTCAAACCTTAATAAAAATTTTAATTGCATTCATAAAATTATAAGATCGTTTATATTTAATAAAAATTAATTTAATATTAATAATAATATTTTATTAAAATATTATTTAATTCAAAAATCCTTTAATTTAATAAAATATAATTCTTAATTAAATAATAACTAAAAACACCTTTTGTACTTTAAAAACTAATTACAATGTATCAAAAAAAATTATATTCATTATTATATACAAAAAATAATGTACATGAACATGATGCTACTTATTTGTTACATAACCCCTTAAAATAGCCGCATAAGACCTAAGGGTAAGGTGTGCGATGGTGACAGACTCTTGGGGTTGCTCGGATAACATCGCTCGAGTGGTAATCTCTATCAACTTCCATTTTTCCCGTAGACGATCACGTTCAAGCTTGACTTGATGAAGCTCAGCTTGGGCTTGGTCAAGGGCAAAGCCCAAATACGTCACCTCTTTTCCGAGCTCCGACAAATGGGCTTCGTAAGGGGCAATTCTACTGGATGAGGCCATCGCTTCCTTTGTCTGAGTAGAAATGGTTTCGTTAAAGCCTTATATTTATACTACTAAGATGATCACTGTTCAACGGCTATAAAAGTAACGGTCACAAATCTTAACATAAAACTAAAGAAGTTGACATCTTATAAAAACATTTTTTTCATAAAGAAACATTTAACTGGATCAAGAGGGATTTTCCATTAATGAAACTTTGGGTCGTTACAACATTCCCCCCTTAAGAAATTTCGCCCTCGAAATTTTCCCTTTCCCACACTAAAACAAATGTGGGTAACATAGCTTCATCATATCCTCCGACTCCCATGTTGCTTCTTCAAACTTGTGGTTTCTCCACAACACCTTGACGAGGGGCATTGTCTTATTTCGTAGAACCTTTTCTCTACGATCTAAGATCTTCACTGGTTGCTCCTCATAAGAAAGATCGTCTTCTAATTGTACCACCTCAGAAGAGAGTACATGTGAAGGGTCTGGTATGTACTTCCTTAAGGGGGATACATGGAAGACATCATGCACCTTGGCCATAGTAGGTGGAAGTGCTAGTCGATAGGCCACAGCCCCAACACGATCAAGAATCTCGAAGGGGCCGATGTACCTTGGACTTAACTTCCCTTTCTTTCCAAACCTCATGGCCTTCTTCCACGGAGATATGCGTAAAAACACCATGTCTCCGACTTTAAACTCAAGGTCTCGTCGACGATTATCTGCATAACTCTTCTATCGACTTTGGGATTCCTTGATATGATGCTGAATGCTTTTCACCTTCTCCACCATTTCTTCGACCATTTCTGGTCCATGCAGCTTACGTTCACTGACCTCATCCCAACATGCTGGTGTTCTACACCTTTTCCCATACAAGGCTTCATATGGTGCCATTTGGAAGCTCGAGTGGAAACTATTATTATAAGAGAACTCAACCAGAGGAAGATGTTGATCCAATCCTCCTTTAAAGTCCATTGAGCACGCTCTCAACATATCCTCAAGTGTTTGGATAGTCTGCTCGGATTGGCCATCAGTTTGAGGATGTTAGGCTGTACTGAAGTTTATTTCAGTATTCAGAGCATGTTGAAGACTCTTCCAAAAAGAAGAGGTAAATCTTGGATCTCGGTCAGACACAATAGATAGTGGTACTCCATGAAACCGTACCACTTCCCTGATATATATCCGTGCCAGTTGATCCAAAGAGAAATCCTCTCGAATAGAAATGAAGTGTGAAGTCTTTTTAAGACGATCCACAACAACCCAGATTGCATTGTTGCCTTTGGATGTCCTTGGAAGTCCAGTGACGAAGTCCATGGTGATGTTCTCCCATTTCCATTCAGGTATGGGCAATGGTTGAATCATCCCCTTAGACTTCTGCCTCTCTGCCTTCACTTGCTGACACACCAGGCACTTTGATGTATATTCAGCGATCTCCTCCTTTATATTATCCCACCAAAAGGTTTCTCGGAGATCTCGATACATCTTTGTGCTCCCTGGGTGAATAGAGAAATTTGAACTATGTGCATCATCCAAAAGTTCCTTCTTCAGCTCCGAACTTGATGGAACACATAGTATTTTCCCAAACTGCACAATTCCTTCTTAATTAACATTAAACACTGAGGATTTTCCCTTTTTGATAGCTTCCACTTTTTCTTGGATTCCCGCATCATCTTTTTGAGCATCCTTTAACCTTTCCAATAGAGATGGTTGAGCAATCATTTGTGAAAGGATTGATGATGTTCCCTTCTTTATGATTCCCACGTCCATCTTCATCAAGTCTAAGAAGATTGGATCCTTCTCAATTCTCATCATTGATAGAATTGCTGGATCCTTTCTACTTAGGGCATCCGCCACCTTGTTCGCCTTCCCAGGGTGGTAATGTATTGAACAGTCATAATCCTTGATGACCTCTATCCATCTTCTCGGGCGCATATTAAGCTCTTTCTGTGTGAATATATATTTAAGACTCTTGTGGTCAGTATATACCTCACATTTCTCTCCATAGAGATAATGCCGCCAGATTTTCAAGGCAAAGATCACCGTCGCCAACTCCAGATCATGCGTTGAATAGTTTCGCTCATGGATTTTCAACTACCTTGAGGCATAGGATATCACTTTATCATTCTGCATCAGCACACATCCTAAGCCCTTCTTCGAAGCATCACTGAATACCACAAAAAGCTCCCCACTTGTGGGTAAAGTGAGCACGGGTGCAGTGATAAGCCTCCTTTTCAACTCCTTGAAGCTTTCTTCGCATTCATCACTCCAAGAAAACTTTACTCCCTTTCGAGTTATCTTGGTAAGAGGGTTGGACAATCGTGAGAAATTTCTCACAAATCGTCGATAATATCCAGCTAACCCCAAGAAGCTATGGATATCAGTTACCAATGTTGGCCTAGGCCATCCCTCAATTGCATCTGTTTTGGAGGGGTCCACAGATATCCCATTGCTTGTGATGATATGACCCAAGAATGAGACTTCATTCAACCAAAGCTCACACTTGCTGTACTTTGCATAGAGATTCTCCTTGCGCAAAGTCTCTAGTACAGTTTTTAAATGCTCCTCATGGTCCTCTTTGGTTTTGGAGTATATTAGAATATCATCTATAAAGACTACCACAAATTTGTCTAGGTAATCTCTAAAGACTCTATTCATCATGTCCATGAATATTTATGGAGCATTGGTGAGTCCGAAAGGCATTACTATGAATTCATAGTGCATGTACCTTGTACGAAAAGCAGTCTTGGGGATATCTTCCTTCTTCACCCTTACTTGATAATATCCCGACCGCAAGTCCACCTTGGAGAAGTATTGTGCTCCACGCAGCTGATCAAACAAGTCATCGATTCTTGGGAGAGGATACTTGTTCTTTATCGTGATTTTGTTAAGTTCACGATAATCGATGCAAAGCCGCATTGACCCATCCTTCTTCTTGACGAAGAGGACTAGTGCACCCCATGGTGATGCACTTGGGCGTATAAACACTTTATCCAGATTCTCCTGTAGTTGTTTTTTTTCATCACTTCAAGCTCAACAACAGCCATTCTATATGGATTCTTGGATATTGGTAGCGCCCCAGGTATAAGTTCGATTGAGAACTCACCATCTCTTCTTGGAGGAAGACCAGGAAGTTCCTCGGGAAATACTTCAGCGAATTCCCTCACAATAGGCATTTCTTCAAGGGTGGTATATTCCTTGGACTTAATCATCTGAGCCAGATATACGTGCTCATAAGGCAGTAATATCCATGCTTGAGATGATGGAGCTAAAGGAGATTCATCTTCCTCCTGACACTTGTAAAGAATCGGGGGTCGATTCTCCATATGGAGTGTGATTTCCCTCTCCCGACAATTTATGTTGGCTCTATATAAGGAAATCCATTCCATGCCAAGAATTGCATCAAATTCCACCAAAGGGAGTATGATGAGGTTCGTTGGGAAATTCAATCCACATATTATAACAGGGGAGGACTTATACTCATGGGATGCAATGATTTCCCCATTTGTCGTACTCACCGACATCTTTACTTCCATGATTTGTGGTGGTGTAGGGATTGTTCTACTAAACGTTTGAGATATAAAAGAATGTGTAGAACCTGAATCAAAAAGTACGTTCGCTATTCTTGAATGAATAACTAGAGTACCTGTCACCACTTCATTGTCGGGGTTCACTTCGGCACAAGTGATGGAAAAAGCTCTTCCTTGCTGTCTTGGAGGTTGTTGATTGCCTCCGATAACCCTTGGATTAGGGCACTGATTCTCAAAATGACCCGGTTCTTTTCATTTGAAGCATTGAACAACGCATTGAGGTTCGAACGGAGCGTTCCTCTCCTCTGTCGCAGCCTCGGGTCCTTCTTGCTGACAGTTAATAGCTAGGTGCCCTTTCCTTCCACACTTGAAGCATTTTATTGTCCCCCTAAGGCAATTTCCAGGGTGCTTCTTTCCACACTTTTGGCAAGTGGGGTTCTGTAATTTCTTAGCGCCGTTGGATTTATCCATCGGACCACCAGCATTGAAGTCCACCTTATGCTTCTTGTCCCCATGATACCCCTGTGATTCTCCGATCTCCATTTCAACCTTGAGGGAACATCGGACAATTTCCTCATAGCTGTCGAAGTCACGGATCGCTAATGCTTTCCGCAAGCTAGGCTTCAGCCCACCAAAGAAGCAGTCAACCATTCATTTGGGGGTAACGACAAAGCCGGAAGCGTATCGTGCAAGCCTTGTGAAGTTTTCCTCGTACGCTCCCACAGATTCTTCATCTTTCTGTTTGAGGGAAAGGAAGTCCCTTTCCATCTTAAGATGGAGGGTGCGTGGAAAATATTTATCGAAAAACATCTTCCGGAATTCCTTCCATTCCAAAGCCTCAATCTCCTCCTCAGGCTTCGTATTTTTGATCAACGTCCACCATTGATCAGCTTCACCCTCCATACGATAAGCCGCCAGGAGAACCTTCTCTTTTTCAGAGCATTGGAGGATGGAGAATATCTTTTCAATGGAGTTGATCCATTGTTCAGCGATCGTGGGATCAGATGATCCACTAAAAGTAGGAGGCCTTTGTCTCATGAAGTTTTCAATAGCGACTTGTTATTTATTTGGGGGGGTTGAACGTACCTCTTGACCAGTGTTTCTATTCAATACTTGAGTTAGCTGAGAGAGAAGCGTGACAAAGTTTGCGATTCTCGCTCCCATTGGATTCGGCATCTCATAAGTACAATCATCACACTGATCTTCACAATGGTTGTTAGCCTGAGTTCTCCTATTACCGACCATTGGCTGGAATAAAAGGAAAGTTAGGGGTAACACATAAAGGGTAATCCAAAGACAAAAGTTTATGACTTATAAATAAACTTTAATCTCTTTAACTCATGAGTATATAGGATTCAATCCAGGCTTTTCATGATCTTCCTTCTAACATATATTCTTAGGGGCATTTTTCCCTTAATAAGGGTTCATACTAAGATTTTGAATTTATCAAAACATATCCCCCGGGAGTGTCGTAACCAAGAGTGCAGCAAGGCCCGTTGTCGTGCACCCGTTCCCGTTCGAGTCTAGCTCAAAGCGGTGTTTTCGGGTTTTACCCCTAGGATACATCTATGCCAGAGCCGCCTCTACCTGCTCGTATCCAGACAGGGATGTATTTGTTTGATAAACCACTTACTTAGTATTTACCAAAACTTAGGGATGTTTTTATTATGCTTAGTCTTGTATCTAAGGCTTTACTAGGGTTTCCTAATCCCAAAAATAACTAAACCTATCCTCTGATACCAACTATGACAACCCTGCTTTTTATTACAACTTAAGCATGCTTTATTACATAAAACTTCACTTGATACAACAATGAAGATCGAGAGGTTTAGTGTCTTTGGGGCTTAGGATCATTACATAAAAACTTTAAACTTGAAATACAACATCTTTATTGAAAACTTCCTTTACATGACCACTACATTCCTTCGTACTTAGCATTGCATGGGATAACCTGAGGACATGCATAAGAAAAGGGTGATCTATAAAGCCCAGTAAGGGAGTAAACAATGAATAACATGAGGAGTGAAATACATGTTAGGAAATAGGCATATCAATAGAGAATAAGAGAAACATGAACATAAAGTCATGATAAAGCATGAAAATTATAACATGGAAATGTGGCAACAACACTTAACATTGAATTAGCATGAGCCAAGGCTCATTGCACATGGAGCATGAGTAAACCCTCATTGCACTTGAAGCACGAGTAAACCCTCATTGCACTTGAATTAGCATGAGTAAACACTCATTGAACATGACGTATCATGAAACTATACTTTACCCAATGCATTGGAGCGCTATAAAGGACACACCCTTCTTAAACATTTCATTTCATGCATAAGTGTGCCACATGGATCATAAAACATGGATTCATAAAACATAATCATTTCTTCCACGATAAAGGAATGTGGAATTCATACATGAAACTTTACAATCAATATGTAAATGTTTATAAAGGTGAATACCCTTGATGGAGAAATGGGCATCGAATTCACTACACAAAGACATTGGCTTAGAAAATCGGTGCGATTTCGGCAGCATAACGACGTGACATAAGAATTCATAAAAAAAGATGATGAGAGAGAAAGGGGTTCCTCATCATATTTAAATGTAATGGACAGTAAGGAGGTCATATATATACATGTCCCAACAATCGAAATGGAATTTAGATTCATGATACAAAAGTATTGCTTGAATATAAAAGAAGAGAGAGAAGTTCCTTTCGAAATTTCGGCATAGTAACGGGTGTACATGGGAGGGATTTAATGAGAGATAAAGGGTTCTCCCATCATTCAAAAAATAAGAGGGAAGTATGGGGGTGGTGAGAAACCATACCCCAACATTCATAATTGAAATAAAAAGGGCAATACAACTTAAAGAAAATTGACAAAAATGAGAAAGGAAGAAAAAACCCTTACTTGGAAGTGTGCTTCCAAAGGCTAGAGAGAGGCTTGTGAGAGGCTTCTTGGGAGCTTGGGGAACCTTGAGAGGATTCTAGAGAGATTAGGGCAGAGGTTGTACGAACTTCAAGGGTTTTGAGTGAGGAGGAAGTGGGATCTTGGGTGGGTTTATATAGGAAAGGTGAGAGAATTCTTTATTATTTAGGTTTGGGACCCCTTATATTAAAATAATCCAAACCACAAACCATCCCATGGTATTTGCCCATGGTTTCTGGAAGATTAAAGAGGAAAACAATATTTTACAAGTCCAAGGTCCGAACCTATTAAAAAATTAGGGATGCTTATGTGGAGGTGAGTCACACTCCCATGGAAATTAATTTAAAAAGGTAAAGTGTTGAATAAGTCTTGAGGGCTCCATTAATGCTTTGAAAAGTAAGTAAAACAAACCCAAAACCTCATTATTTTAATGATAAAACACATATTGGCCGAACATAAGGATTATGGTATTTTATTACATCACCATTGGGTCATTATGATGTCATAAAACACATTATATATTTAAATGGTATTTAATTTTGACCCAAAAATTTGACTGTCTCAGAAAATTATGAAAAATTCACCGTTGGATAATTTCGACATCCTGATTCCAAAAATAATATTTATTTTATCTAAATAATTTTAAAAATATGTTAATTTTCACTTTTAAAATAAAAACCGACATTTATAAAAAATTCACGGGTTTTGACAGAAATGGCTTTCAAACCTTAATAAAAATTTTAATTGCATTCATAAAATTATAAGAACATTTATATTTAACAAAACTTAATTTAATATTAATAATAATATTTTATTAAAATATTATTTAATTCAAAAATCCTTTAATTTAATAAAATATAATTCTTAATTAAATAATAACTAAAAACGCCATTTGTACTTCAAAAACTAATTACAATGTATCAAAAAAAAATTATATTCATTATTATATACAAAAAATAATGTACATGAACATGGTGCTACTTATTTGTTACCTAACCCCTTAAAATAGCCGCATAAGACCTAAGGGTAAGGTGTGCGATGGTGACAGACTCTTGGGGTTGCTCGGATAACATCGCTCGAGTGGTAATCTCTATCAACTTCCATTTTTCCCGTAGATGATCACGTTCGAGCTTGACTTGATGAAGCTCAGCTTGGGCTTGGTCAAGGGAAAAGCCCAAAGACGCCACCTCTTTTCCGAGCTCCGACAAATGGGCTTCGTAAGGGGCAATTATACTGGATGAGGCCATCGCTTCCTTTGTCTGTGTAGAAATGGTTTCGTTAAATCCTTATATTTATACTACTCAGATGATCACTGTTCAATGGCTATAAAAGTAACGGTCACAAATCTTAACATAAAACTAAAGATGTTGACATCTTATAAAAACATTTTTTTCATAAAGAAACATTTAACTGGATCAAGAGGGATTTTCCATTAATGAAACTTTGGGTCTTTACAACTTGCACTATTTCATTTAGTTTATAAATTTTATTTCCACCCTTATAATCCTGATATTTTATTTATTTCAAGTTTTCTTTAACGGTTAAAAGTGTTAATAACAGCTTTGAAATAGTACTTTGACTATGTTTAGGTGCTCCCATGCCTTTGTTCCCAATTTTAAACAATTTAATGCTTGTTTTTTCTTAATTAATTTTTAGATTAGGTTTTGCACCTTTATTTTTCTTATAGTTAACTTATGACCATGTTTTCCTATCGAAAGGTATGATCAAAAATGGATTTTTGGATGCTAATTTATTTATGCCCAATTTTATACCTTGCCATCTTGGTTGGAACTAACTGCCTTTATCTGCAAATGTTACTGTTGGACGTTTTCAGTTGTGTTTGGTGGTAGAAATATTTTATAAAACTTTTTTGTCCTGTATTGGTTGATTTCATGGAACATAATGCTTTTGCAGAAATGATTTCGCGTCTCTTTGAATTGGTATTTTTCTAAATGATGTGGGTCTCTTTGTGTGGTTCTTTAAAGTGGTCTCAAAATAAATCCATGTGTATAGGCCCGTTTGGCTCTTTAAACACAAAAGTGGTGATTAGGGTTGTTTTGGAAGATCTTTTGAAATGTTTTCATAAAGGCATTTATTATGTAAAATTAGTGGCCTGACTTACAACTCCAAGTATTAAATAAAGTGGTTTTGATAACCAAATGATGTGATAGCCCGGTTGGCACTTTGTATGTTTGAGATGTATTCCTATATATAGTAATATATTGGGATCTCCTATCTAGGGTAACCCTTTATGGGTGAACGCATATGAATCATCCGTGTTTGGGGTAGGCAAGTGCGGTGAGATGAGTCACGCGTGCGAGGGCCTTCCTACTTACACAGTATTATTATAACCACCATGGGTTCTTGGGAATCTTTTAGATGATCGAGTGACGGTTGCTGACCAACCCCTATTAGACGGGTTGGTACCCCTGGATTTATTGTTAGGCTAGGTGGGCTTTTCCACTGGATTGGTCAGTTAGGGCGGCCAGTTGGTTATAGACTTAGGAGCTTCACCATACGCCAGCAGGTGGTTCTGAAACCGAGTACGTTCAGGGGTCTTCTTGGGATGTTTAGGATCACCCATTGTTACTGTATTACTTACATTGCTTGTTTTCTTTTCATTTCCCTAGTTTATTTTCAGTTTCACTTTTACTTGTTTACTCTAGTCCAGCTTTGGTATTTTTTCTATTTGGGTTTTCATTTATAAAATGGAAAATGATTTTGCAGATGGTGTGTAGTGTGTGTTGGGTTTTTAAAAGAGAACAACGTGTTGCATATTTTAGAATGTAAAAACCCTACTTTTATATCTGTATTTCAAACTTGTGTTAGTGGACTACCTTGTAAAAGAGAATTATTGGATTCAGTGGTTTATTCTTGGCATTCCTACTGAGCATCTCGGTGCTGACGCCTATTATATCATTCTAGTTGCAGGTTCATCTCCTCGTACAGGTTTCTGGATCAGCTGATTAATGTTGGAGTAGCATGGTTTGGAGTTTGGTGGTGACCTAGGAGGTCACAAGCATGTATGTTCGACTTATTTATCTTTCCGCTATTAGTTTTTATCTTTATCGTCAGTTCAGTTATATTTTTATCTTTTGTTCATGGGCCAAATCGTTCCCAACAGTTAAATTTTGATGCCCGACACTAGTTGTCAGCCCGTGGGGATCAGGAACGCCCTTCAGGCCATGTCGCGGGCCGGCATGGGTGACAGGCTCAGGGTCGACCCGGGTTGGTTCGTGAAAAAATGGTATCAGAGGAGCCCCTTGTTATTTGTGATGTCTGGTAGAAAGAGATTAGGACTATCGGAGCTCCGGAGGTAAGTTACGGGTTTGTTCCTGAACACAACCACTCGCAACGAGACCTGAGTTTCTAGGGTTAGTCTGGGATTTGAGCCTTTTTTCTTTCGTTATTTTTGCCTGAGGGATGGAAATGGGAGCGAATCGGTTCACATTGCAGCCTCAAGTGGGGTGGTGACCCATGTGGAGTCCAAGTGCCCAGTTTAAGGTCCTCTTAGTGTTATATCTTACATGGGGCATGGCTCACCACCATGTCACCGAGTTAAGCACAGACATTAGTCCCTCATTCCGATGGTTTATAGTTGGTTGTGTTTCATTTTAAACTCGGTCTATGTGTGTGTGTGTGTGTTGAAAATGAAAGTGATTTCGTAATGAAAAAAATGGGTTTTATCCAAATTGTTTTTGAAATTACTAAAGTGGGTTTTTAAATAGAAGGTTTATTGGTTTGGAAAAACATGGTATGTGTTTGGATTTGGTAAGGAAAATAAGTGTTTGAACCTTGACACTCCTTATGAAGAGTCACACGTGCGTGGGTATGTATGGGGGTGCATGGGGACACTTGTTCCCAAGTGATGTGAGCGGTATTGAATGAATGCACATGTGATTGTTCATAAGGTGCCATAGGTAAGTTTTAAAATCATAAAGAGATGATGGTTTTGGAAAGGTGATTTATGCTTTGGTTTATATATGTTTTTCTTATGAGTTTGTTGCCCTTGGATCAGGTTGTTGTTTTGATTGAGTTTTGGCTAGATGCCGATTTCAGTTCTGTTTTTCGTGTTGTTCTAAGTATGCCTCCTAGAAAGGTCTCTAAGGTTGCTAATGAGTCATGGCCATTTTTCAGTTCTTTTTGCATGTTTCCTATCGATCAAAGTAATCAAAGTCCGCAAGGGGCAGTTGTTTGGTTGTGGAATTAGAGTGGGTCTTCAGGTTGTAGGGAACTCCCAGGGTTGTTAGGGTTCGTACCGTCTCAGGTTTATTTGAGGGTCCATTTTTGGACTAGAAAAGGTGAAATGTCTCACCATCGTTGAAGTTTGGGGTGTGTTTGATGGTAATTGTCCCTAGTTAATGTTCTCCACCTAGAAAGGGGTGCGGGCCGGTGGAACCTGTCTCCAAGAAACCATCCTCATTAGTACCAGCTTCTAGTTCATCGGACCGCTCTCTTGTGCGCCTCCAGTATGGCCTATCCGGACATTCTATGTTGTCATGTTGCATTCCTTTGAAAACGTATGACCATCGTGATTGTTTGAACCATAAAACATAATAAGGATTTAGAGACCAGAAGATGGAAATGCCTGACTGTGAGGCAGGAGATGCTTTATCCATCATGGCCCCAGCCACAGGTCTCGGGGTGAAGCTCGCGCATAGTCAGGAGTTTGATGAGGGTGTGTGAAACCTCGGTCAAAGTAATGTATTCAGCTTTGGGAGGGATATATCCGAAGTTCCCTTGTTCTGCTCTTTTCACCATTGTAAGTTCATCATAGTTGTGGTGATGTGATGAACTTGTTCTACCACAGTCTAAGCGGTCTTATCTATTTTTAGTGTGTTTTCTAATCGTTAGAATTTCCTTGAAGGGTGTTGGGCCTGCGAATAAATGGGTCGTTCTAATTTTGAGTTGGGTCTCAAATTGTGTTTGTTAAGGGGATACTTGGTTTTGTGAAATTAACAGGCGGTGTTTCGGGGTCCTCTCTGAGTTCGGGCTAAGAATTACATAGTCTCTGGTTGTGGTGATGATTTTATTCAGTCGGTGTTAGAGGTGTTGAGTTAATTTTGTATCCTCTGGGTTTTTGGTCGTTTCATAGTAAGATTTCTGTTTAAGTCTCTAAGTGTTTTTCGGTCCATGTGGAGAATTAACTGGGTTCGGTTTGAGAGTTCCCGTGTTGGACCCCCCCCCCCCTGGGGTGGTGTGTTTGAGTTTCAAGGTTTCCGTGTTAGTAAATTTTTGTGGTGGGGATAACCCTCCCATGTTATCCCCTCAACTTCGGGTAATGTTTTTTCTTGAGTTGGTCAGGTGCGACGTGAGTTGGTATGGTCACCCCGAGCCTCTTGGTTTTCTATGATTTTTTTTTCGGGGCATGGACTCAAGTGGGGTCGACTGTTGGCTTGGTGACTTTTTGGGGGCAGAAAGTGTCTTTGGTGGGGAGAATTGTCACACTCCGACTACTGACACCAGCTATTTGTTTCTTTTATTGGTCTCGCATCATTTGGATGAGGTTTAGTTGGGTTCCTGACTAAACTTTTTCGATGTTTTATACTTTTCGGTGGGTCTCTGGTAGGAGCGCGATCACCGCCCCATTAACGGTGCTCGTACGTTCGGCCCTGGTGAACGTGCGATTTCCCGTTACATAAGATAACTAATTTTTTTATAAATATTTAAATCAGAATGATAATATAATTTTGGCCGATGATAATAATAAAATGATCTTTAAATTTATTTTAATAGTATTCATTTTAAATTTCTGTTGATATTATTATTATTATTACTCAAAATAAAAATGGTAAAAAAATGATAAGAATAATCATTTGTTTTATTAATATCTATTAGTATTATTATTATTATTATTATTTTTATTATTATATTTTATTATTGTTTTTTTCTTTTTTTTTTCTCTTAACCCTAACCCTACCCGCGTCGCCCCCTTTTTCTCCCCTCCAGTTTTTTTCCTGCTCCGCAGTGCTCCTGCCCGCCTCCCTACCCACCCTACCCTTGTCCGACCTCCGCCTCCCCTCACCTGCACCTCACCCTCCACCGGTCGAGCTCTGCCTCCTCTCACTCGCACTCCGCCACCCGTGATTCCCTCCTCCTGGTGCCCTGATGCTCTATCTGGCACCCAGCTCCCCTCGTCCCAGCCTCACCCTGCACCCCTGGCGCTCCGGCTTCTGTGACCTAACCAGCCGCGACCACACCCTGCCTCGATCCTCCCCGGCACCCAGTCACACCGCCCTGCCGCTCCGGCAAACCCGCTGCCCAGCCCGCTGCCTCCGGTGTTTCCGCCTCGCCGGCCAACGCCTTTGGCGAGCCCCTGCCTCCGGCCAGCCTGCTTGCAACTTCCCCGCACCTGGTCGGACCCCGTTCTGTCTGCCGCCGCTGAAGGCGAAGCTATTTATATCACTTCGGATCAGCCTCTGTTGGTTGCGAGGCATGTTTGGCCTTGCCGCATGTTTCAGTTCGCCACCACTATCCTAGGTTAAAGTTTTGTTATCGCGCACACATTTATTTTATTATTGTTATTGTCTTTTGAAATCCCTTATATTTTATTAGCAGTGTGGGTGATGTTTTTTGGAGGCAATCTCAGCTTGTTGCGTGTTCTCATTGTTTCCACCACTGTCCGAGGTGATGTTCTCTGTCCATTGTCTGGTTGCACATTTTATTTAATTAATTAATTATTTATTTTTGGGTAATGTTCATGTATCTGAGTCCCTGGAATTTAATTGGATGTGTGAGGGTCTTCGCCACACTCATTTTGGGTGTCAGAAGTTGTTCCAGGGAGTGGAGATCGTTTCCAAGTGTGTGTGCTTTTTTCGAAGTGTGTTCACGTGAGCAGAGTGTGGTTTGAGTTAAAAAACATGGTGTGACTATTTTTCGAGGTAGGCGTTTCCATCCATTCTCTTTTTCCGATGTTTTCCATGGGCACTTTCACCATTTCATTTAGTTTATAAATTTTATTTTCACCATTATAATCTAGATAGTTTATTTATTTCAATGTTTCTTTGATGGTTAAAAGTGTTAATAACAGCTTTGAAATAGTTCCATGATTATGTTTAAGTGCTCCCATGACTTTGCTCCCAATTTTAAACTATTTAATGCTTGTGTTTTCTTAATTAAATTTTAGATTAGGTTTTCCAACTTTATTTTTCTTATAGTTAACTTTTGACCATGTTTTCCTGTCTAAAGGTTTGATCCAAAATGTATTTTTGGATGCTTCTTTGTTAATATGCAATTTTATACCTTACCAGCTTGGTTGGAACTAACTACCTTTATCTGCAAATGTTACTGTTGGACGTTTTGAGTGGTGTTTTCTGGTACAAACATTTTATGAAACTTGTTTTTCATGTGTTGGTTGAATTCATGGAACTTAATGCTTTTGAAGAAATGATTTCCCATCTCTTTGAATTTTTATTTTTCTAAATGATGTGGGTCTCTTTGTGTGGTTCTTTAAAGTGGTCTCAGAAGAAATCCAAGCCTATGGGCCCGTTTGTCTCTTTAAACACAAAAGTGGTGATTAGGGTTGTTTTGGAAGATCTTTTGCAATGTTTTCATAAAGGCATTGATTATGTAAAATTAGAGGCCCGATTTACAACTCCAAGTATTAAATAAAGTGGTTTTGATAACCGAATGATGTGACGGCCTGGTTGGCACTTTGTATGTTTGACATGTATTCTTTTATATATAAATATATGGGGCGTTCCTATTTAGGGTAACCATTTATGGGAGAACACATAAGAATCGTCCATTTTTGGGGTAGGCAAGTGCGGTGAGATGAGTCACCCATGCGAGGGCCTTCCTACTTACCCAGTATTATTATAACAACCATGGGTTCCTGGGTGTCTTTTAGATGATCGTGTGACGGTTTCTAACCAACCCCGATTCAACGGGTTGGTACCCCCTAGATTTGTTGTTAGGCCAGGTGGGCTTTTCCACTGGATTGGTCAGTTAGGGCGGCCAGTTGGTTATAGACTTAGGAGCTTCACCATATGCCAGCAGGTGGTTCCGAAACCTGGTACATCCAGGGGTCTTCTAGGGATGAGTAGGATCACCCATGGTTACTGGATTACTTACGTTGCTTGTTTGCTTTTCATTGCCCTGTTTTATTTTCTGTTTCACTTTTAGTTCTTTACTCTAATCCAGCTTTGGTATTTTTCTATTTGGGTTTTCATTTATAAAAAGGAAAATGATTTTGGAGATGGTGTGTAGCATGTGTTGGGTTTTTAAATGATAACAACATGTTGAATATTTTAGAATGTAAAAACCCTAATTTTATATTTGTATTTCAAACTTGTGTTAGTGGAATACTTTGGAAAAGCGAATTGTTGGATTCAGTGGTTTATTCTTGGCATTACTACTGAGAATCTCAGTGCTCATACCTCTTATATCTTTCCAGTTGTAGGTTCAGATCCTCGTACAGGTTTCTGGTTCAGCTGCTCAATGTTGGAGCAGCATGTTTTGGAGTTGGGTGGTGTCCTAGGAGGTCACAAGAAGGTATGTTCGACTTATTTGTCTTTCCGCTTCTAGTTTTTATCTTTATCATCAGTTCAGTTAGATATTTATCTTTTGTTCGTGGGAAAAATCATTCCCAATAGTTAAATTTTGATGTCCGACACTAGTTGCCAGCCCGTGGGGATCGGGAACGCCCTTCGGGCCATGTCGCGGGCCAGATTGGTTGATTGGCTTAGGGTCGACCCGGGTTGGTTCGTTACATTAAGATTCCTCTTCTTAGAAGCTTTCTTCACTGGTTCTGCCTTCTCGACATTTTCCGGAATGGCCTCAGCCTCTCCCTCTGGTAAAGGGTAAAATTCTGCAGATTCAGCAGAAAAACCCATCTTCATCCTTTTCAAAGTATCATCACTGACAAGCATAAGCTTACAATTCCTAACTTTTGACTTACAAGAAACTTTCAAAGAATCTAAGCACCAAATTATCAGATTTGATAGTAAGGATGGGTATATATTTTGGGCTCTCAAGTTCCATTCTTTTATATTTTTCAGTGTAATCAAAACATGCCTCATCAAGTTTATCTTCCTCAGATTTACCAGGAAATCTAGGATGTATATGTCACTCTTCTTTAGATTATCCTTGTCACCCCTTCTTGGTATGAGAAAATCTTGTACCCACAGCAGTAGAATCCGATTATTCAGATTGAGATGAGCAATCTTAGCAGTCTTGGTATCTTTGAGTCCAATACATTTCAAAGCCTTCACCTTGTTGAAACATCCTTGCTCATCTAGAAGCTTATGTGAGAAAAACTCAGCTTCCCCTTCGTAGGATAAACCCACCAAGATTGTAGCCTTGGTGTAAGATAATTTATAAGTCTTAATATAAGACTTGAAGGAAAATAACTCTCTTCCATATTCCTTCTAGAAGGAAACAAACTTGTAGAACTCAACATGTAAATCAGTGTAAACTGGATCCTGTTTCTCTGACATAGATATGCAAACATCTTCCCAGCCATTTAGTCTGATATTCTTAGATATGACAAAATCAAAATTTTAGAAATCTGGATGCACTAACCTTTCCCTAATAACAAACAAATTATGAAATTGGTTTAGTGGTAGACATGTCTTGAGATGTAGCTTCAACAGACATTCGAAGTGGAGAGTTATGGAATATTCGGAACGACTTTGACAAAGATTGGAACGGTCCTCAAGAAGAGAGTCAAGGCTTCGAGACACGAAAGATTTGAAAAACTGATGTGGGATAACTCTTAGGGTCCCCTTTATATAGGTGAAGGAGGTGACCTTTGGTCTTCCAAAAACCATCTAATGGTTGAAAATCCTTTTGATTTGATCTGACGGTTGAGACCATTCCCGCCAGGAAAACTTGACTCCTATCTTTTCAGTTTTTTAAGGAAAAAAACACTATAATTCGAAATTTGTTAAAACTCATTGGAAAATACTAGCATGAAAAATATGACTACGAAAACTTATGTAAGGAAATTATACCTTTCGGATTGACTAGAAATATTGTTCGTGATTGGTAAAGTTCTTCCTGAAAAAAATCATTATTAAGAAAAACTCACTACGAAAAACATCATTATGAAAGTTCATTATCAAAATTCTCATTTCGAAAAATTTATTAAAAAAATTCTCATTACGGAAAATCCATTACGGAAATTCTCATTATAGAAAATCCATTACAAAAATTCTCATTACAAAAAATTCAGTTCTGAAAATTCTCATTACGGAAAATTCATTACGAAAAATTTTGTTCTGAAAATTTACATTCTGAGAATTTCCATTCCAAAATATCCATTCCGAGAATTTAAATTCCGAATTTTTTTCAAAATCTTATTTCAAAAGGGAAAAAAATTAAAAAAGTTTGAAAAGAAAAATTGACGGAGAAAATTTTGATTAAACTAACATGAAAATGTACTCCCCCTATGAGAAGGAGTTTATTACTGTTAGGAGAATTGTTCAATAGAAAGTTAATGAAGAAGGATTACCTCATGGTTATAATTCATAACTTATGTTTAATATATTCAAATATATAAAAGGGTAATGATTTTGTGAAAATATTAACAAGTTGGTCTTGTGTTCTGATAAACTGAGGAATGATATCTCTTTTAAGTGTTTGATTCCTATGAATGTGATGCCTAATATCTATGTGTTTTGCATGAGAGTGATGTGTAGGGTTTGTACTAAGGACAATGGAACTTGTGTTATCACACAAAATTTGAGTCTTAGTAAAACTAAACCCATAGTCTGCGAGTGTGTGTTTCATCCGCAACACTTGAGCACGGAAACTTCTAGCTGCTACATATTCAGCTTCAGCAGTGGATAGTGCTACTGAGTGTTGCTTCTTGCATGACCAAGAGACTAATGAATCTCCTAAGAAATGAATAGTTCTATATGTACTCTTTATATCCATTATAAATCCACCAAATCCAGCATCTGAAAAGATTTTTAAAACAAATAATTTTCCAGAAGTATAAAATAATCCTAGATCCATGGTTCCTTTTATGTAGTGAAAAATTCTTTTCACTGCCTTTATGTGAGATTCCATAGGATTGGATTGATATCTTACACATAAGAATACTGAGAACATCAGGTCTGGTCGACTAGCTGTCAAGTAAAGTAGGCTTCCTATCATACCTCTAAAATATGTTTGATATACTGGTTTCCCACCTTCATCAAGATCTAATGATTTTGCAGTACATATGGGAGTACTTATACTCTTATTGTTGTCATATCCATACTTTTTAAGAAGATCTTTAATATACTTATGCTGGGATATATAGGTTCCTTCTAGTTTTTGAGAAATTTAAAAACCAAGGAAAAATGTTATCTCACCCATCATACTTATTTCAAACTCAGATTTCATTAGACTTGCAAAGGATTCAGTTAAAGATTGCTGAGTTAAACCAAATATAATGTCATCAATATAAATTTGAACTATCAAAACATTTTTCTTATCTTTATATAAAAAAAGGGTTGGATTTGAATTTCCTTTAACATTGTTATTTTAAAGCAAACATCATGTAAGTCTATTATATCAGGCTTTTGGGTATTTTTTAAGGCCATATAAATCTTTTGTAAGTCTAAAAACATGACCAGGATGTTTTATATCTTCCAATCCAGCAAGTTATTCAACAAAAATATCATCTTGAACATAACCATTAAGAAAATAACAGTTCACATCCATTTGAAAAAGTTTAAAATTGATGAATGCGGCAAAGGAAAGTAAGATACGAATATATTCAAGTCTAGCTACTGGAGAATAGGTTTCTTCATAGTCTATTCCCTCCTACTAATTATAGTCTTTAGAAACCAGTCTAGCTTTATTTTTAACAATGACTCCATTTTCATCACACTTATTTCTGATGACCCACTTTACTCCAATAAAAGAAGTTTCCTTAGGTCTTTCAACCAAGGTCCAGAATTTATTCCTTTCGAATTCATTTAGTTCATCATGCATGGCTTTAATCAAATCATCATCACCTAAAGCTTCATCAGTGCTTTTTGGTTCCAATTGGGAAAGAAATTCTAGATTTTCTACTTCATTTCTCAAGGAACTTATAGTCCTTACAAGTTCATTTACATCACCAATCATACTATCACTAGGATGAATCTTAAGAAACACCTGGTTTGGGTTTTGTAAAACCTGTTCATCAACATAGGGTAGAAAATTTTCGGGGTAAATGTTTTAGAAGTTTCTTCTTGAACATTCTCCTTATCATAAGAATCTTCTAATAGAGGTTGATAATGAGTTTTTTAAAATACATATGAGGATGTAGGTTGGGATGGTTTGAAAACAAAAGGATCAGATTTATCAAATTTTACATGCACCATTTCTTCAACAGTACAAGTGTTTTTTTGAAAACTCTATAAGCCTTAGAAGTTGTGGAGAAGCCTATGAAAATTACATCATCATATTTTGGTGCGAATTTGTGTAAATTATCTTTAGTTTTCAAGATGAATACCTTGAAACCAAAAACCTTGAAGTAGGAAAGTCTTGGTTTTCTACCATTCGATAACTCATAAGAAGTTTTATTAAGAAAATGTCTGATCAAAACACGATTTATAGTGTAACAAGCAGTACATACAGCTTCATCCCAGAAACTTATAGCTATAGAATATTCACTCAACATGGTTCTAGTTATCTCTTGAATAATTCTATTTCTTCTTTCAACTAAACCATTTTTTGATGAGTTCTAGGTGCTGAAAAGTTGTGAGTAATACCTTTTCTACTACAAAAAGTTTCAAAATCAGAATTTTGAAATTCTCCTCCATGATCACTATGAATAGTTTTCAATGGAAGGTTTTTCTCATTTTTTACTTGGGCTCTAAAACTGTTCAAATAAGAAAAAGCTTCAGATTTGTTTGCTAGAAAATAAACCCATGTAAATCTAGTGTAATCATGAACTCAAACAAATACATAGTATTTTCTCCCACTGCTTCCAGTTTGTGTTGGACCAAAAAGATCCATGTGAACCAACTGTAACTCATCAGTTGTTGAGACTTGACTGATCGATTTAAAACTAGATTTATGTTGCTTTAAATATTGAAAATGATCAAAAAATTTATAAGAATAAAAAATATAAGCTCAGGTATATCCTTAACTAGTTTCTACTTAGATAGTTTACATAAGATTCTAAGGTTACAGTGACCTAGTGTTCTATGCCATAATCAAGAATGATCTTCCATTTCACTAAGGCAAGGTAAGTCTTTGCTCTTTTGGTCTTTTAAGTTTAATGTGTAAACTTTCTCTTTCCTATTGGCAGAATGAATAAATTCTTCCTTGGAATTGTGTACTAAGCACTTATCTTTCCTAAAACTCACAATGTATACTTCATCACATAATTGACATATGCTAATGAGGTTGTTCGTAAGACCCTTTACAAACAAAACACTTGAAATCAAAGTTTTACCAAGAAGAACAATATTACCTATACCAACAATTTCTCCCTGAGCATTATATCTGAAAGTTACTTTTCATTTTTTTTCTTGATAATATTTTTAAAATAGCTTTTGTTGCCAGTCATATGCCGGGAACATCCACTATCCCTGTACCATGTATTTTTGTTGGTACTACCTTTATCTTCCTGAAAATAAGAAAATAATTAGACTTTTGGAATCCAAATTTGTTTGGATCTGAGATTTTCAGATAACAAAATTTTGGGTACCCACATCTTTTTAGAAAAATAAGCCTTATGAAAACCTAAATATTGGGTTTTGTTTAAAGAAAAATTATTTTCCCAGAGACCACCACATTGAAACATGGTTCAAAATGGGGCACTTTGAGGGACAAAATAATTGTTACTAAATGTTGGTTTTGCGTGGGTATAACCAAATACAAGTTTGTTTCTTAAAGGTCGTATTTGTCAATAAATCTTATCAAATTTTTCTTTACCATGAATAAATTGAGACAAACACTTCTTTAAGGAAATAATTTTGGACATTAGTTTTATAACAAAGTTTTTATCTTCAAAATTGATGGATTTGGAACTAGATCTAGGCTCAAAAACACTTTTCTTAGAAATTACTTTTTCTATCACTTTAGAAAGTTTATTCTTCTCAGAATTTACTTCTTCCAGATTTCTGAAAATATTTATAAAATCATAATTTTTATTATCAAGATCTTTAGATAGATCTGAAATTTCTATAGTAAGAATACTATTCCTAGATTTTTCCTTATCAATCTTTTTATTGAGTTTGGAATTCTCAATCTCAAGTAGTACAGAAAACCTAGAAACTTACAAATAGGTAGGTAAAGTATTATATTCATCAGAAGAATATTCTTCTTCTAATGAGTTATAATATTTACTATCATTAGGATTTAAAGAAACATTGGTCAATCATTCAATATTTTGTACCTTAGCCATGAAGAAATGATTGTTAATAGGTATTCTTTCAATAAGACCAAGATTCTTCTATCCAGAAGATTCATAATCTGAAGATTCATTTGAAGAGTCACCACCACTGACACTCCAGGTGTCATTGGCTTTCAGAACATTCTTAGCTTTGGATTTATAAAACATTTTTATATTCCTTTAAGAATGCCTCTCTTTTCTTTCTTTATTTTTGAGCAAAGTACAGTCTGGTCTAATATGTCTAGCTCTCTTCCATTCATAACAAGTAACTTCTCCATCTTTCCTATCTTTCCTTTCCTTTTTCTTATACATGGATTGGAAATTTCTCTGACCAGCTATCTTTTTCATCCTTCATGCAATATTTTCTATCTCATTCTCTGAGACTTCATTATCACTAGATTCAGATTGGATAATAACCTACATAGACTTGGATCTAGTTACCCTCTCAGGAGTCTTATCTTTCATATGATTTGATGTTGTTTTAAAAGCAACAGTACCATTCCTATTATTCTTTTTGATGTTGTCTGAAACATCCTAAGTAAGTAATGAATAATAGATATTTTTATCTATGTCTATTAATGATTAAGATAGTGTTTTAGAGGCTTAAAATGAAAATAAATCAAATCTTAAGCATGGAATACACTAATATTCTTACAAGATTGTTTTACTGCCTTATGATGGAAAACCCTTTTTAAATATATCTTTTGACAATTTTATAAACTATGTTTGTCAAAATAAACTTATTCTTTATGATTGGGACATCAAAATTTACTTTGTCTGAATTTTTGGTATTTTTCTAACAATGTTCATTTTTTAATGAATAGTAAAAAATACTGCATTTTACATCAAAACTGCCTTTTAATCTAATTTATTTATATGATTAGATTATCTTTTGAATTGGTCTTAATGTTTAATATGAATATATTTTTACCATTTAATCCAATGGTGGTCATTGGAATCAATTTCACTTTGAAATTGGACTCAAACTAGTGTCAATCTTTTGATACTTATTGTTTCATAAAAACACGCTATTTGCTCTGACAAGGGGAATTAATTATTAAATTAATTAATGTAACTTATATGTTTTGAATTTTGTAAAATAGACTTAATTTTTGAATTCTTAATATCAAATATAGATTAGGGTGAATTTTTGGTAATTTTCTGAAAATACGAAATAGAAATGGAAGTAGCGTTCATGCGTACGTATGGCTTACCGTCTCCATGAACGGTGCATTTCATTTCTTACCTCTAAATGTGATGTAATATTATAAATACATGTATATGATTAATATATATTATATATATGTTATCCAAATCATTAATATCATTCTGGATATAACAAACCTTTGACCAAATTAACAACATGTAAGTGTAAGAAGTCTATTTTTGACTTAAGAACCAAATACCGACAAAATGAACATTATTAACTTAAATGATTACATGATGTTCATAACATGGTATAAAAGGAATAATGAACTTTTAAAAGTTTCATAAGAAAGTAGATATTAACTCAAGTTTATTATTCAGGAGATTAAAGAACGGTCGGGTCAAGTCAGATACGAGGTATGGGACTTCGTCTCAATCTCCTTTCATTGAGGCATATTTTATTTTATACACAACTTTATTTTATACGGTGTATAAACCCCTTTGACTTTTCCGTTTATTCAAAATGAATCTTTTATATACGAAGCGTTTTACTAAATGACAAAAGGGAATGTTTTTGTCGTACGTATGCGGCGACAACGACTTCTCCGCCGCCGTGACCTTTATTTGATTTTCGGCTTCCTCTACAAGCCATACTTTTTTTAAAGAAAAATAAATACCATGTTTTACTTTTCTTTGATTTTGGAATTGAAAATGGTTTTCATAATGTGTTTATATCAATGTGTTTTATTGATATCTTGTGATTGAAAGGTTGAAATGTTATGTTTCCTTTATGCATGTTTTATGTGATATGATTATGTTGAGGTTCTTGGGAATTATTATGATGACGGGTGGTTCCATAATAAACTAAGGGCGGGTGAGCCCGATATAGCTCTCCAATGCATTGGGTAACACGGAGGAGTGAAACATTAAGGTTTCTCCGAAGATATTTTAGGGAATATACTGTGATGGGTATTCCAAACGTAACCAAGAGGGTTACTCCCTACGTAAGAATGTTACGAATGCCTCAAGTTACCTTTATGTCTTATGATTTCTATGATTTATTCATTATTTGATGAGGTATGTTAATGTGCTTATGTTTTATGGGTAAAGTATGTTTTCACTCTTATGTATATATGTACCCATGTTTCCTTTCCATGTTTTTATAACCCATACTGAGCTTTTTATGCTCATCCCAAGTTTTTTTGAAATGTTTTCACTGGTCAAGGGAAAGGTACATGATATGATGATAGTGTCAAGGAAGTGTCATGAATGAATCCATGTTTTGTTTTAAATATGTTTCCATTGATTGGAATGAAGAATACAATCTTTATGTAACCACTTTGTTTATATGTGGAATGTAATGCAAGTTTTATGATCTAATTCTCTAAAACTCTAAACCTGAAAAGATCCTCAATGTGTAATCTTGTAATAACTCAAGATTAAGTAAGGTTTAAGGCTGGGGCCTTATAGTCGGTATCAGAGGTCGGTTTAGATAAATTTAGGAGTTAGAATTCTATTAAATGATTATCCAAAAATATTTTTTTGAAATGATATAGCATTTAAAGATTACCATGTTGCTTCATTTAAGACATGTTTGTTCAGAATGGTTTTCCGCAGAGGAAACATGGAAGCAGTGCTAGGAAGGCATACAGATGGAAATAACCTTCCGAATCAGCATCCAGAAATGGTCGGAATTGGAACTGAACAGTTTTTTGCAGTGATGGAACAGTTGTCTCAAGCGATAAATGGCGGTGGTATCCATGCACGAGATCAGCCACATCAACCGCAGAGGAACATGTCAGTGGTGGAACATTTCATGAGGCAACATCCCCCATCATTCAGAGTATCATCCGACCCTATTCTAGCTGAAGGGTGGATTAAAGCACTGGAGAAGATTTTCGATGTCATGGGGTGTTCAGACAATCAAAAGGTTAGTCTTGCTATTTACCGTTTGGAGGGTGAGGCAGATCAGTGGTGGTCTATGGTTAAAAATATCAGGGACGCTGATGAGATAGATGATCTTGACTGGGACGAATTCAAAGGAATGTTTCTTGAGAAGTATTTTCCTAAGGCTGTTCGACTTAGGATGGAAAAGCAATTCTTGGAATTGAGGCAAGAGGAAGATTCAGTGGCTGCCTACGAAGAAAGGTTCACTCGATTGGCAAGGTATGCTCCAAATTTTATCCGGGACCTTGATAGTAAAATCAATTGTTTTTACTCAGGATTAAAGCCAAAATATCGAAGGGCATTAGCTTCTCGGGAGTTTAAAAGTTATGAAAATCTTGTTCCATGTGCTGGGAAGGTGGAAATGGAGTTTTCCGATGACCAAGTGTTCTATAACAACCAGCCGAAGAAGAGACTGAGGTGGCAGGATGTAACACCCGAGACTTTTATGTTATATAAACCATCAAAGGAATCTTTTTCTACACAACACTTGCTTGGCTTGCTTTGCACGCAATCGCGACCTTCCTCGATAGCTTGCGTCGTACGCAATACCGAGTTTCACTAAACAACAATATGCTATTAAAACTAGCCGTTATGAATAGTAATAACCACTTTTTGAAATATTATAAATTTTATTTTTCAAAACGGACTTCATTTTTGGACTCAGAATATCGAAATTAGCCTAGGGTGAAATTTTGGTATTTTTATGAAAACTTTCAATTTTTGATGAACAGTGAAACCACTAAGTGGTAGGTTAAAAACTGAATTTTGCATAAAACTTAATTTTACCGCTTCTGTGAATGGAATTTCAAAAATCCGAGAGACACGGTTAATATCAAGGACTAAAATGTGGTTCAATGAGATGAAAATAATTTTTTGGTGAATAGTAACATTTTACTATTTTTACCGCGGTTAATAGTAAATAGGGTAACTAAGGGTAAATATGATATCAATATTACCATAACACATGTCCTAATTATATTGGACAAGTGTAATTCGACCAAAAACAAACTTAGGAATAAAATATGACCATTTAGGCCCACTTGGATTAGATTAGGACATTTATTATTAATTTATTTAAAGAAGGGTTAAAATAGTTAAAATCAAAGTTTAATAAGTAAATCATTTTTAATATGGGGTTATACATAAGATAAATTCGACTATAAATATTCATTAGAAAGCTAAAAAGATTTCCTACATAATGGTATTTTATTTGTAATTTTTAGACATTAAATAATTTAATTTATTTATGACACAATGATGATGCAGTAATTATCTTATTAATAAAATATTGACATAATTGATGTTATAAACACCAAAATAAATGTAATTTGAGACTTTTTATGAATTCCACTAATTTTCTTGGTTACTATGATATATTAGTGTTGATTTAATCAACTTGGTTCGAACATATAATTCTGTTATGACTTTCAAAAAAATCATATATCAAATAGTGTCAAAATTGACACAAAATAGTTTTTAAATCAAATATTATATTATTAATTGTTATTTTATTCCTAAAAATCTAAGGTTCGGCAAAATGACTTAAATAAGGATATATATATTAATAATAAACAATTTGGGGTTCGTTTGGCATGTTATAGTAAGTGTATTAACCATATAGTGAAAGAAAACAAAAAGACACGGTAAAAGTTAAATTAATTAACTTAGAGTTAAATCTAATTGATAAGGTTAAAATAATACCCTAAACTTGTCTAAATCTTATTGGTTTATAGGATTTCGACCCATCCCCACTTTAGCTTCGAAATAAGACCCTTTGGAACCATTATAAACCGATTTTGACTTTAATATAAAATAATATTTTGAGATATTCCTAAGGTGCCCCTCTCCTCCCTTATAAAAGGGCACCTCCTCCCCCTCCTCCTCACACCAATTTGAGCACTCATGCTCGGCCAACCCCTGCCATTTTCTCCTCTCCACTTCCCTAGAATAATACTAGAGGTCCTGGTCTTCTCCGAAGACCAATCTTAGTTCCTTAAGTGGGGGATTCAAAGAGGCGTTCCAAAGAAGAGGTAATATCCATTACCGATCTTTTCAATTTCTTTCTTCTTCAACTTCTTATTCTTTAGTTGTTTCATGATAAAGTAATAAAATCAGTATTACTTACATACTGATATGTTATTATAAATATGAAACAACCCTAATTCACCTTCTATCCATCTTACGGAAAAATGAAATCACCGCGCGTGCGTACGTACGGAATACCGTCTCCACGCCGTGGTGTAATCTATTTTCCACCATCTCCTTACAATGATGGGTATAATGGTGTAATGAGTAACTATATATGATTATTATGAAGTAATATTGATACTGAAATAATATATATATACTCCAATACAATTCCACGATCATAGGAACGATATCATCACTCGTGCGTACGTACGGAATACCGTCTCCACGATGTGATGCGACTCGTTCTACATGATCTTCATTTCATAATGATTATATAAATGAATTGAATGAATGAATATGGTATATACTACACTAATACCATTCTGTAAATGAATTACCTATAACCTAAAGATAAGAATAAGAATTTATTCGACAAAACAAGCATAAGAACAAAAAGTTATAAAGACCCGAGTAACAAGTAACAATGAAATATTACTAACAAGAAGCTAATAATATGACCATATATGATATCATATCAGTATGTATGATTCTGGAATAAGTCAATAACATTATTTAAACCATTATACAGGAGCTTCGGACACGAACAAAGCAAATCGGACCTAAGGTAAGGGAAATATCACAATCTCATTTTTATCCGAGATTGTTTATTCGTAAGTATTCACTGGGGTGTATTTTATCATCCACATCCATGTTTCATCAATATGTAATATTATTTCCATCCACCTACAATTGTTTAAATCCATTTTTACCCTTCGGTGAGTTTTTAGTAATATGTATGAAAGGAATCTTTTGTCGTACGAGGTACTTTTTGACTTTTCCGACAAAAGTACGAAGAATGTTTTTTTAACTTATACGACATGGATGGATTTTTAAAACATTATTTCCAAGAAGCTTCCTTTACAAGTTATCAATTTTATTTTTAATCAACTTGTTTTATTTTAAAGTCATATGACATGTTATGAAAGGAAAAATGTTTTTGAAGTAGAAAGGATATTTTCCTCAAGAATGGAGTTCAAGTATTTTATCAAAATTATTTTCCATCTAAGATAATAAAAGGGTTCTGTTTTTATCCCTATTATTACATGGATTTGATTATGTTGTGATGGAAATATTTTTATGAATTCCTTTATCTTATATGAATTGTTTTATGATGTCATGATGTTTCAAGAATCCCATTTTTGTTACATGTGTTATGCGATGATGTATGTTTTATGATTATGTGGCACACATAAGAAAGGATTAATTATAAGATGGGTGGGACCTATATCTCCCTCCAATGCATTGGGTAAAGATTTTATATCTCATGAGATAGACATGGCTGGAACGGAAGGTCATTTCGGTTCAGTGATACAGGACTGAAACGAGGAGTGAACTCGGTTCAGAAAGGGACATTGTCCACTAAGATAGTCTTGGCAATGAGTCATGACTAACAAGAAATGATTTTCCATGATTATGTGTGCATGCCACAAAGTTTCAAGTTTTATGGGGATCTCATTTTCACTTCTATGATTTATTCCATGTTAAGATATTATGATCTCTTTTGCAGGTTTTGATTTTCAAAAAGATATGATATGATTTTTATTTCCTTTATTTGCCCTTGCTGAGCATTTGAGCTCACCCTTTTATGTTTTCTTTTCCCCAGGTCAGGAAGATGGATATTAAGTAGAATATGCTAAAAGGGACCCTAGATATGATGAAATAAATGGGAGACACTGTAGAAGATTTATGAACCAGTTGTTTATGTTTCCCAGTTTCTAAAGACACTATACCTATACGGTCCTTTGTGGTTTTGTCATATGTTGTAATAAGTGTGCTTCAATTTTGAAGTATTAAAAATGTATGTAAAGTATGGGTCGTTATAGTTGGTATCAGAGGAAAGGTATAGTCAACCTTTGGAAACTAGGATGTGAAAGCCTTAGTAAGAACCCTAAGGATAAGTCTAAGCATAGAACACAATCTTAGTGTTTTAGAAATGGCCTTGAATAACCTAGGATAAGACCTTAAGCATGAAAATTTTATTCTTGAATTATGTGGTTTGCTATTATAATTAGTGTTGCTCACACTATTCTTCTTGGTTTTAGTCAATGGCTGGAACCTGAAGGAACCGTGTTAATGCGGAATGCGATGGGCAATGCAATGATTGTCCCCCTGAGCAAACAAACGATATGGGAGCTGGAATGCAAAATCTTGTAGCCATGCTCACACAACATTCTCAAGCTATGAATCATGCAGGATTTCCAAACGAGCAAAGGAGGGAGCAACATTCTGTTGAATCCTTCATGAGGCAGCGTCCACCTTCTTTCAGCGGGTCTACTGATCCATTAGTTGCTGAACAATGGATTAGTACTACTGAAAAGATATTTTCAGTTCTTCAATGTTCTGAGCATGATAAAGTCATCCTAGCAGTGTATCGTTTGGAAGGAGATGCGGATCAATGGTGGAATCTTGTTAAGAATATGAGGCAAAGGGATGAAATTGAGTCTATGGAATGGGACGAGTTCAAGAACATATTTTTCAATAAGTACTTCCCTCGTATTCTCCGAACAAATATGGAGAAAGAGTTCCTTGAACTGAAGCAAAGGGATGATGAATCTGTTAGTACCTATGAATCAAATTTTACAAGACTTGCAAGGTACGCTTCTGGTATTATTATCCAACCTGAGAGTAAGATCGATTGTTTCTTTAGTGGCTTAAAACCAAGTCTTCGAAGGGCGTTATCCATAAGGGACTTCAATAGCTACGAGGAAATCGTTCGATGTGCTCTCAAAGTCGAGATGGAGATTGGAGTAACCCATCAGTCACATGGGTTTGATAAGAAGAGGAAGATGTAATTCAAAGAAAAATCTAAAGAGCACACGGAAAAGAAGATGAGCTTTTCCTTATGCTCAAAGTGTGGAAAGAAACATGGAGGGAGTTGTCTTAAAGGGACAAGTAAATGTTTTAAATGTGGAAAAGAAGGTCATCGGGCATTTGAATGCCGTGATAATGGGAAGAAGATGTCTAATGACGCAAACAAAGGAAGGGATACACAGAATGAACCTACTACACTTCAATGTTTCAAGTGCAAGGAGATGGGGCATTATGCCAATCAATGCCCAAATCCAAGGGTTGATGATGATGGTCGACGTCAACAAACTCTTAAGGCTAAAGACAAAGGAAAGTCACATGCAATTTCTATCAGCGATGTGGAGTACGATAACGATGTGGTGAAAGGTACACTTACCATCCACTCTAAAGTAGAAAATGTTTTATTTGATTCTGGATCCACCCACTCTTTTATTTCTAAAGAATTTTCTAAGGGTATCACCGTATTACCTCAACAATTAGATGTTGAGTTAGCTGTGACAACACCTAATGGCACAACAGTCGCATCAGAAGTTTATAATTCTTCTCCGATCGAAGTTTGTGGGAAAGTGCTTCCTGAAAATCTTGTGATCCTTCCTTTAGTGGAATTTGATGTGATTCTTGGCATGGATTGGCTTTCTCTACATGGAGATCATATCGTTTTCCAAATAAGGGAAGTCACATTTCATATTCCAGATCAATCTACGATCGTCTATCAATGCAAGGATGAACATAACCTTCCAGTGGAAATTTCTTCCATCTTATGGGTATTGATTCCACTAAATGAAGGTTATTTATCTCAAATGGTTGGTGAGAAACTCACGATTAAGAATATGCCCATTGTACGGGAGTTTGATGATGTCTTTCCGGAGGAATTACCGGGTCTTCCACCAAATCGTGAAGTTGAGTTTTCAATAGAACTCGTACCGGGTGCTTTGCCTATTTCAAAGACACCTTATAGAATGGCCCTAATTGAGTTGCAGGAATTGAAGAAGCAACTCCAAGAGAATCTTGATAAGGGATTCATACGCCCTAGTGCGTCACCTTGGGGAGCACCTGTTCTATTTGTTAAGAAGAAAGATGGATCAATGAGACTTTGCATTGATTATCGAGAACTTAACAAGATCACTATCAAGAACAAATATCCTCTCCCACGCATTGATGACTTATTTGACCAACTACGCGGAGCTCAAAACTTTTCCAAGATTGATCTTCATTCAGGGTATCATCAATTAAGGTTAAAAAGGGAGGATATACCAAAGACGGCTTTCCGTACAAGGTATGGACACTATGAATTTATAGTGATGCCATTTGGTCTTACTAATGCCCCTGCTATCTTCATGGATCTAATGAATAGAGTCTTTAGAGACTATCTTGATCAATTTGTGGTAGTCTTTATAGACGATATTCTTGTCTATTCAAAGAGTAAGGAAGAGAATGAAGATCACTTGAGAATTATATTGAAGACCCTGAGAAAGGAGAAGCTTTATGCCAAATTTACCAAGTGTGAATTTTGGCTTAAAAAAGTTGCATTTTTGGGTCATATAATCTCAAAAGAGGGGATATCTGTGGATCCAGCAAAAACAGAGGTTATCAAAAGATGGTCAAGACCAACAACAGTAACTGAGATCCGAAGTTTTCTTGGTTTGGCTGGTTATTATCGACGTTTTGTAAAAGATTTTTCACGATTATCTAATCCACTCACCAAGTTGACTCGGAAAGGAGTTAAGTTTGTCTGGACAGAGGAATGTGAAGAGAATTTCAAGGAGTTGAAAAGAAGGTTATCCAGTGCACCTGTGCTCACACTGCCTTGTAGTGGAGAAAGGTTTGTGATCTACAGTGATGCATCCAAGAAGGGATTGGGGTGTGTTCTTATGCAAAATGATATGGTGATAGCTTATGCCTCACGACAGTTGAAAATCCATGAGCAAAATTACCCAACACATGATTTGGAGTTGGCTGCGGTAATCTTTGCATTAAAGATTTGGAGGCATTACCTTTATGGTGAAAGGTGTGATATTTATAATGATCATAAAAGTTTAAAGTATATTTTCACACAAAAGGAGTTGAATATGCGTCAAAGAAGATGGTTGGAGCTGATTAAGGATTATGACTGCTCAATCCATTACCACCCTGGGAAAGCAAACAAGGTGGCAGATGCATTAAGTCGACAAGACCATGCTAGTTTATCCATGATGAGGATCACAAAAGATCCAATATTTATGGATTTACAAAGGATGGATCTTGGAATTATAATGGAAGGGGAAAAATCTTATCTTTCTCAAATGAATGTTCAACCATCTATACATGTGAAGATTAAAGAGGCACAGAAAGAAGATGCCGAGTTACAAAAGAAGGTGAGAAATGTTCCTGAAATCAACCTTGATTGTGATGGGATAATAAAGTTCAGGAATCGGGTTTGTGTTCCTCCCATCCCCGAATTAAAGAAGGAGCTGCTGGATGAGGCTCATAGTTCTTCATTCTCTATTCATCCTGGAAGCACGAAGATGTATAGGGACCTGAAAGAGTACTTCTGGTGGGATGGCATGAAAAGAGATGTTGCTGAATATGTCTCTCGATGCTTGGTTTGTCAACAAGTTAAAGCTGAGAGACAAAAGTCTAAGGGGATGTTACAACCATTACCCATACCCGAATGGAAATGGGAAAACATCACTATGGACTTTGTCACAGGACTTCCTAAAACATCCAAAGCCAATAATGCTATCTGGGTCATAGTTGATCGTCTTACAAAGTCTGCACACTTCATTGCTATTAGAGAGGATTTCTCTCTAGATCAGCTTGCCAGGATATATGTAAAGGAAGTGGTAAGATTGCATGGAGTACCACTTTCTATTATATCTGACCGGGATCTGAGATTTACCTCGAAGTTCTGGCGAAGTCTTCAGTATACTCTGGATACAGAGTTGAGTTTCAGCACTGCTTATCATCCCCAGACAGACGGTCAGTCTGAGAGAACAATTAAAACCCTAGAAGATATGTTGAGAGCTTGCTCTATGGATTTCAAAGGAGGTTGGGATCAACACCTACCTTTGGTGGAATTTTCTTATAATAATAGCTTTCACTCCAGTATTCAGATGGCTCCTTATGAAGCTCTCTATGGAAAGAAATGCAGGACTCCAACTTGCTGGGATGAAGTTGGGGAAAGAAAGCTATTAGGACCTGATCTTGTTGATGAAATGGCAGAAAAGGTCAGATCTATTCAACAACACATAAGAGCAGCTCAGAGTCGACAGAAAAGTTATGCCGACAACCGAAGAAAAGACCTAGAGTTTGAAGTGGGTGATAAAGTGTTCTTACGAATATCTCCCTGGAAGAGGGTTATGAGATTTGGAAAGAAGGGGAAGTTGAGCCCTAGATATATCGGTCCTTTCGAAATACTGGATCGTGTTGGGAAGGTAGCTTACCGATTGGCGCTTCCACCGAATCTCTCTCAAGTTCACGATGTGTTCCATGTATCTCTCCGGAGAAAGTACATACCAGATCCTTCACATGTACTCAGCTCAGAAGTTGTACCGCTGGAGCAAGATCTTTCTTATGAAGAACAGCCGATAGAGATTCTGGATCGTAGCGAAAAAGTCCTACGAAACAAGACCACTCGCTTGGTGAATGTTTTATGGAGAAACCACCAACTTGAAGAAGCTACATGGGAGCTTGAGGATATGATGAGGGAGAAGTATCCTCATTTGTTTGTTACAAAGTGACGAATTTCGAGGGCGAAATTCTTTTTAAGGGGGGTAGAATGTAACACCCGAGACTTTTATGTTATATAAACCATCAAAGGAATCTTTTTCTACACAACACTTGCTTGGCTTGCTTTGCACGCAATCGCGACCTTCCTCGATAGCTTGCATCGTACGCAATACCGAGTTTCACTAAACAACAATATGCTATTAAAACTAGCCGTTATGAATAGTAATAACCACTTTTTGAAATTTTATAAATTTTATTTTTCAAAATGGACTTCATTTTTGGACTCAGAATATCGAAATTAGCCTAGGGTGAAATTTTGGTATTTTTCTGAAAACTTTCAATTTTTGATGAATAGTGAAACCACTAAGTGGTAGGTTAAAAACTGAATTTTTCATAAAACTTAATTTTACCGCTTCTGTGAATGGAATTTCAAAAATCCGAGAGACACGGTTAATATCAAGGACTAAAATGTGGTTCAATGAGATGAAAATAATTTTTTGGTGAATAGTAACTTTTTACTATTTTTACCGCGGTTAATAGTAAATAGGGTAACTAAGGGTAAATATGATATCAATATTACCCTAACACATGTCTTAATTCTATTGGACAAGTGTAATTCGACCAAAAACAAACTTAGGAATAAAATATGATCATTTAGGCCCACTTGGATTAGATTAGGACATTTATTATTAATTTATTTAAAGAAGGGTTAAAATAGTTAAAATCAAAGTTTAATAAGTAAATCATTTGTAATATGGAGTTATACATATGATAAATTCGACTATAAATATTCATTAGAAAGATAAAAAGATTTCCTACATAAGGGTATTTTATTTGTAATTTTTTGACATTAAATAATTTAATTTATTTATGACACAATGATGATGCAGTAATTATCTTATTAATGAAATATTGACATAATTGATGTTATAAACACCAAAATAAATGTAATTTGAGACTTTTTATGAATTCCACTAATTTTCTAGGTTACTATGATATATTAGTGTTGATTTAATCAACTTGGTTTGAACATATAATTCTGTTATGACTTTCAAAAAAATCATATATCAAATAGTGTCAAAATTGACACAAAATAGTTTTTAAATCAAATATTATATTATTAATTGTTATTTTATTCCTAAAAATCTAAGGTTCGGCCAAATGACTTAGATAACGATATATATATTAATAATAAACAATTTGGGGTTCGTTTGGCATGTTATAGTAAGTGTATTAACCATATAGTGAAAGAAAACAAAAAGACACGGTAAAAGTTAAATTAATTAACTTAGAGTTAAATCTAATTGATAAGGTTAAACTAATACCCTAAACTTGTCTAAATCTTATTGGTTTATAGGATTTCGACCCATACCCACTTTAGCTTCGAAATAAGACCCTTTGGAACCATTATAAACCGATTTTGACTTTAATATAAAATAATATTTTGAGATATTCCTAAGGTGCCCCTCTCCTCCCTTATAAAAGGGCACCTCCTCCCCCTCCTCCTCACACCAATTTGAGCACTCAAGCTCGGCCAAACCCTGCCATTTTCTCCTCTCCACTTCCCTAGAATAATCCTAGAGGTCCTGGTCTTCTCCAAAGACCAATCTTAGTTCCTTAAGTGGGGGATTCAAAGAGGCGTTCCAAAGAAGAGGTAATATCCATTACCGATCTTTTCAATTTCTTTCTTCTTCAACTTCTTATTCTTTAGTTGTTCCATAATAAAGTAATAACATCAGTATTACTTACATACTGATATGTTATTATAAATATGAAACAACCCTAATTCACCTTCTATCCATCTTACGGAAAAATGAAATCACCGCGCGTGCGTACGTACGGAATACCGTCTCCACGCCGTGGTGTAATCTATTTTCCACCATCACCTTACAAGGATGGGTATAATGGTGTAATGAGTAACTATATATGATTATAATGAAGTAATATTGATACTGAAATAATATATATATACTCCAATACAATTCCACGATCATAGGAACGATATCATCACTCGTGCGTACGTACGGAATACCGTCTCCACGATGTGATGCGACTCGTTCTACATGATCTTCATTTCATAATGATTATATAAATGAATTGAATGAATGAATATGGTATATACTACACTAATAACATTCTGTAAATGAATTACCTATAACCTAAAGATAAGAAAAAGAATTTATTCGACAAAACAAGCATAAGAACAAAAAGTTATAAAGACCCGAGTAACAAGTAACAATGAAATATTACTAACAAGAAGCTAATAATATGACCATATATGATATCATATCAGTATGTATGATTCTTGAATAAGTCAATAACATTATTTAAACCATTATACAGGAGCTTCGGACACGAACAAAGCAAATCGGACCTAAGGTAAGGGAAATATCACAATCTCATTTTTATCCGAGATTGTTTATTCGTAAGTATTCACTGGGGTGTATTTTATCATCCACATCCATTTTTCATCAATATTTAATATTATTTCCATCCACCTACAATTGTTTAAATCCATTTTTACCCTTCGGTGAGTTTTTAGTAATATGTATGAAAGGAATCTTTTGTCGTACGAGGTACTTTTTGACTTTTCCGACAAAAGTACGGAGAATGTTTTTTTTAACTTATACGGCATGGATGGATTTTTAAAACATTATTTCCAAGAAGCTTCCTTTACAAGTTATCAATTTTATTTTTAATCAACTTCTTTTATTTTAAAGTCGTATGACATGTTATGAAAGGAAAAATGTTTTTGAAGTAGAAAGGATATTTTCCTCAAGAATGGAGTTCAAGTATTTTATCAAAATTATTTTCCATCTAAGATAATAAAAGGGTTCTATTTTTATCCCTATTATTACATGGATTTGATTATGTTGTGATGGAAATATTTTTATGAATTACTTTATCTTATATGAATTGTTTTATGATGTCATGATGTTTCAAGAATCCCATTTTTGTTACATGTGTTATGCGATGATGTATGTTTTATGATTATGTGGCACACATAAGAAAGGATTCATTATAAGATGGGTGGGACCTATATCTCCCTCCAATGCATTGGGTAAAGATTTTATATCTCATGAGATAGACATGGCTGGAACGGAAGGTTATTTCGGTTCAGTGATACAGGACTGAAACGAGGAGTGAACTCGGTTCAGAAAGGGACTTTGTCCACTAAGATAGTCTTGGCAATGAGTCATGACTAACAAGAAATGATTTTCCATGATTATGTGTGCATGCCACAAAGTTTCAAGTTTTATGGGGATCTCATTTTCACTTCTATGATTTATTCCATGTTAAGATATTATGATCTCTTTTGCAGGTTTTGATTTTCAAAAAGATATGATATGATTTTTATTTCCTTTATTTGCCCTTGCTGAGCATTTGAGCTCACCCTTTTATGTTTTCTTTTCCCCAGGTCAGGAAGATGGATATTAAGTAGAATATGCTAAAAGGGACCCTAGATATGATGAAATAAATGGGAGACACTGTAGAAGATTTATGAACCAGTTGTTTATGTTTCCCAGTTTATAAAGACACTATACCTATACGATCCTTTGTGGTTTTGTCATATGTTGTAATAAGTGTGCTTCAATTTTTAAGTATTAACAATGTATGTAATGTATGGGTCGTTATACAGGAGAAAGGTAAGAATTCTTCAAAAAAGTCTGATGGTAAGAGAACTAAGTTTCCAGTTTGTGATAAATGTGGAAAAAGGCATGCTGTGGAATGTCTTCTGAATTCTGGAAAGTGCTACCGATGTGGGAAGATGGGACATAAGGCTCGTGATTGCACTGAAAAGGATCAAGGTGAAGGTAATAACAAATTCGATTTACAGTTAGTGAAGTGTTATAAGTGCAATGAGATGGGTCACTATGCAAACGAGTGTCCGACAAAGAGCTTGAGTGATGGGAAGCAGTTAGACTACAAGCAGAAAGGGGTGGTGAAATCCTTTTCAACTACTTCAGCAGATGTCGGGCCATCAAATGAAGTTGTATCAGGTAATTTGTTTGTATTTTCAGATTATGCCAGTGTGTTGTTTGATTCGGGGTCTACACATTCATTCATCTCTGAAACCTTTTATAGTGAAATGAGAATACCATCTCAAGAAATGACTCCTGAAATTTTGGTAAAAACACCTGGGGGGAATGTTGAGGCAAAAAGAATTTATAAGAATCTTCCTATCCTTATCTGTGGAAAGAACCTACTTGCAAACCTTATTATTCTACCTCTAGTAGAGTTTGATGTTATCCTGGGTATGGATTGGCTCTCTATCTACCATGCTAAGATTGACTGTAGAGCTAAAGAATTTTCTTTTCAGAAAGACTTTCAGTTTGTTTACAAGAATTAACCCTTACTGTTGATAACTTATCAAGAGTCCAAGAAACTTGTAAAAGATGGAAATGAATGTTACCATGCACACGTCGTTGAAAATAAAGGAACTATTCAGATTAATAATGTGCCAGTGGTAAATGAGTATCCTGATGTTTTTCCTGATGAGTTTCCTGGAATAATACCAGATCGGGAAGTTGAGTTTACTGTTGACTTAGTTCCTGATGCTAAGCCAATTTCAAAACCCCCTTATCGAATGGCACAAATTGAACTTTTAGAGTTGAAGGAGTAATTGCAAGATTTATTAGAGAAAGGTTTCATTAGACCTAGCACATCACCATGGGGTGCTCCTGTTTTGTTTGTTAAAAAGAAAGATGGTTCTATGAGACATTGCATTGATTATAGAGACTTGAATAACATCACTGTTAATAACAAATATCCTTTGCCTCATATCGATGATTTGTTTGATCAGCTCCAGGGAGCTCAGTTTTTTTCAAGGATTGACCTGAGATCGGGGTACCATCAGCTGAAGGTAAAGGAGGCAGATATTATGAAGACCACGTTCCGTACGAGATATGGCCATTATGAATTTGTATTAATGCCTTTTGGGCTACCCAATGCACCTACTGTATTCATGGACTTAATGAATAGAAATTTCCATGAGTTCTTGGATAAGTTTGTGGTGGTTTTCATTGATGATATTTTGGTGGTTTCTAAAAGTAAAGAGGAGCATGAGAGAAATTTAAGGGTTATCTTGCAAACCTTAAAAGAAAAGAAATTGTATGGGAAATTCAGCAAGTGTGAGTTTTGGTTGCAACAAATTTCTTTCCCTGGTCACATTGTTTCTAAAGATGGAATAACTGTTGATCCTGCAAAAACAAAAGTTGTGGAAGAATGGCCAAGACCCACAAATGTAACCGAGATTCATAGCTTCCTTGGATTGGCGGGCTATTACCGAAGGTTTGTTAGAAATTTTTCACGGTTATCTAGTCCAATGACTAAGCTAACTCGGAAGGGTGTTAAGTTTATCTGGACAAAAGAATGTGATGATTGTTTTCAGGAGTTTAAGAGAATATTGGTGAATGCTCCAGTTTTGGCACTTCCTTCTAGGAATGGTGAGTTTGTTATATACAGTGATGCTTCATTGAAAGGACTTGGTTGCGTCCTAATGCAGAATGATCAGGTAATTGCTTATGCTTCACGACAGTTGAAATCTCATGAGGTAAATTACCCTACTCATGATTTTGAATTAGCTGCTGTTGTTTTTTCTTTAAAAATTTGGATGCATCATTTGTATGGAGTAAAGTGTGAAATATATACCGATCAAAAAAGTTTCAAGTATATATTCACTCAGAAATAATTGAACATGAGACAAAGGAGATGGCTATAATTAATCAAGGATTATGATTGTACAATTCATTACCATCCGGGAAAAGCAAATAAAGTAGCTGATGCTTTGAGTCGAAAAAGTAATGCTTCATTAACAATGTTGCGTTTGGAACATGATTCTTTGGTTAAGGATTTGATGAAATTTGGCATAGAAGTTGTTGGTGCAGGAAGTCCTTCTGTTTTGTTTCAGGTATCAGTGAGATCATCTCTATCAGATAGAATCAAGCAAGCACAGAAGCAAGACAGTGAGTTGCAGAAAAAGGTAGAGCTGGTTCAGAAAGGTAAGTTGTCTGAATTCAACATTGATAATGGTTGTGTTTTGAGATTTGGGAAGAGATTGTGTGTGACTTGTGATTCATAGTTGAAGAGAGAGTTGTTATGTGAAGCTCATAGTTCTCCGTTTTCAGTTCATCCGGGCAGTAATAAGATGTATAGAGATCTGCGAGAGTATTACTGGTGGGATGGAATGAAAAGAGATATTGCTGATTTTACTGTGAAGTGTTTGACTTTTCAGAATGTTAAAGCAGAGCGGCAGTTACCGAAAGGGATGCTTCATCCTTTACCAGTGCCAGAGTGGAAATGGGAGAATATATCTATGGACTTTGTTGTTGGATTACCGAAGACATCTCGAGGTAATAATGCAATCTGGGTTATTGTTGATAGCTTGACCAAATCTGCTCATTTCCTTTCTATACGAGACACTTTCTCTCTTGATCAACTTTCACGTTTGTATCTTAAAGAGATAGTAAAGTTACATGGAGTTCCTCTCTCCATTGTATCGGATCGTGATCCCAGGTTTACTTCTATCTTTTGGAAAGGCCTTCAGAAGTCGTTGGGTACTGAATTAAATTTTAGTACAGCTTTTCATCCTCAATCAGATTGGCAGTCAGAATGAACAATTCAGACATTGGAGGATATGCTACGAGCTTGTTCTATGGATTATCAGGGAAGTTGGGACCAACATCTTTCTTTTGTTGTATTTTCATATAATAACAGTTTTCATTCCAGTATACAGATGGAACCATTTCAGGCATTATATGGGAAGCGGTGTTGAACTCCAGCTTTCTGGGATGAAGTGGGTGAAAGGAAGTTGATGGGACCAGAATTGGTAGAAGAGATGGTAGAAAAAGTTCAGCTGATTCAGAAACACATGAGAACAGCTCAGAGCAGGCAGAAGAGTTATGCGGATAACCGGAGGAAGGATCTATCTTTTGAGGTAGGTGATCATGTTTTTCTCAAAGTCTCACCATGGAAAAGGGTGATGCGATTTGGTAAAAAGTAAATCTGAGTCCAAGGTTCATTGGACCATATGAAATTCTAGAGAGAGTAGGATCAGTTGCATACCGAGTGGATTTACCTCCGAGTTTATCTCAGGTACACAATGTTTTTCACGTTTCGATGTTGAGAAAGTATATGCCAGATCCATCTCATGTTTTGAGTCCAGAGGTAGTTCACCTGGAAGAGAACATATCTTATGAGGAACAACCGGTCCAGATTCTTGACCACAGGGAGCAAGTGTTACGAAATAAGGTGATTAATCAGGTAAAGGTTTTGTGGAAAACCACATGATGGAAGAGGCAACATGGGAATCTGAAAATGCAATGAGGGATAAGTACCCCCATTTATTCGATAAGTAAATAAATTGCGGGGACACAATTTTCTAAAGGGGGGAAGGATGTAACATCCTATGTAAGTAATGAATAATAGATATTTTTATCTATGTATATTAATGATTAAGATAGTGTTTTAGAGTCTTAAAATGAAAATAAATCCAATCTTAAGCATGGAATACACTAATATTCTTAAAAGATTGTTTTACTGCCTTATGATGGAAAACCCTTTTTAAATCTATCTTTTGAAAATTTTATAAACTATGTTTGTCAAAAGAAACTTATTCTTTATTATTGGGACATCAAAATTTACTTTGTGTGAATTTTTGGTATTTTTCTGATAATGTTCATTTTTAATGAATAGTGAAAAATACTGCATTTTACATCAAAACTGCTTTTTAATCTAATTTATTTATATGATTAGATTATCTTTTGAATTGGTCTTAATGTGTAATATGAATATATTTTTACCATTTAATCCAATGTGGTCATTGGAATCAATTTCACTTTGAAATTGGACTCAAACTAGTGTCAATCTTTTGATACTTATTGTTTCATAAAAACATGCTATTTGATCTGACAGCGGGAATTAATTATTAAATTAATTAATGTGACTTATATGTTTTGAATTTTTTAAAATAGACTTCATTTTTGAATTCGTAATATCAAATATAGCTTAGGGTGAATTTTTGGTAATTTTCTGAAAATACGAAATAGAAATGGAAGTAGCGTTCATGCGTACGTACGACTTACCGTCTCCATGAACGGTGCATTTCATTTCTTACCTCTAAATGTGATGTAATATTATAAATACATGTATATGATGAATATATATGATATATATATTATCCAAATCATTAATATCATTCTGGATATAACAAACCTTTGACCAAATTAACAACATGTAAGTGTAAGAAGTCTATTTTTGACTTAAGAACCAAATACCGACAAAATGAACATTATTAACTTAAATGATTACATGATGTTCATAACATGGTATAAAAGGAATAATGAACTTGAAAAAGGTTCATAAGAAAGTAGAGATTAACTCAAGTTTATTATTCAGGAGATTAAAGAACGGTCGGGTCAAGTCAGATACGAGGTATGAGACTTCGTCTCAATCTCCTTTCATTGAGGCATATTTTATTTTATACACAACTTTCTTTTATACGGTGTATAAACCCCTTTGACTTTTCCATTTATTCAATAGGAATATTTTATATACGAATCATTTTACTAAATGACAAAAGGGAATGTTTTTGTCGTACGTATGCGGCGACAACGACTTCTATGCCGCCGTGACCTTTATTTGAGTTTCGGCTTCCTCTACAAGCCATACCTTTTTTTTAAAGAAAAATAAATACCATGTTTTACTTTTCTTTTATTTTTTGTATTGAAAATGGTTTTCATAATGTGTTTATATCAATGTGTTTTATTGATATCTTGTGATTGAAAGGTGGAAATGTTATGTTTCCTTTGTGCATGTTTTATGTGATTTGATTATGTTGAGGTTCTTGGGAATTATTATGAAGACGGGTGGTTCCGTGATAAACTAAGGGCGGGTGAGCCCGATATAGCTCTCCAATGCATCGGGTAACGTGATGGAGTGAAACGTTAAGGTTTCTCCGAAGATATTTTAGGGAATATACTATGATGGGTATTCCAAACGTAACCAAGAGGGTTACTCCCTACGTAAGAATGTTATGAATGCCTCAAGTTACCTTTATGTCTTATGATTTCTATGATTTATTCATGATTTGATGAGGTATGTTAATGTGTTTATGTTTTATGGGTAAAGTATGTTTTCACTCTTATGTATATATGTACCCATGTTTCCTTTCCATGTTTTTATAACCCATACTGAGCTTTTTATGCTCATCCCATGTTTTTTTGAAATGTTTTCACAGGTCAAGGGAAAGGTACATGATATGATGATAGTGTCAAGGAAGTGTCAAGAATGAATCCATGTTTTATTTTAAATATGTTTCCATTGATGGGAATGAAGAATACTATCTTTATGTAACCACTTTGTTTATATGTGGAATGTAATGCAAGTTTTATGATCTAATTCTCTAAAAATCTAAACCTGAAAAGATCCTCAATGTGTAATCTTGTAATAACTCAAGATTAAGTAATTTTTAAGGCTGGGGCCTTATATTGTCAACATATCATTTCATTATTGATTCATGTTGGAGAAGAGTTACAAACAACTCATCTAAGGAGATTTGAGTAGCCTTCCTATTCTCATCAATAACAGTTCTCTTAGACTCCCACTCATTAGGCATAATATCTATAATCTTATCCACAAGAGCTTCATCATCCAGACCTTTTTCTCCCATAGATTGTAGACTGTTCACAATTGTCATAAACACTTGTTGAACTTTGCAAATGGGTTCACCATAAGAAAAATTGAAACCATGATACTCAGATCTCAACATTTCGCTTCTTGTATCTATCACATTGGATGTACCAAAATGTGTAAATTCAAGTTTCTTCCATATACAGTTAGCTGTTTCACATGAAGAAATTTGGCTATATATGTTCCTTGTCATTGAACAATCTAAATTGTTGTGTACCTTGTAGTTCAATTGATAATCATGCTTCTCTGGGTTTGTGAAAGCACTTACTTCCTTATCGGGAATTTTATAACCTTCAGTAAGCATAACGAAATTTTCTACTCCAGTATTTATATCAAATGTCTTCATTCGATCTCTCCAGTATTCATAATCATTACAATAAAAAATTGGTGGTCTTGTAGGATTAAGGTTGTCGATCGAACGAACATTCATACCTGCCATCTATAAAAAAAATTCTTTCCACACAAACTTGTTAATAGGAAAAGTTCGGAATGAAGGAAGATATTCCTAATAAGATAAAGAAAATATATAATAATGAAAATTTTAGCAAGAAAAACTTATATGTTAGTATAAGTATTTCAGAGACCTGCTCTGATACCAATTATAGGATCGAAATAATGATGTAGATGCTCAATATACAAGAGGGGGAGGGGTGAATTGTACACATTAAAAATTACCTTAGACAAGGAAAGATCTATGTATAACAAATTTAAACTAAGAAAATTCACAACACCACTAATACCAATTAGAGAATTGGAACAAGATATGAAGTTATAAACTTCTAGTTCTATGCACATGGTTAAATCTGGATAGTGATTCTGAAAAATTGGTTTTGGAAATATGGATCCGGAAATTGAAACTTAACTAAAGCTTACAATATGAGATTCTACCTTAAAGAATATAGAATCTAAATGAATCACAGTATAAGTCTAAGGAAATATAATAAGGTTATACTTTCCTTATAATACAAAATGAAGTGTAAAAACATGTAGTAAAACTACAAGTAAAAATATGTAAATCTTTTGACCCAAAGAGAAGGGTATCCAACAACCTTGGATAATAGTCCCTTCATTTATACTTTCAATAAAGTTTGTCTTACCCACACCAGGGTAAGACCTCGATACGAAGATCAGAGTCTCTGCCTTGTTATCCATATAAGCCCTCAACTTCAAGGTAGTTGGAACCTCTGTCTTCCTCAGCAAGGAAGCCCTCGAACTTCAAGGTAGTCAGAACCTCTGTCTTCATATCCCCGAAAGCCCTCGAATGTAATCCCCAACATTCGGAGTCACACAAAGCAATATGAACGAGCGGTTTAGTACACACAAATCATGAAAAGCTTATCTCTCTAGAAATCACCTTAACAGTGTGTGGTCTCTAGAGTGATCATCTTTTTATTGAGCTCTTTAAAATGAGCTCTTATTTATAGGCTCAGTTGGAATGGTCGGCTCCCTCCTCCAATGGTCATATTTTCCTTAAAATTAGGAGGGACCTGTACACGTTTCACTAAACCAACATTTTTTTATAAACAGAATGGAAGAAATATTTTTATTACCAAACATGTGTAACTGAAAGCACGACATCGTTTTTCAATGAAACAAGTTTAAGAACAAGAAAAACTAGAATTTGGAATGTAAGTAAATAGATGTTCAGAGTCTAACCAAAATGAAATTCGATGTCTATAATAAAAGGATATTTGGATTCTGTTTTATAGGAATTCGGAACCTAAATTCTCTGGGAATCTGGAGTCTGAATTTCTATGGAAATTCGGATTGTGGTTTCACTAGAATTCATAATCTGAACTTACAAGGTTCGATGTCAAACTAGTAAATGTTCAGAGTCGAACTCATAAAAGTTCAGAGTCGAACTCATAGAAGTTCGGAGTCGAACTCATAGAAGTTCGGATTCAAACTCATAGAAGTTTGGAATCTAACTAATAAAATTTAGGAGTTGAACTCATAGATGTTCGGAGTCGAACTCATAGAAGTTCGGAGTCTAGAATTCAATGTTGAACTTTGTTAGAGTTCGTATCCAAAATTCGGAGTTGAACTTTGTTAGAGTTCGTATCCATAATTCGGAGTGAAACTTTATTAGAGTTCGTATCCAGAATTCGGAGTGGAACTTTATTAGAGTTCGTATTAGGAATTCAGAGTGGAACTTTATCAGAGTTCTTTTCCTGAATTCAGAGTGTAACTTTATTAGAGTTTGTATCTAGAATTCAGATCTTAAAATAGAATGCTTCACACCTTATCATTATATGATTCTAAGGTTTTGGATATGAATCCGAATATTATATTTACGAAAAAATATTGTAATGTGTAAGAAAATCTAGGTTAGGGTAAATTTCCTTAAGGAAGGAAATTTTCCTTATATAAGTAAAATATTGATTTTCTGAGGAATAAGGTGTTTTTTATTTTCAAAATAAGAAGTAATGGAAAAGTCATAAGGAAAACCATATTTACTCAACATTAATGTTTGATCTGAGGAAAAGGTAATATGTAAAGGTTGATTTTCATGATAGTAAAGGTTGATCTATGGTAATTGATGCATGTATGGGTCATTGAAAAGATTTATATGGGACACTCTAAAATATTGAGTGATATTTAAGGGTACTATACATTAACAAAATATAAATATTAAAATGTTGAATCTATTATTTTATGGATTAAAGAGAAATTTTAATATAATTTGATAGAGAATAAAGATAAAATCATGATTATGACATAATTTTGTAATCTTATAGATAATGAATAAAATAAGAGAATGGTTACACTTTATGAATACTGTAATGCATAAAAGAGTGAGTAATTTTTATAAGTAGTTAGAGGAAATATTTTTTCATGACATAAGGTATGTAGTCACATTGTGATGAATTGGATGAATATAAAGGTTGGACAGGTCAAAGAGAAGTTAATAATAGTTAAATGAGTATTTTTTGTCTGAATATGAATTTAAAATTAAAATTTTAACTTGAATAAAAGTCCCATTATATGAATGATATATGTGAACAAGTATCACACTTGATTATTTAATAGAGAGATAGATAGATAGATGAAAAGGGGAATAGAAGAACGTAGCTGATGTGTGCGTGTAGAGAAGTGTGCACCAAAAGGTAAATTAAAACAGGAATAATAAAAAAATAGAACATCCAATTGCACAATTAGAATAAAATATGTATAATTTTACATAGGTTGTTTGTCTGTGTGAAAATTACACCTATATATTTCATTTATAAAGAAAGATGAAGTTCATAAATATCTATATTGAAGAAGAATTTTTGGATAACTATAAAATAATTTTGTGACAAGTATTAATTCAAGAAAGGATAATCACAACCACTTATAAATATAATAAAATAGTTCTACTTATAAGGAGAATATTTCAGAGACATAATTATTGATATTTTTATATTAGGAGTAAAGGATATTACATTATTATATTTATCCACCTATGTGATTCTAGATTTATTGTGGTCATGGTTTTTACAACATCGTTACAAGGATTATCATCTAATTTTTCTTATCAAACCTTGAACATCAGGTGTTTATTTTTTTCGTTATCAGGTTTCTGTGAGTTCAATAAAAAGATCTATCACTCTAATAAATAATAGAATATGATTTAATCAAAAATCACAAAAGAGGATAAAAATATATATTTAACTAATTAACCCTCCTCTCAATGAACTTACACTATACCTTGGGATATCAAAAGTATTATCACACTAGTTATCATTACCTATGAAGATAAAGATGTTTCAATTTTCCTAAAAAATTGTTATTGAACAAAATTTATTACTAATTTTTTATCTATTTTTATAATCATGAATTCATTTATCTTTGGTTAATGATTTGGTCTCTAACATTATATTTGAAATATTGATATAATTATATTAGTGAAGAATAAGGGGATTAATACTTTCAATGTAAAGAATTTTTTTATTTGGAATGATCAGATGTTTTTTATCTTTCTTCAATCAGTCCCAATGTTTTGGTATCTTATAAAAATTATTTATTCCTCAATTTAAAGGTTCCTTAATGATGGTAAAAGAGAAAATGAATTTGGAGAATAATGGTGGTGCTAAATATTTCATCATTCCATTAAATAAAAAAATATTTTCTCATATTTAAAGGGATCAAGACAAAAAATATCATTTTGGATAAGTTGGAAAATATTTATGTGGTGAATGAGAAGGTGACACATGACAAGATATGTGTTTTTAGAAAAAACTATAAATCCCAGAAGTTAAATGATGAGGAATGAATAAATGGTAATTTATAATAGTTAATGGTGTTTTTTGTACTATTAGTGATTTTAGTGGGACAATATTATATTCTATGGTAGTTATAAAGATAATATATATTTCTTTAGATATGTTTGATAGAAATGTATAGATTATTGAATATATTGATTCTTATATGATTCCATTTTTTAATTTTTATATTATTATGATATATTATGAAATTTATAAGGGAAGCATTTTTAAGAAGAAAAGAACGGATGATTCAAAAAATTAATTAGGGGATTTAAATTAAGAGATAATTAAGATATATATTGATTTATATGAGGAAAAATATATTTATGAAGAATATTTTGAAATTAAATTCAACATAATAATTCTATTTATTTTTATAATTGTGAAAATAGGCAGAGTAAATTTTAAGGTAAATATACCATTTAATGATATTTGAGTGTAGATATTAAAATTTTTATTGAAACCTAGCCAAGATTGATAGATGATTAAGCATGTTAAGATGATGACCAGATGATAAGAAGTTCCTTAGTGAATAAATACTCAAAAAATTACTCAAAGGGGAAAGTTAAGAATATATTTAGAGTTAAGAAAAAAAAATGCATATCAAATATTTCAGACAATGATAATAATGAGGAAGATAAAGAAGAAAAAATTTCATGTTGATTTGGAGAAATGAATCTAATTTTAATGGTTAATAAAGAAATAAAATCAAAATTCATGAGAGCGAAAAAAATGATCATGATGAAAAAATAAAATATATTTCACGATAAAGTGATAGCTAAAATAATATCTCTTATATATTTATCAATTTAAAAAGAAGAAAAATTTTATGACTAAGGATTTTCAATTATCTGTTAATAATTGACTCTTATATATTAAAAACGAGTAAAATATAATAAATTAAATTAAAAAAATGTGTAAGTTTCATACTAAATAAATGATTAATTTTAAATCTAAAATGGATTATAATGTTATAGGTAATGTGAAGTACCTTGAAACTGTTTGTAAAAAATTTATAGAGGCTCAAAATGAACTAAATAAATTCAATATAAACTAAAAAATAATGTGTAAGATGTTCGAGAAAGATCAAAGGAAATGATTTCAGAAATATTTTGAAGTTTCAAAAATATTAAATTTAAGTAAGTAAAATCCCATATTCAGATCCACTAACTGGATAATTGGGTCGGTTCTCCACTTGAACACAGGTTCACGTCCCCATATGTTAGAGGCTACTGAATAGATATGTGAGTCTAATGAAACACATAGAGAGACTATACCCTCTTCATCAAAGTGATCCATATATAATAAATTAAGAAAAAATATATCAACAAAAAAGATAATCATGCATTAAAAAAATTATTTTCCAAAACTGAGTACATGCCTACAAAAAAAATTAAATATTTCCGTTCAAGTAATATAGTTCCAAGTGTAATTGAAATTCAATAAAATACACGCTGAATAATAAAAAAATAAGTTTCCAAACCAATTCAATTTCTCCCATCCATGCATGTCCCTAAGCCCAAAATCAACCTTTAAATATAGGTCCTTTTGTACCCTCCTGATCTGCAACCATGAAGTTTACATGGGTGCCCAATGGCGGCCAGACCAAGGTGTGGGTACTACTCAATGGTGTCTACAAAAACCTCCAGTCAAATACAATGTATTTACAAGGAGAAATAAATAAATAAAAAATATAATAAAATAGGTTACATCATTGGACACTTATTAGATCAATTATTTTCATTCCTAGCTCCACGTTTTACACATTTTTATGAAACCTGCTTCATCATGTGCTCGAAATCTAAGCCATGGGTCAAAGTGGAATCGGTAGATAAACAAGGATCCCATGCAATGAATCTGACTAGGATTAGTAAATCTATGTATGAAGATCCTAACATGGATATGGAATACAATGCCCATACCCTTGGGTTCAGATGAATCTGTCTATTCCCCAAAAAACTACTTTGCATAGGGTCTCCTGGAAAATCCCTATGTCCCACCCATGATAGGGGAGTACCAATCCAACATCTCAGGATCCATTTTTTTCATACACATAGGCTCATCATCATTAACCATTTCATTAAATAAACTAATAAGCGTGAACCATTTTCATTTCCTAAAATTTCCATTGTTCTTCATGATTATTATGTTCTCAATTCCCAAACATTTTCCTATTTTACAATTTCAATACATAATAAATTTTTATCACCCGTTCCACTCCATTTAACTATGAGTTCAATCCCCATTAACCAATTATCACATACATATATTTACATACTATTATTTACTAAATTCTTCAAGTCAAGAAAAACAACCATTATTTCCATTTTACCAGGATAATCACATTAAAAATTGGTTTAATTTCATAAACCCCCCAAATTTATCATTCATCATACCAATATTTAATGTTCACGGGATTCATCCACCACATGGTTTCCCATAGGCCCTGTATAGTAATCCTCACCGGATCCCACATGGATCTTTAGGGATACAACATAACATTTTGTTACACAATTAATCATTTCCTATCTAGGAATATAAATATATAAAAAGAATATACCACAACATAACCACATACACAATAAATAGGGATAGAATACTATGAGATATAAATATTAGAACACATAACTAAATATAATATACATATGGTTTATTAAGGAATGTGGAGTTTTAGAATCACCCAGATATTTGATTCACACCCAAGTACACTCCAATAAATTAATAATGAAAAGTGAAACATCCCATGGAATATTTGGAGGGATACATTCGTCACCATGATACTATAAAGGATAATAGGGAATCAATTTATGTTTAATCCCTTAAATACTAAAGGGGATGTAAATTTTCTCCTCTTTAATGTGGCACATGATTTGGCAGCATGTTTTTCCAAATGATGTCCCACCCTCTATTAATGATAGGGGGCCAGGTCACACAGTCTCCAAGGAGCCCGTATAGTTTTAAAGGCCATGCAGTTTACCTGAGAAATGTATCCATACAAGTTCAAATAGATTTTAGGCTCCCCATTACACATATTTCAAACTATGTACCACCCCCCTTATAATATGGATGGTTATGGTGCAAAATTTCTACTAAAAATGAAACAACCAGGTGCCCTACCAAGAATCGCCTATCATCCTCCCGCTCCATTTCCTAGACACCAAAACTCCTTCCAGGCACACCATATTCCCAATACTAATTTAATTAAACAAAAAAGAATTATTTTAGTCAAAACATAAAATGAAAATACCTCATTATATGTTTAGGATCACATAACCTCACCACTATATACTGGATCTTCCTTGAGCCTCACTCCTAATAATTATTGAGCTTTCATGGTAAAAAGATCAAGCCACTATGCCTACATATTCTCCTCCCACTCCCATGTTTCCTTTTAAACATTACCATGCTTCCACAACACTTTAACCAACAAAATAGCATTACCTAAAAATATTCTATCACTTCGATCCACAATATAAACCACATGCTCCTCAGAGAATGCATCATCCTCACGATTAACATCATCAACTACGATCAGATGAGAATGGTCAAGGTGATAATGTTTTATATGTGGCACATGAAAAACATTGTTCATCCAACCTTACCACTAGGGGTGAAAAAACATGTATCCCATTGGTCAGATCCATTCCAAAATATTAAATGAATATAAAACCTGACCACCAACTTACCTTATTATTGAATCTAGTGGTGCCCCAATCTAGGAAACACCCGATGGAGTATACAATTACCCACTACAAACTAGATGGTTCAATGATGTCGATAAAAATATTTATTATTCATGATCCTTTCTATATCCACATTCATCTAAATAAACTTAAACTTCTCTCAGGCCTCCTACGTGAGACTCGTCCAAAAAACTCTGGTTCCCCAACATCTTGAAATGCAATGGCGATGTACACTGCCTGTCATAGAGCACCCCACATGGTTTCATTTGAATAGTCTCCTGGTAGCTATTTTTTTAGGAGAACTCAAAAATCACTAGGTTCTTTACCCAGCTTCCATGAAAAATAATTACACATGCTCTCAGCATGTCCACAAGAACCTAAATAGCATGTTGTGTTGGCCTCTCTTTATATGTGTGTAAAATCATACTTAGAATCATCGAGGAACCAATCACCTTCTATAAGTTTATCTTGAAGAATGATGAAAAGCATAGATAATGATTGGAAACAACACTCTGAGTTACCCCATTCAATTGTACTATCTCCCAAACATACATGTAACCCAACTAATCAACAGTTAAAATTTATTTAAATGGTAAGAAATGTTCAAAATTTTCAAATTTATTTTTAATTACCCATAACATTTCATCCATCCATGGTTTACTCAGAAGACCAACAATAATGTTTGTGGTGGCATTAACCCACTACCATTCTGAAATGATAATAGTCTATAAAATACCTCCCAGATTCTTATTAAAGATAAAAAATATTAACATACCTAGATATTACATCACTTTAGATGAATATTTAGTACATTTCAAAAATACATGCCTGAGTAATGTAATAGTTTAGTATCTATTAAAACATGGAGTTAAATCTTTCATACTTGTGAAATATCTTCCAAATATTCCTTAAATATCTACACATTTATTAATTCTACCTAAAACCATTCTTTATAACCTGGATAAATGAAACATAAGAATGAGGTGAGCTCAAATACATAGTAGGTGTAAATAAAGAAAATGCGTAAGAATAACATGAACAAAGGGGTACGGAAATAGATCATAACATTTAAAGATAATAACCATGAATATCTGAGATCATAGTAATGATTTTCAGTTCATAAGACAAGAATCCTAAGTAAATATAGAACATAATCCATGAAATCATAACATCAGAATAGATCCTAGAACTGTGGAAAACACATATAAAAACTCTATATCAAGGTGGACTATGAAGGCCTTTAAAATATGCTAGGATTGGGGTAATCACTCAAGTAACTACTTCAAAAATGATATTCCCTCCAGTATACCCTCTAATTTTGGGCTTGATATTTCCTCAAATGTGCCCTCTTATTTTGGGTTTGGTATATCCTCATGTTTAACCTATTGTTTCAAGATTCAGATTTCCTCTTGTTTACCAACTTATTTCGGGCTTGGTATTTCCTCCCATATACCTTATTTTTTAGGGATTGGGATGTTATCCCTTTCACCCTCTTGTTTTGGGATTGGGATGTCCTCCCATGTATACTTTGGCTCATAAAACATTTATCAATACCAAATTCATTGGATGGAGATATAGGTTCCACCCATTTCATTATGAAATCATATATACATGTTCCGCAAAATCATAAAAAATCATATCGTAACCAATGAAATGAAATGGGTATAATAAACATATAAAAATATCATTACCTATGGAAAAGATATATGTTTAATAATCATTTCATCAAAATAATAACTTGTGAAAGAGAAACTAATTTCTATACACATAACAGGTGAAAGAGAAATAGACTTCATAAACATAAAACCTTAGAAAGAGAAGCGGGTTTCATAAAAAACATTACATTAAGCATAACCCATTCATGGAAAGGATATTAATGGAACCTATATATCATTTACTTTAAGGTCATTAGAAATGTCAACAGATGTCATCTGAGATGAAAAATAATTTTGAAATATCATTCCAAAACATTTCTTAAGGAAAATATCATTTCTTCTTTGAAAAAGTCTTTTTAAAATATAAAACTATCTGCTAATAATTTAAAAATATATATCTTTAAAATATATAAATAAAACACGAATTATTTGAATTTTTTTTTTCCTTGAATACTTATAAAATATGCATTTAAATATTTTGAAAAAAAATTTCTTCGATAACACTTTGAAAAATAATAAAGAATGATAATTTTTTTTCAAAATTATTTATTTCAAAATACTTTGAGAACATATAAATATTACTTGAAAACATTTTGAAAACTATTTTCCTTGAAATTAACTTGAAAAATTATAAATAATTCTTGAAAAAATTTTGAAATCCGTTTTCCATGATATCTTATAAAAGATGTTTGAAAACATTTTGAAAATAATTTTTCATCAAAATCTATTTTAAAAACATTTTCATAGAAAACAACCGTTAAACATGGAAAAAAATTCAAATGATTGACGATGGATAAATCCATCTATGTCGTATGTTTCTAAAAGAACATTTTTTTGCATGGTAAAAAGGATATAATATTTTCTCATTTAGAAAGAGATAAGAAGATTACTTTGAAATAATTGGTAAAATATGAAAGGGTAGATATGTATTTTAAAGATCATATGTGATTAGTATGATGTTCTTGGAATCCCTTTTTAGAAAACATGTCTTTGAAGTAACACAGATTTCCAACCAAATAGAGGGTAAAGTTAGGATTTCTTAAAAACACTTTCCGAACTATCTTATATATCAAATATTAAACAATGTTACCACTACAAGAATATAGCATGAATAAATATAGGGGGATGGAAATTTCTTAATTTCTTGATAGTTGTAACATATTAATTCATCAATGGAATCATAATCATAAACAATCTCTAAATGCGATGGTTTTGTTTCAATAAACTCTTATCACTTGGTAATGTGGGATCATACTCTCCATGTAAGAAAAGAAAATCACATGAAGATTAAAATATCTTGAAAAAATATGGTTCCTTTTATAACATGGTAAATGAAATTATATATAACTCAATAGGTAATTTATTTGCCTAAAAAACATGATCCTCAAGGAAGGAAAATTGACACACAACTATTTCACCGATTTGGTAAATTTTGAAACATAATCCACATGAATGAAAGATCATAAAATGGATATGTGAATAAACATAAATATAAGTATAAGATACATTGAATAAAATCATGTGATGTACATACATCATAAAAAAAACTAATAGTGGCAATATCATGTATCACATGAAAATAAAAAGTGAGATGAAATCCTCGTACCTTGTGTCTTCACTCCCATCGTACTTATTCAAACCACCACTTAATTGGGTTTCTCGTTTTGTCTTGGACCAATGGATTCCTTGGATTAAATTATTCGTAATGAAATGACTATATGAGTATGGAAGGGATTCTAGGAAGTGGATTGGGTAGATCTTGGAAGAACATAAGAGGTTCTAGATGTGCGATGAAGAGTGAGAGGTGGTGAACTTTTATTGGGAAGGAAAATGACTCACTTGTAATTTTTCAAAACAAGTTTTCTGTAAACATGTTTTCAGCTAAAAAATTTCATGAAAACCCAAAATAAATCAGTAATGGAATTTAATGGGATATTAATGGACATAAATGGGTTTTGGATATGGGTCTAGTCTATTGGGCCACCTAAGAATGAGGTTTAGTCCCTAATTATGCATTATTAGACCTTAATCGTTGTGATTAATTTTAATCACTTTTACTACTATTTTTGGTAAATAATTTAATTGATATATTTAGAGTCTAAAAATTATACATATTATAACGGTGTATATATGTTTTTTGAAATTAAATTCAGAGATGCAGAAAAAATTATGATTATTGTTAATCTGGCAGACGAGAAGAAATACTCGGTTCTTAAAGAAGAGAAATGTTCAAAATCATGTTTTGTTTTTATATTACCATTCAAATTGAAATTTATTATAATCAAATAAATGGTTTTAACATATTTATAATTGATATAATGTGACCATAAAATAAAATTATAGTATAATTTAACAATGAAAATTATTTAAATCAAAAGGCAGTTATTAACTAAAACATAGTATTTTTCAGTATTCATTAAACAATGATGTTTCTCAGAAAAATCCCAAAAAATAACCCTAAGATAATTTCAACATTATAATTTCAAAAATTATGATTATTTTATCAAATTAAATTTCTAAATTAATCTAAAATTTATTTTATTATTAAAAGTGATACATTTGAGAAAATTGTATTTTTATACATAAAAAGACTTTACGAAAAATATTATATTGTATTACCAATATGTTTTACCTATATAAATAAATTATAAATAATATTTGAAAATTATTTATTTATATTCAATGTTCTATGTTTAAGGTCTTGGTTATAATTATCCCATTTAAATAATTATAACAGGAAAATGTTGTTTCATAGAAACATCAGTGATGCGTGAAATGTATGCCATGTCGGTATTGTGGGTGGTAAAAGATATGTAGGTATTTAAAGTAGAGAAAGCCAAGTTGGTAATTTATGTAGCACAATACAAGTCAGTAATATATGTAGCACATGGAAAGTCTGTGTTGTGGGGAAAAATATTTGATTTAGTGTTTTAATATATATATATATATATATATATATATATATAGAACTATTTCCGTTGTAAGAGGAAATGAAAAACATCAATGAGATAAATTAAATAAAAAGATAATAATTCATTAAATATCAGGTTTTTGCATTGTACCCCCCTTAAAATTAATTTCTTCCTCAGAATTCATCTAGGTTGTCAAAGGATTAATTCTTGAATGTTTTATTATTAGAAACCGAAATCATAAAATTGAACACTAAAAATTCCCTTAAAAGAGATATTTGGGACCATAACGGTTACCCAAATAAATAAATAATTGAGTTTCCAAAAAAGATAACATAGGTTGGAAGTGAAATCATGGATATAGAAGAAAAATAAAACTATCATGTCTTGATTGAGATTGATAAAAACAAGATCTGTGGAAAGATAAAAAATAAGAAATCCAAAAATCTTTTATGACATAGGGGACCTTCTCATTAATCAGAAATGAAGGTACTAGGATAAATATTTTTGTTTCAAGATCCTTTTTTTTAAGTTGAAAAATTCTCATGAAAACATATACTTGCATGATTTCAGGAAACCCATACCCATTGTTGTCCCTTATTCCACTTAATATCGTTCTATAATAAAAAAGGTAACCTTTTCATTCCTGATATACTAACAAATAATTATATCCAAGATATTCCATCCCATTTATCATCGGTTTTCATAATAAAAAATTTTTATGAGTAGGGTATCCAATATTCATATATCATTGTATGGAGGGATAACCCATTAATCATATTGACTTCATCGTACGTCTAAATTAAACTTTCTATATATTCATAACCTCACAACCCTCCTAAAAGATTAAAATACAATGATTTATAAATAAATAAATGAAATCAGATTAACATTGATCCCTCATATATCAAAAAGTAAAACATGTTTTTCAAATTCAAAGCATGTGAATACCATTATCATATATTCCCTTGATATATGGTAATAACCTTAATTACTGTAAATCCTTTTTGAAAACATGCAAGATTCCGTATTTCGATGATTACTTGATATATTATTTTAATCCAAGAAGTCTTAAAATTTAGCATGTATGACATAGAACAATTTTTCAACCACCCAACAATCAGATCCATGGAAATTAGTATCATCCAATTCACTTATTTAAATCAAACATTTCTCTTATCTAAAAATAATTATCTTAACATTAAAACACCTTAAGTGTTTTCTTTCCATCAATATTGTTCTTTTCATGAATATAACATTTCTAATAAATCAATTTTCTTTTTCATCATAACTATTAAACATATTATTTTAAATCGATAGCGAAAAAATAAACTGAAAAATCCTCATATAATTCCCCATTAACAATTTTCACTCTATAACACTTTTTCCCATAGAGATAACGTCTTCCCCTTCATTTGAGTTATCCTAAAATTTAATCTTCCCTTATTATTAACATGTAGGAATCCAACTTCCTTTTTATCCTTTTAATATTAACATTTATAAAATTCTATCTCCCTCTTATGAAATGTGTTAGGAATATCACCAATGTACACATTGTTAATCATATTCCATGATATCCAATTTTCATAATCTCAATATCTTTCCCTCCAGTCGTTAGAATATTTATTTTCTAATAATCACTAGATTTTCCATCAGACTTAATGTTAACCTAGTACCTTATAGTCTCATCCATTAACTAAAACCGAGAAGCATTGTGTGAGAATTACTTATCATAAAAGAAAACCACATAGCCACGAAACAATTTTATTATGGGCTGTTTAAATCACTACACCTTCTATAATATATGACACCCTTAGTTCACCCTATTTTGTTCATATAAAACTTATATATAAATCTATCATGATGGTTCATGAAGAGTTTGGGAATTCCCAATTCATTTCCCCCTAGAGTGGAAAACATGGTGTACAACATGGCCCACTATCGTGTACCAAAATACCCTAAATTAGACCCGAAACATCTTGTTGGATTTGTTACCCCTAGGTACATCTGTTCTAAATCCAGATTAAATTGTAGTATCAAAACATGGATGTATTTCTGGGGTACCACTCACTATATACTTTACCAAAATCCATGGACGTTTTCCAAAATGTGCACTCATCCTTATACTTATCTTTAAAGACATCGCTAGACATATGCTTAGAAATATATATAGGGATATCACAAATTTTTTCTAATCCCTGTTTCAAATGATTGAAAAAATGGTAAATAACTCGAGCATAACTTTTGGAGATCATAACATGCATATCAGAGATCATATTAAATACTAGAAGTTCGTAATACCTAAATCATATGGAAGTATTGAACATAATCTGTAAAAACATAACATAAGAATAAAACATGTAATTGTGGAAAACACATAAAAAACCACATGTCAAGGCGGGCTAACAAAGCCTTTTTAACATGTTAGTCTAGGGTTAATCACCTTGGTACTTGCTTCGGGATTGCTATGGACTCCCATGTACCCTCTTTTGTTTAGTTTGGGATGTCATCCCATTTAAGATCAGATTTTGGGAAAGGGATTTCTTACTGTTTACCATCTTGTTTCGGGCTTGGGATTTCCTTCTGTATACACTCTTATTTCGGCCTTGGGATTCTCTCTTTTGTACCCTCTTTTTTCATGACTGGGATATCCTCTCATGTACCCTTTGATTTTATAAACCATTTATTATTACCCAATTAATTAGAGGAGGATATTGGTCCCACCCATATTATAATCAAATCATACATTCATGTTCCACAAAATCATAAACAACTATATATTAACTCATAAAATGAAATGGGTATCATAAACATATAAACATATCATAACCAATAGAAAATATATAGGTTTCATAATCATTTCCTCAAAATATAATCTTGTGAAATAGAAATGAATTTCATAAACAAATAACCCATGAAAGAGAAATATACTTCACAAACATAAAACCCATGAAAGAGAAACCTGTTTCATAAATAGTATGAAATTAATCACAACCCGTTTATATAAAGGATATGAATGGAACCTTTAGATCATTTAATATAATAGAATCATTAACATCAATAGATTTTAGCTTAGATGTAAAATAATTTAGAAATATATATTTAAAAAATTTCGTTAGGAATGTATCCTTTAATATTTGGAAAAGACCATTAAATACATAAAACCATTTTCTAATCATTTTCATTGAAAATAAATTTAAAACATGTAATGAATACGTGAAATAATTTAAACATCTATTCCCTTAACATCCAAAAAATAAGCATCAAATAATTTTAAAAACATTTTACTTTGAAAAAACATTGAAAACTTATAATGAAATCCTGAAAAAAAATTAAAATAATTTATTTGAAAATAGTTTGAAAACCTATAAATAGTTCATGAAAATGTTTTTAGAACTATTTTACCAAAAACAATTTATTATATCTTATAAATAAATCTTTAAAACATTTTGAAAACCATTTTTATAGAAAATACATTGAAAATATTTAAATAAATCTTGAAAACATGATGAAATCCATTTTCCTCCATTAATTATAAAAGATGCTTGAAAATTTTTTGAAATCCATTTTCCATGAAAACTTATAAAAGAAGTTTGGACACATTTTGAGAACCATTATCCATGAAAATATAATATATTTTTTTAAGAATAACCTCTAAACATGAAAAAACAATATTTGAATGATTGATAGTGGATAAATCTGTACATGTCATTGAAGATAAAAGGAGCATTATTTTATCACGGTAAAAGGACAAATAATCACCTCATTTGGAAATGGACAAGAAAATTCCTCTGAAAATTTTGGTAAAAGAAAAAATGGTTAAGAATTTATTTTAATGATCAAAGGATATTATTATAATTCTATTGGAAACCTTTTTTAGAAAACATGGTTTTGAAGGAATATATAATTCCAATCTATGTTAGGGTAATGTCAAGAATTTTTAAAAACATTTTCTTAACTATCTTATATATAAATGAGTTAAAAATGGAACCACTACATGTATATAGACTGAATAAAAATAAGATGATACTATTCAAGAATTTCTTAAGAGATTTACCATGGGAATTCAGTAATAGATCATAAATGTAATCAAGATCAAAATGTGATGAGATTGTTTCAAAAAACTCTTATCACTTGGTAATTTGGCATCATACTCTCCTTGTTAGAAAAGAAAATTACATAAAGATTAATATATAATTAAAATAATAAGGATCATGATATAAAATCTGAAATCAAAGTATATACACCTTAGGAGAGAATTCATGTCCATAAAAAAACATGATTCTCAAGGAAGGAAAATGAAGACAAAACTATTTCACTGATTTGGTATCTTTTGAAACATAATCCCCATGAAAGATAGATCATAAAATGGATATGAAAATACCCACAAATCTATGTATATGATACTTAGAATAAAATATTGGATATTACATAAATCACATAAAAAATAAATATTGGTGAATATATCATGTATCTCACAAAAATAAAATGTGATATGAAATCCCCATACCTTGTTTCTTGACTCTCGTCATACTCATTCAAACTCCTCTAAATCAAGTAACTCTTTTTTGATTGTTCCTAAAGGATTACTTGGATTTCATTATGCCCAATTAAAGGATTATAAGAGGAAGGTAGGGATATTGGAAAGTGTATTGAGAATATCTTGGCCAATCCTAATAGGTTTGGCAGGTGTGAATAATAGGGATAGGTGGTGGCTTTTTATAGGTAAGGAAAATGACTCACATGGAATTTTTAAATATAAGTTAGGTGTACACATGTTCTTATATTAAAAAAACATTCCAAACTAACCTTAATAAATTATGGAAGGTTTATTAGAGAATAATGGATATACAATGGGTTTTGGAGAAGTTTCTAGGTTATTTGGGCCCCTTAGAATGAGGTTTAGTCCCTAATTAAGCATAATTTAACCTGAATCATTGTGATTAATTTTAATGACTTTTACAAATATTTTTTGTAAAAAATTATGTTGATCTTATAATAATATAAATATTATATTTACTTCAATGGTGTATGTTAATTTTTCAAAATTCAATTCAAATAAGTATCAAAATTAATATTATTGTTATTCCCGTAGACGAGACAAAATAATATGTTTTTAAATTTATAAAATGTTCAAATGTTTGTTGTGTTTTTATATTAAAATTCCAAATGAAATTGATTATAATTACAAATAATGTTATTAGAAGATTTATTATTGATCTAATGTGACCAAAATAAAAATTTGAACAATAATTTAACATTAATAATTATTTAAATGAAAAGGATGTTATTAACTAAAACACATTATTTTTCACTATTCATCAAAAACTGATGTTTCATAGAAAAATACAAAAAATTTACCCTAAGCTAATTTCAACATTATAAATTAAAAAATAAAATTTATTTTATCAAATAAAATTTCTAATTGCATCTAAATTTTTTATTATTATTAAAAGTGGTTCATTCGAGAAAATTATATTTTAAAACATAGAAGGACTTTACAAAAAATCATATCCTTCATTACCAATTTGGTTTACCTATATAATGAAATTATAAATAAAATTTAAAAATTAGTTATTAAAATTCACATAAATAATTTTAATGGCTATGTTATAATTATCTCATTTAAATAATTATATCAAAAAAATTTGTTTCATAGAAACATCAGTGTTGTGTGTAATGTATGCCAAGTTAGTGTTGGAGGGAGAAAAAGGAATGTTTGTATTGTGTGTAGCGCAAGCTAAGTGGGTAATGTCTGTAGTGAAATCCAAGTCCATAATTCATATAGCTCAAGCCAAGTCAGTGTTGTCTGAAAGTAATATTTTACTGAGTGTTATAATATATATGTATATATATGGAACTATTTATAGTAAAATGTGAAACTAAAAATATCAAAAAGATAAATTAATTTGAAAAAAAGTAATTTACAAGATATTGGTATGTTACACTAATGCTTGGCCTTCACCTACTGATAGGAGTAGCACCACATCATGAAACATGAAACCTATTTAATAATAGATAACCACTAATTATATCCACAAAGATCATGCCATATTTTGGTTAAACCAGGCTGAACCACCCACATTGAGGATGTAACTCATGAAAAAACTTCGCTCCCATACATGTAGGAAAAAAATACATCCATGAACATATACAATCTTATCCTCACTAATAGTCCATTTGAAAGATGACTTCTCATCTTAAAGGCTTTCTCTCGATGATAAACACTATGGAACCACATATTTCCTATCCTTAACCTGAATAAGAAAGGTGGACTCAACTACCAAGGATGTGAGTATCGTCGAACCCTAGACATCCTTAACCTCTATATACATTTTAGTGAACAAATCCATCATCTTCCACTCAGAACTAGACTCTTGAAGTGCCTAACTCTATGTATTTTTTCTTAAAGAGTTACCAAAATTGTTCCATTTTCTTGGTTTATAGTATAACTAAAAATTGAAGTATTTCATACACTCGACGCATGTTTATTTTTGGAGGTTCAAATCCAACTGAAAACAAATATACTTAGGGATTTTAACGTTATTATACATCATAAATCATTCACCCAACTGGTAATTCCTCGAACACATTAATCATAAACAAATTTGACCAATTCGATTTCATGTGTAGGGTTATTTCCTTCATATGACCATAACCTTTGAGACATATTCGCCATGATTAGGTCATCGTGCATCAACACTACTCCTATTCAGACCCCAAGCACATTAAAAAACAAGGTACACACTTTAACTCGCTCGGGTAGGATCATGATAGACATGGTTTTCAAATGTTTCATCAGATCCTGGAAAGAATTATCACATAATAAAGAATATTATAACATTAATCATTTTTTTCAAGACCATAAGTGGTGCTTCATAGTGAGATAATTCATTGATAAAACTTCAGTAATAGCCTACCAATCCTAATAATCTTATGATTTCAAAAATATTCTTGGTATACTCCCACGAGTCAACTTATTTCACTTTTTCTAGGTCTATCAACACACCTCTCTTATAGATAATCCGACTGAAGAAATGAACATTTTCAATCCAGAAAATACACTTGGATATCTTAATCTAATGTCGATGATATCAATGTATACTCAAGATGATTTCAAGATATTTGGAATATCTTCAAGTTTTTTGGTGTACAAAAATACTCCATTTAAAAAATACCATCAAAATTATCCTATAATGGGTGGAAGATTTAGTTTATTAATTCCATAAACACTGCTGTAGTTTTCCTCAACCTGAATGGTATCACAACGAACTCATAAAAATCATACATCCTCCAAAAAGTAGTCCGAATGATGTCATAAAGTATCACACTTAAATGATGATATTCAGAACTCAGATCAATCTTAGAGAACACAAAAGAAACTCTATGTCGGTAAATAATATCATTGATACATAGTAGAAGATAACAATTCATAAATTTCATTCCCTTTATCATCCTGAAATCGACGCACAAGTGAAACAATCCATCCACATTCCTAGCAAACAAAACTGGAGACCCCCAAGGTGACATACTTGGATGAATAAACCCTTTAGTCTCCACTTCCCTTAACTAATTATATATTTCTCTATGTTCTTTAGGTTCTATTTTATATTTCATAATGGAAACTGACTAATATCCATGAAGCAAGTCAATCATGAACCCAATCTCTCTCTCTCTATCTATCTCTCACGCGGTAACCATATGAAGTCCTTGGTAAAAACATCGTAGGATCGATAACTTAAAGGATTAAGGATATCAAACTATAATTCCCCATCACCGATCACAAGACTTGACACTTTGACCATGATCTATCCTATGTATTGATAAACTAGACTTGCATGTCCTCCCAAGATATCACATTACCCATAGAGAACATAAGTGTCACCCTTAATGGGACATGAAAATTAATATTCAGTAGTAACATAAGATATGGGCTTGGTACTACACCAACTAATCCATAACGAATATTAGGTCAGAACCAGGCATCTCAAGCATAATCAAGTCCCAAAAGAAAAGTCACCCAAAATCCTAGTGATAGAAATCCTTATATTGTTGTATATTTTTTCTCGTACTTCTAACGGTGTGTCTAAAAACATAACCCCAAACAGATATTCCCCCTCTAGTCCCAATAAAATTAATAAATGAGAAAATTTATAAGATTGAGAGTCCCATTTATCAAATAAATCACCAGATTTCATGCAATCGATAAGAATTGTACATCAAACTATTGATGTTATAGCCTCTCCACTGTTAGGTTTAGGTTTTAATGCATGAATATAACCTTCCCCTCTACCTTGGTGTCTTGTTTGTGTTCACTATATTATAGTCCCTTACCTATATGGATTCCCTTTTCCTAAGTTACCACATATCCAAACCCATTTGGTACTTTTGATGGAACTCCAACTTCCTAACTAATACTAAGTAGTTGAACCCCTTCCATTACTATACATAGGACACGATCCTCCACCACTGCCTTCATACTGTGGGTTCCTATAGGGAAATTGTATATGAACCATCTGAAAATATGCTGAACATTCCACTAGTGGTCATGGACACTAACCTTGCACATGGCCTGGCCTACCACGCCGATAATAGACCATTACGCTACAATATTGGGAGATAGTTCATCTTCCCATATTACTCTATCCACCACTAAACTAGTGGAAACATTCACAATAGTGATTCATACTATCAGATGATGAACAACCAGATCACCGAACTATAATGACTTTCCCACCACCATACACTTCATTCGGTTTCCCTTTAGAAATGTGATCATGAATCACCACCTCTAGAAACCTCTTTAAGTAAAATATATTTACCTAGGACTTGATATCATATCCAATCCCATCCTAAAAATTCTTAGATGTAATCACCTCATACCCTACCAACATTGGAGAATTTTTTTTAAATACATGTAGAGGATAGTATAATCCTTAACCATTATACATATGTGACCAATGTACATAAACACCTCTACTTCCTCTGAATCGAGGATTTATGGTAAAATTGTTCCAGGAACATCTCTAGGAATTCCTTCCAGGTCATTCACTCCATCTGCTCATCTTGGGAACTTATATCCCACCAAAACTTTTGTGGTCCTCGCAACATATAATTCTCCTACTTAAATTTCCGTTAAGTTGGCATCTCTATGTGATCTAGAATCATTAGGATGGACTAAATCAAATGATCTACTACCTCATGTACACCCTCTCTAGAAAACATTGGAGGCATTTATAGCTAGAAATCTATCATCATATTGAACATAATCAGCACAACCCACCCTAGTTCACACCCAATAAATTACCTAAAATGGAGGAATTTATCACAAAACCACTCATCCTCATGTCACCCATAATCAAAAATGTTCCTAGCCTCTCCACTGGAAGAAAATTCTCTATGATTTCCTCTTATAACCCAACCAATAAATGCCACAACGATGAAATATATCTATAATTGGAAATAAAAATCCCAAAATAAACAACAGAGTATCTACAAAATAGATCAAAATAAATCTTACATCGAATAAAAGCATGACCTATGTATACATTATCCTAATAGACACAACCATTAGACCATCACTATACCTAACCACCACTAACCTTGTCTATTTCAAATGGGGGTAAACAAACTCCAAAATCTTCACTTTACATTAGAGTCCATTTTAACCATCCCATAACCATCTTCCAATTCATTATCAAATTATAACATTATTATTGGGTACATTTTATTTAAAATTATATTAGAGTCAGGATTCATTTTATACTCTTATACCCGACCATACCCATTGCACCTTGAGTGCCTAGCATGATGCATATCATATGTAAGTGACTAGAATGATTCTTTTATATATGACCTCATTCCATGGTACACCATTAATGAAATATCAAAAAATAATAGCACCCCACTACAAGTGAATCACTCAATGTGAAATAAAATCCAACTATAATGGAAATATAAAGAAAATAATCCATCCCCGGGTACTCAGGTTTTCCCTCATAGATTAGTTAGCTACTCCCATGGACACACCCATTTTTTTGGCATGAAACCATATATTATTCTTGGAATCATTTTTCAAATAAAATAAATAACACAAAAGAACCACTCTTATATAACTTTGTATTATCCCGACTAGAAAGGCACTAACTAGTGCCTCGAGCTGGTTCACCAAATGACATCAGGTGAACCACCCCATATGACAGATGATATCAACTAGAGACAAGGGTATAATGAAACACATGGGGAGAATAAAACCTCTTTATCAGTGTAATCCATGATAGATATTGTATAAAGAAATCTATCAACAGAAAAGATTATCAATCATTGCCAAAAATATTTTCCAAAACTAGGTACAATGACACAACAAAATAGTAGATATTTCATTCCATTTCATAGGATGCCAAGAATAATGGATACCCCCAAATAAAGAAAAAATTAAGAATCCTCAAATGGGTCCTAACACCATGGCATGTTGTCTCACCCATGCACGTTCATAATCCCCATGTCAACCCTAAAACATTGTGCCTCTTCCAGTCTCCCTACAAGAAACTGTGGAGTCTGCTCAGGTACCCAATGGTGGCCTGATTAAGGCATGAGTCCAACTCAGTCGGCCACCACCAAGATTGTGTAAAATATTTCCACTCCAATACAGTGAAAAAAAATTACATATAATAAATAAAGAAAAATAAATAGGTTACATCATATCAAATTTATTATATCAATTAATTTCATTCTTAGTTAAATGATTTACCCATTTTTATAAAACTTTCTTCAGCATATGTCATTCATTTTAACCAGGTGTCATAAGGACATCGGTAAGAGAACCGGGATCCTCAATCCATGAATCTAAATCAGATTATAAATGCCATGTCAGAATATACCAACAAAGAAATGGAATTCCATGTACATACCCTTGGGTTCCAGAGTATGTGTCCAATCCTCAAAATACTATTGTGGATAGGGGCACCTAGAGAATCATCTTGGTCTATCGACAAGAGTGGATAGTCATTCTGACATCCCACAAACCATTTTTTAGAAACACTTAGTCTCATAATCATTAAAAATTTCATTATATAAAAACAATGAGGGTTTACCATTTCTATTTCATCACATTACCACAGTTCTTTATGTTTTTCCTATTCTTAATTTCTAACAGAAGCCTAGTTTACAATTTCAACACATTAAAACTAGTTATCATCCCTTCAAATCTATTTATCAATGATTAAATTACCCATTAACCAATTATCACATCCATCCATTCACATACAATCATTTATATAACTCTTCAAGTCAATACAAACATTTCATCTTCCCATGATACTATGTTAATCACATTTTAAAATTGGTTTAATATCATAAATCTTCCAATTTATCATTCAAAGTCCCATTATTTCATGTTCAAGGAGTCATCCACCCCATGGGATTCCATAGGCTCGATCTACTCATCCTCAAAGGATCCCATGAGGATTGTGAGGGGTCACACACAAAATTTAGATACCCAATTAATCCATTCAAATTAAGGAAACCAAATGGATAATAATTATATATCACAACACAACAACATAAACATTAAATAGGGATAAAGACACTGGTATATAACATATAAAACACCATTATCTATCTTATAGATGGATTCTCACATAACATTATCCCTTGATCTGAACTCAAACAACTATCAATGCCCCAACCTAGAATTTGTAGGAATACTAAGATTTTTGGGATCCATATGGACAAGATGAAGGTTACTTTCATAGAAAAAGCATGTGATGGGTCATATAAGAACATTGATTTTTTCATGACTGATCAAAAAGTCAATATTTACAAAAAATAAACATTTTTATCAATACAATTGAATCAAAGATTACTAACATAGTATAAGACATTATAACCAATGAGAAGGATCTTCACATAATATTTATAATTAATTTTGGAAAAAATAATTACCTTATGTGAAATAATATCTTTGTTGATGGATATGAATACAAATCCACATTTTAACATCATTTTGATTCATGAATAATGATAATATTCCCAATAGTGGTGATCTACAAATGTTCCATAAATCATGAAATATCGCCACAGGACTCTCTGAGTGCTAGCACAATAGATCCTATTTCATGCTTAGTTCTCCTTTGATCACCCCAAGAATTGATTCCAAAGGATTCTCCATGTTCTCCCATTAATCGATAGGGGAAGGTGGAGGAAAATATCTATCCTTTCTCCCAATATTAATTATTTAATCCATGTGGAACCCTATGTCTATAAAAATAATAATATTATTATTTCATATCATGCACTAAACTCATGAATAAAATTAAAATTTATTTACTCAAATAATATTATATATATTTTATTTCTCACCAGACCATCAAACTTGGTATGCCATTCCACCATGATATATATAGGTCCATGAATAATTTATCTTTATTTAATAAGTAAATATCACTATATTATTTGATAATAAATAAATAAATTTTATATGCACAAAATATAGAATAAATTTTTATTAAATACTATTCTCGAATATTTTTTTCTTGAATAACAAATGACTGAATATATGCGAACAAGAAAACCTGAATAATTACTAAACCATTTATGGGAATAATATTTACTATATTTCTTAAATAATAAATAATGGTATTTTATTACAATTAGATTCTGGATAAACATAGTGTTTGAATCTCTTGGTCTCTTTCTTAGTGGTATTAGGCAAAGAAGCCTAAATTACAAGGTATGATTCTAGAAACATGAAATGTAACCCATACAGAAAGATGTTAATTCCCCAATTACTTAATACATCATATGGATGCTCTCTATTTAATATGAACTTGTTATTATGATATAATTAATAAATAATGTTTTATGCTGGTTTTATCAACCTATATGATTAATATATCATTCATTTAATTTATAGAAATTAAAACTGAATATATGAAATGATGGCCATTGATTTATCTAGGATATATCATTTCCATAAAAGGGACTGAGATATCAACTTCTATTAATGAGAAGAAGGTACGAATAATTTCTTGCTTTATTCATTAATGAAATAATACTCATGACACAGACAATACATCATACCTCAATTTGAATATATTTCAGCGTAGTTTTCATCAATATATAAAATAACATGACTTATAATACTCAATAATTAGAATATTAAATTTTAAGGATTAATAATCACATCCACATATAGTAACATCGATTGAAACACATAAATGTGGATTTCCTACAAGTAGGTCTCATTCCCATAATATCCTACACTGGATATAACAAGGGATGGATAACATTAGAGGGTTCCTAAAAATACTATTATTCTCCACCCCTGATAGCCTATATCATTTTTCTACTAAAATAAATTCATCAAACTACATAATATTTATTTAAGAATACTGTCATGGAACTTAAATGCTCTTCACGTAGTGGGGAACAAATTTGACCTTTTAGTGCGATAGTTATTCTTAGGACATTATCACATACTATGTAACACATAAGAATAGTCATGAAGTGATAATTATTTTATTAAAACTTAAAAAAATGAATATAGGTTACCATAAATTACACATAAGCTGGCTCTAGGGCACCAACTCTAATAGACTCTCACATGCAATAAAACTAACTGAAAACAACATTTAGTCCACCAGCACACATATGATACACATCCTTATATTGGGATAGGAGTTAAGTCAAGGGTCCACCACATTTTCTTCTTTGGTATATATTATTACCATAACTTCACCCATTTGAAAAAAATCACTCAAGATGTGACACATCCATAGTTTTATCTTTATCTGTTGTTGTGTCTTAGCTCTTTTGCAAGATAAATTTATGCAGTATTATCAAAATAAAACGTGATGGGATCGTTACTTCTAGGTACAACATCAAAATCATATTAAATTATTTATATCAAAATTTATTCCTTGGATACATTAGAATCCACTATATAATTTGAGTCAATTGTAGAATCAGTGAAAACTAGTTGATTTGAACTCTTCCAGCTCACAGCTCCTCTATTGAGACAAAAAACATATCCTGACTATGAATTCAGAACATTCTAATCAATATGAAAAGTAACATAAAGATAACCCCTGGTTAATATCTCCTCATCTCCTCCACACACTAGGAACTTATAAATAGTACTTTTCATATACTTAAGGATAGAATTAACAATAGACCAATGTTGTTCTCTTAGAACTACTTGATATATGCCTCCCATGATCAATGTATTTTCATAATCAAGTATATTAAATATTATGAAATGAATGATTGATCATATAATTGAATATTATGGGATATTACACTTTATCCATTTATCATATAGCATACGAAAACATATTTTCATAGAAATATGTATACCATGTGACACTAGAACCAATCACCTCTTGGATTTTTAAATACTAAATCACGTTAGTATCATGTCAATGTGGGTACTTCTACTTATTCCAAGCAACCTCTTGGATCTATCATGAATGATATTGACCCATATAACATAGGTTGTGTCACCTATGTCCTTAGAGAAACACATGTTTAACTAGTCCTTAACAGACTGTAAGATTGGACTGTCATTTGCAACAAGTAATATGTCATTAAACTGTACTATTATGATAAATAATGAATTCCCAAAAAACCTATTCCAAACACATGGATCCAAAACATTCTTAATGAAACCAAATTTTTCTATTACTTCAATGAATAAAATGTATCATGACCTATATGATCAATTCAATCCATAAATGGATATCTTCAAATTTATTTTTTTTGGAATCAACAGGGGTCACAAAACCTTATTGTTTTTTCATATAGAAATATTCCTAATGCTTAACATTAAGGAAATAAGTTTTGAAATCCATATTACTAATTTCAATGTCATAGTAATCTGTTATAGAAATAAAAATTATGATTTATTTAAACATAGATATTGCTGAAAAGGTAACATCATAGTTAATTCATTGCCATTCTTTAATCCCTTTAGCCACTATCCTTTATTTACTTTTATTTACATAAACTTCAATTTCATGTTTCTCTTGAATAAAACTTTTTACCATAAGGGATTTATATCATTTAGAACATAAAAAAGAACCCAAACATTGTTCAAATGCATGGAATCCATTTCAGAATTCATAGCTTTCTTCCATCATGTTGATTCGGGGCTTTCTACTTCCTATTTATAGGATAGTGGTTAAAAATTTTAAACCAATAATGAGTCACCATCAGTGGTGAATAAAAAAAATAATATTTATGGTTATATTACAACTATAGTTTTTACACAGTACTTGTTTTTTAGAAAATAATTCTTTTACGGGGACCTACGGAATTTTATCCTATACAAACTCTTGTATACTTGATATTCAAATTCATCCAATTTAATCTTTCCATAACTACCACTTTTGAGTATGTTCTCTCTCTCAGGAACGAAGTATTGTTTAGTGATGATTAATTTCATATCAAAGTGGTTGTACAGGTAATAAACCTTTGATTCCATAGGATACCCTATAAAGAAACACTTTTTTTTCTGAGGGTGCTAGTTGTTTCCATGAGAAGGCCTTAAATATTTCCTCACAATCCCATAAACTTGTATATAAAAAAATATCTTTATTTCCACATCATAATGCAAAGGGAACTATATTTTTCCTCTATAGTTGGTACTCAATTTAATTTAAATTCCACAGTTTGTAATATATATCCACAAATTGATAATGTAAGGTATAAATGACTCATCATTGACCTCACCATTTCTAACAAGGTACAATTATTCCTTTCACTAACACCATTCCACTATGGTGTGTAAGGTGGGGTGTGTTGTGATAAAGTCACAAACTCATGTAAATGTTCGACACAGTCATGGATAACATATTTACCACCTTGATCTAGTTAAAGCTTATTTGGATTCTTTCCATGTTGATTCTCTACATCATTGTTGAATGATATTAATTTCCCAAAGCACTAATATTTATACCACATCTAGTAAACAATAATATATCTAATCAAGTCACTAGTAAATGTTATGATGGATGAATTCCCAGCTCTATATTCTACTAGAAATGGTACACACACATCCGTTTATACCAATACTAAATGATATGTTTCCCTTTCACCCTACCCATATAAGGTTGGTTTGGTTATCTATTCTTGTAATTAATAATTTCATATTTCATGTTTTTTATCTTAAAAGTGTCTAAATATCCATCTTGACAGAACCTTTTAGAATTCTTCTTATTTACATGATGAAGATGATGATGCAATAGCTAGGTGTTATATGAGTCTTGTGGAGATGATTTTATGTTTATTTAAAATATTTATTTTTTATAATTTAATACATAAATACAATTATTTAAAAGTTCTATACAATAAAATATATTGTATTGATAAAATAAAAACATTTATTTCCAAACATGAAAATAAAATCATCTGTATCTAATCATGATATAGAAATTACGTTATTGGTAACAGATGGTATATGATAAAAATATCTTAAAACCAATATCATCACAATTTTAAATGAAATTTTGTTGTCACCCATTTGCAAGAGAAGAAAACCTCACACAATTGACAGCTCACAAATCCATATCTCCTCTAGAAATACTATGGAATCTACTTGGTTCCTTAATTTGGATACCGATATGAGCAACAAAACCTATTTCTAATACTCTAAGAGTATACATTGAAAGATTTCTCTCAATAATGAATGCACCTTTATCCTCACCTTTCTTATCGGTGAAATTCATCTTCTAATGGCCTTGATTTCCAAATGTAAAACATAAAACCTCATAATCCTTGCCATTCCTATGGATATTTCTTTACTTAGAAGGATGTTTCTTGGGAGATTTTGATTTTTTATGGGTTTTGGGGACCTTAACCTTATTATTCCTTTTGTAAATCACAATAGGGATAATTGGATTTCTAATCCCCAAGTTATTATCTAGTTGGCGAATTAGAGTACGATGGTCTAAAATAATATTTTCATTATTTATCATGTTATAATTAATAGTAAAATAACAGTTAGTCATGGGTAGTGAGTAATGTGTGATATCTATAAACAAATCTTCTAGTAATTTAATTCCAAAGATGTCTAAGTGTTCTATATAGCCAATAATCTTGACTACATGAGTCCTAGCTGGTGCATACTAACCAATATTAGTTGTAAATATATAATAGTTGATCTGGTCGATCTCCTATATTGTTTTCCCTTGATAGATATTCTAAAGATGAGACATTATTCTATACACATTAATGTTCTCATGTGTCTTTAATAGATAATTGATCATAAATGGTAACATGAAGCAATGAACATACATAGAAACGTTCAAATGTTTCTCCTAGAGAGACAACTCTTCCTCACTAGCCTCATTACCAGGTGCAAAAATAATAGGATCTTCCAACACATATAATTTCTATTCACATAGTAGGATAATGTGCAATCACCTTTTACACTCATATCAATGGGAGTTAGCGAGAAGTCAATCTTTATCAAATATTTATTTTTCTGATATTTTTTAATTTATTTTAAGATTTTCTCTAAAACTAAGATCAGTATAGGATTAATAAATTATTTGATAAAATTTTGGAAAATAATATATTTTATATTTACTATCCTCAAACTATTTTATCAAAACCTAATAGCCCTTAGCATTAGCTTAAAAAATTATGTATCATGGACAGTTTAGTGGAAATGATCCATATTATCCATCCCATTATCCCAAATTAGGAAGGTCAAACAATATGAAGGGTTTTTTAATGGCATTAAAATTTAAAATTTATTCAACTCATAGTGTTTAGCCATATTTCGAGGAATCCCCAGTCACGACATCATTAAAATTGAATTTCTTTAACCCTTTCCCATCAGATACACCAATTACTTATTTTAAAGTCAGCCCTTTATGTAAGATAAGTTAATCACACAAAAAATTCTAGTTAGAATTTGTAGATAATTTAAATCACTCCAACATTGGATGGTCAAACACTTTAAACTATGGATTGATTTAAACTGAAATAGTTCAAGGATATACCAACTTCATTTATATAATTGAGGTATTTTACCATTATGGGTACATTTCAAATTATTATATTTAATATTTAGTTGTTAATATTATGTGTATTCAATTATGTGATTAACCATGTCTTAGATAATATTTATGCAGAATCTAGTTTATTTTAGTTTTATTTTGCATGATGGTTAATTCATTAATTAATGTGACTGTGAAAAAATATCCATAATGAAATAACTATGCCAAGTGAAATTAATAAAATAATAAAGTGGTATGATCATGATATTTTTCTAATGGTTGGTTTATATAGTGGACGATAAACTAATCGCCAGTCTATGGGAAAAAAACTAGTACCAATTAATGTTCATGTTGTATCTTTCCACCTACCATCACCGTATCTCTCTTGAATTGTTTTTTCCTCAACTATAAGCATGAACCACCTATAATAGCATGTTATCTACATCCAATTCATAGGATTTGACTCGCATTCTGGTGAGGGGATGTTTTTTACATAAAAGATACCATGGACATGTAGGAAATTACATAATAAGATGAGAGATAAAAAATAGACCAAATATATATATTATAATAAACTAAATGAAACTAATAACATATAGAGGTCTGGTATAAACTCATTATCGTCCATATTTATGAAAATAATTACACATTTATCAAAATTAGAATTTAATTAGTAGTTGTTATTATTTAAGACAAATCATACTATAATCAATTATTTATATTTTTTAATTAATCAATTATTTAATCATAATTCTCATTCTAATTTACATAAGATTCTCACCATTATAATTTGAAACAAATTAGATAAATTAATGTAAAATTAACTATGTACCATATAAAATGTACCTTGGAGGGAAAAATTAAGTACCCATCCAAACTACCCAATGTGTACTAAGCTCCTATACTATTTACTCATGTGACATGTGGAATTCATGTAGTATCAAGTAATATCATAACATGTACTATCATCTTAATTATAACATCTCCAACATGATTCATTTTTGAATGAAAAATATAGTTCTTCAATGTGAAGAGTAATAATGATACAATGACCTATACCTGTTATGTAGATCTGAACATTAAGCAGAAAATTTTAATTCATTTTTTTATTCAAAAAAACATCACATGGTGTGTCCAATCATCTTAATGACCATACACAACAAAATGTTGATCAGTTTTACATATTATATTAAAATAATTTTTAATTTTTTGATATTTTTCAGGTATATGGAATGTACGAACCAGCTACATGGTTTCTACTATTCTAATCATCTCTTCATGGAATATGGGTAGGGACACGACATGTATCCATTCCAAAAAAAGTATTAGTGTACATGGATTTTACATGGGATAAACAAAATCTGGTCTCCTAGATAGAGGGTCACTAGTTAGGTAGGCCGTTTAAGATGATACAATACCCATATACGAATAAGGATTACATGTCAAGTATGAGAAATTACACAACATATAATCTGGATGAAATTGTTATAGACTGGCTCAGTCTACACACAGTGTATAACTATATTCACCGTGTGTAATAAATTCAGACACCTTGAATTATTTTCAAATTGGCTGTTGTTTCATTATACACTTGTAGGCGATGTTTAAACTTTTGTTATCTATTCAGATTATTTATCAACCCAGATGAGATTTTAAAATTTATTTTGTTCATAAAATTAATCTATATTATTATATTCATGAGAAATGAAGTGTGAGAAGTAGATATCAAAATTTAGTTTTATGAATGTTTAAACAAAATTTAAAAAAATACAAAGGCATAAATCAATCAATGATCATTAAATATTTATAAAAAATTATGTGACCCTATCTGATATAACATTAAACTTTTAGGCACAGATGACCATGTGAATTTTCATGCATAAACTTTTATTTTTTTCATCATTGATGATGAACATGAGATTTAAAGAATGATAAATATCGTGATCTGTGAAATTGAATTAATGAATAATGAAAAATAATAACACATCAGAACCAAAGAGATGTTTCATCAAATATAATTTATAATTAATTTAAGCAATAAAGAATTTACTTATGAGAAATTCATTCGTCATTGAAGGATGTGAAAATGGATCTACAATGTACAATCATTTGATTTTAGGAATCAAAATTAGATTCCCTCTTTTGGTGATCAATAATTGTTCCATAAATCTCTGAATGATGCTGTAAGAATATCAATATATAAGAATGGAAGATCATATTGTTTTCCTCTTTCTCATTTTATCACCCTATAAATTGATTCCAAATGGTTCTCCTTTATCTCTCTTGAATCTATAGTGGAATGTGGAGGAATATCGCTCTTTATTCATGGGATCATTCTTGGAGATGGGAGATCTGTAGGCCTTCATGATTATTCTATGGATATTATCATCCACAAATAGAGAAAATAATTTTCTCTCTTGAAAAATAATATAATTGGTTTTATATACCTTTGGGGTTAGAAATAAAAAATTTCACAAGTTTCCTCTATTATTTTTTATCCCTATAGAACCTCATATCTGTAATAATAAGGATAATAATATTTATTTACAAGTCTTCAACTAGAAAATTATTTTAAATATCATTTATTCAAATAATATCCATTATATATATTACTTCTCCTAGAAATATTAATCTCAGACTTCCATTCCTTTATATTATTTATTTAATCATGAATAGTGTATATTTATTTAATAAATAAATATCACTTCTTTATTCTCCAATAAATAAATAAATTTTATATATACTAAATACAAAATAAATATTTATTAAATATTCCTCTCACAAAATATTCACTAAAATAATTCGTGACTGAATATATAAAATCAAGAAAACAAGAATATTTATTAAACTGTGTGTTTTAATAATATTTATTCAACATGTTAAATGATAAATAATAATATATTATTTAACTGGGATTCTGTATACCCATATTGTGTGACCCTCTAGGCCTCTCTCTTGATGGAATTAGGCGAAGAAGCCTAGTGTACAAGGATAACATCTACAAACACACTAAGGAACCCACAGAGAAATAAGTTAATGCCAAAATGACATATTACCTCTAAAGGGTGCTCTGTGAGTAATAAAACCCCTTTATCAAAATATCTCTAATCATGAAGCTTTTATGATGGTAAAATCAATCTATGTACTCGATGTCGCATTCATTGAATTTATTGAAATCAGTCATTCTTATAAAACACCATGGGAAATGATTTATATATGATGTATCAGTTCTATAAAGGGCCTAAAATATCAATTTTTACTAAAGGACAGAAGGGAAAATCTCTTCTCAAATTATTCATTAATGAAATATTAATCATGACACAACCTACTTATTCTACCTTAACACGAATATATGTTGTCACATTTTTCATCAGTTCATCAAAGTACATGACTTATAATACATCATAAAAATAATACTAATGTTTAAGGATCAATACTGATGTCCATAGATAAGAATATCCAATGGAATATATAGATGTAGTTTTCATATTGGCATGTCTTTTTCTGATAGTATCTGAAATTGGATATTACCATTGACATACACCATGAGAAGGTGCCTCAAATTCTTATGTGTATCCACCCCGGATGTATTGTATCATTTGTGTACATAATTATTTTTCAACTTCCAATAGAGCATATTTTTAAGAATACAATCTAAAAAATTATGGGTTCTCATAATACTATGGAACTATTATTACCTTTTATCATAAATTACACCGAAGTTGGTTTTACAGAACCAACTAGAACAGAAGAACAAAATACCTTTTCCTGAAAAACAAGGAAAGGGGAGTTATAGACTCAAATTGAACTTTGATTTGAACCCAAATACACTCAAAGTGGTTAATAATTGAAATAAAAACATCCCATGGAATATTAGGAGGTACACATCTATTAATAAGCTACTACATGGGATATTGGTGAAAAGCATTGTGTTAGAACCCTTAAAGATGATGGTGGGAAATGGGAATTTCCAACTCTTTAATGAGGTGTACGGTTAGGCCACATGATTAGAAAAAATGTGCACAAAACATGTTCCATCCTATGTGACAGAGGGGATCTAGGACACCTGATCCTCTAGGATCCTGTATAGTTTAAAAAAATGTGGTATCCATGATAAAATGGCACATTACAAGTTCACACAGTTTGTTGGACCCCCCTTGAATGGTTTTTCAACCATGCACCCTCCCCCTATAGACTACACAGTTAGGGTCCAATATTTCTAATAATCATGATCCCTGATCAGAATCACATATCTTCCCCCTTTTACCTATACCAAACCCTTAGAGCACCCCTGAGCCACCCCATATTATTAGGAAATATTTAATTAAATTGTAAAGAATTATATTAACCATAAATTAAATGGAGAGTGCATCATTAAAATTTTAGGACAAAACAAATTTTCTGAAAAATATCACATTAAAAGGTTGAAATGGAATTTTAAGTGCTGGTGAAAAGTCATAATCAATTTTAAAAGTGAATAAAGTCAACATTTTGGAAAAATACGACAATTCTCAGATATCATAATGTTCTATGAACAGTTATTTGAATGTAATTTTTTTTAAATGTGAAATTGAAAATTGAAATAAGAATTATTTAATGAATGTAAAAGTGTATTGCTTTCATCATTATTTTATCATTCAAAATGATGGAGAAATTTTTTGGTAAAAATAAGGAAAAAACACTTGTCTATACCTAGAAAATATGCCATTTTTGGAGGAAAGTATGCATTCTTTTATTACTAATGACATTGTGCAGTGTTTCAAAAGTTCTATAAGAGATTTTGGTTTAATTAGCAATATTTATATGATACTGAATTATTTTATAGGTAAATATATAGGGGGGTTCAATAGGATAAAAAAAAGAAAATTTCAAAAGAAATATTAAATTATTAAGATTAGGTTGAGACCAAGTTCCAAAAAATGGTTAAGGTTTTTTTGAAGATATGATAAATTGAGTCACATATTTGATGACTTTATAACCATTATAAATTCCAATCTGAGTTTTAATTATAATAATTAATTTTTCCAAAATAAAAAATGGAGAGTAATGCATAAGGAATTGATTATTAATATTAAAAACAAAGCATCACAAAAAATAAAATAAATGAAACATGGATAGTAGAAACATGCAAGATTTGAAATGATATTTTAATATTTTGAAAGATTTTAAGATGTAAAATAAAATATTTGTGATCTTTGTAATAGTATGCTTCTCATAATTATAGAAGTTAGTTTAAAATTTATTTGATCATGTAATATTAAATTGAAGAACACATTGTGAGCTTATAGATTGAAACACAATATATAAGCATGTATCAAATATGATTTATAAGAAAAAAAGTTAATTATCAAATAATTGATATTTATAAAAGAATTTTAAAGATGGATATGTTTCTATAAGAAGATAATAACCAAGCCGTAACTATTTCTAGGTCAGTAAAGCTGGAAATTATAGCTTCTTGAGCTTATAAGTAGAAAATATTTTACAACATATTTATCATTTCCACATTATATATAATAATATGAAAAAAATAAAAGGACCACAGAATATTAAAGATTTTTCTGATTTAAATGTTTAAGAATGCAGAATGAATGAATTTTTACACTAAGATGATTTTTTAATATATGATGATTATTGAACCAAAATTATTAATAATCAATTAGAGTGTTTTTACTACCAATGAAGTGTATAGATAAGTATACTCAAGAAGAATACTAAATGGGTGATCTTAAGTGCATGAGATCATAAAATGAAGGAATATTAAATTGATGATATTTCAACTTAGAAATTTTAATGTTCTGAAAAAAAATACAGAGTGAAGGGCACTAAAAGAAAATAATCCTTCTCATTTGATATTACTAAAAGGGTGAAAGAGATTAGTTGAACAAATAAAAAATAAGCATTGAAAAATAATTTCACTAATGGAAGTAGATTTAATACATAAAACAATTTTAACACTAAACCGTGGATATTGATGAATAAATATCAATATTCAATCATCAAAGGATAAGGTGTGATGAACCATGAAATCACCTTTTTTCAAAGAATATTGTTTTAAGGTGGTAAAAAATGATATAAATATCTTTTTGGTTTATCCCATTATGTATTTTAAAAGGACCTGAAAAACAATTTAATAGGGATTATAAAGATATATATTTAAACTATTGGGGGACATATATCTAATTTATGGGTAATATATATTTAGTTGTTGTTTCTATAAGGGGTAAATTGTTAAGTCTTCCTAGTTTTTAGAGTTGTAAACTATTCTAAGACATTTATTGAGAATGTACAAAAGAACCCATTACACATATGTTCAAGGAACAGTTTTGGGAAATTGAAAAGAACTATAAATAAATGGATCTATATTGTAGGAAATGTAATTCATAGTTTTAGACATCATCGTTTTATTGTTCAATGTTCTTATTTTATACACTATGTTTGATAACTTGGAAAAAAATTATTAAATGATGCTTCATTGGTAAGCTTGATGAGTTTGAAAAGTGATTTCTATTAAATGGATGATAAAAAATAAAATGGGGTATTGTTGATCCGATATATTTATAAGACTTCAATATCTAATGTGGTTTTGACCATGTGTATATTTTTAAAACCTAGTATGAGTTTACTATGTTTAAAAGTAAAGAAAATATGTCTTTGATAAGAGAATAAGTGGATGTGGTTTCGTGTTATCTTTTTTTAATACAAAAATTTTTTTAAATCATATGTGATACAAGGTCTTTTATTTTAGGTGAATTTCATTATCTATTTTTATTTGATTATTATGAAATAACTATGGGATTTTTAGATCTTAGTACATTTGGATCTAAAAATTGTAAAATTCCTAATCGGTAAGAGTAAATTTCATCAATAAATAATTTTATATGAATCACTGAACAAGTTGGATTATAAAATTAATATATTCTTAATTGGTAAAATTCACTACAATAAAATTTACTTATACCCATAGTTTTAAACCTTGGGTATATCCCCCAAAGCTGTTGGTATATGCTATACCCATAGTTTTGGGAACTATGGGGAGTTAAGTTATCAGTATAACTCTAAGATATAGCCAATGATTGAAAATTCTATACCCATGGTTTCAAAACCATGGGAATATGTGTATTCCATTGTTTCATTAACCCTATACCCATAGTTTCAAATCTATGGGTATATGTCTTAAAAAACTCGGACCATGAGTTTCGACCCATGGACTACCAGTATATTAGTCATTCACATAACCACTACACAACTATTCCTCATTAGTATATAAATATATATTTATCCAAACCATTGATTTAGGTCGAAAACTGTGGCTATAGGTGTTATCACAAAAAAATTGTCTCGTTGCTTTTTTTCCCGCCCTAATGGAGGAAAGCTACACCCACAATGTTTGAGAAACATGGGTATATAAATTACCTATACCTAATGATTTGGGAGACCTTTGGGTGAATGTATGGAATAAAAAACCTATACCCATGGATTTTCAATAATCATGGCTACATGAATGACCAATACCCAATGTTTTGGAAAACTTGGGGTATATGTCTTGAAAATAGACCCTATACCCACACATTTTTTCAAAAAAGTGGGTATAGGTGAAAATTTTCAAACAATTACCAATGTTCTGGAAAACCGTGTGTATAGTTTCATATAAAATCTACATACCCATGGTTTTTATAAAACCATGGGTATAGGGTCATTTTACAGTAGTGAGTAATTTTTATGAATTTCTAAAAAACATTATATTTTGAGTAGTTTTGGATAATAAATTTTATAACTCCATAATACATAAATGATCCTCAATTAATTATTTTAAAATTTATCTAAGAATATAGTTGTAATAATAAAATATGTAAAAAACCATACAGTGATACTTAAGGGTTTCAATTTAAGTACATAAGACTTATTATGGATAGATGATCTGTAAAAGGAAAAAAGTATTCAATAAATAAAAGGTTAATTTACTGATATTTAATGGGGTTTTTACTAATATATAATGTTTGGTTCGACGTAAATATAATATTGAATGGTTTATTTTTCATAATAAAAAATTTTTTAACAAGGTAATTGAAATATGTATGGGATATTTATAGTATACATAAGGGTGACTCGATAATATAGTGTGATACATGAGGGTTCCTACATTTACAAATATTTAAAAAGGATTATGCTAAACCAACTATAATATAGATTAAATAAAAAAATATAATTCATGATTCAATAAATTATATAATAAGGGTAATACTATGAAAATGATATCATGTATGATCATGCATTTCTGGAAGAAAAGAAGAGAAAGGGTTTCACCGTAAAGAATATTTTCAAACAACCACTATAGAAAAGGTTTTTGAAGTGGGTAGAATAATTTGTTTTTGACCACATGAGGTATGTAGACACATTGGGATGACATAAAGAGATCTATGGTCTGGAAGATTTGAAGATAAGTTCAAAACAATTTCATGAATTTTTTAATTTTAATTGGATTTTAAAATTCAAATTTAAACTAGAAGACAAGTCTCTTATTGTGAATGATATTTTTGGATTAGTATCATTCATTACTATTCAGTAGAGAAGGAGAGAGTAGAGGATTATAATATGAATATATATATAAATAACTCAATCCCAAAATCCTAATCCCAAAGCAAAAAAAATTTTCTTACATAGTATCTTTGATTCTAAATGGGTTGAAAAAAAATCTTACATAAAATAAAAAATATTTAATTTATACATCTCAAAAAAATCACAAACATCCTATGAGGTGATATAATTATTTTATTTATATATCAACTCCATAATCATCTGAGTCTACAATACTTGTGATTACTACTTCATATCCACACCATCACAAACCTTATTTTAAATACACAATAATTTATGTTCCTCGTCAAAACATGGGGAATGGAAGAAAACATTGGGGTGAGCTCATGTTCTAAAGAAAGGTAATATTTCAATGAACAACCAGTGTGACCTATTCCCGATTTTTCTATAAACCGTTCCCCCTCTTTTAACTAAAGAAATTACTCATGTACATCTTTAGTCTATGATACAACCATTGTACCTTCTTGAACTGATGAGATGTTAAAAATTATACCCCACCAATCAATATTCCATAAATTATCATTCCACAATAAAACAACCATTAATTTTATCATTAATAACTAATGAAAATAAAAAATGGTTTGACAACATTTCTAGATAGTATCACCAAAATTGACCTTATGTGGAAAAACAATTGTTACCCAAAATTTATTCACCCCCTAAGATTATTTCATAATAAAATTTAGTGGGTGATTGATGAAAAATAATTTCCAAGGAAATAAATTTATTTTTTATAATGGGGAATATGGTGTTGAAACCATAAAAGAGTATTTAGAAAGAAAATTAGTATTGTCCTAAAAGAAGAAGTTTCATATCAAAATCCAATGTGATTTTTGAAAATGTGATGTAGAGAATTTTGAAAACATATTCTTTATCGGTAATCAATAATAAATGTTCTATCAAAATATATAAAAGATATAAAAATGAATTTTGATGAGAAGATTAAACATTTTATTATGAATTTTTGGAAAATATTTTGAATATTTTGAAACATCTCTATTGAAAACCTTTTTGTATAATGTGTAATGAAACATAATATAGATTCATGGTAAAAGAAAAATATCAATAAAAGAGTATAAAAAACTAGAGTTTCAAAATATGAGAGTAAAAAACATCTGGTATGGTTAATGATATGTATAAAAGAGAAATCATTACTTAATATGTATGATATTTGTTTAATTAATATTATGATTTTTGGAAAAGGAATACATTCATGGAAATAAATTTATAATAAAAATCATTTTCTAAGTGATATAAACGTTATAATATCATATAAATTTTTAAATGGAAGAACATAGAGAACATTTATGGACTACATTTAAAATGAAACGTTATAAATAAATGATATATTATTGTGTTACAAAAAGTTTATTAGGTGGTACATAGTTCATGAAGAAGAATTTGAAATGGTTTTTATGTGATAAAAATGTAAATACCCTAAATTGAAATATAAATACCACATTATATAATCATATTGTAGAGTATACCCAATATATATGAAAAATGTTTGAGATTTAAAATTTTAACATAAGGAATGAGAATTATGTTGACAAAAAACATTAAAAAATATATAATTTATATTAAAACATATAGAAATATAAATATTAAAATTAAAATTTTATTTACATTAATAAGAGGTATGTATGAATATAATATATTAATTAGTTAGTATATATATAACATAAATTAATTTGGTTCACAATACAAAACATGTCTTAAAGAGAAGAATTTAATATGAAAGCCTTACCTTATATCATGAATTACAGAAATACATTATAACATCCTTTATAAAATATAAATATGATTATACCCTTTTTTAAAACCAAATTCATTACTCTAACCATTAATTAAATTTATATATAACAAATCACTATATTTATGTTATGTATTTTTTTACATATTTTCCCTCATTGAGTGTTATAAAATTTGAATGCTTATACAAGTTTTATATGGGAACTATCAGTATTTATCAAATGTTAATAATTCATATATTTTTTAGGGGACTACAATTTGTCCTTCTTTATGATTTATTATTTTTAAAATTAGTTTTATGAGGGTTTAATTCTTTATCATTGAAGAATAAATTTACAATGACCATGTTTCGATGATTCTTAATAAATGAAATATGTTTTCTTAATTAACATGTTTAACATTTAAATAAAATTTATATTAAAAAATAATAATTAAAAATATATATATATATATATATATATATCATTTTATAATAGTAATTATGACACCATAAACATCCATGACATAATTTCATTTCATTTTTAAAGTAGGTGGTTATGTCGAACCAAACATGATCATAACATGATTCATGGATGATTATAAGGACATTCGGGTTTCATTCCATTATAGAAGAATCATAATAATGTTATATAGCGTCAGTAAATATGATATATAATAATTTAAATTAAATATAGTAATAATATAATTTATAAAAAACAATTAAATACAACGAAGAAATCTTTTTCCTCTTAGTCTTCTCATTTTTAACGTTTGAATTAATGATGATCATTTATCTCTAATTTCATTAAAAAGCTTAAAAAATTATCAACCCATTAACAATACTAATTTCATAACCATCCAATTTTTCATTTTAACCCATTCTCATAACCATCTATGAAATATGGAAACGATAAACGTAATGTACAATTTTATGGAGGCTTTAGTATGCATGCACACATGGATGATCGTCAATTTTCCATAGAATAGGAGTGATGAGAATAATATGGGGTTTCACTTAAGAATATTAAATAAGATATTGATATCATAATTATATATTAAATTATTTTTTATCCGTCTATGTTTATTAGTGTTGGAAAATGAACACCTTACGTTAAAAAGGTAGTGGTCTACACTTATGAAAACATCCTATTTTTTAATAAAGTAAAATTGAAAATGTTTTTATGTTTGATGAAAAATAAGTAACCATATAGAAATTGAAAGAAGAAAAATAAATTATATATATATATACCTCAATAAATGGATAATATCCATTTTGATAGGGGTTAAACCTACGAGGCATAGTATTTAGAGATTACCATAAAATTGTTAAGGGGTATAAAAGTTTTTAGGAGAGGGCTAAGCTGTGTTTGTTGAGAAAAAAGTGGGTTTTTCTTGTGAGGGGTCGTGAGGAGATGACCACCCATTTATATGTGAAAAGAGATGAAAATTTTAAAATAACCCCAAAGTTTTAATAATGTGATGTCTCTCTCAAGGAAAGTTTCATAAAATTTGAGAAATAATTGATTAGATAAATGATAATGTTGATAAATCCCCCAAAAAAGAATTTAGAAACATTTTTTCTGATCATTATCATTATATTTTTCACTTTTAAAATTATAGATTTTTTTAGTACCTATTTTTTCGAATGAAATCTATCCTTTATGACGAAAAAATAAAATAAACTTTGTTAGTTACTTTTGAATCAAAAATTCAAAATTTAAAATTGATTATATTTTATTCCATATATGAAATTTGTAAAAAAATTATAAAAATTATAATGTAATGTATCAAAATAGTTTTAAGGAATAATTAGCCCGTGTTCTAAAAAATAAAATATTTGTTTCTAAATGAAAGATAATTTTTTAAAACACATAATGGTACATGTAAAACATATATTTGGAAAAATATTTTTTTAAAGAATCCATGTAATACTTATATACTAATAGTGTAATAAAAGGACTCATATTTGTGAAAATAATATATTTTAATATTCACTTGAAAAGTAATAATTTTTGAAAAATAAAAAATGTAATTTCAAGATAATATTCTTATGATTAATATAGATGGTATTTTTTTAAATAAATTTATAAAATTATAGAATTTAGTACACAAATAAAATTTCCAAATACATGGAAAACTGGTCATAAAAATGAATTTTCAAAATGTCAACAATAATTTGTTCTTATTTCTTATCAATTTCAAATTAATTTATTAGTAATATATTATCCATTTTTATAAATATATTTATTTATTTATTCATAACATAAAATGTTTTTTTAAATAAAATGATTATTTTAGGGAAATATATTTTTATGTATAAATATTTTTTCTTAGTTGTAACTACACTGATTTAATATAATAACTATTAAAAGTATTATTTATTTTATTATAAAAATAATATATCATTTGTTTACTCCTATTTATACATAATAATTCAACTCTTGGGATTTATGAATAATATTTAGTATCTAAAAAATATTTTGGATTCATTATAGTTCAATGATTCGTGTTAAGGAAGATACAAAACAAATTGTTTATTTTTGGAAAACATACAATTATATCAGGTCATTACATCCCCTCCCTTAAATAAAATTCACTGTGAATTTTTTTTAATATTTATATATTTATTAATTAATGACATATTTATTCAAAATATAGGCATGTAATAAGATATATTTTTTCGATGATGTATCAATCTTACTGATTTTGTGAACAATGAGAAACACACCTACAAATATAGAATTTTGGGTAACAACCCCCCGTGATTAATTTACCTAGAGAGATCATTGTGAGTGCATCATTGCGATATACATTCCTAAGTTGATTTGAGATATTAAATGTAATTTCCCCATTTTAGTAATTTATTTTTCCAATCCATTTCAAAAAAACATCAAATTTATATAAAGGATGAATTATACAACATTCAATGGGGATAATATAATAATAAAACTCGATTTTTTTCTTCAATATAAAGGGAAAGGAGTGCTTATCATATGCTCTTTGAAAACATATTTGATTTACTAGAGTTTCTTGAATTTTAATACAATAATAAATCCAGTAATCATTAGTGGATGATAATTATTACTTAATCATCGTGATATACATCATGTTCATGATATACTTCAGTCATGGTGATTTTGTAGGATTTTACTTCTTCCCATAGATCATGAGGTTTCAGATATTTGTTTTCATCATTAACTCATAGTTTGGTGGGATTGTTTGAATAATTTTCTTACTCCATACATTTGAATAACCATACTCAGGGTTTTCCATAAATTTGGGAAATCCATTTATATGTATCATAAGTTTAAATCCTTATATCTCATTGGAATTTATGTACATGGTGGCCTTTTCATCCACACTTGAAGCACATTCTTGTTACACAATGACTTTCCCCCTATAATTATTCAAACATTATCAACACATGAAGGGATAATTTTTATTTAAAATATGGTATTTGTCACATGAAATACGATGGAAATTATTTTTTTTATTATCATCAAACTTTAAATATAATGATTGTCTCTAATTTACATTTCCACTATAAGTGCACATCAAAACAATTATTCATATAAAAAATATCTTATATATAATTCATTTCAATGACTTTTTTGGCCACCCAATAACAATTTAATCATACATATAGGGAGAATGATAAAATTAGATGCATACTTTTTATGTCTTGTGATTATTTCTTCATAGGTAATCAATGATCCATCCTCCTTTTGTTTTAACTCAATGAATTCCATATCCATTTTCATGTTAAGAGTCTGAGGAAAATATTTTTTAATGAATTCATTTTCAAATTCATCCTATTATATTGGGATAATTTATTCCTTCTTTATTGTATTATAAATAAGAGTCCACCATTTTCCAACATCACCATTTAGACAATACATATCTAAAATCACCTTATAGTTCATCGATAATTGGATAATGGAAAATAAATTATCCAAAAAATTGAACCATTTCTTAGTAATAAGTGGATTGGATGTTCCACTGAAGGACGGGGGATACTATCACATGAAATAATCAAGAACAAGTTTCACCTTCTGTGGGTTTTTCGGGGGTTAAAAAATCATTATTTCTCAAAAACTAGGATAAATTTTTTAGAATTGTTTGAACACTAATTTCAATCCCACTTGGTTTCATCCAGGACATTTATTACACTGACCATCACGTACACTGTTAAATTGGATAATCCTTTCTCGAAACATTTTTGAAACCAAAAGAGCTAATCATGAATGATCAATACCAACACATAATGGAAGTATGAAAAACTCAAACTTGATATGTTTCACCCTTTAAAAATATTACTTTATATTTTAGTTAAACCTAAATTACCATTGGTTCAATCTTGGTTTATTTTGGATGGGTTCACCCAATTTCCATAACCCAAATTCAGAATTTAATAAATCCATTATAATTCCTAGTAAAGAGAATGCGATGTTCCAAAGTATATCCCATGGGAGTGTCAATATAGGTTTGTAGTTATACCAATTTATCATGCATAAAGTAGAGATTGAGTTAATACCCAAAAATCCATTTTTTTATTAACCCCAAGTTCATGTATTCTGGTTCATGAATCTAAAAGAAGTATCCATATAGGGATGTTTTTTTCTACGAAAACCACATAATCTATATCCTACCAATATTTTGGGATGTTATACATATATATGGAATTGTCCCCTACACATATACATTCATTTTTAACTAAAGTTATCTTATATTAATCCGAAAAAATAGCTATTCTAATATTCAAAAATAACTAATCTTTTCTCTGATACGAAATGAGACACCATGGACACTAGATTCAATGAGATAAGTTAGAAAACATTATTTACACACTCACATTAATTCTAATTGTGATGACCCAAGATAATATTAAATAAAATTAAAAAAGATTAAATATTAAATATCACAATTCTCACAAAATTTCACTAAAGTGTTAGGTTTAGTGTTTTTGGTGACCAATTACATAAACATATTAGTCTACAATACAAATGAAAATTACTTCACAATCACACATTACTTTTCCTTCTACTAAACGTCACATAATCTAAGATCTTCCTCATAACCTAGGTAATAGAAATATAAGAAATGGATGAGCTTAAAAACTCAGTAAAGAAAACAATTCAAAGAAGAATAAGGGTTAGATCATAATCAAGTGAGAAAATATGGTGATGGATATGAATAATTTATAGAATGATCATTGGGTAATTAGAACTAAGTAAGGACATTAAATAGTAATTTCAGTCATATCCTATTTTCAAGGCATATAACAAAAATTGCGAGTCATGGAAACATGAAAAAAAATTAAAATATACTTTTTGAAATGGAAATATCATAAGAATATAAAAGTAAAATCTCTTAGAGTAATATATTTCACTCCTTGATTCCCATATCATAGTGGGATTGGTCTAAAAATACATTTACAATCATTAGGATTGAGATATAACACATTAACATCTTTAGGATTTGGAAACAACCAGTGTACGTCTTTAGGCATGGGCTATTACATATGTAACTTCTTGAGCTTATAGGATTTTAAATATTAACCAAGGAATTGGAGGATGATATATGACACACCAATTAATGATCCCTAAATATGTTTATCACTTGAAATCAATCATTCATTATGTCATAAATAACCCATGGATAGAAAAATGTATTTGAAAACGTTAATAGATGATGTCACAAAATTTGACCATAAGGATGGGAATTATTGATTCTCAATATGTACACACCCCAAAGAAATATTTAATAAGTTTATTTTGAGGGAGATTGATGAAAAATAATTTCTAAGGATATGAACACTTTTAGGATAATGTGGGAAATGGTAGTAAAACCACAACATAATTTTTAGACATTGTTCTTAACATTTTCGTAAAATAAGATGGTTCATCTCATATTGAAAATTAATTTTGGAAAATTTTACGTGAGAAAATAAAAAAAAAATATTTAAAAAAAATCTTCAATAGATTTTCCTTCAATATATATAAAGGATATAAAAACAAATTTGGAGTGGAATATACAACATTGATTTATAAAAGGATAGAAAATACTTTTTAATATTTTTAAGTATTTCTATTGAAAAATCACATTTTAAAAAGAGAAATGAAACATTACATTGAAAAATGACATCAGTACTAGAAATAGGACCTATACAAACTGACCTATACCAATGGTTTTTACAAAACCATTTCCATAAGTACCTTAGAGAGGCCTATACAAATGTTATAGAAGAAACTATTGGTATATGTATCTTATAGACACCTTATACCAACAGTTTCTTCCAAACCAATGGTATTGGTCACTAATTTGGACATATACCAAGGGTTTTGGAGAAAGCATTGGTATATGGCCACCCTATGTCAATAGTTTCATCCAAACTATTGGTATAGATCAAAATTTTAGAAAACCTATACTAATGGTTCTAAAAATCATTGGTATAGGTTTATACTAATGTTTTTTTAACCGTTGCTATAGGTACCCATATTTGTTTATGGATTCATTGGTTAAATAACATTAAATAAATCCAAATTTAAAATACTAATGAATATACATATACATATACATACATATATATATATTTATGAAGTTATTTTCAAAAAAGACATGATAGGTAAGTGGTCATGTCGCTGGACTATAAACGGGAGTTGTTGGGATGAAAACCAAGCCGAGTTTTATTTTTTGAATTACCAATACCAATGGATTTCTAAAACTATTGGTATAGATTTTTCATGTGACCTATACAAAATGTTTTTCTGAAACCATCGGCATAGATCTATTATAACACCAAACTAGACAACTGTCCTTCAAACCATTAGAATAGGGTAGATTTCTATTAGTTTATAGGGAAACATGATAGTCACAAGATTTAATTCATAATTTGTTTTTATAATACGATAGAAGAATATTTTTGGAATGGTTAAACATGGATATGAATGAAAAATCATATCTTATGTAGGAAGAGATTTATTTAATGAATATTATTATTTTTTTGAAAATGAATTCATATATGGAAATTAATTTGTATAAAAACCATTTTCCATTATGTAGAAGATATAATATAATATTAATTTTTAAGTAGAATAATATATATAACTTATGAGGACTATGTTCATGATGAAGCCTTATAACTCAATGAAATAAGTTTGAGTTGAAAATATATTATATGGATAGTATTTTTCATGAGGTAAGAATATTTTAAAAGTTCATTTATATTTTATGAATTTAAATATCTATATGGAAAATATAAAATAAAACATAATACAACCAGAGGGTAGACTATTGAGGGTTCCGGGCGCAGCAGAAGCTCGGGGATGGATGTTCCCACTTGTATTTTTGTCATTAGAAATGATCAATCCGGGATCCATAGGACGATAAAAGCCAGACTCCATGGAACTAATCATAGAAATTGACAAAGAAGAAGAATAGTACCAGAACCATAAAGAAGGATCATCAGAGGTTGATTATAAATAATTTAACTAATTGAAAGTAAGTTCTTTTTATGGCATTATTTCTTCGTTGATATTTCTGATCATGTTCCGATGTGATTCATCATTGAATCGCAGAATCCATGTGGAGACATCCTCTAGCGGTGATCCACACATGCACCACATATCTCTAGATGTCACCAAAGGAATCTCCGTGTGCTAGCGTGGAGAATCCATTGTTTGCGTTGTCCACCTTAGATCATCTAGATCTGATGGAGGAGGATCTCTCTCGGTCCTAATAGCGTTTTTACTAGAAGGAGTTCTTTCGACCTTGAAAGAATTCTCCAGAATTGTTGTGCTCAACAATTGGCGAAAAGTGTTGGGGACGTGAGGATATTTATAATCGAGTTTCTGGTTAAATAGTTATGACAATAAATAAAGTTGTTACACGTTTTATTTATTTCATTAACTCTTATTGAAAACCCCTTCCTTGACACGTTCCCATACTAATTATAATAAATAACATTTAATAAAACAATATTATATTCTCAAAATTATGACTGGAAAAACTAAACAGAATGTAGTCATTAATACACAGCGTGTACTTATATTTCATAAAAACCTACACAGCATGTAATCATTAATACACAGCATGTACTTGTTTTTCATTTCCATTAAAAAATGAAAACTACACAGCGTCTAATAATTAATACAATTCACATACTTTGTTCAAAATAAAAACTACACGGCATGTAATCATTATTACACGGAATGTAGTTGTTTTCATTTTAGTCTACCTCCAACATTAAATCAATTTAGGATTCCATGAATAATTATTAAACCACATATGGGAATAATCTTTATACTACTTGAGATACATGAATAAACATAGTGTGTGACCTTCTAGGCCTATTTCTAGTTGAAATTAGGCGGGCTTGCCAAAAGTCCAAGATTAATGTCCAGAAATGGTTCAAGTCACCCAAGAGAAAGAAGTTGATGTTTCATTGATGTGTCACCTCATACGAACGCTTACCATGTAATTTAATCTCTTTGTCTCAATATCTCATCAAGTAGGTTACATGGTAGTGTCCTAAACCTATATGCTTGATATCTGATTCTTTTACTTCTAGAAATAAACTTGTCATTACACCAAGGCCATAGAATTTGGGAGACATTTTTATTTCAATCAAAGGACCGGAGATATCTACTTCAATAAATATGGAAGGGACAAATCCTTCCATGACCTATCCATTAACAAAATTTTATTCGTGACGCGCCCAACGTAACCTACTTCTCTCCGACTGTCTTCATGATGGTTTTCATCAGTAAATCTAAGTGCGTGACTCATGACATGAGTTAATGATAATCATCCAGTCTAAGTACCATTAAGCACACTCGTAGATAGCAATGTATGATTACACCAAAGACATGCAGAATTACTACTAGAGGGTCTGTTCTCATAATCTCCCATCTTGGAGATTACCAAGTGTCAACTCCACGAGAGAGAGTCTCGTCTTCTTATGAGTAATCACACATGACGGTCTGTATACTATGTGTCCTATCATAGTATGTCATCCAACCGTAGGAAATTATTTTAGAATATTGTTATGGAATTTTATGTTTCTCATCATAGCGAGGATCTGCCATTTCCGTATTAATGAAACAAATATTCCTTGACATTATTATATTATAGTCATGTAAAACAATTAAAAATATATAATAAGTGTACATTCACATAATCAAAGTACAAATAGTTGGTTCTTAGGACACCGACTCTAACATACTCCCACTTGGACTAGAGCCAACTACCTACGACTTTTAGTATGCTAGACCTAACATGATGATCATGTTTCTGCCGAGTCATGGGTTTAGTCAAGGATTCCACCACATTGTCTTCCGTGGAAATACTACTCACTACAACATCACCTCTCTAAGAAAAATACCTCAAGAGACGATACTTCCGAAGTATGTGATTTTCCCGCTGATGTGACCTTGTCTCTTTTGCAAGTGCCACCGCTACTGTATTATCACAATAGAGTGTGATTTGATATTTACTACCTGGTACTACATCCAGCTCTTTGACGAATATTTACATCCATACAACTTTTTTAACTGCCTTAGAAGCTGCGATATACTCGGACTCTACTATAGAATCTGCGACCACACCTTGCTTTGAACTCTTCTAGCCCATGGCATCTCCATTCAAACTAAAGATGTATCCATTCTACGACTTTATGTCATCTTGATCAGTCTAAACACTAGCATCTACAAGTCCTATGATGACTAGTTCCTCATATTCTCTATAAACTAGTACCATATCCTTAGTATTCCTCTGATACTTAATGGCAGTCTTTACTACCATCTAATGGCGGTCTCCAAGATCAGCTTGATATCTGTCTTCCACACTTAATGTATAAGCAACATATCGCCTTGTACATAACATAACATACAATACTGACCCAATCACGGATGCATAAGGGATTATTTTCATTTTCTTTCATTTCTCATGTGTCTAAGAACTAATTTCCTTGGAAATATGAATTTCATGTGACACTAGAAACAATCCCCTCTTTGAATATTCCATACTGAATCTCTTCTGTATCTTGTCAATGTATGTAATTTAGTTCTGGCCCAGCATTCTCATGGATATGTCATGGTGGATCTTGATCCCAATAATATATGTTGGTCACCCAAGTCTATCTTAGAGAATCATTTATCCAACCACGCCATAACTGAATATAAGCCAGGTACATTATCTCCAATTAGTAATATGTCATCAACATATACTATTAGAAAAATGATTGCACTTCCACTAAACCTTTTGTAGACACAAGGATCAAATTCGTTCTTAACAAAGACAAATTCCATTACAACTTCATAAAAACGAATGTTCCATGACCTTGAGGATTTATTTAATCAATAAATGGGTTTCTGCAACTTTCATACTTTGTTGGAATCCTTTGGGGTCACAAACCCATCAGGTTGTGTCATGTAGACATCTTCCTGGAGGTTTGCATTAAGGAATTTCGATTTGACATCCATTTTCCAAATTTGATAGTCATGGAAAGTGGAAATATCCAATAGTATTCTGATGGATTTCAGCATCGCAACTGGTGAAAAGGTTTTATCATAGTCAATTCCTTGATGCTGTCTAAAACCTTTTGCAACCACTCATGCCTTATAGGTTTTGACATGTCCCTCCATGTCTAGTTTCTTCTTTAATACCCGTTTATTACCAATATGCTCTACATAAACTAGAGGATCTACTAAAATATAGACTTAGTTTTGGTACATGGAATCCATTTCAGAATTCATGGCTTCTTGCCACATGGAAACATTTGTTCCTTCAACTGCTTCCTTGTAGGTAAGAGGATCATCATTTCCAACCAATAAGGAGTCACCATCCTCAGTGACAAGAAAACCATATCATTCTTGTTCTCTCACCTCTCTTGTGCTCCTACACAGTTCTTGGGTCTCTGGAACAGATTGCTCTTCCACAGGGCATTGTGGAATCTGTACTTGTACCGTCTCTTGTGTATCTTGAGCCTTGACTTCATCAAAGTCTATCTCTTTCCCACTATCTCTTTTGGAGATGTGCTCCCTCTCAAGGAATATGGCATGTCATTCCATTGTAACCTTTTTATTTGAGGGGTTGTATAGGTAATATCCCCTTGTATCATTGGGATATCCTATAAAGGTACACTTTGTTTCTCGAGGTGAATATTTGTTACCTGAAGAGGCATTAACAAATGCTTCGCTACCCCACACATGTAAATTTGATCACATAGCTTTGCATCCAGTCCAACTTGTATGGAATACCATTTATTGATTTATTTGGTACTTTGTTTAGTATGTGTACAACTGTATGTAATGCATATCCCCAAAATGAAAATGGACGAATCACATGACTTGTTAATGATCTCACCATATCCAACAGGGTGCAGTTCCTCCTTTCACTTACACCATTCCACTGAGGCATGTAAGGAGGAGTGATTTGAGATAGAATCTAGAACTCTCATAAGAAATAAATGAAGACTTGATTAAGATATTATACTCCTCTATCTGATCGGAGTTTTTTAATCTTCTTAACAAGCTAGTTCTAAAATTCATTCTTATATTCTATGAACCGATCAAAAGAATCTAACTTATATATCATTATGTAAATATATCTTTATATACTAAAATCATCAGTAAAAGTTATGAAGTACAAGAACCCACCCCTTGCTTCAACTAGAAATGGTCTTCACACATCTGTGTGAAATAATTCTAGAAGCTCTTTAGCCCTTTCACCTTTCCCACTGAATGGGGAATTGTTAATTTTGCCTTGTAGACATGCAAGACATACACCAAGTAGTTTTAGTTTGAAAGAATATAAATACCCATCTTGAGGTAATTTTGTAAAAATAATCTCATTGACAAGACCTATCTGGTGATTCCAAAGTTGAGTGTGTTATGAGTCATGTGAATTAACATTTTCATCGATTTACAATACTTGGTTTGTGTAGTCTAACACATGGAGGTCGATATATAAGTGTTCCCTACCAAAACAAATGCAATATTTATAAAAGTATGAATATTAATTTCCAAACTTAAAGATGAATCCAGCAGTATCTAATCCGGATACTAAAATAATGTTTTTAGTAACAGAGGGTACATAATAACATCCTTTTAATACCAAGACCATCCCAATAGGCAATGTGAGGTGGTAGTCTCTGACAGCTACAACAGTGAGTCTAGCCCCGTTGGCTGCTCGCAGATCCACCTCACCTCAGTCAATACTTCTAAATCTACTTGGCTCTTGTATTTGGATACATATTTGAGAACAACAATAATTATCTGATACCCAATTGGTTGAAATAGATATATTTCATTTGATAACAAATGCACTTGAAGCTTCCCCTTGCTTCCTTGGCTAAGTGCACTTTTTCTTCCAGTGCCCCTTTTTTCAACCTGAAAAACAAACAGCCTGTTGTTCTCTTGCCTCCCCTTTGATCTTCATTTTCTTAGATGGCCTTGAAGAAAGTTTGGGCTTAAATCTCTTCGACTTCCCTTTACTTTTATTTACAATAAGGATAGAAGGCTTTTCACGCTTCATATCATTGTCCACTTGGATAATGAGGATAATAATATCAGATAAAGACTTCTCAACGTTGTACATGTTGAAATTTACCATAATGTTAGAGAATCTCTGGGGTAGTGATGCAATAATGAGATCAGTACATAGTTATTTGGAATGTTTAAACCCTAGAACCTCCAAGAGTTTAATGTAGCCAATGAGCTTGCCTACATGAGGCCCAGCTAGGGCACCCTATCCAAGCATTCTTTGAAATAGATCCTTAGAGATCTCAAACCATTATTGTCTTTCTCTATCCTAGTATAGACCACAGAGCTGCTCGAGTATACTATAGGCATCCATGTCTTCACGAGACTTCATGAGATACCTAGACATTGATGATAGCATCAAACATTGAACGTCGAGTGCAACATTCAAATTTTGATCATAGGCCAGGAAATGATCATCAATCTCCCCATGGGTAGGCAAATCAAGATGTGAGGACTCCAGCACATAGAACATTTGTTCATAGCATAGGATAACCTGAATGAGCCTAAACTATTATTGAAAGTTACTACCGGTGAGGATATTGTCTTTATCCAGACTTGATCATAGGGAAAATTTGGTTGACGAGTTTTTCATATTGATTCTAAAAATTAAAAGAGCATATTTATCAGTACCTTTTTATTACATTTTATAAAAAATAATAAATTAATTTATTAATTCTCCCACTATTTTATCACGTCCCAATGGCCCTCACCATTGAACGCGGAATGTCCAGTTGTGATGACATTCTAGTGGAAAGGATCCATATTCCAATCTGCATAACCCCAATAAGGGGTGGTCAAGATATTTAAAGGTATTTCAGTAGGCAGTTCATTTCCAACTATGTTCTTACAGTACCCTGATCTGTTGAGTGGACTCCCCAATCCTAAAATCCTGACATGGATTTCCTCAACACTTACCTCCATTTTACAACAAGTATAGAAAGGACTACTCCTCATTATGTGATATGTTTAAGTCATCCTGAAACGTTCATAAGAGATTCCTTTATAAACTTAAGTGTCCCAATAAGGTTTAGTAAAAAAACATAGTATTATTGATTCTTTCTCTTAATCAAGTAACAGAAGTCTTGGTCTGAATTAAAATGGTATTTTATGGATTTTATTCTTTATACGTATTTTCACATTATCACATTCTTGTTAATATTAAGTGACCCTTACTTAAGAGATTTACCATGTTCTAATAATGTTTACGCATAGTCTGGTATTTATTTAATTACTTATTTTCATGCTTTTTTATTTCATTAAATATGTGATTGAGACAACACATACATAATAAATAAACCATACAATTATACAAAAATAATATAAGATGGCATGATCATGAGATTCTATTGGTTTGCTTATCTAGTAGTTTTTAAAGCTAAGACTGACCTTGGAAAAAACACATTGAACCCTATGGTTCATGTTTTTCAGCTCCCACCTATCCACTTTTGTATCTTCTTGTGTCTCATTCACCTCATCTTTGGATTTTGAACAGTCTCCTCTGGCTTGGGAGATCGTCCATTACCTAGGGTTTACATGAATGAAACCATAGGCACACATGCCCTACATTTTATTTTAAGAAGGCTCACAGTCCAACGAATTTAAATGAAACTATACACACATAAAGGGTATTTGGTCTAGCTCATGATCATCCGTAGCATGCAATGACATTTAAACATATTTAGTATTCAAATTCTTTTAATCGTTATTTTATTGAAGATAAGTCACGCATGAATTCAATTAATTATGATCTTATAAATAATCAATTCTTTATATTAAATTCATTTCTAAAATTCCATGATATTCTTCTCATAATTATTCCTTATACGAGTCTTTGTAATTTGGAGGAAACTTGGTGAAATTCCCTTTCTGGAAATTACATGGCATGTAGGCTATATTACACGGTGTGTATTTTTTCTCACCATTTATCCAAAGTACATGCTGGGGCTTTGGCGTGTTTTATGTACTTTGGAAACATTGGAGTACACAACGTGTAGATTAATCTAACATGGTATATATTTCCTCGTTACACGGTACATGGATTCTCCTTGTACATGGCTTCACATGGGTCGGATCGGACTACACAGTGTATTGATTTAACATACATGTCATGGATTCTGGTTTCCAACTACTGTTCAGTTCTGGTCGACATGGTGTATTAATAACTTAGGTATACTCAATTCACACGGCATGGTTTGGTGGACCAGTACTAGTGCATTGAACCTTAGTACATGGTGTGTAGTTTTTACTACATGCCATGTATTCTTATGTTGTGCAGAGAGAATGAGCGGCTCCTACGGATGAGTTTTTCATTATTATTTTAATCAAAATTAAAATTATAATGTATTTTCAGTGACATGAATCACAAAACGAATGAGGAATAACAGATCTCGTTCATTCAGATTTATAGAATGATTTATCTTGAATTGAATCAAATATAAATGCGTAAATTATCAATGAAAATTAAATAAATATAATCAACGTTTTAACCGGCTTTGATACCATTTAAAGGTTCCAGGTGCAGTGGAAGCTCGTGGGTTGATGTGCCCACATGGATTTTTGTCATTAGCAATGACCAATCTGAGATCAATACAATGATAAATGCCAGAATCCACACATAAAATCACAGAAATAGTCAAAGATGAAGAATAGTACCAAAATCATAATAAAGGCTCATCACAGGTTGATTATAATTAATTTAATTAATTGAAAAGAAGTAGATTTTATGGTGTTCTTTCTTCATTGATATTTCTTATCATGTTCCAATGTGATTCATCATTGCGTCACAGATACCAATTGTAGACTTCCTCTATCGGCGATCCATACATGCACCACGTATATCTGGACGTCGCCATAGGAATGTCTAGGTGCTAGTGTGGAGAAGCCTTTTCTTGGGTTGTCTGCCTTAGATAACCTTAATCCGATGGAGGAGGATCTCTCTCGGTTTTGAGAGTGTTCTTGGAGGATAGAGTTCTTTCGGCCTTGAATGAATTATCCAGAATTGTTGTGAACAATGATTGGGGAAAAGTTATGGGGTTGTGAGGATATTTATAATCGGGTTTGAGGTTATAGAGTTATGAAAATAAATAAACGCATTAGGTATTTTATTTATTTCATTAACCCTTATTAAAAAACCCATGTTGAATAATTAAATCATTGACATGTTCCCACGCTGATTATAATAAATATCATTTAATAAAAAAAATTATATCCTCAAAATCCCGACTGAAAAAAACTAAACAATGTGTAATAATTAATACATGACATGTACTTGTTTTTCATAAAAAACTACATAGCGTGTAATCATTAATAAATGACATGTACTTGTTTTTCATTTCCTGTCCAAATTGAAAACTACACAGCATGTAATCATTAATACACGGTGTGTACATTTTTTTCAAAATAAAAACTACTCGGTGTGTAATCATTAATACTGGTGTGTAAATGTTTTCATTTTATTCTTCCTCCAACATTAAAACGATTTAGGCTTCCTTGAATAATTATTAAACCACGTACAATAATAATCGTTATTCTACTTGAGATACTTGAATACACTTAGTGTGTGACCCTCTAGGCCTCTTTCTCGTTTGTATTAGGCGGGCTTGCCAAAAGTCCAAGATTACTATCTAGAAACAGTTCAAGGAACCCAAGAGAAATAAGGTGACGATGCATTTTCGTGTCACCTCATACAAATGCTTACAATGTAATTTGGTCCCTCTGTCTCAATATGTCATCAAGAAGGTTTCATGGTAGTGTCATAAACCTATATGCTAGATCTGTCATTCCTTGACATCTAGAAATAAAGTCGTCGTTACACCATGGCCATGGAATTGGGGCGACATTTTTATTTCAATCAAAGGGCCCGAGATATCTACTACAATAAATATAGAAGGGACCAATCCTTCCTTGACTTATCCATTAAGAACATGTCTTTCGTGATGCACCCAACGTACCCTACTTCCCACCAACTGTCTTCGTGACGATTTTAGTTAGTAAATCTAAGAGCGTGATTCATGACATGAGTTAATGATAATCTTCTAGTCTAAAGACCATTACACATGCTAGTAGATAGTCATTTTTGATGACACCAAGACATGCAGAATTACTACTGGAGGGTCTGTTCTCATAGTCTCACATCATGGAGATTACCAAGTGTGAACTCCATGAGATAGAGTCTTGTCTTCTTATGAGTAATCATAAATGACGGTCTGTATACTATGTTTCCTGTCATAATATGTCATCCAACCATAAGAAATTTATTTTAGAATATTGTTATGTAATTTTAAGGTTCTCATCATAGCGAGGATCTTCCATGACCTTATTAATGATACAAATATTCTAGGACATTATTATAATATATTCATGCAGAATAATGAAGAATATATAATAAGTGTACATTCACATAATCAAAGTACAAACAGTTTGTTCTCAAGACACCAAATCTTTCAAATATACCCAACATTTACAAAATAAGTTCTAGAATAACAATTATATCACAATGAACAAGAACTGAGTATACAAAAACCCCTACAACATGAAGATAATTGAAATAAAAAACTTTTGAAATATATATATTTAAAAAAATCTATTTATATGAATAAATATTATATCTTAATATAATATATCAATTAGTCATTACATACAACCCAAAAAGAAAATTATGTGGATTATAAAAAAATTGTCTCAAAGGGATGAATTTGAGACAAAAACCCTTACCTTATATCTCGACATCACTAATGATGTATAAGATCCAATATAAACAAAATATCTTAAAAACTTATTTTGGAACCAAATTTAGACCAATTACCATGTATACAATTCATATATATTTAATATCTATTTGCTTATTAGTTTGGATTTACTAATTTACCCACACTTTATGTTTATAGTCTTGATCATTTATACTAGTTCCATGAGAAAAATGTCATTATTTACCAAAATTTTACCATTCATGGATTATTAAAGGTACTATATTTACTGTTTTTAATGATATATGAAGTTTAAAATTTTTTCATGAAGAATTATTTTTTTATCATTGAATATGAAAATTATAATGAGGATTATTCACTGATTCATAACAAAAGAAATGTGTTTACATTATTAAAGAGTTCAATGATTTCATAAAAATCCTAAAAAAGATAATTTATATATTATTATATTATTATATAATTAATTAAGTTAAGATAAACATTCATCATATAATTTAGTATCTATGTTCATGTAGTTTGTTGGACAAAAGAAAACCTGAAGAAACAATGATTAATTTATGATAATGATGTGGTTTGGTTTTCATACCATTATACCATAGGTATGAAGAAATTATTTATCATTATTTAGTGTTATATTTTAAAATTATATATATTTAAAATTATAATATAATACATATAATGTTATTACTCTGAATGAAGAGAACATTTTCCTCTTAGTATACTCATTTTGAATGTTGGAATTTACGACAATCCGTTATTTCACATATCATATGTAGGTAATCTTACATTAAATAAAATAACCTTAATTATTTAGTAAAAATAATTTTTTCCTTTAAACCCATACTTAGTACTATTTATAATAAAAGGTAATAGAAAACAGAATGCACTATTCCATAATGGCAGTAGTTCATACACACACATGGATTATGTTTTCTTATTCCTTATAATTTGAGAGAGGAAAAATATGGTTTGTTACTTTATAATAATAAATATATAATATTTTAAATTTTTTACCCATCCATTCCAGTCAGTGATTGAAAATGAACATATTACGTCACGGATTTGGTAGTCCTCACATGCACACATTTCACTTTTTTTCTTAATACAGTGTAGAAAATGTGGTTAATGATTTTAAATTAATTATAACAACACATCTGTATAATAGTGATAATTATGTAATCATTTTAATATGGTGGAATAGAATTTTGTGAAGATTAAGTTCACATAAAAAATATAAATGATAATGGCACGGTTAGAAATTTACGCATAATTGCTTGGGTTATATCCATTTCCAAAGTAGTTAAATATTTGGAGGATTGTATTTTGAGAATACCAAAACATATCTAATGTGGATAGGATTTTTTTAGATAGGTGTTGGTAGACATTGAGATGAAATGGGTGGATTATTATATGAGGCTATGTGAGGAGAGGATATCCCCATTTACAAGTCAAAATGGATGGTATTTCTATAAACAACCAATATTTTAAATAAATTTAAGTAAATATTAATGCATGTGAATTAAAAATTTATAAATAATGGATAATAAAAGTATTAAATTATATTAATCCCTAAATCACCTATTCATCCAAATTTTTCGAACATGTTTTCATCTCATTACCATTAGATTTTTCTCTTTTAGCATATTATCTTTTATGGTAGAAATTGGTTTCTACATAAGGTAAACAATCCTTTATCCCTAAAAATTAAAATTTTAATTATTCAATAATTTTGACATAAATATTACCAATTCTAATTATATTTTAATTTACTCTATTATTAATTTGATAAAATTACTTTTTTAAAAATATTTTTTTTTATGAATAAAAAACATGTTTAAAAAAATTTAACTTATGTTCTAAAATATCAAATATAGGAATATAAATTAATCATTATATTTTAAAAAATATAATGTTACAAATAAATTATTTATTTTTTAGAATAAAATTGTTTAAAAATTTATATTTAATACTTATATAGTAAGAATGTCATAAACATTTTAGTATTTGTAAAAACAAAATTTTTCAATATTTATATACAAATAAATTATTTATTAAAAAAACCAAAAAATAATCTTAATATTATATTATTACACTTGATATAAAAATTGTATAAAAATTTTCAAATTAATGTTCTAATTTTTTTAGAATTCAATATCTAAATGTAATCGTTAAATATTGCAGAAAACTATTCATATAGGAATAAAACACTATTAAAAGTTAAATGTTATTTACTTTTACTTCGAATAAATTACTAATTAATTAATTGGTAATCTATAATTCATATAACCAATCTATTTTATTATCCTTTAATCTTAATATAATTAGTTTCTTGAAATAAAACATGGATTCTTTAAAATATATTTTTAAGTATGAAATGCTATTTCTTAGTTGTTTTAGGCATGAAAATTGAATCTTATTCACATTTAACGCAGTATTTATTTTCATTATTGAAATATATATAAATTGTATTACACCTATTAATACCTAAAAATTCAATTAATATGTTTTATGGTTTATATTTAATGTTGAAAAAATAGCTCATTTTTGTTTTAGTTCAGCGTTGCGTGTTGAGAAAGCTGCCAAATAAAATTCATAAGGAAAACATTATCTGGATTAAAATTTCATTATAGATAATTTGTATAGAAGTTTAAATATAAAAATAAAATAATAGAATAAAAATAATATTAGTACTTTAAGAAGATGAAATAGAAGAAAAGAAGAGGAGGAGCGCACACTTAGTTTTTGTGTTTGATCGCCACACCTGTGTTGTGTGATGATGAAGAAAGACGATGTTCACACCTATTATACAATGAAAATTAAGTGAAATGGCACTAAAATATTGTTAGAAAACAGTAATAGCATGAAAAAGGATAATATTTACCTCATAAAAATACAAGATAATAGTGAAACTTGTAGGAAGGCTTTCCAGGAGACAACATTATTATTATTCATTTGCCATTAGTCTATGATATATCCAACTCATTTGTATCCACCATGGTGATTATAAAGGATAGAGTGGTTATTGGTTTTACCAGACTATTCTAAAAATGACTACTCATTTTGAATAATGAAAATTTTAAATCAGGTGTTCTTTTTTTCATTCCTCATTCTAAAGTTCAACAATGATCTTTAACACTCAAAGAAGATACATAGGTTGAATTCATAAGAATAAATAAAAGTAGAAAACATAATATCATTAAGTAATTTAGCATAATGAATCTATACTATAATATAGGTTATCATAAAAAATCCATGGTCATGATTCAACCTTTACGCACTCCTACCAAAAAAAAGATAATTACACCATTTATTTTAACATGTGTTCTCTGAATAAATCTAAAAGAAACAATACTATATGGTCAAAAGTGGGTTTTATTACAAAGACTACTCACATAATCACTATTTGAGAAGAATTATCTATTAATAAATTTTTAAAAATATATATATCTGAGTAGTTGGGAGGCTACATAGAATTCCACTATCAATTATATATGACCAAGATATGAGGTTCACTTAAAAAAATTTTACAAGTCATTAACATCAAGTTGAACTTCAATATGATATTTAATCCTTGGAAATATGTTCAATCTAAAAGGTATATTAAAACTCTAAAATATATGCCATGTGCTTCCTATATGGACCTTGAATGAGGTTGTGATTAATATCTCACTGAGATTGAGTTCTCGTACGTAAATTTATTTCAGTCAAGTGTTTACATGGATTCATATAATTCACTCTATTGGAAGAAATAAAAAATACAATACACTGGGATATATATAGAAAACATAATTTATTGAGACTAATATTTTATGAAGATATTATAGATAATTTTCATTTAGTTTGGAAACACATCAGATCTACAAAAAGTTAGTAAATTTTTTATTCTGAAAATTTTCAATAGTATCTAGAGGATATCATTTGAGATAAACAGTTCCAAAACATATCACCATGAAATAGGTTTATGATGTATGGGGATAATGGAATGTTAAATAATTGATTCCACAGACCATTTAAAATTCTTTATCACATTATATAAAGAACCTATTGACTATAACTTGCACCAAAATAGTTTCTAGTACATAATCTGTTACATGCATCATTTGTTGGGAAATACATACCGGATAACTCACATGTACTTAATTAAAAGGCGGTGAATTTTTTTCATGAACTATGTTATGAGGATCATCAAGTGAGGATCTTAAATTTTAGGGATAAAGTGATACAATGAATGATTACTCACCTTATGAAAGAACTGTGGATAAATCATAATCATAATGAGGAAAATAGAAAATTGAGGATATAATGAAACAAAAATACCCTAATATTTTTTATTCATAGAGATTGAATTAAAATTTTGAGGATAAAATTTTTGATGTGGGACATAATGTAACGTACCGTGTTTTTATATGAAAATTTAATTCATTAATTAATATTTTTTTAATTACATCCTTATCAATCTAGAGTAAATTGTAAGTTAGTCCTATAATCTGTTAAAAAAAGAAGAGCCTTATTATATTTTATAACATAACATTAAAAATGATGGATGAATAAATTTAAATATAGAAATAAAAAATAATGGAACAATAAAACATGAAAATAACATTAAAATTTTATAAATTCCATGGGTCATGGTCTCTAAGAGATAATATTGTTTTGAATAATGTGAAAAAACTATGTTTAAACATTACAAATGGGATTATAATTTAATTAATAATGCATATAAATAATTTAGATAAAACTTAGTGAATGAATAATAAAATAAATAAGAGTTATTTATAGAATTTATAAGGATCATATATCTCTTAGAATAGTAATTAAATATTAGAATAGTAACTGATTATTAAAATAATAACCTAATCAATATAATTTTAACCTTATAATTAGAATTATAGCATAGCCATTGTACTATTAATGTAACTCTGTGAAATTTTAATATATAATATCCCGATAATTATAGACTGTGTTTATTATCATTCTACACCCACAACACTAAAACCACGCTAAATTTTATTAAGAGAAAATTATATGTATTCAAATTGACTATTATAATGCAGTTGCTGGATTCCATTGTACAAATAGAAGTAAAAAAATGTGAAATATAAGTAAATATGAAAATAATGGTATTTTTAGAATTAATTAATTCATTAAATTCAATTATTATAAATTAAAAAACTATGAAGATAATTTTTTTCATAAAAATATATTTTCCTAAAAATTACACTTTTTGGTTCTATGCATTTTTTAATTTTTTGAAACTAAATTTATTTTTGTTAAAGAGTGATATAATATATATTTCGCTAAATAATTTTTAACAAAAATTTAAAAAGTAATTTATAGGAAATAATAAAAATATTAGTTAATATATTTAAAAATTCATTTTATAATCTGAATAGTTTTTCCGTATATTTTATATTTCAATTTAAATATTAAATTTTTATATTTTAGAATATTAATTTTAAAATATGAAATTATTTTTTTGGATTAGAAATAAAATAATATATTAGGATGAAAATTTCAAATTTTTATAGAACTATTGTTTTCATGTGAATAGTACAAAATACAATATTAAAAAATAAAATGATTTTTTTGACATCATTAGTATTTATGAATGAATTTAAAATATATAAAACCTTTTTCTTAGTAGAATATGTATTTTATAACATATAATTATAAAATAAATATATTAATTTTTATTTAGAAAATTTATATTTACATTTTGGAATATATGTACAAGTTTTCTAAATACAATTTATGCATTATACGTTTATTATTTTAAAATTAATTTGTATAAATTTTAGATATTTAATATTATGAATTTTATTCCAAAATTGGAATAATTATTACCAAATATCTGAATAAGAGTTATTCTTTTTATAAATATATTTCACTGATGATAAAAAATATGTTATTGTGGTAAAAGTATGTTTGGTAGAAAGATAAATTAAAGGGAAATGGAGTAATATATATATAAAATTATGCCGTATTTGTTTTTATAAAATATAGATCAACCAGTCCCACTCCCTCATACATTATTTTCCACACTTTCATACACATTCCTTTGTAAGCTACATGACATTATTATAATGTTACGAATACTTGAAAAAGTACCACCGCTTTTACTTGAAAAACTATCCTTTCAACAACCCAATTCTCGACACATATAAAGAATCTTTGGTTGATCGAAATATTAACAAACATACTTTCCAAATCATATTCAAACATTTTATAGGTTCTAGTCTCACCAATATACCATTCTTAAAATACTCAAGGAATTGACTCAAGGACTAACATAAAAACTCATAATAACTCCTTTTCCATTTACTTTTCGTTATTTCTAAAGAATCTTTTTTTATTCTCTATTTGATATTTATTTTTGTGTTTATATTTATATGTTAATATATTACCTATTTGATATATGTATGTGTGTGCAATCACAAGGTTTGGAAACTAATCTGATTTGTGATTTGATTCACATTTTTTAGTCCATATTTAATTTTTATTTTTTATTTGTGTGTATATATATATAAATTATTAAAAATTACTAGAAAACTGAAAATGAGTTCAGCTATTAATTTTCAGGTCATGAGAAATAAAAAAATTGATTGTCATTTGGACATGATTGATGCAAATTACTTATTATTTTGACCTGAAAATTTAAAATTCTATGATTTACACCTCTTTAGAACTTAAGAATATATTTTATTAGTTTATATTAAATTATACAAATATTTTTAAAAATTTTAATTTTTTTAAAATTATTTGTAATTTTTTAACAATTTTATTGATTTTTATGTTTTTTAATTATTTGTAATATATTTAATATTTTTAATGATTTTCAATTTTTTTAAATAAAAATTAATTATTTATAATTTTTATAATTGTTTTAATATTTTTAATTATTTTTAATTTTAATACATTGTTATTTTTTTTTATTTTCTAATTTTTTAAATATGTATAAATATTTTAAATTATATGTAATCTTTTAATTATTTTTAATTATTTTAAATACTTATGGATTTTTTTGAAATTTAATAATTTTTTAATTATATATGATTTTTTAATATTTATTTGTAATTCCAACTTTTTATAAAAAAAATTAGTTATTTATAAATTTTGTAATTATTTTTATATTTTTAATATTTTTAACTATTTTTAATTTTTTAAATTTTAAATTTTTTTATTTTCTAATATTTTTATGTATGTGTATATATTTCAAATAATATGTATTTTCTTAATTAGTTTTAATTATCGTTTCTTATATAAACTTTTTTTTAATATATTTAATGATTTGATATATTTTTAAATTGTTTTTAAATTTTTAAATATGTTTAATGATTTGAAATTTGAATTAAAATTTTTAATTAATTTTAAATTTTGCAATTACATGTAATATTTTAATATTTTTATTATTTTTTATTTAATTTAACTTTTGATTAGTTTTTATAATATTTTTAATTATTTCTAAATATTTTAAAATATCTAATTTTTAATCTTTTTTTAATATTTTAAATTATTTATAAATATTTTAATAATTTTTATAATTTGTATTTTTTTAATTTTTAATCGTTTGTAAATTTTATAATTATTATTCATTTTTTAATATTTTTTATTAGTTTAAAAATTTTTAAATGTTTTTTTCTCATATTTTTAAATATGTATAAGTATTTTTAAATTATTTATAATTTTTTTAAATAATTTTTAATTATTTTGAATATTTTCAATGAATTGTAATTTTCTTAATTACTAATTATTTAAAAATTTGGTAATTATTTAAAATTTTATAAATATTATTAATTAGTTTTTGTTTTCTTAAAATTTTTGATGATTTTTTATTTTCGTACATTTTTAAAATTGTATAAGTTTTATAAATTATTTTTTTTTAGCTATTTAAATTTTTTAATCTTTTTTAATTTTTTTAATTTTTTTCTTTATTTCAATTTTTTGTATTTTCATTTTTTGGAAATATTAATATTTTTGATAGATAAAATATCCATCGTAAAGACTGATAACTGCAACAAATCGTGGCAATTGCTGTTTTTTTTTAAAAATCAAAATCATTTGCGACGAGTTTCTTAGCCATCACAATTATTTTTTATTTGTAATGGTGCGTTGTAAATACCTTTATTTGGGACATTGGTTTTTGCAACCACACATTTACAACAGACTCCCATCATTAAGGAACTTTTTTAATGGAAGTCGGTCGTAATTGCGTCATCCCAAATGCCAAAATACTTAGTAGTGGTAAGACAACTAACTGAAAAATAATTTTCACCAAAATATAGGACACAATCATTTGAACATGCCTGAATCTTTTCATAACCAAGACCCATTTATGGACCAACCACTTTCTCTTCTATAAATTTTTAGCTAACATAGTTCTTTCAGGTAATAGTGATTTAAACAAAGTGACCATTTGATCAAAATTGTCATTCGACATTCCATTTCTAGATTTAACAGTTATAAATTTAATAACACCACCAAATTTTCTTATCCTATAATTAGGATATAAATCATCTTCAACAGATATCATAAAATCATAAAATATAGATAGTTCCAATTCAGGTATTAAATCATTATTCAATGTTTTTATTTACGGAAATGTTGGACCTTCATCCTTGGGTACTAATGTTTAAAATCATGAGGGATTTGGAACCAAATTATTAGTATTATAATGACCTAAACATTCATTTATTAAAATTCTTCTTGATCTAATAAAATTTCTTATTATGGTTATATAAAATGTGGACTTTAATGGTTTTATCTTTTTGGATTTTAAAATAATTTTAAGAATTGTGACCGTTCCTAATATAGTCATTGAACAGTGATGACTTGATTAGTATAAATATAGGCCTTAAAAAAATCCAATTTACTCAGACAAAGGAAGCGATGGCCTCATCTAGTAGACTTGACCCATACGAAGCCCATTTGTCTGAGCATGGAAAGGAGGTGGCATCATTGGGCTTCTCTCTTGACCAAGCCCATGCCGAGCTTGAATTCGTTAAGCTCGAGCGGAACCGCATATGAGAGAAGTGGTAGTTGATAGAGATTACCACCTGTGCAGTGTCATATGAGCCAATCCAAGAGTCGGTCACCATCTCACACCTTACCCTCCAGTCTTATGAGGGTTTTATAAGGGGTTATGTAACAAGACATTAGCACTATTAATATGTGCGTTTTTTTGTATATAATAATGAATATACATTCATTATATTATTGTTACATTGTAAATAGTTTTTTAAGAACAAATAGTATTTTTAGATAATATTCAACTAAGAAATCTATTTTGATGAATTAATGGAATTTTGAATTAAATAATATTCAAATAAAATATTATTATTAAATTAATTTTAATTAAATATAATTGATCATATAATTGTATGAATGCAATTGCAATTTTTATTAATGTTTGAAAACTGTTTTTATCAAAACACATGAATTTTTGGTGAATACTGGTATTCATTTTAAAAGTAAAAATTCATAAATTAATAAGATTATTTAGAAAAAACGAATTTTCTTTTTGGAATCAGGATGTCGGAATTATCCAACAGTAAATTTTTCATAATTTTCTGTGATAGTGGAATTTTTGGGTTAAAATTAAATGCTGTTTAAATATATAATGTGTTTTATGACATCATAATTACCCAATAGTGAGGTAAGAAAAATACTATTAAGATTATTTTAGGCCAATATATTCTTTAACATTAAATTAATGTGATTTTAGATTTGTTTGATTTATTTTACAATGTTTTGTGGGCCCTCCAAGATTTATAAAACATTTTTTCTGTTTAAATTGTTTTCTTTGAGTGTGTGACTCACCTCCACATAAGAAACTATATTATTTTATGATATTGGGACATTTTCCTTATAAAATATTATTTTCCACTCCCCTTTAGCAAATACCATAGGCAAAAACTATGGGCGGGTTTGTGGTATTGATTAGTTTAATGTGAGGTGTCCCAAACCTAAATAATATTGAATTCCCTCTCCTTTCCTATATAAACCAACCCAAGCTCCCACTTCCTCTTCACTCAAAGCCTTTGGAGTTCGCCCAACTCTTACCCTCCACTCTATAGAATCCTCCCAAGGTGCCCCAAGCTCCCAATAAGCCTCTCTCAAGCCTCTCCCAAGGCATTGGGATCACACTTCCAGGTAAGGGATTTCTTCCTTTCTCATTTTTTGTCTGATTTTCATTAAGTTGTTATGACCTTTTCTTTTCAATTTAAAATGTTGGGGTATGACTTTTCACCTCCCCCATGCTTCCCTCTTTTTGTTTGGATGATTAGAAACCCCATTCTCTCTCATTAATGCCTCCCATGTACACTCGTTACCATGCCGAAATTCATTGAGAGATTTATCTCTCCTCTTTTACTTCCAAGTAATTCTTTTGAATTATGCATCTAAATTCCATTAAGTTTGTTGGGAAATGTATATATACAACCCCCATACAGTCCATTTCTTTTAAATATTATTATACACCCTTTCTCTCTCATCAATCATTTTTTATGAGTTCTTATTTCACGACGTTATGCTGCCAAAATTACACTACGAGTTTCCTAGCCAATGTCATTGTGTAGTGAGTACCATTCCCATATCTCTATCAATGGTATTCACTTTTATGAACATTTAAATATTTATTATAAAGGTTCATTTATATATTCCAAATCCTGTTATCATGTAACAAATGATGATGATTTATTCCATGTTTTGTGATCCATGTTGCACACGTATGCATGAAATGAAATGTTTAAGTGGGGTGGGCCCTGATAGCACTCCAATGCATTGGGTAAAGTATAATATCATGATATTTCATGTGCAATGGGTGTTGAATCATGATAATTCAATTGAAACTATGGTTTACTCATGCTTCATATGCAATGAGGGTTTTCTGATGCTCAATGTGCAATGAGCCTTGGTCATGCTAATTCCATGTTAAGTGTTGTTGTCACATTTCCATGTTATGATTATCATGATTAATCATGCCTTTATGATCATGTTTTTCTTGTGATCCATTGATATTATTATTTTCTAACATATATTGTATTCCACACTTTATTCCATTTTTATTTCCTTACTATGATTTATAGTTCACCCTTTTCTTATGCATGTCCTCCGGCTATACCACACAATTCTATGTACATGGGAATGTAGTGGTCATGTTAATGAAGTTTTCAATAATTATTTTGTGTGTTTTATGTTCTAAGTTGTTATGTAATGTTCTTAATCCCTAATGACACTAGACCTCTTGATCTTCTATGTTGTACCAAGTGAATATTTTATGTAATAAATCTGGTTTAAGTGTGAAATAAAAAAGCAGGGTTTGTTATAGTTGGTATCTGGTGATATGTTTAGTCATTTTTGGGATTAGGATTAGAAAAACTCAGTTAAAACTTAGAGAAAAGAACAAGTATAAAGAAAACATCCTGAATTATTGGTAAGTATTGAGTAATTGGTTTATCAAGAAGATATATCCCTGTCTTGATACGAGAAGGTAGAGGTGGCTCTAGCACTGATGTATCCTAGGTCTAAAACCCAAAAACACCGCATTGAGCTAGACTTGAATGAGAACTGGTGAATTAAAATGGTCCTTGTTGCACTCTTGGTTACAAAACTCCTAGGGGAAGTGCTTTAGTAAATTCATAATCTTATTATGAACCCTTATTAAGGGAATTAAAAAAATTCCCCTACGAATATATGTTACCAAGTAGATCATAGATATCATTGATTGAAGCCTATGGATTCATAATTTAAGGAAATAATTGTTATTTATAAGTCATCAGATTTTTTCATGGATTACCCTTTATGTGTTAGCCCTAAATTTCCTTTTAATCCAGCCAATTGCCTGTAATTGGAGGACACGGGCTAACAACCGATGTGAAGATCAGTGTGATAACAGTGCAAATGAGATACCCAATCTGATGGGAGCAGGAATCCTGGACATTTTCACACATATCTCTCAATTAACTCAAGATTTGAATAGAAACATGGGTCATGAGTAACGTTCAATCCCCCCTAATAATGACCAAGTCACTATTGAGGGCTTCATGAGACAAATACCTCCTACTTTTAATGGATCAGCTGATCCCTCAATCGTCGAACAATGGATCAACTCCATTAAAACGATCTTCTATATCCTTCAATGTTACGAACAAGATAAGGTTCTTTATGATACTTAATGTATGGAATGTGATGCCGATCAATGGTGGATGTTGATCAAAAAAACAAATCCTGAGGAAGAGATTGAGGTGTTGGAATGGAAGGATTTCTGGAAGATGTTTTTCGATAAATATTTTCCATGCACCCTCTGACTTAATATGGAAGGGGACTTCCTTTACCTCAAGAAAAAAGATGACGAATTTGTTAGAGTGTATGTGGAAAACATTACAAGGCTTGCAGGATAAGCCTTCGGCTTTGTCATACCCCCGAATGCAAGGTTGACCACTTCTTTGTTGGGATGAAACCTAGCCTACAGAAAGCGCTGGTGATTTGTGACTTCGAAAGAGATGATTAAATTTTCTAATGTGCCATCAAGGACTAAATGGAGATCGAAGAATCAGATGCGTATCATGGGGATATGAAGTGTAAGTTGGGATTCAATACTAGCGGTATGATGGATAAATCCAATGGTTCTATGAAGATCCATCACCCCACTTTCCAAAGGTGTGGAAAGAAGAACCCCAGAAATTTCCTAAAGGGGGCGAGGAAATGCTTTAGGTGTAGAAGAGAAGGGAACCAATATATTAACTACTGAAAAGAAAAACCTGTAGCTGCATCCAAGGAGAGGAACGATCCGTCCGAACCTCAATACACTGTTCATTTCTACAAATAGAAAGAACCACAACATCTTGCAAATCAGTGCCCTGAGCCAAGGGTTTTAGGAGGCATCCAACAACATTCATGGCAGCAAGGGAGAGATTTTCCCATCACGACTGCCGATGTGAACCCCAACAATGAAGTGGTGATAGGTATTCTTGTTATTAATTCAATAATAGCTAATGTAATTTTTTATTCAGGTTCTAAAAATTCTTTTATATCCCAAATTTTTAGTAGAATAATCCCAACACCACCAGAAATCATGGAAGTAAAGATGTCAGTGATAATAAAAAATGGGGAAATCATTGCATCCCATGAATATAACTCCTCCCCTGTCATGGTCTCTTGATTAAATTTCTTGGTGAACCTCATCATACTCCCTCTGGTGGAATTTGATGTAATTATTGTCATGGATTGTCTTTACTTATACTGAGACAACATAAATTGATGTGAGAGGTAAATCACACTCCATGTTGAGAATCGACCCCCAAATCTGTACAACTGCAAGGAGGAAGATGGATCTTTTTTATCTCCACCATCTCAAGTGTGGTAATTATTTCCATATGAGCTCATGTATCTGGATCAAATGATTGAGTGTGAGGAGGAAACCATCATTGAAGGCATGCCTTTTGTGAGGGAATTTGCTGAAATGTTTCCCGAGGAATTGCTTGGTCTTACTCCTAGAAGGGATGTTTAATTATCAATTGATATTATACATGGGGAGTTGCTAATATCCGAGACTGTATATATAATGGAAGATGTGGAGCTTGAGGAGCTGAAGAAACAACTATAGGAGAATCTGGATAAAGGGTTTATTCACCCATGTGCATTACCATGGGGTGCACTAGTCCTCTTTGTCAAGAAGAAGGATGGGTCAATGCGCCATTGCATCAATTTTCGTGAGATTAAAAAAATAATGATAAAGAACAAGTATCCTCTCCCATGAATTGATGACTTGTTTGATCAGCTACATGGAGCACAATACTTCTTCAAGGGGTATTTACCATCAGGATATTATCAATTAATGGTGAAGAAGGAAGACATCCCAATGAGTGCTTTTCATACAAGATACGTTCACTATGAATTCATAGTAATATATTTCAAACTCAGTAATGCTAGAACAATATTCATGGACTTCATGAATAGTGTCTTTAGGGATTACCTCCAAAAATTTGTGGTAGTCTTTATAGATGATCTTCTGATATACTCCAAAACCATGGAGGATCATGAGGTGCGTCTAAGAACTATGCTAGAGACCTTGTGGAAGGATAATATCTATTAAAATTACAACATGTGTGAGTTTTGGTTGAATTAGGTCTCATTATTGGGCCATATCATCCCATGCAATGTTATTTTGCTGGATCCCTCCAAAACAGATGGAATTGAGGGATGTCTACGGCCAACAAAAGTAACAGATATCTGTCTCTTCTTGGGGTTTTCTAAATATTATCAATTATTTGTGAGAAATTTATCATGATTTTAAAACCCTCTTACCAAGATAAGTCGGAAGGCAGTAAAGGTTTCTTGGAGTTATGAATGCAAAGAATTCATCAAGGAGTTAAAAAGGAGGCCTATCACTGCACCCGTGTTCACTTTACTAACAAGTGGAGACCTTTTGTGGTATTTCATGATTCTTCAAAGAAGGGCATTGGTTGTGTGTTGATGGTAAATGAAAAATTCATTGCATATGCTTCATGAAAATTGAAATTTCATGAGCATAATTTTCCAACACATGATTTGGAGTTGGCTGTGGTGATCTTCCCTTTAATAATTGGGTGGCATTATCTCTTATGGGAGAAGTGTGAAATATATACAGGCCAAAAAAGCCTCCAGTATATATTCCCATAGAAAGAGTTGAAATGTACCAATGAAGATGGTTATATATGATCAAATACTATGACTGATCAATCCATTACCACCCTGAAAAAGAGAACAAGGAGGCAGATGCTCTAAGTTGAAAGGACCCCGCAAATCTACCATTGATGAGATTTGAGAAGGACCCAATCTTCTTAGATTTGATGAAGATGGACATGGGAATCATAAAGAAGGTAACATCATCAATCCATTCACAAATTATTTCTCAACCTTCTCTTTTGGAAAAATTTAAGGATTCTCAAAAGGATGATGTGGGAATTCATAAGAGAGTGGAAGCTATTAGAATAGGGAAATCCTCGGAGTTCAATTTTAATGAATAAGTAATTGTGAGATTTGGAAAATACTATGTGTTCCATCAAGTCCAGAGCTGAAGAAGGAACTTTTGAATGATGCACATAGTTAAAATTTCTATATTCAACCAGGAAACACAATAATTTATCGAGATCTCCAAGAGCATTATTGGTGGGATAATATCAAGAAGGAGATTGTTGAGTATACATCAAAGTTCTTGGTGTGTCAGCAAGTGAAGAAAGAGTGGAATAAGTCTAAGGGGATGATGCAACCATTACCCATACCTACATGGAAATGGGAGGACATCACCATGGACTTTGTCACCAGACATTTGAATACATCCAAAGGAAACAATTAAATCTGAGTTGTTGTGGATCATCTTAAAAAGTCTGCACACTTCATTGCAATTCGTGACGATTTCTCATTGGATCAGCTAGCACAGATATATATCTGGGAAGTGGTAAGGATGCATAGAGTACCAACATATATTATATCCTATTGAGAACCAAGATTAATCTCTATGTTTTGGAAGAGTCTTCAACATTATCTAGATACCGTGATGAACTTCAGTACGACTTCTCATCTTCAAACTGAGGGCCAATATGAGCGGACTATCCAAAAACTTGAGGACATGGTGAGAGTGGGTTCTATAGACCTGAAAGGATGGTGGGATCAACATCTTCCACTGGTTGAATTATCCTACAATCATAGTTTCCACTAGATCATATAAATGGAACCTTATGAAGCCCTTTATAGGAAGAGGTACGGAACACCATCATGTTGGGATGAAGTCAGTGAGAATAAGCTGCTTGGACCAAAAATGGTTAAAGAAATGGTGGAGAATGTGAAAACCATTCAACAACATATCAAGGAAACCCGGGGTTGACATAAGATTTATGCAGATAAGAATCGATGAGATCTTGAGTTTAATGTTGTATACATGGTATTTCTACGCATATCTTCATGGAAGAAGGTCACGAGGTTTGGAATGAAATCGAAGTTAAGTCCTTGGTACATTGGCCCCTTCGAGATTCTTGATCGTGTTGGGGTTATGGCCTATCGAATAGCACTTCCACTTACAATGACCAAAGTACATGATGTCATTCATGTATCCCTCTTAAATAATTACATACCATACCCTTCACATGTAATCTCTTCAGAGGTGTTACAGCTAGAGGATGATCTTTCTTACGAGGAGCCACTAGTGAAGATCTTATATCATAGAGAAAAAGATCTACGAAATAAGACAATTCCCCTCATCAAGGTGTTGTGGAAAAATGACATGTTTGATGAAGCGACATGGGAATTAGAGGAAGTGATGAACAAAAGTCACCCAAATCTATTTTATTATGATAAAAGGAAATTTTGAGGGTAAAATTTCTTAAGGGGGGAAGATTGTAATGACACAAACATTCATTAATGAAAATTCCTCTCGATCTAATTAAATTTCTTATTATTGTTATATTAAATGTGGAATTCATTGGTTTTATGTTTTTGTATTTTAAAATAAAGTTATTAATTTTGACTGTTTCTAATATAACCGTTGAAAAGTGATCACCTGATTAGTATAAATATAGGGGTTTAAAAAATCCAATTTACTTAGAAAAAGGAAGCGATGGCCTCATCCTGTTGACTTTCCTCATACGAAGCCCATTTGTCAGAGCATGGTTAGGAGGTGGTTTCATTGGGCTTCACCATTGACCAATCCCAATCTGTGCTTGAATACGTTAAGCTCGTGTGGAATTTTCTATGAGAGAAGTGGAAGTTGATAGAGATTACCACCCAAGCAATGTTATCCGAGCAACCCCAAGAGTCAGTCACCATCGCACACCATACCCTTCGGTCTTATGTGGGTGTTATAAGGGGTTATGTAACAAAACATTATCACTATAACTATGTGAGTTATTTTTGTATATAATAATCAATATACATTCATTTTATTATTGTTACTTTGTAAATACTTTTTAAAGCACAAATAGTATTATTAGTTAATATTCAACTAAGAAATCTATTTTGATGAATTAATGGATTCTTGAATTAAATAATATTTTAGTAATATTTTATTATTAAATTAATTTTTATTAAATATAAATTAACATATAATTTTAGGAATTCAATTGTAATTTTTATAAAAGTTTGAAAACTGTTTTTGTCAAAACCCATGACTTTTTGATAAATGTTAGTGTTTATTTTAAAAGTAAAAATTCACATATTCATAAAATTATGTACATAATATTAATATTATTTTGGGAGTCAGGACTTCAAAATTAACCAACGATGAATTTTTCATAATTTTCTGAGACAAAAGAATTTTTGGGTAAAAATTAAATATCGTCTAAATATATAATGTGTTTTATGACATCATAATGACCCAATAGAGAGGTAATAAAAATTATATAAACATTTTGTTTGGCCAAAATATGTTTTATTATTAAAATAATTTGATTTTAGATTTTTTTGATTTATTTTACAAAGCTTTTGTGGACCCTCCAAGACTTATAAAACATTTTGTCTTTTTAAATTGTTTTCCTCGAGAGTGTGACTCACCTCCACATAAGAAACCATATTTTTTTAGAAGTTAGGACATTGGACTAATAAAATAATATTTTCCACTCTACAATTTACAATAACATGGGCAAAAACCATGGTCTAGTATGTTGTATTGATTAGTTTAATTTGAGGTGTCTCAAACCTAAATAATAAAGAATTCCTTCTCCTTTCCTATATAAACCTACCCATGATATTGATTTCTCTTCACAAAGTGAATTTTTATTTAGACCAAACCCATACATAATCTCTAAATAATCCGCCCAAGGTAACAAAATCTCTCAAGGAGCCTCTCTCAATCCTCTCCCAGTCCTTTGGGATCACACTTCCATGTAAAGGATTTCTTCCTTTCTCATTTTTCTCAAATTCTCTTTAAGTTGTTATGACCTTTTTTTCAATTACAAATGTTGGGGAAGGATTTCACACCTCCCCCATATTTCATTATATGTTTTGGATGATGTTAGACCCCATTATCTCTTACTAATTCCTCCCATTTACACCCATTACCATGTCGAAATTCCGTGAGAAATTTCTCTCTCCTCTTTTACATCCAAATAATTCTTTTGAATTATTCATCTAAATTCCATTAAATTTGTTGGAACATGTATCTATATAACCCCTATACTGTAAATTTAATTTAAATATGATGATACAACATTTCTATCTCATAAACCATTTTTATGAGTTCTTATTTCACGTCGTTATGCTTCCGAAATTGCACTGCGATTTTCCAAGCCAATGTCATTGTGTAGTGAATACCATTCCCATTTCACTATCAATTGTATTCACCTTTATGAAAATTTACATATTTATTATAAATTTTCATTTATGTATTCCACATCCATTTATCATGGAATAAATTATGATGATTGATTCTATTTTGTAAGATTCATGTGGGACACTTATGCATGAAATGAAATATTTAAGAAGGGTGCGCCTTGATAGAGCTCCAATGCATCAGGTAAAGTATAGTATCATGATACGTCATGTGAAATGGATGTTGAATCATGCTAATTAAATTGAAATGAGGGTTTATTCATGCTTCATGTGAAATGAGGGATTACTCATGGTCCATGTGCAATGAGCCTTTGCTCATGATAATTCCAAGTTAAGTGTTGTTGCCACATTATTTTTAAAGGTTGGGGCCAAAGCCTCATTTATAATTAAAGGGAAGAAAAGACCTCTTTTAACTGGGTAGAGGGAGACCCATTACATAGCTCGAAGGCCCAGTGGGAATTTATCCCATTACATGGCCCGTAGACCCATTTTTTTGGCCCGAAGCCCATTCTGTGAATAGTACTGCAACAGTACCTGCACTGCTACAGTACTGCACAGTACCCACCACCGCTACAATACTTTGCCGCCGCTACAGTGCCCTGCCGCCGCTACAGTGCTCGCCGTTTCTACAGTACGCCGATGCTACAGTACGCTACAGTACTGATACAGTACCTGGGCCCAATGGGTTTTGAACCCCCATTTTTCATGTAGATTTTAGGGGTGCTTACCACTAAGCCAAACCCCAACTACTTGTCGCCCCATTACCATGTTATGATTATCGTGATTTATGATGCATCTATGCTCATGTTTCTATTGTTCTCCATTTATATTCCTATTTTCTAACATGTATTGTATTCCTCATGTTATTCCATATTTATTTCCTTACTGGCCTTTGTAGATCACCATTCTATTATGCATGTCCTTAGGTTGTCCCATGCAATGCTATGTATGAGAAAATGTAGTGGTCATGTAAAGGACGTTTTTAAAAACGATGTTGTGTGTTTTATGTTCTAAGATGTTATGTAATGTTACTAAACCCCAAAAACACTAGACCTCTCGATCTTCTATGTTGTATCAAGTGACGATTTTATATAATAAATCTGGTTTTAGTGTGTAATAAAGAGTAGGGTTGCCATAAGTATCTTCTCTAAAACTACATTTACGATGTTGATACCAAAAACCATTTTATTTTCGAAACCCAAAATGTAATAGATCACCCACAATGTTTTCAAATTATAAAAATCACATTAAATAATATTTCGTACATAGAAAATTAATTGTCCCTTATGAAAATAAATATGGTTTTTATGTTTGAATTGATAAAAATATTTCATCACCTTCAATATATATTGGATTTATTCAATAACCCTTTTGATTGTGGTTATTTTTTATCCAATCATGATCATTTAATAGAAATTATTTTTGGCTTACTTGTTCTATATTTTTCTAGAAAATGGAAAATATAAAATTTTGTATGATTAATCTTTTAAATGGAATGGATCATCCAAAGAAAAAAATAATAAAATAATAAAATTGAAAATTACTCATGACTATTATCAATTATTACCAATTATTTCAAATTATTAACAATTATTTCTAATTATTACCAATTTTTATTAATTATTGGTATATTTTTTATTTCATACTAATCCCCACAAATTTTATTTTAATTACTACTATTTTGTACTAATTAGCGATATTTTACAAATTACCCATAAATTTGACTCATTACTTCTAATCATTACTTGTTACTACTAAATATTTCAAATAAGTGCTAATTATTTCTAAATACGACTAATTATTTTTAAGTACTAATTATTATTACTAATTACCTAAAATGAAATATAATTATCTTAATTTATTAATATTGTCGCTAATAATTCCTAATTGGCATGAATGATAGTCAGTCACCACTAATGATTTTTAGTTATGAATAATTATTGCTAATTACTACTAATTATTTATAATTAAATATAATTATGACTAATTATTGTTAATTTATTTATAATTACATCTAATTATTTCTAATTACCATACCACTAATGATTACTAATTACCATACTACTAATGATTAATAATTGTTTCTAATGATTACTACTCGCCTGTAATGATTTCTAATTATAGCTAATTATTTCTCATTATGGCTAATTATTCATAATTGAAGCTAGTTAATTATAAATACCGCTAATTATTCCAAATTTCTACTAATTACAGTGAATGATTTTTAATTAGTGAAAATTACTACACATTTCCAATAACGATTACTAATTAGCACTAAATGATTTTTTATAACTGCTAATTATTTCTAATTACCAGTAATTATTTTTAAATACCACTAATTATTACTAACTATTGGTAATTACATCTACTTACTACTAATTTCTAGTAATGATTACTAATTTCCATGAAAAACCATTGTTTATATCTAATTTCCACTAATTATGGCTAATTACCGGTAATTATTGCTAATTATTGGTAATGATTACTAATTACTACCTATTATCACCTATGATTTCTAATTACAACCTATTATTTCTTATTACCTCTAATTAATTCCTCGTACTACTAGTTATTTTATTTACCTATACTTGTAGCTAATTACAACTAATTACTACTAATCATTGCTACATATTTCTATTTATTTCTAATTATTTATATTTATCACTAATTATTACTATTTATCACAAATTCTTGCTAATTAGCACTTATTATTTTGAATTACCATTAAATATTACCAATCACCTCTGATCTGAACTAATTATCCTTAATTATTACTAATTTTTTCTAATTATTACTAATTACCATTTATTATTAAAAATTTCTGGTTAACTATTGCTATTTATTGCTAATTATCACAAATTAATACTAATTATCATTAATTGTTAGTAATTATTTCTAATTATTACTAATTACCACTAGTTATTAATAATTATCCCTAATTATTACTAATTAACTGCCAATTGTTACAAACGATCACTAATTAGTATTTATCATCTCAAATGTTTACCAACTACTGTTAAGTATCGCTACATATCACATATTATTCAAAATTAAATGCTAATTATTGTAAATTATATCAAATTACTAGTAATTTGTTATTAATTATTGCTAATTAACGTTAATTATTATAATTAATCATTAATTAATCTAATTGTCCTTAATTAATTCTAATGATCATTAATTATTCTACCTATCATTAACTAATAATAATTGTTGTTACTTATTACCAATGAACATTATGTATTTCTAATTGACATTAATTACAACTAATTGTAATTAATTATTACTAATTATCATAATTTATTTCTAATTACATACTAATTATTGATAATTAATTAATAATTATTGTTAATTATAACTAATTATTATTGTTTATAGATTATTATTCCTAATTACCATTGTTTTTTAGAAAAATTTAGATATTCATTACTAACTATCGTTACTTATTGATAATTTTTAATAATTATCAGTAATTATTGATAATTTTTATATTTATGTTTTAGTATTTCAAATATTTACAAATTATCAATACATATTTTATTTCTAATTAATGTTCACTAGTTTTTACCAATTATGAGTACTTTTAGTCTAATTTTTAAAAATTATTAGCAAATATTTCTAATTATTTAATAATAATTATTAGCAATTAGTAATTATCAAAAATTATTTACTAATTATTGCAATCATTGCTCTTTATTTTTCAATTATTTATAATTAATATCAATTGCAACTAATTATTGAAAATGACAACTACTTATTGCTAATTACTGTTAATAATTTGTAATATAAAATAAAATAATTAAACTAACGAATAAGAAGATTAAAATAACTACCTTAAATGTGATTCCATAGGAATTAAATAAGTGATTTGATGTTGAAAGCCTCAGATGTTCGGAAAAAACAAGACAAAATTAGAGAGAGAATAGAGAGAATAAGGAGATTAATAGAGAAGTAGTGAAAAAATCTTGTATGGACCATATATGTAGTTTAGATTAGTTACGAAAATAGAATTTGCGACGAAATTTCATTTCAAATAGTATCATTTATGATGGTTCCCACTGAAAATAGTTCCCACCATCAATAATGATCGTGGCAGTATAAAATCATTTGTGATGAGGTCCATCGTAAATGGTTCCCACCATAAATAAGGATGACAACAATATAAAACCATTTATGATATAACCCTCACATATTCCACTTTTTCAACATATTATTTTTGACGAGAAATCACCACTATCGCAAACAACTGTAGATACTTAGAAGATGAATCATGAATTCTCCCATTGCAAATAATCCTCCCACAAATGATTTTTACTATGAGGACCAACTTCCCATTGTAATGAGTCCTTCCCTCCTTGTGGTGTGTACCCACACCAAAATGTTTTAGGAAGTAAATATATTTCTATCACAAATAACAAAAAATAAATACTTATTTGGGACGATAAATTAAATCTATCATAAATAAGTTGATTCTCTAGACTATTTGCAGAGGGAGAGCACCCTGTCCTAAATAACCCATAAAAATAATCCTTTTCCCAAAGTGATTTTTTCCAAAAAAAACTCTTTCCCTTCACATATAGATACACCCCATCATCCTCTGATTTATCTTCACTTCTAAAGATACATTATTTACATAAAGACTTCCTAATTGTCTTCTTAAAAACACATTACTAACTTTTAGAAGCTTTGGATTAAATGAAATTCCCTAACTAAAAGCCTTCACATATAGTAAATTTGAAACGTCTTAGAGGGGAAAAGAATATCCCCAATTCAAAATTCATTCAATACCATTTTCATGTTTCGTAAAATTACAGTTATGAATTTTCATTAATTTATATTTCAAAATAAAATAATGTCATTAACTATAATATTATATGAGTTTCTTATCATATATTCAATTAAATCCATTTCAGAATTTATAACAATCATCAGATCATGGTCGGTTTAAATCGTGTATATGGATGATGTTATGGACAAACTATTATTTCCATAAATCTATGGTTTTAAAAATATTTTTCCTCAATAAATATAAAGTTAATGAAATGATTAATATTATAGAATGAAAAAAAGATCATTATATCAATAATATTGAAGATAAAAAATAACGGTAATTTCAACCACATAAATGAGGACACTGAAACATGTGTTAATATATGAATCCATTTTAGAATATCTATTGAATTGTGATACTTATAGAATATTGGAATAATAAATAATCCAAACTTGAAAACATCAAGATATTATGAAACAATTTTATAACAAAAAATGTTTTTACTATATCACCAAATCAATTTTTGTGTTCTAGACCAACCAACAAATGATTGGAAAAATAAATCTTTCAATATCATTTTTTTCAGATTTTCATTTTTGTTATAAGTCAATTCTTATATAGATAATGCTATAAATATGTTTTTAACATCATTTATAATAATTTAAATTATACTTCACTTTCAAAATCAAATTTTTACAATAATTGTCAACAAAATTCCAACATGAATTTTTAGAGGACTTTTGAAATCAGTTATTATAATAATTGATTTTAAAAGATGATTTATATATTAGTTATTATAAAAATAGACATGAATAGAGATATATGCTTTTAAGAAATGTTTTACATAATCAAACCCTAATCTAGTAGAAAAAAAATAGCAACATTAACAAAAAATAATATTTAAAAAATCATTCAAAAATATATTTGTTTCATCCTGTTTCGCATCGTACAAGAGGAAGTAAAACGGTCTGGTGGATAAGAACTAATTTCTATATATTATAGTGTTTCACGTTGTGTTCAACATTTTTGTTTCATCCAAATTCACATCATACCAGGGAAAAAAAATGGTCTGATGGATAACAGCTAATCTCTTGCTATTATAGAGTTTCATATCAGTTTCGCCATTTTGTTTTGACCTGATTTGCGGCATGACACTTTTTTGAAAGCGATATGGTCACACCGGGACTAGGTAGAGTGTCCTTTTTATATTAAAAATGAGTTTCCACTATTTAATTATCCTGGAGGGTGATTTTAGGGGGTTGAGTGTTTTTGAAATCGGTCCATATCGGGTACGATGTCATCAGATGGTCTCTAATGGGTTTATTCATGGATCCAGAAATACCCAATGTCCCTTTTATCCATGATTTATGGACCTAATTTCCAAAGTTAGGTGCCCATTGGTTGATTTGGCAAACAATACATAAGGAATCTGATGGTCTATCGGATGGGAGGTTGGGCTCATCACACCTTTTTGGGGGGAATTATTTCCTACCAAAACACTCTGTTGTAGATTTATGAAATGTTCATATGTTCATTAATCATTGGTTCTATATGAAGCATGAGTCCACAGATTACCCCAAGGCCTCAAGATCAATCAGAAATATTCCTGGGTCTGGAATCATCTATATATATTCAAGATTCTCCATTGAAAAAGATATCTATATGTATTCGATGTTCTTCATCAATGTTACCCTTTAACATACACATTAATTATTCTCTTGTATTTTATCCAATGAATAATTTTTTAAGAAATGTGATGACGTGATATGGATTTTATCATCATCCGGGGGGTGTAGATTATTTTGATGCGAGGATTGAACCCACTAAATGGGATTCCATCATATAATCATGCGAGGAATTAGATTCCATGTAGTTTGGTTAGAGTTGGGAGTTTCTTCTTCTTGGAGGTCTTTTTATGCGGTCATGATTGGGGCTTACTCATGGGAGACACTCATTTGAGAGAAATTAGTTAGAGATTACATCTGTAAAGGATACCCTAACTAGTTTAGGGGAATTTTATTAGTACTGACTAGTAAGGATAATATCCATTGATCTTGGGCTTTAGTCAAACATCCTATGTAACATGGTTAGAGTAGGAATTAGAGTTCTCATAGTTCATTAAGTGGGGATTATGCATGAGAGCTGCGCTTTAAAGCTCATTGCTTCAGACAAGAATCCTACATCTCTTGGTCAGAGTAGAAAATAAAGTTCTCATAGTTCATTGAATGGGGCTTACACTTTGAAGTTTCCCATTTCAGTTCGGGTCTTCAGGCAGGGGTCTAACATATCCTACTCTGATTAGTAATCAGAGTTCTTTAGTTCACTTGGTTCGGGGATTTCACCTAGGAGGAGGCTCATGTTTTGGGGTAATTTGGGTTTCATGATCACCTCCATCCTCTAAGACCACATGATTCTTGCTCGATGTGTGAAACAAGAGGTGGCAGTGGATTTGTATATCACATGTCCCACTTCATCAGCTGATAGAAGGTAATGGATCCAAAATGGAGAGAGATAGAGAGAGGTATTTTAATGTTAGAATTTCCTTCCTTGTGATGATATCATTATTGGCCATGTTTGGTAATCTATCCATCCATATCCCGGGTTAAGACAAAGATGAACTGAAGTTCCACATCATGGGGAATTATTAGGGCCTTACCTCCAAGAGAGTGACCTAAAATGAGTTTTGGGAAAGGGGAGAAGAGTTTCTATTTATCAAAGGGAAAATAAGGCATGATCCCTTGGGATTTTCACTTTCAATCAATTAATGGAAAATACAGTGATTACCCATGATCCTTATATTGGGGAGGTTCACATTAGTATTCCATTGTTCGACCTTGGGTTACCATGAAATGTAGAATTAAAGACATTCTAGGGGTCCAATCCTTTGCAAGGATTACCTACATGACTTCACTTACGATGAGTATGTGAACTCAAAATGGTGCGATGATGGACCCGAAAAAATTATCATATGGGTCTAATGGTTTTGGAAGGAGCATTGGCCTAATGTCGATGGATTGGTTAGCGGGGGGATTTGGAGGATGGGATGGAAATAGAAGGGCATTATCGGGACCTAAATGCGAAAATCCCAAAGGTACCCCTTTCTTCATTCCATTTTCTTATGAATGAGGGGTACCCTATGTATACCGCATTTCCATGTAGGTGGATGGTCTGTCCGTATAATGTGGTGGTACGACGACTTGGATGTCGTCCACGTACCGAGGCGGTACACCGACCAAGATGACGTCAGTATACCATGGAGGTATATAGAACTTGATGTGGTCTGTGTTTCATAGTGGCATACATCCTCAGGTCCCATTATCATACTATGGTGGTACGTGGTGATGGAGCCCATCTGTGTAGTGGGATGAAACATGGGGTAGGTTTTGTTCTGTATTGAGAGGTTCTATTCAGTATAATTGATTGATGAAGGCGAAGGGGTCCTGCAGTTCACTAGATGTTCATCTGAGAAGGTTGTATGGTAATCTTTTCTCCAATTAGGTTCTTGGATTTACCATATGATTATGATTCCATCATTTTCTATAATTTCATAGTGGATTTATACTATCTCAAATTAGTTCTCAGTTCTGTACTTAATCGATAGTTTTCCTTCGAAGTCGTTCATCCATACACTCAAATTTTTCTCCAACACCCGACCCCATTTTCCTTCCTCTTGGGTTATTTTTATAGAGTGTTAGTGAAGAGGTGTCTTTGGGAGACACAAAACCTTTTTCCAAAGCCCATGAAGAAATTTTCCATCCCACATGCAACTTGGTCAATCGAGGTTTGCGGGGGTGAGGATTGTGGGGTTGAGGTTCACAGGGATACAATTTTTAGTGGAAGAAATCACCATCGTGATCCCAAAAATGATGTAGTGCATAGGATTTTTCTATCCTCACCTCGTCTACGAATAGAGTTTGCAGATATGGTGCACGGGGGCATGCCTTTCTATCACATTTTACCCAACATCACTGTTCATAAGGCCATGATTCGCTGGTGGAATTTATCTTACTATATTTCTCCAATTATGTAGATATCATGGGACTAGTGTCATTCATCATTTACTCATAAATAGCCTAGTTTGGTATCCAATTCCTCACAGTCCAATGATTCACAGATTTTCCTTGTACAATTCGGTTCACGGGTAATAACATCTATGTACCCTTCCCAGAAATCAATATGTGGTCCACCTTGGTCTTTTGACTAATTCGATTTCCTAAATATTCTACTCAAGATTTCAATCAAACTTCTATTTTATTACATCTTCTAATTTGTGGGAGTATTTTCCTATCCTTTGGAGAGTTTTCAATACCCTACAAATACCCACAATTGGAATGGGTTCTGATTGGGATGAAGAGGGGGCTATTCCAATATAGAAAGTGTCCATGACCTCAACTAGTTTGTAGTAGAGAAGGTGAGCCCATTATGGTGTCCATTCCTATATATATAGGGATTCCATGGATTTTTTTTTTCATTTAACAGACTTCTCTGCAAAATGTTCTCTACAAATTTATCTCAGCATTATCTGTATCTATATACTAGTTCCTTCATGAAATATATCATCTATAAACCAATCATTACATTCTGAGAAATATGAACCATTTTTAGTCACACTATTCTATGAAATAACTATTTCATCTATGAACCTAACTATGAATCATGAAATGTATGTTTGAACTATAGTGTAGTAGGACACTTCGTGGTTTTCCTACTCTTCGGGCTAAACCTCAATTCGGCGAACTGAACTTTAACTTTCCAAATCAAGCATAAACATTTCAGTCTTTACTTAGTATAACCCCATAATGAGGCTCATTATGAGGTTGGCCCATTCCCTGAACCATTAGGTTTTCTAGACATTGTTTTTCAAGACATATTCTACTGGGGAGTTATGCAAACCTTCCTTTTTAGGGGAATGCATTCTGTGAGCAGTTTCTAGTATTCATTACGCGGAGCCTTTCTATGTAGATTTCATGTAGTCCTTTGTCATCTTTTGGTATTTGGACCGTGTATTTTGTTGGACTGAGACTATGTCATGGTCTTTTTAATGTAGTATGAGATGAATCATCCTATTATCATGATAGAAGCGACTATGAGGGAAGATATGATTTATAATTTTGAAGACAACCTTCATTACTACGTCATTTCTCAAGAAGGTATTCTCAGATATGTTCTTTTTCCAGATCCCATAGCCTATCCTCTATCTGTCCATTTTTTGCATTAAATATTCAGTCTCTTAGATGATGATACCCTACCATTTACCAATCACATAACTCCTATTATTCTCCTTGAGGCACCTCAATGGCATGATCAAGCCAATATTTCTTCAACGGGAGAACTCGTAACTATATTTACTCAAGAGAATGTGTTCACCCTAAAATCCTCTATGTTGAATTGGAGTAACCATTATCTTTGTAACACCTCTTTGAGGTTGATCATCTGGGAGTACCCATCCATTTTCAATATTCCAAGAGAGAGTCCCAATGGTGAGTGGAGCAACAAATGGGACTTATGATCTAAAGTATGATTCTATGAAGAGTTGGAATGGACATTCTAGGTGTATCAAATTAGTTTAAAGTCCCCTGTCTAGTTGTAAGTAGTAAATTTGTATCTGGAAGCATGGGTTTCACAATTTTCAATTAATTCACAAGTTGAGATGATGATCGAACTGCTTAGTCATTGGTGTTCAAGCACCAATACCATCCACCTATTGCATGGGGAGTTGGGGATTATTTTATGTAACATCCATCAACTAAGATGGATTAGAATTAATGGAAACATGTTTGATGAGTTTCTTAATGAGGCCAATTCTAAGGGGAATGTCAAACTAGTATCTCTACGAAAAACAAGTTTATTTGTTATGGAAGAGGGATTACTCAACCATCCATTTTATTCTCGTTCTCTTATTTCATTCAAATATTGGATCGAGATATTCTTATAGGAGAATGGTCATAGGAGAAGGGTTCACCAAAACCTAACTCGTCCAACTCAATAATCTAGAAAAATCTTGGGTTCATACTGCTCCACCATCGAGGTAGGTCAATACACTAATGGGGGGTATGGATTTCTATCATACGTACCACCTGATCTCATATTTAAAGTTTTCTTTGATATGATTTTTAGTCGATGGATCATCCTATCTCGTGATGTTTATATTAATGGTAGGGATTGCAATCTGATGAGGGAATCCACATTGGAAGAGGGATATCCCATTAACGTGGTCGTTCCTACACTCAAAAAAAAATTATGAACTGTTAGGGAAGATACATGAAGGGACCCCTCCATCATCTTAATGGACTATTTAAATTTTTGTATGGATGTATAATAGTTCATTTCCACTACTAGGAGTATTAGAATACTATGGGGGTTCCTAATTATGACTTTTTCCCAGCTCTTCTCAACATTTTATCCGTTCTTCCCCGTCATTGAGTATTTCCGATGTAGTCAAACTGTTATGTGATTTTTCTCTATTTTATTTCACACCATACTTTTCACCCATGGATCCGTGATAGATAAAAAAAGGGGATGTTCAGAAGAGTGTTCTCATATCATCATGCTCCAGGAGAGAATTGTATCAGGTCGCATTTCCAGGGTAACCATCTACGAACCCTATGTTCTTTATAGTATTACTAAGAAATTTGTATGCCTTCAACAGGTCACACCTCCCCCTACAATTCTGGTTAAGTTGGAGACTCATACAATGATTATTAATCAATTTTGGATGTCTATGACCTGGGTGGATGATAGTGTGGAATTTCACATTCCCCTCACAGTATTCTCAACTTACCTACCATTATAGTATATTAAATTTTGGGTAGCATGCTACCATGATAGGGTGTTGGGAAGGCCAATTCGATTGGTTCTGAGACGGTTGGTGGATTCTGATCCTATCCCGACCAGGATAGTTTCAATATCTATTACACTACCTATGGTGATAAGGAGTTCTACTGACTATCACATGAACTTTGAAGGGGTTTCACCCACACAACACATCTCCATATAAACTGGCAAAAATCACATATCTTTGGCTTATGTTTTCTTTGGTCTAATCGAAGTTGGTCCGAGTGGGACAACACCAGGTGTTCCTAAGGTGGCTGGCATCACCCCACATTATTTCTCAGAGGTTGAACCATTTAATGGGAAGAAATCCTCCCCCCTTTGGGTGACTCATCTTAGGTAGCTTCCATCTTCTACAATTATGCTTCCTTATTACATACCAGTCCTGGTGGAGGAGAACCAAGAATTTGATTCCCTTAGGAGGCATCGAGCTGTGAGAAAATGGGCTTGGTGTGAATTCAATACTCTTTCCATGGAAACTCCCATGAAATTATTTTATAACAAGGAGTATAAATTTCAACAAATATATTCCAATCTAGGTTCAGTAATTGTTGATTACTGACGCCGACATCTATTTTTGCACAAAATTGGTATTTCTCTAGAGGATCTCACTCCTTATGAAGGAAACCTCACTTGATTAAATGCTTCTCACCTCCAAGCATGGACTTTCTAAGATATTACAAACAAGTTGCGTCATCTAATGGCTCCGAAAGCTACTTCTCATGGCTGGTAAATTTCCCAGATAGAAGAACTACATGAGTGCGAGGCTCACATGGCCAAAATAAATGAACAAATGGAATCATCAAGTGTTAATTACAAGGTCATAAAACAAAAAGGTCAATACCTTCATACTATTATTAATTGAGTACACCCAATGGTTGAATTTGAAGCTGAACAAAGGTCTACCTTCGAATAGGTCCATGATTTCCCTCATTGGGTAGTTATCAACCTTTTGGAAATATCTAGTCAATCCTCATTGTAATCCATTAGACTACCCTACACCACCATTGTTTTGAAATCGGGTATGGACTCTAGTTTGTGGATGCCCCCCCCACTATCATGTATTTTGATAAAACAGAAACATTTTTCCTTTCTAGTGTTTCGGTTTTACCTTTTCCTATAACATTAATCATTTATGATCACCTACATTTTAAAACATAATCTCATATAGATATTGATTTCAATCATAATTCGGGATAAATAAAATAACCAAATCATACACTAATTGTTTCCTGAGCAGAGGGGCTCATTAAGAATATTTTTACTCTTTCTAAGGTCACACCAAAACCCTAGAAGCTTTGTTACTTTATTTATCTCCATAATTTTTTACTAAACCTATTATGGTGTGGGATTATCATGTATAACATGAATTTTTCTTAGGTCACCCTTTGCGGGTTTTTGACCGAAAATGAATTTTTACTCTTGATAATGTTTTGATTCCTTGATATTTTCACTAAACTGAACATAGTATAAGTTTATCTATCTAGTAAAAAACATTTTTCCAGGGTTCCTATTAGGGGTTTTCACCATTATTAGTGTTGTTTTATGTTCATTGGCAGTTTAGAGTCCTTAAAACTGTACAATCATTACTGATGTATTAGGTCAAATAAATTTTACCATGATTTGTGGGGAAAGTTTCCTAACAAATGACCCATTAAAAGAGAATGTCCTGAAAACTTTCAGACCCGGATGATGGTTTTTTCTTGACCCTGACATGTGATTTCTGGACATAGGACATGATATGGGGAATGGAAGCCATGGGGTATATGAAACTATGAAAATGATTCTCTTGAGGAAAAATTTTCTATTGGTTGACCTGCCATTGTTTTGGCATACTTATGTAGAGCCATAATGACATTGACTGTAGGGTAAAACAAAGGTTTCCACAGGACACTGATTATTCATTTATGATGGCTTGGAAATTTATATAAAATTTTGGATTGGTTTTTCTATTAAGGGCTATAGTGGGTGTCCTGTTAAGGGAACTATGTCTAAAAATACGAGAGAATTCATATTGGTTGTTGTTTAGAAATAACTCATGCACAAATTTGACTTGTGAAAAGGAGTTCTAGTGCATTGTGTATTTTAACGTCATAAAACCAGTACTTTTAATGATAATGGTTAAAGACTTTTTTTTAATCTAACCTGAGGGTGGAATCAATTTTCCTTTTCCATGAAATTTTGAAAAACAATGTTTTACCACCTTCAGGATTGGGTGGAAAAAAGATATAAACTGTAATCTATGGGGCTTCTAAAACCGAGGAATGAGGTGAGACGTAGAAATCATAGAGGCATACAAAGACAGAAAAATCCTATCTTGAGGAAAAATTTTACTTTGGTTGACATGACATTTTTGTGGTAAACATATGTAGAGCCATCGTGGAATTGTGTACATATTCAAGAAATGGTGTCTTCAAGATAGTAGCCTTCCATTTATGATGGTCAGGGATGGTTATAAGGATTTAGACCATTATGTATGTTGAGTATGGTGTAGGTAGAGGTGTTTCTGATCATGAAAAGGGTGTAATTTTAGGTTGATCTTCACTAGGAATACCAAGAATCTGTGGAGGCATATTTATCCTATCCATATGTGTTTTTTTAAATATGCAGGTATGGTCCTTGTGCAGGTAGTGAGGGGGACATTTATTTCATGGTTGGATTAGACACATGTGATCTGGATGTCTCTATGTATCCTATGATGACATGAATCAAGATGTACTTAGTTCTTTTATGGGTCAATCCTGTATGGATCCGATTCACACATATGGATGGGGAATTTTATTATATGGATTTACCAATGAGGCGGGGCATGTGGAAAAATTTTCTTTACAGATTCATTTCATGCATAGGGTCATGAGAGAAAATACCCTTTGATGTGACCTATCCTAAGGGTGAATAATGAGTATCAAATATTGTGTAGTTTAAATGTCATGCGATTAAAACATTGGTATAGAATCCCCATGTTTCTTGAGGAAAATCGGGCTAGGATGTTTTGACATGTCTATTATGTGAGTTGGAATGACCATTTAAATTAGGGTTTTGAGGGTTCTTAGATCAGGAGGAATGACATAGGGATTAGAATCTTCTAGGCATACAAAAGTATGAAAAGCCTCTCTTTAGGAAGAATTTCCCCTTGGTTGAAAGGCCATTTTGTGGGAAATATATACACAGCCACTAGGGAATTATGTGAATATTCAATAAAAGGTGTTCGCAGGACATTGGACATCCATTTCTGAAGGCCATGAATGATTATAAATATCCCAGATCACTCAATGCATAGAGTTTGACATATCATGGGAGTGTTCCTGGATAAATTGGATTAATTCAGTCCATGATTTACCCATAGAGTTGTGAAATCCCCTAAATAGATCTTGCACATACATGGGGTGAGATATTTTGATTCCAAAGGTGGTTCTAGGCCCAGTTTTGGAGATCCTAGCACCAAGATATTGGACATCGTACCTATGTTTGATTCATAGGTAGGGGAGGGGAATTTTTTCAATACATGGGACTCCATGTAGTTTAATGTCATACGGTAGGACATTAGGTTTCCCAATATGTAATGGAAAACATTAACATGACATTTCATTTCATGTTAGTAGGGTCAGTAATTATAGATTGATTCACCTTGTCTCTATGGGTTTTCCCATACCGAAATTTCAAAGCCCACATGAGTTAGGCTTGGTGTAAGGAACAAGGGTTAGAAAGAGTTTCTCTCAACCACTTAAGGATAGAAGGATCATGGAAAAGAGAATTGTGGGTCCATGTAGTTTAACATCATTTGGGGAGGAAGTAGATGATAAGTAGTTTAATGTTGTGAATAATGGATCAATTCATCTGGAAGTTTATTCTCATGCAATCAGGACATCTTATGTACTGTTTAAAATCTTGGGGAAGGTAAGATGATATAAAACATTAATCATCATATTGTAGGAATAAAAAATCCAAGGAATCATGCATAAATATGAGATAATCAAGCCAAGATATTCCATGTATTCCTTATGAATGTGTAGCGGAGGAAGATTTAAACCATGATTTTGGGAGCCCTTGAATATGAAGGGATGGTGCGAGGATTATGAACCAATGGGTATACAGAAGAAGAAAATTCCTCTCATGGGGATGAAATTTCCTTCAGTTGATTTGCTATTTTTATGGGAAACATATGCGGAGCCACCAGGGCACACTGTTCAATGTAAAACAAAGGTGCTTTCAAGACACTAGCCATACTATTTCGATATACATGGGTTGTTATATTGTTCCGAGATTTACCAATTCATGGGTTTTTATAGATGAAAAAGGGATTTTTGGGCACATGAGAAATATCCAGAGCCTGATTAGTTTTGAAGAACAAGATCCTCTATATAGATCTGATTCGTATGTAAATGGAGGCAAGGTCTTTTGAGACTTTGGGGATGTAAGAGTCTAGATATTAAATAACCTGCATCTATTTGAATTTCACATGATATTCTACGTGGTTGAAATAAAGATATCCTACTCGAGTGTTGCTACGTATCTCATTATACTAAGAATCGATACACATGTAGCTCTTGAGATTCCTTAAAATTTAATGTCTTATGGGGAAGACTTATTTGTCCAGATAGTCTAATGTGATGCATTTAGGATTTGATTGAATTGAAATGAAAGGATGAGGTGAGTGACGTTGCATTATTGAACCTTGTGGAGGTTTCCTATGTATCCAAATTAGTTGTGAATCAAAATCCATGTAATTTGGAAAACAAGTTCCCTATGCTGGTCTGACCCATGATCCATAAGGGAATTGCTTTTTTATATTTTTCAAATGGATTATGGACTAGGCTGAAGTACTTGGGTGTCAAAATATATCTTGTGAAGGCCAGAATCAATCCATACAGTGTTCTCAAAAAACCTCTTTGTTAGTCCGACCTGTATAGAGAGAAGGGGGTATTTGTATCATGTGGTGGTTGGACCAAGACTTAGGGTCAAGGTGTCTCTAAGTATCTTATGAGGGCCTAAATCAAGATACACATAGTTCTAAAGGGAAACTACATCCATATGAAGTGAAAAGGGATGTTTTTTTGGTGGTGACTAGATCAGGACAGATAATTCAGGTGTCAGTATGTATTCTGTGAGAGTAGGAATCAAGCCACTTTTATTTACTGGGTTACCCTATAGTTTTATGTCTTTTGGTAAGGACAATAGAAAATTGTGAGTTGGTATTCTTATGAGGAATCCTCTTCTGAGACTCATATTACCATGTGATCAATACATAGTGCGAGAAACAAGGTCTGGAAAGGGATTACTCTTCCACATATTAGGATAATGAAGAAGGATGGGGGAATTTCTATCAATATATTACTACATCTATACCTATGATTTGATGATCCTAGTGCTTTTGACGTATCCTACAATGGTAGGAATTAACACAGGTTAAGCACTTACAAATAAACTTCCTTCATTGGTTTGAACTTTGCACAAGGAAAGGAGGCATTTTTTTGGGTGGTGGCTGGACCAGGGAAAAGAGTCCAGGTTTCACTATGTATCCAGTAAGAGTGAGAATCAAGCCACACGTAGTTCTAAAAGTTTCATATTTCGGTAAGACTCATGCATTGAGAGGGGGGACTTTATGTTTTTTTATTGTAGCTAGACTAAGATGGAATATATGAGCATCACTACAAATCCTATAGGGGCTGGAATAAAGCCACACATTGTGCTAGGGATACCTCATTATATTGGATTGGCTCATACACATGGAGGGGGAATTTTTAACCATCCCTTTTTAATTATCATGTAACATACCTGTATCCTTGGTCATCTAGGGGAAAACCTTTACCACCATTCTAATCTCTTGTGGGATAGGACCGGTGTTAGAAACAAAAAATAGCATGGGTCACCTATCATGATGTAGAGGCAATTGAGAATATAATAGAGGTATTTTGTTACCATGTGGTGGTGGGACTTAGATCAATGATTGATTCATCTCCATGCATCACATCATCCTATGGGAATAAAGCTGTTTGTATTTCTAAGATAATATGTTCCCTATACCGGTATGACCCATTCATAGAGAGGGGGTCATTTTTTATGGTGGATGGACCGAGATAAAAGATCCTCATGTCACTATGTATCCCATAAATACATGGGAATCAAGCTGTATGTCATTCTATAGAATGTAATGGTAGGTGACTGATTTTAGAGGCAATGTACCCACGAGTGAGAACATTGTTGGGTCCATGCATTTTAACGTCATGTGGTAAGGAATAAAATACTATGTAGTTTAGTGTCTTGAAGTGTGTACAACTTCATCATGCACTTTATTTTCATGTGATCAGAACGTCTTCCATACAGTTTAATGTCATGTGGAACGGAAATATATTCTATTCTTTTGGAGACAAGGGATATATTTTGAAACATTACATTGGTGGGAGCTGTGGTGATTTTTCCATCCATTGAAATCAAATAATATGCTACACTGGAGTAAATGTTTTTTATAACATACATTCCTTTCCATTTTGAGTCCAAATTTGGTGGCTTCTTTCGAAATATCATAGGGGTTATGAGGACCAAAACCATTTCTAATTCAAGGAATGATCAGAGGTGAATCTTTTTATTTAAGGCTATTATAATATGATTTTTGTAGACTTACAAATTGTGAAAAGTGTGCACTCTTCTCTCATCCAACAAATATAGCTCATCAAACCATTTCAGGGACTACACGTCTGTATAAAATTTATCAAATATTGATATTAGAATCTATGATAATTATACATCATTGGGGATAAATGCCTCTGTTCTGTATAATAATGAGTTTTGAGTTTCTATAGTGGTGGTGCATGTTGTAGTTCTGTAAACCCATAGAGCATGAAAGAGATTGTCTGAGTATAATTTCATATACATTTCTACCATATTTTGGATTATATTTGATTTAGTATTTTTTAAAGTCTCTATCTATTTGTTGGATGAATCATGGTAGTGAGATGAATGATATGATTTGATGCCAAACTCTTGGTAGAGTTTATTAAATTCAACAGAGCATAAATTGTTGACTTTTTCTATTATTATTGTGTGAGGGACACTAAAATTGGTGATGATATTAGATTTCACATTGTTGATAGTACTTTTCTCTCCAACTTATTTAATGGTTTAAACTACATCCCATTTTAAAAATATCTTGACTTCTTTGAGAATCAACATGAATTTTATGGAAATGGAAAGAGGGTTTTGTCAAACGATGTCTATTCCCCATATGGAAAAAGGCCAGGAGTAGCTATCTGTGTGAAGAAACTCAGAGGTTTGATGGATGAAATTTTCATGGATGTGACAAGAATGTAATTTTTTGGTTAAATTGGAACAATCCTTCATCATGGTGGGTCAATAGTACCCAAGCCTTCGAATTTGATGAGAGATTTTTGATTCTAATCAGTGTGCCCCACAAATTCATATATGCACTTATTTCATGATGGAATCAGTCTCTTCTCTATAAATGCACCTAAAAAAGGACACCATGAAGGACTCACTTATAAAGAACCTTTCCCTAATTTCTTCCATCATAAATCAAGAAAATTGACTTCCCTTCATTAGATATTTTACCTTCCAGTCCTATGTGGAATGAGTTATCTCTTTTAAATATAGTCCTCAATGTTGTCCATCCATCCATCCGTATCACCATACGACTTAGAGATGGGACTGATTTCATTGATTTCAACCATATTCAATTGAATATATGGTAAAATCATCTGGAGTTGGGCAATGATGATGTTTCTTTCATACCAATCTAGATCGGCCAAAGTTGTGGATGTATTTTCTAACTTATCAGCTTGATAATTCTATGCCCGAGGGATATAAGCTAGTGTCATATCTGAGAGGAATTCTACAATCAATTCCAAAACACTGTTCATCAAAGGGAAAAAATCCTCTTTCTTGATATCATTGTCACCATTGAAATTTTTATGACTAGTTCTGAATAGACTTTTATCTTCAATTTTTAGGATTTCAGTTAGAGTTCAAGTTCTAGGCCTTTGATAAGAGCTTGATATTATTATTCATTGTTTCTACACCCCTCTTATAGGAGGAAGGAATATGGTAGGAATTTCTTTTATAGCGTTACAAGAATGAATCTCATCCCGACTTTGTTGAACTTGTGGTGTTCTAATCTATTTCCTATCAAGCTTCTAGAGGAACCATCGCAGTGTATTTCCCACACCTAGGGGTCCACGTGAGAAAAGAACACCTCTTCATCAGGAAATTCAAAATCCAATGGAGTTACTTATATTTAAGAGTGTTCTGACTAGATGTTTTCTAATTCCTTATCCTTGAAATCCTTCTGGTCTATAACCCATATATCAAACTACTAAAAGATGACTTCCCATCGTTACAGACATCTAATTAAAGTTTAAAGTCTTATAATATAATTCATTGGGTTTCTACATGATACCAAATGGACTTTGTGGTGCTGTAATTAATTCCTTAGCTTCGGGACATCAAATATTAATGCAAGACAACTCTTCTCGATATTTTAATAATGATTCTCCCTCTCGATCATGGTTTGAATGAGTTAATAGGGACTATTTTCAATTCAATCATCATTTGTCTATACAAGGAAGGCTTCTAGGGATCTCTCAAAGGACGTTACATAATGAATGATGGATCATCCTTCATCATGTTGCATTATCACCGGTGGAATCTAGAGTTATTTCATGAGATTGTCGGATACATCTTGAAAACCATCAGTCCATTGATATTCTACCCCTTTCTTCAACAACCTAGTGAAGCGTAGGATTTTTCTTCGAGGTTGGATAAAAAGCACAAAATGTATGCCAGGTTTCCTTGGAGTCCTCTCAACATAGTGAGGTTGTGAGGTGGTGACATTCCAAGGATACATTTTTTCTTCTCCGAGTAAAATTTTAGGCTATGATGACATACAATGAAGATGAGAAATTTCCATGTGGTGACACCAAAGTCACATTTTAGGGGGTTAATTTTAAAATTTTGTTTTCAGAATTTGATAAAAATGGATTCAATATTTGACAGCTGGTCCAAGCACTATCATGGAATAACCACATAATCATCCACATTGAATTCAATGATTTTTCCTTGAAAGGGTTTGATGATGAAACACATGGCTCGTTGGTATGTGTTGTAGTCATTCTTCAAACCAGTGGGAATTACCTTGTATTAAAATACTCCCCTAGGGGGATCTGAAGGTGGAGGTTTTTATATCTTATTGGGCCACATGGATTTGATTATAACCGGAATAACCATCTATGAAAGAGAGATCCTCGTACCCTCATGATACATTGATCAACACTTCTGAGATCGGGACTCGGAAATCATCTATCATGTAGTGCCAGTTGACGTCCTAAAAATTGAGGAAGACCCTTATCATCCCGTTTTTCAACTTAATATGGATAATGTTTGCAAACTAGATTGGGGTAATGGACCTCCAAAATGATGCTGGATAAGATGATATTATTGGATTCAGAAAATATTTTGGTGGTATGGGTTAGGTGTTTCCTCTTAGATGATTTCATATAGCTATATTGATTTTTCAGTAGGCCCAGGTGGTGATTTGACACATTGGAATTGTGGCCTCGAATTTTAGTAGAGTTCCCTAAAAAAACATATCGATCCTACTTTAGGAAATAGGTGTATATCTATTATTATTTGGAAGGAATGGTCATAATAACTAGAGTGGGTTGTGTGCCTTCTTTCATACACACATTTATTTTCTCGAGTTCATCAGTGGTGGTAGACATGACTTCCTCAAATGATGGGGGGAATACCTCAAGTTCTCTTCTTCTTCCTCCTATGCATCCTCATCATCTTCCATTTCCAATTATGATGGGGAAACAACTATTGAGATGATTGTTCCATAATTGAGGAGGATTCATACATTTAGTGTTTTTGAACTGAAGCTACCTCTTCTATCTCAGCCATTGGCAGAGGCTTCTAGGGAGAAGTCATTGTGAGGGGTATAAGAGTTCCCACATCTTCATTGAGTGTTGCAATACTTACTCCGGCCTCAGTGGGTAAGGTAATGATTTCCTAGAGTTTTGAATATGGTTTAGGGGAATTTTTATCCAAACATTCCCTATTATATTAGGATTCAATAACCCTTTAAAAATTATCAAGATAGATATTTGTAACTGAAATCATGAGGATTGCAGAATATGCATCAGAATTTGGGCTGGTGCTTTCAATATGATTTATGGGATGTATGTATTCTTCCCTAAGCTACTTGAGGGGATTAGTGGGAAACATTTCAAAACCATTCGGTGTGGAAGCCTAATCAATTATGTCTGTTGGGTTTTGTTTCACCTTCGGTTCATAGAACCCTGCATCAATATAGTGTGATTCACAGAGGTCAAACAAGGACTTTTCATAATGTAGTGTCCCACCTTTTCCAGTAATGATATATTTTTGGCACATATGGGATGGGGAGGGTATTTATACTTGTCTATGTAGTTTAGGACTCCCTATAAGGTAGTTGAAGGACATTCTATTTTGGACCACCAGAAATTCTGAGTGATCTATAAAGTCACTGAACCCGGTTTTGATATCGATTTCGATTAAGAGTTTCTGCTCTCTATTTTTATAGCGCTTCAAGGTTGTTTTGTAATGTTTTAGATTATCCTCTTTTAATCCCAACCAATGATGTTTCTATTGTGGGGGGAGATTAACCTCAAATCCATTCTTGATGAATAATTTTTGGATATCAATGTCATTTATTATGCATGAAACATATAAGGTTTTGATGGGTCCAAGCACGATGGTGTCTCCATCTTGATCTGTAAAGGAGATAACTACATGGAATTCTGTAGGATTTGTCTATTTTTCATAGACATTAGCAGCAACTACATTGGCTTCAAACATTTTGGGACTTACCAAATATTTAATGACTGCTTACCTGAGATATACTGGCATATTCAATGCATCCATGATTGACAGATTGTCTAGAACTTAGGCTATGTACTTCATGATATCATATTTTTCATCTAAATTGAAACACTTCCCAACATTTGGATTCTCATTCATAGGGAAATTATAGGCATGAAAATTTTATAGAGATTGGTTGGCTCTTGGGGGTAGAGCTGAAGGAGCTTCTGTCCTTTGTGGATTGGGTCAGGAATGTCGACTCACCTATTGAGGAAAATTAGTCATTTCTTATTCCTCTGATGGATATTTCAGAAGGATTGTACTTAGATGGCTCCCCATGAGGATAGTTGAATTTTCCTATCCCTATTGGAAAAGCAGGAGGGTGCTTATGCAGGTTTCTCCAACACTGATGGTTTGAGTGGGGGTATGATCATAAGCTTGAATTCTACCATGGATGCATCTCCTTTTATATTCTTAGATTCTGTAGTTTCTTCCTATGGCCCCCAATTGGTTGATGGTAATTCTAGTTGATAACCATATTAATTTTTGAAGAGGATATCCAATAGGTGAATGACATTCATAGAGCCAAAAATTAGCTTTTCTTCTGATGATGTCCTTTCTTTCTCATCTTACCCTGGCAGCGCCATTTGGCGTGGCGGTGCCTAATGTTCCATTTGGTGGGGCAGGGCCTATTGTGATATTTGGTGGGTAGGTTCCCATAACATTAGATCTATTGGCATAAAATCTAAGAGTTTCAAATCCAAATTTGGATGTGGTTCATTTTTATCCCCTTTAACATGCTCTCTAATATTTATATTGGACTGCATAGCCTGCCTTTTGAGTATTGTGCGACAAGAATGTCAGATTTGTTACATCTGGATATGTTGGAGGTGCATTTGGTGGCATCGATTGTACCTGGAGGACTCCATGGTCTTGGTTGATTGTTTTCCGAGTCAACCAACTGCTTAACATTTTCTCTTTTTTGTTTACATATTTTTTCCTCTCCCCTTCTTCATCCGAATGAGTGGTATAAAAATATGCCACTTGTGAGGGTGGTTGACCCATATTTACATGTCCAGAATCTAACATCTTTTTTAGGAGGTCCATAAGTGAAAACCACTCTTGTATGTTGTGTCCAAATATATGATGGAAGTGATTATAATCTGTACAGTCCTCAAGACCTACATCATCAGCCCTCTTCGGCTCTAGTAAACGAAGAGAGATGCAATTCATGGAGGCTATGAAATAACTGAAGACATGATCATATCAGAACAAGTAAATGTTATTTCTGTATTCCTCAAATTGATTTATTTTGGGCTTCATATGCTCATATTGTTGATTTGGGGTTGACTGCTAGCATCTAGATGGCCTTACATAGTTTGGTGGGGGCCTTGGTGCAGGAGCTAGTGGAGGGGGTAGCTTAATATAGACAGAAGCCACTTCAGCTCTCCCTTACCTTTTTATTGTGTTTTCTTTGGTGTATCAGGAGTTTAGATTGGTCGGTTTCAAGGATACTTGTATCCTTTGATCTATGGAAGAGATGTCCCACAACCCACTTGTATACATCACTAGAATGAGTGGTGTTAGAAACTCATCACAGAGATAATCAATGTATATAGACAAAATATAATCTTTGGGGAGTGGCCGGTTCAAGGAGTAAGTCAGACCTTTCTATCTCATAATGAAGTATGAGACTCTCTCAATATATCACTATTTTTCTATTTAATGATTCCACTGACTGTTGTTTTTGTAAATTTCGAACTGAACTAGAAGGTAAACATCCACTGAAGTTCTTCCCAATCAGTGATTGATATAGCTGATAGATTGGTATACCACAAAAAGGATTAGCCTTATAGAGTCTGCACAAAACATATGATCTTCACTATATCTGCTTTCTATGGGATTCCCATCATAGGATAATAATAAGAAGAGTAGTTCATTAGATGCTACTTTAGGTCCCTTGAGCCACTAAACACTGGGAATATGGGATTCCGATAATTTGGGGGAAGAAAGACGTTAATTACCTCGTCAGGGTAAGGTTTACATTATGGATGTATTAGATAACACCACCCCTCCATTGGTTCCATTTGATTTTTCAATAAATCAATGATATTAATGAGCAAATGAAGAATGTCCAATTAGAAATGGGCATGAGATAGTGAAACATGGGGAAATATTAGATGTGTTGATTCTATTGGAACATGAGGCGGATACCCAGCCAGATGAAGCCACTTAGGATCTTCTTCAAACTGTTCTGGCTGCATGTCTAATGGAGGGAAATCTTGATATCTTACTAAGATTAGGTTCAGGTAGACTAATAATCTTGAGACAACCTTGAATGATCTTTCAAACCTTTCTTTATCCATTGGGATGATCCCATATGGCATACGTACATCTCATGTAAGTGTGTGTTAACTGTCAACCTAAGGAACAAACTCTGTAGGAACTCTTACGTTTAGTATCTCAACATTGATTCCCCTTATCCCTTTAATTTCATTCTTATATTTAGTGAATATCTCATAAATCACGGGGGAATCATATTTATGGGGAGGAGGTGGTTGGTTTTAGACCATGTTCTTATTCATATCCTTATTGGAGACTCACACGGGTGGTAATTGATGATTAACTATGGGGCACCAAAATTTAAGACAACTCATTCGTTTTTGGTGTGCACACCTCGAGGAATGGTGTGAACCATCTTCGATAGGGAACCCTATTCTCCTATTTCCTTATTATTTTTATTATTTTAAGTGAGGTATGTGGGGATGTTGTCCACGATGTTCACTGATGCATAGCACATTAGCGGTGGAATACAAGGTGATGAATGGTACGATATATTTTTACGTCATTTGTTGGATCTTTCTGAGTAATTCAATTATACTCTCTAGGTTTCTTAGGGAAGAGTGAATCAAAGGGAGTCCTAATATGCCACTACAGAACACCTCCATTATTAGGGATGTGAGTAAGGGGGTGGGATGGAATGGGTGACCCCTATATCTATTGTTCTCTATAGATAAGAGAATATAGACATCTACTGGGTGGGAATTCGAGGAAAAAATTACCCAAGTCATGTGGGATAGGGTTTCCACCATTCCTTTGTTGATGTGCCTTGACCAGGATTTCTTAGCCTAACGAGGTAATTTTGTGCTGAAAATTCCCCCAACCCTGTGGGATGGGGATGGTCTTGTATTGCGACAGTTATTGCAGCTATTTCTACATTCATCATCTCACGCATTCTCATGTGGGTGTGATTCATATATTGGTCTAGGTCAGCACATTAATTACATGCTTATAAAGGCATGATCACTATTATTTTATTCTATTCCCTTATATGAGAGGCCTACAAGATGTTCTCGGTGGCCAGGTTTGGGAGTTTCTCGATGACTTTCTCTAATCTGTCTTGATGCTTGTAAAACATAATCAAGGCCAGTTCTTGTCGAGTGTTCCACCTTTCGTGAGTAGGGGATTCAACTCACTTCCATATGGTGATGATGATATAGTGGAATATGACTTCTAGTGGGTTCTGCTAGACATAAATTGTGGTGATGGGTAGAGCTCCATCATCCCCGAATCCCCAGATATAAACAAAAGATGTGGTGTTGATGATAAGGCAGTATTACTTGTGCAGTGCATGGAAAAAGGCCATCCCAAGTTCTATCTTTTTTCTTTTGGATTGTGGTATCCCAACTAATGGAAGGGATTCTAGGTCCATCTGATGAAAAATATCTCCTAGGACATTAATATGGTCTGGGTACCCTTTGTAGGGTATAAATGTTTTCTTTAGCTGGTGGAGAGTTGGCTAGATATTGAGGTGAATGTTATACATACATTCCTCTGAAAACTTTCTAGGTATGTTGAACTGAAAAGTTCATGTGGGCCAATAAATCACTATTATTTCATCCATATCTATTTTTCTTCTAATAAACAACATATCTTGTTGTAGTTCCACCATGGACCATTCTTTTTTATTCGACCAGTTTGACTTCTCAATGATTTTATTCCAAGCATTGGGGTTGGAGAAAGTCTCGTTGGCTGTGAATTGTACAAGGGTGGCTTGGAGGATGAGCATGGCCCAGAGCTACCCTCTGGTATAGAAATGATATTGTTTTTCTTGGAGAGATTATCCATTGTATCACACTTAATTTCTCTACGCACCTTTACATATGAATGATTTCTCACATTTGATCCAATGAGGGGAGGGACTTCTCGCTGACATAATGTTTTACTACTAGGAGGACCTTTTCAGTTGGTGCCAAGATTTTGAGGGATACCATCAGGATTTAGTGTCCGAGCACAGAGAGGAATTCTATGGAGTGTACTATGGGGATTAAATTTAGGGAAGAACACATGATGTGGATCAACTTCTTGCTACTTGGATTCATTGAGAAGAGGGCATTGACAATGACTATTTTCACAATGAGAACTAACATCATAGCTCTGGCTACAGGGAGAGTATCTGGAGTGTACATTTTTGGGGGATCCATCATGTTGTACTACAATGAGGGAATGAACTTCTTGTTTTATGATGTCACTATGGGGAGGGCCTTCAATGTTACTATCATCATGGTGAGTACGACCATCACAACATGACATTCAACTATAGGGAGAAACATTTCACAAATGTATACCCAAGGAAGGACTATCAAGGAGGACGAAAGAAATGGAAGGACCTTCTTGATGTTCAATCCTATGGTAAAGGGGTGGGATAGCCTAACACACATCATGAGACAACCTTTATTGCTCGATCGTTTTGGGCCCATGGAGTAATCCCCTGTGTATTCTCTGGGGAGGAACTTCATAGATTCTGGTAGCAACATTATGGGGAGGTCCTTCACCACTACTACTATCAATTCCATAATTTAATAATGGACATTCAGGATCATGATCCACTATTTATAGATATTTGATGGAGTCAATAATTCTATCTTCTAGTAGAGAGGAATCATGGGTATGCTCTATATTTTTCATTTTCCTTTAGAACCTCTCATTTGTGGGTTATATCTTGTAGGAAACTAGAACTACATAATGCATGTAATGGCTCTCATATATGGGACCCTATATAATTTGTTCAAATGATGTCACCAATATACACCAACTAGCATCTTGAGTTCTAGTAGAGATATATTCCTACCCTAGAGTAACCACAAGTTGGAATGATGTCCTCCATTTGGAACGATTTTTTGTTCCCAATCCATTTTTACATATATCATGAAATATGTCTATTAACCCTATTGTACTGGATTAGGGATGGGGGTATGCTGCAGGGGGATTATATTATTTTTTGGATGAATCACCCCACCTGAGGAGACGAGATCATGGGCTCGACTCCTCATCATATCTGCTGATGCAATGATGTTGTTTCCTCTGGAATTTGGGATGACCTCGTTTATTTAAGGTTCAAATATTCCAAGATTCATTAATGGGTTTGTTCATATTACTGGAAACATACAATGATTCTATATACATTTGGACCTAATTTTCAATGGTAGGTGCTCATTAGTTGTGAACTGATAAGGCTTAAAAATTTTCATTGGTTGAGAGGTTGGGAGGTTGGACTCATCACACCTTTTTTAGGGGAATTACGGTATACTCTGGGACTCTCTTTATAGATTTATGTTATGTTTGTGAATCCTTATTAAATTACCATGTATAAGAATGATATTTCCTTTATATATAACAATCAATGATTAGTACGAATGAGATTTAGAAAATCTTTTGTTTGTATTCAAGGTTCTTCATCGATAGAGAATCATCTGTATTTGTTAAGGATTCTTAGTCAATGGTATCCTTCGACACATTATATAGAAAATATCTTGGTCATTATGATAACCATACTAGTTTAAAATCCACTCAGTGGGGTAGTTGAAGTTTATTGTCATTCAGAAGGACATAGATTATTTCAGAGTTGGGATCGTACCCGCAGATGGGTAACTACCTATCCTTTGTTTTAGAAAAGGAATCATAACCCATGTAGTTTGAGTAAAGAAGTATGAGGTTTATGCATGATTAATGGCTCATAGAAAGATGTCCCAATTAATTTTACACTATAGGATCACGTGAGTCATGCTCGGTGTGAGAAACAAGAGGTATTGATAAAACAAGACAATTGTTCCATGAAGGATGGAATTATACGAAATGATGTGGGGATTATGTATGTAAAACTACCCAGATAGATTAAGATTAGGATTTATTTCACTGAAGAAACCAGGGAACAGGGTCCATAAAGGTATATGTTCTTTTATGGATATTTGGATACTTATCATATGACTTAATCCTGAGAAGGATGCGCAAATTAGAGGGGACTTATGATTGGGTTTTACTTTTGAGAAGGAAGCCCAAATCAAAAGTAAATTAAGAATGGTTAAGAGAAATTATGAATGCGGATTACTCTTAATGAAGAGGCCTAGGTTAAAGGGGATTATAACTGAGGCGTATTCCTAAAAAGGAATCCCAGGTTAATTGAATTTGGATTTTGGGAACATGGGTATTACTCCTAAGGAGGATGCCCATATTAAAAGAATTATGTTTGGGGATTACTCTTGAGGAAGATTCCCAAAATTAAGGGAACTTGAAGACTGAGGCTTACTCTTAAAAATGAGGCCCAGGTTAGGGGACATGGGGCTTACTCTTAAGAAGGATGCCCATATTTGCGATTTTGATATTGGGGCTTACTCCTGAAATGGAATCCCATGTTAAAGAGCATATCATCTTTCAAGGATGAGGTTGAATGTATGAAATCTCTAACCTTAGTTACATAAATATATTTAAATCAGTAGGTTTTGAGAGATGTTCCACAGAATTCCTTTCAGATAAGGAATCCAATCAAGGAAACATGCCATAAAATGTCTTTGAAGAGTGTCTTGAAGACTTAATCTTGAATAGGAGTGGTGGATTTGAATAAGAGAGGTGAGATAGGCAGGAGGGGCACCCAAAAAGAGCGAGGAGTGCAAGTCATGGGTGGGTCCGCACGTCCTGGTCGTGCAAGAATACTTGCGTGACACATGGATACTTGCGCGACGGTCAACCCTTAGGGTAATACTTGGGCGATACTTGGATCGAGCCCTTATTTTTATCCTTAATGGCTTCCAAAAGTGTGGCGCGCAAGATTTGTTGAAAGGATAAGGTAGTGCGCAAGTGTGGCCATTTTCCTAAAGGGATGGCAACTTAGGAACGCAAGTGTTGATGAGTTTCAACACTTAGGCATTGTTTCCCCTATTTAGATCTACTATTTTAGGTAAGAAATTATCTTAGAAGTGACCGGTAGACTTCAAGAAGAGACTAGGGTAGCCAGATCTTAAATCTGACTTTTGGAATTTTTTTGTTTTTGAAATGTGGGTCCCACCTGGGGTATTTATAAGCGGCTGAAGACCCCGAGCGAGAATCATAGAGGGCGGGAAAGTCACCTGCGTGACCAATATGCGGCGCGCAAGTCACCTACGTGTACACTATGCGGTGCTCAAGTATACATGCACAACCATAAAGAAACTTGTGCGACCCAAGTGGGATGAAATCCTTTTTCATGACTTCATCGATTTTTGATGTTTCATTAAAGGATGAATCAGTATAGACAAAGTTATTTCTATTTTTCAGTCGTTTAGACTTTGTGACGGAAAGGAGTGTCAACAAAAGCCCCCCCCCCCCCCCCTCAGAGTTGGATTCGAAGGAAATGAGGATGTGATTATGAGGTAAACAAGAAATCCAAGGAACATGTGGCACACAGGTGTTGAGCATGTAAATGGCAGCTCCCAGGGGATGAGCGCCCTGGATTTAGGTGCGTATGGTTTCATGCGCTGGCTTTATGCATGCAGGGTTGCAGCCTGGCCTATATATATGCAACCATTCTCGCAAAAAGCACCCGAATTTCAATCTTTCGGGCTCTCACCGCAAAAGTTCCCTTCGCCGCACAAGTTACTCAGTTTTACGATGCTTCCTTTTGTGTCGCGCTGCTATATAGGTATTTGGAATTACGTGGTGATACCTGTGCACAAAAACTTGCACGTCAAACTAATACTTGCGTGCCAACTTTGGGACTTGCGCGCCATAATGCCTTAGCCCATTTTTCACTTTTATTCAAAAAATTTCAGAAAAAATCAACTTACATAAGAGTTAATTATTCATCCTTTGTGCCGATTAAATGGCTCCCAAGAGAATCGGAATGGATGATGAATTGGCTAGAAAATGAATTGATGACCTAATGAATGTTGTTGTCTATGATTATTATACTGTCTACGACATTAATCCCCCAGATTTGGAAATTTATTTGAAGAAGTATCATCATAACTTTCCAGAGACCACCTACTTGCCTCTGTATGGCCATGGTTATCTGCAAGATGTCAACATTCCAGAGGCAAAGAATTATCTTCAAAATTCTTGGTTACATAATTACACCTATGATTCTTTAGCAAATATCTCAGGTGGAGGAGTTTTTGTAAATACTGGAAAAATGGAGAAAGCCTATATAATGCATCATAGTCCTTGTGTTCCAGATCTAAAACCTCACAAGTCCGAGAAGCAACCACATTGTTATCCTTCAATCTTTCTAAATTCTCAGATGGATCAATCCAAAGGATGAAAGAAGAGTTGGGAGTTCCGTCCTGGAGGAGGTGTGAAGCCAAATTGGATGTGGGCATACTAGGTGCGAGAAACATGTGAAGAATTTGTTGAGGATTTGAAAGCAACTGCAATATATGAAGCTGTCTCGGCTGGGCAGACATATGTCTACAGAAATGATGTGTTTGTGCTAGAGATAATCAGCTGCTGGAGCCTAGAAACCAATTCGTTTCATCTGAATCATGGAGAAGTAGGCACCAGTTTGTGGGATGTCCACAAGATCTCAGGGGATCCAATTCTGGGTGACATGTATGATGAATTTATCCCTCCCAAGGAGAATTTGAATGATTTGGAGAAGACCCCGTCTTTGACTCGGGAATTATTGAAAATATTACACAAGCTCATGTGTTTAGAGACCTCCCTAACTCATTCTACAAAGGATATTCATACAGAGGAGTGGATGAATATGTTTCTTACCAAGAAACAGAAGAAGTAGCTGAAAGAGAAGGGGTCGAAGGAAAAGGGGACAAAGGAGAAGTGGCCCACCTGTACTCATCCTACCACCTGCCCCAAAACGGAGAAGAGGGGTGCTCCTGGCACATTTTAGATGACTCTAGAAGCAGGAGAATTTGATAAGTGGGGATACAATGCGATTCAGATAATCCCAAAAAAGACTCGTCTGGCGGGCATCAAGGCCTTGTGGATCTGTGTTTATCTTTTTCCAGTCAGGGATTAAAAGGGAGGTGTCAGGCCAGGGACCATCGTTGTGACAACCAAGTTGGCTGAGAAGAAAATGGTTGGGTTGGACACCCCCATATTGGTGAGGACTCACATGAGCTTACTCCATGTTTTTATGGGTAAATTTCCATTGAGAATAGCGGGACCATTCAATGTTTTGTGGGGATGGATTGCCACTCACTTCAGGACATATAATGTACAGAACAGAGTAAAGGTTCCTGGAAGTTCCCTCAGGCCATCAGTGCTGGAATTTTCTGGAATTGCTCCATTATCCCTTAACCCCTATGATATAATGTTGAGATTGTGCATGTATAAGGAATTCAATTTCATTCTTTATGGAAATCCGCCAGTAGGGCGGTTTGTTGATGATTGAATAGGTAGTCTTTAATTGAGGGCATACATGATGGCCTATAGTGATGGTGTAATGGACACCAGGATTGACAGAGAGATTGTATGTGAGGCCTATGCTCCATACCGATTTGCACGTCAATTCAAGTGTTTGCAGCAAACTGTTGTATCTCCCCTTGTGCATGTCAGGTCAGAGCAGCATCCGATGGTTTCTCTAATACTATGGTTGCTGACAACTATAGAGAGGACCAGGGCAATGTTTGATCTACCAGTTGATAAAGCGGAAAGTAACTTGACTACATGGTATGCTGATTACTGGATAGCATCATACCCTGGATGGGTGTTGAATCACCTGGTTTATGAGGTGGGGAAAAGGAAAAGAACCGTAGATAAAGAAACCCATCATCTGGACAGTGATTCTTCTACACCACCCAGAACTGATTCACCAGATTCCCAGGATGGGGAAGATGAGGCACAATATGCGGAAAAGTGGCCTCGTTCCCGATATAATCCTCCTATCAGAATAAAAGACCCACTCCATGAACTCCTAGTGAGTTACTTCATTGGGGAAAATTAATCACCATTACTTTATAGAGAAACAAGTCTTATTTTATTATTCTCTATCTGTAGTTGCAAGAGCTGGGAAGAAGCTGATGTCCAAGACTGTAGGACCTTCCTCGCACCCTTCTGGTAACCATACTAAATATCTACGACCAGAGGCTATCCAGGCATGGCAGAGTTTATACTGCAGTGCTGAAACTGCCTGGGTGGATTTGTGTGAGGGGTTACACCTCCCTGGAATAGAAAATCATCTGGCTTGTAAAGATATCCATTACAAGGATAACCCAGATGAAGTGCGAGCTTACATCATAGAACTATAAATTCTCATATATTCCACCAATGATTTCATTAATGTCACCAAGAGGGTGATGGAAATGATAGATCGTGGCACTACTGAGGGGACTGGTGGTTGCGGAGATGAGGAGTGTCACGATTACATGGCTCCTGAAGATGTAAGTTTCTTTCCTTATTTGCTTTGTAAATTGATTCTAGTTAAATATTTTTTACTAAAGTAAATTATGCTCTTCATACCAAAGCATGTAAATAAAGGAACTGATGAGGTTCCTTCACCACAGTATAGCCCTGGTGGTACTGCCATTGGGGTTAATGAATCTCCCCACGAGTCCACCAAGATATCTTCAGGACAACAAGCCATGGATGAGGACTTGGACATGAGTTTCCATTCTCCAATTCATCTACCTATAAAAGAGACTGTCGACACTCCCAAAAAACCAAAGAGACAAAGGAATCGAAGGAAGAAGTCCACAACTAATTGTTATATCATTAGTGGTAAGTCCTTCGGATAATCATGAGTCTTAACCAATGAAAATGTTGCTCATACTTTTTTGGATTGCAGGGACTTCTTCAATTTCCCCTTTGAGGGAGAGAACTGGCCCTCCTTTGAGGACCATGGAGGGTACTGGTGAACAATCACAAGTTCAAACTGACTTGGCTGCTCCTAGAGAAGAGCCATCGTCTGTTCCCAGTATCACTCCTACTGCCGTTGCAAGAAGAGAAGAGAATGCTTATGGTAAGTTAGAAATGCTTCATAAAATGTTGAATGAAACATCAAATGACTTCCATTATGTGATACTTTAGGTTCAACCCCTGCACTAGAGCTTTTGGTGGCCATTGCAACTGATGCCACTATTGTATCTGAAGATGTTGTCTAGGGTCAGAGAATGCAGGATGAAGGTTGCCAAGAAGGCATATTGAATTCTCCCACTGGTGATATTAACCAGGATTTTGAGATAAAATTGGATGAAATGATAAAACTTGGAACACATTTTGAAGATTTTTTAGATCGTGTTAAATTACCATGTAATTTAGAAGATTATGGACTTGAGTTTTATCCTTCGTCCTATTAAAAATAACTTCTGATTACACGTCTGATCATGATCGGTTGAAATGTGCAGTTCTATCTGAGCAAGCTGCTAAACTGCCAATGCCTGAAGGGGGTAGAGAAAACCCTACTATTGTAGAGACATTAGCTCAAGTGGAGCTAAATCCCGTAGAGCTTCCTCAAAATCACCTTGAAAATCCTGTTTAAGCTAAGAAAGATGGGGAGGAGCCTTATCAAGTTACTAATCTACCGTTAGATAAGGGATAACAATTTTTGGGACAGTACGTAATTTTCAAGATATCCTATCATCTTTTTATCCATTGAAACTAACCAAACATTCAATTGATTATACAGGGCCATCGATTTCAGTGGCTAGATTTAGAGGTGAAGACACAGCCTCCGCCCCAACGGGAATAGAAAGTGAAGAAACACAGGTCAGGGGTGAAGGAGCAGATTAGGGCACTTCCCTAAGTTCATTAATCCAAGATTATATTCCCCTCTGTGATAGTGATGCCGAATCAGACCCGGAGATACAAAAGGTGCTCCAATTTTCACGACGCAAGGCATAGAAGAACATGTAGAAGATTATATCTGAAGTGCCTTTAAAAGAGCTGTCATCAAAGATTCCCCGATTTTCATACTTTTTTGTCATGTTGGGACTTGGCGTTTTTGGATATCAAAAGATCCATGTCGCGGTAAAACAAGTCATCATAAGAAGGGAGCATGAGCAGAAGTACCATCAGGATTTGACCAAAGTATGGTTGTCAGCCAATATCGGTGAATTTGAGGCTGCGGTATCCCGAGCTGAGGCTGATCATGCTTCCATGTTGAAGGAGATGAAGCATAAGATCAAGGAGAATGTTGTCTAGCAGATGCACCTTCAGCAACAATTAGATGCTGTTACAAGGGGAACTTGACCAAGTGAAAAATTCATTAGAAGGAGTTCAAACAAATGGTATGAAAGCCATTGATGAATCCAAGAAAGCACTCCATCAAGCTGAAAAGTGTGAATTTGGTCGATTGCATGAGCATCAAGTGGCTACTGATGAATCTCGGGATGTTGTAAATCAAATTAAGATTTATGTTGACAGCCTTTTGGAATTCTTGGAAATGAGAAGTGACTCCATTCTATGGATGTCCTTCTAACTTTTGTGCATCAAATGAAAAACAATTTCATCTTCAATCATTTTTGAATGCCTTCTTTTGCTACTTGCTTTAAAATTTTACCTAAACCAATGAGCCTAGTAACCATAGATTGACTTTTTCTACGATTATTATAAATAACCCTACAAACATTGAATATTTTAATTCCTCAATATTACCTAAATAATACGAAATTTATGTTTAGTGAGCTGAGACATGAATTTTGTTTAGAGTTCCCTTGTCTTTTGTGGGAAGTTTAAAGTCATGCATGTCGGACATAAAAAAGTCTAATGTTTAATGTCGAAATAGCTTTGACCGAATGAATTAAAATTGACTCAATTCCTTGAAAATTTGTCTGAAAACATATTACCACACTCAATTATGGGGGAAAATATGTAAACGATGACTTAAGAAATTTTGAATCTAAGGAATTATATCAAAAAAGGATAAAAGGTATTAGAAGAAGTAGTTCACAAGAATGAAGTTACCATTATTTAACTAACCCATTAGGGGGTTGAATTATGTAGGGCCTTCTAAGGGCATTGGCTGCATAGTCAAATAATAGCATTTTTTGGCTGATAGGTCCGTTATGTAGACTACTTATGCCAGGCCGCCTGAGGTATTGTACTGCAAAGTCAGGAAAAATAACTCTCAGAAATTTTCTTTTCAACTGCTAAGAAGCCAGTGGAAGCTTATGGAGATTCAAATTTTCTGAATCATAGAGTTTGCTATATGGAGAGAGGTACTTGAATATGGAGAAGCTATTTCCAAACAAAATTGTCTAAGAACTGGATGAATGTCACTCATAAGAAGGTCTGACCCAAATGTAGGGAAGGTAAATATGATCCATATACTTGAATAATTTCAGATCATAAAAACGATTATGGGACAAATATGTCATGGATGGCGATTTTTTTTTTGCGGATCCCTACATATTATCATTAAAACAACTAAGGAAAAAAGAGGTTTTCTTCACAATAATGCAGTTACCATTTTTTAACAAACCCGTTAGGGGGTTGAATTATACAGGTCCGCCTAAGGGCATTGGCTACATAGTCAAATAATAGCTTCTTTTGGCTGACAGGTCTGTTATGTAGACTACTTATACAAGGCCGCCTAAGGGAACGTACTGCATAGTCAAGAAAAATAACTCTCGGGAATCAGACATTTTGTTACCAGAAGTCAATAAAAGGGTTATGAAGATATGAAAATATTTAAGGATAGGAGTATGACACATAAAAATGGGCATTGTGTAATGCATGTAGAGATACACAGACCAATGCTAACCATAATCATGTTGTGGCTGGGTCCTGAATTTAGATGTTGAACTTCACTACATATCTCATTAAAATGAGAATCAAGCCAAATTTAGTTCTTGAAATACAGTTTAATATCATGTGGGATGAGAGTTTGGGAGATCTTAGTTAAAGGTCATAGAGCTCGAACCATAATAATGAATAGACAATGTTTGTTTTCACAGGGACTTTTTAGCCAGGGGACTAAAAGTGGAATTTGGAGTTAGGCCCAAGAGACTTGGGGCTGGATTCGAGGGATTCTCGAATGTTACTACGTATCCCATAAGGATGGGAATCAAGCCCACGTTGTTCTAGAAATACCCTTTGTAAAAATTTGGTTCGTACATGTTAATGGTGAAAGGGTACATTAGTGCAATGATGGATTAACCCAAGATAAAAGGTTCGGGCATTGCTATGTATGCACGTAGTCTTTAGAATATAACATGATTGGAGATCAATGTAAATAATGATTTACTCTCAGGTGATGGTGTCAAAGAATTTTGTAGTTTATTGTCGTACAAGAAAAAAGTGTGAATAGTTTAAGGTCATATGCATGGACCGTGGTGGACCAATGTAAAAATATTGGTCCTGGGGGTTGCTTCACGGATCAACATCATGTGAGATATAGGTGAACTAACTTGAAGAGATAGGTTTTGGGATTGAACCTTGGGAGGTTTCCTACGTACCCATCCTAGAAGGCAAGGATCTAATTCTGTGTAGTTCAATTAAAGAATGAATTGGCGATCAAGTTGTTTTTGAGGACAACGACCTAAAAATGATGTTGGGACATACACATGGATAGTGGCCCAGATAGGGTGTTATGGTTGAAATTTACTCTAAGCTCACGTGATTAATACTCGGTGTGGGAAACAATAGGTAGCAACAACCTTAACGATGCACAGATTAATGTCATGTATGACATAAGAAAGGACCATACAGTTTAAAGTATTGCAGTGAGGACTATTGGTGCTGCACAGTTTAGTGTTATGTAGCAGGGACAAAATACAGTTTAACGTCATGTAGGATGTATTAAGGGACTTCTGTATAGTTTATCATCAACTAGCTAGGATGATGTGGACAATACAGTTTAACATCATGTTGGACGAAAGGGGGACTGTGCAGTTTAATGTCATGTTGTAAGGACAAAAGAGTGCACAGTTTAACGTCATGTTAGACGTATTAGGGACTTTTTCATAGCTTAATGTCATGTTTTATGATAGGGATGAAAATAGTTTAAATTCATTTGCATGGACCGAGGATGGTGTAGTTTAACGTCTTGCTAGACGTAAGGGATGAAAATAGTTTAAGGTCATATGCACGGACCACGATGGTGCAGTTTAATGTCTTGATGGTTGTAAGGGATGAAAATAGTTTAAGGTCATATGCATGGACCGTGATGGTGCGTTTTAACGTCTTGCTGGACATAAGGGATGAAAATAGTTTAAGGTCATATGCATGGACCATGATGGTGCAGTTTAACATCTTGCTGGACATAAGGGATGTAAATAGATTAAGGTCATATGCATGGACCGTGATGGTGCAGTTTAACATCTTGCTGGACATAAGGGATGGAAATAGTTTAAGGACATATGCATCGACTATGATCTGATGTATTTTGTGTTTATAAAAAATACTTATTCAAATATCTGGAATTGGTTGGAGTAGTGATGAGTTCTCCATCCTTTGAGATTAAATAATATGCTCCATTGGAGTAGACCTTATGTATTGAGTAAGGTACTTCCCATTTTGGCTCATGCTTGGGAGGTTTCATTCCTGGTATCATTGTTGTTCTGAGAACTAATACCAATTCTCCTTGAATGAATGAATGGAGATGAAATTTGTTGTTGAAAGCTCGTGCTATTCAATTCTGATAGACTTCCAAGTGATGCAGGGTGCACAATCTTTTCTCATCTAATCATTCCAATTCATCCAATCACTTTTGAGATTGTTCATCTGTAGATGACTGATCAGAAATGGCTACTCTGAGCGAGGGTAATTGAACCTCAATGGGAAAGACTGTTTCTATTCCATACACCAATGAATGTGGAGTTGACCACATGCAGTGCAGGTGGTGGTCTGATAAGCCCATAAAGCATGAAAGAGTTTATCAGGCAATGATTTCTGATCTTTATACACTATAATTTTTAGTATATATGAAAGGGTCTTATTGAAGGCTTCTATCTAGCCATTGGCCGCTGCATGATACCAAGATGAATTATTTGATTTGATGTTGTATTAATGATACAACTGTTTCACCTTGGATGAACAGAAGTTGGTGCCATTGACCATCAATATTGTATGCGGGACACCAAATCTGGTAATGATGTTAGACATGATGAAGATATAAATGCTTTTAGAACTGACTTCATTGAGGGGTATTTCCTCTACCCATTTGGAAAAGAAGTCAGTAGCAATAAGAATATATTTAAACTACTTGGCTGTAGCCGAAGGATAAAGTCCCACGACATCCATTCCCCATGTGGAAAATGGCCTCGAGTATTTAGCTGTATGAAGCAACTCTGGGGGTTGATGAATGAAGTTGGCATATACATGGAAAGAATGAAACTTCTTTGTGAAATCAACACAATCTTGTATCATTGAAGGCCAAAAGTATCCAAGCCTTCGAATTTGATCAGATAGTCTATGTCCAGACGGATTGGCACCACATACTCCTGCATGCACTTCTTTCATGACAGCAATTGTCTCTTCACCATTAATGAATTTTAAGAGAACTCCATAAAAACCCCAATTGTAGAGAATTTTCCCTACATGATCTGGGCTATCATAAAGATAAAAACTGACCACACATCTCCGGACTTGTTCTTTCCCGGCTCTATTAGGTGGAAGTGTTCCATTTTGATGGTATTCTCTGATAGGTGTCATCAATCCTGTAGTATGACCATATGGTTCGTTGATGGGACTAATTTCATTGATTTCCCCTATTATGGTTTGAACATAAGGTGAAATTGTATGACAGTGGGAAATAATGATGCTTGTCTCATCCCGATTTGGATCTGCCAGAGCTGTGGCTATATTAGCCAGTGCATCGGCTTGGGCATTTTGTGATCTCAGGACATAAGAAAATGTCGGTTCTGAAGGAAATTCCCCCATTAACTCTCTGACGTAATCATACAAAGGGATTAGTTCTTCTTTTCCCATGGCATAAACCCCATTTACTTATTTGATCACTAGGTCTAAATCACATTTCACCTTTAAGTGATTCACTTGTGCTTGAAGCGCCAAGTCCAATCCTGCGATAAGAGCTTGGAATTCTGCTTCATTATTTGTACCGCCTCCCAAAAATGAGAAGGAATAAGGTAGCACTTCTTTTTCTGAGGAAATGATTACCATTCCTAACCCAACTTTATTGGATTTAGGATCTTCCATTTTCTTCCATGTTGGTCTTCTGGAAGCACAAAAAAAGTACATTTCCCATGTATGAAGACTATCTTGAATAGAAAAGACCTCCTCATCAAGATGTTCAATATATGAAGACATTTATTCTACTGAAGGATGTTCAGCAAGGAAATCAGCTAGAGCTTGGACCTTTATTTCCTTTTGAGACACACAATGAATATCAAATTGCTGCAAAATAACTGCCCACCTCGCCAGACATCCTGTAAGAATTGGACGGGTAAGGATAAATTTGAGCGGGTTATTACGAGATACCAATTGGAGCTCATGATGTTGCAGGTAGTGTCTCAATTTATGAATTACAAATATTAATGCAAGGTATCACTTCTCAATACTTGAATATTGGGATTCTACTTCAAGCATAGTCTAACTGAGATAGTAGAGGTTGTTTTCATTCCCAGCATCATTTTTCTGAGTATGAAGGGAACCCAATGATCGCTCTAAAGCGGTCACATAGAGGATAAGTGACCTTCCTTCAACAGGTGGCATTAATACCGATGGAAACAAGATATAATTCTTGAGAACATCGAATTCTTCTTGAAATTATTTAGTCCACTGGTAAGTGACTGCCTTCTTCATCAATTTGGTGAAGGGTAAACTTTTGCCTGCCAAATTGGTGATGAAATGCCGAATATAGGTTAAGTGCACTTGATGTCCTCTAAATTAATTCAAATTTCAAGGATGTGGCATACCAAGGATTGAATTCGTCTTCTTAATATCGACTTCGATACCAAGATGGCGTATAACAAAGCTGATAAATTTTCTTGAGGTTACCCCAAAAGCACATTTTAAGGGGTTCATCATCAAATTGTGTTGTCGAAGTTTGTGGAATATGACTTCCAAATCAGCCAAGTGATTAGAACGTTGTCTAGATTTAACAACAAAATCATCCACATAACCTTCAAAAAACTTCCCTAAAAACAGTTCGAAGATAAGATGCATGGCACGCTGATATGTTGGGCCCACATTCTTTTGGACAAAGGGCATTATCCGATAGTAAAAAACGCCCTAAGGGGATATTAATGTTTTAGATTATTAATCTTCTAGGGCCATTCTGATTTTATTATACCCGGAATATCCATCCATGATTGAAAGGGCTTCATAGCTAGCTGTTGCATCAATTAAGAGTTATGTGATCAGAACTGGAAAATCATCCTTAGGACAATGCAGATTAAGATATCTGAAATAAATGCAAACTCTAATCTTTCCATTCTTCTTCTTCACAAAGACAATATTAGCCAACCATTTGGGATATTTAACTTCTCTGATGATGTTATATTTGATAAGATTATCCACATTAGCTTCAATTTTTGAAGCATAGGTTGGGTCTGTTCTTCTTGCAGCTTGCTTAAAACCTCGATGTTCATCTGGAAAACCCAAATGATGATTAGAAACATTAGGATAAAGCCTGGAATCTCTGTATAGTTCCAAGTAAATATATCTCGATTTTTCTTTAGAAATGAAATATACATCTCTTGCTCTTCAAGAGTAATGACCACACTAATTAAAGTGGGGCATGGATCTTCTTTTGTAGCCATATTTATTTCTCTGTGTTTATCCATAGTGGTAGATATACCATCTTAAAAAGCTAGAAAAGCATCACTGAGATCTTCCTCTTCTTCTTCAAGATGTTTTATTTCTTCTATTTCTACTATCATAGTAGATGATGAAGCAGAATTTCCATGATTAGGAGAGATGTTAAAATTTGAACATCTTGAAGAAGAGGCTTCCATTTCTGACCCTATTGATGATTAAGGGTCTTCCTTGGGTATTAAAGTGGAGATTATGGATATAAAATCAACATCATCATTCACATCTGACAATCCTATAACTTATTCTAGACTAGTTGGCGAATTATAGACTAGAAGCATTTCAACAGATGAAATGAAGACATCTCTATTTGAGCTTTCATCATTTCTTGGCGAGTCACCAATTTCTCCCATGTTGTCTGGCTTGATTACCATGATTGAAATTATGGATGTTTCCATAAGATTATTTTGATTTGGGTCTATCTTATCAATTTGAATGATAAACAACACATAATCTGTACTCAAATGTGCAAATTGATTTACTGGATTATTTTCCAAACCAAATTAATTGTTAACCTTGGTAACCTCCCTTGATGTGGATTTATCTTTACCCTTCATGTGATAAAATCCTTCCTCAATGTATTGAGATTCACATGTCTTGATTGGGTATTTATCACTATACAATGTCCCAATTTGACCATCAAAACAATATTTGAGAAATTCATGGTATGATGAAGGGATAACCGCATGTTGATGTAGCCAAGGTCTTCCAAGAAAAATATTGAAGGCTATATCATGATCAACAACCATGAAATCTAAATTGGATACAAGGCCTCTAAACTGAGTTCTGCGAGTAATCTCACCCAGTGGTTCTTGTTCATTTATATCATATCCTTGTAACATCAATATAGAAGGAGATAAATCAGATTCCATAAGGCCCAAATTATGAAGTGTATGAATGAGAATGAGGTTTACTCATGAATCATTATCAATGAAAGATCTTCGAATGTTGACACCATTGACCTTTCCAGATAAGTACAATGGTCTAATATGTCCAAGAACGACATCATCTTCATCTTCATCTGTGAAAGATATCACTGCATGGAATTTTGCAGTATTATACTCTACATGGTTGACTTCAGCAGCAACAATTTCTATTTAAAACTCTTGAGGACTTGACAAAGCCTCAATAAGTGCATCTCGAAGAACCTTAGATAAATTCAAGGAATCCAGAATTGATAAATTGGCCGGTACTTGGGCCACGTGTTTGAATACATCATATTTTTGATCCAATGGTCTGTGTATCCCAATAGGAACATGTGGTTTTGCAGGTGCCTTAGAAGTTGATGCTTTTCAAGTAGATGCTTCCTATATCAGGGTAAGAGTTAGAAATACTCCTGGATTTGGAAGATTATACCGATTAGGTCTATTTACTTATTGAAAGGAAGAAGATGGAACCTCCAACCGATCTTCCATAATAATTATGCCCGGACTGAGTCTGCTATTGGTGGAAGAGTTTTATTATTCTTGTTGAGCCCGTTGAAGGGATCTTCCATGAGTTTGTGCTACATATAAAGTTCTGGCAGGGGTAGAATTGGAATAGTGGCTTCTAGAATATCCATGTCTTCTTCTGTATCCCAATCCTCTAGAACTCCCTCTGATTCCTCTGTTTGATACAGGGAATTCGGACTCATCAAAATCGTAACTGCGACTGGCATAAGGATCTGTTAAGTGAATCATGTTAACAAAACCAAAGATTAATTCTTCATTTGATGAAGACTCTGCCTGATTAGCCAGTTTAGGATGTGCCTTTTGGTGGGGCGGTGCCTGCGGTGTCAAAGTAGATGGCATAAAATGTTCCAGAGTCAAATACAACTTGGGATTTGACACAATTTCATCTACCTCTTATTGCTCTTATTTCTTTGAATTATTCCGTTTCTTTGAGGATTTTCCCTCTGATGAAGAGGGTTTTGTTGTGGAATTCCTAGCAGAAGACACAATGGGTTTATTCAATTGTGTTCGCAAAATGGCCTAAGTTTGGTTGATCTTTTTTCTGACCATCCAATCATCATATTTATGAACATTTTTTTTGAATTCTTTCCACTCACCTTCTTCCTCTGGATTTGTAGTAGTAACACATGCTGCCTGAGATAAAGAACCTTTCAATTTGACTTGTCCCAAGTTGACCATTTTTGGAAGGAGGTCTTTGAAGACAAAAAAATCTTGAAAGAGATGCCCTTACATCTGATAAAATGTGAAATAGTTGGGACGATCTTTATCTCCTTCCTTGTTCGGCCTCGTGGGCCTGAACAATTGAACCAAATTATTTTCCAGAGCTGAAATGTAGTAACCAGGAACCTGTTCATTTTGGAATGAGTAAACTTTGCTCTTGAGATCCTCAAATTGTTTCTGTCTTTGTTCACTTTGATCATCTTGACGAAACGACCTTTGTTGTTGACGCTCAGGAAGTGGAGTTCTTCAGAAAGATGAATGTTTTGAAGTAGAAGTAGGTACAAGTTCTTGTTTAAGCATAAATATAGCAGTATTTTCTCTACCCATTCTCCTTCATGGAGCTGATGGAATTACATTAGTTGTATCCTTAGTCTCTATAATAGAATCTTTAATCTGTTGAGCGATTGAAGTAAGGTATCGAAACCCTCTTGTGTATTTCATAGGGATCAACGGTGTGCTCAACTCATCAAGCAAATTTTACACACATATTGGAAAAAATTCCTCTTCAGGGAGTGCTAAGCTTAGGGAATATGTTAATACCTTACATCAACCAATGAAATATGAAACTCTTTCATTCTCCATTTTCTTATAGTTTTGTAAGATCAAAAACTATTTTCTTTGGAAACGTTGAACTGAATTGAAATGGAATTGTTGACGAAGATCTTCCCATCTGGTAATTGACTGGGATTGCAAGCTTGTATACCTGATAAATGCAGGCCCTTGTAATGACTATAAAAAACACTTGTGCTTAACTGCTTCTTGTTGCTAAGGGATTCCCATCATAAGATCCCAATGAGAAACAAAATGTGTTATGTGTTTCTTTGGGTCTCCTGAACTATTAAAGATTGGGAATGTGGTACTTGAAAAATTTGATGGGTGATGAATTGCATCAACCCATTCAGGATAATATCTCATCTCTAGTTGAATTTGAGAATACTTTCCCTCTATAGCTTCCAACCAAGTCGTTAATGACTCAACAGTAGTTATTAACTTTTTAGAAACATTAGGTTGATCTTGGACCTAAGCAGGTTCAATAACCGGAGCTTGGACAAATTTGGTGGCCGATACTGCAACTGATGGTAGCACCGCCAATTGTTGTTGTGCATGGCTCGTAGGATTAGACCTGTGAGGGTGTACTGATAAAGGGGGGATATTTTTTATCCGTCTCAATAACTGCATCAAATTCCCTTGGCTGACTGACTACAGAATGCTTAGGATGAAGACTACCTTGATGTAGTTCTGCATTCAACCTCCTCAACTCCTTCATTTCTACCTCCTGTTATGCAATCCTTTGCTCTAATGAGAGAGATTAGCCTTCTCTAGAGGAATGGTATGTAACCTGATTCAATCCTTTCCCCTTGTCAGATCACATTCGGAGAGGGGAAGTGGGTTATTTTAAGGAACACCCTGATTCTGGGTAAGCCTTTGATTTCGTGTACGCATACATTCTTCATATGTGTCTATGCGTACAACTTCTTGAGCAGGACGCTCTTCATCTAATCCCTCTGAGTGAGCCTCCTATGGGGGATCAACAGTAATGGAATTGATGACATTAATTTATACATAATTCATTACATCCCTTCTATAAAAATTTCTTCGATATTGTCTTCTTCCATGTCTTGGATGAGACATTGTCTTTTGTCTATTTGATCCCCCAGGAAATTTTTGATGAACCGTAATTTGGAGATAATCTTCTGATAAATCGGCTCTTCATTCCTCTTGTGGATTCTTCCCTAATCGAGAGAATACTGACATTATCTAAGGGAGATTTTGAGGATTTGAAAAAGTCCCTAATCCTATGGACTGGGTCTGTTCCTACTGTTCCTCCTCAACTCCTCGAATCCTATTTGTTGATTCCGAGGGTTGGTTCAAAAGAGTCACCAGTCTGGCAAGGGGGGGGGGATTATTGACATGCTATATCTGAGACTTTTTGAAATATCCCTTTTTCTTACAGACTTTAGTCTTGAAATTAGATGGATGCATCAATCTGTATCCACTTTTATCACCTGGCTCAAAAGACCGTTGGATGATTTCTGACACTTCTGTCACATGATTATGTGCACACTCTAAATGAGAATACTGTTCAATATTCTCATTTTCTTGATGCAGGATTAATTCAAAAACTTGTTCTCTATATCCTTGACTTGGAGAAGAACTTTTTGAGGCATGTTCTTGGGCGAGCCTCTGATTACAAACAAAGCCAATTGGCTGTGGCCAACCATGGGCAATAACTTTTCATGAGACCATTTTCGGTGGGCTTTGTTGACTTGAGAGTACAGTGAAATGTAGTTCTCCATGAACACTCCATCCCCTGATATGAATACTATATTGGGCATTGGAAATTAACTGGCACAATCTTCTTAGTGCACCAAGGCATGAACACTGAAGGGTTCTCTGCTGCTTTTCTGCCTTCAGATATCATGAAACTGAGAGAGATGCCCAGTTAATTTGGCGTTGTAACCCTTCTATTATCTTCACATGATTTTCATATTCATCATAAGATAATAATTTATTTTTAAACTGACAAATAGTTTTCTATATGTTGAGACTGATATCATGAATTCCATATTCCGTCAACATCTCTAGAATGTCATACTGAGAGTCAACTAGAGGCCAAAACATGACTGGCACTTCACCTTTCGCCAGCTGTTTTATCATATTCAACACTTCCTCTTTATCATTGAATGATTATTTTTCTACCTGATTTGACCAAAGCTGGTGCTTCCTTATTGCTTCATCAGATTCAACAAGATTGGTTGATAATTCACTGATCAAACTAGAAGATGAATGACCTAGGGGTGGTTCAGAGAATAACCTACACCCCGGGCTATCTTTTGATTGAAAAATTATTTCACCTACTAGTGGTAAAGCATCAGACATTATTGGATCCACATTTTCAAGTGCCTCAAGATAAGAGGGCTTTCTCGTCACTACATTGTACATTGGAGCATTTTACAATAAATGTGAATTACTACTACAGAGAGGAATTTCGTAGCTAAATTCATTATCATGGGGAGGAACATAATGGTGGGTTACAGAAAAAGGTGAAACGTTTTTCTCCTTGGTCTCTTGGCCACACAGAGGGTTCCTATGGCTCTCATCTGAAGATGAAACCTCGAGATCGACCAAATTGTCATTAAGAAAGCCTTTATGAAGAATTGTCTGATGAAGTCCTTCAGAATTAATGTTCCCACTATTTGAAAATGAGGGAGTAGAATCTTGAATTCCAAAAGATAACTATCTGAGGGCTTCAAGAACTACATCATCGAGTAAGGCCTTATTACAAATTAGATATTGATTTATTGACTTTGCTAGGTGAGTCTTCTTATTATAAACCTTTTTACTCATTTTAGGAACCAATTGTTGACGAAAGTGGTTATTATGGGCAGCTGTATGTACCTTCTCAAGAGAAATGATTAGGCTAGGCTGATTATCTCCACTCAAATCAGGTGTATGTGCCTGACTTGGTTTTCTGTATGATATGGGGGAGTATTCCCCACAACCCTCTTGGACTGGAATAGAGGTGTGTGTCTATTCCCAAGTGAACTATTGATGTGTCACTCCACTGGTAGAGATAAATTTTAATTTCATTCCCTGTGATGCTACTAAAGCTGTAATAATATCTTGGCAGGCATCTAGAATATGAGCAGGGATTTTCTTCTGCTATTTCACCATTGACAAAATATGCTTGGTGACATCAGCTGCCGGAACTGGGATATACGTCCATTTCGTGCTTTGAGTTGGTGTGTATTCCTGCTCTTGTCCTCCTTTTACTACTAGTTAATTATGACAGTACTCATGTGTGGGTGCAGTGAGTTGAGTCTGCCTCTTGTTTCTCACCAGAGCTTTCTGAGTGACTTCCCCAGGTGCTACCAAACAAGACTGTTGGTAGGCTTGATCAATACTGGAAGGTGTATGTGCCTGCTGATTGCACTCCACCGAATGTGGTTGATGATCTTCCTTAAATATTGAAGGATGAATCTTATAGCATGATTGATGAGTGTAAGAAGGTATATGTATTTGTTTACCAGTTGTCAACACATTGGGTTGGCGGGCTTGATCGTATGTAGTCAGATGAGCCTGCTGAATAACTAATGATTTATAAACAGGTGTATGTTCTTGTCTATAGTACTCCACTGGAATTGCATGGCAGGATTGGTGTGCTGCTACCAGATGAGTATGCTGGATAACGGAATTAAAATAGATGAGTGTGTATTCCCACTCATTTCATGCCACCAAGTTAGGTTAGTGTACTTCTCCAGAGATGGAATAGATAAGAACCTTCTCATTGTTGACTTTTCATCGCCTCTGGTGGTTTGTCTTTCCTGATCGGGTTCGAGGAACCTGAGCCGAACGCCTGGATACGACACCCCCATCATGTTGAGGGCGCACTTCCACACGGGTCTGGCGGCGATTGTTGATGGGAGCCCTTGGGAAAGACTCTTGTCTCATTGAATTTAGGCCCTGAGGGACCTGATCAATCACCTCCCTAGAATATGGGAGGTACTTTTGATTGCATTCCAGGGATAAATACCCAAAACAGTTGGAAACGGTGGTTGGAACCACCTACTTCTTGATCACTGGTCGTCGCAGTCCATACGAATAGGGTGAATTATTGACTTAGAGGGCTTGTCTAGCGGCCTCCAGAGTCGGAATAGTAATGTTTTGATGGTATTCCTTAACCAGATCATTTGATACCCAGCGTTGAAGACGCTGAGTAGGTGATGTCTTCCTCAGAGTAGATTACGATCCAGCAGGAGTAGCAGCACAGGCATTCACTGTAGAGGTATTCATAGACATGAACTTAAGAGAATCCATTTCTGTAATGCAGAAGATCTTAGAAAAGAGTGCCTGTTTGATATAATAGACATAATCGAGATAAGTTTGGCCACTACATCTTTTGGATGAGAACATATGTTATTGATTGTTTTGTTGGCCCTCTCATTGAGTTTATATAGCGACCTAACAAATAAGTAAAACATCATTTTAAATTGGTTTAGGATTCGCGGCAGGTTAACCATTTTTTGATTCATATAGAATTGGGGATGAACTCATTTATTTAAGGTTCAAACATTACAAGTGGCTTCTAATGGGTTTGTTCACAGAACCGGAAATATCCAATGACTCTATGTCCATTTGGACCTACTTTCCAAAGGCAGGTGCTCATTAGTTACGAAATGATAAGGCTTTAGAATTTATATTGGTCAAGGGGATGGGAGGTTAGACTCATCACACCTTTTTGAGGGGAATTATTATCTACTTCGGGACTCTGATTATAGATTTAAGTTATGTTCGTGAATCCTTATTATATTACCAAGTATAAGAATGAGCCTTCCTTTATATCGGACTATCAATGATTAGTATTAATGAGGTTTGTAGAATCTTTTATATGCATTCAAGGTTCTTTATCGATAGTTAATCATTTCTATTTGTTAGATATTCTTAGTCAATGGAATCCTTCGACACATTATATAGAAAATCTCTTGGTCATTATGATAACCAAACTGGTTTTAAAGCCACTCAGCGGGCACTTGAAGTTTATTTTCATTCAGAAGGGCATAGATTATTTCAGATTTGGGATCATACCTGTAGACGGGGTACCTATGTATCCTTTGTTTTAGAAAATGAATCAGAACCCACATAGTTTGAGTAACAAAGTATGAGGTTTATGCATGATTCATGGCTCAAAAAAAGATGTCATAATTACTTTTACACTCTATGATTATGTGAGTCATTCTCAGAGTGAGAAATAAGAGGTATTGGTAAAACCAGACAATTGTGCCATGAAGGATGCAATTATAAGAAACGATGTGGGGCTTATGTATGTATGACTTCCTAGATAGATGGAGATTAGGATTTACTTCAGGGAAGAAACCCGGGAACATGGTCCATAAATGTATATGTGCTTTTATGGTGATTTGGCTACTTAACTTAAGACATAATCCTGAGAAGGTTTCCCAAATTAGAGAGGACATAGGATTGGGTTTTACTCATCAGAAGGAAGCCCAAATAAAAAGTAAATTAAGACTGGTTAAGAGAAATTATGACTGGGGATTACTCTTAAAGAAGAGGCCCAGATTAAAGGGAATTATGAATGGGGCTTATTCCTGAAAAGGAAGCCCAGGATAAGGGAATTTGGATTTTAGGAACATGGGGATTACTCCTAAGGATGATTCCCATATTAAAAGAATTTCTGTTGGAGTTTACTCCTAAGGAGGATGCCCAAAATTAAGGGAACTTGAAGACTGGGGCTTACTCCTGAAAAGGAGGCCCAGGTTAGGGTATTTGGAGCTTACTCCTAAGGAGGATGTCCATATTTGGGATCTTGATATTGGGGATTACTTTTGAAAAGGAATCCCAGGTTAAATATCCTCTCATATTTAAAGGATGAGGTGGAATGAATGAAATATCTAAACATAGCGATATAATGATATGTAAATCACTGGGTTTTGAGTGATGTTCCAAAGAATTACTTTTAGATAAGGAATACAATCAAGGAAACATTCCATAAAATGGATTTTAAGAGTTTCTTGATGACTAAATAATGAATATGAGAGGTGGATTTGAATAAGAGAGGTGAAATAGGTAGGAGGGGCACCCAAAAAGAGAGAGGCGCGCAAGTCCTGCGTGGGCGCGCAAGTCCTGGATGCGCAAGTATACTTGTGTGACACATGGGTACTTGCGCGGTGGTCACCCTTAGGGTAATACATGGGAACGACTTGGAACATGCCCTTAGTTTTATCCTTAAAGGCTTCCAAAAGAGTGGCGCACATGTTTTGTAGAAAGGATAAGGCATCGCGCATGTGGGGCCATTTCCCTTAAGGGCTGGCCACTTAGGCGCGCAAGTGTGGATGAGTTTCTACACTTAGGCCTTATTTCCCCTATTTAAATCTTCTATTCTAGGCAAGAAATTACCTTATATGTGACTGGAAGACATCAAGCAGAGACTAGGGAGACTAGATCTTAAATCTAACTTTTGGAATTTTTTGTTTTTGAAATGGGGGGCCCACCTAGGGTACTTATAGGCTGCTGAAGACCCCGAGCGAGAATCAAAGAGGGTGCGCAAGTCACCTGTTCTACCACTATGCAGCGTGCAAGTATACTTGCGTGACCATAAGGAAACTTGCGTGACCCAAGTGCGATGAAATCCATTTTCATGCCTGTGACGATTTTTGATGTTTTTTCAAAGGATGAATCACTTTGGACAATGGTATTTCCCTTTTTCAGTCATTTAGACTTTGTGACAGAAAGGAGTGTCAGTAGACATGTTGAAACATCTGAAGGATATAGTCTGGGATCGATGCCAGATCCAATATCTTGGAAAAAATATGTCAAGAGACTTCTTTGGATTTAATGTTTATTAATTCCCATTATGATGTCAGTGTTGGAGTTCTTTCCTACTTTGGTCCTCCTAGAGTTTCCATTGGGTACTAGCGGTTTTGCTGTGTTGGGATAGAGGAATGAGTCTTCCGCTGACTATCTTCTCTGATTTCCATCATATTTGGCTAGTGGGATTTGTATGTATCTATAAAAAATTTACTATTCTCATCTTTTTTTCCCTTGTATTTGAGTTGTGGTCTTTATATGAATCAGTTGTGTAATGCGACTAGCCATGGTTTTCTTCCTTAATTTGTTGGTGTGCATGGTGTGCATCAACAGAGATTTATTCCGACCTATTTGTGTAATATCATATTTGGATAACGATCTTCTTTTACATTGGAATATATTTTCATCTTCCTATAATTTTATGCTCTTTCTTTGTGGCGGGACCAACAAGCACTAGCATGAATGTGTTTTGGCTCATGTTGTGCCACCCTATTTCTATTGTGGGATTCATAGTAGTAAGCGGGGATATTAATCCAATCATATATTTCCTCTAAATTTCCATGTTCAGATTTAGTATGAGGGGTATAATTATATGTATTCCTATTTTATGCTACCACATTTGCATGGTGGACCTCCTCCTCATGAACTAGGTTGATAACCTTCTCTGGATTTTGTGATTGCCTCCTTTGGTGGGAAGACCAATGGGCCCATGTCCATTGAACATCAGTAGGTTCCCCTATCATGTGATCCTATTCAGAGAGAGGATATCGGGTTGTACATCGTTGGTGGTGACTTCCTACGATAGGAACCCTCAATCAGGGTTCCAGTATAGTTAGATGAATTCATCAACATCAACTTCATCCACCTCCCTGAGATAAGTAGGTACTCATTGGCACACTCTAGGGATAGGCCCTCGAAGTATTTGTATATGGCCAATGGGGCCTTCTTGTGATGGGATTCCTGCTAAAGTTGAAGAGGTGGCTAGCTTGATTTATCCAATTTTAGGGCCTTCCTTGTATCCTCCACCATACGGAGTGCATAACTTTGGTTATATTACTTGATTAGTGTGTTTGAAACCCAATGTTGAATATGGTAGTTAGGAAATAGAATCTATTTCATCAAAGATCTAGTCTCCTGTGTAGACATTGATGTGCATATCTGATCAATTGGGCGATATTCCATTTGGATCGAAGAGAGCTCTGTGAAAAAAGTAACACATGTGACAAGCATAGACCATGCAACCCATCTAGGTAGCATCTCATGATGACATGAAGTATTGGTAATCTTTCTAAACCCTCATCATTTTGAATGTGAATAGGGCCTGAGGTGGGTTGACCCGCCACCTTGGTTACTGATTCATTTCGGGCTCATCATGTTTTTCATCTTGATTCACATCGTACTAGGGCGAGAAAAATAGTTTCAAGAATGATAGCTAATTTATTTTTATTACTGAGTGTCACATCAGGTTTACCATGTTTGATTCTTATTAAGTATCATCATACCCAGGAAAACAAATTGGTCCGATGGATAATTGGTAATTTCTTTCTATAATTGAGTTTCATGTCAATTTATCATTATTTTGACCTGATTCGTATCATTAACCTTTCTGGTAGGAGAGATAGTCACACCGAGACTAGGCAGTGTGTCCTTTTTATATCATGAAGGAGGTTCCATAGTAGAATTGTCCTAGAGGGAGATTGTAAGAGGTTGGGTGATTATGAAATTTGACCATATTGGGTATGATGTCATCATATGGTCTCCTAGGGGTTTATTAATGGAGCCAAAAGCTACAAACAACCCTTTTATCCATGATTCATGGACATAATTTTCAAATTATGGAAGTCGTTCGACGATTTGGCGAACGACACATACAGAATCCATTGGTTGAGAGGATGGGAGGTCGGGATCAACACTCCCTTTTGGGGGGAATTATTTTTAACTATGGGACTATATTATAGATTTAAGAAATGCTCATATGTTCATGAATGCATAGTTATTTTACAAGTACTTGTCCTTGGATTACCCCTAGGTTTTAAGATCAAGAAGACATATGCAAGGGTCCGTTATCATTTTCATGTATCCAAGGTTCAACATTGAAAAAGACATCAATATGTTTTTGAGTTTCTTCAACAATGTTACCCTTTTACAGACACATTAATGATTTTATGGTCATTCACCGAAACAAAAATGATATAATTCATGTGATGGGGTGCCCTGGAGGTTATCGTCATCCCGAGTGGATGGAGATTATTTTGATGTTGGGACTATACCCACTAAATATAATTCCTAAATTTCCTTGTAAGAGGAATTATATCCCACATAGTTCAGTTTGAGTTGGGATTTACACCTTATAGGAGGGATTTTGCGGGGGTAATATTTGGGCTTATGCATGGGATTAACTCATTTGAGAGAAATAAGTTGGATCTTACATTTGAAGAGGATACCCTAACAAGTTAAGTGGAATTTTATTGGGATTTACTTGTAAGGAGAATGTTCCTTGATCTTGGGAATTAGGTAGGCATCCTACATATCCTGGTAAAAGCTGGAATCATAGTTCTCATAGTTTATTGTGTGGGGATAACACGTGGAAGATATCCATTTGAGCTTATGCCTTTAGACATGAATCCTACATATCCTAGTCAGAGTAGGAATCATAGTTATAATAGTTCATTATGGTGGGATTATGCATGGAAACTGCCCATTTATACTCAAGCCTTTAGAAATACATCCTACAAATCTTGGTCAGTGTAGGAATTGGTGTTCTTGTAGTTCATTGCATTTGGGTATTACACCTAGGAGGAGGCCCATTATTTTGGGATATGCAGGTTTAATTATTACCTCCAACCACTAATCCCTTGTGAGGCATCTTCAGCGTGGAAACAATACGAGGTAGTGGATTTGGAGAACGTATGTCCAACTACAAATACAGATATATGCTACTGGAGCCTAAACGGAGAGAGAGAGATAAGGGTTTTGAATGTGTCAATTTACTCTCATGTGTTAATATCTAGGATATCCATAATTGGAAATATATCAGGACATATCTCGGTCTGAGCCTAATGGGATCTATAGCTCCACCTTCCACGGAATGATTAGGGGATTACCTCATGGAGAGTGCCCTAAAATGATTTTTGGGAAAGGAGAGAAGCATTGATTCTCATCAAAGGGAAAATAAGGGGTGATTCCTTTGTCTTTTCATTAACTCTCATTGAATGGGAAATCCAACGATCACCCTTGATCCCTAGAACAAGGAGGTTCACATATGTATTCCACAATTATGCCCCATGTCACCAAGGGAATGTAAATTTAATGATATTTTGGGGTCCCACTCCCTTGCGAGGATTATATATGTTAATTCTTATACCATGGGTATGTAAACTCAAAAGGAAGCACTGATTCACCCAATGAATTAATAATATAGATCTAGTGGCCTTGGAAGGGGCTCTGTTCTGACACTGATGGACTGATTAGCAGAGGGTATTTGAAGGATGGGATGTAAAAAAAACGGAATGATTGATACCAGAATGCAAGAATCCCAAAAGTTTCCCATTCTGCAAAACATCTTCTTATGTGGGGTGGGTTACCCTACATATATTTCATTTCCATCTGGGTGGAGGGTCTGTCCACATACTAAGATGGTACAATGAAATGGATTCCATCCACGTACCTAGGTGGTACAGTGACCTAGATGTTTTCTGCGTACTGTTGTAGTACGCATACCAAGGAAAGGTCCACATATCATAGTTTTAAGTGGACTCAGGTCACGTTATCATATTGTAATGGTACAAAGTAATGATGTACAACCGTGTAGTGGGAGGCTATGTGGGGTTGGGTTTCATCTACAGAGAGATGTGCTGTGTGGTATGAAGGATTGATGAAGGGGAATGGGTCCTGTAGTTCATGAGAAGTTCAACTGAGAAGGGCGTGTGGATCGCTATTCTCCCATTACATTCACGGTTTACCCATATTATTAAGGATCATAATTTTTTATGATGTTATAGTGGATTTGTACTTTCCAGAAACAACTTCCAGTTCTATAGTTCATTGACCGTTTTCCTTCGAAGTCTTCTATTTGTAAGTTCAATGTTCACCCCAAAATACTCCCATTTTTCAGTCATCATGGGGTCCTTTTATACTTTGGAGATAAAGCTATATATATGGTTCACTAACACCTTTTTCTTAATCCTGTGACATAATTTACGGGCCGAAAAATGACTCAGTTAACTGAGGATAGTGGGGCCAAGGGTCATGAGGCTGAAGTTCACAGGGCAGTTGTTTGCAGCGGTAGAAATCACATCCTTGATCCTATAAACGATGCAGTTCACAGGATGCAGCTAGCCTCACCTCATCCGCGAACCGATTCTTCAGAGATAGTGCCTGTGGGTGTACCACTCTGTCATGCTTTCACCAATGACATTTTTCGTGGGGTTTCGGTTCACGGGTGGACTTTCACCGCCACTATTCTACCAAAGATGTGGTTCACAGGGGACCAATTCCATTCTTCACTTACTCTACAAATGGGATTCTTCACTGGAAAATGCCATGCGAGCCATATTTTTTTAGGTTATCCATGTACCATTCAGTTTCTAGCAATACCATCTACATACCCTACTAGAAATCAATATGTGGACCTCCTTGGTCCTTCTCCAAATTCAATTTCTTCGAAATTCTTCTAAATTTTTAAATCCAACATGCTAATTATTCCTTTGGCAGAATTTTGGGAGCATATAACTTCCATTTGAAGAGTTTTCAAGACACTAAAATAGTAAAATAAAATTTTCGAAGACAAATAAAAATAAAAGAATAATTTAACGAGACACATAAAAATTAATAGAACTAGTAAAATGTTTTCCAAAAAATAAATGATAATAGTTCAATCCATTTTTAGAATAAAAATTTGTGTCATGTAAAATTTTAACACATAAATTATAAAATATATCATTAAAAATAAAAAATATGCATTTAAAATAGAACAAATTCAATGAAACATATAATGAAAAATCATTTAGTCATTATTTTCATGCTTTTCTCACAAATGAATCATAAAAAATATTAATCACATTCCAAGCATCATTTTTATGATGAAATTTTCAATTGGAATCAATTTTTTAAAATTATGAAATATTCTAACAAATTTCTTATCTAATATAAAATTTAAAAGTGCACATGCACATAATTAATTTTTTCTATACTTTTTTAACAATTGAAACTTGTTAAACAGCTTCCATTACTTATTTTATTTTAATATTATCATGAAAAAAGTAACATAGAAAATTTAAAATTAAATAACTAATAGTAGAATAAGACATATGATTCCAAAAAATATGTAATGTTTTAAAAAAAATTCTAATGAGTGTAACAAATATTGTTTGAAAATATGTACTATAGCATAGTCAAAAACATTATGAAGGTCACCATGTTGTGGTGGATGTTTTTTTTGTGGTTCTTGTAAGAATGGTATGAGATACAAATAAAAAACTCTTCCAAATTGATTATCATTTGTTTGATTCGTCTGAAAACACAACATTTGATGTTATAAACTAAATGAGATATTCAAAAGAGTTTCAAAACTTTTCAATAGTAAATGAAGGGGACCAAGAGATTTTATCCATTTTATAACATATAAAACTTAATGATATTCTAATAGGAATAGGAATTTGTTACACGAGTCCTAGATATGTGCATTCTAGAACATCATTGGGGTTAATGAAGATGGAGATTATTCCCACATAGCCAAAAATATCTTAATCAATATTATATCTATTTTCATTCAATGAAGTTGTAATATCTCACTATTTGGAGAAAGAATGACATTCGAAAGTTTTTACTAATTTCATGGGCTAGTAGATATTGTCAGAGGCAAGAACCCATTATTCTTTTCTTATGAAACATGATAAAATTCATTTTCAATTAATGTAAAATTTATAATAATGAGGTGTTTATGGATTATCATTTTGACCTTTCATTATATGATTTTATATTAGTTTGATAACTGGAACAGATTTTCTTTTCCTCCACAATCAATGAGAATAAATAAGTCCAACCAAACCAATGTGTGATATCATAAGAACTATCAATGATAATAGGATTGGATAAAGATCCATTGAGTGAAACTGAATTAAAATTTACCTAAGAAACCCCATGTTTCCATTACAATTACTTTTTTTTATTCTAGATCATCATGAGAATGATATGGTCTTCATAAAAAATAATTCTAATTTATACTATTAGTTGATCTCAATATAATGAAAATAAAATTGTTGTTTTGGGAATCATTTTGACATAATGAAAAATAGAGAATAATGGGAAAATTATATATGTTTTTGCATCCATATATATATCATGGTTGAGCTTCATCGTTAGGATCACCATGAAATAGTGAAAAATGACATTCCATTTTATAAAATTACATCCCTTCCTAAAAAATCATGTATGAAAGTTTTTATCAATATAAAACTCCTTCCTAAAAGGGTATAATAACTGAAATATTACAATGTACAATATAGAAGGAACTACTCCTTTTCACAAGACATTATTTTTTGTTTTTAAATAAAATTTTACTTTTCTTAAATTTCCCAAAAACCTTCATCATTGAAGGCCTAATGAACGTAGCCAATGTTTTTTTGGGTAACTTCTATTTTCAAAATATGTTTATCTATTTCTAAATATTTTATTTTTTTCATTTTATTTAAAACAATTACTATTTTTTATTCATATATATATTAATAGGATAAGGTTCAATACCGCTGTATTAAATAAAAAACTAGAAAACCATCTTTGAGAAATGGGATAGAGGAAACCCATTACAATTATAGAGGCAAAATTGCCTTTAAAATCCATACCTGAAAGTCATAAGAAGGTCTCCAAATTCCAATGCGATTAAAATCACAAGATAAAAAATAGAAACAAATAACTACATAAATACATCCAGTGGATGATGATGAAATATAAAACTATTGTCTTGAAACCGAGAAGTGATTGCCAAAGGACTATCGAGCACGACTACCAAGAGAGACATCATAAATTCTCCATCAAAAGAGTACCCACACAAACATAAACAAAAAATAGAAACTTGACCTAGGATAGACCCGATTAAAATAGATCAAGGGAAGATTGAACATCATCCAAAAAAATATCATCCACCATGTCTCTGATTACTTCTTCCCAAATAATCTTTGAAAACCGCCACTCAAGAAAACACCGAACAAACTTCATCTAATGAAAATATCACCTAAACATAAAATTGTAAGAATAAAGTCATGTTAATATAGAAAGAATCATAAAATATATAGGTCTGGTGAGGAAAGAACAATAATGGAGGAGCCCAAGAGAGAAAAAGAACGACCCATAAAAGTGATAGGAGCCTGAGAAGTCACCAATGAAAAGAATGATTTGAACTTCTTAGTAATCCAGCATAGAAGTACTGGATATAAGTTCCATTCCAAAACCTCCTTTGAAAAATATGAGTAGAGGAAAAATTTATAATCTTGAATTTTAAGTTTCAATATAGCTGTGACAATATAATATTTATCTTTCATCTACCATGATATTATTTTGCGATTACCATTCTGAGTTTTAATTCAGAGGTTTAATAATGTTTATACAAAGTAGGTATTAGAATTATGAAATGGATCAAAATCATTATTGAGTAATATATCTTGGTGTAGAAGAGATTTTGGTTAGATTTCCAATTATCCAAGAGGGATATTCCTTATCTACAAAAGTAAGGGATGAATATCAATTGCTCTTATATTAATCATGTGGGGACTCTTAGTTTCATATAATTATAATCCTTTATATGAATGAGTTCATGTGTCTAATTAATTTTTTTCATTTGGATATGTAGAAATATGTATGGATTTTATTTTTGGGTGAGTAATAAAACATGTGATTTTTTAAGTAGTTACACATTAATGGTTTGAACATAATATTTTGTTGGATGGAATATGGATTCCAAACCTAATTCATTAGAATAATACATACATGAAAAAATAATTCCTTGAAAAAAAATTCATTATTGTGATGTAATAGTTATGGATTTAATATAAATATGATTTATATTAGAATGTAAATTATTTTAAATAAAAATCATTAAATTCTAAGTGTTATATTCCTTCAAAAGTAATCACATTTCAAATCAATGATCATTCTACCAGGTAGTTTTATGCCAATGTAGGCTGCGCTTGGATTTTTTAATGTAAATCATGATTGATATAGATTACACAAAGAGTTAGTTAGGCATATCCCATTGTGATACTTGGGAGGTACATAGAAGGGAATTCCTAAGAGTTAGGATACCAAAGGAATAGAGTTGAGTTTACCCATATTATTGATTATGGTAAAGAGTTGTTCAATCAACTATCCAAAATTCATATATGATATGATTGGTAGGTTTTCCTACCCAAATAGTTTATTTTATTATTTTATAGCCAATGTAGGGTCATTACTTAGTGAAAATAGATCGTATCCTTTTAAGAGAAATTATATATGGGGACATCATTTTAGTGAGAGAACATTCATTAAAACTCATTAACGAAAATATTTTAAAACTTGATACACACCCATAGATTTGTATTTGTTATATATTATGGAATTAATCATGATAAAAACATTGACATATTATATTGGTATTTAATATAAAATTATATTAGATTGGTATATAAGTTATAGATGTTGTTTCAAAAAGAATCATTTTTTGTATATGGTCGTGAATGTTAGAGTAATTCATCCCTTCAATTATCACTCTTATGTATCATATATAGGGTTTGCACATAAAAATTTTAATTATAAGCATAAACTAATAAATAATAATTAATTAAATAATGGTGAAGTAGTTATTTATGTACGAAATGTGGAAATAATTAATTCATTGGAGGTTAAAACTTGTGATCTTGGTATACCTAGTGCATTAATTCCGGAATTAAAAAACTCAAATTATATTTTTTCATTAACATATGTCTGATACATTTATATATATGTTTTTTAAAATTTATTGGGAGACCTATCATGGATTCTTATCAAACATATTTATACACCAAAAGTTTATGTATCAATTGATTTGGGTTGTCTTGGGGCGAGAGTATTGGGAAATTTTCTTCTCTTATTTAATGATCCAGTGTGTGGAACCATGATTTAATTTTGAAGAATATGTAATTTGTTTTCTTTTAAATTTATTTTTATACAATCATCGATGAAATTGAACATACACTCACTTACATATTAAATAATTATTATAATTACTCTTATGTCCTCACGTAGAAAAATAAGAAATCCAATTAATCCCACACCTCTAGTATATTTGGCTTAATTAGAGGGATGCATCCATCTATTCACCCAATGAATTTACCATATTGGTTATCATACATCTCCAGTCACCTGGAATATAGTCATATCTCTCAATCATTGGTAGTTAATAATCATCAGGTGGCCTATGTATTTAAATCAGTGAAGAAGGTAAAAATAATTAGAAATGAATAGAACAAAGGAAATATCATAATATCTAAAATAATAAAATAATTCTATATATTTTAATCGAATATATATTTCAATTAGATGAAAAATTCATTAAAAAATTGAAAGGAGAATATCCTTATATTAACCAATAATGGGTTAGTGTTCTATCACATGATACATAAAACAAAATAAAACCATAAAGTAAGAATTAATAAATGCTTAACCTATTCAAGTAGTCATTATTTCACCCCCTCTCATTTAATTAATACATATAATCTTATTTTATGATTGGGTTCCTCATGATCACATCAATAGATCGACACTCCATGTAAGTGAAATGAGACTCATCTTTCTTCTCCAAATATTTCATCACCATCAAAATATTTCACAATTGTAGTTCCTAGATCATTCCTCTCTAATTATATAAATGTCCACAACATGGGGTTCTAGATACCCTCATATAGTTACCTATTGAATATTCTGAAATAAAATCATACTCATGATCCTCTCATTCTCATAGATGATTTCCGCGTGGAATCATGGGATATTCCTTCTTATTTTTATGAGAAACTGTAAAAAGTACAGGATTGGCATTTTTCGACATTTGGAGTTATTTTATTCTTCTCTAAAAATGGTTTACCATTAGCTGAACTCATTGAACAAAAAAAACAAACCCTTTAGACCGTATTGGTAACCTCAAAAAGATTCAATTTCATATCATGTATTTACATTGTGTGTGGTAAAATAATGGTACTATTATGCAGTGTGTTGAAAGCATGAATGACATTTACATATGTCCTAAGTATCCCTTATATATCCTCTTCAATGTGCTTTTTTCTTTTAAAACGACTTTGAAACCATTTCAATAACTATACATAAATAAATTATGTAATTTAAGGACCTTTCCTAGCCTTTGAAACCCCAAGAGTAACCTTCACAGGTCTAGCCACCTAGATCTATCCCTTTGAAGAATTATTATACTCATATGATAGTGCATTGTCACTAGAACCTAATAAGTGTCTAGCGAAGTTTTTTTCATTTTAAAATGGGTTTAACCTTTTAAAAAATTAAATATGACTAGTTTATGGGAAATACTCTAAATTTGACATCGACATCCTAATTACAATGAATTCTCTAATTTTGTGGTGGTTTCTGGGTAGTTTTGAAAAACCTTTTTTTATTAGCCGTTATATTGTTTTTAGAGATTTTTTTCATCTCCAAAACATATAGAGAGTAAGTGTATGTTGTAAATACAAGTAAGATTAAAAATATATAGTGGATGTTTAAACCACAACTGAATACTTTTTGACCAAATATTACAGAGATTTAAATAGCCAACAAATAATGTTTGTCCACATATTGCGGCGGTTTAAAATGACACTATGAAATGATGTCACAAAACAATTTGAACTATAGAAAATACATCCCATGAAAATAAATAAATGTCCAATATAAAAATATAACAATTAAAAATGATAAATTTTTTGTATCATTTATCCACACATTGGACTTCCATCCGTTTTAAAATAAATACTTTCATATATAAGAAAAAATTAGACAGGTCATACTGTAATCCTTGTATATGTAACATGAAAAAGTAATTATCAAGAGACATGCACAATGGGTATATAAATAATTTAAAAAATAAATGGATACATTTCAGTCAAATATTTAGTCTTTAATTTAAATGAAAACCCGTTTGAAAACAAAACTAGGAGAAAAACAAACCATAAAAGAGAAAAAAAAGAAACAAAAGTATTAAACCAAGGAAAAAATGATATAATTATTGAAATAATGTTAATAGATACAAGTAAAATAATTATTTTCATATGAGAATAATGGAATGTCATTTATAAAGGAACATAAATAATCAAATTATATATTCAATATAATGAAAATCATTGTAAATTAATATCCCAATAGAAACAATGTAACCAAATAAGTAATCAACAATCAAAAATAAGGAAACCGTTTCGAAATTTATATATATCATGAGAAATACCATAGGTTCTAATGATATAATCCTATAAATACTCATGGGGAAGTATATTATGAGCTATTGACGAAGTTACTAATTTTTTTTGGTTTTTTTTAGATTCGGTTTCCCATCATCTTAAAATGGAGGTTCTCTATTATACAAAATAGTTGCTTGGCCCCTTCATAAAATACCTATGTTCTGATGAAATATTGCTCGACCATTAATGTGGTCACACTAACTGGGTGTGGGCTCACTCACTATAAGTTGTGTGGTCAATGAATCTACCGTTATCTTTATCTAAAAAATCACCAAGGACCTTCTCAAATACATTAGAAAATCACTCAGGCTGAATATCTTGGTCTTTCAACATAAATCATAAGAATTAGATAGTTTTCCTTCATCAACCAATACTTTTCAAGTATTCCATTTGAATATGATCACATAAATCATTAGATATATGTTTTTTATAGAATATAGTAGAAACTATGTCATTGTGTAGACATTCATGGAAGGGTTGATATGGATTTACAAATAGACATGCATATATACAAACACACACACACACACAAACGTACCAATATATTTTTTTCCTATACAATATTTATCTAGGTCATTATCATATTTCTTCATATACTTGGATTTATATCATGACATGAATTTGTTTTCATTATTTTATTTATGTCAATAGTAAGACCATATTCATTATCTGATTTAATCGGGTTTCAATGTTTGAATACCAATATTATTCAGTATTTTTTTAATTAATTAATTTCAGTCTCATTATTGATTAACTTTATTTTATTTCTACTAAATACCCTTGAATTTATGATAAATATTTTGAGGTCCACTAATGATCTTCAATTAGGTATGATATACTCAAATCCCACAAATATTCCCCTACAATAAATATAGACCTTGTTATAAATGATCCATGTAATAGTAAAATAGACTTTTATGAATAATTATGAAGATGTAATCTATATATATCGGTGTTTCAAAATGATGATGATCATTATATAAGGAAATATTTTCTGATGCTTAATGTTTTACAGTGGAATATTTTGGTTATTCCATTCTCATGTAATTCTCCCACTTTCAAAAGTTAGGGTTCATATCAATCGCCTTTAACGGTGAATATGGAATATGATTTTGATAAAAGGATAAAATATTCTTCCATATCAATAGGGAGATTCATTCATAGTAAAAAATTCCCTTATTATTTTATGAGTGTTCATGAAATCTATCAGAGTGAAAAACAATTATGCCCTTTTCATGGATGAAATCAGTCACTACAAATAAATTTTAAGAATATTGTGGGTATAAGAGGTTCATTAACATTATTATTTTTTATTTATTCTATGGATTAAATACGTAAAACTAGACACTCAAATATTTATTATAATCAAAGGATGCGAAATATATTCTGGAGTTTGAATTCATCTTAGGAAATGGGACACATTAATGACACCATAATTAGAAAATAAAACATAGAGTACATTTCTATTTAATTGAGAACATCATTCATCTTATGGACTAGCGGGACTGATTTTCATTTTAAGGTCATTTTTAGGACTAATTAAGTTCATTTTGATGTCATATTTTATAATCTATTGTGTTTTCACTTTAACATCATATGACTAGGTCTTTCATGAATGATATTGTTTTATTTTTGTTGTGTGAGAATTAATCAATAATATCCTTAACTAGTGTTTTTCTAAAATAGTATAATGGCCCATTTTTTCTTTTTCCTTTATCTATTGGTAACTAGATAGAGGGAAGTAATACTTTATGCATGGGTGATCCAAATCAATGGAGGAAATATTGGGGATTACACTAGATGAGTCGCTCATTGAACCACTAATCCACTAGATAGAAAAAATAAGGATAATGGAATTATTGTTATCTATGAAGAAAAATTCAGAGTATCTAGGATGGGAATATTGAGTCCAAAAAGGTTTCATGGGATTCATAACAGTAGATATACTCATTATCAAAGGTTTTTCTAATTTATTATTTTTTCCATGAACCAAATGATTTGATAGGGGATGTAGATATGTTCACACTACCAAAGGAACACATTATTGAAAGGTCTAAAATGAGTGATCTTAGTGAAACTATAATTTTTTTTGTGTGGAACTGGAGGAAGGTCATATATAAGACATGACTATCCTAAACCATTACCAATGCCGCCTCAATAAGGAATATATGAATTGTCTTATATACCATGGAAAGTACAAATGGTTATAATTAGACAATCCTAAACATAATTATGTATAAGTATCTTATTATGTACTGAATAAGTTCCTAACAATTGACCCCACGATATTATAAAACCTACCCTCACTAGGTAAAACTCCCCATAGACTGAGATTTCTATTCATAATTGGATACTTGTTAGAGTCTCATCATGATTTTCATAAAAACCCTTTTTTGATCTCTCACCTAGATACCCATGTTCCCTATGAAACTAGCTAATTGATGTGAGTAAACATATCATAAGTCATATCATAATACACATAAAACAAATTAAAGCATATTCCCCAAACCACCTCTGATATCTCCTTGATATGAATCCCCTTAAATCCATAATATATTTTATTTAGAATCATTTAGTAATTAAATATAAAATTTAATCACAAATTTGATTACAAATTCTTAAAAAAGATAACTCTTTATCAAACACATAAACTACACCAAAAAACTCTTACATGTGTAAAACATAGTAACTAATAAAAAAATAATTTATGTCTAGATTAGAATATATTAATATAACGTAAACCTATTTTACTTCATCAATATTTGAATATATATGATGGTAATGAATAAAAATAATTTTTTTAGAGAACTATAGAATATGAGAAATTTCAAAAAATAATAGTTTTATAAAAACACCAACCTCAAATAACTACACGGTTTCTTGATCACCATGTAATTAGGTTAGTTAGTCACAAATTTAGTTACACATTACCATCATCGAATACAAATTCAACCCTCATCACAACCATACCAATTATGATTGGAATTATCTCTATCTCTATCTACACTCCCTAATGTAGACATTTGTATGAAAATTTCATTGAAAATTAAATAATTTAGTATATTTAAATTTAATGTTGAAATTTGTAATAGTTTGTGTACAAAATGATTATAAAGTTTTATGATTCACCATCTCACTTAAACCTTCCTCTAATTCCATGTCACTAGGGACACATAAAATATTATTTTTATATAAATCAAGTAATTATCTCTATAGAGCAATGAACATTGCCTCCTGAATCTTAATATATTCCAATATTGTTGGATTGTGCGCCCATGTTCCTGAATTATGCTTCTCATTATCGTAAACATCCTCTAAACATCTCATGGTATAAAGTAACTACATCCATCAGTAGATGAAACTAAAATCCCTAGGGAAATTCTAAATAACGTAGATGGTATGGTCTTGAGCCTATCATGCGCACATGACTGGGACACTCCTTCCCAAAGACAGGACCAACTGGATCATCTTGGGAGATCATGAAGTACTGTGTGGGATAGGCATCCCATAGTTCATTTTTTTTTACGTATAAATCATATACTATAAATATTTAAAGAAATATTAAATAACAAATTTATAGCATAAAATAAGTTATTACAATGAAAAAGGAATTAATACCCGAACATATTTAGTCAAATCATTCACATAAATCCACTCAGATTTTATATGAACATCCAACCAATGTTCCCTTTGGTAGAATTTGTTCCCTAAATTCATTGATTACATTAAAATAATATAAATAAAATTTTTCATATATAAAACAAATAATTATATCTTAAGAATATTTATAGTAATGAAAATATTACCATAGTTGATCTATTCCTGTAATACTCTTTAAACTGGCAGTTTGGGGGTGGCTTGTTTAGCTCCACATGATACATTTTTTCTTGAAATAGCATAATTTGAAATAAATTAAATTTAATAAAAATATATACAATCAAATATCTATAGATGTAATTTTTTTTAATATAATAATAATATATTTTCAATACCATATGCTTCTCATAGTGTTGGATATCAAAAATCACATTCCCCTACTCTCTAGTTACCCCTTGTGATACCTTATCATATTGATGATATGTGGTCAATGTTACATCATTTAATTAACCCCACAATTAACATTTATAAATTATTCATTTCTTACCCAAAATTTTCACTATCAACTTTCATGTAATAATAAAAACAATGGTAAAGTGTAATAACATATATATAAAGAGATTCATTTTTAAAATATTAGAATTTAATTAACTAATTCCCATCAATTTATCCATAATGTATTAAAATTACCCTTATATGGGAATCAAATACTTCATTCTTCCATGATTTAGGATTAAGACTCTAATTAGAATACATAATTAGAAGGGTAAATGAATTAGCTACCATCTAGAATAGAATATGGAAAAAAATTCCATTAACATCATCCGAGGGGACTCCGTAATGATCAAATGGGACCATTATCTTCAATCCATTCAAATTCTAGGCATCTGATCTTTTAATACATATCTCTATAGTAACATTTTTTAATATTTTTAAACATAGATATTTGTCTAAAAACATTAAATAACATTATTCATTTGAAAATTTGTACCCATAATTATCCCTCTCCAATATCCTCATGATGGTACAGGAGTTACCACAAGTTCCCTTGTTATGGAGTTTCCACATGCTGAAAATGTTGAGTCTGGTGGCAATGTGGTTGATAATGATGGAATGAAGAAGGAGGGTGTGCAAGATTCTAGAGGGAGGGAGAGAGAGGTTGTTCCAAAAGCTGACTAGGGGAAGATAGATGTTGTCCCATATATAGTAAGGAGGGTGCTCAAAGGATCATCACATGTCTACGTTGTCAGGGGATCATCTTCTAGTAGTTGACTAGGATAAGTTAAATGATTTTCAAATAGAATTAAATTTATTTAAACAAATAAAAATAACATTAGAACATATATTTCAACAATTTATAGTAGAAAAATAAATATAGAAATGATAACACAAGAACAATACTAGAAAATAAAATATACATACATATGATAATGAATGAATCTAGATACAAACCTGTATAACATTTAAATTTTCAGAAATTATCAATTCATGAATAAAAATAAATTTAAATATGAAATATTTAACAGGTAGCATTATTTTTTATTTATATATAGATTTACAAGATATCTATAATGAACTAAAGAAAACTCTTTGCATGGAAATAATCGATTCGAATCTCAAAATCCATTTGAAAATCCTTTGTATCCTACAACAGGCTAATAAAATGATTCTAAAATCATAATAAATCATTTAATATCATTCAATAAATATAATCCATGAATTACAAGGTAATTATATAGAAATTACAACATTATTTATAAAGTACCCCTTTGAAAGGGGGAGTTGAGGGAAAAGGGGGGGAAGGGCGAGAAGAGGGAGATGGGGGAGATGTGAGAGCTGACGGCTCAGGCTCGGGAGGATCATGTGAGAAGGGCGGGGTAGGGGTGGGGGTTGATTTTGATGGCATAGGGGAGGGGGAAGGGGTGTTTATGGTAGGGGCGAGAAATCAGACTCGGGGGGGGGGGGGGGGGGCTCAATATTGGTTTGGGCTTCGGCAAATGGAGCTTGGGATCACGGTACATATACATATATCGAATGTCAAAAATTAAAAAATTGTAATGTGAATTATTTCACACAAACACATATATTTATACTAATGTATATGTGTAGAACCAATATATATATATATATATGTATTCATCTCAAAAAACATTTTAAAATCATAACACTTTAATAAAAAAATTACAATAGGAGATAACCCCACTTTTAAAATAGAAACATCACATAAAATATTTGATTTATTAATTAATGGTTTTTTGAGAATTTAAAAACATTCAGTGTGTGAAATGAATTAAATTATTATTTTAAAAAACATAAAATTAGAAATAACTCTTTAAACAAAATTGGAAATCTAGTGAAAACTGATTTTCACAAAAAATACCTTTTACCAAAATTATTATTATAATTATTTATCCAAATGACAAATTTAAAATATAATAAAGGCTCTAAAATTTAAATACACAAACCAAAAGGATGTCTAACTCAAAAGTGATACCTTTTAAAAATGTGGCATTATCCTACGTCAATGATGTCCAAGACACCCTAGAGAACAAATTAGGAAATAAAAATCAAGAAAAATAAAATTGAAATAAATCAAAAATAGAGTAACTAACTTAAAAAATCTTTAAATCCATGGTAATTCATCACCGTCAATTGTTTTAGATTGTATTGACCTCAGTTGGTTATCACGAACCGTATACACAATAATAAAAAAATGAAACACCCAAAATCTAGTTAGGGTTTGACTATATTGTGTGAACAGTTGGGGGAGGGGAGAATCAACAATAAAAGAGAGAAATGGGTAGTGATGAGGGTTCATGGTGGCATGGGGGGAAGGGGTGACTTCGATGGGGAGTAGTGGTGTGAAACAGTGAGGAAGGGGATGTGGTGAGAGTTCAGATGATATTGGAACTGGAAATGATTGATTAAGCATGGGTGGTCATTGGAGAAAGGGGGGTTTGCGATGAGGGATCGAGTTTGGGGGAGAAGAGGGAGAAGGGGGATTTAAGGTGGTTTTCGGTAGATAAGGTGGTGGAGGACCGAGTTTGGGCTCTAGGGGTATGAGGGAGAGGTTGGGGGATTCAAGGTAATTCAGTTGAATATTTTTATTTAAAAATGAAAAGGATTTTTCGGTGGTTTTTTAAAAACCATAACTAAATGACCTTCCTTTTTAAGCAGAAGTTTGATAAACCAATACAATAAATCTATTCTATAGTAGTATGTGACCTTATAAAATTAAATGGTGATGTGATCTCATTACATTGGTCTTGGGATTTTCTTTTTCCTATTCCACATTACCTTGTACGTAAAAATACCTTTATGTGGTGATTGTAGTACCCCCCCCCCCACGAGCAATTGATAACATTTAGATCGCCAGTTTCTATTTGGATGATCATTATGTAGCATGAGTGATTATTCTACAATTATGTTCATCCTTATGATCTTTATATGAACCATGTTATAGATTGGAACTATGTTTAGCTCTAACTTATAGTCAGTTGATTGTGCAATCGATCGGAGTTTCCTTATATTGTCTATTCAGGACATTACAAGATTTACATGTCCAGTTGGTTATGTTTCTTATTATAGAACATTTAATCCATGTAGTTAGTCATAACCCTTCTTTAGGTTGATCCCAAAATGGTTTATTTTGATTTAATTTTAGTAACTTTTCTTCCATGTTTAATTAAGAGGCATGGTTATACATGTGGATCTATCAATATATATTCAGAAAATACTTTGAAAATTTTCATTTTCAAACCTGGAATGTGAGATTAAAATTGCTTCAATGTCAGATTATCAATTAAATTGCAAATTAATTCACAAAATATAATAAAAAAATAAAAATACAATATACATTGTAATTATTGAATCAGCTAATTTTATGTGTTTATAAATTAATAAAAAGATATACAAAACATTAAAAATAATGACTTGAGGCCTTAAACCTGTTATTCAATGTTTCAGTAATGTGACAAAAATAAATTATCCCCCAATGTTTTATCTATATTTTGAGGAACATTTTAAATAAATATTGATTCAATGTTTGTGAAATTTTATCTCTCAACACTCCTTCACATTGACAATATTTCACTCACGGTAAATGAAATGTATTCTAATTATTTGACAATATATTTTCATTATAGACTCATGTACTCAGACCAGTGAGTAAGATCATCACATATTCATCCATAGTTTTATGTTTCACGCATATTCTATGATTCTTATCCACTTTTCACATTTCAATTTATGTGATACTTCGAGTTTAAATTTATAAAATGAATAATTTTTACTAGAATACAACTTTTTTCATGTAACACCTAACAAAATCCCTCCTTCCAAAGATTAATTTCCCAATGTTCTTTTTTTACACATCAATGACACATAAAATATTTCATTAATGTATATTTTATTCTCATTCTTGTTCTATGTTTAAAATCCACCAATTATTTTCATCCCCATTATTAATTAGTACATATTGAATATTTCCTATCTATAATTGTGAAACTAACATATTTTATGAATACAGATTAACATTGATGTAAACCATCCAATTAATGCAGGTGTCACCCCGAACAAATTATAATTTTCAGAGAAAATAAAGAATCCCTTGGGAATCCAGATCTCAATTCTCTCATAATATTATTTGATGGAAAAATACACAAAAACCTGTGCTTATACTAAAATATGAATATTTAAATATTATTTAACATCTACTTGTTTTAATCTAATTAATTTAATATATATTATTTTATTTTAGGGAGAAAATCTTAGGTGTTAATCAATAATCCTGGCTACGTTTCCTATGTTCAATATAATTAGTCATGTTCCCTTATGATATGATTTCGGTTCTACTATGTTCATAGTCACTTGCAACTCTATTCCATGTTCTCAAGTAAGTAATATCCACAAAATATAAGTCAATTCCTTCAAAAATCATCTAATTATAAAAAAACTCATAACAAATAAAATCTCTCCACTCAACATGCTATTTGTTATTGAAAATATAGAGTGGAAATTGAAATTTAATATGTTTAAAAAATCTAAAAATATTAAAAAGTTACATGAAAAAAATCATGTATTTATTTAAAAATATCCTTTATTAAGAGCAATTTGTATTTACTTTATACCAAAAAAAATACATACAATTGAAAAAAGGGAAATAAAAAAATGAATTTACATGATAGAATAATTTTTAACATACCTAAACTTATCATAAACACAATTATAATATATTCTAGCATGCACTTTTTAAGAGAACTATATATGAAATAACAAAAGTATCAAGATTAGTGTGAATGAAAGAAAAAATAGTAGTTTCCTTTATTCAAAATCAGCAGGAAGGAGATTGGGATCCTCCATCAGATATTTCACAAAGTAATCGGGAAATATCTTTAGATGTTAAATATTCACCATAAATGGATTATTTGGTTCATGCCCTTTGATTTCAACTACACCAATTTGAAAAGTATTTTTTACTCTATAAGTTTCAGTCCACTTGTAATGATATTTAGTATCCATGAGATTTATCATTGAGGAATAAAAAACCTCATCTCTAAATTTAAATTAACTTCTCTATATAGGACTATAATGGATAGATCAAACATTAACCTTATATCGTAGGGTTTTCTCATATTCTTCCATCATTACCTCCTCAAGATACATCAATTTAGAATATCCTTCGTTGTCATTCCTTTCTAAACTCTATGTTAACTATCTTGATATCCTTATAGGATTTGTGTTGCAACTCAAATGGAAGATGAAAAAGTTTCCTATAGTAAAATATATAAGGGGGAATTACTAGGAGGTTTTAGAAGTAGTATTTTTTGCACAGAATTCGTCCTCAAAATTATTAATCATGCCCTTTTGGCTGGTTTCACAAAATTTCCAGAAATGAAATTAGCCTCAATCAAAGAAAACTTGTATTTACTATTAATCTAGGGATGGAATGTCGTCAAGGTATTGTGGTTCAATCCATACCTCTTCACAAGGGATTCCTTGTGTTTGTTTCATAAGTGTGTTCCTTTGTAATTTAATATGGGTCAAGGCACTCCAAAATTACAAAAAAAATGCTTTAATTTGGAAACTCAATAACAATTTTAGAATCATTTTTTTAGATTAATTTTTTATTAATTCATTTGAATCCATTGTCCACTGCATATTTAATATAGGAAAATAAAATGGTAATGGGAAATGGATCCTTGAAATTCAATCCCAATACATCAAATATTAAAACAAATAAAGGATGTTTGGGAATTTCCTATATTTTTGACATTCCTCCATTAATTTGATAGTTTAGACATGCATTACAGAATATATGTGATTCATTGAAAATATAATTATAAAATAAACCATCCCCCAACACCTTCTTGACTATTATTTGATGTCCAAAATGGCCTCCACATGAAAGTGTATAGAATATTGATAGCCCATTTTTAATTTCTCCATTATGGATACACCACATAATTACATGATCACAATAAATTTTCTATAAATAATAAACCCATATATATAAATATTTAACTTATATTTCAATTGAAAATTTTGGAGAACATTAATTAAAGGGGTGCCTAAGATATGAATAGAAAATTGAACAATTTAGCATACCAAGGATCTTCAGTAACTCTGTATAACATCCCACTAGGTAACGATTAATCCATGATTGTTTTAGTTGGTTTTTATTACCCATTAGTGTGATTTTAAATGCTGATATGATCCTCAAATATATTCTAAAATTTATTATTTTCCATTATCTATAAGTAAAATTAAGGTTGAAATAACATCCAACATTCAATCCATGACTTTTATTTGTATTTCATGATTATATATATCAATGACTCCAAATTAGAATAAATATTTACTTTACATCTGAATAGGTAATATTATAATATTTCTAATGAAATAATAATTGGACAAACACATTATCTATTATATTGAAATTTACAAATGTTGTATAAAGGGTTTGAGAAGTATAGGCTATCACTTGTGGGTGTACATCAATATTATGGGACAAAACATCCCCTAAATATTTAGTGGATAAATCAAACACAATCATAAAGGGAATATTCAAGTCTAGTGTATATATTAAAGGGGTAGTGGTCATGGTTTTCCTATGATTATCAAATTATGTCTAGATTAATCGTTAAACAAAAATTAATTCTATTGAATAGGTCAGTTAGGGGGAAATCGGTCGATCAAAATTCATTTAAAAACCATCTATAAAACCCATAATGGCCTAAACATGATATAATGTGTCTCATAGTAATTCCGTAAGGTATTGTAATAACAATGTCAAATTTTAACCTGTCCACTTCAATCCCATATTTTGGAATTTTTTTGCCCGAAGATTTTCATTTCTCCACCATTGAATGGAATTCTTCAAAATTTAAAACTAATCCATTCTCAATGATTTTTTAAAAATTTTCCATACATTCAAGATAACATTAAAAATATTTTATATAAATTATGAAATCATTTAGGAGTAACTCAAAGAATCTCTAAATAATATCTAAAAGGCTTCATACCAGGAATCATTTGAAACAAACATGGATATTACATAATATAAAGGGTATTATTTCATAAGAATATGTACTAAAGGGACACATGAATATGATTTTTTCCTAGAAATTCTACGCTATGGGAACCTGAAAAATCCCATAAAATACATAAAAAAATTATTAGTTACCCTTTATAGTCACCCTATATAAAATCTGGTCTGAAAAGTTAATGTGGAAGTGTTCCTTTCTCAACAAATGGTTCAATTTTCTATAATAAATAAAACATACACCACTATTAATAATCCTTTGGTACACCATTATCATCATTTTTAAAAATTTTGAATATGGTTTCTATAAATACATGGATAGGACTAAACCATTTGAAGTATAAGACTGGGTAAATTATTCCATCTACTAAAAGTATCTTAACATCCTTTTTTGAAGTGGCCATAAAATTTGGGCTATGCCTCTTTTAGGGTAGTTTCATAAGATTGGACTTGGGATTTAACAAAGTATAGAGCATAAAAGTGGTTAGGAATATCCTTAAGATAAACCATAATTGATAAAATATTTCCCCAATTAATTTTTCTCAAAATATGTAACAATTATTATTTTTTATTTGGGTTTAAATAGGAATAAATTATGACTGATAGTTTTTATACTCCCTTAGAAAAGAATATATTTTCTTTGAGAGTAGATGTTTTTTCTTATTAAGGGGGTATTTTAATGATGAGTTTGACCTAATATTATCCATGGTTTTAAACAAAATATTTAAATAAAATGTATCAGTGATATTTTTGATTATATCATTAAAATAAATATCATTAAAATAAGTTTTATCAATACACCGAACTATTTATATACTTAACCCATTATCAAAAATGGATTCATCTTAAAAATATGGTGTTTCCAAAGCTTCACCATGTAAAATTATGTAATCAAAATTTTCAATATCTTTTTAAAAATAATACAATTCAAAATGGTTCAATGTGATCATATTTTTCTCATTATGGAGGTATTTAATTGAATCAAAAATATTAATGTGAAAAATGTGTTTTCAAAAATTCATTGATAGAGTCCCTTAATTAAAATTTAATATTGTTTTGGTAGTTTTGAAGAATTGAATACCTAAAATGATAGTATAATTATATTTACCACTTTTTTACTCTTGTTTTAGAGTATGAAAATCATCAAGGATACAGAATCCATCCACTCTAACCAAAACATCCTCTAAAACTTTGAACAACTAATAATTCTTCTGTTTTGAAATTTATAAAACCACTTAGGTGGGTCTATGATATCCTATATTTTAGAAACAATAAATTTAGTAATGAATTAAATCAATTTATTCTTCTTATTCATATAATTCATTTGAAAAATTGAAATCTACTATTGTGAAGGAGATACTGAATGTTCTAATAGCTTGTAATTTAATTGGTATTTTTTGGGTAACATGGGTAATGATATTTTTTCATATCTGTACCTATTCATTTCCTTTAAATTTTATACTTTTATCATACTTCATTAATAAAGAATCCATTACTTATGATTTGGTGGATAGATTTCAATAAATGTATATTGATCTCCACTAGTTTTAATATCTCCAAAATCACTTATTATAATTATTCATCATTGGGTTTATGGGGGATTTTAATTCTTATAGAGAAGGGAAGTTGGGTTTCATATAGGTCATCCATATTGGCCATTCCCTTATTCATATTCATTTGTAATGACTAAAAATTTAAATAATATGCTTAATTTTTTTGGGGAAATATACTTTGTGTTCATTGGGGGTTTCCCCTTAAAAATTTAAACTTAATGTTGTGATTCTTCCATATCATTCATCTCTTACCACTCCTTCATGAAATAGAACTAAAATTGGTTTTAGGGTTATGAAATTATTTTGAATTTATTTTTCATGAACCGTAGTTTTCTAGGATATCTAGGTAATTCATGATACAAAAGTATTATCCTTGAATATCCTTCAATTTCAATCCATGAGTGTCTAGAGTAGTTTTATGTGTTTCATTATAATCCAAAAGTTATTTCTCTAGTTCTTTCCATAAGAATTAGTTTTTATATACATAATGGTTTCTTACACAAGGTTGGTATAAATTATTTTAAAAGTATGGAAGATAAATTTTTTGTTAAAAGACTTTCTAGAATTATTTCATTTGAAACTATAGGTTTCCAACTCCAAAATTTGTATTGGAATAATCTATGAATTCTTAAAAGTAGTTTTGATTATAGTATTATTGCCTCTAGAGCATAGAATCATAGATATTACTTCCTTGAACATATTGTAATCCATCAATGTAACTAGTCAATGAATGGAAATATTGATAGACCCTAGGGGTGTAGTCTATGAAACTGTTTGGAACTTATTTAAAGAAAACATTCTAAGAGGGGAGGTTAGTTTTTGAATTTTATTTTCATCTACGGGTGAGTTAGAAAATTTTACCTCCTAAACATTTCTTTTTTTAGTTATTATATTGAATTGTTTAGTGTTTTTGGAAATATTATAAAACAATGATTTTTCTTTTTTAGGTAATTTTTCTATACGTGCTCCACCAAAGGAAGCGTCCAATAGGTTCCCATCATTTTCTATCAACCATTGGGAAAATAATTCTATGAAATAATAGTATTCTGAAGGCTGATGTGGTAATGATGTTATCAACCCCTTTAATATCTCCCATAACACATATAGTGTTTTCCCAACATTCTTGTACGATCCTATATATTCATTATCTATGTTTGGTACCCATTTTGGAAGGTAAAATCTTTGGGAGGGATGTTCTATGATGTTTATCCCATGTGGTGTCCTCTCTATGATTTATTTTAGGTATCTACTCAATGGAAAATCCTTCAAGGGAGAATAGGAAAAATTTGGAGCTGACTTTATCTTCTGAAAATACTCTAGGATTTAATTTATTTAAAATATCACCAAATTCTATTAATTTTTACATAATATCCTCTCTTGTGAAACAATGAAACATGGAAATTAGTTGGATATTTCTTGTTCTAATTTCAATTTACTATTTTCTATTAGGGGATTGATGTTTATTATTATTGTTATTGAAATATGGTGTATATAACTCTCTCAAACTCTTATTTATTGGTGATATATTTTAATCTATGATTTAACTACCTACATTGAAACTAGTTGAAAAAGTGGTTGAGTATGGGGATATTTTCAAGGGAACAATGATTCACAACATTTCTTCTTATTTTGAAATTTTAAAGATATATGTATAACTAGAATATTTAATTCAAACCCTTAATAAAAAATAATGAGGCACGTTGAACTATAAATGGTCATATGTTGAATATATTATAGTAAAAAAACAACACTGACCTCCATTTAAAAGATTATAGGTTTATGGTAGGCCTATCATGGGGCCTTATAAAACAAATATATGAATTAATCATAATTTATTAGTAGTGGGACTCTGTTTATCTTTAGTAAGGATAATATCGTTGGTGTGTTATTCCCTAATTTAGGGGTTTGGTGGGTGGAAATTATGATTTAATTAGGATAAATATGCAATTAAATTAATTTGAAATTTAGTTTTAAATAATGATCACTTTTTATGGATATCTCCCATGTACATGTAAAAAAATTATTTAAATTACAATCCTATTTTCTCTAAGAGTGGATGAAATGTCAATAATCTACCGTACTCTAGTATTTATATCTTAAGTAGAGGGATGAAACAATCACTGTACCCTCCGGATTTACATGGTATGGTAATCAAATATAACAAGTCAAAACTGAATCCACTCACCAATCCTAATCACTGGAATTGAATAAATCGTAGGTATATAGTGCATGTAAACCATTGAAGAAGTGATGAAGAATTCAAAATGAATATAAAAAAGGATAAATACTAATGTCTAAAATAATCAAAAAATTCTAGAGAGATGAAAATAATATATTTATCAATTTAAAACAAAATTAATTAACATTGACTAAGGGGGTATCCTTTAAATATATAATAATGTATTATCATTCCATCATATATGACATATAAAAAAATTAAAATAGAAATAAAGATACAATTGTATCTTAGACAAAATGAGTAATTATTGTTTGCCCTCTCTCTTCTAGTGAACAGTTTTCCTACAATAGTCTGATCTGGATCCTCATTCTTTATTTAGTAGCTCTATAATCCTGTATATCATGAGCCTCCTCCTCTTACTCCAATGATATTTTTACCTTCAATATAATTCTCAATTTTAGTTTATAAATACTTATTCTCTAGTTTATACAACATTCATAATTTGTGGGTCCATATCACTTCGTGAAATTACATTTTGAATCTTTTAAACATAAATTGACTTCCTCATCACCTCTTGTTAGTTGAGTTCCATTAAATATCTTGGAAGATTATTCTTGATTTGGATGGATAATAGATATATAGTGTCTAATTTTCATTTTTCCACTTCTGATAATATTTAAAGCATATTGACAATGGGTTTACCAATAAATAGATTTATTTAACATTATTATGTTGTCTTAGGGCCTTGTTGGTAACCTCATATAGTTTCAATTCCATGGAAATACGTTTACAGAATATGTGGGATGAGAATTGTACCTTTATGTATTTCATTTAATGCCTGAATAAACCTTATGGAATTAATGATTGAGACTCACAAAGGATTTTCAATAAAACTATGACATTTTAATATCTTTTGAAACCATGGATTTACCTTTACATAACTTAAGTGAATGATGTAAGGACCATTACATATCTTATAAAACAACAAGATTACCCAAACCTATTTTTCATTACCATTTTGTAGCTCATGCAAGACTGAATATACCATTACATGAGTGAACTGTGACCCTGTTTTAGTTGGATGGTGTGATTATATCCATACACAAGGTTGGAAATATACTTATTGAACTTATCTATGTTTTACATTTGGTTATATCATTACCTAGTGATTTTTGTACTCCTCCGCAAGAATATGATAACCTTTATATTGCCTTTTCAAGCATGATGATTTTTATTTTGCATGAGGCATCATGATACCAATATGTAATTCCATGTAAACTTTACATGAAAAATTAAGTATCTTAAACATGTAGTCTATCCAAAAATAAAATCTATTGATTGCGTAATGGATCTGAGTTTCACATTGATGTCTATTAGTTACTTTTTTTTTGGATTTTAAGGAACTATCCATTATGTGTTTTCTTATGGATGCTTCAAACATAACAATCGGTCAGAAGCCTTCTTGTAGTTGGTCCCTATACACTTGATTGTAATTCACTAACAATCAATTTTCTTCTATTTTTAATTAACAGGCATGGTCAAACATGTATAATCTATAAAATTCTATTGGTTATTCCTTTTAAAATTTCTATCCTTGAACCTATATATTAATAGCATATTTTCTTTAGGATTGGATTTTTCTAGTTGTTATAAAACTTATAAAAACTACTTAAGAATTAAATAAAAATAATTTGAATATTGTAATTATAAAATCAAAAAAATTTACTGAATATTAAATTAATACAAACATTAAAAAACATATAAAATAATTTTTTTAACTGCTGAAAATTTAATTCTAGATTTCCCCAATGTAACAAAAATCCATGATTTTTAGGTTTTATCTAAATTAATTGTTAAATTTATATTAAATAGCAGTTCAAAATTAGGGAAAATCATATATCCTTAACAAGATGATATTCCTTAATTAATATGAAAAATATTTATTCTATATACATGAATGAAATGTTTTATATAATTGTTTATTTAAAAAACGGTTTATATATTTTTTACATGGATAACCCAATATATAAAATTTAGAATAAAAATGGATTGGTTAATTCCAATCCCACTATATTTGGTAATTATAACCTTGTATATATAATGAAAAACACAAAGAAGTGTATTAATATAGTTTTTTTACTCATTTAATTTGTGATAATTTGATAGATGTGAAAACTATTAAACAGAAAAAATAACCAAGTCACTTTGTAGTGGAAAATATTAAATTTATAAAGTGATATTACATCTCATACGTAATGATATATATATAATAATGTTAGTGAATCTAAGTGATTATTCTAGGTACTTTATAACCTATACTAATTAATTTTGTCTATACCGTTATGTGCTTCTAACGAGAAATAAGTTAGAAACATTTCAATGGTTCAAAGAGTTTCATAAAAATAAATCAATCAATTGAAAAAATGTATTAATATTCCCATATAAGATCTAGATTTTGAATTATTAAGCTTCAAATTCATGGATCGTATATGAGATTGGAAATTTTATAATAAGTCACTCCTCCTAGAATACCATAATTAAATGGTGTATCAATGGGGAAAAATCATTCCCTATTAGAAATGGTTCAATTGATTATGATTTGGTGTGAACATCATATATCATTATGGGGATATTATACAGAAACAAATAGGTTCTTACATAACCTTAACCATCTATGGTAGTAAAAAATTAACCATATGATATATAGATTTGGAAGCATCCCATGTTTTATAATATAAACATTTGGGGTTTTGAATCATATATGTGATGTATAGATTCAATAAAACATAGAATTAAATATGAAAATGTCTTATTTTGTTGTTATCTAAAGAGAATAAGGGATATTAGTTTAATAATTATACAAATCAAAAATGTTTAAAATACTAAACAGAATGTTCTTAGTGAGACAACCTAAGAATTACGGATTTCTAGGGAGAAAAATTAATCTTAAATAAGTTCAATACCAATAAGTAGATAGTTTTCTTGATGTGGATATTGGGCATGCTCTGAAAATATTTTTGGAAAGAGATTCAGCTCAGGTCACATTAGAGCCTCAAATGATCAATTTGATTCATCATGAGTCTGAGAGATATGGATTTATTGTGATAAAATTAAGTATTAATGTTTATAAATACATATAACTCCTTCCGAGTGCCTATTGATTTTTTTGTTAATGAGAAATGAATAAATTCCATGAAATGTTAGATGGGATTGATATAAAATAACCATGATTGTAACTTGGTTGATTCACTTAATGGTAGGATACTCATATAGTGCTATTGAGGTTTCCTTAGGGAAACAATAATGTGTTCTAGATTTTATACATATAAAGTACATCTAGTGGATAAATGTTTAAAAAAATCATGGTATTGGGTAATAAGAAACATTTTCTCAAATTGTGATGATAAATTCAATTTGAATATTTCATTCCCCAATAGCTCATTATAATGTTGAGATATATTAAATGGATTTCAGAAGGACTTTTCTTAATGGTAATTTAGTCAAGTATATTTATGCGATAAAACCAAATGTTTTTAATGTTTTAAATGAGTCAATTAAGATCTACATATTACAAAAATCCATTTACGAATTATAGAAATATTTTTAATGTAACACCCCAGGTAAATAAAGAAGATGACATCTTTATATTTATCCATATTTTTGAATAAGATATTAATATTACTTTAAAGGGGATTTTATGCTCGATGGCGTACCCAATACGCAATAACGAGTTTCTTGAGAATCTTACGTTGCACTCTAATAATAAAATAATATTATTTTTAATGGTAGTTAACGCCTAGCCGTTGTAATGGTGGGAATGAACAGAACTAACTACAAAATGATTATATATGTTTGTCAAATATTTTTACTCTTTACAATAAATGATAGAGGTTTAAAAATTCAAATGAATCCAGTTTTTAGGCGCAAACATTCTAATATTCTTTAAAAGGTAGATTAACCGCCTTTTGATGGAGAACCCCTTTTAAATCCCCTTTTTGACAATTTTATAAGCTCTATTTATCAAAATAAACATATTATTTATGATTGAGACATTTAATTTTAACTTGGGTTAATATTTGGTATTTTTCTGACAATGTTCATTTTTCAATGAATAACGAAAAATACTGTATTTTACATCAAAACTGCTTTTTCATATAATTTATTTATATGGTTATATTATCTTTTTAATTTGTTTTAAATTGTAATTAGAATATATTTTTACCATGTAATTTAATGATGGTCATTAGGATAAATTTCACTTTGGAATTAGGCATAAACAAGTGCCAAACTTTTCATAAATATTGTTTCTTAAAAACCCGCTATTTGTTTTGACAACGGGAAGTTTTTTTTAATTAATTATTTAAATTTTTGTGTTTGGAATTTGGTAAAATGTTTTACATATTTGGAATCATATGGTCCAAATTATTTAATTAAGACTCTTTTGTTTTTGGACATTATGAATAGTTACGACGGTAATTATCATTAATTATCTTGATTAATGAGTAATCAGGTAGTTAAAGATAATAAGATAATATCATAATAATAAAAAATGACCACAAAATGTGTCCTAAGTCTAATGGTTGTCTCATGGACGACCATGTAATGCCTTGTGCCAAACATGGGGGCCCCATGGAATCACTTTTGTGAAAAAGTGATTTTTTATCTTTTTATTTTTAAAGAATGTTAAATGTAACAAAGAATGTATCACCTAAGTAAAATATTTTTAATTTTGTCTACATAAATGATCATTTAGACTATAAATATTCATTGGAAGGATAAAAATATTTCATACATCATAGTATTTTTTTTATAATTTTTAGACATTAAATAAAATAAATTATTTATGACATCATGATGATGCAGCGATGACCTCATTATTTAACGATTTAAATAAAATGAAAGATAATGTAAATTATAAGCCCTACACATGTAAAAAACCTATTGGATGGGTGGATTTAGCACCCTTATCACCTTATCCTTGGAACACATCAATGTGGGACCAATACAATTCGAAACTCATTTGAAAATAAAGTTACATTTTATACCTTTCCAAGAGTGCCCCTCCTCTCATCTTATAAAAGACCCCCACATCTACCTCTTTACCCACACTTACAAAGCCGTTGGCGTGTCCAACCCCTGCCCATTTCATCTCTCCACATACCTATATAACTCATTGAAGCCTCACATTGGGCAGAATCCTTTCCAAGGAAGCCTTTGAGCTCAAATCAAAGGAAGTTACCCGATTAAAAGGTAATGTCTTTACTTGTGTCCTTTTGTTTTATTTTTCTTATCCAAACCCCTAAAATATTTTTATTCATTTATTTTGTAACTAATACAGTATCTTCAATATACTAGGATGTTTTTATAAGATGTATTCAAGCTACACATACACACACCTACATCTAATGGTTAAAGAACATACTGTTTCCGTGGATGGCGAATTTCTGTCTCCCGAAACGATGATTGTTCAACATTCTTTTAACACCTTCAAAGGTGGAAATTAAGATGTCACTATATTTATATATGATATATAATATGTATATGTTTTCCTTAAGCTTCTGTATTTTTCATTTATGGCATACCGTTATGGTTTTCATTATGGGTAAACGCGATATCTTCATTTTAGGAAGTGCGGACTACCGCCCCCTCAAAGTGATTTGATTCGTTAATTCCATATGTGGGATGTATAAAGGATGGAATTAATGGTATTACATATTTTATCCTACTGTAATAATAGTATACCTTTATATCATTATTATTTCATTCAATTGAATACAAAAAAAAAATAAATGAAAGTAGCGTTCATGCGTACGTACAGCTTACCGTCTCCATGAACGGTACATTTCATTTCTTATCTCTAAATGTTATGTACTATTATAAGTACATATATATAATGGATATATATGTAATATATTACATCTAAATGATGGGTATCATTCTAGAATTATAATATATATCTCTCATTTTGTTTTAATTCCATTAATATGGCAAAAAAATGAAAGTAGCGTTCATGCGTACGTACGGCCTACCGTCTCCATGAATAATGATTTTAATTTTTTATCTCCAAATTATATGGAATAGTATAAAATGAATATATACTAGATATATATGATATATAAAAAATAAATACTATTCTGGAGATGATGTACCTATAACTACATGGAAAATTCTTTTCCAACAAGTTCAATTTTTACTCATGTACTGAACATCGACAAAAACGTCTGATACAAACTCACTTTATTAACCAATTATTATAACATTATAATATGTGATATGAACGGAATAATACTATTTATAGGAGGTCCTTAAGCAATTATAAATTGACCAAATTTTATTACTCAGGAGATTAAATAACGACCGAGTCATGTCGGACATGAGGTAAGGGATCCTACTCCTCTCTTTCTTTTTAAGTACGCTCTTTTATGTCATTCCTTTTAAAGCTCATCTTTCTTGTTATTGGGATCTTATTATATATTACTCTTACTATAATTTTTATATTCATATGATGAGAGACCCTATTCTCTCTCATCAATCCATTTTGGAAGTTTTCAGTGGCGCCGTTAGGCTGCCGAATTTTATTTAGAGATCTAACCTCTCTCTTTCTTTTCAAGTACTCTCCTTTATGACACTTCTTTTAAGATTCTATTTGTTATGTTGGGGGATGTTATTTTATATTCCTATTTCTGTAAACATTATGTTAATATTATGAGAGACCCTATTTTAACTCATCAATCCATTTGTGTATGTTTTATGTGGCGCTGTTAGGCTGCCGAGTTTCCGTAAGGGATTTTTCATCTCACTTTTATTCCCGTGAGATTTATGCTACATTTCCCACAATTTCCTTTGAGTGGTGTATGTACTGCCCATTATTTTGCTCATTGTGTAATATACTCTCATTTATGAGTATTTACATCAATGTTGTATTGTCCTTCTTTTACGGGGTGCATGTCTTGAAAGATACCCATGTCGGTAAGGGAACCTTTCACCCTCGTCTTTTTAAAAGACTTCTTTTGTTTGGTCATTTAATTTACATATTTTTATGTTGGTATATGTTCTCATGTATCCTTATTTATGTAAATTTTATGTCCAAGTGATGATATACCCTTTTTATCTCTCATCAACTCATTTTCTGAATTTTTTAGTGACGCTGTTAGGCTGTCATATTTTTGCAAGGGAACTTCTTAACCCAAATCTGATTCTTTGGGATAATCTTGTACTCCTTGAATATGTCATTCTATGAATATGTGTGAATAACCTATTATTGTTTTACACTAAATATCCACTTATATTGGGTGTATTCTTTTGTCACACATAACTATGTAATTGATTTATCCTTAAACCAATGATACCGTCTTTGTAAGGTACTTCATCTCAATCTACATTAATTGAGGAATATTTTTTTTATACACAACATTAATTTATACGGTGTATAAACCCCTTTTAATTTTACGTTTATTCAAAAGGAATATTTTATCTACGAAGCGTTTTACTAAATGAAAAAAGGAATGTTTCATTTTACGTACGCGGTGACAACGACCTTTTCCACTACCGTGAGTATTATTTGATCTTTGGCTTCCTCAACAAGCCGTACTGTTTTTAAAATAAAATAAATACCATATAATTTTTTTGGTATTTTGGTATTGAAAATGGTTTTGATAAAGGATTCTATTATGTCTATATATTTAAATGATATATTGTTATTGAAATGTGGAAATGTTATCATTCTTTTATGTTGGTTTTATGTGTTATAATTTTAAAATGGTACATGGACATTTTACGGGTGGTTATGTGATAAACCATATGAAAGGTGGTTCCATGAATACCAGGATGGGTGGTTACGTTATAACCTCCAATGCATTGGGTATGGAAGTCGACCGTATGGATATTCCATTAAGTATGTATGGAAGTTGGCCGAATGGATATTTTATTAAGTGATATGTGTGGAAGTCGACCTTATGGTTATTCCACTTAAGTATGTTTATGTCCCAAGTTACCTTTATATGTTATGTGATCTTTATATGGGTTTTATGGTAATCTTTTGGTTACCAAAGGGTAAGTAATGAACTTTTATTCAGTGAAGAGTTTTTACTACTTTGAAAAGGTGAAAAGTATTACTTTGATAAAGTACACATGGTTTACTTGTTGTTTTGAAAAAACTAACAGTTTTCATTCTTTGTGTATCCCTTACTGAGCTTTTTATGCTCATCCCATGTTTTTTTTTGAAATTTTTTTCACTGGACATAACGTGGAATAGGGTCAAGAATGGGATCAAGGGAAAGTCATGCTACCTAAAACATGGAACTAGACATGTTTCTTTTTAAGAGTTTTTATTTTATGGAAACATAGTAGAAGTTTCTACATTGTAATCTTTTGAGATGTAATAGTTATGTCCTAATTCTCAAAAACTCCAAACCTAAAAAGATCCTCAATGTGTAATATTGTATTAACTCAAGATTAAGTAAGGTTTAAGGCTGGGGCCTTATAGTTGGTATCAAAGGTCGGTTTAGATAACTTTAGAGGTTAGGGTATCCTCTAAGCATAAGTGACATTACCATAATGGTTAGGATTTCAGAAAGAGTCCTAGTTTTAGATAAAGTGAATGAGTAAGTATATATTAGTGTTTATCTTCCTCATTAGTACATGATGGTTTTGTTGATATACTCAAACTGACCTTTCTGTTTTTAGTTAATGGATGGATCTAGCAGGCACCAAAGAGACAACAGGTTTGAAGGAAACTCTGGTGGTTCTCTGTTTAAGATACTAGATAAAATGAGGGATTCAATTAGGTAACCTGTGGTTGTTCTAAACCAACTATCAAGGAGTCATGATCAACCACTTGAACCTTGTTAGGTTCTATAATGCATCATGTACGAGATGACCAATCGATGTGGAAGTTCAGGTAATAATTATAAAGGTAACCATTAGAGTATATATGATCCTTACTTTTGAGGTAATTATGGGTTATTATATGATATGCTGGAAAATGAAAGGCCTGAGATAAACTTGAGGTTAAAATATGTTATGATCATTTTTGAAGATTTTATCTCGTTTTGGGGAATGTTTTAAAATTATATAGTTTTGGAAAAAGGACAACACATAGACTGTGTGACAACCCGTCATGTCGGACAAAGATGTGGGAGTCGAACCCACATCCAAAGTGCAACTGGTATTTATCACCTACCACTGGACTACGTAAAGTCCCTGGTTAGTTTGACTAATTCTTTTTCGTTAGATGATTTAATGAATTAATAGTAAGTTGATTTTGGGTTATCTATGAATATTTATTAACCTATCATGGAGGATATGTGATTAGGTTAATTACTTTTCAATATGAGACATTAAGAGCAACTGATGTTGTTTGGAGATAAATGTTAGAATTTAACTTGGAAGACTATGTGACTAAATCCTTCAAAAATATGGGTTTCAATATTAGTTTGGTTTACTTTGAATAATTTTATGGACAAATTGATTATCGAATGGTCCTCGTTGAACATTGGGTTTTGTTGGACTAATTTTGGAGATTAAGAATAGATTTTCTTTTTATAAAGGGTTATCCTTTTCTGGATTATCTGATCTTGTACTAACCTTTTTGGTTTTGGTTATGGTTAAAGTCTAAAGACATGGGAAGTATATAGTTATATTTTTAGATTAGGTGATTCTCTAGAGGTTTATTGTAGTACTCTTAATGTGAACAAGTCTTCCTAAATACTCGTCTTTTGGAGAAAATATGAGTTTGTGTAAGGAATCTAATATAAGTTGAAAGTCAACATGATAAGTGATTATGTTTCCTTATGAATAAATTCCTCAATAAAAAGTAACTTAAAACAAAAATGTTGTCTATTAACTTTTCCTACTGGGGAATCGAATACCGTTTAACCCATCACAAGTTTGTGATTTTCTTATGGTTAACTTTCTCCTAAACATTTCTTCTATCACTCTCCATCAGAACATGGCCCTTTGTTTTTTTCCTCCATGTCCATATTTTCATACTTGGAATCCTAGTATGGGTTAACTCGGGTGACCTTTGTACTTATCTTTCTTTATTTTAAAGTGATTGTTTTACCGACTCTTATTCCGATGTGGGACTTTCAATGATGTTTCCAAGCCCAATTTTAAAATTGAGAGGACGCAATTCCCAAAAGGGGGGAAGGATGTAACACCCCAGGTAAATAAAGAATATGAAATCTTTATATTTATCCATATTTGTGAATAAAATATTAAAATTACTTTAAAGGGGATGCTATGTTCGATGGCATACCCAATACGCAACAACGAGTTTCTTGGGAATCTCACGTTGCACTCTAATAATAAAATAATATTATTTTAAATGGTAGTTAATGCCTAGATGTTGTAATGGCAGGAATGAACAGAACTAACTACAAAATTATTATATATGTTTGTCAAATATTTTTACTCTTTACAATAAATGTTACAGGATTAAAAATGCAAATGAATCCAGTTTTCAAGCGTAAACATTCTAATATTCTTTAAAAGGTCGATTAACCGCCTTTTGAAGGAGAACCCCATTTAAATCCACTTTTTGAAAATTTTATAAGCTATATTTTTCAAAATAAACATATTATTTATGATTGGGACATTGAATTTTACCTTGGGTTAATTTTTGGTATTTTTCTGACAATGTTCATTTTTCAATGAACAGTGAAAAATACTGTATTTTACATCAAAACTACTTTTTCATATAATTTAATTAGATGGTTATATTATCTTTTTAATTTGTTTTAAAGTGTAATTATAATATATTTTTACCATGTAATTCAATTATGGTCATTAGGATAAATTTCACTTTGGATTTAGGCATAAACAAGTGCCAAACTTTTCATAAATATTGTTTCTTAAAAACCCGCTATTTGTTTTGACAACGGGATGTTTTTTAAATTAATTATTTCAATTTATGTGTTTGGAATTTGGTAAAATGAATTACATATTTGTAATCATAAGGTCCAAATTAAGTAATTAAGAATCTTTTGTTTTTGGACATTATGAATAGTAATGACGGTAATTATCTTTAATTATCTTGATTAATGACTAATCGGGTAGTTAAAGATAATAAGATAATATCATAATAATACAAAATGACCACAAAATGTATCCTAAGGATACTGGTTTTCTCATGGCCGACCATGGGATGCCTTGTTCCAATCTTGGGGGCCCCATGGAATCACTTTTGTGAGAAAGTGACTTTTTATCTATTTATTTTTAAAGAATGTTAAATGTAACAAAGAATGTATCACGTAAATAAAATATTTTTAATTTTGTCTACATAAATGATCTTTTGGACTATAAATATTAATTGTAAATCTAAAACGATCTCATACATCATAGTATTTTTTTTATAATTTTAGACATTAAATAAATTAAATTATTTATGATATCATGATGATGTAGCAATGACCTCATTATTTAACGATTAAAATAAAATGGAAAGACAATGTAAAATATAAGACCTACATATGTCCAAAACCTATTTTATGGGTGTATTTAGAACCCTTATCACCTTATCCTCGAAACACATCAATGGGGGACCAATAAAATCCGAAACTCATTTGAAAATAAAGTTACATTTTATACCTTTCCAAGAGTGCCCCTCCTATCCTCTTATAAAAGGCCTCCAACTATACCTCTTTACCCACACTTACAAAGCCTTTGGCTTGGCCAACACCTGTCCATTTCATCTCTCCACATCCCTCTCTAACTCCTTGAAGCCTCACTTTGAGCAGAATCCTTTCCAAGGAAGCCATTGACCTCAAATCAAAGGAAGTTACCCGATTTAAAAGTAATGTCTTTACTTGTGTCCTTTTGTTTTATTTTGCTTCTCCAACCCCATAAACTATTTTTATTCATTTATTTTGTAACAAATAAAGTATCTTCAATATACTTGGATGTTGTTATAAGAAGTATTCGAGCTACATTTACACACACCTACATCTAATGGTTAAAGAACATACTGTTTCCGTGGATGGAAAATTTCTGCCTCCCGAAACGATGATTGTTCAAAATTATTTTAACACCTTCAAAGGTGGCCATTAAGATGTCACTATATTTATATATGATATATAATATGATTATATTTTCCATAAGCTTATGTATTTTTCATTTATGGCATAAATTGATGGTTTTCATTATGGGTAAACGCGATATCTTCATTTTAGGAAGTGCAGACTACCGCCCCCTCAAAGTGATTTGATTTGTTAATGCCATATGTGGGACGTATAAAGGATGGAATTAATGGTATTACTTATTTTATCCTACTGTAATTATATTATACCTTTATATATTTATTATTTCATTCAATTGAATACAAAAAAAAAGAAATTAAAGTAGCGTTCATGTGTACGTACGACTTACCATCTCCATGAACGGTACATTTCATTTCTTATCTCCAAATGTTATGTACTATTATAAGTACATATATATAATGGATATATATGTAATATATTACATCTATATTATGGGTTATATTCTGGAATTATAATATATATATATCTCATTTTGTTTTAATTCCATTAATATGGAAAAAAATGAAAGTAGCGTTTATGCGTACGTACGGCCTATCGTCTCCATAAACGGTGCTTTTAATTTTTATCTCCAAATGCTATGGAATAGTATAAAATGATTATATACTGGATATATATGATATTTAAAACATAAATTCTATTCTGGAGATGATTTACCTATAACTACATGGAAAATTCTTTTCCAAAAAGTTCAATTTTTACTCATGTACTGAACATCGACAAAAATGTCTGACACGAACTCACTTTATTAACCAATTATTATAACATTATAATATGTGATATGAACTGATTAATAATATTTAAAGGAGGTCCTTAATTAACTATAAATTGACCAAATATTATTATTCAGGAGATTAAAGAACGATCGAGTCTTGTCGGACACGAGGTAAGGGATCCTACTCCTCTCTTTCTTTTTAAGTACGCTATTTTATGTCATTCCTTTTAAAACTAATATTTCTTGTTATTGGGATGTTCTTTTATATTACTATTACTGTAATTTTTTTGTTCATATGATGAGAGACCCTATTCTCTATCATCAATCCATTTTGGAAGTTTTGAGTGGCATCGTTAGGCTGCCGAATTTTCGTAAGAGATCTAACCTCTCTCTATCTTTTCAAGTACTCTCCTTTCTGTCACTTCTTTTAAGCTCTTCTTTGTTATGTTGGGGGATGTTGTTTTATATTCCTCTTTCTTTAAACTTCATTTTAATATGATTATAGACCCTATTTGATCTCATCAATCCATTTTTAAGTTTTATATGGCGCCGTTAGGCTGCCGAGTTTTCGTAAGGGATTTTTCATTTCAATTTTATTCCCGTGAGATTTATGCTACATTTGCCACAATTTAATTTGAGTGGAGTATGTGATTCCCATTATTTTACTCATTGTGTAATATACTCTCATTTCTGAGTATTTACATCAATGTTGTACTGTCCTTTTTTCACGGGGTGCATGTCTCGAAAGATACCCATGTCGGTAAGGGAACCATTCACCCTCCTCCTTTTAATAGACTTCTTTTGTGGGGTATTTTAATTTACATATTATTATGTTGGGATATGTTGTAATATATCCTTATTGATGTAAATTTTATGTCCAAGTGATGAGATACCCTTTTTATCTCTCATCAACTCATTTTCTGAATTTTGTAGTGACGCTGTTAGGCTGTCATATTTTTGCAAGGGAAATTCTTAAACCAAATTTGATTCTTTGGGATAATCTTGTAATCCTTGAATATGTCATTCTATGAATTTGTGTGAAGAACCTATGATTTTTTTACACTTAATATCCACTTATATTGGGTGTATTCATTTGTCACACATAATTATGTAATTGATTTATCCTTAAACCAAGGATACCGTCTTTGTAAGGGACGTCGTCTCAATCTCCATTCATTGAGGCATTTTTTGTTTTATACACAACCTTCTTTTATACGGTGTATAAACCCCTTTGAATTTTATGTTTATTCAAAAGGAATCTTTTTTCTACGAAGCATTTTAGTAAATGACAAAAAAGAATTTTTCTTTTTACGTATGCGGTGACAACGACCTTTTCCGCCGTCGTGAGTATTATTTTATCTTTGGCTTCCTCAACAGGCCGTAATGTTTTTAAAATAAAATAAATACCATATAATTTTTTTTGGTATTTTGGTATTGAAAATGGTTTTGATAAAGGATTCTATTATGTCAATATATTTAAATGATATATTGTGATTGAAATGTGGAAATGTTATCATTCCTTTATGTTGGTTTTATGGGTTATAATTTTATAATGGTACTTGGACATTTTACAGGTGGTTACGTGATAAACCATGTGACGGGTGGTGCCATGAATACCAGGACGGGTGGTTACGTTATAACCTCCAATGCATTGGGTATGGAAGTCGTCCGTATGGATATTCCATTAAGTATGTATGGAAGTTGGCCGAATGGCTATTCCATTATGTGATATCTGTGGAAGTCGACCTTATGGTTATTCCACTTAAGTATGTTGATGTCCCAAGTTACCTTTATATGTTATGTGATCTTTATATGGGTTTTATGGTAATATTTTGGTTATATAAGGGTATGTAATGAACTTTTATTCAGTGAAGAGTTTTTACTACTTCGAAAAGGTGAAAAGTATTACGTTGATAAAGTATACATGGTTTACTTGTTGTTTTGAAAAACTAAGAGTTTTCATTCTTTGTGAATCCCTTACTGAGCTTTTTATGCTCATCCCAAGTTTTTGAAATGTTTTTCACAGGACTTAACATGGAATAGGGTCAAGGATGGGATCAAGGGAAAGTCATTCTACCTAAAACATGGAACTATACATGTTTCTTTTTAAGAGTTTTTATTTTATGGAAACTTAGTGTAAGTTTCTACTTTGTAATATTTTGATATATAATAGTTATGTCCTAATTCTCTAAAACTCTAAACCTGAAAATATCCTCAATGTGTAATCTTGTATTAACTCAAGATTAAGTAAGGTTTAAGGCTGGGGCCTTATATTTAATGTTGAAACTTCCAGTTTGATGTTGTGATCGAAGATTTTAGATTAATCAACATTGTGGATGGTTTGTTTATTTAAAATTATCCTTCAGAGAGTGTTTTGGTATTTATGACATTGTATGAGGGTAACATACTCTTTACATGAAATGAAATATCTATTTTACATTATGTTATGGTATGGTTGGGAAGGTTTTATACAATTAAAAAATGGTTTATGAATCCCACATATTGAGTATTAATATATATAAAAATAAACCAAATAGGATTCTTATACAATTTGAAAAAACATATATTTATAAATTTATAAAGTTCTTTAGTGTGGATAACTCCAAGAAGGGGTCTTCAATAATATTTCATGGAATGAATTATAAAAATATTCAAATCCTTCTAAATAGTTATAATGGATGGATATGGTTCCTTATGTATCAATAATAGTATTGATCATGTACTCCTTGTTATGTTCTAGACCATAATTTTCATAAGACATAATAATATAACAATCCAGTCATGGTGATAGTCACTTGACTACAATTAATAATATGTTTATATACTAAATAAGAAGTAAGGATATATGATTTTTCATTAGAGGATATGATGTGGTCATTATAATGGGTTACATTGAATATATTTTCAAATATGATAAATATTATATGTGATTTAAATATAATTTTAGTCATAAAATAATGTGAAAATAATTGGAAGAGTTCCAAACTATCCACCATAGATGATGTGATAAAAAAATTAGACTACATCACCACATAAAATGTTTTGAAGGAGTATGTTTGGATTAAGAAGATATTTTTTGAACATGGGGTGGTTATTAGCATTTTTGATCAATTAATCATTAATGTTACAAAGTTATAGTTATTTTTTATTTTTATGAACCCTAGTCTCCTTGAAGGACCAAATACATCCTTTGAAAATTCAATCTCATCAAAATGAAGTTGAAAGTGGTTATATTGGGATCTGTTGGGTGGTTATAAATAAAAACTTAGTGACACTTTTTTTAAAAAAAACATATCCTATTAAAATCATGATATTCATGTATAATCTATTGGTATTATATTTATAAGATATTGAATGTAATGGTTATGAAATGTATCATTAGTTTATAAAAATGTTAATCCCAATTTATCATTCATTCATGTGTATTGTATTTATATTAAATTAAAAATTGAATGATAATACCCCCTCAATGAAACACATTGAGTTATACCTAATTGATGATCATCACAATGTGTTATTGATTGTGATGATATTTTATGATTAGAATAAGTAGTGTCTTGTACTCAATACAATTATTGGTATACAATAGAAATAATAAACTCATGTGATAATTTGTTAATCCACATTATCTATAATAGCCTACTAAAAATATATCACATAGAATATCACACGGTCAATTATTCCTACTAAAAATATCCATTACCTATGATTGATGATATACATAGCATGATAACCTTTATACTTTGATACATTTCTTACAGAAACTGTGAGGATTAACATACCATGGATGGTAGGGTTTGTTGTTAATCATATATTTTTATATAGCTCATCCAATATGGTATTTTTCAAATTATATGTTTATAATTTTACTTCCAACCCACTATTGAATTAAAATGGGATAATTTATGTCCATTCATAGAAGACTAACCTATGATATTCTCAACTACATGAATAAATTACAAATGATTTATTCATTCAAACTGGTAAGTGTATAATAGAGAATCATGAATGTATGAGTTCTATTGTGCTTGATTGACTTGTTCCATGTCTAGATCTCGCATTAATTCATGGAAAAATATATTATATAAAAATTTATACAATGTATATAGTAATATATTGGTCTAGTAATGATGATTTATAAATATATATGAGTTCATTTTATCAAGATCAAGCTAGACCCCATTATAGCTTGGGATGGAATGACATTTCTCTAGAGGATTCTATTTTCATACAATTTCCCATTAATGAATTCATAACTTTTTTCAATTCTATAAAGGCCCAAATGGTCATTCATTTCCTAATGGAAAGAGTATTAATTATTTTTACATAGTGTTTGTCTCAATGTTTTGATATATTATAATATTATTATCGAAAAAGGTTTAGATAAGTTTTTATGGAGTTTTGAAGATTTCAATTTATTCCATAAGGATTTTTTGATATTGAGAGATTTTCAAAAAATATTCACAAATGTATGGGCCCCATTGTGGTGATGGTCACCAGTCCATATTGATGTCTATTTATGGAGAATTACACAACCTCATGGTGTATGTTCGTATAATTTGTTATACCAATAGGCCAACACTTCCATTTTGATTATAATATGTGTGCTTTGAATATAAACACATCATTAAATTACATGTAAAATAAATGAAAATTTTAAAATGGTTTCAAATGCATTGAATAACCAACGAATGGGAGATGAGGACTTTTATTTTTTCATAATTAATTGAATGCTATGAACTTCCAACAGGAATATGAATTTGATGCATGGATCTTATTAAAGGGAATCATATCATTTTAGTGGGGTTGAAAATATAGTGACTATTATTATACAATGGAAAAAACTCCCAAAATACCACTTCTTTATATTTTGATTCAATGAAGTTGGGTTAACACGTAATTTATAGAAAGAATGTTTTTCCAAAGTGTTATGTGATTCCATTGGATTTTAGATACCATAAGAAGAAAATTCAATTGATTATTTCTTAAAAAATGTGATAAAACAAATTCCAATTGATGGTCAAAATCTTGTATGGTGAGGTGTGCATATATTATAATTTAAAAAATTTATTCTATGGTTGTACCTACATAGGATCTTGGGTTTTTATTTCATCTTTTCTTCTACTGCTAGTTAATATAATGATGTCCCACAAAGTCCATAAATAAGTAGTGTATTCATGTGGATAGAATATATATAACATCCAATTACACCAAAAATAGAAAATTATAGCTTGAATAAAAATTTATTAATGTTTTTTAATTAAATAAATCTAAATTCCTATCAATTATTCTAGGTGACTGACACTGGATATCTCTATTAGATAATATTTGAGATTAATACTCATTGAGAATTTTCTAGTTTATGCATTTCACATGAATTGAAATATATTTTTCTTCCATGAAATTATAAACAAGTGTTATATCATACTAAATTAAAATTATTTAAATAAACCTAATACAATAAGTAATAAAATAAATCACTATAAATGTTTTTCGAATATTAAAATGATAACTAAAATTGAAATATACTTACACGGAAATTTCATGATTTTTTATTAAAATATAATCACCAACAACAATATCCATGTTTCCTTTCTAAAATTTACTGAATTTATAATCTCACCAATATATATCATTAATCAAATAAAATTAAAAATATTCCTCTGACCTGAATTCATTCATAGAAATTTGTAGCATCTCTTTAGTAAATATAAGATTATCTATTTTTTTATAAATTTTTATCTTGTTAAATGATTTATAAATTTTTTAATATTCATTAAAAAGGTAAATGTAAATATATTGTTTTGTAATATGAATGAAAATTTAGTTAAAAATATAAATATGATGAGTGAATAAATCATTTATTATCTTAAAAGTATATTGTTTTTGAGTAAAAAATTCACATGATTTTTATAACTATGGTCACCTACTCAGTAGGAAATGAAACTAGAGATAACTGATAAATAATGTCATATTTCCTTACTCTTAATTGATCTAACTACATAATCCAGTAATCTAAATAATATTTCACATAACATTCAATTAAGCATTCCATAATATGATAATGGGGATTCTCAACGTGTAACTCACAACACAAAAATGAGTCCAAAATTAGAGGTGGAGGTGTAGGATGTGAAGAACGATTGGGATATTTCAATCTAGACATATATACAAACATGGAATACATCAATGATCTAATATTTTCATCTATCAAATGATCCATCTCTCAAATTTTCCGATTTAATGAATCTATTTATCTATATTATTGACTAGTAAAGTATATCCCCTATTTATTATTCTTTCTCCCTTCAATTTTTTAGGGATCTTCGGCGGAGAGGGAGGGGTTCACTAAACATATTCATAGAAATTTTATTCTTCTCTTAATTAAATTATTTTATTAGAAATCATTTACTCCAATAGTAACATTCACCCTCCATGTGACAACGTATGTGGGTATGTAATCTATGCCTCGATCTCTTAGTGAGATTTCATGGATGCCTATTAAATAATAATATATGAATAAGACATCAAGTTATCACTAAATAAAGATTGAGATTAATATTATAAATAATAACTAACATAAAATAATTTCTCATCTAAACCATTAGTGGGGGAATCAAACACTATCACAATATGAACATTCCAGTATAGTGGATAGATTAAAGGGGTAGTGGTAATAATTTTCCTATGATTATCAAACTCTATCTAGATTAATTAATAAACGAAAATTAATTCTATTGATTAGGTTTGTTAGGGGAAATTAATCATTCGAAATTCATTTAAAAAAATTCAATAAAACCCACAACAGCCGAAAAAAGATATAATGTGTCTCACAATAATTGGGTAAGGTAATGTAATAATAGTATCAAATTTTAACCTATTCAATTCAATCCCATATATAGAAACTTTCTTCTTAATGAAATTTAATTTCTCCACCATGAAATGGAATTATTCAATTTTAAAACAAATCAATTCTCAATGAATTTTTTAAATTTTTCAATACTTTCAAGATAACATTAGAAATATTTTCAATAAATTGTAAAATAATTATGGAGAAACTCAAAGTATCTCTAAATCATATCTAAAAATATTCATACTGAGAAAAATTTAAAACAACCTTGGCTATTTAATAATCTAATGGGTATTATTTTGTAAGAATAAATACTAAAGGGACACATGAATATTGTTTTTTTCTAGTCATTCTAGGCTATTAGAACCTGAAAAATCCCAAATAATCCATAAATGAAATAGTAGATACCCATTATAGCCACCCAATATAATATTGGGTCTGTAAAGTGAATGTGGATGTGTTCATTACTCATCACATGGTTCAATTATCTATAATAAATGAAACATATACCACTATTCGAAATCATTTTGGACACCATTATCCTCATATTGAAAAATGGTGAATACAGTTTCATTAAATATATGGATAGAACTCAACCATTTTAAGTATAAGATAGGGTAAATTATTACATATACTAAATTTCTCAAAACTTCTTTTTTTGAATCATCAATCAAATTTGGATTAATCCACTATTAGTGTAGTTTCATAAGTTTAGACTTGGGATTTCACAAACTAATGTACATATAGGTTGTAGGGATTATCCTTAAGATGAATCCTAATTGATAAAATATTCCCCGAGTGTTTTGTTTCAAAAAATTTAAATTTTTTTATTCCTGATTAGGGTTTAAATTGGATTAAATTATGAGTTATTGTTTTTTTACTGCCTTAGAAAAGAATATATTAGGTTTGTAAGTAACAATATTTTTCTTATTGAGGGGGTATTTTATATATGATTTTAACTCAATATTATCCATGATTTTAACCTGCACAATTAAATAAAATGTATCAGTGATAGTTTTCATTAAATAATTAAAATAAATTTCATTAAAATAAATATCACCAACACACCGAACAATTTATATACACAACCCATTATCAAAAATGGATTCATCATAAAAATATGGTGTTTCCAAAGCATCACCATTAAAATTATGTAAAAAAACATTTAAATATCTTCATTAAAAATAATTCAATTCAAAATAGTTCAATGTGAACATATTTTTCTCATCAAGGTGGTATTTCATTGAATAAAAAATATTAAAGTGAAATTTCTGTTCACTAAAATTCACTGAAATAATTTCTTAATTTAAATTCAATATTTTTTTGGTAGTTTTGAGGAATTGAATACCTATAACGATAGTATAATTCTCTTCATCACTTTTTTATTGCAGTTTTTGAGCATGAAAATCATCAAGGATAAAAAATCCATCCACTCTAACCAAAACATCCACTAGAACTCTAATCAAGTAATAATGTCTTTGGTTTTACAATTGTTAAACAACTTAGTTTGGTCTATGATATCCCATATTTCAGAAATAATAAATAGAGTAATGCTTTAAATAAATTTATTATTCTTATTCAAATATTTCATTTGAAAAATTGAAATATTCTATTGTGAAAGTGTTATTGAATGTTCTAGGAGCATGGAATTCCATTAGTAATTTTTGGGTAACATGGGTAATGATATATCTTCCTCAACATACCTCTTCACGTTCTAGAAATTTTATACTTTTTTTCATATTTCATTAATAAATATTCAATTCCTTATGATTTGGTTGATGGATTTCATTAAATGGATATTGATATCCACTAGTTTTTATATCTCCAAAATCTATTATTATAATTATTCTTTATTGGGTTTCTGGGGTAGTTAAATTATTATAGAGAAGGGAATTGGGGGTTGATATAGGTCCTCTATATTGGACTTTACATTATTCATAATCATTGGGAATGACTATAAATTTAAATAATTAGTTATTTCATTTTGGGGACATATACTTTGTGTTCGTTGGGTTTTCAACTTCCAAATTCATCTTAATGTGGTGATTCATCCAAATTCTTCATATCCTACCAATACCTAATCAAAGACAACTAAAATTAGTTTTTGGGATATGAAATGTTTGTGAAATAAATTTACATGAACCTTATTTTTCCAATATATCAAGGTAATTCATGATATGAATGTACTATCCTTCCAGATCCTTCGGTTTATATATCTGAGTGTCTATAGTTGTTTTATGTGTTACATTATAATCCAAAAGATATTTTTGTAGGTCATTCATTAAGTATTAGTTTATATATACATAATGGTGTCTTACAAAAGGTTGGTATAAATTATTTTATTAGGATGGGAAAAATAATTTGTTATAATATTTTCTAGAATGGTTCCATTTGAAAATATAGGTTTCTAGCTCCAAACTATGTATTACAATAATCTATGAATCCATAAACACCGTTTGATTTATACTATTATTTCCTCTAGAGACTGAAATCATAGCTATTAGTTCCATGAACTTAATGTAATCCATCAATGTAATTATTTAAGGAATAAAAATATTGGTAGACCCTTGAGATGTAGTGTGTGAAACCTTTTGGACCTTGTTTAAAGATAACTTTCTCACATGGGAGGTTAGTTCTTAAAATTTATTTTCAATTAAGGGTGAGTTAGAAATTTTTACCTCCTATACATATCTTTTATTAGTTCTTATATTGAATTGTTCAGAGATTTTAAAAATATTAAAAATCAGGTATTTTACTTTTTTAGGTAATTGTTCTATTCATGCTCCATCAAAAGATGCAACCAATAGGTTCCCATCATTTTCTATCAACCACTAGGAAAATAATTCTATGAAATGATGGTATTCGGAAGGAAAATGTGGAAAAGGTGTTGTCAACCACTTTAATTACTCATATAACTAATATAGTGTTTCCCTACATTCGTGTATGATCCTATATATCTATTTTCTATGTTGGGTACCCCTTTTGGTAGGGAAAATATTTGGGAGGGAACATATATGAATTTTATCCAATGTGGTAGCCCCCTCAAAGTTTTATTTTATGTATCCACTAAATGTAAAATCTTTCAAGGAAGAATATGAAAAAATTCTAGCTGACTTTATCTTCTAAAAATCCTCTAGGATTTAATTTATTTAAAATGTCACCAAATTTTATTAATTTTCACTTAATATCCTCTCATGTGAAGCACTAAAACACAAAAAGTAGTTAGATATTTCTAGTTAATAGTTTAATTTTTTATTTTCTATTAGGGTTTTGAAGCTGATTATTATTGTTATTGAAATATGATGTACATAACCCTCTCAAACTCATATTTATTTGTGATATATTTTCAACCATGCTTTAACTACCTATATTGACACTAGTGAAAAAAGTGGTTGGGGATGGGAATGTTTTCAAGGTAAAACAAATTCACTACATTTTATCTTATTTATGAATTATATATATATATAAGGCAAACTATAATATTTAATTCAAACCCTCAATAAAAAATAATGTGGTACGTTTAACTATATATGGTCATATGTTGAATATATTGTAATAGAAAAAAACACTAAACTCCCTTTATATGATGATAGGTATATGGGAGGCCTATCATAGGGCTGTATCCAACAAATGTGTGAACTAACATTTAATTTAGTGATAGTGGGACTCCTCTTATCTTTAAGGGGGATAATATCATGGGTGTTTTATTCTCTTATTGAGGGGTTTAGTGTGATGAAAAGATGATTTAATAAATATGGATAAGCAATTCAATTATTTTTAAATTTAGTTTCAAATAATGATCCATTTCCATGGATATCTCCCACATATATGAAAATAATTTTTAAAATTACTAACCTTTTCTCTCAAAGACTATATGAAATCTCAATAATCTACCATACTCTAGTATTTCTATCTTTAGAAGAGGGATGAAATAATCACTATACCCTTTTGATTTACCTGGTATGGTAATCAAATTTAACCAATCACCCCTGATTCCACTCACTAATCATGATCACTAGAATTGAATAAATCGTAGGTATCTAGTGCATGTAAACTAGATAAGATGTGATGAATAATTCAAAATGAATATTGTAAAGGATATATACTAATGTGTAAAATAATAAAAAATTCTGGAAAGATGAATAAAATAAATTTATCAATTTAAAATAAAATTCATAAACAAATTATAAGTGGGTATCCTTTACATATATAATAATGTCTTATAATTCCATCATAGATTACAAATAGCAAAATGAAAATAGAAATCAAAATAAAATAATATCTTATCCCAAATGAGTGATTATTGTTTCCCCACTCTCTTCTAGTAAATAGTTTCCCTACAATAGTTTAATTCGGATCCCCATTCTTTTTTTTAGTATCTCTTCACTCATGTGCATTCTGAGCCTCCTCTTCCTACTGAAATGATATTTTTACCTTCAATATAATTCTCAATTTTAGTTTATTAATAAAAATTCTCTAGTTTATACAACATTCAGTGTTTTTGGGTCCAAATATCTTCATGAAATTACCATTAGAATCTTTAAAACTTGAATTGAATTCCTCATAATCTCTAGTTAGTTGAGATCCATTATATATCTTGGAATATTATTCATTATTTTTCTAGATAATAGAAACATAGTTTCTGATTTTCATTTTTCCACTTCGGATAGTATTTAACTCATATAGACAATGGTTTTACCCAGATGTAGCTTCATTTATCACTATTAGATTGTCATAGGACATTGTGGGTACCCTCATGAAGCTTCAATTTCATGGAAATATGTTTACATAATATGTGGGAAAAGAATTGTACCTTTATGTATATCATTGAAATAATGAATAAACATTATGGAAGTCATGATTGAACCTCACATAGTATTTTAAATAAGCCTACGAAATTTTCATAGAATTTGAAACCATGGATTAGATTTACATTAATTAAGTGAACCATGAAAGGACCTTTACATATCAGTTAAAAAAACTAGATTACCATTTCCTATTTTTGGTTACGCTATTGTAGCTCATGGAAGTCCAAATATACCATTACATGAGTGAACTGTGACCCTATTTTAGTTGGATGGTGTGATTATATCCATCCCCGCGATTTGAAATTTACTTTTTTCCCTTTTCTACTTCCTTTGTTTTGGTTATATCATTACCTAGTGATTTTTTTACCCCTCCACATGAATATGATAACCTTTATATAGACCTTTTTAGGGTATATGACCGTTAAATAGCATGAGGGGTCATGATACCATAATGTAAGTCCTTGTTACATTTACATGTCATATAATTTAGCTTGAACATGTGGTCTATCCTCACTTACAATCGATTGATTTCTTAATCGATCTGAGCTTTACCTTGATGTTGATTAGGGACTTTGTATGCTTTTAAGGAATGATTCATTACGTTTTTTCTTATGAAAGCTTTGAACATTGAAATCAGTCAGAAACCTTCTTTAGTTGGTCCTTATACACTTGATTGTAATGCACTTATAGTCAGTTGTTTTCAATTTTCAATTAAGAGTCTTTTTCAACCATGTGTAAGATACAAAAATCTATTTGTTATTACTTTTAAAATATCCATCGTTGAACCAATATATTTATAACATAATATATTTAGTTTTATATTTTTGTAGTTGATATAAAACTAATTTAAACAGCTTAAGAATTAAATAAAAATCCTTTGAACAATGTAGCTATATAGTCAAATCATTTTATGAATTTTTAAATTAGTATATACATTAAATTATATATTAAATAATGTTTTATCCTCTAAATTTTTAATTCTAGATTTCCCCAAAGTAACAAAAATCAATGATTGTTATGCTTTATCTACATTAATCAGTATATTACTATTAAATAGGAGATCAAAATTAGGGGAAATAATATTTCATTAATAAGATGATATTCATTAATTGTTAAGAAAAATAGTTATTTTAAATACATGAATGAAATGTTTTATATAATTAGGGATTTAAAAAATGATTTATATATTTTTTACATGGATAACCCAATATATAAAATCTAGAATAAAAAGGCCTTGGTTGATTTCAATCCCACTATATTTTGGAATTATCACCATGTATATATATTAAAAAACACATTGAATTATGTATTAAGATATATTTTTTTACTCATTAAATTTGTGATCATTTGACAGATGTGAAAATTATTTAATATAAAAAAAACCTAAATCTCATTGTAGTGGAAAATCTGAAATGGGTAATGTGATATTACATCTTATACATAATGATATATATATATATATATAATAATGTTCGTGAAATAAAGTGATGAATCTAGGTACTTCATAACCTATACTAATGAATTTCGTTTATATTGTTATGTGTTTCGCATGAGACACATGTTTGAAACATCTGAATATTTGGAAGAGTTTCAAAAAAATAAATGAATCAAATGAGAAAATGTATTAATATTAGCATATAAGATCTAGTTTTGGAATTCTTGATCTCATAATTCACTAATAATATAAGAGATTATAAATCTTATAATAAGTCACTCCTCCTAGAAAACCATAACGGAATGGTTTATATTAGGGGAAAAATCATGGCCTATTAGAAATGGTTCAATTGATGTTGATTTGGTGTGACCATCATATATCATTATGGGGATATTATTCAGAAACAACTAGGTTGTTACATAACCATACCTATCTAATGTAGTAAAAAAATCACCATATGATATATTGACTTGGATGTATCCCAGGTTTTATAATTTAAATATTTGATGTTGTGAATCACATATGTGATGTATAGATTCCAAAAAACATATACTTAAATATGAAAATATATTTTTTGTTATCTAAAGAGACTAAGAGAGATTAATTTTACAATTATACAAATAAAAAAATGTTTACAACACTAGATATGATCTTCCTTGTGAGACAACATAAGAATTAAGGATTTTTAGGGAGGAAAAATGAACTTTATGAAGTTCAATACCAAGAAGTAGATGGTGTTTCTGATATGGATTTTGAGCGAGTTCTAAAAAACTTTTTGGAAGAAGAATCAAATCAGGTAACATTCATAAATCAAAGGATCTATATGAGTCATCATGAGTCTGGGAGATATAGATTTATTGAAAAAACATTAATTCCTAATGTTTATAGATGATACATATACCTCCAACAAAGTGACTATTAATTTTTATGTTTATGAGAAATAAATAAATTCCTTGAAATGTTAGATGGGATTTATATATATTAACCATGATTGGAACATAGTTGATTCAATTAAATCGATGATACTCATAAGGTTTTATTGAGTTTCCTATGGGGAAATGATAATGGGTTGAAGAGTGTATACATATAAATTATATCTAGTGGAGAAAATTTTAAAATAATCATGTTATTGTGTAAGAAGAAACCTTTTCTAAAATTGTGATGATAAATTCAATTTTAATATTCCGTTCCATAATTTCTCCATATAATATTGAGATATATTAAATCAATTTCATAAGAAGTTTTCTTAATGGTAATTTAGTCTAGTATCATTATGTGATAAAACAAAACGTTTTTAATGTTTTCAATGAGTCTATTAAGTTCTAAATGTTACAACTATCAATTTACAGATTGAAGAAACATTTTCAAAGTTGAAACATTCAGTTTAATGTTGTGATAAAAGAACTTGGTTTAATTGAAAATGTGGAATGTTTATTTATATAAAATTATAATTCTTAGAGTGTTGTGGTATTTATGACATTTTATGTGGATGACATACTATTTACTTGAAATGGGCTCTCTATTTTATATTATGTAATGGTATAGTTGTGAAGGTGTTGTACAATGAAAAAATGGGTGATGCAGCCTATATATTGATTATTAATAGGTATAAAGATAAATCAAATAGCATTCTTATACTAATTAAAAAAATCTATATTTATAAATTGATAATGTTTTTTAGTGTGGATAAATCCACGATGGGTTCTTTAACAATATTTAGTGGAAATAATGACAAAATATTCAAATCATTCTAAGGAATAAGAATGGATGGATATGGTTCCTTATATATCAGCCATAGTATTGATCATGTAATTCATGTGTAATTACCCAACCCCAGAAGCCTAGAGTCGGTGCATTATTTTAATACATTGGCATGATTACAAGGAATCAAGTCTCTAAGGAAAGATCAGTTTAGCAGTCTTGGAAAATAGATTACATTTATTTACATTACATTACAATTTCAAATGTAAAACATAGCATGGATAGTTCTTTGAGAATGCCAGTATTCCATTTCACTTAACCCTGCATATCAATCATCATACACTTCTAGGAATCTTGGAAAAAATAAACCTATTAATGGGGTGATATCAGATGCTCAGTAAGGGTAAAGAATTTAGTGGAAGATAATAGAAAAAATAGGAATGGGGAATAATAGAAAACACATGCCTTTACAAATAATAAACATGAACACTTTATTGTAGAAATATGATCTAATTAAATAATGCCATAATAAAACATAGTCATGGGTATTCTACTTGTCTGATAACCACAACAACCAACAATATAATTAATAAAATGAGGGAATGTATAATGCAATACATTCTGACTCATTTTTTCATGGCCTCATCCAAGATTTTTAAAAATTATTAAGGCCTTGGCTAAAACCATATATCATATTAGGAAATTCCTTGGCCAATTCCACATCTAATCATCTCATGAGACCTATAGATGCATTGATGAGCTATATTGGGCTCCACCTGTCACTTACTATGTCCAATACATTCCTCATATGAAAAGTTTAAAATATAACATAAACATTCATATCAGAACTAGAATACGAAATTCCAATACGTTAACCATAAACTATGAATGATATAAAAATAACACATCCATAGTCAAACATAGCACAAAACATTCAATACAATATCGAATATTTTTATCATAATAATTCAACTTCAAAAAAGTTTACAACTCATAAAAGGATGTTGACCTAGATGAAAATGATTTGTAAAACTCTTTAAGAGAGATATCCCTTTATCATGAAATTATTTTTAAAGTCAAATAATTTATAAAGGAAATAATTTAAAATATTGTTTTGAATCAAAATGTCCCATTGCACTTTGAAACTTTTGAAAGGAATTAACAATTTAAAATGTTCGTGTCCATATAAATAAATCCCTAATACCATTTTCAAAACATGGACATTAATGAGAAATGAATTGATAAATAAATATTTTAAAATTTTAAAATTATGTTCTAGTAAACGAATACCTTAAAAATAATCCATTTGAAAACACTTTTATGAAACTTTTACATGGATGATAAATATGTTCCAGTATATACTCATGTAAAAATAACCTCGGATAATAAAGAGATTGTGTAATTGACCCTTACCTTCAACATTACTTTGGTCGAGGGTACATTTAAAATCATTAATAATGACCCTAGTATGTTATTAAATTATAATAGAACCATATTAATATTTTTTATATCATAAATGATTTATTTAGGACTCTATATTACCCATTTAATAAGGATTTCCATGTTTAATTAACATTTCGTGTAATAATCGCTTTCTTTATCGTACGTGTTTTGACATGTTATTCATGATCAAATCATTTAGATCATGATTTAAATACTTAGAAAATATAAAACATGATTTATATATCATATATATTTAGAATATAAATATTTATAGTAGATAGATATATGAAATGGAAGGCACAATTTATGGAGATGGAAGGCCGTACGTACGAATAATCGTTGTTTCATTTTTCACATCGTATTGAACAAAAGTAAGTGAATAAGATATATGTAAGTATATACATACATACATATATATATATACAGTAGTATTATTATGTCATATATTACTTACTTATTAATAATATATATTTTTATAATCATCATTGGATGGTGAACTTTGAAATGAATCTCAACGCGTCGTGGAGACAGTATTCCGTACATACGCATGAGCGACAATATCATCATATTGATGATAATATAGTGTGTAATTGGATGGTATAACATATATAAAAAATCCTTAACATGTTCTATATATTATTTACATCAGTTATACTCATTATTATACACATCCAAAAAATAAAGTGTTTGAATAACAAACTACACCACGACGTGGAGACGGTAAGTCGTACGTACGCACATATGGTGACTTTGTCATTTGTAAGATAGATATAATAATGAATATGGTTGTACCATATTTATAATAACATCACAGAATGTATAATGTACTGAATTTATTATTTTATAATGGAATGAACAAAGAAAGAGGATGTGGAAGAAGAAAAGAATGTGAAAGAGGTGATGAAATATTTACCTCTCCTTCAGGTTCTTTTTTTTGATTTGATAAAAAGGTCTCCTTATGTTGTATTTGAGATCAATGTAAAGACTATAGGTTTATTTGAGAGATGTTAGGAGGAGATTTGGTCAGGGGTTGGATGAGTGAAATGGCATCTGAGATGTGATTTTGAGATAAGGGGAAGTGCCCTTTTATAAGAGAGGTGAGGGTCACTTTAGGAAAAGCTTGAAATATTATTTTATTATAAAATCATTTTTGGTTTGTAATGTCTCAAAAATGAATTATTTCGAGGATAAGGTGGGATGGGTCAAAAAACATTCAACGAAAAAGTGTTAGATAGATTTAGGTCATCATATTAACCTTATCTTATAGATTTAACTCTTAGTAAAATAGTTTGACATTTACCATATCTCTTTGTATTATTAAATTATATTGTTAATAAACATACTATAACAAGGAAAGAAAACCCCATATGGTTTATTGTTAATATATATAACCATATCTATGTCCTTTGGAATAACCGTATATTTTTAGGAATATTATATCAAATAATAATATATAATTTGTTTTAAAAACTCAATTATGTCAATTTTGACACTATTTAGTATATGATTTTTTTAAAGCCATAAAAATTATATCACTTAGAATAAAATTTATTTAACCAACCCTAAAATGTCAGATTAACCTATATAATTAGTGGAATTCATTTTAAGTCTCAATTTACATTTATTTGGATATTTATAATATCCATTATTTTAATAAATCATTAATAAGGTAATTAATGCATCATCATTAATAAGGTAATTATCTTTCTAATGAATATTTATAGTCGGATTTATATTATGTGCATCCCTATATTAAAAATGATTTAGTTATTAAACTTTGAATTTAACTCTTTTAACGATTTATTAAATAAAATAATAGTAAATGTCCTAATCTAATCCAAGTGGATCATATTTTATTCCTAAGGATTTTTTTTGTCGGATTATACTTATCCAATAGAAATAGTACATGTGTTAGGGTAATTATGATACCATTTTCACCCTTAATTACCCTATTTACTTTTTACCATGGCAAATAAAAGTTAGAAGTTTCTATTCAGAATGAATTATTGTTATCTTATTGAACGAAATTTTAATTACTAATATTAACATTGTCTCTCGTATTTATGAAATTCATCTCACAGAAGCGGTAAAATTATGTTTTATGCAAATTTGCTTAAATGCCCAAAAGGTGGGTAAAAGAGGTTAAAAGTTCAATAAAATTTTATACATATAGTTTTATTATAAAATGACTCCAATGAATTAAATTTATCATATATATGTATTATAAATCTATTTTTACTTAGAATAAATATAAATAAAATAAATAATTATTTAAATAAAAATTCAGATTTAAATAATAACGTATTGTTTTTCAAAATTCATCAAAAATTGAAAGTTTTCAGGAAAATACCAAATGTTCACTCTAAGATAATTTTGATATTCTGAATTCAAAAATAAAGTATATTATTTCAAATTCAAAAGATAGAAGTTTCATTTATTAAATTAAAATAATTCCCGTTGTCAAAACCAAAAGGCAGGTTTTTAAATGTAAAAACAATCAACAGATTGACATGTGTTTATGTCAAATTTAAATGTTAAATTGATTATAATTACCTAAATTATTCAAACCATGACATCATGTCGGCTAGTGGTGGGTGATGCACCCTTGTCGTGCTTCTTTTGCGGGATCAAGTATCAAGCCCTTACCGGACGTGACAGGTTGTCGCCCGACCTTCGATTTGTCCTTTTTATGAAAATACAACAATAATATTAAGAAATTAAAGAACGTTAAAAATATTATCCAATTTCAATATTAATTGATTCCATACTTTCTAATTATTCAAAAAACTTCTGTCCAAACTCACAGTCCACATTTTATAAGGAAGGTAAACACAATGAAGATCCTTTTTTCCACGTAATAACATGCGGATACCTTCATCATGTATTCTTTTAAAAAAATGTAACACCCTGAATTATCATAGAACCTTATTGATTAAATTCATGATTTTTTATTCCTTATAGAATACTAGATATATTCCTTATGTCCCAATATATTGAATACTCCAAAAATTATGGAACAAACAAACCATAAATCAGTTCCATGGTAGTAAGGAATATCCTATATAATTTATCCAAATGAATCATATCTTATTCCAAAATCACTACCTAAGTATCAGAACCATATTATGGTTTATCTTTCCTTCAACTATCTACTTTCCAAAAAATTTCATCTTTCTATTGAGTAAATTTTCTTAGAACCATATAATCTCAAATCCTCACTGAAATAGTACTACAGTAAAATCCCTATTTATTTCCAAAATTCATATATCTAGTACATCGTTGATTCAAAACTAAAATGAAGTAATTCTTTAATAACGACATAATAATAATATTAATTTATCTTAAACTGCTGTAGTATCATAACTTTATTATTATCTAACACTACTAGACAGAAGACCTATACCCCCGGTTTAAAACCGTGGGTATAGCCCCCAAAACCGTGGGTACAGCCTATACCCACGGTTTCGGGAACCGTGGGGCTGAGAGGCGTTGCAATAGGGGTGTGAGCCTATACCCATTGTTTGAAAGAACCATTGGTATAGGGGTATCATATTTTGGAAAGCCTTTGTGTAGGGTGTCACACACTGCCCCATCGATTTTCAAACCGTAAGAATTTATATTGAAAAAACAGAGACAGTGGTATTCGATCACGAGACGCCCCACAAGAATGCATCCCTCAATGACCAACCGATCCGACCACACACACAAACATATATATATATATATATATATATACATATATATATCCGCTTAAATAAAGGTGAGTAAGTAGAGAATCAAACATGAGACTGGTGGGATAAGAAGATGTCACCAGAACAACTGAGCTGCAAATATTTTCTGAATATATTGATACAACTATTTACTTATATTAATTATAACTCATTTATTAGAAAAAAACTCATCTGGATTCGAACATGATACCACCTTCAACAATACGGACTAACCAATAAACCATACTATGGATATTGCATGTATTTATATGTGTATATTTTTAAGTATATTAATCAAAACCATGTTCCCACCAAATATTTTTATTGTCCCACGTAATTTTTTTCCCGCGGGGGAGCTATACCTATGGTTTTGCCAAACCATGGGTATAGGTCTTCAATATAAAACCCCCAATTCCCACAGTTTTGAAAAATCATGGGTATAGGTCTTCCGAAAAAACCTTATACCCACGGTTTGACCAAAAACATGGTTATACGTCTTGTATAAAAAACACCAACACCCACGGTTTTTCCAAAATCTCGGTATAGGTCTTTAAAAAATATATATACCCAATGTTTTGAGAAAAACCATGGGTATAGATGACCTATACCCACGGTTTTTGAAAACCATGGGTATTGGTCCCCATTATATCCCTATACCCATGGTGTTCTAAAACCGTTGGTATAGGGGTACCCTATACCCACCGTTTCTTAAACAACCGTGGGTATAGGACCATTTTCCATTAATGAAATATCATCATTTGGGGCATACTCTTATGATTTGGACAATGATTCATGTAGTATCCCAACTTCCTGAAGATGAATCATTGTACCTTTGACACCTTTTTCCTACCCTTCCAACCACGTACATGGTATCCTTTTTCTCTACACTTATAACAAACTCTTATTCCCATCTAGCATTTACCAAGGTGATTATTTGCACAATTTTCACATTAGGGAACATCCTTCTTTCCCCTCTTCCATTTATCCATGTTTCTCTATTCCGTCCTTTTCTTCTCTTACTTCCCTTCAAATCCATAGGACTAAAGGAATTATTTACTTTTCTTATTGAAACATGATACTATTTCTTTATATGATAATAATATGTGCGAGACTATATCCTTTCTAAATGTTGGCTTAATAACATGAAAGATATGATTCTTCTTATTCTTTGGATCATGCGTATTCCAGGAGTTCTCATTCCTTCTACCAGGAACCATTTCTAAACAATGGCATACACTAGGTTAGTTTATGAATCTTAATACATAATTCCAAAATTTTAAAAAACTTAATCTAAATTGAACACATTTTGGATATAATAAATAATCATAAAAATGTTTTCTCTGAGGAGGTATATAATAACAAATTCTCCATTATGGGTTGTAATGAAAATGTGAATTATCCTAAGCATATCCCCTGGAAATGTTGTAACCAAGAGTGTAGTAAGGCCCATTGTTGTGCACCAATTCCTGTTTGAGTCTAGCACAAAGTAATGTTTTTAGGTTTTACCTCTAGGTGCATCAATGCTAGAGCTGCCTATACCTGACCATATCCAGACTAGGATGTATTGCTTGAAAACTTCATAAAATTTCTACATTACCAAAATTCTATGAAGTTCTTCTATACTAATTCTAATGTTCTATCATAGGGTTATGTTATCTGATAAGAGTTTATCTAAATCTATTTCTAAGGTTTTTGCTAAAATTCCTCTGATACCAACTATATCGCCCCGACCCCAGAAGCCCAGAGTTGCTGAATTATTTTAATACATTGGCACGACTACAAGGAATCATGTCCCAAAGGACCGAGCGGTTTATCAGTTTTGGAAAATATATTACATACATTTACTTAACATTATAATTTCAAACATAAAACACATCATAGATAGTTCATTGAGAATTCCATTATTCCATTTTTCTTAACCCAACATATCAATCATAATACACTTCTTGGAATCTAGGGAAAAAACATAAGAAAGGGTTGAGCTCAGACGCTTAGTAAGGGTAAACAATTTAGCAAAAGATAACTTAAACAATAGGAAAGGTGAATAATTGAAAACACATGCCTTTAAAAATAATAATCATGAACACTTTATGGTAGAAATATGATCTGAGTAAATAATTCCATAAAAAACACAGTCATGGGTATTCTACTAGTTGAATCACCCCATAAACCATCAATATTATTTTCATAATGAGGTAATGTATAATTTCATACATTCTGAAAATAAATTTCAATGCCTCGACCTAGTCGTTGAAAAATTATTAAGGCATCATCCAAAACCATATATCAAATTAGGAAGGACCTCAGCCAATTCAACCTCTAATTGTCTCATGAGACCTACCGATGCCTCGAGGAGCTATAGCGGGCCCCACTCATCACTTACTATGTCCAATACATTCCTCATATAAAAATGATGAAATATAACATAAGAATTCATATTAAGAGTATCATATGAAATGCCAGTAATTTAACCATAAACTATGAATGGTATAAAAATAACACATCTATATTTCAACATGTCACAAAACTGTCAATACAATATGGATTATTTTTATCATAATAAATCTACTTCAAACAAGATTACAATCCATCAAAGTATGTTTATATAGATGAAAATGAATTATAAAACACTTTGAGAGAGATATCCCTTTTCATGAAATCATTTGAAAGTCACATAATTTATAAAGGAATTTATTTAAAATATATTTTTCGAATCATAATTTCCCATAACACTTTGAATCTTTTGAAAGGAATTATCATTTTAAAACATTCCTATCCATATAAATAAATCCTTAAAACAATTTTGAAAACAAGAACATTAATGAGAAATGATTAGAAGAATAAATATTTAAAACATTTAAAATGATGTTTTAGTAAAAGAGTCCCTTAAAAAATCCCTCTAAAAACAAATATATTATACATAGATGTGGATAATATATATGTCCCAATAGATACTCACGTAAAAGCAACCTCGGATAATAAATAGATTGTGTAATTGACCCTTACCTTTCCCTTCCTTTGATCGAGGGTAAGTTGAACCTCCTGTATAATGACTATAGTATGTTATTAAATTATAATAGAACCATTTTAATATTTATTATATCATAAATGATTCATTTATGACGTTATTATACCTATATATTAATGATTTTCATGTTTAATTAACATTTTGGGTAATAATCGCTTTCTTTATCGTACATGTTTTAACTTGTTATTCGTGATTATATCATTTAGATAATGATTAAAATAATTCCATAATATAAACATTTATCTATATTTCAAATATATTTTGAATATAAATATTTATAATAGATAGATATATGAAATCTAAGGCACCGTTTATGGAGACGGTAGGCCATACGTCCACATAAACGTTTTTTCCGTTTTCACATCGTAATGAATAGAAGTATGTGAAAAAGATATATGTAAGTATATATATATATATATATATCTCCAGTATAATTATTATTTCATATATTAAATACTTATTAATAATATATATTTTTATAATCATCGTTGAATGGTGAACGTGGAAATGAATCCCATCACGTCGTGGAGACGGTAATCTATACATATGCATGAGAAAAAATATCATTATATTAATTGAGAAATAGTGTTTAATTGGATGGTATATCATATATAAAGAATCATTAACATGTTATATATATTATTAAATTAGTTATACTCATTATTATACCCATCCAAAAAATGAAGTGTTTGAATAACAAACTACACCACGACGTGGGGACGGTAAGTCGTACGTACACACGTATGATGACTTTGTCATTTATAAGATGGATTGAGTTACAAATATGGTTGTACCATATTTATAAGAACATCACAGTATGTATAGGGTACTGGATTTATTATTTAAGAATAGATAGAAAAAAGAGAGTGGAAGTGGAAGAAGAAAATAACTTGAAAGAGGTGATGAAATATATCCTCTCCTTCAGGTTCTCCCCATTGATTTGATCAAAATGTCTTCATAGATTGGATTTCAGATAAATTTAAGGACTCTAGGTTGATTTGGGTGAATTTGGGAAGATATTCAGGATGGGGAAGGCCAATCCAAATAGCTTTGAAGGTGTGATTTTGAGAGAAGGGGAAGTTCCCTTTTATAAGAGAGGTGAGGGTCACTTTTGGAAACTCTTGAAATATTATTTTATAATAAAATATTTTTCACTTTCTAATGAATTATTTAATGAATAAGGTGGGGATGGGTCGAAAACCTCTCAACCAATTGGTTTTATAAAGTGTTTGGTCATCATATTAACCTTATCTTTTAGATTTAACTCTGTGTTAAATAGTTTGACATTTACCATGTCTCTTTGTATTTTTATATTATATGGTTAATAAAATTACTATAACAAGCCAATATAACCCCATGTTGTTCATTATTAATATATATATCCTTATATAAGTTCTTTGGACGAACCTTATATTTTTAGGAATATTATATAAATTAATAATATAGTATTTATTTTAAAAACTCAATTATGACAATTTCGACACTATTAAGTACTTGATTTTTTTGGAAGCCATAACAACATTATCACTTGGAATAAAATTTATTTAACCAACCCTAACATGTCATATTAACCAATAAAATTAGTGAAATTTATCAGAAGTCTCAATTGAGATTTATTTCGATATTTATAATATCAATTATTTTAATATTTCATTGATAAGGTAATTTCTACATCATCATTGTGTCATGAATTAATTAAATTATTTAATTTCTAGATATTATAAATAAAATAATATTATGTTGGAAATATTTTTAGCTTTCTAATGAATATTTATAGTTGAATTTATAATTTTTGAAACCCTATATTAGAAATATTTATTTATTTAACTTTGAATTTAAATATCTTAACTCTTCTTTAAATAAAATAATAATAAATGTCTTAATTTAATCAATTTAGACCAAATAATATCATATATTAATTTTAAGGTTGTTTTCAGTCGAATTATACCTATCTAACAAAATTTGGTCGTGTGTTAGGGTAATTATGATATCATTTTTACCATTTATATTTCTATTTTCTTTTAACCATGGTAAATAAAAGTCAAAAGTTACTATTCAAAAAAATTATTTTCATCATATTGAACAACATTTTACTTAATAATATTAACCGTGTCTCCCTGATTTTTAAAATTTAACTCACAGAAGTGGTAAAATTATGTTTTAGAAAAGGTTTTCCATTAAGAGGCTGTAAAATTACATTTTAATGGAAAATAACTATTTTATCTGAAAAAATAAATTTGGTCATATATTAAGTCTAAGAAACACATAAAATGGATGCCAAAATTATATAGAGTATATAATATTTAAAATTCAGTTAATACTATTCATAATCGCTTTTTGAATGGCCAGTTTGGTTTGTTGTGGTACGCTCGAACTCAGTGTTGAGTGTAGTGCAAAATATTGAATTAATTTAATAAGACAATATACTATGAAATATTGGGGTGTTACATTATACCCTCCTTCAATAAATTGGGTCATCTCAATTTGAAATTGTTCTTCGAAAATGAACGGTTTAAAATAGAAAAATATCTTTGTGGAAAACCCAAATCAGAAATTGGTTTTATAAAATTTAGTCTTCAATAGAGGGAAAGGGAAATGAAATAGTCACCAAAAAATTATGATCTCGATTAGGAGAACGTTGGTGTCAATTAGAGAAATAATTGGAGGAAAAATGTAAATATTTATAAAGATTGGTTGAGGTCATCAATTTCAAAAAAGTGTAAAATTATGGCCTCAAAGATATCAATCTATGGGGATTTAAAATATCGTCAGTTCAAAAAAACAAAAGGTATTAGGATTACACATTATTGTTTTAAGATTTCTTCTATAATTTTTCAGAATTAATTTATTCATAGAATAAGAGGAATAAAATATACTTGTTATGCAGGGTTTCATCGTTCAACTAATTCCTACCACAAACTCACCTTTCAATCCAAACGATAATATAATTCAAAAATATTCTAATTATCATAATCGTATAGGGTTACAAAAATAATGACTTTATAATTCATTTTTAGAATATTAAAAAAAACTACATTACTCAAACTAGTACATCACATAGGCTAGCAGTAGGTGATGCTCCCTTGTCACCCTTCATTTACAGGTTCAAGTCTCACGCCGTTACTGGACGCAACGGGTTGTCTCCCGACCTCCGGGTTGTCCTTTTTATGAAAATATAAAACCAAATATGAATAAATTCATTAACCTAAACAATATTATAAATTATCAAACTTAATTGATTCCAACCATTGTAATTATCCAAAATAAATCTGTCCAAACTCACAATCCGCATTTTATAAGGAATGTAAACTCAATGAAGATCCCTTTTCCATGTAAAATAATGTGAATACCTTCATCATGTATTATTTTAAAACACAGTAACATCTTGAATTATCATAAATCCTTATTGATTACATTAATGGTCCCTTATTCCTTATAGAATAGTAGATATATTCCTTATATCCATAAATTTTTAATACTCCAATAATGATGGAATAAACAAACCATTAATCAGTTCCATGGTAGTAATGAATATCCAATATAATTTATCCAAATAAATCATATCTTATTCAAAAATCACTACCTCAGTATCAAGAAACATATTAAGGTTTATCGTTCCTTAAAACATGTATTTCCTAAAAATATTCATCTTGATATTGAGTAACTTTTCCTAGAACCATATAATCTCAAATCCTCAATGAAATAGTATTGCATTACAATCCTTATTTATTTCCAAAATTTATATAACCAGTACATCAATGATGCAACACACAAATGAAATAATTATCTAATAAAAATATAAGAATACTATTCATTCCTCTTCATCTGTAGTAGTATCATAACTTAATTATTGTCCAATATCATCATTTGGGGCATACATTGATTATTTAGACATTGATTCGTGTACTGTCCCAACTCCTTGCAGATTAAGTATTATACCTTTTACAAGTTTTTCTTACCCTTGCAATCACATACATGGTTTCCTTTTTCAACACATTTAAAAAAACTCCTATAACCTTCAAGCATTTACCATGGTGATTATTTCCATAATATTCACATATAGTAAATTCCTTCTTTCTCCTCTTCCCATTATCCATATTTCACTCTTCCATCCTTTTCTTCTCTTGCTTCCCTTCAATGCCATATGACTCAGAGAATTAATTACATATCTTATTAACACATGATTATATTTCATCATATGATAATAATACATGGGATAATATTTCATTTTTAAATTTGGTATTAATATGATGAAAGATACGATCCTTATTAATATTTTGATCATGCGTATTGCTGGAGTTCTCATTCCTTCTACTAGGAACCATTTCTAAACAACGACATACACTAGGTAAGTTTATGAATATCAATACATAATTCCAAAATTGTAAAACACTTAACATAAATTGAAAAGTTTATAGATATAATTCATACTCATTTAATGTTTTCTTTGATGAGGTACATACACATAAATCCTTCATAATGGTTTGTAAAGAAAATGTGAATTATATTAAGCAAATCCCACGAGAGTGTCACAATAAAGAGTGAAACAAGGCCCGTTTTCATGCACTAGTTCCTATTTGAGTGTAGCTCAAAGATGTGTTTTCGGGTTTTACCCCTAGGTACATCTATGCTAGAGCCACCTCAACCTTCTCGTATCCAGTCAATGATGTATTTCTTGGAAAATTCATAAAATCTATATATTACCAAAATTCAAGGATGTTTTTCTATACTAATACTCAAGGTCTATATTAGGGTAATTTTCTCTAATCAGAGTTTATCAAAATATACTTCCAAGGTTGTTGATAAAATTCCTCTGATACCAATTGTAATGCCCTAAACCCCGAAACCCTGAGTTAGTGAATTATTTTAATACATTGGCATTATTACATGGGATGAAGTTCTGAAGGATAGATCAGTTTAGCAGTCCTAGAAAATAGATTACAAACATTAACATTACATTACAATATCAAGCATAAAATACAGCATAGATATGTCATTGAGGATGCCATTATTCTATTTCTCTTAACACTACATATCAATCATAATACAGTTCTTGGAATCCTGGGAAAATAAAACATAAGAAAGGGGTGAGCTTAAATACTCAGTAAGGGTATACAATTTAGCAAAAGATGACATAAACAATAGGCATGTGGAATAATTAAAAACATGTGCCTTTAAAAATAATAAACATGAACACATTATTGGATAAAAATGAGATTTGTAAATAATGACATAATAAAATATAGTCATGGGTATTCTACTAGTCGAATAACCACATAAACCATGAATATTATTTTCATAATGAGGGAATGTATAATGCCAGACATTCTGAAACATTTTGTTAATGCCTCATCCAAAACCATATATCAAATTAGGAATGACCTCAGCCAATTCCATATCTAATTGTCTCATGAGACCTACTGATGAGTTGATGAGATATAGAGGGCTCCACCCGTCACTTACAATGTCCCATGCATTACTCATATTAAAAGGTTGAAATATAACATAAACATTCATATTAGAAATAGCGTAAGAAATGTAAATACATTAACCATAAACTATGAATGGTATAAAAATAACACAACCATATTCGAACATATCACAAAAACTTCAATAAAATAAGGAAGATTTTTATCATAATAAATCAACTTCAAACAAGTTCAAAATCCATCAAAAGATGTTGACATAGATGAAAATGATTTGTAAATCTCTTTGAAAGAGCTATCCATTTTTCATGAAATCATTTAAAATTAACATAATTTATAAATAAATTAATTTAAAATATAGTTTTGGATCAAAGTGTCCCATACCACTTTGAATCTTATGAAAGGAATTAACATTTTAAAACATTCATGTCCATATAAATAAATCCTTAAAACAATTTTGAAAACATGGACATTAATGGGAAATGATTATAAGAATAAATCTTTAAAGAATTTAAAATGATGTATTAATAAAAGAGTCCATTAAAAATAATCTCTTTTAAACCACATTTATGAAACAAGGACATGTATAATAAAAATTTCCCAGTAGATACTCACGCAAAAACAACCTCATATAATAAAGAGATTGTGTAATTGACCCTTACCTTGCACTTTACTTAGGTCAATGCTACGTTTAACCTCCGGTATAATGACCATAGTATGTTATTATATTATACCAGAACTATATTCATATTTATTATATCATACATGATTCATTTATGACTCTATAATACCAATTTAACAATGATTTCCATGTTTAATTAACATTTCGGGTAATAATCGCTTTCTTGATCGTATGTGTTTTAACTTGTTATTCTTGATCGTATAATTTATATCATGATTAAAATAAATCCAGAATATAAACATTGGTTTAAATTTCATATATATTTAGAATATAAATATTTATAATAGATAGATATATTTAATGGAAGACACTGTTTATGGAGACGGTAGGCCGTACGTATGCATAAACGTTGATTCTGTTTTCACATCGTATTGAAGGAAAGTAAGTGAATAAGATATATGTAGGTATATATATATATATATATCCAGTATCATTATTATTTCATATATTACATACTTATTAATAATATATATTTTTATAGTCATTGTTGAATGGTGAACGTGGAAATGAATCTAATTACACAGTGGAGACGGTAATCCGTACATACGTACAATCGATAATATCATTATATTGATTGAGAAATAGATTTTCATTGTATTTTATATCATATATACAGAATAATTAACATGTTATATAAATTATTTACATCATTTATACTCATTATTATACCTATCCATAAAATAAAGTGTTCGAATAACAAACTATTCCACGATGTGGAGACGGTAAGCCGTACGTACGCACGTATGGTGACATTGTCATTTGTAGGATGTATAGAATAACACATATGGTTTTACAATATTTATAATAAATTCAATTTTTTTTATAAGGAACTGGATTTATTATTTTAGAATAGAAATAACTATGAATGAAGAAGTGGAAGAAGAAAAGAACCTGAAAGAGATGAAGAAATATTTCTCTGTCCTTCGGGTTATTCCTTTTGATTTGATCTGCAGGACTCCTTAGGTTGGCTTTCAGATCAATGTAACGACTCTAGGATGATGTGAGGAAAGTTGTAAGGAGATTTGGGTAGGTTTTTGCTGAGTCAAATGGCTTTCAAGGTGTGATTTTGAATGAAGTGGAAGTACCATTTTATAAGATATTTGAAGGTCACTTTAGGAAAGGCTTGAAATATTATTTTATAATAAACCCAATGTAGGTTTATAATGGCTCCAAAATGAATTATTTTGAGGATAAGGTAGGGAGGGGTCTAAAACCTCGCAACAAAATGGTTTTATATAGGTTTACATCATCATATTATGCTTATCTTTTAGATTTAAATCTTAGTTAATATTTTTGACATTTACAATGTCTCTCTGTATATTTATATTATATGGATAATAAACATACTATAACAATCCAAGAGAACCCATGTGGTTAATCATTAATATATATAACCTAATATATGTCCTTTGGAAACACCATAAATTTTTAAGAAAAATATATCAATAAATAATATATTATTTGTTTTAAAAACTCAGTTATGTCAATTTTGACACTATTGAGTATTTGATTTTTTGGAAGCCATAAAAATATTATCACTTAGAATAAAATTTATTTAACCAACCCTAACATGTCATATTTACATATAAAATTATTTTAATTCATCATAATTCTCAATTTACATTAATTTGGATATTTATAATATCCATTTTTTTAATATTTCATTTATAAGTTAATTACTGCATCATCTATGTGTCACAAATAAATTAAATAATTTAACGTGTAAAAATTTTAAATAAAATAAAATTTTATAGGCAATATTTTTATATTTATAATTAATATTTATAGTCGAATTTATATTGTGTGTAACCCTATATTAAAAATGGTTTAGTTATTAGACATTGAATTTAACTCTTTTAACTCTTATTTAAATAAAATAATAATAAATGTCCTAATCTGATTCAAGTGGACCAAAGAGGGTCGTATTTTAGTCTTGAGGTTGTTTTCAGTCTAATTATAATTATCCTATAGAATTAGGGCGTGCCTTAGGGTAATTATGAAATCATTTTAACCATAATTTCCCTATTTACTTTTAATTATTGTAAATAAAAGTCAAAAGTTACTATTCACCAAAACTTATTTTCATATTATTGAACCAAATTTTACTTAATGATATTACCCAAGTCGCTTAGATTTTTAAAATTCAACTCACAGAAGTGGTAAAAGTTTGTTTTATGCAAATTTGCTAGTGTTCGTTGAAGGTGGTTAAAAGTTGTTAAAACATTCAATAAAATTTTATACATCTAATATTATTATAAAATGCCTCCAATGAATAAAATTGATCTTATATAAGTATTAAATATCTATTTTGAATTAAAATAAATTTAAATAAAATAAATATTTATTTAAATAAAAAGTCTGTTTTAAATAATAACGGAGTGATTTTCACTATTTATCCAAAATTGAATGTTTTCAGAAAAATACCAAAAATTCACCCGAAGATAATTTTGATATTCTTAATTCAAAATTGAATTCTATTTTTTATAAATTAAAAACATAGATGTTTCATTTATTAATTTTAAATTAATTTCCATTTTCAAAACCAAAAGGCAGGTTTTTAAATTGTAAAACTTATCAAAATATTGACATGTGTTTATGTTAAATTTAAATGTAAAATTACTTATAATGACCTACATTGTATTAAATGATAAAAATATAATGTAATTATACTTCTAAATCTTTAAAATTAAAATTTATCACAACAAATTATTTTGATTAAGAGTTTTGTTTTCAATTAAAACATAGTATTTTTCACAATTCAAAAAAATATAAAAGTTATCAAAAATGTACCAAAAATTTATCCAAACTAAATTTAAATGTCCCTATTCGAAAAAAGAATTTAATTTCATTAAATTGAGTATATATAAGTTTCAAATATTTTTTTTAAAAAAGGTTGTTCTTTAAAAGGCTGTAAAATTTCAATTTTTGTAATATACTACTTTTATATGAAAAAATAAATTCGTTCTTATATTAAGTCTAAGAAACTCATAATATGGATGTTAAAATTATATAGAGTATATAATATTAAAAATTATGTTAATATTATTCAAAACATCCTTTTGAACGGCTAGTTTGGTAAGTTGTGGTGTGCTCGAACTCAGTGTTGAGTGTAGCATAAGTTATTGATTTACATTACCGAGATAAAGTACAATGAAATCTTGGGGTTCTAAACCATTTTATGTTCTAGAATATAATTTCTAGAAGACATAATCATATACCATTCTATTCATGGTTATAGTCACTAGACTACTATCAATAATATGTTCATGTACTGAAGAAGATGGAAGGATATGTTATTAGTATTTAGAGGATATGATGTGGACATTATAATGGGTAATATTTTTAGAGACCCAAAGCTTGAAATACATGGAAATTGAATTAATTTTGAGAAATACTTAATACATAATAAAAATAGACACCCAAGGACCGTAATAGATTAGTGTCTTTGGAAACTCAGAACAAAATATTCTAATCAACGTGAAAGATCTTCAACATCTCCCTTAAAGTTCGTCCATTTTTTTTCTTACCTAAAACCATTATTTAAATCATTTTGAAAATTAAATATAAAAATGTGAGCTCAAATTCTCAATAAGGGTAGACAAGGAGAACATCAAACAATTCATAAAAATTTGAACGTAAAAACATGAACATAAAACATGAGTAATGACATAAATCTTGCTAGTACATAAGGCATAGATCAGAAAGGAACATTAATCATGATAAAATGTCCTAGGAATAAAACATGTAATTGTGGAAAAACATTACACACATTATATGATTTCCATATTAGCCAATACATTACTTCCAAGACGATCATAGTGAACACCGTCCATTTTTGAACCGGGTTTACTTTTCATTCTAGTCCAGTATTACTGAACCAGATTTACCTTCCATTTCAGCCTTGTTTATCTCATGAGATATAAATCATTACCCAATGCATTAGAGGAAGATATTGGTCCCACCAATATCATATTAAAATCATTCTTATTTGTTCCCCAAAACAATCCTAAATCATTCATCATAACCGAAAGAATAAAATGGGTTTCATAAACATCATCCCTTCGTAACATAATCAATATAATGCAAATGGATATTATTTCATCATAAGAAAAATAAAACCATTTAAATAATAGGTATATTATACTTGAAACATAATCATACTAAATAATTACATCTTATATTCCAAAATTTTTTGATAAAACACTTGAAATGAATTCTTGAGGAAAATATCCTTTCTTATTCAAAATCATTTTCTTTTCAGAAAATGCCAGGTAATTTTAAAAGAAAAGGATTTTGTGGAAAATAATCATGAAATATGGTAGAGTAATAATCATGAAAATGAGGTGTTATGAAACCATAAAAATCAATTCATTCCGTATAAGTTAAAAAACATTCTCCTCATACTTTTGTCGGAAAAGTCAAAAAGTACCGTGTATGGTAAACCAAAGAAAGATTCCTTCCATACAATGTGGTAAAAGTCAACAAAGGCTTAAAATGCCTTTAAACATACATGGAATAATATTAATCACTTTATGAAAACATTTTTATAAAACATTGACTTGGATGATAAATATAACCCTAGTAAATACTTACTAATAAACAATCTTGGATAGAAACACGATTGCAAAAGTTACCCCTTACCTTATGTCTAATTTCCTCCATATGTGTTTAAGACTCCTATATAGTGGGTTTAAACATATTATTTACTTATAATAGAACAAAAATTGTATTTATGATATCATATATGATTGACTTGTGAATATATATTACCATATAATTTGTCAATTCCATGTTAAAGCAACGTTTTGGGTAAACTCATTTCATTTATCATACGTGTTTTCACTTGTAATTATTTATATGATTACTTGGATCATGATTACGTACTTCCAGAATCTATAACATGAATAATATATAATATATATTAAGAATATATATATATATATATAATAGATTGATAAATGGAATGAAATACACCGTTCATGGAGACGGTAGGCCGTACATACACATGAACGATGTTTTCATTTCCTTATTATATTAAATGGAAGTAAATGACCTATATATATAAACAAATATAGTTGCATTATTATTTCATATATTTCATTATTACTTATTATATATAATTTGTAATCATTATTGAATGGTTAATATGGAGAATGAATCTCATCGCATCGTGGAGACGATAATCTGTACGTACGCACGAGCGATGATATCGTTCCCATAATTGTTGAATGGAATTAGAGTGGATGTTATAATATCTAATAATTATTATTATGTTATAATAATCATATATAGTTATTATTTCCAGTATTATACCCATCCAAGTAAGGGGGTGGTGAAAAAATAGATTACATCACGATGTGGAGATGGTAAGTCATACGTACGCACCCACAGTGATTTCATTTTTCGTAGGATGGATAGAAAGTGAAATAGGGTTGTTTAATATTTATAATGACATATCAGTATATTATTGATACTTATGTTATTAATTTATAATGAATCAAATAAATATGAGAAAGTATAATGTGAAATAAAATTGAAACAATCGGTAATAGATATTAACTCTTCTTTGACGCACCTATTCTAAACCTCCTATTAGGGCACTAAAGCTAGTCTTTGAAGAAAACCAGGATGTCTAGTATGTTTCTAAGGAAGTTAAGAAGAGAAATTTATAGTAATTTTCCGCACGTGAAGGCTCAGAATGTTGTGAATATGAGAGGGAGGAGGTTCCCTTTTGTAAGAGAGGGGAGGATCACTTTTGGAAACCTCCAAAATATTAATTTATAATATACTCAAACCCCACCTAAAAACCTTAAAAATGAATAAAATTTGTAGATGTGATGAGATAGGGTTGTAATCTAATCAAAAAATAAAATTTAGACATGTTGGGTATTTATTGTAAACATTATCAACTTGATTAATCTTTATTTAAACTATTTAATTTTATTTGTGGTAATAATATTATAAATTTAAATTTATTATAAATATTTATGTATGTGTTGAAAATTGACCATAATTAGATAAATTATGACATTTTATACAATATAGATTTCAATTTATAATTTTTAAATATTTTTGTGACTTTTAAAAAATTTAATAATATGTTATTTTTGTAAAATAACAATAGTTTCAATTTTGACCCTATTCATTTATTTTAATTTAAATAAAATCCAAATAGCGGATATATTCAAATAAAAAATATTTAATAGATTCATAAAATGTCTTATGTATATATAAAATTAATGGAGCATAATAAATAGTTCATATAATATTTATTTTAATAATTTAAATACCATTTATTTGATATTTCAATCAATAAAATAATTTCTTCATCACTATTGTGTCACCATTAATGATAATTATTTAATCCCTAAAGTTCTAAATAAATTCAAATTAATCAGAAAATTTTATTAGAATTACATTGAATATTTATGTTAGAAGTTTTATGATGTTTATCACTAAATTAAAATTATTACACTTATAAGATATAAGGGAGTGACATGTTGTCACTTTCTTTGGTTTTAATAATAATTACATCCTTTTCATGGTACAAAGTCGATGAAATGAATATATTATGACCAATATGTGATATGGTTCTACTTTTATTCATCCAATGGAATTTTTTCAGGTGTTAGGGAAATTTTATGATATTATTTTACCCTTATTTACCTGATTTAACTTTAACTGTAGTAAATAAAATTTACCGTAATTACAATTCCTAATGTCTGAAAATTAAAAATATCCTATTAACATAATTTGGACCTACTGATTCCAAATATGTAAAATATTTTTCAAAATTAAAAACCCGAAAGTTGCATTATTTAATTTAAAATTAATCTTGCTGTTGAGAAAACATTTTTAAAAGTGAAAGCATTGCCAAACATTGAAATGTTTTTACCTATGAATTCAATATAAATTTAATGATAAAGACTTAAATTATATTAAATGGTAAAAATATATTCTATTTATACTTTAATACTATTCAATATTATAAGTTAACTATATATATTATCTTGATGAATAAAGTTGTTTTTAATTAAAATTTAGCGTATTTTGACTATTCATCAAAATAAAAAGTTAACATAAAAATATTAAAAAATTATCGAAAGTAAATTTTTATATAATTATTGCAATGAATAAGTTTATTTTGTCAAATTTAACTCATAAAAATGTCAAAAACAAGATTTAATGTTGGTGCGCCATCAAAAGTCGGCAAAAGTGCATTTTTGGAAAAATACTTATTTTACCCAAAAAATTTGTTTTGTTCTCATACCATGTTCTAGAATATGTGTCAGATTAAAGATAATTTTATAAAATTCAAAATGTGGTTAATACTATTCATATTGGATAGTTCATAATAATATTATAACAATATATCATTCTTTAGAGAAACTCGGTATTGCATACAACATAAGCTATTGAGGAAGGTCGCTCTTGTGTGTAACATAGTTCAAGAATAGTGTTTCTGTATACTAAAATATAATATGGTGTTTCTAATAGTGAAATCTAATCTTGGTGTAGCATATAACATAAGAAATAAATGAAATTAAAAATAAATTTTCTCATAAAATCATGGGGTATTACATTCTACCCCCCTTAAAATAAATTTCGCCCTCGAAATTCATCGGGGTTATAAATGGTTTACTTCTTGAAAGTTTCATTCATAGAAACCCAAATTGTTAAAAGGAATAGTAAAAGTTAATTTAAAGAACTAAAGTATGAAATGTAATGGTTACCCAAATTAACTCTTTACTGGGTTTCCACATAAGAGAACATAGGTGAAAATATGGACATGAAAGAGAAATCGAACCAGTATGTTCTGATGGAGAGGGGTAGAGAACATGGATATGAAAAATCCAAAAATCACAAAGTCATAAATTTTTGATGATCTAAGGTACCATCTGATTCATCAGATATGATGGCACTACGACAACATTTTTTGTTTCCAAGATCATTTCCCTAAAGATGATGAATTTTTTCATAAGGATAAATACTTACTTGATTTCAATGTAATATCACCATTGGTCATTCCATGAACAATTTCCACCTCCTCTCTTATTTAATGAATAGAAGTTGAATTTCTCATTCTTGATGTATTAGCAGATCATGCGATAGATTGATAGGTCATTCAATCTGTCTCTATCGGAAAAAACATTAGCAGAAGATATTAAATATAGATAAGTCCATCTATGGTGAGGTTAATCATATATGGTTCCATAAATAGACTTATACTTCATATGTCATGACAAATAATAAAATAAAACAAATTTATACAAACTAGGGACTTCCTGTAGGCCAGTGGTAGGTGATAAAGTCTTGTCGCACTTTGGTTGTGTGTTCAATTCCAGCATCTTTGTCGGACGAGACGGGTTATCGCTATCCAACTGGTTGTCCTTTTTCAAAAACTATAATATTATAACATTTCATAAATAATATCAAAAAGTTATAGCCTTAAACAATAGTATCTCATGTCTAACTTAATCTATTCCAATCTTTATGCCTATCCAAAATACATCTGTCTAATCTCATAGTATAAAGAAAATGATTACAAGAGAGGTCATATACAAAGCATGTGATTACCATCATTTATACCCCACATATCATAAGATATATATTGTTGGTCAAATTCTAAACATTCAAATACCTTAATCATGTATTATATTGAAACATGAATTACCATCGAACCTTAGTGAAAACATGAATGCTGTCAAAAGGTAATTATTTCCACATACCCAAATCCCAAAAATTCTATATACTCAAACCATAATGTCAATTTTTCCTTACATCAGTCAGGAGGTCATTAATAATATAAAACATATTATTATCTTCATATCCCTTCATTATGCGCATATAATCATCTTTCCAAAAACATTTCAATCACTTTTCATGGTCACCGGTAACACATAAATATTGAAAACCACAATAAACCAATACATAGATATTTCAATATTCCACGATTCTATAAAGGAGATTCCACAACACTATTTTGGAATCCCATTATATAAAGACTTAATCATTCCACCACTTCATTGTCATATTCAACATCACCAATAGTGATCACATGTGACTTCTCTTTTTCCTTTTACTTAAGAGGTTGTTGATGTCGATCATCATTAACCCTTAGATTAGGGAATTTGTTATCATAATGCCGCATTTCCTTGCACTTGTAGCATTGAAGTGTTGGTAGTGCGTTCTTTGTAGTATTTTCTATATTCACATCATTAGCTACATTTTTTCCATTACTTCTACACTCAGCAAATCGATGAACTTTTTCCCACAATTAAAACATTTTCTAGTCCCTTTAAGACAATATACACCATGCTTTTTTCTACACATTGAGAATAACGAAACATTCATATTCTTTTCACCATTTTCTTGAGATTTTTCCTTGAACTCCATATTTTGTTTCTTGTCAAACCCATGAGATGGATATGTAACACCAACTTCTAGTTCTATCTTGATTGCACAACACACAATTTTTTCATAGCTACTAATGACTTTTATAGGTAATGCCCTTCGAAGACTTCGTTTTAAGCCACTAAATAATCGATCAACTTTACTTTTAGGTTGGATGATAAATCCAGATGCATACCTTACAAGCCTTGTAAAATTCCCCTCATATATACCAACAGATTCATCATCCTTTTTTTAATCTCAAGGAAATCCTTTTCTATCTTTTTTCGAAGAATACAAGGGAAGTACTTATTGAAAGAATGGTTCGTGAACTCGTCCAATTCTGTGGATATAATTTCATCTCGGGGCCTTGTATTCTTAATTAGAGTCCTCCAGTAGTATGATTCACATTCTAAATAGTAAACATCCAAAATGAAATTTTTATGTTCTGAACAACGAATTATGGAAAATATCTTTTCCATGGTACAGATCCATTGTTCAACATCAAGTGGATCAGAAGGCCCACTAAAAGGAGGTGGACGTTGCCTCATGAAGTACTCAATAGAATATTGTTCCTTTCCCTTCTCATTTAGAAGTCAAAGATGATTCATAGCTTGTGTGTTTATATAAATAATATTTTTCACTCCATTTACCATAACATTTTATTGTTCAGAAGTACAATCATTGTATTTCCCATTGCATTGATCATTAACATGGTTCCTTCGGGTTCCGACCATTATCTAAAACCCAAAAAAGAATAGCATTAGAGGAAAAATAATATTAGGAAAGCAACATAATCAAGGGGAGTACTTTCAAATCTATAACATCATAGGTTTAATATGAGTTTATTAATGATAATTATAATAATTCTTGGACTACAACCTATACTTATACATATCCTTATGGACTTCCCTAGACATACCTTGAAATATCTTGAAGGATATCACTAATGATTTATCATCCTAGTTTCAAAAGCTTAACTAAACCTTTCCTCAGATACCAACTGTAGAGACCCAAAGTTTGACATACATGGAAATTAAATCACTTTTTCAAAATACTTAATACATAAAAATAATAGACATCCAAGAACCGTAATAGTTTAGTGTCTTTGGAAATTCGTCAGAAAATATTCTAATCATAGTGAATGATCTTCAACATCTCCCATAAAGTTCTGACCCTTTTTTTCTTTCCTAAAACCTTTATTTAAATCCTAGGGAAAAGAAAAAATAAAAAGGGTGAGCAGAAATGCTCAGTAAGGGTAAACATGGGGAGAATCAAACAGTCCACAAACACTTGAATGTAAAAACATGAACATAAAACATGAGTAATGACATAAATCATGGTAGTACATATGGCATAGATAAAAAAGAAACATTAATCATGATAAAATATCATGGTAACAAAACATTTAATTGTGGGAAACCATTAATTACATGATATTATTTCCATAGTAGATAATTCAATGCTTCTAAGACAATCATTGTCGACAAAGTCCATTACTGAACCTTGTTTACTTGTCGTTCTAGCCCCGTGTTACTAAACTGGATTTAAATTACATTTCAGCTATTTCTATCTTTTGAAATATAAATCAATACCCAATGAATTGGATTGATATATTGGTCCCACCCATCTCATATTGAAATCATTTTTACATTTGCCACAAAACAATCGTAAATCACTCATCATAACCCACTGAATAAAATGGGTTTCATAAACATCTTTCCTTCATAACATAATCCATATAATACAAATAGATATCATTTCAACATAAGAAAAATCAACCATGTAAATAATAGATACATTACACTTAAAACATAATCATACGATATAATGTCATCTTATATTGGAATTTTTTTTGATAAAACACTTGAAATGAATTTTGAGGAAAATATCCATTCTTCTTTAAAATAATGTTATTTTCACAAAATTCCATTTAATTTAAAAAAAGGATTTTGTTGAAAATAATCATGAAATTAGGTAGAGGAATCTTCATGAAAATAAGGTGTTATGAAACTGTAAAAATAGATTCATTCCATTTAAGTTAAAAAATCATTCTCCTCGTACTTTTGCTGGAAAAGTCAAAAACTACCTTGTATGGTAAAAAAAGAAAGATTCCTTCCATACAATGTGGTAAAAGACAAAAAAGGGTTAAAATTAATTTAAACATAAATGGATGAATATTAAGCACTTTATAAAAACATTTTCATAAAATATTGACATGGATGATTATTATATCCCAAGTAAGTACTTGCGAATAAACAATCTCGGATAGAAACGAGATTGGATAGTTACCCCTTACCTTTTGTCCAATTTCATCTGTATCTGTCGGAGAATCTTATATAAGGGGTTTAAATATATTATTAACTTCTAATTGAAACATAATTATATTTATGATATCATATATTATCCAATAATTAATTTATAATACCCTTTCATTTGTCAATTCTATGTTAAAGCAGTGTTTTGGGTCAAATCGTTTCATTTATCGTACATGTTTTGACTTGTAATTATTCATATGATTAATTAGATCATGATTACTTACATCTATAATATTAAACATGACTTATATATAATATATATTTATAATATATATATAATAGATCGATAAATGGAATGAAATACACCGTTCATGGAGACGGTAGGTCGTACGTACGCATGCACGATGTTTTCGTTTCCCTATTAAATTGAATTGAAGTAAATGACACATATATATATATATATATATATAAATCCAGTTGCATTATTATGTCATATATTTCATGATTTACTATTATATATACTTTATAATAATTCCATAATGGTTAACATGGAGAATGAATCACATCGCATCGTACAGATTGTAATCCGTACGTACGCACGAGCGATGATATCGTTCCCATAATTATTGAATAGAATTGGAGTGGATGATGGTATAATATTTCGAAATTAGTATTATGTTATAATAATCATATATAGTTGTTACTTTCACCATTATACCCATCCAAGGAAGGTGGTGATGGAAAACAGATTACGCCACCATGTGGAGACGGTTAGTCGTTTGTATGCACACGCAGTGATTTCATTTTTTGTAGGATGGATAGAAGGTGAAATGAGGTTGTTTCATATTTATAATAAAATATCAGTATATGAGAGAAAATTATGTTATTACTTTATAATGAATCATATAAATAATAGGAAGTATATGAAGAAATAATTTTGAAATAATTGGAAAAGGATATTACCTCTTCTTCGATGCGCCTCTTTTAAACCTCCTCTAAAGGCACTAAAGTTGGTCTTTGAAGTAAACGAGGACCTATAGTATGTTTCTAGGGATGTTTAGAAGAGAAATGGATAGGGTATGTCCGAGCTTGAAGGCTCCAAATTTTGTGAAAATACAGCTAGGAGGATCCCTTTTATAAGTGAGGAGAGGATCACTTTTGGAAACCTCGAAAATATTAATTTACAATAAACTCAAACCCCACCTAGAAACCTAAAAAATGGCTCAAATTAGAATATTATATTATATAGGGTTGTAATCTCATCATCCAATAAAATTTATACATGTTGGGAATTTATTGTAAACCTTATCAACTTGATTTATCCTTATTTAATCTGTTTAATTTTAATTGTTGTAATAATATTCTAAATTTTAAATTTTTATAAATATTTATTTATGTGTTGTGAATTTTACATAATTGGATACTTTATGACATTGTCAACCATATAAATTTCAATTTATAATTTTTAAATATATTTGTAATTTTTAAACAATTTAGTAATATGTTATTTTAAAAAAATAACAATAGATTCAATTTTAAGCACTATTCATTTATTTGAATTTAAAAAAAATACACACAGAGGATATATTTGAACCAAAATATTTAATAGATTCATTGAATGTAATATTTATCTGGAAATTTTTTTGATTACATTGAATAGTGCATATAATATTTATTTTAATATTTTTAAAACCATTTAATTAATATTTCAATCAATAAAATAATTTCTACATCACTATTGTGTCATAATTAATGATACTTATTTAACCCCTAAAAATTATAAATAAGTTCACCTGAGGTATATAATTATATTTACTTTCTTGTGATTATTTATTTTCGATGTTTTATGATGTTTATCACTAATGTAAAATTATTACACTTATAAGATATAAGAGATTGACATGTTGTCAATTTCTTTGGATTTAATAATAATTACACCCCTTTCATGGTCAAAAGTACATGAAATTAATCTATTCCAACCCTTAGATTATATTGGTCAGCTTTTATTCATCCAATATAATTTTAGTAGGTTTTAGGATAATTTTATAATCTTATTTTTACACTTAATTACCTGATTTACCTTTAACAGTAGTAAATAAAATTTATCATAGTTACTATTCATAATGTCTAAAAACTATAAGGTGGATTATTAACATAATTTTAACATAATTATTCCAAATATAGAATCCATTTTTAAAAATTCAAAACATGAAAGTTGCAGTATTTAATTTAAAATTAATCCTGCTGTTGAGAAAATGTGTTTTAAAAGTAAAAACATTTCAAAAGATTGAAAGGTTTTTACCTAAGAATTCAATATAAAATTAATGATAATGACTTAAATTATATTTAATTGTAAAAATATATTATATTTATACTTTAAAACCAATCAATATTATAATTTAATCATATAAATTATCTTGATGAAAAATGTTGTTTTTAATTTAAATGTAGCATATTTTTACTATTCATCAAAATATGAAATTTGACAGAAAAATATTAAAAACTTATCTAAAGTAAATTTTTATATAATCCTCACAATGAACAAGTTTATTTTGTCAAATTTAACTCATAAATGTGTCACAAATTAGATTTAATGTGGGTGCGCCACCAAAAGGCGGCGAAACTGCATTTTTTTAAAAATACTTATTTTACCCAAAAATTTTATTTTGTTCTCATACCATGTTCTAGAATATGTGTTAGATGAATGATAATATTAAAAAATTAAAAATTTGGTTAATACTATTCATAACGGCTAATTAATAGTAATATTAAAACAATATATCATTGTTTAGTGAAACTCAGTATTGAGTACAACACAAGCTATTGAGAAAGGTCGCTCTTGCATGCAACAAAAACCATGACTAGTGTTTGCGTATACTACAAGATAATATGGGGTTGCATATAGCGCAAGCTAATATTTGTGTAGTGTACAACACAAGACACTAAGGAAATTCAAAATAATATTTCTAATTAAATCTAGGGGTGATACGATATTGATTATAGTTTCAAATATGAAAAATAAGAAATGTGATTTAAATATAATTTGTTTTTTCATAAAACATGGTGAAAATAATTAGAATAGTTCCAAAATATTCACCATATAAGATGGGATAAAAAAATTAGACTATATAACTACATAAAAGGTTTTAAGGAATTTTTTTGGATTAAGAAGTTATTTTTTGAACATGGGTTGGTTTTCATCATTTTTTGATCAATTGAGCTTTAATGAAACAATATTATAGTTATTTATCATTCTGAGGAACCCTGGTCTCATTGAATGACCAAATATATCCTTTGAAAAATGAAGTTGAGAGTGGTGATAAAGTGATATGTTGGGTGATTATAAATAAAAATCTGGTGACACTTTAAAAAAATAATAATCATAGTAAAATATAGATATTAATGTAGAATCTATTGGTATTTGATTCATATAATATTGGACGTAATGGTTATGAAATGTATCATCAGTTTATAATAATGAAAATCTCCATTTATCATTCATTCATCTGTATTTGTTTATATTAAATGAAAAATGGAATGATAATACCCGCTCAATGAAAAACATTGAGTTATCCCTAATTGATGATCATAAAAAATTGTTGTTGATTGTGGTGATATTTTATGATTAGAATAAGTAGTTTCATATATTCAATACTGTGATTTGTATACAATATAAACAACAAAATCATGAGATAATAAGTTAATCCCTATTATCTATACTAGCCATCACAAATATATCACATAGAATATCATACAGTAAATTATTCATACTAAAAATCTCCATTACCTATGATTGATGAGATACATAAGATGACAACCTTTATACTTTGATAGATTTACTACGCAAACTGTGAGGCTTATCATACCATGGGTGGTTGGGTATTTTGTTAATCAGGTATTTGGATATAGCTCGACCAATACAGTAAATTTCAAATTAGATGTTAATAAAATTACTTCAGACCCTCTATTGAATTATAATATGATAATCTATGTCCATTCATAGCTGAGTGACATGTGATGTTCTCAACAACATGAATAAATGACACATGATTTATTTATTCAATGTGGTCATTCTATTTTAGATAATCAAGAATGTATGAGTTGGACAGTACATGATCGACACGTTCCATGTCTAGTTCACTCATGAATTCATGGAAAAATATACTATATAAAAATTTATACAATGAATATACAAAAATTTTATTCTGAGAATTTTCATTTATATATATTATTTCATTTTATCGAGATCAAGCTAGACCCCAATATAGCTTGGGTGGAAATGACATTTCTTTAGAGGTTTCTATGTTCATAAAAATGTCCATTTGTGAATTCATAACTTTTTTCAATTCTATAAAGGCCCAAATGGTCATACATAAGGTAATGGAAAGATGATTAATCCTTTTTACAAAGTGTTTTCCTGAATTTATAGATAGATTATAGTAATATTATAAAAAAACATTTGGATAAATTTATAAAGAGATGTGATTATTTTCATTATATATATAATTATTTTTTAAAATTGAGAGATTTTCAGAAAATATTCACTAATGTATAAGACACATTGTGTTGATGGTCACCAGTCCGTGGTGATGTTTTTTTGGTGTATTACACACTATCATGGTGCGTGATAGAAAAATATTTCATACCAATAAGCCAACTCTTCCATTTTGATTATCATATTTGTGCTTCGAATATAAACACATTGTTCAATGACATGTAAACCGAATGAAAAATGTTAAATGGATTCAAATGATTTGAATAAACAATGAAGGGGAGACAAGGAAATTGGTTTTTTCATAATGAATTGAATGCTATGAACTTACAATTGGATTATGAATTTGATGCATGAATCCTATTAAAGGGGATCTTATCATTTCACTAAGGTAGAAAATACAGTCAATATTATTATCAAATTTCCAAAACACTAAAAATACCACTTTTCATTTTGATTCAATGAATGGGGCCTAACACATCATTTGGAGAAAGAAGGTTTTTATGGAGTTTTATGTGATTTATTTGGTTTTTAGAAACCATCCAAGGTAGAATCCATTGATTAATTGTTTATAAAATTTTATAAACACATTCCTAATGATGATCAAAATCTTTTTTGGTGAGGTGTGCATATATTATCATTTTAAAAAAATTCTATTGTATTATCTCCAAAAGAACTTGGGTTTGTATTTCTTGTTTTCTTATGCTACTAGTTGATATAATGATGTCCCATGAAGTCCATCAAATATGTAGTGCATTCAAGTGGATAAAATATATATAACAACCAGTAACACGAAAAATATAAAATTATATCTTAAATAAAAATATATTAAAAAATATTCTATAATTATATAATTATTAATTCCTATCAATTATTTGAAGTGACCAACAACAGATATCTCTATTAGTTAATATTTTAGATTAATACTCTTTGAGAATTTTCTGGTTTATGTATTTCACATTCATTGAAATATATATTGGTTCCATGAAATTATAAACAAGTGTTATATAATGCTGAATAAAAATTATTTTATGAAACATAATTCAATAAGTAATAAAAGATATATCTATAAATTTTATTCGAATAATAAAATGAAAAAAATTGAAATATACTTACATGGAAAATTATTGAATTTTTTATTAAAACACTCTCACCATGAATAATATCCAAGTCATCTTTATAAAATATAATGAATGTATAATCTCACCCATATATTTCATTATTCAACTAAAATTAAAATTATTCCTCTAACATGAATGCATTCATAGATAATTTTATCATCTTTTTGGTAAATCTAGGATTTTCTAAATTTTAAACAATTTTTTCATGTTAAACAATTTTTTAAAATTTTAATATTCATTTAAAAAGTAAATGTAAGAAATAATTTTAGGTAATTTTAATGAAAATTAAGTTAAAAAGATAAATACGATAAGTGAATAAATCATTATTTATCTAACAAGACTATTTTTTTATGTAAAAAATGTTCAAGAATTTTTTATCTATGGTCACATCCTTAGTAGGTAATGAAACTCGAGATGATGGATAAATAATATCATTTTTCATTACTCATAGTTGATTTGAGTACATAATCAAATAATCTAAATATTCATCCAGATGATATAAAATTTAGTATTTTATAATTTGATAATTGGGATTCTCAATATGTATCTCACAAAACAAAAATGATTCAAAAATAGGAGGTGGAGGTGTAGGATGTGAAGACCAATTTGGACATGTCAATCTCGACATATATATATATACATGGACTATATATATGATCTAATATTTTCATCTATCAAATGATCCATCTCTAAAAATATTCCATTTAATGAATATATTTATCCATATTATTTTCTAGTAAAGTACATCCCCTATTTTATTCTTATCTCATCAATTTTTTATGGATAGCAGGAGGAGAGGGAGGGGTTTACAAAAAATATTCCTAGAAATTATATTGCTCTCTTCATTACATAATTTTTTCAGAAATCATTTATTCCAATATTAACAAATACCCTCCTTTTGAAAATGACTGTGGGTGTACAATCTATACCTCTATCTCTTAGTGAGATTTCATGGATACATGTGAAATAATAATAAATGAATTAAACATCAAGTTATTACCCAATATTGGTGAATATTAATATTAGAAATGATAATTAACTTACATAATATTCCTCCTATAATTGGATCTAAAGAAATATATTTCATTTATATTTATCTAAACACTCATATTTAGGTCTTAGATTTTCATTTTTTTTATTATTAAAATGTAATTTGAAGTTAATTATGATTTAAAATACATAAATATAGTTTTATTTTAAAAAAAAACAACCATCGCTTACTAATCTCTTTTTTATCAAATATGATAAAGTTTAATTGAGATCGAATGGATAAAATGTTATATGATATACAAGAATGTGAAGGTTTTCAGAAATTTTTAATCCCATATGTTACAACATTGGGTATATTTTCTTTGATGATGATGAAAACCCAAAAATAACTGGTTCATTAGAAGTAGGGTTTTTTGTTTTGAAAATAAAATCTATAAAATCTATAAAATAGGAAAAATTTATTTGTTAATATAATTATGTTAGGTATATTTATATAAATATACACTCCCAAACATTAATAGATATACCTTTTTTTAGAAGGTGGACATTTGGCCAAAAGACCAAAGCAGTTTTATTTGCAAAAAGATAGGAAAGGTTGCATGAGTCGAAAAGACGGTATCAAATTACAATCTTTAACATGCAATGGAATTGGGTTTTTTGGGAGCTCCTCCATCCAGGTTATGACCAGATCAATTCCTTTGTTGGCGAGAGCATCCACAACCATATTTGATTCTTGATAAGTATGTGTTGTAATGTGTTGATGTCATGGAGATATAGAAGACAATTCATCCATCGTGTAGTAAGCGGCCAAGCAAGATGAAAATCCCCCTCCCAAATGGCTTGCACAAGAGTAGTAGAATCACTTTCAATCCAAAAGTCATTCCACCCATGGATAAAAGCAAAAGCAATGTCATAAATCACACTCAGCATCTCAGCTTTCAGAGAGGCTACAGTACCACAACCTCCAAAAAAGAACCCAACGATGTGACCAAGATGATTTATGAAGACGGCGCCACACCCCGCGGGTCCTGGATTACCTTTAGAGGCTCCATCCACATTTATTATAAACAAAACTGGAAGAGGAGGTCTCCATAAAACCTCATAAGTGCATTTAGGTTGTGTGAAAAAGGCATCAACTCAAAGACGTCTAAGGATCATAAAGTCTGCCATAGAGTTGTTGAATTTTCCATTATGAATCGACACATCTTCCTGAATTGCGATGAGAATTCTCATTTTACCTGCATTAATTGTTTGTGAGTAGTTGTTGTGAATAATTATATCTTTATCATACCAAATCACATGAAACAGCTCTGCAACCCTAATAAGGAACAAGTTTTTAATTTTTTGTGAGTTATACATAGAAACACAACGATTAAGCTGCTCATTAATAGAGTTATGAACCGGCCATTTGTAAGAAAAAGTGTCCAAAATATAGTTCCAAAGAGCAGTGGCAGTAGTGCAAGATAGAAATAAGTATCAAAATTATCTGAACTCATATTTTCATGGAAGTGAATTATTTTTAGAAATAATTTTGACATTATTTAGAATACAAATAAAAAATAAATGTTATGTCATTTAATATTGTTGAAATAAAAAATTCTACACCTGAAAATGTGGAATATAAAGAATTAGTCATGGTGAAATGATGATGTATATCCTTTTTAATGAAAAAATATACATAAATATGACTAATATAATAAATAATTAAATTATTAGAGAATATATTATCTTTTATAGATATTAATATTGAACTAAAATATTAATGTTTTTCTAGATGTATAAGGTAAACCATAAATTATAAAAAAAATAAGTATATTTATATGAATTATTGATAGATTAATAGAATATCTTTTTATATTACTTTTACATGATCATTCCATATAACATGGACCATGTTTTCATTTTAGTTTTCATTATCCTTTCAAAATAATTTAATAGATGGTAGAATCATACCCAAGTTCACAAAATTATCAACATTCTCATTCTCAAAAGATGTTTTTTCTTTTAAAGTTATATACCTTCATTTATTTGATCAATCTGAAAACTATGAAATCAGTTTATAAATCATCACCATAATAAATTGTTCCTCTTTAGAACTAAATCTTTTCATGTAATTAAATGTAATCTAAAAATCATCATGTTTTCAGTACTGTTATATTTAAATTATTTAGACATAAATTCTGGTACTCAAAATTTAATACAATAAATTTCACATATATCTTCAAATAATACAAAATACATAGCTGATATTGAAAATATTTTTTTTTATCATTTTTACTCATAATATTCATTTATTTAGAGACACCCATTACTCTATTTTTAAAATTATTATTTTTTGAATTATTTTTTATATAAAATGTAGAAATATTATTTTAATAATAAGACCACGTGGTAACATTAAAAAATAGTCCCATATGTAACCATTTTCAAATTTTATGATTTATATGAATCGTTTCTTCCATTCCTCTTAAAACATGATACAAAATTGTTTATCTGTATTCACTAACAACTTGTCATTTCATTTCAGATGGCATAATTTAAATCAAGAAATATGTAATATAAGATCTGGTTGAACAACAACTTTTATTTCTGAAAACTATAAATTGACTTATTTTATCTCATTACATACCATAAACCATAATTTTAATCCATGAAACAACTTTCCTAAACTTTTAACTCCAAAATTGTGAGATGTAAGGACACCAATAAGCTCCACCTCACATAAGTAGTCAGTAAGATAATTAGAAAACTCTTCATATAATTTTTTTAAACATAAAGGTGATCAGTCAATGTTAATTTTTGAATAACCCCTTAAAAATTTTCTTATATTATTTAAAAGAAAAAAAATCAATGTAAATACACTCTTCTACTTAAACTTATCTCTCAAACCAAATTAATCCTTTTATATTCAATAAAATAAAAAACAATGTTGAAAAATAAATTTTTAGTTGAACATTTGTAATGAAAGATTCATTTTCCAACAATATTTATAAATTTGGATGCATATTCAGAATATGGAAATGAAAAGTAACAAAACATGATTAAATAATTTTAAAACAAAATGAAAATTTTACATGTAGTGTAACCAATGGTTATTATTATATAAATATATAAAAACCATGACACTGTATTCTTATTAACATTAAGTTCATCAATAATACAAGTTTTTAATATTTTTATATCAAAAATAAGTTAATTTAATACAATGTAAATATTTATAAAAATTGATTTTCCGTATCTCAAATTAGGTATAAAAAGACACTGGTAAGTGCATTATTTTCCCCTCTATAGTGGGAGATGACTTTATATATTTTCCCATAGATATTAAGTCAAATACTTCATACATTATTTATTTATCCCATTATTTTATAAATTTAACTTTTTTTAATAAATTATTAAATATTTGTTTTTCAGGATGCATAACATAAATTCAATATGTTATCTTTAGATATCTCTAATAAAATAAATTGAAAAAAAGGGATTATTTATTTAAAGTATTCTCTTCATTAGGCAATATTTTTCTTCTTACCATATATAATATCAGTGCATCTCATATTTTCAAAATATTAATCATATCACAATGGTTATGGTCAAAAATCATACAAATGTAATATATTAATTAAATTTGATCTTCAATGACGGTGATCCATTAATTAAAATCTACAATAACTCTTGTAACCTATCATTTTCACTTTACAAAGTAGTTAATATAAATCCCATTTTCCTAAAATATCACAGTGTGTGAAAAAAAGATATTTTATCCAGGGTTAATAATATAGTTTTAGTAGAAATAAAGTGTTACCTATTGATATAAGTTCTCAACAATTAATTTCCACTTATGTATGAGAATAAGGTGATTTGGTTTAGCGGGTTTAGAAAATAAAGTGAATGCAGTATAAAAACATGATTAAATTGTAGAAATATGAAAAGTTTTTATTTATATGTTAGTTTATAAATGATTGGGATAAGATTTTTTATCTATTAATAATTATATCCTAGTCTTCCATGGTTGTATATTATTCTTATTAACTAATAAATGGGGGGTTACCCATACACATTATCTCTCAACCTTGGTTTAATTGATTTGTTGGGGATTAAATTAGAATTATGTATTAATATTATAACTTCGTTTCTATGTATGAAAGTTATAGGGTAAATCAATTCTTGTTTAGTCAGTTAATTCTGAATGGGTTCATCTAATTCCCATCAAATCAGACAGTGATGACTTCTCATTATACACATACCTATAGTCACTCAGAACATCCACACTCATCAAATTATATTTCATCATATATAAGATAAACTATATATAATTAGATGATGAATCATTAAAAAAATTATTATAAAAAACCTAAATATATCAGACCCAATCATTTTAAAAAAAATAAACTATTATGCAAAAGACATTATTTTAGAAAGACATATATTTTTTTCTAATTGTGGTATGTGAAGGATCCATTAAAATAAAACATACTTACCATCCCCAATAACTGATGATTTCACCATACCATGAGAAGGGTAGTAGTTGTGATTGAAAAAAGAGAAAACATTTAAACCATGTGAGAAGTATAAAATTAAACATTGTAAAACTTTGAAAAACATCTTTTTCTTGACCTCTACCTCTTCCCTAAAGTTATCAGCCTTATAAAGGATCATTATTATCTTCATCATTGATAATTTAAATATTGGAAGATCCATAATTCATAAATTTGGAATAGTTTCTTTCAAATTTTTGATCTGACATTACTAAAAATCCATAGATTCTATTGTTTTTACAAACGAATAATCAGTTTGGTATCATGACAGATATTATTCATTATAATTCACATGGATGTGTATTATTTGTGTTCATGAATGCTAAGGTGGCACTCTGGGGATTTTAGATGTACTGAATATGATCCTTATGAAGTTTTAATTTCACTCATCAAAGGAATCCTACTTTATCATCATGAAAGATGAAATTCTCAAAGGCATGAATCATGCACAACATTAGATGACTCATACACATTTGATGAATCACCCATATAAACTTGTAAATGACACATACCCACAGAAAAAATCATTTATATATTGACCATAATATGATCAAATGACTAATATAAGGGTAGAAAATACATTATTAAACAACACCTAGTGACTCATAATAGAACTTAGTCATTGATAATGAGTTTGGAATGAATTTTTCACAAACGATAATCACCCTTAGGGATCCCTGAAAACATTTATATTTTTTCTTATATCAATACTAAAACTCCTAGAATTTCCTAGAACTATATTGGATTAAATTAAAACATAAAAATAAATTATATATAAAAAGAAGATATCCAATTATTCTATAATTTAAAATTAACCACGAAATATATACTTTGTCAATTTTAATCAATATTCACTACAATTAATGTATTGAAATTATAATTCCAAAATTCGCAAATAATAATTAAAACAAAAAATTTAGTTGAATAAAATGATGTGAGAATTGAAAATATAATTAATAAATTGACTCTACCAATTCCCCCACACTTATTTTTTGGACTCCGTGATAAGGGAACTCCAAAAATATTACCTAAGAAAAATTAATCATACTCACCAATGTGAGCTCCCTTTTCCTTACTATTTTTCTCTATATTATCATTCATATTTATTATTCTCAATATCATTTTCACTATTAAGTTCATTTCTTTCTTGTCTATTTCCTTTATCCTCTAAATTCCCTTTCAACTAACTTTTTAGAATTATTTCATTCATCAATCAATTATGAACCAATGTGTTTATAATTCCATGCTTATTTAGAGGTCACTATAAGTGTCATAAATTTATTTATCTCTACCCAAGGGGTCTTGTATTCGTGTATATCACATGGTATTTTCTAGGTTGTTCAATGTAATATTGGATTGTGGTTTCTATTGAGAAAATTATAATGTTGAATAATATATTGGGATTTATTTTAATGCATAATTCAAGATTTTAACCACCTCCCATTCAATAATGGAATCATATTTTTATTATTATTATAATAATTAATCTCCAGTCCATTTAATTTTGTTAGGGAGGTCAACACGTTTGGAATTTCAATAGTAGAATTCGCTCTTCTATCTATTTCCATAAAAAATTTAGTTTTTTTGATTTATTCATCTCTTCAAGGAAGAGAAGAACTTTTTGATTCTTGATTGGTTATATAATATTAAATAACCATTAATAGAATAAATTTTATTCTATTTATATTTTTCCATGGACATTTCTTAAAGAAAATACAATTCATCCCAGGATTACCTTCTTGATTGATTAAAATATAATATCCTCTCAAAAAAATGTTTTAGATCCCCGAGATCCTTATTTTTTCTTCTTAATCAAATTATTACGTGCCATCCTTACATATCTTTTGGAACTCAAAACATTGTAATCATCAATAGTTTAAATAATTTTCTCCAACATTCTTTCTATTAGAGGATTGTTTCATCTTAAATCTATATTTCAATATTTATATAGTATAGAATTTTAAAGGGAAGGAGATTCATCTTGAACATTTAATGTAGTTGAATCCTATGCATTTAATAATTATTCATTTTCCATTTTTAGTCATAAACATATTTTAAAAATAGAAGCAAAAATTAAATTTCACTTCTTCCCCTAAGATTAATTAGAATTTTAAAAACATGTTATACTAGCTCACCCCCCACACAGGAATATGACCTAGATAATACATTAAATATTATTTAAAGTTATGAAAAGACTTTTGGATTAATATTTGATTTCATAACAATGTCAATCATGGTTATAATGGATACATGGTAATGAAGTGGTGGTTTTCCATGAATAAGAGTTTATTGTAATAGGATCTTCTTGTTAAAAAGAATACATCAATCATGTAGTGTAAAAGGTCATAAATTCTGTATAGTTTTGAATAAATTATCAATAAAAATATATTTATTGAATAATGTATTATTTATCTATATAAATGGGGGAATTGGAAGAAGATATAAAATGAGACACCCCTACCCAAGTTTCTAGATTTGTTTCTAAAAATTCAAAATTTTAATACAACACTTCAGTTATAACAAAACCCCATGATCGAAAGATTGATGTATTATGGAACTGTTTCCATACACATCTAAAGACATGTTACAATGTAAATTTATTACACAAATATTCTCCATACATACAACTTTTATTTGTGTATCACATCATTAAAATCCCATGGGAAATAAATAAAAATATAAATGGGGAGAGCTCTAAAACATTTTATGTTGAAAAATAATTATAATGAGTCACAGATCATAATCAATTTAATTATAATAGAAATAGAAAAATTAATGAATGAAGTATAACATGTGAGTCTATGGGAATAAAATTATAGCATTAATGATGAGGATCATATTTAATCATGTGGATGAAAGGAAAGAATATTATATCATAAGATCATATATATATATAAATGTGGAAATAAAATTTCAATGTGACTGCATAATTATAAGTGAAATCTCACTACCAAGATAACAAAACATTGTAGAAAAATCCCCATAGTGAATATGGTTTATGCCCTAGTATCCCACATATCATCTAATGAGTTATAAAACATTAAACAATGTATTAGTGAGATATATAATTCTTCTCCCACTAATAATATCATAATATATTCTTTCATATGTTTTTTACCTAAAAAAATAACCGTAAATGAATCAGCAACAGATATATAATAAACCCATGGAAATTAAATGGGAATTGAATGAAATTAAGAAATATTATAGGTAAATACCATTAAATAAATATTTAGACTATATGATATTTAAAAAATATAGATAATGTTTTTATATTTTGTCTAATAATTTCCTTATTCAATTGATTGATGGGTTCTTCAGTGAACACCCTTCAAATAAATGAATGATATAAGTGGATTCCAAAGGAAATAATTTGGAAGAAAAATTATGTTCTTTCCCAGTGGATGATAAGGAATAACAGATATAGTGATGACTAATTTCTTATAAAGAAGTTTCATTTCCACCACAACACATGTACATAGAAACAAATATATGAAAGATAAAAATAATTCCATGAGTTAAATAGAATGTAATAGATAATATAATACCAAGATACTTGATGAGTTAGAAAGAACCGTTTTCTAAAAAGTGTATTATGGAAAATAAATCTTTTTGGGATGAAAAAAGACCATGAATTCATCATAAATTAGGAGATTATAATAAAAAAATAATTTATGGACATGAAGTTGAGTCTACAAAGAGAATATACAGAATAATGGAATAATACATGGAAATAAACTCTTAAGGGTTTAGCATCATTGAATAAGAAACCTTTTGAGAGAGAAAATGAAATAAAATTTAAATAATATGAATAAATGTATAATCATTTTATATCATGTAAAAGGGTAACCATATAAAACTTATTGAAGAAGGTAGATATACAATACAAAAATGTCTCAATGAAGAAAAATTGATATGCAAAACACTTACATCAAATCTGTTCTTAATAAAAATGTATCTATTATTTACATTATAATGAAACATTTTTTATTAATTTTATTAGTATTATTAATTTGAATTCTTTTATTATTGTGTCTCATATATTTAATAAATTTGTATAGTTCACATTAATTGTTTTGTGGTCTCCTAGTTCATTGTCTCCAAAACCATTATAGAATAATTGTAATGCTCAACGGTCATATTATAATGGTTACAAATGAACAAGAAATTTCATGGTGTATGTTTCATTTGATTATAGAATAAAATCTATTAAATATTCCAAGAATTAAACACCATTGATATATTATTTAATATTAATCCTTCTTTTTCAATTAAAATGACAATAATTATTTATTTTTAATTTCTAGGTTTCGAGGATTATTTTTCAATTATTAATAATAATCACAATATTATATAAATATTAATATTATATTAAAACATGAAATAAATTAAAATAACATGCATTTAGGAAATAATTTTATAAAATCATTATCATTCACTTAGGGAATATATAACTACAAATGTGGTAAATGTTTTTTTAATATATTTTAAATGATCAAAAAACACAATTAATGTAAGTGTTTTATAAAAAAATTATATTAAAAAAATATAATATAATTATATGTACTTAATATATTACCTTTTTGGATGAAATTAATCATATAATGATTAAAATAGAAATAGCCAATTTTTTTAAAAACTCGCATTTCAAAATATTAATGACCTATAAAATTTGTTTGATGAGAGGAAAATGGAAATATATTATCAATAAATAATAAATGAATTCTTTATGGATTTTATTATTAATGAATATCAAATAAAAAATGAAATTAAATAATTTAAAAAACCTTTATTTTGATATATTAATGAGTTATGAAATAGGTTCTGTGAGAGGGAATTATAATAATCACATAAAAATATTAATTTAATGATAAAAAATTGATATAGAAGGATAATAAAAAGGAATTTTTTTTAAAGTAGATCATAAAAAATGGATCTAAAAATATAGTGGACGGTCAGTGAATATAAACCCTTACATTTTCTTAAGTTACCTCTTTTAATTTGAGCTTGATGTCTTCAAAATACGTGTTTTTGTAATGATCATGGGCCTAGGGAAATTGGGAATATTTTTTAGGCAGGTATTTTGGAAAATAGTTGGAAAAGGAAATAATTATGAGAGTGATGAGGAATGTATGAAGGGTGTGTGTTTATATAATTAGGGGGTATTTTTAAGTAAATTATTTGAATATTTAATCATTTAGTATAATGGGTTTTAAATAAAGTATAGTCCAATTAATATTTCAGCTTATTTTTAAAATAATGAAATTTATTTTATATTAGTACCATTCCGAAACCATGTCAAATCATTATACCACTTCATTAATGGTAAATAATAAGATATAAATTTTTTGTTTGAATAGAATAAAAGTTTCCTCTTCAATTAAAAACATTGGTTTATAAAGTAATCATAATATTTTTTAATGAATTATTTTTCTCCGCAAATTAACTCTAGACAAATAAAATGTTTTTATAGTTTTATGAGCCTTAATTATATCCTGATTATGTAAAAAAAGTTAAAACAAAAATACAAATTATATTTTTAATATTAACAAAACTATCCACTTTTACGAAAAATATAAAAAAGTCCTCATATGTTAAATTCAACCTGATTATTTGAAAACTAAATTCCTTTTTATGAAATTAAATTTATAAAATATATAAATTTAAATTATAAATATTAACATCGATTACCATGAAATATTATTTATTCTGAATAAAAACCATTCCTTTTATTAGTATTGGTTACATTTATGTTTGTTATCATATAATAATTATTATATTATTTATATTTAAGCATCTTTATTTGAAAAACAATTACATTTCCTAAAATTAATGTTTTAATTAATTACAATTTTGATTTAAAATAAATAAATAAGAATATTATTTTATTTCCCAAAAATTAATATATTTATTAATTGAATACGATGTTAAAGACTAAGTGATGGGATGATGTCACTATTTCCATGTGAGGCAATCAGATTAAAAATTATATTTTTTCCTATATCATGCTATTGTGATGGTATATCAGACTATAAAATTATAGGGTTGATCCAATATTGAGGCAGAAAATGTATGTGACCTACGGATTATAACCTATAGTTGATTCCTCACATAAAATTTTAGAGGCAATATTGAAATCTAAGAAATTAGTATAATTATATGTTGATTAATGAAGGGTTAAAGATCAATTTTGGGGAGCCTGTATAGAGGGTATTCAAAAATTGATAATGGAAATTTATTAATGATTAAGTAATAAATATTTTCATGAGTCACCATTTGGATTTGGTTATATAAATTGGATATACATGGATTAATATCCACTCCTTATTCTAGAGGTGGTTGACAACCTAGGATTATTAGGTAAAACATCATAAGTGTAAATAAACCAAGATAATAGACCTAACAAGATTTATTACAATTTTGTTAGGGTCCTTCCATTATAATCCCCTTGATTGAGATCATTCTAGGGATTAAATTATATTTTATTCTTAACCTTTTTCATATATGAATGATTACCCAGGTTATGATTTATGAATTTATTAATTCTTTTCTACCCCATCTCTAAAAACCTATCCCTATTAGGATTATTACCACATGGAAATAACAATATAAAATATGTCCAAATGAGGTTCTATTGAAATAATAATCACCACTGATTAGTTTTTAAACAATTCCATTAAAATTTAATAGATTGACTAGATGAATAAGGTGTGTTCTATGATAGTTGGAAATGCATGTAAAAATGGGTTGAAATAAATATGGATGATGAAAAACGTCTTGGTTTAGAACATGAAAACAAGATGAATTAGTGAATAAAGGGTAAATAGTAATACGTATATATATATTAATGAATTAAATAATTTAAAAGTGAATTTTTTTTTCATGTTGGATATAATTGGGGTATAAATATATGAGGTCAACACATGAGGTGAATGTATTTCACATCAATAGTTGGCATTGTTTCTCTTATAATTATTATATTTTATTTCATCAACCTATTATCTACGCAATGAATATAAATTTTCAGGATACATTGACTTGGATTCTTCTATTATTCATAGCTTGAAATCCATTCAGGATATCTTTTGGGGTTTATGGTGGGTTGGATGGGACTGAGCCTAAGACTTTAACATCCCGAGTTTCTTTTAAGTCATAGGTTTTATTCATAAAAAATATATAGATTTTAATGAATTCATAGATGATATTGATGAATTTACATAGTTCTATATATGAGTAATATATGTAATGAATCATATTCATGACATGAATTGTCTGAAATTTCTACTATTATATAGCAACACCACTTTTGAATAGTAAGATTCAATTTCATACAAAAATCAATCATATATTATAAAATAAATGTATACAACATGTATTAATATGAAATAATTGTTTCTAAATTTTATATATGAATTAATCATATAAATATCCCCAACAAATGAAGAATTTGTAACCATCAAGGAAAAAACATATCAACAATAATCACAAAAGAAACAAATTTTAATCCGAAGCAAAAATTACAACTATAGAATTGTGGTATAGTGTTATAAGAAAGCTTTATATCCTCAAGAATCATCCCTACAAATAAATTAAGTCATTCCTCATGATCAAGTTCCTTATTAAAATTAATTCATACTCTAACTAAACTTTATCAACTAGTCCTTAGATAAATATTTCCTTGTTTGAATTTACCTCTACATTAATTTTCTCCCGTAACTCTATATAAGATTGAATTGGAGTTATGCCCTAACCAATAAAACATGTTACTAACCATAGTATTTATTGGGATCTAACATCTCCCCAATATAATGAAAAATAATAAAATGTATCATGAGTACTTAACAATATTGTTTAAATGACTTTGAGGCTGAGGGTTTGTGGGAAAACAATGAAAATCAAGCTCAAAAGGAGGGTAATCTCTAATGAGTTATGCAAGATAGTCACGAAATGTATAATGAATAATCTAATCTATAATTTATTTTCTCTGCACTCCAAAAATCACAATGTAGGACCATATATATTCCATGAATGAGAAATGAAGCTACCAATATCCTTTCTTTTTTTTAATGTAATGATTGGGAAAAATATATCGTCTACCAAAAAACCTCACATGAACTTCCATGAGATTTATTAGTTTGAAAATGGTGATTTTTGACCTCCCTAATACACAACCCATGTATTCTTCATTCTATTAGTCCTTTTTAGGATTTAATACATGAAAATCAAAAAATTACTTGAAATTTAATCATGAACTATGATGTGTAGATTAGGTAAAAAAACTTTCAAACATATCATCAATATTAATCATCCCATGTCTAGTAGAAATTAATATTCCACCATACTTTTTCAATTAAAAATAATGTCATATATAACAAATAATAGGGTATGAGTGGATAAAATAGGCCTGAAATATTTTTCAATCTTAACATGTTCATACACGAAAACTATAGGAAATCATGGGACTATGTACATGAGGGTATCTAGAAAAAGTGATCAAAAATATTTATTTGCCTATCATTTTGAAAATCATTTTTTTCAATCAGAGACACATTAAGATACCATTTCTAGTTATAATTTTTTACATGTTTATAGTTTCTCATGAAATATAATCGAAAAATAATATGAAAACGTGTGTCTATACTAATCATAATAATGGGAATAAACCTAAAAAGGTAAATCAATGATGGAATATTTAAAAGTGATAAGTCAATTAATAAATATTTTTGATTAATTCTTAATCAAAATTCAAATACTCGACTAAAAACCTATTAAAAATTTATTATCAAAAAATAAATAAGAGATTTTAAAAAAATTCAGTCCAAATTTCTAGTTCATTTTCATGGGTGTAATGATATTTAAAATGAAAACACATTTTTAAATATAATTTTTCCTAGAATAATGTGATAAGGAAATAATACAAGTGTAAATGTAATAAATCACCCACATAACCATGAAAACATAAATCAAACTGTGTCAGGACTATTTTGGAAGCGATTTGGGAGAGTTAGAAATGATATTAGTAAATAAAATATAATGTAATGATTAAAATGAGTGTAAGGAATTGAGGTATCCTTGACTGAAATTCCATTCAATAGGGGAAAATTTCAAAAGATTATGTGATTCCAGAATACTAGCATTAATGATAGTGAAAAGGAATACATGTAATAGTAAAATGATTAGTTCAGAAGATATATCAAATATAAAATCAATAAATGAATTAGGATCACGTATAAATCAATAAGAATAATGTCTCATATAATCATGGACCAGAGTATAAAGGGAGTGTATGAACCACCTACCCACTAGAAAAGACCACTATAAATGAGAGTAAAGGGTGATATAGAAACAAAAATGACTAAATGTTATGGGAATTGAGTTTCCTCTTGTAAATAACTAACTATGAAATCATCATCTTGAGAGATGGAAAAACATAAGATAGAAAAATCCATCAACGCAATGGTCCTCAAACTTTTACTAGTACTAGAGGTCGTCTCTTCTAGATCTAAGGGTCTATTTGGGGTATTCACTACATCATAAATGGTTGGAAGGAACCACTCATGTGGAAAAATATAATCCATATGGTTTTCATATGGATATCATATGGTATTCCCTTAATAAGAGAAGCATGAGAAAATACATCATGTGGGAGGCCGAATGGTATCCTTGAAGCTGGGATAAAATTGATAGAAGTAGTAGTGGTTCAAGACCTAACACAATTGGATGCACAAGGAACAAGTAATGTTTAATAAGATCATTAGAAGAAAAAAATTTATTCCCTTTAATTATGTAAATTAAATGATACAAAGTGGTGATAAAGAATACATTGAATCAAAAAAATACTCCAGAAGAGAAAAATAGTGGGGCAAGGGTTTCAATATAAGGGGGTGGGAAACAAATAATCCCCATCAACCCTAGCTTTATGGGATAAAATGGGAAGCAGAAAAATTTAAACTATGGAATTGGAATTCATGATGTTACTACATAGATCAAAAGACATCTGATTCTCTTTAGAGTGGTGGGTTTAGGAAATTATTCTATTATATTGATCTTCAATAGATCAAATTTAATATCATGTTTCAAAATATTATTCCCAAGGAAAATAGATCTGTGTACCATTAAATATATTTTTTCTATTAGTTTTATCTTAAAAACATTATTCAAAACAATAAATAAATAGCTATAGTTTACATAAACATTCCAAAAAGGATCACATATAAACAGAAAAAACATCCATAAAGACTAAAAAATTTTCATCAACTAGATAATAGAAGATATTTTTCCTACACCATTGAAATTTCACTGGTTCATAACAAAATCAAAAAGATATTTATCAATAGGTGAAGGTTCAGGATGGACTTTTGATTATTGTCTTTGAATGATTTTATAGGTTGATAAGGATTTCATTGTACCCTAAATATTCATTAAAAAATTTAATAATATTTATACCAAACTAATCTATCCAGTATTTAATCCATGAATAGGAGAGTAAAATTGTCCTTATGGGTTCCACTATAAAGTTTTCTATATTAAATATAGTATCACTATCCAGTAATTGTTTGAGAAAGAATCAATTTGTCTTCTGTATTCTTTTTTATATTATGGTCTCCCTTCATTATAACCAATGATATTGGGATCAATATGTCTTAGTATAATATGAATAAAATGATTCTATCATCTAGAAGTTGCATAATATATTCATTAACTACCTCTTCCATGGGTGGGGTTAGTCACCTTTGGGGTTGGAATTCTAAATATGGGCCTTCTCCCAGTAGAATATTTTGATTGAAACCATTATTTTGATAACCATAGTATTTTAACTAGACTAAAATATTGTGGTCTTATTCCTCATAAGTAATTAAAATAATTTATAAGCTTGTTATTTTATTAGTTCAGAGCTTATAATGATTGGAAGTGTGTCCTTATTCTCAATGATGGATTATTTAAAAATGCATGGTATAGGATTTATCTCCAACATTGATGGATTAATTATTGACTGTTTGAACTATAGGAAGGATTATATTATATAAGGATTGAGCTATTTTTTCTCTTTATAGTTTCTAAAATCATCTTCATTATGAAATTTAATGTCTCCCTCAACATTAAGAGCCATAATGAAATATTCATTATAATTCATAAATATAGCTCAAACCTAAAGTTATTATTAACATTTATTATATATATTAACTAGATAAAAGACTATTGACCATATAAATCCATAAATTTTTTGCACCTCTAGGTTACAATTTCTCTGGTTAAGTGTGAACCCATACAAACAAAGATAAAAAATTCCAATTGAAAATTCTATGTAAAAAAATTATCACTGCCTCCAGATTTTTTTTGAAATATAAATTAACTACAAAAACCTAATCATCCACCATGTAACTGAAATATAGAAGAAATCAATACTTTGAGCATTACAAATTCGAAAGTCAATCTAATCCATGTTTTTCCACCAAATCCTCAGGCCCCAGAAACATGATCTTCAATCATCATCGAGTCGTGCCCTGAGAGACATGATCACATCATCAAAATAAACCCACAACTAATTAGATCCTACAAAAATATAGACTTTGATAAAAAATTAGAAAATTCCCCAAGAATAAAAATTCCATAATGAATTATAAAATAGGAACACCAATGGGGAATAAAAACGAGAGGAGCTGACTCCAGACATGCCTCTTGGAAAACCTTTAGCTACTCGATCAAAACCTCCCAAAACATCCTTGAAGACCATCATGATAGATGAACTGGGAAGGTATATTTAGACAATTACATGAAAGCTGAGATGAGTCAACAAGGACCATGATATAAATCCATTCCTTGTAATAATACTCAACCATAGCTTCATGACCACCTCCATGAAAAAAGGAAAACAAGAAGGAAGTGTGAACTACACCACTTCAAATACCTATGATGGTTCATACAACACTTAGTGAAATAAAAACTATAAGAACTAAGAACAAAAAAAAGGATTCATATACATGGGAAGAGGATATAATATAATAAAAGAAAATGGATGATGGTATCAATGGAAATCCTCAACTCTAAAGAAACAAAATTATGAAAAATCAAAACAAAGAAGATTGGGTTTAGAAAGATGATCCATCAAATAAGGGAAGAAAAAAATCATGAATGTACTCATATGAGGATAATATGATATGTAAAATATGAACTGAATTCATCAGATCATAATAAACCCATGAAAAAAAAGAGATGCAAGAAGAATAAGTGGGGACCATGGGGAGATGATTCTAGAGGAGAAAGGAAGGATAGTAAATTCGGTGGATTACAAATTTGTCCTCAAATCCATCATGGGTGATTTCATGACAAATCTCTAAAAATGGTAGTGAAAATAGATATAGAGACACTAGGAGACTGCGACACCATTTTTGCAGATCAAAGGCTACTAATTCTTTTTCAACAAGGAAGATAATTCTACCTAGGTTCTCATCGATCAATACTTTTATGGTTTTTTAAAAATAATTTTGTAAAATGATAGGGATAAAAACCTCCTCCTCCTATTCAATAATGATAAAATGAGATGTAAATATAAACTTACCAACCATAATTAATCATAATAAATAGTTCCTAGAGGATACGCAAAATATATATCTATAAGAATCAGTTATAACATTTTCAACTTCAGGTCAAAAGTCCATGACTTTGAATTATTCTCATCATAATTAGGATGATACTTTCACTCATACCATATAAATATTTTTTTAAACTACATGTACCAATGGTGAATTTAATTAGGGGACTCCCACAGTCACTTATTGAGTGGATGTTTTATTGATAAAATATATAAAATTATTAATTAATGTTGAAAACTATTATTTCATCCTTTTTTATTTTGTTGTCAAAAAAATAATTAAATAATTTGGAATAAACTAATATTTAAGAAATATATTCATTAAGGGGGACACTGATGTAATGTTATTTAAATATGTTAAAAAATTTATTATATTGTTATTCACTCTTCCCTTGGGGTATCCAATTTGAACATTTAATAGTGGGTACCATATAATAATATCACATAATTCGGTTCTCTAGTTCATGAATTATTCCACATTGGTCTATTTCTAGATTATATTTTTCTCCACCTTATTCATTGTTTTATTTTTCTACTATTGTATTATTTTTTGTGGGTTATTAATTCATTTTATAATCTAATATATAAGGAAACTATAAATTAATTTCATTTCTACATATTAGGGCATCATATTTTCCCTCATATCATGTATGAGTCCTAGTATTAGGGTGTAGTGTTTCTGGTAACCGATCAGAGAGAGTTTATAGAATTTATCCAAAAGAGTATTCAAAATTACAGAGGGATGCATTTTTTTAATTTATATATCATGTATGGTCATTATTTTATCTTATTTGTGAAAAACGTTATTCAGAATATTTTTCCTGTTTGTATATTGAGTTGCATTTCTTGTGACTGCCTGGGTGCATATTGTTGTTCCTAGTGTGGTTTCTAGTGAAAAAATATGACCCATAGGGTGTGGATAAGGTTTTTGGGAAGTTGTTTTTTGGGGTTTAGGATATTAGTTTTGAGGATGGGGTATATTTTGTCCCTAGTTTCATAGATGGGGTTGAGTACACCTTTGTTCATAGTACCCCCAGATTGTTCAATCATTATTTTTGAATTGGTATTTGTTGTTTTTAGGGTAGATGGTACTATTGTGGTTTTTGATTATAATTAACAGAATTGGAATATTGATTTATATTATGATCATCCTATATTCATGCCTAATATTCTTGATATGGATTTATCCTCCACACATTTTTAATCACTTTATCTATATGAATGGAGTCGCTGACCGAGTTTGGGGTTCAGGTACCTGAAAGTTCTCTAGTTTTTCATAAGAGTTTCGAAATGGCCTAAAAGGAGGGTATTTTCGTCAACTTGTTGTAGCCCACAACTTGGTTTCCTCAATCACTTTTACAAAGTTGAGTTTTTTGAGATAAATTTTCATGAAGGTCTCTTTTACTTATATTGTCTTAAGAATATGACCTCCTTCAACAGCATCATCCATGATGGTTCTCTTGGTGGTTTATTGGCTATGAGAAACATTTTTGGAGTTCCAACCAGAATTGATCTCATTATGTGGGAAATTTCAAGTCAATTATTTGAATATATCCCATTCCTTACAATATAATTATGAATCTACCTAATATTATTTTTGAATACCTCTTACAACATCCAATTCTATATTCTGGGAAAGTATTTTTCTTGGAATTTCATTTCTAGGTCATACATATTCTGATTGATTTGTTTGCTCAAATTTTTATCAAATATTTGGATTCATCCCTTCATAAAAATGGGAAGACTCTAAGCCTAAAGTTATGTGTGGGTATACATTTATTTCTAAACATGTCTTAAAGTTTGAGGAAATTTTATATATGCTTATTTGGATCCTTTATTTGATGTCCACTTAATTAACACATCTTCTAGATCATATGAATGAGTTTGAGTTTTATTTATATAGTATATACCTATATAGATGGGAATATGATGTTGAAAAAACACCACTAATGGATGGAAATCCATAGTTAATAACAGTGAAAATTGACAGTAGTGTTTAAACTCTATATTATTCACGAAAAGTGAATTGAATATCCTATCGATTTGGAGATAAATGAATTTTTTCACACAATGATGGTTTAGAGATGATGTGTAGGAAATTATTTATCAATTTTGGGTTTTAAATAAAGAGTTTCTTGATGATAAAGGATCCACTATAACGTGTTTTGGATTTTTTTACAAACTAGTTGCATAATATGTATGATGAAATTAATCAATGTGTGAATAATTGAAATGGAAATGGGAATGGGGAGAAAAATGAGGTAATCACATGTCCATTATCGAGGTCACCATTTCCAAAGATCCCCGGTAAATAACACTAAAATTTTACATGCTCGCACATTTTTTTGACGTACAGATGGGAGAATTAAATAAAAAATTATATTTTTCCAACTAACACTATTGTGATGGTACCAAAGAAATAAAAAGTACATATTCGAACCTACAAGATGTGATGATAATCGGTGTGAACTAGGTATTATAAATTATTTTATATTCCTCAAATAAATATTGTGAATTTGGATTTAAAACTATTCAATTGGATAAATTTTTAGTTTATTAAATAAGGGTTCAGAAACATTTTCGAGGGAGCCTGTACAAAGGGTATTCTTAAATCTTGCATGAAAAAGTAATATAGATCATGCCATGAAGATGTTCATGAGTAAAAAAAAATTATTTTGTTATGAATGTTGGTTTTAACTATATTGTTATCTAATCTTTGGTATAGAGGTGGTTCTCCTCATAGGTGCATTCGGTGAAACATTAAAAGGGGAAAATAAAACAAGCAATTTGTCATAACTTGATTCATTCCAATTAAGTTGAGGCCCCTTATTGCAATTCCCTAGACTTGGATCATTCAAGGGATTATATAAGATTTTCTTATTTACCTAATTTTTATCCAACATATTACCCATGTTTTGATTTAAGAATTCTGTGATGATTTTCTATGTTGACTCTTAATCCCCACCTGTAAGAAGAATATCTTGGTATAGAGACAATTGAATTATATATTTAAAAATAAAAATAAATTGAAATTATTTTTCCCAAATATTATTATTTAAATAAATAAATTTAAATTTAATAGATTACATGAATGAATTTTGATCACAATATTAATGATGGAATTGTGTGCAAGAAGTTTAGTGAAACAAAAGTGGGGTATGGACAACTTTTGGGTTTGAAACCACAAAAATAATACAATGAAAGAGAAAATATAAAAAAAGAGAGAAAAAAATAGAATATCATAATAGAATGTAAAGTAGATAGTAATTTGAAGTTAGAGATGCCTGAAATATTAAATGGTTGTATAAGGTCATAATGTGGATGGAATTTTATGTCATTAGTCGACATGGGTTCCATTTATCATTATATCTTTAAAATTGTGGACATAGATCTTACATCATGAATAAGAATTTCAGGGCTCTAATGATGTGGTATCTTCTATGATTCATAGATTGTATTTCATTCATAGAAACATCAAGATTTCTTAAAGTTTTTATGAGAATAGAGGCTGTGATATTCAGGTTGTAAATATCTTTCATGTCACGAGTTTTCTTTCTCTAAAGAATTCATGGATTTTACAAGATTCAGGGATTTTCTATGTTCCTTTCTAGAGTTTTATCTTCAAGTAATTCACATTGTCAATCATATTCAGGATGTGAATAGTCTTTAATTTCATCTGTTTTATAACAACACCTCTTTTAAAAAGTAAACACTAATTTCCTATAAAAAACAATCAAATATCACAACTTCTAGGTTTAAAGTATGTATAATGCCTAAATAATTGATTCAAAATGCATATATGAAATAAATATATTAAATAACAATTTTATATTTACAAAAAATATATAACAAAAACATAATCAAATTTTTAGGATAATATGTAATTATAAAAATGAGATATTATATTTTAAAATATAATCATTACAAATTTAATAATGTTATTTTATTATAAAAAATGTTACTTAACATTTTAAAAGGAAAATTTTAATGTAATAAAACATTTAAAAAATATATGATAATAACCATTTAGAAACTAAATAAATTGTGATATATTTCATGAATTAATTTTAAATTATTATTTTAGATTAAAAATTATATTTAATCATTAATCAAATGTTTCCGTAAACTAGTTATTGTCATCGTTTAAATACTAATATGTTACAGTTTTGTGATTATGAAAATATTTATTAAACGTTTTCAACTATTTGATTATAAATAAATAATTACCAATAAAACTATTTATAAAATTAATGTTTCAATCAAATTATATTATATCTGTAAAATGAATTATGAATATAGTAAAAAAATTATTTAACAAAACAATTTTAATAAATTTACATAATACATAAAAATATATGAAAAGGAAATGACTTAAGAGAGAGATATATATAAATATATATATATATATATATTCATGGTCAATAACATTAAAAACTAATGAAAAGAAAGAAATTTATAATTTGTAAATTTAATTTAATAAAAAATTTCATAGAAACAATACTTATTAGATGTTTACTATTTTATATTCCACCCCATAATGAAATTGAAACCTCGTAATTTTATCTATTGATAAACACTTTTTAATGGTTTTTATAATATAAATGATCTACAATAATATTCCATAATGTTGTCTTCAAAATTAAATATTGCATGGTAAAAAAATAACTTAACAAAAAAGTGTATAAAATGTTAAACCTATATAGTCATACTAGTTATACATATCCTAGTACTATTACGAAAATGGTTATCTATCTAATTCAATACACCAATGTATTTGGAATCCAAATTCCATAAAATGAGAAAACATTTATCTAATACCAAATTTGAATCATGAGACTCCCTCTTTGAAAATATGGTGCTAGATATAAAATATTTTAATACAACACATGAATTACCTCAAACACCTAAGATCAATAGTTTGATGTCTTTTCGGAAGTATGTACAAATCCATCTAATCTCATGGTACTATACTCATTTATTCTATAAATATTATCATCAAATACAACAATCCAATGGATATCCCATCACATAAATTCCTTTGGAAATAGAGAAACAAAAGAATGTGGTGGCCTAAAATTCAAATTAAAGTGTAAAAAAGTTATAATGATACAAAGATCAAAAACCATTTAATTATGATATAAATAGAATATTTAAATATTACTGCATAACATATGAGTATATGGGAATAACATGATAATAAAAATGAGGGGGATAAAATTTAATTACATGTAAGGTTAGGATGAAGGATTTGTTGAAATAATATCTTGTCTAAGAGGAATGGGAAACAACCTAAAAAAAGACATCATAATCATAATTCAATTATCCCTATGAAGACAATCCAACATTTTAGATGAAGTCCCATAGTTTATTGGGTTTATTCCTCATCCTCAAATGTATAATTCATGAGATATTAAACATTGTGAAATGTATTGAATTATTACGAAATTACAACCCCACCCATCACATCATAATATTTAAAAGTATATTTGTGAAGAAACATATATAAATTGGTCAACAATCATAACATGATAAAATTTTGTGAAATAAATGTGTATCCAACTAAATTAAGTGACATTATAGGTAAATACCATTTAATAAGGATATTAACTATTAGATATTTACATATTATAGATTTAAGGTACATGGTTTAGTTAATTATTTCCTTTTCTAATTAATGCAATGATGTCTAGTTTAACACCCTTAAAATATAAGCAACAAACAAGGGTATTCAGAAAATAGTGACATTAGAAGAAAAATTATTTTTATTAATAAATAAATATAATAAATATAAGGCCCCAGACAAAAAACTTACTTATTATTGAGTTAAATAATTAATTAATATTGAGGATATTTTCAGGTTTATAGTTTTAGAGTAGCAGGCAATAACTATTACAATACATCTCAAATATTACAATGTATACACTTCTAATCAGTGTCCATTTTTATATAAAATAAAAACTCTTAAAAGAAAACGATAATTTTTTATTGATAAAAATAGTATTTAATTCTTCCTTTCTCTTAACCTTCCTTATACCATGTGAAAAATATTTCAAAAACATGGGACGAGTATAAAAATCTCAAAAGGGTTATAAAATATTGAAAGAAAACATTAGTCCATCAATGCATATAAAACATATGCTCTTTAACATACCTCATGAAATAATAAGATTTATGATTAACACATATAATTCATAAATAATAATGGCAACTTGTTTCATTCATATCATACTTACATTGTATATTTCACAACTACATTTGGAGTTACGTTTGAAATACACATAAAATTATATTACCTAAATCTATTAGAAGAAACATGAAAATTTAACTCCGTCATGTTACCCAATTAATTGGAGAGATATATTGGGCTCACCCACCCTATGATTGTCAAGGAACCACATGTATGTGCAAACAATTCCCAAGAACCATAACATAATCATAGCACATGATCAAGCATAAAGGAAAGGTAACATTTCCACATTCCAATAAAAATATAACATTTCAATATATTTACATAATAAATCCATTATAAAAACATTTTTCTATACCAAAATACATAAAAATAATATATGGAATTTATTTTCCTTTTAAAAACAATACATCCTATAGAGGTAGCAAAATATCAAATACTACTCACATCGGTGGAAAAGTTGTTGTCACTATGTACGTTAAAAAGAAACATTCCCAATGTCTTTTAGTAAAAATATATGTAGAATATGATTCCCTTTGAATTAAATTTTATAGTTTTATGGTCTTATTCACCGTATAAATGAAATTCACATATAAATCAAAATATGTTTCAATGAAAGAAGATTAAGACGAAGCCCTTATCTCATATCTGATTTTTCTCGTATGTTCCTTGTTCTTTTTAAATAATAAATATAAGTTAATGTATACGTGATTAAGAATCTTTTTATGGTTTATTATTACTTTTATATCACTTATTAACTTGCTATAGACATTTCATAATTATTTATGTTAATATCAGTCATTTAGAAAATATTTGGTACTTGAGTAAGGAATGAACATGTTATAATTACAAATTGTCCATGCGGTCAAAAGTACATTATCTCCATAATTGTATTCATGATTTAATTACCGTATATATCCTATATACATGTATTTAGAGTAGTCTATAACATTTTTATATAATAAATGAAAAACACTATTCCTAGAGATGGTAATTCGTGCATACGCATGAACACGACTTTCATTTATTTGTCATATTTAAAAGAATGAAAACAAAATGATAAAAATATATACTATAATTCCATTATAATATCATATTTTATATATTATACATATGTTCATTAACACCATTCTTTATACGTTCCACATATGTCATGAACGATTCATATCACTTTGAGGAGGCAGTAGTCCGCTCTTACTCAAATGAATCTATTGGATTTATACCACTTGAAAAGCTTAAATTTATCTTCTAACTTAGATTTACAGAACCATAGAGATAAAAAAATATAATATATATCATATATTAATACAGTTCCATCATAATGGCCACCATGAGAGGTTGTAGGAGAATATTGAACAATCATTGTTTTGTGAGGAAGTAGTTTTCCATCCACAGACATAGTATATTCTAAACCCATTAGATGGAGTTTTGTGTAAGTGTAGTTTGAATACATATCATAAAAACAAACAAATATATTTAGTATTCTAGTGTTGTTTTTTATTAAAATAAAAATAATAAAATAGGGATTGAAGAAGTAGACTGATGGAAAGGAATTTTAGAGAAGACACTACCACTTAATACGTGTAACTCTCATTGATTTGAGCCAAAAGACTTTCTGAAATATCTTTCATTCTAAGAGATATCATTAATGAGGAATTGAGGGATGTTGAGAGCTTCTTGGAGTTTATTTTGGATGAGAAAAGAGGCTTGAGAGATGTGTGTAATGGGTTAGAGTTTGTTTCCTTTTATAAGAGGGAAGAGGGTCTCTTTAGAAAAGTTTGAATGTATTATTTTATTATTTACTTATATACAGTTTAAAAAGGACCAAAGCTAATTAAATTATAATATAATATGAATATAAGTCAAAATAAAATCATCCAATAAGAATTGGATAGGTTTTGGATATTTTTAATCCTTATTTTTTTATTTAACCCTTTTTCAATCTAACCATTTTATCAAGTACATAACACAATTAGAATCAAAATAGTTACCAAAACATGAAAAATATCCAAATAAAGATTCATTAATAAAATGTGATACTTATGATAATTGTTTTTCTGAATCTTATATTTTTTGAAATATTAAACTATTTAATAAAATACATTATATTATAAAATATGAATTAATTCAATTTTGACACTATTCATATCATGACTTTTTAAAAATCCAAAAAAACATGATTCATTAGAAAAGACATCATTAATAAAAATTTAACAGGTAACTATAATCCATAAAATTCTTTTATGATATCAAAATATCTAAATTAAATTTATTTTTACATTTATAATATCATTTATTTGAATCCATTATTAATGATGAAATTTATGCATCAACATTTTGTCCTAATCCAATTAATTTATCTAATATCTAATAGTTATAAATAAACTAGCATGATTTATGAAATATGTTTATCTTTATAATTACTATTTATAGTCAAAAATAGCACTTATATAACCCCATATAAAAATTGTTTTACTAAACGATATATGTTTATGTTATATTTTTATTAACTTTATATTAATTTTTTTAAAAGCCAATTTTACTTACAAGTGGCACCATAGTCTCCCAAAAAAGACCCAAGGATTCCCATGGTTAGAAAAGTCTCATCTAATAGGGTTAGGACACTTTTTTATGAAATTTATTATTATTAAAATAATATTTTAAACCTTATTTACCAAATTCACCCTTTAAGAATGGTAAATAAAATAATTACTGAAGTTACTATTAATAATGTCTAAAAATTAAAGTTACCTATTTATAGAATTTCGACCTCCTCATTCCAAATATGTAATACATTCTTCCAAATTCAAAACATAGAAGTTAATGAAATTAATTAAAAATAAATTCACGTTTTCAAAAACCAAAAAACTTGTTTTTAAGAAATAATAACTATCAAAATATTGACGTTTGATTTTTTCTAATTAAAAAGTTAAATTAAATACAATGACCAACATTTTATTAAATGGTAAAAATATAATATAATTACTCATTAAAACCAATTAAAAGGAAAATCTAACTATATAGATAAATCATATGAAAAGAAAGATTTGACATAAAATGCAGTATTTTTCACTATTCATTAAAAAAATGTACATTATATTAATAATACCAAAAAACTACACAATGTAAATTTTGTTGTCCTGATTCTAAAGAAAATGTTTATTTTTTCAAATAGAAAATTTAAAGTAAAAAAACTATATTTTAAAATTTTTCACCATCAAAAGGATGTAAATCGAACTTTTACATAATATTAGAATATTTACAATTAAAATTGGATTCATTCTCATTTTAGGCCACCAAATATTATTGGATAAATAAAAAAACAATTAACAAACATGTTTAAACATAATATGTTTAGTTATGTTTATTCCCTCTAATACAATAGCTAGGCGTTAACTACCATTTAAAATAATAATATTATATTAGTATTATTTTTCTTAGTATGACTCACCCTTCTGTGCTGAATGTGATTTGAGAGAAACCTAACATTTCATGACAGGTATGCCACCGAACATATAATTCCATTAAAAATAAAATTAATATTTAATTCACAAATATTCATAAATATAAAAATATAATATCCTTTATTTACTTGGGATGTTACATCCTTCCACCATTTTGAAAATTCCATCCTTAAAATTTTTATTCACTTATCAAATAATTGGGGGTATTTATCTCTCACAGCATTCTCAGATTACCATGTTGCCTCTTCAACCATATGATTTTTTCAAAAATATTTTACCAGATGAATTACCTATTTTCACAACACTTGCTCTATTCGGTGAATAATATGGAGTGGTTGTTCCTTATAAGAATTGTTCTCTTCGATCTAAACTACATCTAGAATCAAAACATGAGATGGATCCATCATATAATTTCTTAACATTGAAAAATAAAAAACAATGTGTACCTGGGATAAATTTGGAGGTAATTCCACTATATAAGCAACTGATTCAACCTTTCCCAAGATTTCATATGGTCCAATGAACATCAGACACCGATTTCCATTTTTATCAAAACACATCACAATTTTTCATTGAGAAACATTGTGAAAGGCACGATCACCTACCATAAAATAATGATCCTTCCTTTGGTTATCTGCATACCTTTTTTCCTACCATGAGCTGTCCCTGTGTGTTTTTGTATCAAGTAAACTTTTTCTTCCATCTCTTCTACCAATTCTGGTACCATCAACACCATTTCTCCTAATTCATCTCAAAATATATTGTTCGACACTTCTTTACATATAATTCCTCTAATGGAGCCATCTGTATACTAGACTAAAACTGTTATTATAAGAAAATTCAACAAACAAATGATGTTGTTCCCAACATCCATAGGAATCCATTGGAAAATCATGTAACACATATTCCAATGTCTAAATTGTTCATTCTGAGTACACATGTTACTGAGGATGAAACTGTACTAAAATTTAATTCAGTACACAATGACTTATGAAGGCCTTTTGAAAAGTTTTATGTAATCCAGGGATTATGATCAGATTAAATGGAGAGGGGAACTCCATAAAACCTGACTATCTAGTTAACATACAACCGAGATAGTTGATCTAGAGAAAAAGATTATCAAATTGGAAGAAAATTATAAGATTTAGTCAATTGATCAACAATAACCCATATTTAATTATTACCTCGATATTTCTTTAGTAATCCCACAACAAAGTCCATTGATATATTTTCTCATTTCCACTCTAGAACTAGTAATGGTATAAGCATGCCATTCGATAACTTCCACTCTACTTTAACTTTTTGACACGTCAGAAACATCATAGTAATGTCTGCGATATCTCTTTTCATTCCATCCCACTGGTAAATGTTCCAGAACATCTCTTTACATCATAGTACTACCATGAAGAACAGAAAATAGAGAACTACGAGCTTCACATAACAACTTTTTATTTAACATTGAATCAAAAGTCACACATAATATCTTCCCAAATCTCAAATTACAATCAATATCAATGTTAAATATAGGTAACTTAACCTTCTGAATTAACTCAACCTTTTTTGCAACTCACTGCCTTCTATATGTGCTTTCATAATTCTCTTTGAAAGAGATGATTTCACTGACACCTAAATCAAAACAGAGGAATTTAGTTCACCATAATATTTAATTCTAGTTTTCATCTAATTGTTAATCAATTGATCATGTTCCAAATTTATCATGGTTAATGTTTCATTAATTTTTCAACTCAAAGCGTCAGCCACATTATTTTATATACATGGATGGTTATGAATCATTCAATAATAATCCTTGATTAATTCCAGCCATCACCTCTGTATCATGTTCAATTTTTTATTAGTGAATATAAAATTCAAACATTTTTGGTTAGTATATATTTCAAATTTTACTTCGTACATATGATGCCTCAAAATTTTTAATGAAAAAAACTGAATCTAATTCTACATAATGTGTATGTTAATCTTACTAACAAGGTTTCAACTAACATAAAGCATACGAAATTACCTGATCATTATTCATAAGGATACAACCATGTCCATTCAACAAAGAATCACTATAGATAACAAATTCACCATCATTGGAAGGTAATGCAAAAACTGAACCATTCACCAATTTTCTTTTAAATTCATGAAAACAATCATCACATTCTTTTTTACAAATTAACTTAACACATTTTCATGTTAACATAACAAGTGGGCTAGATAATAGTGAAACATATTCAACAAACCTCCTATAAATATCTTCTAAACCAATAAAAATATGGGTCTTGATTATATTTGTGTTAATTTTCCATTCCTCATGTACGTTTGTTTTAGATGAATCAACGATTATGCTATTTCTTAAAACAATTTGACCAAGTAATGACATTTTTTGTAACCAAAACTCACACATGTTGAATTTCTCATACATCTCTTTTCCTTTTATGATTTAAAAGTGAAACATTAAATGAATTTCATATTCCTCTATACTTTTGGAAGAAACCAAAATATCATTAAAAAACACAACAAAAAACATATCCAAGAACTCATGGAAAATTATATTTATAAGATCCATGAATATTGTAGGTGCATTGGTTAACCCAAAAGGCATAACTAAAAAGTCATAATGGACACATCTAGTATGAAATTTTCCCTTTAGAATTTCTATTTCCTTTACTTTCAACTGATGGTACACCGACATCAAGTCAATCTCTGAAAAATAATAAGCTCCCTAGAGCTGATCAAACAAACAATCAATATGAGGAAAATGATACCTGTTATTAATAGTGATGTTATTCAATGCTCTATAATCAATTAAATTCCCATGGAACAATCTTTCATTTTAACAAACAAGAGATGAGCATCCCATAGTGATGTTCTAGTTCAAATGAACACTTTATCTAATAACTCATGAAATTTACTCTTTAATTATAAAAGTTCAATTTTAGCCATTCGATAAGGGGGGTTTGAATTTATCTTATTATCTGGAACTAAGTCAATAGTAAATTCAACTTCCCTATCAAGTATTATACCCAGAAACTAATCTGTAAAAACATTAATATACTCATTTACCATTGGTAAATACTTAATATGAATAATACATTTTTTTTAAAAAATATGTGCGAGGTAACATTTATTTCCATATTTTACTAGTTTTTCAGCTTCCTGATATGATATCAAAAGTAAGAGTCCATTATTTCAAAAAAATAGAAATTCTTTATGAATAGAAACCTCTTTAGCTTTGTAGTCAATCTTAACATGATAAGAAAAAGCAAATCCATACCCAAAATAACATCAAACTCTACTATAGGTAAAACAATAAGGTTTATTGGTAAGTTTTTTCAACAAATACGGTCCAGAAGGTTCTTATAATTTATTTTTGTCTCAACATTTCCCCCCCAATGTTTTTACCATAAGTTCAGGATTCATATCTTCATAAAGAACTCACAATTTACTATAAAATTTCTCAAAAATTAATGAATTTGTAGGCCCTATATCAGACAACACATTGGCATAATATGAATAAAAAACAATGTACCTGATACTACTTCATTTGATAGAACATCATCTATAGAAGTAATTTCAAAGTATTTCACCACCCCTTTCTGCATGTTGTCTGACTAATTTCTATCGGATGAGTTCTTTGTTGGAAACACATTTGCACAATGAACCATTTTATTTCACATAAAAAAATTTACTAACTGTAAATCATAGTTTTTTACCTTTACCCTGATCTTATTTAGTGTAATTAAGAGCATTATACCCCATTTTACCGCATCAGTAGCACTTACCATAATTCAAAAGGCATTTCTCACTGTTCTTTTTACAACATTTTTCACAAACTGTAAACATAATTTTCTTACCATCTTTCTTTTTTGAAGAGTTATTCCCTCTTTCTACCACCTAAACCTCTTATTATGTTCTTTTTCAAAGAACAACTAATCATCGAAAAAATCCATTTCCTCCTTCTCCTCAAATCGAATATGTTTCTCATAACATTTGGACTCACGAGGTGATAATTCCCTTCGATAATTTGTCTTTAATCCTGAATAAAGTGAGTTTATTTTACTATCAGGATCTCATATGAAATTTGGAGCATACCTTTTTACTCGAGTGATTTTTTCTTCATAATCAGCCATTAAGTCATCATCTAACCTCAATTGTAGTATTTTTTTTCAATCATACGATGAACCAACTTAGGAAAATATTTCCCAAGAAACATAACTTTTAATTATTCCTAATCAGGAGAATCAATATCCTCACTATCCCTTATATTTTTCACAATCAACCCCCACTGATCGGCTTCACCTTCAAAATAGTAAATGAAAAGACTAACATTTTGTAAATCAAAACAACCCATGTCATCAAAAATCTTCTCTAGTTCTTTAATCAACCTTTCAACTAGAACAAGGTCAGTGGAACCTCTAAATGATGGGGTCTGTTCTCTAATGAAATTCTTCACTATAGACAGGTTCTAATAGTGTTGATCTGGTTGATCTCATGCTTGTTTTCGACCACCATTTATATCCTGAGTCAACTAAGACATCACTACAACAAACTATGCAGTTCCGATTCTGACCATCTTAGGTTGATGATTTGGAAGGTTGTTTCCCCTTAATGTCATCCCATCATAGCTTCCATGTTTCCTCTGTGGAAAACATTTCAGTACATATATATATATATATATATATCTTAGGCTAGGTAACCTGGATATCTAAAAATGATATATCATTTCAATATTATCATAAATTAAATTATTGATATTAATTTAACAATATCCTAACTATTAAAGTAGTATAAACCCCCCCTTTTATACCAACTATAAGGCCCTATACTAAAAAAATTACTTATTATTGAGTTAAATGAAGAATTGAAATTGAGGATCTTTTCAAGTTTAGAGTTTTAGAGAATTAGGACATAACTATTATATTACATCTCAAATATTAAAAAGTATAATCTTCTACTTTGTATCAATTTTTTTAATAAAATAAAAAAAATAAAAATGAAATAATTATTTTCATGATGTAAATGTTCTTTAATTATTTTTTTCACTTACCCTTCCTTATACCCTGTGAAAAGCATTTCAAAAACATGGGATGAGCATAAAAAGATCAGGAAGGGTTATAAAATAAATAATGAAATCATTAGTCTATAAATAAATAAAAAACATTATCTATTTAACATACCTCATGAAATAATAAGATTTATGAATAACAAAAACAAATTATAAATCATAAAGGTAACTTGTGGCATTCTTATAATACTTACATTGTAGCTTTCACAACTACAGAGGGAGTTACATTTGGAATACCCATCATAGTATATTCCCTAAATTTACTAGGAGATACATTAATATTTACCTCCATCATGCTAGAAAATCTATTGGAGAGCTATCTCAGGCTCACCTGCCCTAGGTCGGAACCACCCTTATGTTTAAAAAATGTTTAAAAATCCATTACATAATCATAACACCAGAACAAGCATAAATGAAAGATACCATTTCTACATTGAAATCACAAAATAAAATTTCATCATATTAAAATAATAAATCCATTATCAAAACCATTTTCAATAACAAAATACAGAAAAATGGTATATGGTATTTATTTTCCTTTTAAAAACATTATGGCTTATATAGGAAGCTAAATATCAAATACTACTTGCGGCGGAGAAAAGGTCGTTGTCTCTACGTACGTTGAGAAGAAATATTCCCTTTGTCATTTTTTAAAATGATTTGTAGAAAAATATTTCCTTTGAATGAAATTAAAAGTCAAAGTGTTTAATACACAATATAAATGATTGTCATGTATAAATCAAAATATGCCTCAATGAATGGTGATTGAGACGAAGTCCCTTACTTCATGTCTGACTTGTCTCGTATGTTCATTGTTCTTCCTGAATAATAAACTAAATTTAATTTATAATTTATTATGAACCTTATTTTTTTATTATTCTATTTATATCAATTATTACTTTGATATAAAAATATCATAATTATTTAAAAAAATATTGGTCATTTTTCCAAAATTAAGTTCTTGAGTCCGAAATGAACTTGTTACAATTACAAAATTTCCATGTGTTCAAAAGTACATTATCTCCAGAATTGTATTCATGATTTTAATATCATATATATAAAGAATATATTTATTTATAATATTCTATAACATTTGGATATAATAAATGAAAGGAACCATTCATGGAGATGGTAAACCGTACGTACGCATTAATGATACTTTCATTTCTTTTTAATATTTAAAAGAATAAAAACTAAATGATACATAAGTATATTATAATTATAGTATAATATCATATCTTATATACATTACATAATTTCATTAACATCATCCTTTAAACATTCCATGTATGGCAGGAACGAGTCATATCACTTTGTGGGGGCGGTAGTCCGAATTTCCTCAAATGAAATTATCGTATTTATACAACATGAAAAGCATAAAGGTATGTTAAAAATGAGAAATTTAATAAGAATAAAGATTAAATAAATATCATAAATATATTATATAATTACATTTACTTCATAAGGGCCACCATGAGAGGTGGTAGGTGAATATTGAACAATCACTGTTTCCTGAGGTAGTAATTCATTGTCCACAGAAACAGTATGTTCTCTACACATTAGATGAAGGTGTGTGTAAGTGTAGTTTGAATCCTTCTCATAAAAACATTATATTTTATTGAGGATACATGTGTTATATGTAATCAAATAAAAACAATTGAATACGGAGTGAAGAATTATAATAATGAAAAGGAATTTGAGAGAAGATAATATCTCTTAAAATGTGTAACTCACTTTAATTTGAGCCAAAAGGCATTCCTGAATTCCCTTATACCTTAGCGAAATCTTCTATTAGGAATAGGGTGATGTTTATAGCTTCTTTGATTTAGTTTTGGATGATAAAATGGGCATTAGAGGTGTGTGTAATGGGTTATAGGTGGTGGCCTTTTATAAGAGGGAGGAGTTTCTCTTTAAGAATGTTTGAAAGTATTATTTTATTATTATATTATGTTATGTTATTCCAAAGGTCCAAAACACATTTAATTAGATGATAAGATAAATATATGTCTAAATAATATCATCCAATAGTAATTCGATAGGTTTGGATTTTTTTTAACACTTATCTATTCTATTTAACCATTTATCACTCTTACCGTTTTATCAAGCCTTTAATATATTAAGAATCAAAATTGTTACAAAAACCTAAATCATATAAAACAAAGATACATTAATATAATTTCGGACCTATTATAACAATTTTTATGAATCATATATTTTTTAATGATATAATATTTAATAAAATATTTTATATTTTAAAATATGAATTATGTCAATTTTTAAACTATTCATATCCTGAATTTTTTAAAAATCCACAACAACTTGATTGATTCGAAAAAACATCATTAATACAGTTATAACATGATAATATAATCCATATAATTCTAGGATGATATCAGAAAAACCAAATTAAATTTAATTCAAAATTTTTAATATCATTTATTTGAATCCTATATTAATGAACCAATCACTGAATCACCATTGTGTCATAACAAAATTTATTTATTTAATGTCTAAAAATTATAAATAAAAAACCTTGATATAAGAAATCATATTTTATTTATAATAATTATTTATAGTCGAATATATAACTAATACGACCCTATATGAAAATTGGTTTATGAAGATATATATGTCTGTGTTACATTTTAGTACATTTAAATTAATTTTTATAAAATGATATTTTCACTTACAAATGGATCCATGGGTTCCCAAAATAGACCCAAGGATTCCCATGGTCAGAAATGTATCATCCAATATGGTTAGGACATGTTCTAGTTTAATTTAATGTTATTATAATATTATTTTTACCCTTATTTACCAGATTTAACTTTTAACCATGAAAAATAAAATATTTATTAAAATTACTAGTCATAATTTCAAAAAAAATAAAAGATACCGAATAACACAATTTGGACTTTCTAATTCGAAATATGGAATCCATTCTTCCAAATTCAAAACAGAAAAGTTTTATAAATTAATTTAAAATTAATTTTCGTTGTAAAACCAAAAAGCACGTTATTATGAAATTATAACTATCAAAATATTGACATGTGTTTATGTATAATTAAAAAGTAAAATTACTTAAAATTAACAAAATTGGATTAAATTGTAAAAATATAATCCAATTACACTTTAAAACTATTTATAAGGACGATCTAACTATATAAATAAATCAGATGAAAAGATAAATATGACTTAGAATGCGGTATTTTTTTAATATAAGTTAAAAAATAAATTTTATCAGAAAAATACCAAAAAATTACTCGAAGTAAATTTTTATGTCCATGTTCTATGTAAGGAGATTATTTTGTCAAATGGAATATATACAATGACTAGACATTAACAATAATTTATAATAATCATATTACATTGTCAGTGTTTTTTTCAGTATGACTCAGCCTCGTGTGCAACATAAGATTTCAGATAATCCAATTGTTTCTTGTTAGGTACTACATCGAACATGGAATTCCCTTTAAAGTAAAATTAATATTTAATTCAAAAATATTAAAAAATATGAAAATATCATATACTTTTTTTACCTGGGATGTTACAATAAAAATAAAAAGTATCGTTGGAACATTTTTCTTATAGAAGATTCATTTCCTCCACACAATATTTATATAGAAATATGTATATGAATTAGAAATATAAGGCTAAGAGATATTTGGATAAAGGTGTTGAATATAATAACAAAATACAAGACGAGCATCAAAGACACCATTTTTATCGATGAAAATTATTTGAAATAAATAACTAATAGAGGAAAATATATCATCAATTCATAAAAAGTGAATTTTATAAAATAATAACATCATTAATGATCTTTAATTTGTGTCAAAAAAATATGTGTAATAGTTAAGAAATAATTAAAAATAAATCGTGATAGATTTAGAATCATTGAAAAAAAATCCTTTAAAGATATAAATGAATGAAAATTTAAATTTCCTAAATAATGTGATAATAATTATATAATAATTATAATTTTAAAAAAATAAACCATTAAGAACGACATAAGTGAACAATTTAAAACATGTTTCAATAATGAAAATTGTGATGAATAACCCTTACCTCGAATCCTAGATCACTTTTTAAGTTCCCTAACATCCATTATAATAAAAATAAATAAATTATTTACTTGGATAATAACTTATTTATTATCCATTTTATTATTATTATTAAATTTTATCATTCGACTTCCTTTTCTCATTTATTTAGTATATCAGAATAGTTCACACCAATCTTGTTAAGGTATATTAGTTCCGAGTACCCAAAACTTTATCTATATTATATTAATTTTAAAATATCATATTCCAAAAGTTCCACAAGAACTATAAGAGTTATGTTCGATGATTTATTTTAACCAATATGAAATTAATTATAATTTATATATTCTATAAATTTAGTATTTTTTATTGTCAAAAATGACTATGATTCTTAACTTTTAATTTCAAGATCATGAGGTCTAGTTTAATATTAATAAATAAAAATTATAAATTAGTATTAATATTAATTATAAAATCTGTCGTTAAATCTATTTGAATAGTGTGTATGGAGAAAAGTGGTTAAGAAAACAACATTGTTCGCATAGGTAGTGTAAAACTACCATGATAATCGATGTTTTTAAAAATAGGTTAAATAATTGTAAAAAAATAAATGTTGGAGTTTTATAAAAAACATATTACAATAAATTTTTTTGTTTTAAGATTAATTTTTTATATTAAAGTCATTATTTAACTGTGTTATTGAAGAATTGAAACCAAAAATCGTATTTTTGAAAAACAACTTTTCAATGTAATAATGACTTATAAAATCTATGTGAAGAGAGAAAAATAATAATTTATTATCAATAAGATTTTAAAAAATAATAAGATTAATTTCAAATAATTTAAATATATTAAATTTTTGTTTCATGGAATTAATAGAAAAATATACCCTTGGAAAAATATATTATAGAGAATTAAGAAGACTAATGTTTCATCATAATAATAGGTAATGAAAAAGGTTTTGATGAGTGGGAATTTGTAGACTCTCATAATAAAATAGATCTTATGGATGATTATAAGATTTATTTACAAGGATTGAAAATGTCAAATTTTTGGTTAAAATTGATTATGATAAATGAATCCTAAAATAAATATTATGGTCTAGGAATATAAATAATTAAAATGATCTAGAGTCACCCCCTCTAAATTTATCTTAATGAATTTAGTGGAGATTTTCCTCTCAATACCAGAGGCTTAATAACATGGTTAATTATTGGTGGAGATATTCTTTTGACAAATATTTTGAAAAAGAACGAATTTTGAGAGTGATGAGATAAAGGAAGAGTAGGTGTGTGTATATATTTATGCGGTATTTTTTGATAAATTATTGGAATATTTTATCATTTTTTCAAAATAATATTTAATAGAGATAATTGTAAATTATTTTTTTGAATATGAGTAAAATATTGAATGTTATTTATAATTATAACCATTCCATAATCAGAATGGCATCATTGATCCACTTCATTAAAGGAAATAAATCCAAAATAATTCTTCATTTGAATAAAACATAACTTAGGCTTACAAATTTTAAAATATGATTATAATTTCTATATAATTTTTTTAATTGAATACATTATCTCTTTAAATAAATTTTTGGTAGACCACATGTTGTTATAAAATATTTAGTCAAATTTATATCATGATGATTTCACAATGGTATATGTTAAAACAATTTTTTCAGTATTGAAAAAAGTAAACATTTTCCACAAAATCCAAAAATTTAACCCAATACTAAATATAAAATAATTATTACAAAACTGAAGGAATTTTTTTCATATTTAGTTTTTAAAATTTATAATTCTAATATATAAATAAATACATATATTACAAAGGAAAAAATTGATTTTTAATTAATACTATTCTCTTTGTTATGGTTGGTTGATTTTATGTATGTTGGTAGATCCTAATTGTAATATTATTCATAATAAATTTTTTTATGTGTAGAATATTTTATATTTTATGAAATTATTATTCTAATTTAATTGAATTTAGATTTTAAATACATAATGAAGTAAATGGTTTTAATAAAATAATCATTATAAACTATAATTAAAATACTTGGTCAATGAACATTTTACCTTTGCATAGACTATATTATCAATTGATAATTTACCATTTTTTTGATAAGAAATATAAAATGCACATAATTATAATTTCAAGTAAACAAGTATGTTTCATAATTTTATTTTTTTATAAAACATGTTGCATAATATTTTAAAAGGAAAATTTAAATGTAATAGATCATTTACTAAGGAATATGATAATAACCATTTATGAACTAGAATAAATATAATGTAAATTTAAAATTAATAAGAAATTATTATTTTACTTTAAAAATTATATTTAATTATTTATCATGTGTTTCAAACAAATTCTTATAAGGAATTATTTTTTTAATTGTAATATGTTATAATTTTGTTACTATGAAAACATATATATGATACCTTCAATACTTTTAGATTATGAAGAATTAATTTTCAATAAAAATATTTAGAAAAGTAATTTGGATATCAAATTAAACTATATGAATGAAAATAATCATGAATGTTGTAAAATATTGTTTAATAAAACCATTTTAATAATATGTTATAATAATTGAAAAAACATTTAATGAAAATAATTATAAAATATATATGTATATAAATAATTGTTTAGTATAATTAAAAACTAAAAAATAAATGAATTTAACCTCTAAATAAGTAATTTAAGATAAATAATTCTATGATATATATATTCATCAAGAATTTTGGATTTTACATCACGATGGGTGTAGAAGCCTCTCTTTTCTGTGATTTAAATGAAAATAAATATAACATGGATTAACATTCAGTCACATAAAATTTTAAAAAGAGTTTATTTAAATATTAATATATGGTTATAAAATGGGTTAATACAATTTATCATCATTAATATTGGATTCAAAGATTAGAATTCCACTAAATTTAGTTTATCATGTTTTAAAAAATTATAATAAAAGGAAGATAATGTTTTTTGGGAAAAGACACACAAAAATGAAAAAGAAAAATTATAATTGGAATATTCTGAACAAAAATGGATACCACCCCAATAATTATATTATATATTTTAACCGATACATGAAAATGAATTCATCAATTGAGACATTTATAAATATAATCACAAAAATCAATTATGTTTTAAGGAAAGGTATATCCTGATGGTTCACAGTGCTAGATATTTTGGAGGAGTGTGATCTCTTCCACTAGTGTTTGGGGGTAGAGATACATGTAATTTATTCAGCATATAACCATTAATAGTAAATTTTTTTTTGTATCCATACCTAACAACATTCAAAGAACCAAAAGGTTATACACGATTGACTAAAAATGAATATTAATATCTAGAATGTAGTTTTCATTTCATTATCTTGAGTCTAGAATTTTAATGTAGTACTCAATCCATTCAATTAAACATTATTTGTAGAATTAAATTATCATTACCCACTCAAGTTCTTTCATTGTATGTTTTTTATTTTATTCAAATTTTTTCACACTCCTGCATCAATTGTTTTATTCCTTTAATAGTTATTCTTTGATCCGGATCATCTCTATAACTATCATGTAAGCACGGTAATCTACCTCCATAGGTAAGTGAATACAATTACCATAAATTTGTATATATTTAATTGTTATAATTACTATTTTATAGTTCATTCTTGTAAGGGTATAATGTTTCTTCTGGCAAGTATATATTATTTTTAACATTTTAACTGAAAATTGTATATTATAACCCCCTTATTTATCTATATGAAACATCAAGATGGTAATTTTTATATGGGCAGTAATGTTTTAATATATTGGGTTTCAATCCATAACTTTTAATCAAATCCTCCATACTCTGATTTCATAACTGAGCTCTTTGATTATTAATGATGGAACACTTAATTCTAATGCTATAATATTTTTAACCCCTGGTATAATCCCACAAAACAATAACTTCATAAATTTTTGTGGCATTATATTCCAAATTTTTTGAAACAAAATATTATTATAATAAAATATATGAGCTCCTAAAAGTAATGAGGAAGAATCCCATAAAGTATATTCTCAAGAATATATAAATATCATCAAAGATTATGGGTCATTGGGGGATCTACACCATATGGGAGATGATCTCAATGATATGGAACTGGTCACATTTTATAGAAAATTTGTGTGTCTATTTAAAAAAGTGGGTTTATATATTAATTATTTTAAAACATTTCTTGTAATAAATTTCTGTCAAATGTGTCCTACATAATGTATAGTGTGGAAATATTAAAAAAAAAATCACTCCTAGGTAAGCATATTCTTACCATTATAATTTTATACGATTCCCAAAGAAACAAATATTACCAAATATAAAATTTTGATTTTTATTTGAGTGTAGAAAATTATTTGTGGTTTAGATGATGTGTCATATGATATGTTATCATGAATTTGACCATGTCGGCATACCAAGGTATCATCCCTTCTACTAAATATTATTTATACCTTTATATTAACTCATAAACTATTTATTGATATATAATTTTTACATTTGTTGTAATGGGAATCCTTCTAAGGTCATCTTCCACCTGTTTCTCATCTACTATGAAATCCATGATCTTTAGATTTATCACATTAATAAATTTTATTAATTAAACTTGGCCAGTATTCTACTCTACTTTCCTTATTAATTTCCTTTGTCTGTATGAGGAGAAAATATTGTGACATCAGTTCGAAGCTAGAAAGATACGAATTTGTCTAAATCAATGATAGTTAATAATTATTTTTTAGTGGTTGCATTATATTTATGTGTTTTATAAAATGTTCTTGAAAACTAATATATTACTTGATGATTTCCTTCATTTCATTGTGAAACAACACTCCCACACCATGGTTTAATGAATCAAAGAGAAATTCAATAGGGTGATTCTTTTTAGGAGGGAACATTACTAGTGGTGTATAAACCTATTCTTACATTCATCAAATGATTTCACCTAATAATATTAATAAATTATATTATAATATTTTAAAATTAAAATGGAAAGTGGTGGAATTATTTATCGAAATCATTTATGAACCTCTTATAAAATTTTGCATCTCTTCAAAAAAAATCTAACATGTTTTACATAAGTTAGATAAAGAATGACATTTATCACTTCAATTTTGAACTTATCCCCCTCAATTCATTTTCAATAAATTACAACCCAATGAAATATAACTATTTCCACCAGGAAATGGAAATTTCAAAAAATTAGAATAATTTATTTTTAACGAAATATTTCTAAACATTTCACAAATTTTATTAAAAATTAGTAAATGTATTAAAAAATTGATTGAGTCATCTAAAAACACATCCAATGTGTCTTAAAAGCTCAAAAACAATTATTACCATACATTTATAAAATCTACCTGCGGAATTAAAAAATTTAAATGGCCTTCAATGTTAGAAGAAGGCTGTAATGTTACATTTAATTGTTGTATTATATTGATATTCAGGTGTAATGGGTATTTGGAAGTATCATGAAATAAATTATGAGAAGAAATAATGAGTTTTTATTGATAAAATATCTAAAATAAGTTTAATAAACTGAAGGTGGAAATGATTATTTCTAGTTACCCACATCCAATAATAAATACAAAATCTCAATCTATTAAAAATTCCAACAGGGTATAATTCATTTTGTTCATTCCTTATTATGTCCTATCAAGTTGTTTTTGGATATTTATGAATAGAGAAAACCCCTTGTGAGTTAGAGATGGGGTAGATAAATCTTTATTCTAAAAAATATGTATCTTGTATTTAATACCTTCATCATGGTAATATTTAACCATTCTTTATATAGACTAATATTTTTATATTTTTTTAAAATTTACTTTTTTTCATGCATATTTTATGATTTATTATGGGAATCTATCATATTCTCTAACCAATATATTTAACGTTGTCCATTAATATTTCAATAAATTTATGTTCCTGATGTATGGATTTTTTTCTATTAAAAATTATTAATAACTTATACCTATTCAATAGGTATACATACTCATGACTAGTAGGATGTGGTTTTGGTTTCGTATTTATGGTATATTTTAAATATTAGTTAATACTTGAGGTCCATACATCAAAGGTTTAAATTTAATATGGAATATAATGGCACCAAAATCCTTCATCATGGAAAAAATAATCAAATCCATCCAATAGTATAGAATTTATATGTTCTTCTAAACTGTAAATTTATTTCCCAGATATGTGAACATATTCCATATTCATAGGATTTTTTAATCATTATTTATCTCCCTTGAACTAATATATAATGAAACATACCTATATATTCACTGGGTAAAACCTCATTTATTATTAATAGTGTAATATGTGTTTGATTCTCCTAAGGGAACTTCATAGAGTCAAGGATGTTTAACATGAATTTTCATTCTCAATATTTTTTGGTGATAGCTACTCCATATACATTGATAATTTTCTTTTAAATATTTGTGAGTAATGTCCCTAATATGATTGTTAAAGAGACAGAGGTCCTATCTTCATCCATGTTGATTACATAAAAGTCATCGACAATGATGTTGATTTCACTCAAACCATGACATACTCTATGAATCCAACTGGATAAGTAGTGAACATTTTTTATGTTGAAAGAAAAATATTAAGGGATTCAAGTCTCCCATATGTATATAATTAAACATATAATTATGAATTAAATTACTGAAAACACTTAAATCATAAAAACAATCTAAAAACTTAAGGGATCTAATTTTTAAAGAGATATAAAATCTAGCTAGATCCAAAAAATTTAATACAAAAATATGGTAATGTGGGATAATATAATCCTAAAATAATTAATTATCCAATTCCCATTATGCTTAATATTTTTTGGGAAAAATACCTTCATGGTATTAGAATACATTATATGTTTCTGAATAACTTATAAAATAGTAATGATGATCTCATCTTTTTGGAATGTTTATTGAATTTTTATATGATGTTATTCATATTGGATATTTTTGGATTGGAATATATTTTTTGGGAATGGTAGGGGAGATCATCCCTCTACTTATTATGTATGTTAGTTTTAAATTTATTTATGTTTTGTTCATAATTTTATTCCATTCCACTATTTTCATCTTTTGTGGATTGACTGACAAGGATCTACATATATTTTTAGGATTTAGTTTTCCATACTTCTGGTGGATTTTTTAAAACTCAGATGTGGTGGTAGGGTAAATATCCTTTAAAATTATTATATTCATTATGTTAATATTTTCCATTGGATTTGGGATGAGTTGGGATGGTATTTTTCTCCGGTTTTTAAAAAAAAATTCTCCAAGACTTACAACAGGGTTTCTTAAATATTCCACATTATTCATTATTTCCTCAACTATGGATCTTTAATTAGAATTTATTGGGTATTTTATACTAATTTAAGGTTTCTCTGAGTTTATATTTTACTTAAATGGTGGAGGTTGAAAATATGGTTGATTATAGGTTTATCTGTATTATTTTTGAAAAAGGGGAGCTTGATGGTACTACTACTAGCAAGAATGTTATTAAGGATTTTTTCGATAGAGTGGTATAGCATGAATCTGATGACCCCTATATCAATATTAGATATAGGAATTATCTCTCTCTATATATAAATGTTACAGAAATTCTATTTATTAGTATAATATTGCAAACCATTTTTTCCATGAACCTCAACATAGTAATTAGTATAGTAATTAAAAGATAAACATTATTAATATGACTTCACTATTCGATGATAATAACAAAATTTCATAGGTTATATTTTTCTAAAAAGGAATGTTAGATCATTATATTTATTTTATTTAAATGGCACTGATTATAAAGATCATGTCTTTTATAAACCTCAAGTATTGATTCAATTAATATTAAATTGTTGAGAGATTTTGGGAATTGGCCTAATAAATCCCCTTGTCACTACATGTGTGTTTTATATTAAATTTCCTACCAATGATGTATCAAATATCTTCCTATCACTATAAATTCATCTTGATAGAAAAAGACAATGAAATGGTTCTCCTCGGTGGATTCATGTGGGAAAATGGACAAAATATTCTTGAACAGATTACAATGCTCATAAAGATCCTCACTAGAAGCATGTATATTATCATAAATAACCTTATTAAATTTTTTGATTCTATTGTTATGGAATAATACCTAAATGAATCATCTATATATTTTAAACTAATAGATCAGTTATCCAGTTTTTATTAATTATAATACTTCTTCAAGTGAAAGAGGCAATGCACTCAACTTAAATTATTCATCTATCGCACCATAAAGATTGAATATAGAAAAAACTAGAGTGAAATCCTAGATATTTGTTGGGATCATCACCTACATGACCAAGAAAATATATTTATAATTATATTATTGCAATTTTTAATTCATAATTATTCTAGATGACATGAATGTAAATTTTATTACATGGCTTTATTAAAGTAGGGGAACACATATCTATTATAGTTTGATTTGTACTTACCACCTTGGGTGTATCTAAAAATAAACACATGAAGATTAACACGGTATTTTATGGGTGTTTCTTCAAATTCAGTTTTATGAATTCATGTTTCTAAATTTATTTATCAATGATAACTTAAAATTTGATTAAAATATAACCTTTTTTATGACTAGGTTATTAATTATAAATTTAGTGTTTTTGGAAAAACCTCCCAAACAATGACGCCACGTTTTAACTCACATATCATGGTGGGGTAAACATATATATTTAATAATAGGTTAACAATATAATTTTAGTGGAAACATAGTTTTTTACCTAGCGAGGGGAACTCAAAAATTAATTTTCTGTTGAATTAAGGAAAGTGTGTGTTTTAGTTTAATTGGTTTTGAAAAAAATACCAATGTAAAATAAACCAAGATATAAAAAATATTCACATTAAAAACTGATTGGAAATCATATTAATGATAAGTGATTGTTTCAAGGTTAGTTATCCAATTATAATGTTATCCCCTTCTTTAAAGGTTGCATCTTCTTGTTGTTAAATAATTATTTGGTGGTTCCAAAATCACATCACCTATAAACCTTATTTTAAGAGATTTGGTGAGGAATAACATAATAAATATACCTTATTGGTTCATTCTAGTTTTGTTGTGTGTAAATGATACACTAAATTACTTCTAGTTTAGTTTGATAATTCCCAATTGGGTCTAGTGCATCTCATGAAATCTCAGAGTGACTAATACCCCTATCATATATTCCAATAATTTCTAATAAATTCATGAATCTACCATATATTGGATAAAATAAGTAGTGAAAGTGCATGGAATTTATAATAAGGTAGTATAAAATAAAAATAAATAAATTAAACACAACCACAATAGAAATAATAAATAGGTATTGAATAATAAAATTATTTAGTAGGAGAAATATATTTATATTCATTTTGGTATATGGAACATGAATTATAATCATACTTCCTTCACTTATATAATTGCTAAAGGATTTTCCTCTCTAGGTGAGAGGTAGAAGACACAAAAGAATAAGGAGAAAACACCAATTATCCATGAAAATTAGAAAATAAAACAATGAAATTGTTTAAATATCTGTAGTAAACATATCTCTTCATTCTACCAGGGGTTATTCAATTCATAAATGATCATACATCCCTTCATTATCGGCTAGTCAAATACCATAGATAACTATGATTCCCCATGAAACAATCACCATGATTTGGTGGGAAAAAAATTAGACACGATATTTGAAAAACATCCATAAATACAGTATATTTCTCAAAAAAATTTATAATTACACTTCAATAATATTTATGTTTACAAATTTATAGTGTTTGGAGAATGATATAACTAGTAGAACCCATTATTTTTATAACTAATATACATTTTTCAACTATATAAAGAACTAGTTAATAAAAAATGAGTATTCAAAATCCCTCATAAATTCTCCACAAAATATGATATTCTAAATAAATTATATATATTATATACATTCATAACCTGGGGGATATAGAAACATATCAAAGGGTGAGATCAATTTCTCAAAAATGGTAAAAAAACATGAGAATAATAAAAGAAAGAAATTAAAACAAAACGGAGTATATCGATATAATTAGGATTAAAAAATTATGATAGTTCCAAAAAAAATTTAGATGAAATATCATATAATAATTATTAGTAAATAAAGAGATAAATAAAAATAGCATAAAAAGATTTTTCAATAAACATGGTACACGAGATTATAAAATAGTCATGAGAATAATAATAAACTTATTATATCTTGAAAATATGTAATGAACATCAGTATAGAGAAACATTACCATTTTGAGTCACACACTCTCACCAATTTTTGGATACTACTTAACTGTATGCACATATTCAACACCATCATGAATAACACACTTACACTCGGTATTGTTTATAACTATATTGTGACTGAGTATACATATAAAATAAGATTTAATCATTTAATTAATTAATTATAGGGTGATATATAACCCCACCAGTAATTTATTTATATTTATGTGTACCGCCTAAAATGAATCATTAATAATTTCAAAAATTACCAATGAAAAGAAAATGGGTAACATTCTTCACATCGTAATGATGAAGGGAGATAATATGGGTTTAATATCATTTTCAAACATAGTCACATATATAAATCATTCATAATTCAATCAATAATCCTGAGATAATAAACCTATAGAAAATAAACATGTCTCTAATGACATCAAGTGATTTTCAAGGTAAATACCTATCAATCAAGATAATAAATATTATTACTTTCAAACCCTATATTAAAAGGTTTTATAGTTTTGTCAATAATTTCCCAAAAACCATTATGTAAAACATCATGGTAGCCACTCTATATAGCTTTCACATGGAAATAGTAAAATAGGGATTATTCTTACACATCAGGGAAAAAGAACCATATGGAAAATGATACAAATTTATTTATACTTTTTAAAGAAGTTAAAGTGGTTCAAAATGAAATTAATCAATTATTGAGTTATATATGGGGAATTATTTAAAATAACTAAATGAATATAGATATGAAACAATTCAATGTTCTCTAACAAGAAGAATATATGGGGTCCATTTCACTAACAATAAATCCCTTAGTAAAATTAGAGTCAATGGGAAATGAAATTTTTGGGGGTTAGCATAAAACCACATGATAATAAAATTAAATGATAATGGGTTCTAAAAATAATATTTATTACCCACTTGGAATATCTTTTATAAAATGAAAGAGTTTTGAATGTGATATTGGAAATGAAACCCTTATGGTTTGTGAAACATTTTAATCAAAACCCTTAAAAGGGAAGAATTTTTAAATTAATGTTCAAATATAGTGAATAGAACATAATCTATTGGGTGTGTCCTCTTTCACATGGTTTTTACATTATATGCATTTTAATGTTTTCCTTAGTGAGCTCGATTCGATTTCTCTCAACCATGGATTTCTACACATCGATATGTGGGAGGAAAAAATCAATCCTATAGAGGTTTGATACTCATATTCTCAACTACAGGTCATGTGTAGGGAGTAAACTAGATACTTTGGCACCGAAAGATCCTTTATGACATCTCTTTTTCGATTTAGGTTCCCATAAAAATGGTTATAGAAATATAGGTGGATTAATTTGTCATCTTTGCATGTTTTTTAATTGAAGTTCATATGTGTAATAATTTATCAACCAATTATTTATTTCAATAGACGAAGATTGTATTTTTTGAGAAATTATTATGAAAAGTCTCTATTATTTTAATGGTATTGTAAGATTATAGTGCATGAATTTTGAAACAGTAAGAAATCGACTACTAGTTTTTTTTTCCAATACGATGTCATGATGAGAATTAATTCTAAAAAATTTAGATTCATAAAATCTAATTCATTGGGAGGTTCTGCAATAGATGGTCATTATCATCTTCATTTTGGGGTACTTTTGGAATTGGTGGGTGCTATTCAGAATGGGATTAATGGAATTTTTAATGCTAGCCCTGACACATTATATGAAATTAGAAAGGACAAGAAATTCTAGTCAAGACTACCTCTTATCAGAAGGTAGATGAAGATGTTATATATCACTCTAAAACTCACAATCAATATGGCTCTTATGGTGTGCAAGAAATTGATAAAATGGATAGTACACTTCCTAGTAATGGGTGTATATTGTGCAAGATGGGCTGGATGGTTCAGCTAATGATGATTTGGCACAAAACATGGCTGATCAAAAGCTTCTCCAAGATCATTTCATTATTTCAACACAGTGTAATGGTGAAAAAAATGTCGATGACATAATAAATATGAACTAAATGTTAATATTAATTTTGGGAAATGATTTGGTACCCAGATAAGTGTGGTCTATTGGGACAAGTCATTGTCATTCGTAGGTTCCCATCTTAATATTTAGTATTCTACATAAATGTTAGATCAATCCATGTTAACTAAAACTACTACTACTTCCAACATCAATGTAGAGACTCATAGGCATATGCCTCTAAATTTTCCTATTAATTCTTTTATTAATGTGCAGAATGGATTTAAGGAGTCGGATCTGGATGGATTGGTATCTCTAATGAATTCCTCTCAAGAATCCCTCTTAAAAAAAGATGCAGTGTATTTGGGGAATACACAGGATATATGTATTTTGGAAAAGGAGGTTGTAGACCCTCTTATTGAGTTGGTTTCACATACTGGTAATGGTTGTAATATGGTAGCTTATGATACTCCAACTACTTAGGTAAGGGATACCAAGGTTTCCCTTAGGGATTATTATATGGATAGAAAGAAAACAACTTCATCCAAGATCATTTTATTGGTTAAATAGGGCTTTCAAATAGTCTCTTTTATGAAGTCCAAAACTCATTTTTCTAAGCCTTTACATCCTTCTCTAAAAGAATCATCTTGTAACATTGCCTTGAGATATATTGTTCTAACACTTAAGATGTATCCCCCACCAAGCATCTTAACATACTGGAAGGTTGATTATCTCCTTTTGGAAGCTTCATGTGAGCCTTCATTCAAATTTGTATAGGGAATTAAGATCTCATACATGGAATAAGAGTTCTAGTATTGATCCTTGTAGAAAATGGTTGTATAGGTGGATTCTAGTAGTGATTCACAAGAAGGTAGAGTTTATGTAAATGTTGTTCATATATCCATAGAGAAAGACACTAGAGTAACTCTTCTTTATTACATATCTAAAAAGATAAAGATTAAATCAATGGATATTATAATAGATTTAGATGATATAGAAATTGAATCCATATTGAAATAAGTGAAAACATTTAGAAGAGTCAGAAATCCTTGAGGTAGAGGTCAAGGTCAGACATGATTTAATTTTATTTCTATTCATGAATAGGAATGTTGAATTAGGGTAGATATTTGAAAAAACTTTGGGGATTTGATACAATATCATTGAGGTAATTTTGGTTGTTTATGAATTCATCTAACTTTTTCTCTATTTTTACCTATTTAATAAAAGGTATTTAACCCTACCATTTAAACAAAACATGATTATTGATTGAAAATGTATAACATTTTTTACATACATTGTTTAATTTGAATATTATTTTATTAACTAAGGAGATATAGATAAATCCATAATCTTTAATCAATACAAATATTTGTTGATAGGACACATTATACATTAATTAAATCAATTATTAGATATATGAGGAATTCTTTCGACATGATGTTATTGGTGGGCCCAATTATAGATAGCCCCTCGATGCATCAGTTGCATAATTAGACGAAACAGTTGGCCAACATTAGATAAATATATTTCTAGTTTATACAAACCCACCAATTTAAAACTATCTCATGAAAGGTATCAAGAGTTTATGTATTATGATTCTTGAGATTAAGACATCCAATAATTAGGCATTTACTTTATTATGAAATTGGTTATTATTATCAATGGAATTTTCACAATTATATTACATCTTGATGAATTTCATTCTCAATTTATTAATTAAATTGATTTTTTTGAGATTTATACTATTTCATATTGATTATTCTTTATATAATCATTATCGAAAAGTTATTTAAGTAATTTCATGTGTTCCTACATATTTACCTTTATATATTGTTATTTATTATTTATTATTATTTATTTATTCATGATAACATTTTCTTTACTCAACCCTTACTAATCATTTGGGCTCACACTTATTTCATTACTATTCCCAAGAATCCTAGATATATGCTCTGAAATATATGAAAAGATACAAAAGATGGAATAATGATATTCTTGAAAAAAATTTATTCTATTAAGTTTATTCACATGTAATATGGTAACCATGTATGTATTTAGTATATCAATGTTTCTAAACTATTCAGTACTTTAGAATTTGATCACTTGTATATAGTAAAAAGTTTATATAATTGAAACTGGATCTAGGATACTATAGTGGAGGTCTTTAAGTTTTTTTAGAATACAAAAATCTAATATTTTTAATAATTGATTCAATTTTTTATGTTTGTTTCCATAGATAATTAAACTGACCACATTTTTTCAATCCTATTTTTTTAAAGTATTTAATTTCCCATTATTTTCTTCAGTATATTTGTAACGACCCAAACATTCATTATTGAAAATTCTTATTTATCTAATTAAATGTCTTAGTATGGTTATATAAAATGTGGACATCATTGGATTTATGTATTTTTAATTTAAAATACTATTAAGAATTTTTACAGTTGCTAATATAGTTATTGAATAGTGATCACCTGATTAGTATAAATATAGGGCATTAACAAATCCAATTTACTCATAAAAAGGAAGTTATGGCATCATCTAGTATACTTTCCCCATACAAAGACCATTTTTCGAAGATTGGAAAGGAGGTGGCTTCATTGGGCATCGCTCTTGACAAAGACCAAGTCGATCATGAATACAGGAAGCTCGAGTGGAACCACCTATGAGAGAAGTGGAAGTTGATAGAGATTACCTCCAAAGGAATGTTATCTATTCCACCCCAAGAGTCTGTCACCATCGCACACCTTACCCTTCTGTCTTATGTGGGTGTTATAAGGGGTTATGTAACAAGACATTATCACTATTAATATGTGTGTTATTTTTTTATATAATAATTAATATACATTCATATAATTATTGTAACTTTGTAAACAGTTTTTAAAGCACCAATAGTATTTTTAGTTAATATTCAACTAACAAATCTATTTTGATGAATTAATGGATTTTTAAATTAAATAACATTTTAATGAAATATTAACATTATGTTACTTTTTATTAAATATAAATGATCATATAATTTTATGAATGAAATTGTAATTATTATTAAGGTTTGAAAAATGTTTTTGTCAAAACTAATGATTTTTTAGTAAATGTCAGTTGTTATTTTAAAAGTAAAAATTCTCATATTTATAAAATAATTTAGATAAATTGAATATTGTTTTTGGAATCAAGATATCGAAATTATCCCATGGTGAATGTTTCATAATTTTATGAGATAGTCAAATTTTTGGGTAAAAAATAAATACTGTTTAAATATATAATGTGTTTTATTACATCATAATGACACAATTGAAAGGTTACAAAAATAAAATAAAAATTATTTCGGAAAATATATGTTTTAGAATTAAAATAATGTGATTTTAGATTTTTTTTATTTATTTTACAAAGCATTTGTGGACCCTCCAAGACTTATAAAACATTTTGTCTTTTTAAAATGTTTTCTTTGAGAATGTGACACACCTCCACATAAGAAACCCTAAAATTTTAAAATGTTCAGCCATTTTACTTATGAAATATTTTTTCCACTCCCATTTGGAAAAAACCATGGGTAAAAACCATGTTCTGGTTTGTGGTACTGATTAGTTTAATGTGAGGTGTCCCAAGCGTAAATAATAAATAATTCCCTCTCCTATCCTATATAAACCCACCCAAGATCACACTTCCTCTTCACTAAAAGTCTTTCTAGTTCAACCAAACCCTGGCCTAATCTCTCTAGAATCCTCCCAAGGTGCCTCAAGCTCCCAAGAAGCCTCCCTCAATTATCTCCCAAGCCTTTGGGATCATACTTCCAAGTAACGATTTTCTTCCATTCTCATTTTTTGTCTAATTTTCATTATGTTGTTATGCCCTTATGTTTTCAATTGAAAATGAAGGGGTATGTTTTTTCAACTCCCCCATACTTCCCTATTTTAGTTTGGATGATTTTAGACCACATTATCTCACATTAATGTCTCCCATTTACAACTGTTACCATGCCTAAATTCTGTGAGATATTTCTCTCTCCACTTTGATATCCAAGTAATTCTTTGTTAATATGCATCTAAATTCCATTAATGTTGTTGGGACATGTATCTATACAAACCCCTTACTGTCCATTTTATTTAAATATTATTATACACCCTTTTTCTCCCATAAACTTTTTTTATGAGTTCTTATTTCACGTTTTTATTGCCGAAATTGCACTATGATTTTCCAAGACAATGTCATTGTGTATTGAATACCATTCCCATTTCTATATCAAGGGTATTCACCTTTATGAAAATTTACTTATTTATTATAAATCACTATATATGTATTCCATGTCACTTTATCATGGAATATATAATGATGATTGATTCCATTTTTGTATGATTCATGAGGCACACTTATGCATGAAATGAAATGTTTAAGAAGGGTACGCCCTGATAACACTCCAATGGATTGGGTAAAGTATAGTTTCTTGATACGTCATGTGAAATGGGTGTTGAATCATTATAATTCATGTGAAACGAGTGATTAATCATGATTCATGTGCAATTAGGGTTTACTCAAACTTCATGTACAATGATCCTTGACTCATGATAATTCTATGTTAAGTGTTGTTGCCACATTTCCATGTTATGACTATCATTATTTATCATGCCTTTATGTTCATGTTTCTCTTTTTCTCCATTTATATGCCTATTTTCTAACATGTATTATATTTCTCATGTTCTTCAATTTTTATTCCCTTACTATGCTTTATTGATCACCCTTTTCTTATGCATGTCCTCAGGTTATCCCATGAAATTGTATGTACAAAGGAATATAGTGGTCATGTAAAGGAAGTTTTCGATAAAGATGTTCTGTGTTTTCTATTCTATGATGTTATGTAATGTTCCTAAGCCCCAAATACAGTAGACCTCTCTATATTATATGTTGCATCAAGTGAATATTTTATGCAATAAATCTGGTTTAAGTGTGTAATAAAGAGAAAGGTTGTTATAGTTGTTATTAGAGGAAATGATTCATTATTTTTGGGATTAGGATTAGAAAACCCTATTGAAGGCATCTAAGAAAAAATAAATATAATGAAAACATCCAAAAGTACGGTTTTGTATTGAGTAAGTGGTTTATCAAAAAAATACATTCCAGTATATATACGAGCAGGTAGAGGCAGCTCTTGCACATATGTATCCTAGGGGTAAAACATGAAAACATTTCTTTGAGATAGACTTGAATAAGAACTGGTGGATGACAACGAGCCTTGCTAACCTCTTGGTTACAACACTCATGGGGGATATTCTTCAGTAAATTCATAAGCATACCATGAACCCATATTAAGGTAATTAAAAAAAGACCCTAAGAATATATGATAGAAATTAGATCATGGATATCATTGATTAAAGCCTATTGATTCATAAGTTAAGGAAATAAAATTTATTTATAAGTCATCAGTTTTGACCTTGGATTACCCTTTATGGGTGACCCCTAACTTTCCTTTTATTCAAAACAATAGATGGTAATAGGAGGACTCGGTCTAACAACTAATGTGATGATCAATGTGATGAATGTGAAAATGAGATGCCCAATCCGATGGTAGCGGGAATTGCGAACATTTCCATGCTTCTCTCTCAGTTAACTCATGCTTTAAAAAGAAACATAGTTCAAGAGGAACATTCAACCCCCATAAGAAAGAACAAGTCTCTATTGAGAGATTCATGAGACAAAGGCCTATAACTTTTAATGAATCTTCTGATCCCTCAATCTATGTAAAATGGATCAACTCCATTGAAAAGATCTTCTCCATCAGTCAATGTCTGAACAAGAGAAAGTTCTTCTAACTGGTTATCATATGAAAGGTGAAGTCGATCAATGGTGAAGTTGAACAAAAATATGAATCCTGAGGAAGAGAACGATGAATTTGAATGGAAGGATTTTGGGAAGATGTTTTTCGATAAATAGTTTCCACACACCCTCTGACTTAATATGGAAAGGGACTTCCTTGCCCTAAAGAAACAAGATGGTGAATCTCTTGGAGTGTACAAGGAAAACATCACAAGGCTTGCATGATATGCCTCCAGTTTTGTCGTTATCCCAGAATTCAAGGTTCAACACTTCTTTGGTGGGCTGAAACCTAGCCTAAGTAAAGTGCTGACGATCCACGACTTCGACAGCTATGAGGAAATTGTTCGATGTTCCCTCAAGGTTGAAATGGAGATCAGAGAATCTCAAGGTTATCATGGGGATATAAAGTGAAAGGTGGAATACAATTGTTAGGTCCACTATGTTAGATAACCTGAGATGGGAGGGGGTGAATCAGGTTATTATAGATTAATATAACTGCCCCTATTGATCTTGTTTCGATGTTATGAAAAACAGTTTTCTCCCTCTTATCCATAGAAAAGTATAAATCGAAATTAAATCATGAATGGGACACATATATTTTTACTAGGTTCACCCTCAATGGGCTACATCCAAGGAGCATACACAGAAAATGGGACAATGTACCAAATACACTATAAGTGCACTACTATTTACAAGTTCGAAGCGAACTCACTGTCCCCCCGGGTTTACAAGCACTCAGAATATGAAAGCTCACTGCTCTCTCAACTAAACTGTGATCACAACTTCTTCTGAAGATCCACTCATAGTTTATAGACTTATAGGTATCTTCATTATCCCTAATGAAATATACATCTTTAACTATTGATAGATTCTATGTTGACAGTCAACTTTCACCCGCAGATGAATCTCACTTTTCACCTGATATATCGGGAAAACCCAATTTTTTCATGTAGCCCTTAAGACACCTTGCACATAATTCCCTTGCCTTGCACGAAATACAATTTTCTTGAAACTCCTCTATTATGTGCCACCACAAATTTTTTCGCACAGCCTCTAGACTGAATTGCACGTAATTTTCTGCTATTGTGCGAATTCCCCTTTTCTCGCAACCCCCATTTTACGCGCAATAGTTTTTACGCGCAAAATAGTTGTTTTTGTGAAACTCCCTTGTGCAGTCCAATTTTTCATGCTAGAGATTACATACTCTCAATGTCTTGATCTCTTCACGAATGATTGGGTCACTTCATATTTATAGGCAAAATCGACCTCACGTGAAAAACCCTCCTTGAGCGCATAATTATCTTCGAGGGTGAGAAATACAACATCGCGCAACACCAATTTTCACGCACGACTCCAGTATTTTGCGCCCATCATTCCCTTGCCAATTTTTGAGCATGGGACCTCGAAACTCCTCTTGCGTGAAAAACTTCATCCCTTTATTTCTCACATCCCAAAAATGTTTCGTGCACTGCTATCCTTTTTCACGCACGATGCAAATATTTCGCGCAACACTTGATTGTATATGCACATTTTGTACCACCTACAAATCATCTATTCAATTGCTGAGGTTCTTCAGTCAATCATGGATCTTTGAAAGAATCCATTGAACCTGAAAATCACCATTTAATCCACCTTTTTCAACACACTCATAAACCATGGTCTGCATTTTTGACAAAAAAACATGGAGGCCCACTTTCTCAACAAACACAATCACCTCAAAAATGATTTAATGATTCCTTGAGGGTTTTTTCCCAACATTAATTATGGAAGCCCGATGGATAAATCCAACAGTTCTAAGAAGATAAATCACCCCCTTTCCAATGGTGCAGAAAGAATAACCCTAGAAATTTACTAAAGGGAATGAGGAAATGATTTAGGTGTGGAAGAGAAGCGAACATAGCTCTTAACTGACGACAGGAAAAACCCGCAACTACAATAGAGGAGAGCAACGATCTGTCCAAACCTCAACGAATTGTTCATTTCTACAACTGCAAAGAACCTGGGAATCATGAAAATCAGTTCCCGAAGTTAAGGGTTTTTTGAGGAAACCAAAAACCTCCAAGGCGGCATGGGCAAACCTTTTCCATCACTACTGCCAAAGTGAATCCGGAAAATGAAGTGGTGATAGGTACAATAGTAATTCATTCAATAATAGAGAACATGTTTTCTGATTCTGGTTCTACACATTCTTTTATATCCCCAATAGATCTTTTTTTACAAGATACGGGCACTATGAATTCATAGTAATGCCTTTCGAACTCACTAATGATCTAGAAATCTTCATGGACTTGATGAATAGAGTCTTTAGGGATTACCTCAGCAAATTTGTGGTAGTATTTATAGATCATATTCTGATATAATCCAAAACCAAGGAGGATCATGAGGAGCATATAAGAACTATACTAGAGACCTTTCAGGATGATAATCTCTATTAAAATTACAAAAGTTTGAGTTTTGGTTGAAGGAGGTCTCATTCATGGGATATATCATCACAAGTAATGGGATATATATGGATACCTCTAAAATAGATGCAATTGAGGGATGGATGAGGCCATCATCGGTAAAGGATATACATAGATTCCTGGGGTTATCTTGACATTATCGACGTTTTGTGAAAAAATCCTCATGATTGTCCAAACCTCTTACCAAGCTAACTCAGAAGGGAGTAATGTTTTCATGGATTTATTAATTTGAAAAAATCTTCAAGGAGTAAAAAAGTACGCTTATCATAGTGCTCGTGGTCACATTACCCACATGTGGAGAGCTTTTTGTGGTATTCAATGTTGCTTTGAATAAGGGACCGGGCTGTGTGTTGATGCAAAATGAAAATTTCATTGCCTATGTTTCAAGGCAATTGAGAGTTCATGAGCATAATTATCCAACACATGATTTGGAGTTTGCTGTGGCGATATTCTCTTTAAAAATTTGGCGGCATTATCTCATTGGGTAGAAGTGTGAAATATATACAGACTATAAAATCACCTTGTATATATTCACATAGAAAGTGTTGAACATGCACCAACAATGATGGTTAGAGCTAATCAAAGACTATGACTGCTCAATCCATTACCACCCTGGGAAAGAGAACAAGGTGGCTGATTCTCTCTTCAAAAATGACCCAATAATTTTATCATTGATGAGAATTGAGAAGGACTGAATCTTTTTAGATTTGATGATGATGGACAAGGGAATCATAAAGAATGGAACATCATCAATCAATTCTCAAATAATTGCTCAACCATCTCTTTTGGAAAGGTTAAAGGATTCTAAAAAATATGAATTAGGAATTCCGAAGAGAGTGGAAGCTATCAGAAAATGGAAATCCTTGGAATTCAATGTTAATGAAGAAGGAATTGTGGGAATTGGGAAAATAATATGTGTTCCATCAAGTCTAGAGCTAAAAAAGGAACTTTTGGATGATGCACGTAGGTCAAATTTCCCTATTCACCCTGGAAACAAAAAGATGTATTGAGATCTACAAGAGCATTATTGGTGGGATAATATGAAGAATGAGATCGTTGTTTATACATCAAAGTGCATCATGTGTCAACAAGTAAACACAATGAGCCAGAAGTGTAAGGGTATGATGCAAGCATTACCCATACCAACATGGAAATGGGAGGACATCACCAAATATTTTTTCACCTGACATTCGAAGGCATCCAAAGGCAAAAATGCAATCTGGGTTTTTGCGGATTGTCTTACAAAGTCTGCAGACTTCATTGAAATTCGTGAGGATTTATCATTGGATCAGATAGAATGGATATATATCAGGGAAGTGGTAAAGCTACATGGAGTAACACTATCTTTTATATCCAATCGAGATCCAAGATTCACCACTATGTTTTGGAAGAGTCTTCAACATGTTCTATATACTGATTTGAACTTAATTATGGTTTATCATCCTCAAACTGATGGCCAATCTGATCAGACTATCTGAACACTTGAGGACATATTGAGAGCTTGTTATATGGAATTTAAAGAAGGGTGGGACCAACATCTTCCCCTGAATGAACTCTACTACAATAATAGTTTCCACTCAAGCATCCAAATGGAACCTTATGAAGCCCTATATGGGAATAGGGGAAGAACACATGAATTTTGGGATGAATTGAAAGAGTGTAAGATGCTAGGACTAGAAATGGTCAAAGAAATGGTGGAGAAGGTGAAAACCATTCAATTTCATATCAAGGCATCCTAGAGTCGACAGAAGAGTTATACAGATAACCGTCGACGAGACCTTGATTTTAAAGTTGGTGACATGGAATTTCTTTGCATATATCCATGGAAGAAGGCCACGAGGTTTGGAAAGAAAGGGAAGTTATGTCCTATTTACACTTTCCCCTTCAAAATTCTTGATCGTGTTGGGGCTGTGGAATATCTAATAGCACTTCCACCTACCATGTCCAATGTACATGATCACTTTCATGTATCCATCTTAAGGAATTACATATTAGACGCTTCATGTATACTCTATTCAGAGGTAGTATTGCTAGGGGATGATCTTTATTATGAAGATCAACCAGTGAAGATCATAGATCTTAAAGAAAAAGTTCTATGAAATAAGACAATGCCCCTCATCAAGGTGTTGTGGAGAAACCACAAGTTTGAAGAAGCGACATGGGAATCAGAGGAAGTGATGAAGCAAAGTCGCCCACATCTGTTTCAGTGTGGGAAAAGAAAATTTTGAGGGTGAAATTTCTTAAGGGGGAAGATTTTAATGACCCGAAATTTCTTTAATTATAATTCTTCTTGATCTAATTAAATGTCTTATTACGATTATATAAAATGTGGAATTCACAAGTTTTATGTTTTGAAATTTTAAAATACTGTTAAGAATTGTGAATGTTTCTAAAATATCGGTTGAACAGTGATCACCAGATAAGTATAAATATAAGGCTTTAACATATCCAATTTACTCAGAAAAAGGAATATATGACCTCATCCTATAGAGTTTCGCTGTACGAAGCCCATTTTTCGGAGCTTGGAAAGGTGGTGGCGTTATTGGCCTTCGATCTTAACCAGTCCCAAGCCAAGTTCGAATATGTTAAGCTCGAACGGAACCACTTACGAGAGAAGTGAATTTTGATTGAGATTACCTCCAGAGTAATGTTTTCTGAGCCAGCCCAAGACTCGATCACTATCGCACACATTAACCTTCGGTCTTATGAGGGTGTTAAAAGGGGTTTTGTAACAAGACATATGTAACGACCCAAACATTCATTAATGGAAATATCTATTGATATAATTAAATGTCTCTTTATGTAAAACGTTTATTAAAAAATGGCAACTACTTTGGTTTTATGTTTTTAGATTTTAAAATACTTGTAATAATTTTGACTGTTTCTAATATAGACATTGAACAATGATCACATTATTAGTATAAATATAGGGCCTTAACAAATCCAATTTACTTAGACAAAGGAAGTTATGGCCTCATCAAGTAGACATGCCAAATAAAAATACCATTTTTCAGAGCTCAGAAATGAGGTTTCATCTCTGGGATTCTCCCTTGACCATTCCCAAGCCAAGCTTGATTACGTTGAGAATGAGCAAAACCGCCAATGAGAGAAGTGAAAGTTGATAGAGATTACCACCCATGTAATGTTATCTGAGCAACCCCATGAGTCGGTCACCATCACACACCTTACTCATCGGTCTTAGGCGGGTGTTATAAGGGGTAATTTAACAAGACCCTAGTACTATGGTTATGTAAATTATTTTTTGTATATAATAAATATACTTTCATTTTATTATTGTGACCTTGTATATAGTTTTTAAAGAACAAATAGTATTTTTAGTTAATGTTCAACTAAGAAATCTATTTTGATGAATTAATGGATTTTTGAATTAAATTTTTTTTAATAAAATATTATTATTGTTATAAAATTAATTTTTATTATATATAAATTACCATATAATTTTATGAATACAATTTTAATTTTTATTAAGGTTTGAAATCCATTTTTGTCAAAACCCATGAATTTTTTTTAAATGTCAGTTTTTATTTTAAAAGTAAAAATTTACATATTTAGAAAAATATTTAGATAAAAATAATATTATTTATTGAATCAGGATGTCGAAATTATCAAATAGTGAATTTTTCATAATTTTCTAAGATAGTCAAATTTTTGGGTAAAAATTAAATACCGTTTAAATATATTATGTGTTTTATGACATCATAATGACCCCATTTTCAGGTAACAAAATACTATAAAATTTAATTTCTGCCAATATAGCTTTTAAAATTAAAATAATGTGATTTTGGGTTTGTTTTATTTTTTTTACAAAGCTTCAGTGGACCTTTCAAGACTTATTAAACATTTTTTCTTTTTAATTTGTTTTCCTAGGGAGTGTGACTCACCTCCACATCAGCAACCCCTTTATTTTAAGAAGGTCGGACTCTAGCCTTATAAAATATTTTTTTTCACTTCCCTTTTCCAAAAACCAAGGGCAAAAACATTGGGTTGGTTTTTGGTTTTCAATAGATTATTGTGAGGTGTCCCAAACATAAATAATAATGAATTCCATCACCTTTCCTATAAAAACCCACACAAGGTCCCACTTCCTCCTCACTAAAATCTTTTAGAGTCTATCCAAACTTGGCCCTCCTATCTATATAATTTTCCCAAGGTTCCCCAAGCTCCGAAGAATCCTCTCTTAAGCCTCTCTCAAGCCTTTGGAATCACACATCCATGTAACGGTTTTTCTTCCTTTCACATTTTTGTCCAATATTATTTAAATTGTTATGCCCTTTTAATTTAAATTATAAATGTTGGGCTATGGTTTCTAACCTCCCCCATTCTTCCCTATTTATGTTTTAATGATGGGATACCCATTTCCCTCTCATTAAATGACTCCAATGTTCACCTCTAACTATGCCAAAATTCCAAAAGCAATTTAACTCTCCTCATTTACATTCAAGCAATTCTTTTGTATCATGAATATAAATTCCATTAAATATGTTGGGAAATTTATCTATATGACCCAATTACTTTCCATGTCATGTAAATAATATTATACACCCATTTCTCTCTCATCAACCATTTTTATGAGTTAATATGTCACGCTGTTATGCTGCCAAAATTGCACCGTGATTTTCCAAGCCATAGTCATTGTGTAGTGAATACCATGTCCATTTCTCTATCAACGATATTCACCATTATTCACATTTACATATTGTTTAAAGAGTTTCATGTATGTATTCCACATTTTTTTATCATTAAATAAAATATTGTGTTAAATTATTCAATGTTTTATAATCCATGTGGCACACTTATGCATGAAATGAAATGTTTAAGAAGGGTGTGCCCTGATTGCACTGCAATGTATAGGGTGAAGTATAGTATCTTGATACGTCATGTGCAATGGGTTTTCACTCATTATAATTCTTGTACAACGAGGGTTTACTCTTTCTTCATGTTCAATGAGGGTTTACTCTTTCTCAATATTTAATGAGCCTTGGATCATGCTAATTCAATTTTAAATGTTGTTTCCACATTTCCATGTTATGATTATCATGCTTTATCATGAATTTTTGTTAATTCTTCTCTTTTTCTCTATTGGAATACCAATTTTCTAACATTTATTTTATTTCTCATGTTACGCCATGATTATTCACATATGTGGCTTTATAGCTCACCCTTTTCTTATGCATGTCCTCAGGTTATCCCATGCATTGCTAAGTATGAGGGAATGTAGTGTTCATGTAAAGGAATTTGTCAATAATGATTTTGTATTTCATGTTTTAAGTTGTTATGTAATGATCCTAAACCCCAAATACACTAGACCTATCAATATTCTCTGTTTTATCAATTGAAGTTTATGTAATAAATTATGTATAATTGTGTAATAATAGATCATGTTTTTCATAGTTGGTATTAGAGGATAAGTTTTAGTTATTTTTGTGATTAGGATTAGAAAATCCTAATAAATACTTAGAGAAAAGACTAAGTATTATAAAAACATCCCTATGTTTAGGTGAGTATTGATTTATTGGTTTATCAATAAAATATATCCTTGTCTGGATACGATCAGATAGAGGCGGATCTAGCAAAAATGTATCCTCGGGGTAAAACCTGAAACACCACTTTGAGTTAGACTCAAACAGGAACTAGTGCATGACAATGGGACTTGCTGAACTCTTGGTTACAACACTCCTCGGTGATATTCTTTGATAAATTCAAAATATTAGTATGACCCATTACTAAGGGACAGAAAATTCCTTATGAATATATGTTAGAAAGTATATCATGGATAACATAGACTAAATCTAATATATTCATATGTTAGGGAAATAAAAGTTATTTATAAGTACTTAGTTTTGTCCTTGTATGACACTTTATATGTTACCCCTAACTTTCTTTTTATTCCATCCAATTGTTGGAAACATGAGGACTCGGGCTAAAAATGGATGTGAAGATCAATATGGTGACTGTACTAATGAGATTCCCAATCCAATGGGAGAGGGAATCACAAACTTTGTCAAGATTCTCTCTCAGATAACTCATGATTTGAATAGAAACATGGGCCAGGAGAGACGTTTAACCCCCCCCCCCCCAAGAAAGAACAAGTTGTTATCGAGAGCTTCATGAGACAAAGGCCACCTTATTTTAATGGATCATCTGATCCCTCTATCACTTAACAATGGATCAACTCCATTGAAAAGATCTTCTCCATCCTCCAATGTTCCAAACAAGGGAATGTTCTCCTGGCTACTTATCATATGGAGGGTGAATCTGATAAATTGTGTCCATTGATCAAATATACAAATCCTGATTAGGAGATTGAGGTGTTATAATGGAAATATTTTCTGAATATGTTTTTCGATAAATATTTTTAGCGCACCCTCCGACTTAAGATGGAAAGGGACATCCTTTCCCTCAAGCTAAAAGACAACGAATCTGTTGGAGTTTACGAGGAAAACTTTACAAGGCTTTCACGATACACTTCTGATTTTTTCATTACCCCCAAATTCAAGGTTTATAACTTCTTTGGGTTGCTGAAACCTATCCTGCGGAAATCACTAGAGATCCGTGACTTCGACAGCTATGAAGAAATTATCCGATGTGCTCTCAAGGTAGAAATGGAGATCAGAGAATCTCAAGGGTATATTGGGGATACAAAGATTAAGGTGGACTTCAATTCTGGTTGTCCGATGGAGAAATCCAATGGTGCTCAGAAGATCCAGCACCCCACATTCCAATGTTGCGGAATGAAGAACCCTATAAACATCCTGAAGGGGATGAGGAAATGCATTAGGTGTGGAAGAGAAGGGCACCTGGATATTAATTATTGGCAACAAAGACATACAACTGCAATAGAGGAGAGGAACACTCCATTCAAACCACAACTTGTAGTTCTTTTCATCAACTGCAATGAACCAGAGAATCTTTCAAATCAGTTCCCTAAGCCAAGGGTTTTCGGAGGCAACCAACAACCTCCATGGTAGCAAGGGTGAGTTTTTTTCCATCACTACTATCGAAGTGAACCCCAACAATGAAGTGGTGATAGTTACACTAGTTATTCATGCTTGAATAGTGAACATACTTTTTGATTATGGTTCTATACATTCATTTGTATCTTGAATGTTTAGAATAAAAATCCCAACACCACCACAAATCATGGAACAGAAGATGTTTGTGAGTACGGAAAAGGGGGAAATCATTGCATCCCATGAATATAACTCCGCCCCTTTCATAATATGTAGATTAAACATCATGGAGAACCACTTCATACACCCTATGGTGGAATTTTATGCAATTCATGGCATCTATTTGAATTTCTTTATATAGATCCTACATAAATTTCCATGAGAGGGAGATCACTCTTCATGTGGAGGATCGACCCCCGGATTCGATACAAGTGCAATGAGGAAGAGGAACCTTCTTTAGTTCCATCATCTCAAGCGTGGATATTACTTCCCTATGAGAATGTGCATCTGGATCAGATGATTGAGTCTAATAATGCAACCATCCTAGAAGATATTCTTATTATGAGGGATTTTGATGAAGTATTTCCCGAGGAATTGTCTGGTCTTCCTCCTAGATGATATGTTGAATTCTAAATTGATCTTATACCTGTGGCATTGCCAATATTCAAGGCTCAATATTGAATGGATATTGTGGAGATTGAGGAGATGAAGAAACTACTACAAGAGAATCTGGATAAAGGGTTTATACACTCAAGTGCTTCACTATGGGGTGCACTAGTCGTCTTCATCAAGAAGAAGGATGGGTCAATCCGCATTTTCATCAATTATCATGAGATTATCAAAATCACAATAAATAACAAGTATCCTCTCCCACAAATTGATTACTTATTCTATCATCTGTGTGTAGAACAATACATCTACAAGGAGGATTTGTGGTTAGGATATTATCAAGTGGGAATAAGGAAGATATCCCCAAAACTGCTTTTCGTACAAGATACGGGAACAATGAATTCATAGTCATGCCTTTCGGACACACTAATGCTCCAGAAATCTTCATGGACTTGATGAATAGAGTATTTAGAGATTACTTAGACAAATTTTGGGTAGTCTCTATAGATGATATTCTGATATATTATAATACCATGGAGGACCATGAGGAGAATATAATAACTGTACTAGTGACTTTGCGGAAGGAGAATCTCTATGCAAAGTACAACAAGTGTGAGCTCTGGTTGAAGGAGGTCTCATTCATGGGAAATATCATCACAATAAATGGGATATCTATGGAACCCTCTAAAAATATGCAACTGATGGATGTCCATGGTCATCATCGGTAACAGATATTGAAATCATCTAGGGGTTAGCTGAATATTATCGATGATTTATGAGAAATTTCTCACGATTTTCCAACCCTCGTACCAAGATAACTCGGAAGGGAGTAAATCTTCCTTGGAGTGATGAATGAAAAGAAATATTCAAGGAGTTAAAAAGGAGGCTTATCATTGCACCCATGGTCACTTTACCCAAAAAGTAGAGAACTTTTTCTGGTATTCAATGATGCTTCGGGGAAGGGCCTGGGATGTGTGTTGATGCAAAATGACAAATTAATTACCTATGATTCAAGGAAATTGAAATTTCATGAACATAACTATCCAACACATGACCTCGAGTTGACTTCAATGATATTCACTTTGAAAATATGGTGGCATTATCTCTTTGGTGAGAATTTCGAAATATATACGGATGACAAAAGCCTAAAGTATATATTCACATAGAATGAGTTGAACATTGTACAATGAAGATGGTTATAGTTGATCAAAGACTATGACTGCTCAATCTATTACCACCCTGGGAAAGTAAACAAGGGGGCAGATTCCCTAAGTAGAAAGGACCCAACGGTTCTGTCATTGATAAAAATTGAAAAGGATCCAATCTTCATAGATTTTATGAATATAGACATGTGAATCATAAAGAATGGAACATCATCAATCCATTCACAAATGATTGCTCAACCATCACTTTTGGAAAGGTAAAAGGATGATCAAATAGATGAATTGGGAATTCAGGAAAAAGTGGAAGCTATCAAAAAAGGGAAATCCTCGGAGTTTAATGTTAATGAAGAAGGAATTTTGAGATTTGGGAAAACACTATGTTTTCTATCATGTTAGGAGATGAAGAAGGATCATTTGGATGATTCGCATAGTTCAAATATCTATATTCACCCATGAAACACAAAGATGTATCTAGATCTCCGAGAGCAGTATTAGTGGGATAATATGAAGAAAGATATCACTGAATATACAACAATATTCCTGGTGTGTCAGCAAGTGAAGGCAGAGAGGAAGAGGTCTAAGGGGATGATGAAACCATTGCCCATACTAGAATGAAAATGAGATAAATCACCATGGACCTTCTCACTGTAATTTCTAAGACATCCAAAGTCAACAATGTAATCTGGGTTGTTGTGGATCGTCTTAAACAGGTTGCACACTTCATTTTTATTCGAGAGGATTTCTCAATAGATCAACTGGCACACACACACACATATATATAAATATATATCAGGGAAGTGGTATGACTTCATGGAGTACCACTATCTATTGTGAATGATCGAGATCCAAGATTCACCTCTATGTTTTGGAAGAGTCTTCAACGTGCTCTAAATACTGAACTGATCTTTAGTACATCCTATCATCCTTAAATAGATGGAAAATCTGAGCGGACTGTCCAAAAACATTAGGACATGTTGAGAGCGTGCTCAATGGACTTTAAATGAGGATGGGATCAACATCTTCCTTGGATTGAGTACTCTTATAATAACATTTTCCACTCGAGTATCCAAATGGAACCATATGAAGCCCTTTATGGGAAAAGGTGAAATACACCGACGTGTTGGGATGAGGTCAGTGAGCGTAAACTGCTTGGACCAGAAATGGTCAAAGAAATTGTGGAGAAGGTGAAAACCATTCAGCAGCATACCAAGGCAACCCAGAGTCGATAGAAGTGTTATGACGATAACCGTTGATGAGACCTTAAGTTTAAAGATAGAGACATGGTATATCTATTCATATCTCCATGGAAGGAGGTCATGAGGTTTATAAATAATGGAAAGTTAAGTCCACGGTACATCGGCCCCTTCGAGATTAATAATATTGTCCGGGTTGTGGCCTATCGAATAGCACTTCCACTTACAAAAGACAAAGTACAAGATGTCATTCATGTATCCCTCTTAAATAAGTACATGTCAGAACCTTCACATTTACTCTCATTTGAGGTGGTACAATTAGAGGATGATCTTTTTTATGAGGAGCCACTAGTGAAGATATTAGATCGTGGAGAAAAAGATCTAAGAAATAAGACAATTCCCCTCATTAAGGTATTGTGGCGAAACCACATGTTTGATGAAGAGTCATGGGAATAATATGAAATGATGAAGCAGAGTTACCCAAATTAGTTTTAGTGTGGGAAAAGGACATTTTGATGGTTAAATTTCTAAAGGTGGGAAGATATTAACGAACCAAACATTCATTAATGGAAATCCCTCTTGATCTAATTAAATGTCTCTTTATGTAAAATTTTTATATAAAAATGTCAACTTAGTTGGTTTTATGTTTTTGGATTTTAAAATACTATTATGAATTGTGACCGTTGCTAATATAGTTGTTGAATAGTGATCACATAATTAGTATAAATATAGGGATTTAACAAATCCCATTTACTCAAAGAAATGAAGCGATGACCTCATCCAATAGACTTGCCCCATATGAAGCCCATTTTTCAGAGCTTAGAAAGAAGGTTTCTTCTTTTTGCTTCGCTCCTAACCCAGACCAAGCCGATCTTGAATACGTTAAGCACGAGTGGAACCACCTACGAGAGAAGTGGAAGTTGATAGAGATTACCACTCGAGAAATGTTATCCAAGCCACCCCAAGAGTCTGTCACCATCACACACCTAACTCTTCAGTCTTATGTGGGTGTTATAAGGGGTTATGAAACAAGACCCTAGTACTATGGTTTTTTACATTATTTTTTTATATAATAAATATAATTTCATTTTATTATTGTTACCTTGTAACTTCTTTTTGAAGCACACAATGTATTTTTTGTTAATGTTCAACTAAAAAACATATTTTAATGATTTACTGTATTTTTTAATAAAATATTATTTTAATAAAATATTATTTTTGTTATTAAATTAATTTTTATTAAATATAAATGATCGTATAATTTTATGAATGAAATTGTAATATTTATTAAGGTTTGAAAGCCATTTTTGTCAAAACCCATGAATTTTATATAAATGTTGGTTTTTATTTTAAAAGTGAAAATTAAAATATTTAGAAAATTACTTGTATTAAATGTATATTTTTTCGGGAATTAGGATGTCAATATTATCTAACGGTGAATTTCTCATAATTTTTAGTGGTAGTCAATTTTTTGGGTAAAATTTAATTACCATTTAAATATATAATGTGTTTTAAGACAACATAATGACCCAATAGTTACGTAATATAATATTATATACTTTATGTTTAGAATATATATATTTTACTATTAAAATAATGTGTTTTTGGGTTTGTTTTATTTATTTTACAAAGATTTACTGGACCCTTCAAGACTTATTAAACATTTTGTCTTTTTAAATTGTGTTTCTTGGGAGTGTGACTCACCTCCACATAAATAATCCCATTATTTTAAGAAGTTCGGACATTGGAATTATAAAATATTTTTATCCACTTCCTTTTTCCAAAAACCATGGGAAAAGACTATCGGCTAGTTTTTGGTTTGGATTAGTTTAATGTGAGGTGTCCCAAATATAAATTATAAATAATTCCCTCACCTATCAAATGTAAACCCACCCAAGCTCCCACTTCCTCCTCACTCAAAGATTTTGGAGTTCATACATTCTATTCCCTCCTCTCTATAGAATCCTCCCATAGTTCCCCAAGCTCCCAAGAAGCCTCTCTCATGCCTCTCTTAACCCTTTGGAAGCACACTTCCAAGTAAGGGTTTTTATTCTTTTCTCATTTTCATCCAATATTATTTAAATTGGTATACCCTTTTAATATCAATTATAAATGGTGGGGTATGGTTTCGCAACTACCCCATACTTCCCTCTTTATTCTTGAATGATGGGAGACCCATTTATCTTTCATTAAATGCCTCCCATGTACACCCGTTACGATGCCCAAATTCTGAAATGAATTTCTCTCTCCTCCATTACATTAATGAAATTCTTTTGTATCATGATTCTAAATTCCATTACATTTTTTGGGAAATGTATCTATATGACCCCTTACTTTCCATGTCAAGTAAATATGATTAGAAACCAATTTCTCTCTCATCAACTGTTTTGTTATGAGTTCATATGACACGTCATTATGCTGCCGAAATTGCATCGCACTTTTACAAGACAAAGTCATTGTGTAGTGAATACCATGCCCATTTCTCTATCAAGGGTATTCACATTTATGAAAAATTACTTATTGTTTAAATAGTTTCTTGTATGTATTACACATTTGTTTATCATGGAATAAAAGACTATATTGAATGATTCAATGTTTTATGATCCATGTGGCACTCTTATGCATTAAATGAAATGTTTATGAAGGGTTCACCCTGATAGCTCTCCAATACATTTGGTAAAGTATAGGGTCACGATACGTCATGTGCAATGGGTGTTTACTAATGCTAATTCAAGTGCAACGTAGGTTTACTCATTCTTCATGTGCAATGAGGGTTTACTCATGCTTCATGTGCAATGAGACTTGGATCATTATAATTCTATGTTAAGTGTTATTTCCACATTTCCATATAATGATTATCATGCTTTATCATGACATTATGTTTATGCTTCTCTTGTGCTCCATTGGTATTCTTGTTGTATAACATGTATTGTATTCCTCATGTTATTCAATGATTATTCCCTTACTGGGCTTTGTAACTCACCCTTTTCTTATGCATGATCTTAGGTTATCCCACGCAATGCTACGACGAGGAAATATTGTGGTAATGTAAAGGAATTTTTCAATAAAGATGTTGTACTTCTTGTTTTATGTATTTATGTAATGATCCTAAGCCCCATAGACACTAGACCTCTCGATCTTCTCTATTGTATCAAGTGAAGTTTATGTAATAAATTATGTTTAACTATGTAATAAAAATCAGTGTTGTAATAACAATAGAACTATTAATATCTACTTTAGTTTTGTATATAATAATGAATATACATTCATTTTATTACTGTTACTTTGTAAATAGTTTTTAATTAGCAAATAGTATTTTTAGTTAATATTCATCTAAGAAATCTATTTTGATGAATAAATTTATTTTTGAAATAAATAATATATTAATAAAATATTATTATTAAATTACATTTTTTTAATTATAAATGATCATATAATTTTTTAAATGTAATTGACATTTTTATTAAGGTCTGAAAACTGGATTTTTTCAAAACCCATGAATTTTTCGTAAATGTTGATTTTCATTTTAAAAGTAAAAATTAACATATTGATAAATTTATTTAGAAAAATTTGAATATTATTTTTGGAATCAGGATGTCGGAGTTATCCAACGGTGAATGTTTCATAATTTTCTGAGACAGTCGAATTTTTGGGAAAAAAGTAAATATCTTTTTAATATATAATTTGTTTTATGACATCATAATAACCCAATAGTGAGGTAATAAAAATACTACAAATATTATTTTCGGACAATATATGTTTTAGCATTAAAAAATTATGATTTTTGATTTGTTTGATTTATTTTACGAAGCTTTTGTGTACCCTCCAAGACTTATAAAACATTTTTCCTTTTTAAATTGTTTTCCATGAGAGTGTGACTCACCTCCACATCAGAAACCCTATTATTTTAAGAAGTTCGGCCATTTTCATTATAATATATTTTTTTCCACTACCCTTTGGGAAAAATGATGGGAAAAACCTTGGAGTTGTTTGGGGTATTGATTAGCTTAATGTGAGGTGTCCCAAACCTAAATAATAAAGAATTCCCTCTCCTTTATTTTATAAAACCACCCAATATCCCACTTCTTCTTCATTCAAATCCTTTTGAGTTCGACCAAACCCTACCCCCCTTGTAGAATCCTCCCAATGTGCCCCAAGCTCAAGATAATCCTCTCTCAAGCCTCTCCCAATCCTTTCAGATCAAACTTCCAAGTAAGGGATTTCTTCCTTTCTCATTTTTTGTCTCATTTTCTTTAAGTTGTTATGCCCTTTTGATTTCAATTATAGTTGAAGGGGTATGATTTCACAACTCACCCATACTTTTCCCTTTATGTTTGGATAATGGAAGACCCCATTATCTGTCATTAATTCCTCCCATGTACACCCATTACCATGCCAAAATTCTGTGAGGGATTTCTCTATCCTCTTTTACATCCAAGTATTTATTTTGAGTTATGCATCTAAATTCCATTAAGATTGTTGGGAGATATATCTATATAACCCCTTACTGTAAATTTCATGTAAATATTATGTGATACCCATTCTCTCTCAGCAACCAATTTTTATGAATTCTTATTTCACGCCGTTATGGTACAGAAATTGTTCTACGATTTTCCAAAACAATGTCATTATATAGTGAAAACCATTAACATTTCTCTATCAAGGGTATTCACCATTATAAACATTTACTAATTTATTATAAATATTTATGTATGTATTCCACATCCCTTTATTGTAGAATAAATGATGATGATTGATTCTATGTTGTATGATCCATGTGGCACACTTCTGCATGAAATGAAATGTTTAAGAAGGGTGCACTATGATAGCCCTCCAATGCATTTTGTAAAGTATAGTATCATGCTACATCGTTTTCAATGGGTGTTGAATTATGATAATTCATGTGAAATGTGGGTTTACTCATGCTTTATATGAAATTAGGGTTCACTCATACTCCATGTGCAATGATACCTGGAACATGCTAATTCCATGTTAAGTGTTGTTTCAACATTTCAATGTTATGATTACCATGTTTTATCATGCCTTTATGTTCTTTTTTATCTTCTACTCTATTGAGGTGCCTATTGTATAACATGTATTGTATTCCTCATGTTATTCCATGTTTATTCTCTTACTGGGATTTATAACTCACCCTTTTCTTATTTATGTGCTCAAGTTATCCCATGCAATTCTAAATATGAGGGACTGTAGAGGTCATGTAAAGGAACTTCTCAATATAGTAGTTGTGTGTTTTATGGTCTAATATGTTCTGTAATGTTCTAATCCCCAATGACGCTAGAAATCATGATCTTCTATGTTGTATGAAGTGAAGATTTTTTGTAATAAATCTAGTTTAACTGTGTAATAAAAAGTATGGTTGATATAATATTTCATGAGTTAAAATCTATCACTAATAGTTCTATAACATTATTTTCATATTTTATAAGTTTTTATTTTTAAAATTTACATTTAAAATTATTGAGGTATTTTTTGTTTATCCCTTATCACGTGACCGACTATTATATAATGCCTTCCTAGTATCACAGAAATCCGTAAAAAACCTTGTAATTAATTACCCTCTAATAAGATAATATTATTATTCCTACCCCACAAAATACATTTTTCATTATATTCAAACAATTAGGGTGTGGAAGAAGAAGAAATCATGGAGGGTGTTTTTGTTTGTATCTAATAAGTTTGAGAGGATTTTTCATGATATATTAGGAAGATTCATTATTTTTAATTCATTATACTTTATTTCAAACCCTCTTGAATAATAATACAAAATTGGTTGGGCATAAGAGTCTCAAAAATCTGAATTTACATAACCAATGATTTTTACCATTTTTTGGAAGGGTGGTGGATGCGAGTCTCATCCATCTCAACATTCAATAAAATCAAAAAAAATTAAATATTTCAATAAAAATATATATGAATTTAAAATGAAATATAATCAATATGGTGTACCACTCCTTATAATTTACTTCATGACCAAGATATATGTTTTTAGAAATGGGTAGACATAAATGTTTAATGGGATAATTATTCATTGATATTTACTAAATATCATGAAAATTAATTTGTAGAATAACCTCATTTTTAAAGTTAAATTGTTTAACATCATTTACCCTGCATCCCTTAAGCCTAAAATTCATTTGAAACAAATGGTTCATACCTCATGATTAAATTGATTATTTTCTATATAATTTGGGGAAATTAGATGAATCTAAATCCCATGGTAAGGCTTGTGTTTCAAGGTATGTGAAAAAATAAATTTACATTTGTACCATGATGATAACTAAAAAACATTGAGTGATTTGTTAAGAATTTTTTATATAAAAAATTACTTTAAAATAATTTTAGGATGAAATAATAGGTGTGACTAATTAAAAATAGAAAGAGTAAAATACATTGTTTATTTTTTCATTAAAAACGAGGAGTTGATAATTTTTGAATAGATTCTTTAAATAGTATGTTTAATATTTAAATAATCTGATTTCATTTACATTAAATTTATGTCATGTTAATGTGAACATACATGTATGTTTGTGTGATTTGAATCGTGAGGATAAGATTTAATTTTAGTGCTAGTAGATTTGATGTCAATATTTCATGAATAAGTTTTTATATTAAATTCATTTTATTAATTAAATTTTCTATTCCTTTATAATATGTATTTTTTTTATTTTTTTATGGAAGGATACGTATAGAAATATTTAAAGGAATAAAACACAAAAAATATAGTGAATTTAATGATAAAAATGATACAATGAGATATGGGATAGGTAATGGATGATGTTTTAGTAAGCCAATTGAAGAATGAAGTGAGAATGGTGCAAAAAAATACTGGAAAATTACTATTCACATTGTTAATCAGAAATTAATGATGTGAAACATTTGAAGAGAATTCATTACATGAAGTAATTGTTTAATAATAGGATTTGGAAGCAAGACGTGAAAATATACAGTGGAACACTATGTATCATGTCATGATACTTTCCCAACTAACACAGTAACTGCTAATGACCCGTGAATTTAAATAGATACCAATACTATAGTATCTAGTAACTCCCTATGTTTGCTTGGTTAGATTAAATGAATAATATATTGACCTATGGATTCCATCATTCCTATAAAATCATGGCTTGCGGAGGTGCTGAAAACATTTAGTTTGAAAACCAGAGCACCGGGAAGAGGTGTTGCACATAGAAGAGTCCTCCATAGTGGCTTCTCATCTATATCCTTTAGGTTTTTTATTTCATTTATTTTTCTTTTAACTTCCATGGATATCATGAGGGGGTGAATTTTGTTTGGACTACTTTCTTTCAATTAAGTGAAATTTTTGAAATAAAAAATTAATTTTGAATAAAAAAATTGGGTATATTTTCATTAAAATGTTTTTCATATATACTTATCTCTTATTCTTTAATGCATGAAAATTTAATTATAAAAGGTTTAGAGAGTAATTATCAATGTCAAAATAAAATTTATGTTTTTAGAATAACCATTAGGTTTACTTAATTATATTTTAAAAATTATTTCTAGTAAACAACAATTTTATTTATTTTAAGTATCCCGACTATTGGGAAAATGAATGTCATGTGATTTATAATGTATATCTGGACCAAGTGATTCACCTAGAATTGATTAAAAAAGTTAATTTTTTTTATATTTAATATTTAAATATTTCACGAACTTGTATTTATAGATTACCCATCACCATTGTTTTTAATTTCATCATTACACCTCTTTAAAAATCACATGATCACTATATTACACTTAATTTTTTTCACATATCTTTAAAATTTAATATTTATTATCGAATGAATTTAATTATATGAAAAAATTATTTGTGTGATTAACCACAAAATTTTAAAATCATATTATAATTCAATATATAATTAGTGAAATTGGTGTTCATGATTGTAATTAATTATTAAAATTGATATCCCCTTGTGGAATAATGTTTCTTTATGAGTGACCAATACCGGGTCTGATTACTGATGATTCAAAAATTTCTAACCACCAAATATATATGCAACATTTTCTTCCATATAGATCGTAATATGGGTCCATTTCACTAGATGACTACTTTAAATTGTTATATGTTTATTCCATTAAAAAGAGGTGATCCTTTAAAGGAACATTGATGTGAAGAATACACATTCTAAGCATATATACTAAATTATATATGGATTTTTCATACTGGCCACTGGTATATAGTTATACTATTGGACTCATATTTTCATGTGAACCAAAAGATATTTACAACTCACTCTAGAACTAGTTTGTTACCCTTGGTTACCTATTAAAGATATATCTTATGGGTACACCATTGAATTTAACAATCTCTCTAATGCACACTTTCACAATCTCATTAATCGTGGATGACTCTTTAATATAGAAATTGTGATCCATATTTGTTAGAGGATCCACTATCACACACACTATTTCCTTACCTTTAGAAGACCTAGGATGATTGGTCACAAAATCTATCAAGATTTTATCTGAATTTTATATCCGATGATGAAATAGATAGAGTACCAATAGAATTTTGATACTCTTTCTCTACTTAATAATATGTAATGAAAATAGAGATAAATCATATAATATAATTCCCCACACAATTCCACAAAATTTGAATACACATATTATAATAAATCATCATTATACTATGATGTATCTCCCGCATGGATGAATAATATTCCCATATTACATTATCCCTCATAAATATTGGGACTACTGCTAGGTCTCGAAGGGGTGATGAAAGTGGAATATAGGGTTTGAAATTATATTTCATAAAATTAATAAGAGTTTAAAATTTTAATTAGGATAGTGATCATTATACAAAATAAAAAATTCAAACCCATCCAATATATACCAAGTTAAAATAATATTCAGGAATATAATTGATGAAAAAACATATTTTTATAGTTGTTCATATCAAAATGATCGCAAATTTACTCTTTACAAACCATTCATGGTGTATGGAAACCAATATGTTATATCAATTATCAATTAAAGTTAGACACATTAAATCCACCTTTTCATTCATAAAGGTTCAAACTCAAATCAAGTATTCTAAGGTGGTAGGCCAAAACAATATCCTAAGGAGATTGACTTAATGCAATTTCCCAGTCTTATAAAGGGAAAAATGAAACCTGATATTGAAACACCCTGACCATAGTTGTCTAGAGTATGTGCATTATTTTATTACATTTCCATGATCACAATAAATCAAATATCGAATGTCTGATTAGTTTATTACCCATATATTTACTAGATACAAACATAAGTTTCACCTTACATATTGAAATGAAAATATTCATATTATACCCTTTGAAAACCCTCATATTCTAAAGAATATCTCTACAAGTCAATCATAATATATTTCTCTGCATCCTATGGAAAAATAATTCTTTATAAAGGGGTCAGATCAAATACTTAGTAAGGGTAAACAATATAGTGTAACCAGTCATAAAAAATATTTAAATTTTTAGGCAAGGTATTTAATAGAAACAAAAGCCTATTAAAAATAACAATCACTATAATATGGAAATATTTAATAAAATAATTCCATTTAAACATTCACATGGATAGTCATAATAATAACATGTTATATTAATCACATAATGAGAAAATTCATAATATCAGACATCATAACCATACCGTCGAATCCTCGTTCCAAGACCAAACATAACCATACACTCAAGGCCTAATTCAAAGACACTAGTTTTTCTAATTAGACAAATCATTGCATCAATGGGATATATTGGTTCCCATCCATCACATACTTAGTCCATTTAATTACTCTTATGAATGGGTGAAACAAAACATAAACCTTTTTATTAAAACCAGCGTACAAAATGTTAATACATTAACCATAAAACATGAATGGTTTAAAAATTGCACATCCGCATCAATAAATATCATAAAACCAGTAATTCAATATAGATGAATGTATCACAATAAATCACACTTAATTAAGTATAAAATACAATAAAGGATTTTGACATAGATTAAAATAATATGACAAAATAATTATATCTTTTTAAAATAAATATTTGTTTTTTACATTGAAATCATTGAAAATCCTCACATTTATAAAACAAAATTATTATTTTTAAAATAACATTGTAATCATGTAATAGAATGAACAAAATTTTAGGTTGTCATAACGAAATAATTAGCTTCTCGTGCGGTATAACATAAAAAACATTATTTCCTTAATTTTTCGAAAAGGTCATAGATTACCTCATTTGGAAAATAATGGAAAGATTCCTTTAATTTTTTTTATAAAAAGTAAAACATGGGTAAAAATTCATTTTAACAATATTCGATGATATATAGAATTTTTTTTGAAACAATGACATCGATGAAAAAGATTTATTAGTAGATACTTATGTATAAACAACCTCGAATAATAATGAGATTGTGAAATTAACCCTTACCTTGTACTTTCCATTAGTAAAAGGTGAGTGGAACTCATGTATAATGGTTAATTTAAGTTACTAAATTATACCAGAACCATATCCATATTTATGATATCATATATTCTCCTCTAATATTATTTTTCAATAATATTTTATTATTATCATTGTTTTAGATGTTAACTGCTTTGTTTTTCTATGATTTTTTGTTTTTTAAGTTATGTTCATTATTAATATGACGTATTTTATCAATATAAAGAATGATATAAAGTTTTTAAGAAATATAATAACTCATATTATAAATATTATTATCATTCTTGAATGATTAATGTGGATAATGAATCTCACTGCCTCATGAAGACAACATGCCATATGTACGCAGGAGCAACGATATCATTTCATTGATGGTTAAATGGTTTGTAATTTGATGTTATATTAATTATAAATAATAATAATTTAATATTAATTATTTATATCCATTATATTCATCAATATACCCATCCTAATAAATTTGTTTTTGAATAACAAATTACACTACGTCGTGGAGCCGAAATGCCGTACATACACATGCATAGTGATATTGTAATTCATAGGATAGATAAATGAATTAATATATATGTTACATAATTATAATAACATATAATAATTTATTATATATTATATGTATTACTTAGGTATGGAAACCAAATAGGTATTGTATGTATAAGAAGAACATAAATTGAATGTAATTGGTAAAATTATTACCACTTCATTGAGTGTCTCCTATTGATTTGCACAAAAGACACCTCAGTATATATTTATTCCCAAATAATGGATTCTAAGAAAAATTTATAAATGTTATGATGATATTTGGGTAGGTTTTTTTCCAGTAAAATATCTTTAGAGGTGTGACAAAAAGGGAAGGAGAGGTTCCCTTTTATATGAGAGGAGAGGGGAGTTTTGGAAACTCCAAAAATATTAACTTATTAAAAATTTAGTTTCATTTTAAAATGGCATAAAAGTGGCTTATTTCGAGCCTAAGATGAATATGGGTCTACATAATCACAACCAATTACTTTTAGACTTGGTTATATCATAATGTTAACCTAATATTTTGGGTCTAACACTTTGTTAAACAGTTTAACCATTACCATGTCTACTTATCTTTTTATATTATTTGGTTAATATAGATACTATAAAATGACAAGAGAAGCAAAATTGGATCATTAATGAAATTTTAAACACTATAATATCTATTAGAACAAACATTATATTTTTATGATTTTTATTACATTTAATAAAATATAGTTAATTTTAAAGTATCATTTATGTTAGTTTTGATACTATTCCAAATTTTCATTTTGAAAAATATCACTACATCATCATAACATAGAAATATGTAACTAAAATGTATATGTTATCTATAATTGTTTTTATATCATTAAATAGTAAAATAATATTTAATTAGATATTTATAATATAATTTATTTGATATTGAAATTAATTAATAAATTTTTGCATTAATATTATGTCATCATTAACGGTAATTATATATCTCTAAAAATTATAAAGCAATTTTGATGATATAGGGAATTATTTTATATTTCAAGATACTATTTATAATCGATTTTATATCTTCAATATATCCATATTAATATTATTATACTTATAAGAAATGAGTGTGTGACATTTTCTCACGTTCATTACTTTTAATAATATTCCTCTCATATTCAGGGAATAAGGTCCATTAAATTATTCCATTTATAATACTAGTTGGTGAGGGTCAAATTTATTCATCCAATAGTATTTTTATAGGTGTTAGGGTAATTTTTTAATATTTCTTTTACTTTTAGTTTCCCGATTTACCCGTAACTATTGTAACAAATATTTACTAAAGTTACTATTCCTAATATCCAAAATATAAAAGTACCATATTAACATAATTTATACACACTAATTCTAAATATGGAATCAATTTTTCAAAATTTGATTCATTTAATTTTTATTAATTAATTTACAATTAATCCCCATTTCCAAAATGAGATACCATGTTTTTCAAAAGTGAAAACCATCAAATGATGGACATGTGTTTATATCTAATTTTCATTTCAAGATAATTACAATGAAAAAAAATTATACTAAATGTAAAAATAATAATCTAATTATAATTTTATAAATATAATAGTATTGTATAAAAATATAAATTAATTAGATTAAAAGGCAGTTTTGAATTAAAATGCATTATTTTTCACTATTCTTAAAAATTTGAATGTTTTCGGAAAAACACTAAAAATTTGACTATCGTAAATTTTTTGTCCTATGTATAATGAAGAGTTTTATTTATTCAAATTTAATATATAAAAGTTTTAAATATTGGATATAAAAGGATTCACCATAAAAAGGTGGTAAAACTACATTAAAAAAATACTTCTTTTCATTGAAAATGTTTATTTGTTCTTATATCATGTCAAAGAAACACATGAGATAAATTTTAAAAATATACGGAATATAACAAATTCAAAATTTGGTAAATAATATTTATAAATTCCATTTTAATGGATAATTATTGTGTTCTTGAACTTGGTGTTGTGTGCAGCACAAGCTATTGAATTATTTAAAAAGAAATGTATTTGGAAACATGGGGGGTTACATTCTTCCATTATTAAAATAATTTCTTCCTAAAAATTATATAATATAAAATAATATTTAGTTGTTTTTTTCATATGTTTTTAGGTTCCCATGTCTCCTCTTCCATTTTATGGTTTCTCTGAATAACATTTACCAGACTAGGCATCTGATTTATCAACATTTTTTCTTTGTTATGAGGAATCATGATAGGCTATTCATAATAAGATAGATTGGTTTACAGTTCTATTTCATTATAGGTGATTACATTCATTCGTTATGGGATATATTTCCTTAAAAGTGATACATGGAACACATCATGAAATTTTGGAGAGACTTGGCAGCATTTCCTAACGGTAAGCTATAATTGTAATTATTTCTAGAATTTCGAAAGTTCGGATGTACTTGGGACTTATTTTATCCTTTTACCAAATCCTATAACAACCTTCCATTGAGATAACTTCATGAAAACATGATCTCCCACTTGAAATTCCAAATCCATCCTTTAGTTATCAGCATATCTCTTTTTTCTACTTTGATCTATTTTGATATGGGTCTGAATAATATTTACATTTTACATCATTTCCTAAAAAAACTCTATACCTAAGAGGTTTCATTCACCAACATCATCCTGAAATGTTGGTTAAAAACATATATTTATATATATCACTTCATATGGTGCAATCTAAATACATGAATGGAAGGTATTATTACAGGATAATCTGTAATAGATTAATACTGATCTCACATAAATTGAATGTAATGTGAGAAATATATAAATATGTTTTATATTGTTTTAATTTCCCTTCATCATTGGTCATTAGGTTTATGTTTGTAGGTAGTGCACAAATGAAGCTCAATATCTAGGTCCTTCTGAAGAAATTTCTATAATTTTGATGTAAAACCGAGAGCATGATCAGAAATAATCGATTAGGTACACCATGAAGTCTTACAACTTCATTAATATATAGCCTTGGTAGAAATTCATGTGGTAATTCTTCTCTAATAGAATTAAAATGTGCTAATTTTGTAATATAATCAACAATAACCCATATCACCTAATTTTTTCAAGGTGTATTTTGTATCCCCATAATAAATTCCATAGTAATATTCTCCAATTTCCAAACAAGTATAAGAAGAGGATTCATGAATCCTCTAAGATTTCATCTTCTATCCTTCACTATTTGACAAACTGAACATCTCGAAACATAATCCGAAATCTCCCTCATCAAGTTTCCCCACCAAACATATTCCTTCAAATATCTAATCATCTTAGAAACACCATGGTGCATAGAGATGTTGGAGCTTTGAGAGTAATCATATAATTTTATTTTTTTCTCAGGTATAGTAGGAACAAAAGGCCACTTCCCAAATTTCAAAAATCATATCATCTTAAATGAAGTCGATCAGTATCCCATTACTGACATCAATAATATTTCTTTAAAAATCTTTATTATCATACTGAGAACATTTTATCCATTCTAGTAATGATTTTGTTTCAACCATTTCAAAAAGTAGTGATGTTTCACCTTTAATGATAATTCCCATTTCCATTTTGACTAGATACAAGAACATAATATCATTTTAAACTCTCATGTTTTTTAGACCTCCATGGTTCTCTCTGCTCAAAGAATCCTGCACCAAATTTCTCTTCCATGGGTAGTAGTGTATTATAAAATCATAATACTTTAGTAGCTCAAGCCATCGTCCTTGTCGCTTGTTGAGTACTTTATGTGAGAGAATATATTTCAAACTTTTGTGATTTGTATATATTTCACATCATTCACCATAGAGATAGTGTCTCCAAATATTCATATCATTGATTACTGATTCTAATTCAATATCATCAGTTGGGTAGTTTTTTACATGTATTTTTAATTAACATGATACATAAGAAATAACTCTATCATTCTCCATAATGACACTACCGATTAATTTCTTTGATGCATAACTATAAATTAGAAACCCATAATTTCTATATGTTAATGTCTATATAGGAGAATTTACTAATCTTCTCTTCATTTATTCCAAACATTATTCTCATTATTTGGGCCAAATGAATTTAACCCATTAATGTTTGAGATTTTTAGTGGGTTTTCCAATTACGATTTTTTGACTAAACACCAATTGTAACCTATTAAGCCAATAAAACATTGTACCTCAATCATACTCATACTTTTTGTCCATTCATGGATTTCCTTTTTTTTTCATTATCAACAAAGATAAAATCCTTCATGAAAACATGGACATGAAAATAAATTTCTTGAAGCTAGAATTCACACATTCTAAAATTCATATATAGTTTGTTTCTTCTAAATGTATTCATTAAAATACACCACTAGTTATCATGGTCTTCATAGATTTTGAATTATACCAATAAATAATCAATTAATACGATGAAAACAAATCATCAAGATATTCATTGAATACAATATTCATTAGATCTTGAAAATTGAGGGTTCATTAGTTAGTCCTAAAAACATTACTTTAAACTCATAATTCACAGACCTGGTTTGGAATCCTGCCATTAGAACATCATCCTTCATTACACATAATTAATGATATCCAGAACGAAATTTAATCTACAAAAAATATCATGTTCCTTGAATTTGATAAAAAAATCATCAATATGAGGTAGATTATGCTTGTTATTTATTGTAATATAATTTATTTATCTATAATCAATACATAGCCTAATTAATCCATCATTATTTTTGATATAATGAACGGGGGATATTCCTGGAGGAAAACAATAGAGAATAAATGAATTATTACTTAACTCATATTTTTGTTACATTATCTCTACTAATTACAAGATTGGAATTCTATAGGGATTCATTGATATTAGTATTGTAACATGGGTTAAATCAATACAAAATACAACTTCACACTCTAGGGGATGTCCCGATAAATCTTTAGAAAAAACATCAATCAATTTCTTTTACAATAGGTGAATTATCAATTTGAATACCTATTTTTTCATACCTAGATTTTTATTCCACTTCCAATATAATAATTTCATTCTATAACGATACTAGGGTGGATTTTGATAAGTATCGGGTGATGATGTTTCTACTATAAAGAAAATCGATTCTACATCTTCCTCTTAAATCGCAACCTCCTTCTTCTTGCAATAAATTTTCACATCATATTTTGATATCCATTACATACTGAGGATTCTATCTACGTCGATTAATGGTATGATGACAATTTCAATAGATAAAGCATGTTTATATGTCATAAGGGGAATTCCTCACACATCTCGGTTGCAATGAGTCTTCCCTTAGGGGTTTTGAATGAAAAATCCCTTGTTAATGTGAATTGAAAATATAAAATTTTTAATGAAAATTGGGAAGATATAATGCAAATTTCATATTTAAAATCAAATAATGCTTTGGAAGAATTTGAGGAAATGATTAAAGCACCTGAAACTACATCATTTGAAACATCAATATTAGGAGTTGTGATCGAAAAATCATGGCCTTTGTCCCTTGTAATATTTTTTGGATAGATTCTTTGACACATAGGAAAATCATTTTCATAGTGTCCCAACTCATTAAAATTATTTTATTGAAAATTTTTAGATTCTTTAAATCCCTTAAAATTACAAACGTTGTCGCATTTTTCTCCACACTTGTTACAAAATCCCATTCCATTTAAAACATTACTGGGGTGTTTTTACACAATTACTGGAGGGTGGAATTTCAGCTTTTACCTTCATTCCCTTATTTACTTTTCTATAGTATCTAGTAGCTCTATTCTCCTATTTCATTCCTTTAAAGTCAGAAGATTTAGGGAATTCCTTTTCTGTCATGATAGCACATGAGATTAAATATTCGTAGAATGAGAAAGCTTGTGAGAGCTGTGCCCATCAGATGATTGGTTTTGACCAATAAATGAATCAAAAAATCATAATTCTTGGGTTCTATATGTAATCTATTGCATGTATTGAAAACCTTGCATAGTTAGCTTCAAATTTTTCAAAATTCGCCTCCTTCGTCTGCCTCAGACTCAAAATTGGACTCTATATATCTGGTCGTAGATTATGATGACATTACTTTTCTTGGAATATTTCTTTAAATTCACTCAATTCCATGTTTTCTACCTCTTCATCATCCTACATGTTTTGAATTAAAGACCACCATTTATCTACATCTCCTAATATATGATAAGCTACCATAACAGATGTTTCCTTATATTTACTCCCCAATGAAAGAAATATTATATCCATGGAACTTATTCTTTTCTTGGCTGAAAATTTATTTTTGTTCCCATTGACTGTTGGAGGTTGTTTTCTCATGATGTGGTTTAATATTGATCCTGTACATTGTGGATTAGGGTTCTCATACATGTAAGGATATTTTTCATAACCTAACTTAGATATACAAGTATTGTTATATTATGTTTAGCACTAATTGTACCACCAGCACCACTATCATTATCTTGGATAAGATGATAATCTCTACAAGGATTACTTGCATTAATATGATTTTTTCCCTCAACTATGCGATATTTAAAAATAGTGTAATAAACTATATTAGGTTATGAATCATAATGCATAATTTAAAACCAATAAAATAGTTAACATAAATTTAAAACATAATGCATGTATATTTTTATAATCATATCAATGGTTTCTTGAGGTATATATTTACATTGAAATCCTTCATAATGGTGTGTAAATAAAATTTGAATTATTTTAATCATACCCCCCAGGAGTTTAAAACCATGTGCGTAGTAAGGCCCATTGTTGTGTATCAGGTTACCCTGATCCAAGAGCAGAACACCTATTTAGAGTTGTTACTCTTAATAACATCTGTGCCAGAACGACTTCCAATTGTAGTATATCTACATGGATGTATTTTTCTAGGAATAATATTATAATATCTAAATTACCAAAAATTTAGGATGTTCTTATATAGTTATCCTCATGGTCTGTCTTAGGGTAGTGTCCCCAAATTAAAGTATTTTCTAAATCTAGTTTCTAAGGTTTGTAATAAAATTTATCTAATACAAACTATAATTCCCCAAGACTAATTTCTCAAATTCAAGGAATAATTTTATTACATTTGAATGATCAAAAGAAAACATATAATGAATGACTAATCACTTTTGTATCATTGGAAATACTATATGCAAACATAATTTTTTTACTTTATATCTTGAAATGAATAACAACATATTATCCTCTTTGAAAAGTCGTATATCCCTTAATCTATCCCTACGTGTTAATCATTATATACATCTTCATATACTGTGGAAACAGAAACATGATAAAGGGGTTAGATTAGATGCTCTGTAAGGATAAACAATATAGCAAAATCTATCATAAATAAGCATAAAATTTTAAGGTTGTTTTGAAACAGAAACACATTCCTTTTAAACATAATCATTAGAATAATATATATATAATCAATCAAATAATTCTATTTAATCATTCACCTGGATATTCTGAATAATCCCATGTAATATTAATCACATATTGAGGAAATTTATAATGTTGGACATCATAACAATACTTTCAAGGACTCATGCCAAGACAATACATATCTATACCATAAAGGACTCATGAAAAGACCATTCATATCCATATCATCAAGGCCCCATTTGAAGACACTATAGGAGCTATAGCAGGAGCCATCTATCACTTACTAATCCCAATGCATTCCTCATTTGAAATGATGATACATAACTTAATCATTCGTATTAAAAATATCATAAAACTTTTTATTTATTTAACTATAAACCATGAATGGTATAAAAATAGAACATCCATATTCAAACTTATCATAAAACCATAAATAGAATATATATAATTCTTTCATAACAAATCAAAATTAATTATGCATAAAAACCAACAATGTATGTTTATATAGATGAAAAAAATCTAAAAAATAATTAAAACCCATTAAGGTAAATATCCTATTTTAATTGAAATAATTTAATATCCACATAATTATAAAAGAAAAAAAATTAATTTTAAAATAACATTGTAATATCATAATAGATTCTTGAAAATTATATGGTTTTATAGCTGTCGAAAATAGATGTGTGTGCCATGTAAGTAAAAACAAATATCCACTTAATTTTTTAAAAGGTTATAATGTTCCTCGTTTGGAGAATAACAGAAGAATTGTATTCAAAACATTTTTTAAAAAATTAAAAAAAAATTCAAAATGACATTGAACAATTTTCAATCATATATTTATATACATTTTAATAAATATAGACATTGATGATAAATTTTTCTAAACAGATACATATTTATAAACAACCTCAGATAAAAAATGAGATTGTGAAATTAATCCTTACTTTATACTTTCCATTAGTCCAGGGTGCACTAAAATACTATAAAATGGTTAATGTATGTTACCAAATTATAACTGAACCATCCATATTTATGATATCATATATTATCCACTTATATCATTTTTTAATAATATTTTAGTATTATCATTGTTTCGGGTGTTAACTGCTTCGTTTTCCTATGCATGTTTTGTTGTGTAAGTAATTTTTTTATGAATTGGATGTATTTTATTCATATGCTTAATGATATTATGTTCTTGAATATTTTATTTACACATATTATAAATTTTATGATCTTTCTTGAATGGTTAATTTGGATAATGAATCCCACTGCGTCGAAGAGAGGGAAGACCGTACTTACGCACGAGGAGCGGTATAACTTCCTTAATGGTTAAATGGTTTTAAATTGGATGGTATATAAATTATATAGAATAATTATCATGCCATATTAATTATTTATATCAATTAAATTCACCATTATACCCATCCAAATATATTATTTTTTAATAAAAAATTACACCATGACGTTGAGATGGTTGGTCGTACGTATGAATGCAACGCGATATAGTTATTAGTATGATTGATATATCGATTAATATGATAGTTACATAATTATAATATAATATAATCATGCATATAATACATTATTTATTACTTTGGAATGAAAATAAAATAGTATGAGGGAGTAGAATAAGAAAATAAATTTAATGGAATTAGTAAACGAATTAGTTATTATTGGAGCGTCTCCTTTTGAATTTCACAAAAGGACTCTGTAAGATGGATTTATCCACAATTTTGACTCTAGTATTATGTGAGGGACGTTAGAAAGATAATTGGGAAAGTATAGGTAAATCCAATGGGCTTTTGAGGTTATATTAAAATAGAAAGACATGTGAACTTTAATAAGAGAGGAGGGGTACTTTTGGATACTAAAAAACTATTAAAATATTGTAAATATATTTTCTATTTGAAATAGATAAAAAGCGATTTATTTGGATTAGAAGATGATTATGTTTTTAAATCCTCACAACAAATGATTTTTATAAAAGTTTAGGTCATATACATAACCTTATCTTTTTGGTTTAACGCTTAGTTAAATAGTTGAACTCTTATAGTGTCTACTTTCCTTTTTATACTATAGTGTTAATATAGTTACTATAAAATACCAAAAGAACACCAAATAGTATTTTTATTGTTGTTGGTGTAATTTTATAATATTATTTTCACCTTTATTACCTGATTTTTCCATAACTATGGTAATAACAAATTTCAATATTTATTATTCATAATATACTGAAAATAAAAGTAGCCTATCAACATAATTTAGACCCAATAATTTCAGATATGGAATTATTTTCAACATTTAAAACATAGAAGTTACATTAATTAAATTAAAATTGATCTCTGTTGACAAAACGAGAAAACATGTATTTCCAATGTAAAACACATCAAAATATTTCCAGGTTTTTATATCAAATTTTATTATGAAAATAATTCTCATGAACTAAATTATATTAATTCAAAAAAACATAATCAAATTATAATATAAAAACCACTTAAAATGATAATATATCAATATGAATAAATTTGATGATAATGCAGTTTTGAATTAAAATGAAATAATTTTCACTATTCATAAAAATATGAATGTTATTTGAAAAATGCCAAAATATTGTTTAAAATAAATTTTTATGTCATTATTATAAATAATTGTTTTATTTTGTAAAATTGATAATTTAAAAGTGCTAAAAAAATTATTTAAAAGGGTCTGTCATTAAAAGGTTGTAAAACTTCAATTGTTGAAAAATACTTCTTTAATTTAAAAAATTGAATTTGTTCTTATATCATGTCTAAGAAATAGATGATATTAATATTAAAATGATACAAAATATATAAAATTAAAAATGTGGTTAAAAAAATTCATATCCTATTTTGAAATAGCTAGTCGTAGTGTGCACGAACTCAATGTTTCGTGCAAAATAAACTATATAATTATTTAAAAAGAATCATATCATGGAAGCTTGGGGTCTTAGAAATATCTTATACTTATACATAGAGACACCAATAATAATAATATAATGTGATAAATAAAACACATACAATCTTTTTTAAAGGAAGCATAACTGCATGATACATGCACTAAGTGATTTTTTTTGCTGTAGAAAATTAACTATTGTAAATGAATATAATATTGAATCTAGATTGTGATATTAAAATAGAAGATGGGGTTTTTAATAAGATGTTCACTATCGCTTTAGGTTGAATATGTTAAAGCTATGGGAAAATCAGAATGAGTATAATAAATGATGAAGCATCTTAAGGATCAAACAATGATGTCTACTGAGTCTAACTTAAAATGAGGTTCCATAAAGTACGTATAAAACAATGAAGTCCAATGATTGAAATTAGGTTGAATAATGAGGTTCAACCCAACTGTTAAATGATCATTATCACACTATTTATCTTAATACTTAAGCCTCTTACATTTCCTAACCATTAATAGTTATGTTCTCTAAAAGTCAATGAATCATAATCGAGAATTGATTTTTCATGTGGATTCTAATAAAAATTATCATTACTCTATACTATATAAAATAGAAATAATCTATATAAAAATAATAATTTAATATTAATTTTAGATTTGTTAAATACTACTCAAATCAAAGGGACAATAATCTTCAAAATACTCTTGATATAGCATGTGAAATAGTGTCCTATGATCATTAAAATAAATTTAATTTAATTTTTTCAGAATCATAAAATTAATCATAAGAATAATCTAATAATAATACATGAATAAAAAATTATTAATAATGATCATGGTTTCTAATATGATGTGGCATCCAACACAGTGTTGTATTTCGAATTATTTCTACCATGGTTGTTTCAACCATGTAATTTCATATAGACTTTACAACTCTTGATATAATACTCCACCACAAAATTCATTAAGTAGTAGTCGTCTCCATGTCACTTCTAAACACCAAAAATGATACATTCTCACCTACTAAATAATGTGGTCAACTTCATCAAATAATTTTTAAATGTACAGGAACAATATTTAATCTCTCAAAAGATATGACATCTAAAAATTAGACCAACCATACATGAAATATTTTTAATTATTCATAAAACAATTGATAACATATTTTCCCAGAATCATGATAATAATTTATTAATTTTAAAATTATTAAATCAACAACAATACTAAATATAAATATGTAGTAAATTGAAATGAAAAAATTTCATCAAACGTAGTATATTTTTCTATATTTTAATAATATTCTTATGTCATAAAAAAATATTTATTAAATTGGTATAATATAACTATATTTTTTTATATGGATTAATAATTTTTTTATGACTTAAAATATATTTTCATATGACTTTATATTTTCATATGACCTTAAATCATAAAAAAATAAGTTCAAACCATATATCATTTGACTTGAATATATTTATATGACATTAGGTCATGGCTAGATTTTCAAAATCCTTTTCATATGAATTTAATTATTGAGTCATTTCTTATTTAATTAACATAATTAATTTGTTTTTATTAAAAATAGATTAAAATAAGTTGAATATACATGAAACAACTAATTAAACTAAAATAATCAGAAAATAAACTGTCTTTTAAATTAAAGTTTTGAATTTTGTGTAACTGTATATTTTATGTGAAGGTAATTTCGCAGAAAGTTCCTTTATGTATATTGGTAAATCATAATTTTTGTAAGGATTTTTTATAAATCTTTTTTATGGTAATAATAATCATATATATGTTTCATAAATATTTCATGCAATTTTCGAAATGTTAATAATTTTCTATGCTGTGTAATGGCAGTTAACAAGGGATATGTAAAGGTATTTTGATATTTTCAAAGGACATGTAAAAGTAAATCTAATTATATATAAATGTAAAAAAAAATTCCAAACCAATAAAAAGTTATAAAATATATTCAATGGTCACCGTAAGTATAAAAAAAGCTATTTAATGGTAAACCACCTAACTAGATATCCACACAAGATTATGAGTAAGTTTTTTTAAAGGTAAAATCATATATATTAAATCATCACAAAGAAAAACATATTTTATATAATATAACAAAAAATAATAAAATAAAAATAATAAATTAAATATAAATTATAATCATCATAAAAAATAAATAGAAAATAATTAAATATTTGCATATCATTAAACCAATATATTATAGGTAATGCATGATCCAAAAAAATCCATTTATAATATTTAAAACTCATGTTGTAGAGAACAAATAAATATAGATTTAAATGATATTTATGAATTTATAATTATGAAATTAAAATGGTATGACAATTATCATAATATGAAAAAATATAGTCTATCAAGGAGTAATATAACATTATCCCTAAATTTAATAATTATAATAAAGATAGAAATTTATAGAAATTTTTCCTCTTTTGGAATTAATAAAAAAGGTAAATTTTTATTATATAATTTCCTACAATATATCTTAAGGAACAAAATCTTTCACTTTTAACATTGAAAACAACATTATATTTCCATATGTTAAATAATAATTACTTGGAATTAAACTAACTCTTCTAAAGGTAGAATTAGGAAATTGAAAAAAGATTTCAAATCAGATCTAGAAAATAAAAACAGTAATTCAAATATTATCACACTATAAAAATGATAATGTACAGTATAGAATGCTCACCATGATTTAAAAAATCAAATAAGAAAATATATCATGCTCAAATACACCCCCTTACATTTAATAAATAACAATATTTAACACAGTAGTAACAAATTTAATGATAGAAAAACGAGGTTACAAAATTCAATAATCATTTTAAATTTGCAAGTTCAAATTCCAATATCCCAATTTATATGGGAACATAATTTAATCAAATTATATTCTACTAAATCATTTCCAAGATCATGATGTAAATAAATATTAATATAACAAAATCATTCATAAAATTATATTCTTTTTATTCTTATAATGAAGAGATGTCAAAATTTCAAAACTACCCCTGTATGTAATACCAAATTCATTCTATGGTACACAAAAAAACATTGCAACTAATAGAAAATAAAACAAAACCCCATCGAAATAAAACATGACACCCAAGATTAAAATCATAAATATTCAAGACAAACTATAAAACTACAATTGGAGAAGATTAAAAATGATATATAAGAAAATTTTATAAAAATAATATTTCAACAAAATTAATCATAAAACAAATCTAGTTACCCATAAAAATATATCAATATTTAAGCCACTTTATTTCATTATCATGAATGACATAATTATGTCTCCTCATATGTTCATTTATCTTAAAAATAGATTAAAAAATCCAGATATTTACCCATGAAAACATAAACAATATTAAAAAAATATATTTCAAAAGTAAACATAAATTCTTTATTAAAATGGCCAATATTAAACCATATTCCAACAAAATTAAAGATGTTAATGGAGAGTTTTAATTTCCATAATATAGGATTTCTCTAGTTGAACATTAAAATATTTTAAAACTTCCTAATATATTATTTTTATTTTTTAAAAAATAAGATATATAAAATTGATAACATCATATATTTTAATTTTAATATAATAATTTAAACAATAAAAATTTTAAATTTAAATAATTTATAATTTGTGCATAAAATCAAAATATATACATGGTGACAAATTTTACATTATGAATAAAACCAATTCGTATATAATTTAAATTCATATAATTTAAATATTAATATATACTTCTATGTACATATTTTAAATGAACAAAGAGTCATAAACAAATTATATTATGTTCATTTAATTTATAATTTATTTTTAATGAATTAAATGTTAGAAATCCATAGATTAATTCCAGTAAACCTGATTTAAATATTGATATAACTTGGTCACTATCCAAATATATATACATATTTATTTTTTTGTTATTAAAAATAATATAGTTTTATTAATTTTTTCATAAAAAAAATAGACACCAATATATGATATCATTCCAAATGATAACACAAATATAAAATAAAAATAATGAAATACTAAATCAAATTTATAAACATCATGAAAAAATTGCAACATTAAAACTATAATGATATGAATGTTATTTATAACACCAATAACCCATTTTACTTTGGCATCCTGACCATTTTAGGCCTAGTTGGATTGGAATGTATATATTTAGGAACCTAGGATGAGGATATTATAGTCAATTTTCCCTTAAAATCATATTCAGATATTTGTTTCCTAATTACCAAGTGGTTTTATAATACATAATGAATAATATGATATATAATGACCATAAGATTTATATTTGATGATATTTTCTGATGAAATAATTTTATATTTTCTCATTACCAAATTGATTTATGAACATGGTGGTGATAAGAGGATTGTGTCCATATATGATTTTGGTTTATTTTATTAAAGGACATTATTTTATCACATGTTTCTCTTCCTTGAAAAATATCATACAATTTTTACTTAATACTTTCAATTTAACCTTTCAACATTACATTAACCAATTGAATAGCCACCAAATCATCAATTATAGTTTTATTATAACTAGAAATAATGTATCTTAACATTATTTTTTCTTCATTGACTATCTTGTATCCTTTTTCATATTTAGAAATATTCATTTAGGTTTTTAATTTTCAATATATGATTATTTTCTTTCAATAATATTATTATATTAATCAGTATGTTTTTGTATAGTCATGTTTTTAACATTTTCTTCATAATATTCATGGATCCTTTATATTTTTATATTATAAAATATAGGAAACTAATAATTTTTCATAAATCTAAATATAAATTTGTATTGGAATTTAATTTTGTACCAACACTATCCATCATAAATATATATTTTTAACATATGAACCAAGATACACATGAAGAAAATAAATGAGGATGTATTTTTGATAATTTATTATATTTAGAAGTAAATTTATTATTAAAATTTTTATCATGTATTTTAGCCTGATCATTAGATTTAGAACGTTATGAATCTCTACAATTATTATTGCCATTAATTTTCTTCCTTCTGTATTCCCATTGATTTTTAAGCCTCAGAATATCTTGTTTGACTTTTCCTTTCTTCCTATATCCATATCAAATTATATTTTAAATAACTAATTCAATATTAAATCAAATTTAATGACCTCTCATTTTTGGAAAATATTTTCTTACTTTCTATTTTTCAAAAACTCAACATGAATATGTCCATTTTTCTTCCATCTAAATAAAAATACTTTCTATAACTCTCTTCTTAAGAAGTTTTTTTCCAATATGTTTCTTGATTTCATAAGTAATACACTACAGTCCAATGTTTTTTAAAATATTATCATAAAAATAAAAATAAATAATATTCCTAACTTTATTATTATTATCATTTTTAAGGACAAATTTATCTCACATATCAAATGGATCATTATTAGTTTAAATATAATATTTAATCATATTATCATAAAATTATGTTTAACTATTCTATTGATAATATTAAATGTGGATGATCTATAAATTATACATAACATAATTGATTGACGATGTTAAGTATGATCCAAACCATTTTTATCCCTCAATAATGTCATCATTGAAAAAAACCATTCCCTAGTACTTGTTAAAGATGAGGATAAATGTTAGTACACAATTTTTATAAATAATCAAAGTAATCACAATATATCTTTAATAATGAAAATCTATAATACCAATTGTTTTTTCCTAAAAGGGTGATGTCAACTCACAATAGTGGGGGTGAATTTTAGATCCATAAATATAATTAAAGTTAAACATGAAATTCTGAATTTGATAGGTCGAAGAAAATTTAAATTCAACCTCAAACAATATATTTAAATAGAAATATAAATGTGGTAAAGTAATATATGAAAGAATTATTTTATAGTGTTTCATATCAATATGATCTTATATCAACTCTACACACACCAGGCTCAAGGTATGACACCCACAAACATATAACACTTATGATGGAGACTGGAAAATATTTATATCTGGTTTTTTGGAACTAGGAGGTTCAAAACAAAAATAAGTCTTCTATGGGGATACACCAATACCATTACCTAAAATAAAAAAAAACTGATCCCAATAGCCTAATGTTTTTAGAGGACATTCCAAACCTTGTATCTTATTATCCAAAGGGGATAAACAAACCCCATACATACCATTTGTAATGGCAGTATAACCCCATGAAATGTGTCGTGACCCAAAATATTTCTTAAATAAAGAAAACATCTTATTTTTAGAAAGTTTGTTACATAAAAATATGATCCATCCCATAACTTTATAGATCTGATTCTTAGTATGGGTAAACATAAGATCTATCAATAAATGAATATAAGTTATTATAAGATTTGTATGAGGATAGGATAATATGAACAAAACATATATTAAACATTCAAAATCAGTTAAATAACATAAAATGGGAATGTAGAGCTATGTGTTTTTCAACCAAAATACTTTTCAACAAATTGAAAAATCATCAATAATCTTCCATAATACATGAGAAGATGTCATAAGAATAACACATAAGGTTGTGGAATACACATAAGAATAGAAAATATTATCATTTGTTAATTATCACTATCATGACTATCATAATGGATTGGGAAGACTCCTCATTACATTATACCATAATCAAGGTTCACTCCCAAAACTATATTATTAGATAGAGTCCCATAATAAATTCGGTTTACTCTTCTTTCTAGTACTTATTATCACATGATATACCCATCATTACCTAACACATTTGAAATATATAACAACCCCACCGTTCCAAGGTTTATAATGTAACAACCCCTTCATAATTTATAACCTAACCACATATCCTAGGGTAGAAACATAACCACCCACTACATAATCACAATACATTCATATAGTTTCAACAATATAATGAAAACATTTTCATTTCACCAAAGATTGACCCGTAACAAAATAATTATTTCCTAAACATTTCATCATCATAAAAAACCATATAGAGAAAAAATGATGATGATAAGATTATATCATAACCCCATGGAAGGACCCCCTACACAACTATCATAGAAACGATGTTTAGTTTATTAAATTGGTAATAAATAGAAGTAATCACATCGTAAAGGATGGAATAGTTTGTTATTATATAAAACTAGATATATACATAAATCTATCATTACATTTGAAATAATAAAATATGAAAAAATATTTTATTTAGGAAGATCATTATTCCCTCTAGGATATCATTTATTATCAATAATATTACACTTAATGGGATCTTGGGGAAATGGAAACATTAAAAATTTCTAAGCTCATAAGATCAGTATGGGTATGTGTAAAAGGAGGTTAATATGGAATAAATGACACACAAATAATATGTCATAAATAAATGATGATCAAATAATTCCATATAAAAAATAAAATGAGGTTGAAACTTATCCATGTATATATTAACTATTTATATAATCACATTTACATCAGTAATATATTTTATTATTATATAATACATAATTTTGGATATCATAAACTTACAATTGAGGCATCATTAAAATACATATACATGAATTGGTATGAACTCACCTGAATAACCAACCTATTTTGTCTCTAATTATATAATAAAGGATCAATGAGATATTTAATTTTCGACCAAACAATCTCTTAATTATTATAATTCTTTCATCATATGAATAAACAATTAGACTTAATCAAAATTCCTAAAAAATAAACAATAATCTATATAGGAAGAAAAATAATAAAGAATATCAATAATTTACCTAGTCAAACTGATCATAATCCATCAACAAAAATATCGTGGATCATTTCATTAGAGTTTTTTTAAAAGGAGATGAGACCTTGCCCAGAAAAGCAAGACCCCTTTATTAAAATAAAAAAATCCAAATTACATGATCCTAAAAAAATGAGATCTATACAAACCACTTTTAAAAAGGGGGAAAATATCAGGGAGATTATCACACTAGATGAAGTCAACACTGTTAATTCCATTGTTTTCCAAACCATCTGCAACAGAATTAGCTTCCTGATAGACATGAGTAATAATGTGATTCATAGATCGAAGGGAGTCCAAGTAGTTCACCCATGAATTATAAAGTTTCCAAGATAGATGACATGTTCATTCTTTGATGGAAGAGACAATAACAGTCGAGTCACATTCCAACCAAAGATTATTCCATCCACGATGTTTTGCCTGCTCCACCGCAGAAATAATTCCCATCATCTCAGCTTCAATTGAAGAAGAAATACAACAGGAGCCATGGAAACAACCAATCACCTGACTATGATGATCCCTAAAAATGGATCCATACCCAAAAGGTCCCGGATTTCCTTTCGAGGAACCATCCGAATTAAGTTTCATACAACCAAAAAGTGGTTCTTGCCATAAAACTTCAAAAGTACCATATAGAGGTCAAAAATTGCCTTTGATGCCAATTCGGGAAAGAACAGAAAAATCACAAATAGAATTGGTGCAAAAATGTTTCTTAGGTAAGCTTATTGCATGCATCAAAGAAAGGATGTTTGAGAAAGTAGCAGTTACCGAGAAAGACTGATTCCCATGAAGAACATGATTCCTAGAAGACCGTATATAATGCAACAACTTAGAATCAGCAACCTGAAATAAGTCCAACATCTCTATATAAATAGAATGAGACTTTCATCTCTGAATAAACTCCATGATGGATGTCATCATAGGAATTGAGACGTCAAAGATATCCGATATAGCCTTCCACATTGAAGCAGTAGTAACACAGCAAACAAAAAAATGATCAGCATCCTCTCTGTGTTGATGACAAAGAACACAAGAGGAATATAAAGTGACACCATAATGCTGAAGATAACAATCTATTGGTATCTTTCGGCGAGCAAGTATCCAAACCAAATTGAAGTGAGGTGGTCTAATGAAGTTTTTGTATTTCATTAGAGTATATGTATGGTCAATAATAATATTAATCAAATTATATTAACATAAAATTAAATTATTTTAAAAAATTGCTATAAAATTTATTGATGAAAATAACATTTTCTCTTTGAAATCACATATTTGAAAACTATTTTTTAAAATTATGATTTAAATGATATTATTTTAAATAAATCTTTGTAATTTTTAATAGACGCTTTATATAGTTTTTATTTATTGATAGTGGGACATTTTATTCATGTATTTTATGTTAAAATAAATATTTGTTTCACATTTTTAGAAAAAATTCAAAAAGTACATAATTCATAAATTGATAAGAATATTCAATTAAAACTTTTTTTTCAAAATTTTTAAATTAAAATTTTTTTGTAAAGAATTCATTGGATAATAGTAGAAACTTTCTTTATATATTTTTAAGGAAAATATTGATATGGAAAAAAAGTATCGATTGAGTAGAAAAACAAAGTTAGTTTTCCTTAAAAACATTGTTTCTGTATATTGTATACTTAATTGTAGGAAAATAAAATGAAAATATTAAATTTATATAAATAAAAAAATAAAATTACAATTGGAAAATTTCTAGAGAAAAATATTAAATAATTCTCACAGATGAGACTTAATCATACAAAATTCGGAAAAATGATGAGACCACGAAATAAACTCCCACCTAGGTCTGAAATCCTCTTTATATGATCTAACATCATATATAATAAATATATATTATTAAACATCTATTATAGAAATATAATAATATATATCATACCACATATGATTTACTTATAACCTTTTATCAACATTTTATTAACAATTTCTTAGAAACCAAAATTTTCTAGGTGATGCAACATTGTATTCTATGTATGTTTTCGTTCAATAGTATTGTTATTTTTACATTGACGACAGTTGTATCATCTAATTTTTTTTAACAATGATATAAATATATGATATATTCAATATATATATATATTTATCAATTAAATATATAGAAAGAAAATTGAATTACACCATTCATGTATATAGTATGTCGAAAGAATGCATAAACGTTGTTTTCACATTTCTAAAGATGGAACGAAAGAATAATAAATAATAAATTTCATTTATGGAATCATTATTATATCATATGTTTCATATATATCAAATAAATTTATTATATACATCCTTATTATCATAAATTTAAATAATAATAAAAAATGAATCACATTGCAATGTGGAGGTGGTTTTCCTCACATAAGCACAAGCAACATTATCATTTTTCCTTTAATAAAAAAGAGTGTGAATAATTGTGATTTCATATTCATAATAAATTAAAGTATAGTTATGATAGTAAAGTTATTATTATGTTAAAAATAAAATATATTTATTGGAGGTATGTAAGCAGTAAAAAAATAATCGATCGGCTAAAGCGACTACGTCTTCATTGAAATAACTCCTCCAAATATCCTATTAAAAACAATAGCATTGGTATTTGGGAAGAAAAATACCTCTAGCACATGGACAATATATTTTTGAGGGATGATTAAGGTGTTTTGAGAAATATTGTTCAAATTGGTGTAAGGATAATAGATAAGTAGTTTCATTTTATCAAGAAGGAAAATGACTCACATAGAATTTAAAAATATTAAAACATAAATATGTCAATATCAATCCACATACTTAAAAACGGGAATAATTATATGAAAATGAAGATAAAATATAAATATCATCATCTAGTAAAATTTATACTGGTTTTGGATTCATTTTAAATATAAGATTTTGGTTTAACCCTATGGTTATCCAATTTTAACCATACCCATGGCAATGGCTTCTTTATAGTAAAGGACTATATGTTTACTTAAAAGGTAAAAATTGGATCAGTAATTATAAATAGTTAATATTTCAATCCAATTATATTCCTAATTGTTCTCTTTCAATAATTTATGATTTTTAAATGATTTAACAAAATATTATTTTTCATAAAATATCATTAATTTTATTTTCAATGCTATTCATTTAATTAGACTTTAATGATATCATGACCAAGATGAAATGGGAATATAAACCATTACTAAAACTCAAATATTTTATATTCATATATTAAATTATTGAAATGGAAAAATTTATCCAATTTCTATCAATTTTAGTTTTTTATAATCATTAATTTTTTAACAATAATTGAATGAATACAGTATTGGGGTTATGTAAGCATTTAAGCGAATTTTTCAACAACTAAAAATTTAAAATAAATTACCATGATAAATAAATTAATTCGTATTAAAAAAAATTTAAAATTTACTTTTCCTTTTCTAATCTCTATCAAATAATTATTATAACTAATAATTTCAAGAGAGGAAAATTGTTTATTTATTTTTCCCTTAAATTAATATAAAGATCATAATCAAATACAAATGGAGCCTAGTGGCCATTAATTCAATATATAGATACCATGGACTATATACTCTCATAAAATGGGTTAAATACAATTTTTGAGTTTATTTTGTGATTTTATCTCACAATTTTAACCATATTCTAATAGAAATAAATTTTAATATAATTCCATAGTGGAAAATGAATAATAATTTTAAATTTTTTGAAGGAAAAATTATCTTATAAAAAATTCATGAACATTTCCTATTAAATAGAATTAATTTGATTATCATAAATTAAATGAACAATATTTCACTTCAATATCAAACCTGAAAACATAAAGAGTCATTTAAATTACTTGAAAAAATAACAGTATTTGTAAAATCTATATTTTTTCACTTTTCATTGAGAAATCAATCGTTTCAGAAAAATGCCAAAATTTTATTTTAATATAATTTTGATATTCTGATTTCAAAAAATAATGTTTATTTTTTAAAATATATTTTATAATATTTGGAAAAAAACATTTATATTACTTGTTCAAAAAAACAATAAAAAATATTTTTTAGGAAAATTGTTTTTTTGAACCATATAATGACATTACCTAAAACTAATTACTAATTTGGCAATATATTTTAATTCTCTAAAAACTATATAAATGAATTTCAAAATATTGTTAATTATATTCAATCCACCAATTCAATGACTAAGTTATAATTATATAACACATTGTGGTTCATTTAGAATCATGTTTGTATGTATATTAATTTATTGTGGAAATAAAATTTATTTTAAGAGAAATATATCATAAAATATCAAGGTAGTATACCCAGTAATATATAAAAATAAATCAAATGGTGTTTTATAGTAGAAAAATTTATCTAAATGTTCACCAGAAACTTTCCTGAGGAGAGTACCCTTTTTATTCTGAAATCAATTATTTAAACAATAAAATATTAAAAAATATAAAATATTTTATTTTATTTGAAAATAAAAAAGAAATATTATAAATGAAGCCTCTAATAATAGATTATTAATGATTTTGGGGAAATATGTTCTTGATGATTATATTAAAACACTATTTTAAATTTTCAGTAAACTCAAAATCTACAGTATTCGAAAAATGATAACAAGAGTACTTTTAAACATTTTTATATACAGTAAAAATTTGTTCAAAATGAATTTAAATATTAATTTTAGTATATTAAAATCATTATTTAAAATATTATATAAAACCTAGATATTTATGAAAAATGATTTCCAATTGATGATAGAAATATTTTCAATTTTTCTTGAAAGCATTTTTTCTATATCTTGAGTTATTAAAGAGTGTAAAATGAAATAAATGCATATAATATCCAGAAATTAATAGAGGATAAGTAAACACCTAATATTCTATAGATTTATTTCATATAATTTAATCATGAAAATTTGTAGCATAAACAATCCCAAAAAAAAATTGAGATTGTAACATAAAATCATTACCACTTTGGTAACTTTTTATTTATGACCCTCATGAAAGAAATAAATTCAAATAAAAAATAAATACCATCAATATAAGGATATTATTTATATAATATTTCAAAGGAAAAATTCATATAGTGACCCATGATTTTTATAATTATATATTCCTATTTTTATTAAAATTCAATAAAACTAACAAATATACACCAAAGGAACAAATATGTTTAATGACTTTGGAGACTAGATACACCATATTATTTCATTTATGACTGATATTCAATGTCTATAACAAATATCTCTCCATTTTTTGATATTTAAAGACATTACCTACTTAAAATATTTATTAAATCATGGGGAAAGGAAACATAATAAATGTTGAGCTCTGATGTTAAGTAGGGGTAAAAAAGGGTGATGTCAATATCACTTCGCCACAACATGAGCATAATGGAATTAGATATTGAGATTAACAATGAAAAAACATACCCTAAATAACATGGATATTAATCCTAATTCATGTAATAAAGTATTCTAGTCCAAAAGAAATGAATAATGTAGAAAATAAATGAATATGATCCATGACATAATAACATTTTCATATGAATCTATAAAAAACTTAAGATTATAAAATTGTGAACATTTATAAATAAAACAACGTCCACTAATTAAGTCATGTACATGAAATCAGGACCACTCATTAATATAGGGAATTGAAATCCATGTCATGATAGATTCTTATGGACAAGAAACCAGGTCCACAGATAACCTTATAGACATGAAACCAGGTCGACATATAACCTTCTGGACATGAAACTAGGTCCATATATAAACTTATGGACATGAAACTTGGTCCATGATAATCCTTATGAACGTAAATAAATGTCCAACCTAGATTTATGGACATGAAAAAAAGGTTCACACATAACCTTATAGACTTGAAACCAGTTCCACACATTGCATTGTGGACATGCAAACCATTCCACTCATAACATTGTGAAAACTAAATTATGTTCACACATAACAAAATTAACTCATGAGTAATAAATCATTACTCAATGAATTGGAGAGTTATATAATTCCACTAAAAACCATAAAATAATTAATATAATACATATGTGTTTTAAGAACTCATTAAAAATCATCATTTCATCATACAATAACCCATGTAAAGAAACACGATTTCATAAAAATTTATCATTCCATCGTAGAAAACCCCATAGAAAGTAAGCGGATTTTATAAAAATCTCATTATCATAATGATAAAACAACATGATAAATAATAATAATGTTACAATTTGATAATATCCCCTGAATATATAATAAAATTCTATGTTTTTTGTTTTTTAGGAATAGAAATTTCATAAAATGATCATTAAAACATTATTAACCAAAATATACTTTCTATTTTGAAATCACTTCCTAAAAATAAAAATATTATCAAATATTTATGAAAATATTTTCTTTAAAAATAAACCAAGAAGCATATAAGGAAACATAAATAAGTTTTTGATCACATTTGTGGAAATAACTATTCATCTTTTACACATTAAACCGAGGATTACGTTACAACACAATTTCAAAACTACATATTTCGAAAAATGAAAAGAGGATTCCATTTAAAAGGTTTTTTAAAAATAAAATAATTAAAATAAATTAAAATAAATAATACATTTAAAAGTGGCAAACCATTATTTAAAATATTTAAATACAATATAGACATGGAAGAGAATGTATTTTTGACCGAAGATAAGGATAAATTAGATTATCCTTAAAGTAATTCTATTAGTCTCTCTAGTTAATAAAGAGAGTAAAATGAAAATAAACCATCTATTATCCATAAATATATATAATATAAGAAACGTACTAGGTTTATTGAGAGGGAGATAAAAAATATTTCTTCATCAATATCACAATCATAAACAATCTCCTTAAATAATCAATATGTATCATAAAAACATTAACACTATGGAAACATCATTAACTATAAGATCTATGAAACAAATAAACTTATAAGGAATTGTAAATACAAATATAAATCAATATAATAAAAATAAAATATATTCCTGAAAATCATATAAAACACACAATAGAATCAAGTGGTGAATATGTCATATGCGTTACAAAGATAAAAGTTAGACAAGAATCCTTTACCTCATGTATCAATATTCTTCATACACATTCAAACATAAAGTATAATGAATGTAGGTTCATAATACATATATTCCATAACTATACTCACATATATCATTCCTTATATGATTTACTTATTACTTTTCAAAACAATTACATTAAAAAATATTTTTAAAAATCACTATTCTGAGTAACTACAACTTTCACTAGAAAAAAATGGTCTTTAATGTCAATGTTTTATCATAGGTTATTCTAGGCTGACGTTAAAAAAAATATGTGAGTACTTTTATCATTTTTTATTTAATAAATGACGATAAAATACTTATTTAATCTTGATTCTAAAAAAACTAATTTTAGATGTCCTTTTGAAAGAATTTTTACATATATAATTTAGTAACTGATGTTAAAAGACTACTATTAACATCTATTGAAGGAAAAATTGCATAAATTTTTTAATACAGATTATATTAAAACCAATCTTAAAAAATCCATTTCTCATGACAATTTTATGATAAGTGTGGTCAAAAACTATATTTTCATGTTTTTTATGATAATTGATGTGAAAACCATTATTTTAACATTGGTTTTTTTTCTATAACTGATAATAAAAATCACATATGATATTGTTTTTAAAAACCCAACAATAAAAATGTTGAAAAAGTTTTATCTCACTTCACTAGCTTTGATTTAACTGGTCTTTGAGCTAAAATGGACTTACAGATCAAATGTTGTGGTCATCGGAAGTTGAGTATATATAAGTTATTTCTTAGAGAATTCCACCATGAAACAACCATAACCACTGATCTGTAACTCCATTTTATCACATATATAATTCAAATCAAATATTCAGAAATATAATACAACTTGGTCAAAATTAATATTGTTTATTATAAATGATGTCAAAATTGACTTTTAATGTCAATTGTTGAAGAAACTGATTATGAAAGTTATGTTTTCAAATAACTTATTATAATACCAATGTAAAAAGCTATTTTCTCACATTGGGTATTCTAAATATGATAAGAAAAACGATTATTTTATGATAAATTTTAATATAACCGATGTTAAAAACTATCTTTTAATCATGGTTACCATAAATTAGATGTGAATACTAAAATTTAACATCCCACCAACTCAAAATTCCAATGTTTTTCAGTCTGATAGAAAAATTTCTAATTGTCACCTAAAATTTATGATATCTCAATTTCATTTTCCATTTTGTTTGTATGTTTTAACTTTCCATAAGAAGTAATTTTATGATCAAGTGTTTTGATCATCATCTTTCCACAAAATAAACTTGTTCAATCTTCATCGTCAATCCACTAATTCTTATTTCAACAATCTCTTCATGGAATTTCAAATTACATTCCCTAGATATATTTTTTATGATACGTTTTCTTAGTGGAAATATGATTTAATAATTTTGTTTTTCTTATAATGAAGAATCTTTGTTCAGATCATGGTAGAAAAACAAAGTTTCTTTCAGATTCTAAAATTACTTCTATGACAAAGCTTTGGATTCCTCATTAGATCTTTCCTTGCAAAAAATTATATCAACTAAGAATTAAAAAATCGTAAAAATTATATCAATGATTTTAGTTTTTTTCGTGATTTTTATGGTTTTTGTGATACGTTTCATTTGTAAGAATTTTATTTTCCATGGTAGGAGTAATTGACAATGTAATAAATATTTATTGATTTGTATCATTATATCATTGAATGAGTATTATATATTTTAACTCTATAAGTGTAATATATTTATTTTAACATGTGAGACAATATTATTTTACGTTGATTCTATAAATGAATTTTGTGTATTGTTGTAAGAACTCAAATAATATTTTTGGAAAAAAATATTATTCTATTCATTTCTTTAAAAACTGACGTTAAAAATGATTTTTCACATATATTTTTAGAATTACAAAATTAAAAGCCTATTTTTCATATTGGTTTTTAATAATTAATGTAGAAGATTTTATTTTTCATTTTTTTCTAAAAGCTGACCTGAATAATATGATTTTGAAAAAAAAAATTATCTTAAACAACTGATGTGATAGATGTTCTTTCACATTGGATTTTAAAAATTCAATTTTAAAAATCATAAAAAAAATAAAATTTTAAGGTTAGTTTTAAAAACTTGCGGTAAAATACGGTAAAATATAATATAAAATTTCATATTCAAATATTTTCCCTCAAGAACTGTTGTTAAAAATTTAAAAAAACAGAATTAAAAACCTTATTTCTATATTACTGTTCATTTTCCCCGTAAGTTTTGGTTTAGTAGATTTAATCCTTGTACTTTGATCATAGTTCCTTAATATCCGAAATATTTATAATGATATAATATCATATATATTCATTACGTGTCGTTCATAAATGATATATATATATAAATGAATTACAATGCCCATGAAGAGGGTATATCGAACGTATACATGAACGGTTTTTTCATTTTCTCGACATATGGAATCAGATAAAAATAAATAATATATCACATTTTTAGAACAATTTTTTCCATATATATAATAAATATAAATTAAATTTATCCTTATTTCCAACCATTTCAAAATAAAATGAAAAACAATTCACTACGTTTCATGGATACATTAACCCACTCGTACGCACAAGCAAAATTTTAATTTTCCAAAAAATTAATAGTTATAAGGAAGAAGTCTTAATTTAATTATAGGAGTATATTTAATTCATAAATAAAATTTAAATTGATAAAATACCTCAATATATCTATCCATGATGGGTGGTGATATAAAAATATTGCATCCCTCTATGAGGTGGCAGTTCGTCGTACACCTAATCTATGGATTTGTTTTTATTTAATAAATGAAGATATGAACATAGGTTATGAAAAAAACATAATAAAATAATATTATATCATATATACTATTTTTATTATGTTTTAATTATTAATATATTAATGTAGGTCATATCTGAAGATGTGAAAAAGGGATTAGTGAACACAATTACAAATACTTAGAACAACCTATTTTGGATATCTTATTAATGCCGATGGGGATAATATTTTGATAGTAAAAATATATCTATAAAGCTCACAAGGATTTTGGGGAGATATTGTTTCTGGTTTTGGTTCTGAAAACTGGCTTAATATGTGTGATTAAGTGAGGGTAGGAGGTTCCCTTTTATAATTGAAGTGGAGTGGCATTTTTGAAAATACCCAAAACTATTCATCAATGTGAAGTCATTATAAAAGAACCGACTAAAAATTAGATAAGTAGTTTATATTTGGGAATATATGATTGATCCACACATACATAACACAAAAGAACTTTTTTAAAACACATTGTTCATCATCCTCTAAATTTACTTACATATACCATTTAAGTTGTCGCAAGGATAACACATTTTTTTATTTATAAACATAGAGTATTTAACATTTAAAACTAAATATAAATGAGCCTCACTTGATATTTTTCATCCAAATATTCTAAATATAATATCAAATTTATCAAATAAAATTCTTATGTGTTTATAAAATTAATTTTACAAGCGCGTTTGTAACCCAAATAAAACACAATTTTAACCTTAACGGTGGGAATTAATTTTTATCATTTTTACTATTCATTGTGAAAAAAATGTATCATTTTTACATTATATTAATTATAAATATTAAAAATGTGAAATCCATTTTACGAAATTAAATTAAATTATGTTTTATAATTTTATTCAAATTAGACCCGCAAGCACGACAATAATGCGTTTTCCAAAGATATGTTTTCCATAAATACAAACAAAATTTTATGTCAAAATTCAAAATAAAATTGATTCCCCTGATTTAAATTCTCTTAGTAAAAATATAATTGAATTAATTTTACTTTTTAAACAATATAAAAGAATTATTCTTTTAAATTCATTAGACGAAAATGTATTTTTATATAAAAATGTGTAATTCTCATTATTCAATAAAAAATCAATATACTCTGAAAATTATCAGATATTTTCACTAAGATAATTATGATATTTTTATTTAATGAATAAATTGAATTTTTCTGAATTGGTTTTCTAAAATTGGGGAAAATTAATTTTGTCATAACTGCCCAAGCAGAATAAAACCACTTTTTAGAAAAATATACTTTTAAGCAAAACAATATATTTATTCATATAGCTTTCTTCGAAAAAATTTTTAATGAATGAGAAAACACTTAATTGAATATATTATAAATAAATTTAAATCATTACCTAATATTTAATAATTTATTTTATTCAGATCAAACACTTGTGACACATAAAAATAATTTTTTAGAAAAAACATTATTTTACTTTAAAATTATTTATATTCCCTATTTATAAGGAATTTATGTCCACAGAATTTATTTATACATGTATAAACCATATAGTTTTTATAAATTTTTTATTTATATACTTACCCTTCAATTTAATAACTCTCACATTAAATAATAATATTTAAATAGTATATAGTGGTTCATTAAAAATTGGTTTTGTGTTTATGAATATTTATCTAAAAAATTAAATATATTTAAAGAGAAAAATATTCTTACACCCATGGAGTAATAGAGAGTGATAGAGAACATGTTCAGGGGAAATTTTATGTCCACAAATAGATTAACATGTGATGGGTTTATAAAACATTGAGTCAATGAAAGTTAAAGTAATAGGATAAAATATTCATTTCAAGATCATTTTCCTAATGTTGAGAGATTCTTTTAGTACGATGATAGTGAAACTGACAAATATAATTACTTGTTTTCTTTACCTATCATAAAAATAACATCATCCTTTGGTTTTTCTTTGATGAATTTCCACTTTATTTCATACTCCAAGAAATTAAGGTGAATTGTTCGTTCCTGAAGCATCAAAGGATCCCAATATCCATAAAATAATGATAATTCACTCCCTTTATCCCCAGTTATCATTTAAACCAAAATGGTTAAAACAAGTTATCTAATATTAATAAATCATTATATGATGAAATAATATATTAATCTCTAAAACCTCATCCAATGTTAAACCAAAACCATTCAATAATTGGTTAACATTTAAAACCTCCAAAATTAAAAATTTTATAAATAAGGTGACTAAATTCCCAAAATAAACAAAACATTAATCCCCAAAAAACCATAAATTGGATCTTATTTTTCACATAATAAATACTTTAATACCATTTCCATATATTCTCATATGACTTGTTAATGACTTGAAATACCATAAAACATCAATGAAAACTATATTGAGTCAGATCTTGCATATATTATTTTTGGATATCATACAGATTATTTTTGAGACCATATGCGTATATGACATGTAATTCTGAGTCCCGGTGTTCTCTGAATAGTTCTATGAAATATATTTAATATATTAAATATCATGAGTGTTATATTTTCCTAAAAATGTTCAATTACTCCAAATGGGGTTCAGGATCTAAAATTTGAGGTCACAATTGAGTTTAGAACATTTTGTTTTTACCATGGGCATGACATCATCTTTTTGAGCATGAATTATTTGTGAAACCTCTTCATGGATATAAATAATTAAAATAAATAAATAAATTTATTTTTTTTGTTTACTATGACAGATTTACTGTTTTATATATTAGATGTTTGGTAATAAGATTTATTAAGAGTTAAACACTCAAAACCAAGAGATTTAGATGATTGTTTGATCGCTCTCTTAGAGAATTTTGACAGATCGATATCATATCATTAATCATCCAGGAAATGTGGATTTTGGATCTCATTAATGAAAAAAAACACATCCTTTTTTCATCAAAAATAGATCCAAACTATAGGTCAGAAGTTTTTGTTATTTCCATCCCATTTCATAATCCCAAATTAATGTGGATAAATTCCACAAACATAGTTGAGATGCACATCATTAGTAGAATTAAATTGATGAATGTTTTTTATTTTTTCATTATTATTTGTCCCTATTCATTTGTCCTATTATATGACAACAAATTGAGGCCAAATGAACAACGAATGATATTAGTTCCTCATGTTTTGAGGATTATGGATTTCTCCACTATTTTTTCGTTTTATTATCATTAGTATTTATTTTGGAAGAAATTTCAATAAATACCTTATTCATGGTCAATGTTCAACCATTATATTTCACTTTGGATAAGAAAACAAGTGTATTGAACACGATGGTAGTTTCAGATGGAGAATCAATGATGATGATCTATGGATCGGGGAAGAAAAAGAACTAATTATTAGTTCTTCATTCTAACTGAGTTAAGCATCAGGTAGATGTTGATGGTGTGAGTGGATAACTCTTGAGATGATTTGGTGTCCAAAATTCCACGATCTGGTGACAAGAGGCTGGGTGGACCCCCAATCTAAAGAATCTGGCGATGACAAGGTTCCCAGAGAGGCATTGTATGACTTAGTGGAGGAACCATAAGATATATAAAATCCAACATTACATGATGTGTAATGTGTAATTACACTCCATATGGTCTTCCATGGCTATTGTGATAGAGTTTAGGCTGTAGTTAAGTATCACACACCATATGAATCAGTCACAATCTTTGGGATCCCATATTGATTGTCCAGTGTGCACTTTTGAATATAACCTTGCATGATTAAAAGTAGACAGCTAGAGGCATGCTGAGTACATGGACAAGAATAATACCACACATATGTGGGTTGGTTTACTGGTAGGTTGGGGTCATAGATATTTCCATGTGACCTATGAAGGGTTTCATGTGTCTCTATACACAATTTACTTATTCTATACACATTGCATGCCGATTTTTACATGTCTTGTGAGACCTTACCATAGTGGAATCCATGGGGAAATGTTGAGATCTAATTAACACACTCCAAGAGTGTTTGTTGCTCTTCATTTTCCTAGTCAGGACCAATATTAGTTTACAATTTTCCCTTAGTATATTCACTCAAGGGTATAGTGTGGGATTACATCTACATAACATGATTATGATCCCTTCTTGATGTTTAGTCTCAAATAGAGTTGTGGTTTCCCTCTAAGAGATAAGACTGATATCCTCTATCCCATTTGTTTTCTAGGTGGGGAGTGGTGAGTCGACATGACCTCCTTGATCAGGGAATTTATCCTCCATCTGAAAGGTCATATCGATAGGGTTTTCAATTTAATTGGAAGACGATCCCTTATGTTGTGGGTTGATCCAGATTTGGTTCATGGTGTCCCCCAACAGTTTTGGGTGTGACCCCATATCATTCTATCTTGATATTATTAGACCTGTGAGCCTTCTAGGGTGGGGCCAAATGATATAGATCTCCTCATCATGTCTCTCTGATGAATTCGTGGATTGTGAATTGGATTCTCTAGGAATGAGTGTTTCTTCAATCAGAATACTGTGGCTGGACGTTGGTTTTGATATTTGGTGGCATGGTGTCTTTTGAGAGTATATATTGGTGTTTCTACTATAAATTGCTTATTATATCATGTATTTAGCTGAATATACTCAGTTCATCATGTTTACTATTTTCATGGTGTTCTATTGGGTATTTTTATACTCACCCCTACATTGGATTCTCTTGAATGTTCCATGTCTTATGTAGATGATGAACCTTTTGACAGTGTATTGGGAGGATAGGAAGCAGGAGAAGTGTACCATGATCTTGCCAAACCGAGATGATTACCATGATCCAGGATTTGAATTTAATCCTCACCTTTATAGTGGTTTGGACTCCTTATAGTTTTTGGTTGGGCTTGTATTTGGCACCCTTTTCTCTTTGAGTAATTTATCATTGCACTCTATTATTGGATCATAAATTTAGGCATCAATTGTTATCTGTGGTATTAAATTTTAGCATTGTGTGGGCTTGGAGTTGTTTTCATGTTTATATATACTCAATAGTAATTCCTCCCATTTAAAGGATATTCCTACTTGGGGATGGTTACTGACCCCTGGCCTATTGAAGATGGACTTAAGGTAGTCATGGGTCAGACCTCAATGGTCTATGTCATGAAGGAGTTATATCAAAGGGTTGGTTCAACATTAGGACTAGAGTCGGTGGGTTTGGCATAGGAAAACTGTTTATAGTGTTTCAATTTATACTCTCAATCCATGGAATCTGGTGTTGGTGTGGCATTCGATGTCTCTATACATCATGACTTTGATCACATTATTTATCACTCGGAACCTATAAAGAATCATTGTAGTGATATTTTTTGGTACACACATCATATAGGAATGGGTTGTGTTCTCTATGTACTTCTTGAGTCAGCTCCCCATATATACACTTTGACCATGGAAAATATTATTGTATTTCTTGATGCCCCCACATAATAATCCATCCAGGATTATGATACATGATAATGAACATGGTCCTTCTAGTGATGAAGCATCTATATAGGTTAATGTATCGAAGATAGCACATCTCGTTGGTTTACCAGCAATACCACTGCCCATTGAGCAACAACTACAACTGGATGTAATAGTCGAGGATGCATACAAGATGATTGCATCACACAATTTCATGTGGTAATTACCTCCCATGTATTATGGTGATCTAGACCCCCAGGTGGATGAGGAGAGGTGAGAGGTAGTTAATCATGTTTTTCACCTTGTGAGGATTCCTATGGACACGACTAACTTACTATATACCAATTGTTTAAAACCTTTGGCATATGCTGAACAACTATTGTGAAAGGGTTGAAATTAGTGGCTATGTCACATAATGAAATAACTATCTTCTACATAGACTTTGAGAGTATCTTTTACCATTGTTTATAACCAGCCAAATTCTAGACGGTAAGTATATATGTTCATATCCATATGTTGAAGGTAAAGTTTACCATGGTAGAGTATTCTGTGGGGATTACATATCTCTCACATTACTCCTTGGATATGTCATAAGAACATTTCATTATAGGTAAAACCTTTAAGCAAGTATTTTTTCAAGAAATATAAGCCTTAATGTAATCCCATTATACTCCGACATTTTTTGGGGGTTTTGAAAGAGTCTTGTTAGTGGGGATAATTATAATAGAGAAGACACTAGTAGAGAGTGTATGTAGTGGGAAACTAGTGGCTTAGACCTCGGTTGTAGGTAGACGATGAAATTCATGGGGATATAATCATGTCAAATGTTTCAGGTGGCGATCCCAGGACACAGTGTCAACTGTGTAGGGAACTCAGGGTGCCTGGAATCAATTGAGGGATATGTGGTGTTTCATTTGAAATGGATGGGGACATATGGATGGAGATTTTTTGACTTGTCGTATAACTGATTCTGAGATGGTCAAGGGACCCTTGAGATAGAGACTGAGGGAGGATCCAGGGGACGTTATGGCATCAAAAATGGAAGTGGGTAGTGTGTTGCATGAGGGGGTTGTAATTTTGACAAATTACCACCACAACCCCAAAGTGCTCCACATCAGGATTCGGTTGCTGGCAGACAGGGATGATTCAAGCTAGCGACAATGGATACTTATGATCCCGATGTTCGATGGATGATAGGAGGTACGATATTTGTCTTTTATACTCTAGATAAAGTATTGACAGACATATGTTCAGGTCATTTCTTCATTTTCACATCTATGGATAGAGACTTAGAGATTATAGTTGTTCGATTGGCTCAACCCTAGAGGTTGGAGATTCTAACAGGTGGGGACTTAGCAACTGCGCACTTCTTCCAACAGTGGAATATGACACTTGGAGGAAAAAATTTAGTTTGGGATATCTTTATATCAGCAATGATTCCTTGCAATTTCATCTAAGGTAGGAACTTATTATACATAGTTCATTTCTATGTTAACTATTTTATATAAATGATGTGATTTTCCCATAGAGATGAAATGAGGTCTTCCTTTAGGGGTGAGATAAAGACATTAGTAAAGAAGATAAGACTCAATCATAGTATATTGAAACAAATTTATCACCATTTGGCTCGCGTAACTCTTGGAGTAGTGCATAATTTGGGTTAATTGTTTCTTATGATGGTGGCTAAGTTGGTGGACTTCTTTACTGAGGACATATCAGGTTTACCTCCTTGCTAAGAGATAGACTTCATAATTGTCTTGCATCCAGTGATGACACTGATATCTACTCTAACATATTTCATGGCTCACATAGAGCTCCGAGATTAGAATGTGTAGTTTAAGGAATTGTTGGTTAAGCTCTTGGTGAGACCAATCATTTCCACCTAGACATCCCTAGTGTTTTTCCAAAAATTCAGATGAGAGATTGAGGTTGTGTGTGGATTTCTGACATTTTAATCCGGTGTCGTTAAAGAATAAGTTTCCAATATAGAGGATCAATGACTTATTTTATCAATTTATTGGGTAACAATGATTCTCATTGATTGAACCCAAATCATGCCATCACTAAAAATGATTATTGGATGATAATACATAGAAGAAAACATATAGATGTGTATACACTCATTATGGTTACTTGGTGATGCTATTTAGTGTGACGAACCCCCAAAAGATCTCCTGAGACTCATGAACAAGATCATTCATCCTTTCTTAGATCAGATCATTGTATTCTTCATCAATGACAACAAAATGTATTTAGTGTCTAATTGAGAGAATGAGAGACCCTCGAGGATAGTCATAGGAACACACATAGATCAAAAGATTTTGGGAAAGAACTACATTTTTTAATTTTGGATTTCAGAGGTCCACTTTATTAGAATAATCATCTCAGGGGTCAGATTATTAGTGGACTTGGAAACGGTTAAATAAGTCCATTATTGTTAGACAAGAAATAATGTTAAGGTGTTATTGAGTTTCCATGCATTAGAAGGGTATTATCGGTGGTTAGTAACTTATTTATCCAAATTGGAACCACACTGGACCCCTTTGGCTTGGTTGGGGGAACCATTTGTGTTGAAATGTAGAATCTAGTTGAGATTTTAGGATCTAATATAGAGTTTGATGAGAACTCCCATCATGAAAATCCTAGAGGAGGGTGTTGAGTACGTAATTGTTGGCGATGCTTCGGGGGCCAAACCTGGTTGTTTTCTCATTCAGAGGTATGAAATTATTACATATGGTTCAGGAAAGTTATGACCCAATGAGAAAACCATTATGACCTAGGATCTTGATTTATAAGTGATTGTCTTCTCATTGAATATGTGGCAACACTACCTGATGAGAGAGGTGTTAATCATTTACTATAACCACAAGAGTGTCCAGAATTTCTTCTCATAGAAAGATATTAGCTTGTGACAGAGGTGACGGGAAGAGTTTCTATAGAGATATGAATTTAAGATAGCATATACTCTTGTTAATGGGTATGTGGTTGAATATTCTCTCTATAAGAGATTTCATACCCAGTTTTTGGATGAGGCATCAATGTAGTTCGGCTCGATATTGTTGTCTTTCATGGAAAATGATAGCTCTTCATATATTCAGTCGATGGCTGTTAACCAACATATTTTACAATGTTACTAGGATTAAAAATGTGGGGATACCAACTGGGAGACCATACTTACTCAGATATCCAATTCAAATTCCCCTGAGAGATATTCTGATAGTGAGGAGAATCATATACTTTTCAGAGTACAGATGACTGTACATTTGACCTTGTGGGAGGAGGTGATGTGTTAATTTCATAAATACCCTTTAACAGTACGTCCTATTGTGGAAAAGATTATCTCGGACCTCAAAAATCATTTTTTGTGGCCATATATGATGAAGGGAGTTGGTGTGTTCGTCTCTCAATACATCATTTTTCAACAAGTGAAGGCTGCAAACAATATTCGACTGGGTTTGTATCAACCCTTTGAGGTGCCCGGGTGGATGTGGGATGAGGTATCCATCAACTTCGTGATGTGCCTACCACATACATCCTTGGGATATGATGCCATCTGGTGATTGTAGACCGACTCACCTAGTCATCCAATATCTTATCTAATCAAAAGTAGAGTTTACTATAGATCTAGGGACACAACTATTTATAGAATATATTCCAACCCCATGGAGTTTTCTCCACAATTGTATCTGACCATGATGATTTCTTCACATCTCATTTCAGGAGGTTTTTTAGGAGGACTTTTGGAAACAGTTACATTTTAGAATAACATTTCACCCTTATACTGACATACAGATAGACGAGTCCATCCATGTTGTGGACGAAATACATCAATATTGCATGTTGGAAATTTTCCACAGCTGGGAGGATCACATACACTTGGTATAGTTTTCATATAACAACAATTACCATTCTACAATAGATATGACACCAGTGGAGGCTTTGAACGGATGACCCTACAGGTCACCCCTTTTTTGTACTGATCTAGGTATGTCAGTACTAATTTGCCCGGAGTTAGTGATAGCTACTACAAAGAAGGTATAGATCATCAAGGAGTATATGAGGACAACATAGTTCCATATTAAGTCATATGTTGACTGATGAACTGGACCTATGGTGTTTGAGGAGGGATACATTGTGTTACAGAGGGTCTCTCCTTGATGTTGAGTGAGTTGATTTGTCTATGTTGCCAATTTATATTTGAGATTAATTTGTACTTCTAGATACAATTTAGAGTTGGTGAGTTGTAATAACCCTTATCTCTACCACCATAGTTGGACCATGTAAATGGAATCGTCCACCAGTCGCAGCTGAGGAGGTACGAGCACGACCCTTCGTATGATATCGACTGGGGTGATCTAGACATCGATGGTGGATCTACAATTGTATAGTACCCAAGGAATATTGAGGATTCATAGGATATGACCCTTTGTTGGTGATCAATTCCTATTTTGTGTGTATGGTGGCATCATTGGAATCTTTAGGAGATCACCTTGGAGTGGGAGACCAATATGTGACCCCAATACCCTCATAATTTTGGGTAGGGTTTTCTCATTTTAGGATGAAAATTGATGAGGATGGGTGAATGTAATGAATTGGATTTTCTGTGTATTATTTTGGGATATTATATGGGTTTTTTTAGACCAAGAGCAGTGACAGAGTGAGATTTGAGGCCCAATATGCCCAGAAAGGTTTTTTAATATATATTAAATAAATTCAATACAAAAAATGTGTGGTTTTCCTGAAATGATTATTAACTCCCATATGGGGGGCCAAGATTAGAAATCTGAGTCCACAATTGAGTTTAGAACATGGGTTTTACCTTGGGAATGACATAATCATTTTCGATGCATTACATTTTTGAAAACTTCATCACATGTATAAATAATTAAAATAAATAAATAGATAATTTTTTAAGTAATTCACTCTTATCTATTATAAATGTACATTTAAATGATTTGCTCAGGGTTGGCCACTCATAACCAATATATATGTATGGTTGTTGGAGAGATCCCTTGTTGAATGATGTCAGATCCGAATCAGATCATGGATTGTCATGCCAATAGGGTTTCCGAATGTTTTTAATGATGAACACCCAATAGTTATACATCAATGATCAATAAAAACCCTTTTCAAAATGTTTTTTGTGTGATATATATACATTTTCTTAATCTCAATTTAACATTGATCAATTACTCATATATAATTGATATTCACATCATCAGTTGAATTAAATTTATGGAATTTTTAATTTCTTCATTTTGATTTATCACTTTTTTTTCTTTCTCTATGACAACAGTTTGAGGCCAAATGAACAACATTCAAGGTTCATTAATCACATTTTGTTTCTTAAGTATTTCTACCCCATTTATTCATTTGATCTTTTTTGTTTTTATTTTGTCCAATGGTTTGACAAATAAATGGTTCCCAATCATTGAAAAACCTTTATTTCACATGATATATTGAAACCATGGGTACAAAACTCGATGGTAGTTGATGTTCTTCAATCAATGTTGAAGATGGATGCATCAAGGGGCAATGAGACCAAATTAGGTGTCCTTCATTATTCTAGAGTGAAAACAAGGATTGGTTGGGGATAGTGAGAGTAGATGAATCCCAACCAGATTCAATGCTCGGAATCATGAGATACATCAACTATAGGCTTTGCTGATACTCAAACTACAGAATCCAGTGGGGAATGTGGATATGATGAAGTAGTGGAAGACATGGTGGAGAAACTAGATGATTTTGAAAACACCACACTACATGGATTATAATGCGGCATTAAATGCCATGTGGTCCCTCTAGGTGTGATGGTAGGTATTTGGCAGGAGTTAAGTATCACACGCCGTGTGACACTATCCCATTTTGTGTGACCAATCTATGATAGATCAGCATGTACCTAAAAATGTACATGGGAACAGAAAACAATTATAGTTCAATAGGGTTTTAATATACATGGAAACAATCAAGGATACCTATACATGGGTTGGTATACAGGTATACCAGGTATATGGACACAACCAAGAGACAAATATAGGGTGTCGTGTGTCTCTACATTCTTTGTACTTCTTCTATATGTCATTTAAATTGATAATTACATTCCATGTGATTATTTACCACACATGAAGGCTTTGGGATAACTGCACATGTTGTGTACCCTTGGTAAATACCATTTACTCCCTTCAAGAATGTTTTTAGCTCTCTATTTGTTTTGATTATAATAGTATAGGTTGAGTGTGATACTTTGGTCCATTATCTTGAGGGTATAGTGTGGTATTAAATTCACAACACAAGATTATGATCCCCTCTAGGGGTTGAGTCTCAGATTGAGTTATGGTGTCCATCTGTGAGACCGGAGTGTGACCCTTTATCATCTCTTTCCCATAGGTGGGGTTTGTGGAATAATCATGTCCGGACTAAGCTGGGCATTGATCATCCATCTTGCAGGATGTATTTGTAGAATATGTGGTATCATTTTCATATGATTCCCTATGTTGTGGGTTGATCAAAAATAGGTGTGTGGTGTTGGACAGTGGTTCTGGACAAGACCCATTTCTTTATATTAGGGTCTTCTTGGACAATTGATATTTTTTGGGAGTGGGGCTATGGTCTAGTCAAACTTAATCGAGTGTCTACCATTATAGCATAGTATGGGTAGTGTATTATCCTAGAAAAAGAATTTATTCAAGTAGAATCCTATATTTGGAAGTCGGTTATGGCCATTTTCTAGTGTGGTGTCTTTCATAGATATATCTTGTTTTTTATATTATATATTGATAGTTATATCATTTATTGATATGACTATACATTTTAATTAGTGTTTAGTTTTTTTGGTGTGTTCTACTGTGTATTATTATACTCACCCTTGAATGGGCATTGACTGTAGGTGTTGTGCCTTATAAAGACAATGGTTCATTTAATGGTGTACTAGGAGTATAAGGAGAGGGTGGAGAATATCTCAAGATTTTTATATTTTGGTGGTTACAAATATATATTATTAGACTTTTTATGTGTCTCTTAGAGAAATTTAGACTCTACAGACGTTTTTTGGGATTATATTTAGCCACATTGTTTCTATTAGTACTTTAATATCATAATCTCTTGTGTGATATTAGTCGTATTAATTCATTTTTTTTCAGTTGTCTTAAATTTCAAAATTATGTGGGCTTGGATATGTATGTGTGTGTAAATTTACATTAGGCTAATGAATATCATTTATTGGGTATGTGTATATGGGGTTGGTCTCCTCCCACTAGCCCATTCGATCCATAGTTTTCCTCGTCTATATAGGTAGAAAAATAACAGGGTTTGGGTGAGGCAAAAAAAGTGTCTCCGTCCCAAATATTTATTCATCCGAGACAGACTGGCCAAATATTTATGGATATATATAGTTGGTTTAAAAATTATATGGATATTTCAGAAGTGAATGAATGTTTAGGCCTGGTGGTAAGAGGGAATGAGTACCTTAGGTCCACTTCTATCATGCTAGGGAGCATCCAATTTTGAGACTATGAGAGATAGAAATGGATCCCACCATAAGTTGAAGCTACAATGGACAATGATAGTTTTTCCTTAATTCAACTATTCACAATATGTTTTTACCTAGACCACAATTGAGAACGTTTCAATGGAGTTCACAATCCATGGAATACAGGTCACATGGGATGATGATAGTGTAGCTAAATGGTTAGGCGTAAGGAAGTCTAGGACAATGATAATGCTGATAAACTATTTTGAATGATTTTTTATTGAAGGGTTGTTCTAGGATAAATCAAAACCACTCTGGGATGAGGTTTCTCATGATAGACAACGAATCATCGAGGTAGAGGCAACTAATGGAATCTATATTGGATTACCATATGACAGTATAGAGAGACATAATAGTATTGGTCTACAGAATCCAAGGAAGAATTAGTGTAAGAATGATAAAAAATGATTCATACCACTACATTGTTCCTAAATAATAAGAAATCCAACGGATGAAAGGACTAATCCTACCTACCTAAACCAATAGAGACAGGGTCTAATATTAAGTAGAGGCATAAAGATAAGAACTTAAAACCTAATTATTTAGAGAATGATTAGATTGTGAGCATTATGATATGGTGCGAATGATAAATGAATGATACTATTGTATCCATATAGCAATATGTTGGAGGTGTGATGGGAGAACCAAATAAACATCAAGAATCCTTAGTGGTGGTGGAGGAATAGTATTCTAGTGAGTACAACCCTGACCATGTTTATCTCAGTAATGGAGCACCTACTAACTAGTACTGTGAGGAATTCTTGGAGGTTCCATGTGTTGTGAAACCTTGGGAGATTATTATCCACTCTGAGGAAGAAATGGTATAGTAGTATTTCTTGATTAATTCCTCACAATATGATGTGAATAAGATGGATGGGTGAATACAACTTGTGGAAACTAATAAGGAACATACATATTTGATCAATACTCAAGGCCATATTTTTGTAAGAGGTTTCAATATAGGGAAAATAAAAATAGAGGAGTACATTAAAATGTTGGACAAGATGGATTAATGGTTTGATGACCTTATTAAAGATGATTTGACAAGGGAGGTAAATAGTCTCCATTGGAAATTATTTAAGGATAACATTTATTAGTGTTAAATTATATTTTAATGGTTCTAACATCTGATATGGTATTTTCTGCTTTGTATACTGCACTTTTATGGTTTCTCAGTTTTCCCTTAATAGTTTTTTTAAAATAAATAAATGTATTTTTCAGTCGTAGCACAACCCATTTTTTCATGAAATAATTAATCCTTTGAAATGTCATAAATACAATATAATTTAATTAAACATAATCAATCATATTTTATCCCAAACAAACTCTGTTATATCGGCATTAAGAATATATTACGAATTATCATTCCCTTAATCCTGTGTTTTCCATAAAATATCTCATTACCATTTAATCACATTTCTTGGTCATTGGAAGCATTCAATATATTCTTGAAATTCCATAATAAAAAATTTCTATACAAATATAATTATATATTTCATTATTCATCTAATAAAATAAGTGAGTTTAATTCAGAAACACATTAATCGATCTAAATCATACTTAAATAATTAACTAGGCCTTATCATCATATTCATTAATACATACTTCATTTCATTTGACATTTTTAGTATCTTCATAAATAACAAATATAAATTTATTTTCACAAAACTACTAATTATCATCTCTATATTTACCCATAAGACATATATTTTCATAATTAATATACAATCCATATATAAAAAATTCAATCATTGATGATCCTTTAAGGAAACCATTAGTCGCATCCATTGTGTTAGCTGAACTTTTCCATTTTCCTTGATAATTACATAATATTTACCTTTTTCTCCACAAGTAAAACATATTATATTTTCATTTATACAGTACCATGTGTGCATCTTGAAATTTTTTTGACATATAAGATACAGAATAACCTTTACCCCATGGTATCCACCACTCGTGCTCTCTGAAAACACTATCCTTTTCATTTTAATGAGTATAAGAGTTGGTTAAAATGAAAGTTGTCAATCATATATCGTTATAAATGATTTTGAGTAATCCCAATACCCTTCACTCCGGTAATCATCCCTTTTGGTTACTCATTAAAACATTTTCTCTATCATTCATCATTAACCCACTTCTATTATGTTCCCACCATTGATTAAAACCAAATATCATAGCATGAGATACCATATTCATAGTGGTATACTAAAAAATCGTGAAAAATAATTAAAAAGATGTCTAAATAATGAGAAATACCTTTTAATCTAAGATATCATAGGATTAAACTATTCCATTATAAATAATAATATAATAAAATCCTTAATAATGGTTTGTAAATAAAATATTGATTAGGTGAATCATATCCCCCTTGAAGTGTCAAACTAGATGTGTATGAAGGCCCACGTTTTGGAACTAGGTAATGATAAAGTGATATTTTAATTATTTTTTAAGTTCTTAACCCTAGGTACAGTTGTTATAGATCCCCTTCCACTAGTATAATCCATACAAGGATTCAATTTCTATGAAAATAAAATAATATTTTTGTAACGCCCACACCATATTTACCCAGATTCGGTGCATTATTACATAACATTAGCATGATCACAATAGATGAAGTCTTGAAATACCAATAAGTTTAGTATCCCTTGAGGTACTATATACATACATATGTTTACAAGACATTATGAAATGGAAAAACAACAACATTATGCCTCCGTTGAACACATGCATACCCCTTAGAATATTCCTCCAAGTCATTCATAATATACTTATTCAAATATTAGGGAAAATAAAACATAATAAAGTGGTGAGATCAGATTCTCAGTAAGGATAACAAAATAGCAGAAACTACCATAAGAAAACATAAACATTTAAGGGAATATATAAGACTACAACATAATAATTTTAAACGTGAACTTCATCATAATATGGAAAAGATGAATCAGATAATTCAATTTACTTATTCACATTGATATTATACTAGTCAAATAATAAAATGTAATATCAATAGATAATTTTATACTAATGGAATGCATAATGTTTGACATCATAACCACCTAGTCAAGGCCTCGTTCTAAGAGTACAAATAAGATTTTTTCAAGGCCTTGTTCCAATACACTAGTTTTGCTCATGAGACCTACCAATACAACGTGGAGCTATAGTGGGCTCCACCTATCACTTACTATTTCTAATGACTTCCCCATATAAAATTTTTGAATCATAATCTAAACATTTGTCTTAAAACTTCTATATGAAATGTTAATATTTTAACCACAAACCATGAATGGTATAAAAACACATACATAGTCAAACATAACTCATTCAACACAATATATAATATTGTATTATAATAAATCAACCTCAATAAATCATAATGATGGATATATACCTAGATGAAAATAATCAGTAAAACTATTTGAGAGAAATACCCCATTTTTATAACATTTAAAAGTGTCCCTATTTATCAAGAAGTCATTTAAAAGAGATTTTTTAATCAAAGTATGCCATATAAATGTGAAACTTTTAAATGGAATTTTAATTTTAAAACATCCAAGTCCATATAAATAATTCCTTCAAAACTATTTTTAATTCATGGGAATTAATGGGAATGATTTAGAATATTAAATCTTTAAAAGAATTTAAATTGATATTTTAGTTATATTTCCTAACCAAATGAATGATGATTGAATAAAAATAATTTAGGTAATCAATAACATATAATATCATTAGTATAAAGGTATTAAAGATATATTATGTCAAAGTATAGTTTATATACCATATAAAAGTGAATTTGTGCATAACAACAAATAAGTCTCCATGGAATGTAAATTGAGATGAAATCCCTTATAATGACTATATCCTTATGTTAAGGATAAATCAATGACATAATTATGTGTCAAAAATATAATTACACTCAATATTATTGCATATTTAGTGTAAATCAATCAATGTAAATTAACACATATTCTTTTAAATACAACACCAATGAGTTGGATGTTTAACTCATTGAATGGAAATTGAGTTATGACTATGCTTATCAAGATCATATTGATGACTTGATAATTTATAAATGGAGTTATTATGTGTATACAATTTATATACCCACATATGGGAGTGGATATTTCTACATTAATAAATAAATAGTGATTTTACACATAATCATGGGGTAAAATAATCAATGAAGTTTGCATAAAACCCAATGAGTGGAAATTGAAATTAGAAATTCCACAACCAATTTGGTAACATAAAAAACATACACCCAATGAAAGAAGTATCATACAATTAAAATTTAAATACCCATAAATTAGATTATTTTACACAAATAATAAAATCATGGGTAGTCCATACACCACACAAAAGGGAATAGTGCCAATATAGCATGAATCTCCTGGGAATAAGAAGTGAGAAGAAAACCCATACCTTGTAATTTTTCTTAATTGAAGGTATGTTAACCTCCTATATAATAGTTAAATAATTTTCATTAAATTATACAAGAACCAAATACATAAATATGATATCATATATGATCTTATAATATTTCATTATTAATTATATTTCAGTAGTATCATAGTTTCATGTGTAAACTGATTCATTTTACTTTATATGTTTTGTTACCTAAGTCATGTTTATTATGGATAGGATGTATATGAATCATATCTAGAATGATATTAATTTATTAAACATTATATTTAATCATAATATAAAAATTATTCTCTAATGATTAGGATGGGGAATGAATCTCATCGCGTTCGTGGAGATGGTAACCCGTACGTACACAATAGCGAAAATATCATTTCATTGATGGTGAAATCGTATTAATTTGAAGGTATATAATATATTAAGAATTATTGAAATGATATATTTATTAATTAAATAAATTATACCCATTATTATAACCATCCAAATAATGAAGTGTTGAATAACAAACTATAGCAAGACGTGGAGACGGTAAGCTGTACGTACACACGAATAGTGAATTTTTCATTCATAGGATAGATATAATAATTAATATGGTTGTACCACATTTAAAATAAAATCATAGTGATTATAAGATAATGAATGTATTATTTTGGTATGGAAGAAATAATAAAAGAGGAATTTGATGAAGAAAAAAACTTTGAAAGAGTTGATTAAGTCAATACCTCTTCTTTGGGTGATTTCTTTTCATTTGATCAAAAGGGATCCATAGGATGGTTTTCTGATCAAATTAATGCCTCTAGGTTGATGGGAGGTTTGTTGGGAGGATATATGAGCATGTTTTGGCCGATCCAAATAGCATGGGATGTGGGATTTTGAGAGAATGTGATGTACCCTTTTATAAGAGAGGTTACAGTGTGTTTTCTTCTAGAAATGTGGATGACTTCGTTGATTTGAGGTTCAAACATTCCAAGAGGTTTCTAATGGGTTTGTTCATAGAACCGGAAACATCCAATGATTCTATATCCATTTGGACCTACTTTCCAAAGGTAGGTGCTCATTAGTTGTGAACTGATAAGACTTAAGAATTTGCATTGGTCGAGAGGATAGGAGGTCGAACTCATGACACCTTTTTTAGGGGAATTATTGTCTACTCTGGTACTCTCTTTATATAATTAATTTATGTCTGTTAATCCTTATTAAATTACCAAGTATAAAATGATATTTCCTTTAGACCTGACAATCAAGGATTGATATGTATGAAATTTATAGAATCTTTTATATGTATTCGAGGTTCTTCATCGATAAAGAATCATATGTATTTGTTTTGAGATTCTTAGTCAATGGTATCATTCGACAAATTATATAGAAATCTCATGGTCATTATGATAACCATACTGGTTTTAAATCCACTCAGTGGGGAACTTGAATTTTATTGTCATTCATAAGGACATGGATTATTTCAGAGTTGGGATTGTTCCCACAGATGTGCTACCTACGTATCCTTATTTAGAAAAGGAATCAGAACCCACGTAGTTCGAGTAAGGTAGTATGATGTTTATGTATGATTTATGGATCAATAAAAGATTTCATAATTAATTTTATGCTCTATGCTCATGTGTGTCATGCCCGGTGTGAGAAACAAGAAGTATTGGTAAAACAAGACAATTGGGCCATAAAAGATGCAATCATAAGAAATGATGTGGGGCTTCTGTATGTATGAATACCCAAATAAATAGAGATCCGGACTTATTTCAGAGAAGATGTCTGGGAACAGGGTCCATAAATGTATATGTGATTTTATGTAGATTTGGATACTCTAGCTTGGGGCATACTCCCGAGGAAGATGCCCAAATTTGGAGGGACTTATGATTGAGTTTTATTCCTGAGAAGGAATACCAGATCAAAAGTAAATTAAGACTGGTTAAGATAAATTATGACTGGAGATTACTCCTAAGAAGGAGGCACAAGTTAATGGAATTTTTGAATTAAGGGACTTGGGGCTTACTCCTAAAGAAGATTCCCATACTTCTAGACATTGAGACTAGGGACTACTCTTGAAAAGGAAGCCTGAGTTAAAGGAATTATGGTTGGTGCTTACTCCTGATCAGGATGCCCATATTTCGGAAATTATGATTGGGATTTACTCCTGAGGAGGATGCCCAGATTTGTGAAATTATGACTGGGGCATACTCCTAAGGAGGACGCCCAGATTTGGGAAATTATGACTGGGGATTACTCCTAAGGAGGACACCCAGGTTTGGGAAATTATGACTGGGGCTTACTCCTAAGGAGGTTGCCCTAGTTTGGGGACTTGGGGTTTATTCCTAAAGAGGATTCCCAAATAAATAGAACTTGGACTGGGGCTTACTCATGAAAATAAGGCCCAAATTAAGGATTCTCTCATCATAAATGATGGGGTTGAATGAATGAAATATCTAACCTTAGTGACATAAAGATGTGTAAATAACTAGGATTTGAGAGATGTTCCACAGAATTCCTTTTAGATAAGGAAGACAATAAAGGAACCACGCCATAAATGGATTTGAAAAGGGTTTCTAAGGTTGAATATTTAATAGGAGAGGTCGATAGGCATAAGAGAGGTGTAATGGGCAGGAAGGGCACCGAAAAAGAGTGGGGCGCACAAGTCCTGCGTGGGCGCGTAAGTCCTGGTCGTGCAGGTGTACCTGTGCGACACATGGGTACTTGCGCGACGGTCAACCCTTAAGTTAATACATGGGCGAGACTTGGATCGAGCCCTTAGTATTATCCATTGGGGCTTTCAGAAGGGTGGCATGCATGTTCTGTTGACAGGGTAAGGCGGTGCGCTAGTGTGGCCATTTCCCTTCAGGGATGGCCACTTAGGGACACAAGTGTTGGTGAGTTTCAACACTTAGGCATTACTCCCCTATTTAGATAATCTGTTATAGGTAAGAAATTACCTTAGAAGTGTTCGGAAGCTTTAAGAACAGACTTGGGCATCGGGAGCTCAAAGATGAGTTTCTGGAATTTTTTCACTCTTAAATGGGGGGCCCACCGGTGGTATTTATTGGCTGGTGAAGACCTTGGGAGAAATTCAAATAGGGCGGTCAAATCACCTATGAGATTATTATGCGGCACACAAGTATACTTATGCAACCTTGGTGGAACTTGCGCGACCTATGTGCAAATGAATCTTTGTTCATTCCTTTGTCAATTTTTGATGTTTCTTCAAAGGATGAATGACTTTGAGCTCATGGTATTCTCCTTTTCATTATTTGAGACTCGCTGATGGAAAGGAGCGTCATCAAAAGTCCCCCCTCAGAGTTTGATTTTAATGAAATAAGAATGTGACTCTGAGGTAAAGAATAAAACCAAAGAAACATGCGGAGTGAAAGTGTTGAGCACATAGATGGCAGCGCGCAGGTGTGATTCACGCAGGCTTCAGTGCACATGGTTGCACGCGCTGGCTTTAGGCGCGCAGGGTTGAGGCTTGGCCTATATATATACGACCATTCTCACACAAAGCACCCATATTTCAAACTTTAGATCTCTCGCCGTGCAAGTGGACTTCTCCGTGCAAGTTTCTCTGTTTTCCACTGTTTCTTTTCTATCGCACTACTGTATAGGTATTTGGACTTTCATGATGATACCTGCATGCCAAAACTTGAGCGACACAATGAGACTTGCGCGCCAATTTTTGGACTTGCAATCCTTAATTCCTTGTCCATTTTTCACTTTTTTAACAAAATTTATGAAAAATAAACTTTCTTAAGAGTTAATTATTCAACTTCTGTGCAGATTAAATGGCTCCCAAGATAATCGGAATGACTGATGAACTAGATAGAAAGAGAAATAATGATATGATTAGCATCATTGTCCATGATTATTATACTATCTGTGACAGTAGTCTTCCAGATTTTTCCATGTACCTGAAGAAGTATCATCTTGACTACCCACAGAGCATTTATCTACCTCTGTAGGACTATGGTCATCTGCGAGAAGTCACCATTACAGAGGCAAAGAACGATCTCCCAAAGTCTTGGTTTCAGAATTACACCAATTATGCTTCAGCAAATATCTCAAGTGTAGGATCATTTGTAAATGTTGGAACAGTGTAGAAGGCCTACATAATGCATCGTAGCCCATAAACCTTAGATCTGAAACCTCACAAGCTCATGCTGCAACCACATTGTTATCCCTCAATCTTCAGAAACTCTCAGATGCATCAATACAAAGGCTGGAAGAAGAGTTGGGACTTTCATCCTGGAGGAGGTGTGAATCCAACATGGAAGTGGGCATACTGGGTGTGACAAACCAGCGCAGAGTTTATCGAGTATTTGAAAGTAGCTTCCATATATGAACCCTTCAGGGCTGGGAAAACATATGTTTACAGGAATGATGATTTCGTGAAAGAGATACTCAGCCAATGGAGCCCAGAAACCAGTTATTTCCATCATACTCATGGAGAAGTCATAATTAGTCTGTGGGATGTCCACAAGATCTCAGGGGCTCAAATTTTGGGTGATATGTATGCCGAATTCATCACCCCAAGGTGACTGGGAATGATTTGGAGAAGACAACGGCTTTGGCTCGGGAATTATTGAAAATCATTCACAATATGAAGAGTTCAGAGACCTCCTTAACTCATTCTAGAATGGATATTCATCCAAAGTAGTGGATGAATATATTTCTTACCATGAAGCAGTATAAGCAGATGAAGGAGAAGGGATTGAAGGAGAAGGGATCGAATGGGAAGGTTCCCAAGGAGAAGGGGCCCACTTGTCCTACCACCTACCCCAAAACAAAGAAAAGGGGTGCTCCAAGCACATTCTGGCCGACCTTGGAAGCAGGAGAATTTGAGAAGTGAGGATATAAAGTAAATTAGAGAATCCCAAAGAAGACTCATCTGGTGGGATTCTTGGCCTTTTGGCTCAATGTCTATCGTTTTCCAGTTAGGGACGTGAAGGGAAACGTCAGTCCAAGGACCTTCGTTGTGGTAGCCAAGTTGGATAAGGGGAAAATGGTTGGGTTTTCTTCCCCCAATTTAGCAAATATTCACTGGAGCTTACTCAATGTCTTCATGGGTAAGTCTCCATTGAGAATAGTGGGACTATTCTAAGTTTTCTGGGGATGGATCACCAATCACTTCAGGATGTATAATGTACAGAATGGTATACAAGTTCCTAGAGGTTCTTTTAGGCCATCAGTGCAGGCATTCTCTGGAATTTCCCCACTAGCTCTAAATTCTTATGACATGAAGGTGAGGCTGATAATTCTTATGGAATTCAATTTTTTTCCTTATGGAAATCCACGAACCAGGTGGTTTGTTGATGATGGAACAACCAGCCTGGAATTGAGGGCATACATGGTGGCATGCAGAGATGGTGTGATGGTCACCAGGATTGACAGAGAGATTATATGCGAGTCCAATTATCCATAATGATTTACATGCCAATTCAAGTGTTCGCAGTAGACTGTCGTATCTCCCCCTGTGCATGTCAAGTCAGAGAAACATCTGATGGTTTCCCAACAACTACTGTTGCTAACATCTAGGGAGATAACCGGGGCATTATATTATCTATTAGTTGATAAAGCGGCGAATAACTTGACTACATGGTATGCCGAGAACTGGATAGCATCATACCCTCGAGGGGTGCTGAATCACCCGGTTTATCAGGTGGGGAAAAGGAAGAGAATTGTAGAGAAAGAAAACATTCCCCATAAAGGTGACGCTTCCCCACCTGGAGATGAATCAACGGATTCCTTATCTAGCCCTGACTCACTGGACTACCAGGATGGGGATGATGAGGCACTACATGGGGCAATGCGGCCTCGTGCCAGATATTACCCTCCCGTCAGAATCAAGAGACCAACTCCATCAACTCCTAGTGAGTTACTTCATTGGGGAAATTTCATCACTATTAATTTATAGAGTAACAACTTAATTTTCCTATTCTCTATATGTAGTTGCAGGATCTGGGAAGAAGCTGAAGTCAAATATTGTAGGACCTTCCTTGCATCCTTCTAGTACACATACTGAATATCTACGACAGAGGCAGTCTAGACATGGCGGATTTTATACTACGATGCTAAAACTACCTGGCTGGATTTGTGCGATGGGATACACCTCCCTGGAATAGGGAATCTTCTGGATTCTATAGACATCCATTACAAGGATAACCCCGATGAAGTGTAGGCATACATATTAGAGCTGGAAATGCTCATATATTCCACATATGAATGCATTCTTATCACCAAGTGGGTGAATAAAATGATAGATCGTGGTGCCACTGAGGGGACTGGTGGTTCTGAAGATGAGGAGTGGCACGATTAGGTGGCTCTTGAATATGTATTTCTCTTTCTATATTTTTTGTGCAACATAATTTTAGTTAAGGCTTTGTTACTCAAGGAAATTATTTTCTTCATCCTGTAGCTTGCAATGAAAGGAACCGTTGAGGTTCCATCACCATAGTATAGCCTTGTTGGCACTGCCATCGGTGCTGTTGAATCTCCTTGTGAATCAAGAGAGATTTCTTTAGGACAACAACCCATGGATGAGGAGTTGGACACAGATTTCTATTCTCCAATTCATGTACCTGTAAAGGAAACTGTTGACACTCCAAAAAAGGCCAAAGAAGCAAAAGCATCAAAGGAGGAAGTCCATAGAAAACTGCTTCATCAGTAGTGGTAAGTCCATCAGATAATCATGAGTCTTAACCCATGAAAATATTACTCATACTTTTTGGGATTGCAAGGGATTATTCAATTTCCCCTCTGAGGGAGAGAACTGACCCTCCTTTGAGGACCATAGAAGGTACTAGTGAACAATCAAAAGTTCTGGCTGACTTTGCTGCTCCTGGAGAAGAGGTAATGTATGTTCCCAGTATCCCTCCTACTGCTGTTGCAAGGATAGAAGAGCCTTCTTCTGGTAAGTTAACAATGCTTCATAAAATGTTAAATGGAAAATCTACAGACTTCCATTATGTGATACTTTAGGTTCAACCCCTATGCTAGAGCTCTTGGAGGTCATTCCAACTGATGCCGAAATTTTATCTGAAGAGGCTGTTCAAGGTCAGAGGCTACAGAATGAAGGCTGCCAAGAAGACATATTGAATTCTCCCACTGGTGAGATTAACCAGGATTCTGAGATTACATTGGATGAAATGATGGAACATGGCGCATTTTTTGAATTTTTTTTAGATCATTTTAGATTACCATGTAATTTAGATGATTATGGACGTGAGTGTTATCCTTCTTCCAATTAGAAACAACTTCTTATTAAATTTCTGATCATGATCGTTTCAAATATGCAGTTCCATCTGAGCAAGTTGCTTAACTTCCAATTCCTGAAGGGGGTACATAAAACCCTACTATTATAGAGGCATTAGCTCAATTGGAGATTAACCTGGCAGAACTTCCTGAAACTCATCTTGAAAATCCCGTTGAAGCTAGGAAATATGGGTAGGATCCTTCCCAAGTTACTGATCTACCGTTGGGTAAGAGATAAAAAAAATTTAGAGTGTACTTAATATACAAAACATCCCATCAACTTTTGTTATCCTTTTAAACTAACCAAAGTTTCACTTGATTATGCAGGGACATCAATTTTTGTGGATAGATCTGGAGGTGAAGCCTCAGCCTCTACCCCAACGGGAATAGAGAGCGAAGAAACATGGATCAGGGGGGGAAGAGCAGAAAAGGGCACTTCCCTAGGTACCTAAATCCTGGATTATATTATCCCATGTGACAGTGATGCTGAATCAGATCCAGAGGTACAAAAGGCACTCTAGTTTTCACGACGCAAGGGATAGATGAACATATGGATGATCATATCCGATGTGCCTTCAGAATTGATGTCGTCGAAGATCCCGCGACTATAATCCCTATTTATCATGTTGGGACTTGGAGGTTTTGGATATCAAGAGATCCATGTCGTAATGAAACAAGTCATCTTAAGGAGGGAGAAGAAGAAAAGTGTCGTCAGGATTTGACTATGGTGAGGCTATCAATCAACATCAATGAATTTGAGGCTCCGGTGACCCGAGATGATGTTGATCATGCTACCAAGTTGAAGGAGCTGAAGCATAAGATCAAGGAGAATGTTGTCCAGCAAATAAACCATCAGCAGCAGTTAGATGATGTTACTGGGGAACTTGACCAGCTTAATAATTCATTGTAAGGAGTTCAAATGAATGGTATGAAAGCCATTGAAGATGATAAGAAATCACTCCATCATGCTGAAAAGAGTGAAGTTGGTCGAGTGCATGAGCTTCAAGTGGATACTGATGAAGCTCAGAATGCTGTAAATCAAATGAAGACTTATGTTGACAGCCTTTTGTAATTCTTGTAAAAGTGAAGAGACTCCAGTTTATGGATGTCCTTCTAACTTTTGTACATCAAATGAAAAACACTTTCATCTTCAATCATTTTTTAATTCTTTCCTTTTCAACCTGCTTTAAATTTTTACCTAAGCCAATGGTCCTAGTAAGCATAGTATGATTTTTTATAGGATTATTATAAATAAACCTACAAACTTTGAATCTTTTAATTTTTCAATATTAACTAGATCATAGAAAATGTATGTTTAGTGAGCTGGAACATGACTTTTGTTCAGAGTTCCCTTGCCTTTTGTGGGAAGTTTAAAGTCGTTCACTTTGGATAAAAAAGTCTACTGTTCAAGGGTGAAATGTCGTTGACCGAATGAATTAAAATTGACTCAATTCCTTGAAAATTTATCTGAATACATATTACCAAACTATAGTTTGAGGGAAAAATGTAAACTATGACTTATGAAATTTTGAATCTGAGGAATGATATTAAAATAAGGGATATATGTAATTAGAATAAGTAGTTCCCAAGAATTAAGTTACCACTATTTAACTAACCCGTTAGTGGGTTGAGTTATGCAGGGCCTCCTAGGAGCATTGGCTGCATAGTCAAATAATAACATCTTTTGGCTGATAGGTCTGTTATGTAGACTACTTATGCAAGGCCGCCTAAGGGAACGTGCTGCATAGTCAGGAAAAAGAACTCTCAGAAATTTACTTTTCTACTGCTAAAAAGCCAGTGAATGTTTATGGAGATTCAAATTTTCAAAAGCATAGATTTTTCTATATGGAGAGAGGTACTTGAATATGTTGAAGATATTTCCATACAAGATTGTCTATGAACTGGGTGAATGTCACACATAAGAATCTCTAACCCAAGAATAGGGAAGTGAAATATAAACCATAGACTTGAATACTTTCAGATCATGAAAAATAACATGGGACAAATATGTTAAGGATGGATATTTTTGCGGATCGCTACATATTGTCATTAAGACCAATAAGGAAAAAAGAGGTTTTCTTCCCAAGAATGATGTTTCCATTATTTAACAAACCCGTTAGGGGGTTTAATTATGAAGGGCCACTTAAGGAAATTGTCTACATAGTCAAATAATAGTATCCTTTGGCAGACAGGTCTATTATGTAGACTACTTATGCAAGGCCGCCTAAGGGCACGTGCTGCATAGTCAAGAAAAATAACTCTTGGGTTTCAGAAATTTTGTGACCACAAGTCGAGAAAAAGTTTATGAAGATATGAAAATATTTATGGTTATGGTTATAACACATCAAAATGGGTATTGTCCAATGTATGTAGAGAGACACCGATCATTGCTAACCATAATCTGGTTGTGGCTGGGTCATGAATTAAATTTTTGGACATAACTACATATCCCATACGGATGGGAATCAAGCAATAAGTTGTTCATGAAATATAGTTTTAATGTCATGTGGGATGAGAGTATGAGAGATCTTAGTTTAGGATCATAGATCTCATACCATAATAATGAATACACAGTGTGTGTTTTCACAGGGACTTTTCAGCCAGGGGACTGAAAGTGGAATTTGGGGATAGGCCCAAAAGACTTGGGTCTAGATTCGAGGAACACTTGAACGTTCCTACGTATCCTATAAGGATGGGAATCACACCCACATACTTCTAGAAATACCCTTTTTAAAGATTTAGTTCGTATAAGTGAAGGGTGAAAAGGGGACTTTAGTGCAATGATGGTTTTGACCCAATATAAAGTGTTCAGGCATTTCCATGTATGCACGTAGTATTGGGAATATATCATTAATGGAGATCAATGTAAAGAATGTTTCCCTCTCAGGTGAGGGTTTCCAAGAATGATGTAGTTTATTGTCATACAGGACAACGTGCTATATAGTTTAACGTCATATAGCAAGGACAAAGGTGAACCAATGTGAAGAGATCGATTCTGGGGGTGGTTTAACGAATCAACATTGTATGAGACTAAGGTGAACTGATGTGAAGAGATTGGTTTTGGGAATGAACATTGGGAGGTTTCCTACGTACCCAGCCTAGAAGGCAAGGATCAATTTCTGTGAAGTTCAATAAAAAATGAACTAATGATCTACTTTTTCTTGGGGAAAACAACCAAAAAAATGGTGTTGGGACATACTCATAGTTAGAGGCCCAGAGAGGGTGTTATGGTTGAATTTTACTCTATGCTCACGTGATTCATACTCGGTGTGAGAAACAAGAGGTAACAACATCCTTAACGATGCACAATTTAACATTATGTAGGACGTATGAAGGGACTATGCAATTTAATGTCTTGCAGTGAGGACTATTGGTACTGCATATTTTAATGTCATTTAAAAGGGAAAAAATACAGTTTAACGTCATTTAGTATGTATTATAGGGACACAGTTTAATATCATGAAGGAATGAACACATTTTTGTGTCATGTTGGACAATAAGGGTGCGATACAGTTTAACGTCCAGTAGCTAAGATTATGGGGACAATACAGTTTAACGTCATGTTGGATGAATGGGGTACTGTGCAGTTTAATTTCATGCAGTAAGGACACAAGAGGACATATTTTAACATAATGTTGGACATATTAGGGAGTTTTTCACAGTTTAACGTCATTTTGGATGATAAAAATGCATATATATTAAGGTCATATGCATGGACAATTGATGGTGTAGTTAAATGTCTTGATAGACATAAGGGATGAAAATAGTTTAAGTTCGTATGCATGGACCGTAATGGTGCATTTCATGTTTATAAAAAAATTCTTCTTTAGAAATATGGCATTGTTAGAAGTAGTGATGATTTTTCCATCCATTGAGATTAAAGAATAAGCTCCATTAGAGTAGACCTCATGTATTTAATAAGGTCCTTCTCATTTTGGCTAATGCATGTGAAGTTTATTTCCTGGTATCATTGGAGTTCTAAGAACCAATACAAATTATCCTTGAATGAATGAACGAAGATGAGATTTTTTTATGAAAGCGTGTGATATTCGATTCTGATAGACTTCCATGTGATGCAGGGTGCACAATCTTTCCTCATCTAATCATTCTAATTCATCCAATCCCTTTTGAGATTGTTCATCTCTAGATGACTGATCAAAAATGGCTACTCTGAGCGAAGGTAGTTGAACCTCAATGGGCAAGACTACTTCCGTTCCATATACCAGTGAATATTGAGTTGACCGCGTTTCAGTGCGGGTGGTGGTCCGAATAGCCCATAAAGCATGAAAGAGTTTATCAGGATATGATTTCTTATCTTTATCCACCATCTTTTTATGTATGTTTGAAAGCGTCTTGTTGATGGATTCTATCTGGCCATTTTCCACTACATGAATCCGAGATGAATGATTGGATTTGATGTTGTATTCTTGATCAAACATCCTCACCTCATATGAATATAAGTTGGTGCCATTGCCTGTCAATATGGTATAAGGGACACCAAATATGGTAATGATGATAGACTTGATGAAGCTAATAATGATTTTATAACTGACTTCTTTCAGAGTTATTTCCTCTACCCATTTGGAAAAGAAGTCAGTAGTAGTAAGAATATACTTAAACTGCTTGGATGTAGGTGAAGGGTAAGGTCCCACCACATCCATTCCCCATGTGGAAAAAAGCCACGAGTATTTAGCTGTATGAAGCAACTCTTGGGGAAGATGAATGAAATTGGCATGTACATGGAAAGAATGAAACTTTTTTGTGAAATCAACACAATCTTATATCATTGAAGGACAAAAGTATTCAAGCCTTTGAATTTGATCAGATAGTCTATGTCCAGACCGGTGGGCACCACAGACTCCTGCATGCACTTCTTTCATGATAGCCACTATCTCTTCACCATCAATTTATCTGAAGAGAACTCCATCAAAACCTCTTTTGTAGAGAATTTTTACTAGGTGATCAGGGCAGTCATAAAGAGTAAAATTGACCACGCATCTCTGGACTTATTCTTTCCTAGCTCTCTCAGGTGGAAGTGTTCCATTTTGAAGGTATTCCCTGATAGGTTCCATCCATCTTGTAGCATAACTAAACGGTTCATATATGGGGATAATTTCATTGATTTCCTCTTTTTGGGTTTGAATATAAGGTGAAATTGTATGACGGTGGGCAACACTTATGGTTGTCTTGTCCCGATTTGGATCTGCCAGAGCTGTGGCTATATTAGCTAGTGCATCATCTTGGGCATTTTTTGATCACAGGACATAAGAAAATGTCGGTTCTGTAAAAAATTCATCCATTAACTCTCTGACGTAATCATAAAAAGGGATTATCTCTTCTTTTCTGATTGCATAATCCCCATTGTCTTGTTTTATTACTAGGACTGAATCACCTTTCACCTTTAAGTGATTCACTTGTTCTTGACGTGCAAACTCCAATCCTACGATAAGAGCTTGGTATTCTGCTTCATTAATTTTCCCGCCTCCCAAAAATGAGAAGGAATAAGGTATAACTGCCTTTTCCGAGGAAATGAGTACAATTCGTAGACCAACATTGTTGAATTTAGGATTTTTCCATTTTCCTCCCTATTAGACTTATGGAAGCACCATCAAAGTACATTTCCCATGTTTGAAGACTATCTTGAATAAAAAATACTTCCTCGTCAGGAAGTTCAATATCTAAAGATGTATCTTCTACTGAAAGATTTTCAGCAGGAAAATCATCCAATGCTTGGCCCTTTATTGCCTTTTGAGACACATATTGAATATGAAATTGCTGCAAAATAACTGCCCACCTTACTAGATGTCCTATAAGCATTGGACGACTAAGGATGAATTTTAGCGGGTTATTGTGAGATACCAATTGGACCTTGTGATGTTGTAGGTAGTGTCTCACCTTCTTAACTGCATTGATTAATGCTAGAAAACACTTCTCAATATTTTAATATCGGGTTTCTGCTTCAAGCATAGTCCGACTGAGATAGTAGAGGCTATTTTCATTCCCAGCATCCTTCATCTGAGTAAGAAAGGCACCCAATGATCACTCTAAAGCTGTCACATAGAGTATAAGTGGTCTTCCTTCAACAGGTGGAATTATTACCATTGGACTCTAGAGATACTTCTTGAGAATATCTAATGCTTCTTGACATTCTTTTGTCCACTGGTAAGTGACTCCCTTCTTCATCAATTTGGTGAAGGGTAATATTTTTCCTACCAAATTGGTTATTAAACTCAAAATATAGGCTATGTGTCCTTGAAGTCCTCTCAATTCCATCAAATTTCAAGGAGGTGACATACTAAGGATTGACTTTTTCTTCTCAGGATCAACATCGATACCATAATGGCGTATAACAAAGCCAAGAAATATTCCCAAGGTTACCCCAAAAGAAAATTTTTAGGGGTTCATCTTCAAATTGTGTTGTCGAAATTTTGGAATCTGAATTCCAAATCAGCCATGCGATTAGAACATTTCCTTTATTTAACCACCAAATCATCCAAATAATATTAAACAAACTTCCCTAAAAAGGGTTTGAAGATACGATGCATGGCACACTGATATGTTTCACCTGCATTCTTCAGGCCAAAGGGCATTACCTGATAGCAGAACAAACCCTGAGGGGCTCTGAAAGCTTTAAATTCTTCATCTTCTGGAGCCATTTGGATTTTATTATACCCAAAATATCTATCCATGAAGGAAAGTTCTTCATAGCCTGTTGTTGCATCAATTAAGAGTTCTGTGATCGGAACTAGAAAATCATCCTTAGGACAATGCTGATTAAGATCTCTGAAATCAATGAAAACTCAAATTTGTTAGTTCTTCTTTTTTATAGGTACAAAATTATCCAACCATTTGGGATATTTATCTTCTCTGATGATGTAATATTTGATAATATTATCCACTTCAGCTTCAATTTTGGAATCTTAAGTTGTGTGTGTTCTTCTAGCAGCTTGTTTGAAGCCTCGATGATCTTCTGGAAAACCCAAATGATGAGTAGAAACATCATGATCGAGCCTTGGAATCTCTATATAGTTCGAAGAAAATATATCTCGGTTTTGTTATAAAAAAGAAATATACATCTCTTGCTCTTCAAGAGTCATGGCCGCACTAATTAAAGTGGGGCGTGGATCTTCTTTTGTACCCATATTTATTTCTCTATGTTCATCCACTGTGGTAGAGATAACCTCTTCAAATGCTGGAGGAGAATTCCTGAGATCTTCCTCTTCTTCTTCTTCCACATGTGTTATTTCTTCTGTATCTACTTGCATAGTAGATGATGAAGTAGAATTTCCATGATAAGAAGAGATGTTAAAATTTGAACATCTTGGAGAAGAAGCTTCCATTTCTAACCCGATTGATGATAAAGGGTCTTTCTTGGGTATTAAAGAGGAAATGATGGATTGAGAATCGACATCATCGTTCACCTCTGACATTTCTATAACTTATTCTGGCCAGTTTGGAAATGTATAGACTTGTTTGATTTCAGAAGATGAAATGAATACATCCCCATTTGAGCTTTCTTTATTGCTTGGTGAATAACAAATTTCTCCAATGTTGTCTGGTTTGATTGCCGTAATTGAAATTATGGAGGTTTCCATAGGAGTATTTTGATTTGGGTCTATCATATCAATTTTACAGATAGGCGACACATAATCTGTACTCACATGTGTAAATGGATTTACTGGAATCTTTTTCAAACCAAATGGAGCATTAATCTTGGTAACCTCCCTTGCTGTGGATTTTTTCTTACCCTTCATGTGATAGAATTCTGCCTTAACATATTGAGATTTACATGTCTTGAATGGGGCTTTACCACCATACAATGTCCCAATTTGACTATCGAAACAATATTTGAGACACTGATGGTATGATGAAGGGTTAGCCGCATGTTGATGTAGCCAAGGTCTTCCAAGAAAGATGTTGAAGGCTGTATCGTGATAAACAACCATGAAATATGAATTGGATACAAGGTCTCCAAACTGAGTTCTGAGTGTAATCTCACCCAGTGGTTCTTGTTAATTTTTATCATACCCTTGCAACATCAAAGTATAAGAAGATATATTAGATTCTATGAGGCCCAATCAACGAAGTGTTGGAATGGGGATGAGGTTTACTCCTGAACCATTATCAATGAAAGCTCTTCGGATGTCTACACCATTGACCATTCCAGATAAACAGAAAGGTCCGATATTTCCATGCATAACATCATCTTCATCTTCATCTATGAAATATTACACTGCATGGAATTCAACATTATTAATCTCTACATTGTAGACTTCAGCGGCAGTAATTTTAGTTTCAAACTCCTGAGGACTTGACAAAGACTCGATGAGTGCCTCCGAAAGATCCTTTGATAAATTCATGGCATACAGAATTGATAACTTGGCTGGTACGTGGGCCAGGTGTTTCAATATATCATGTTTTTGATCCAAAGTTCTGCGTTCCTCAATAAGAACATGTGGTTTACTAGGTTCCTTGGAATTTGATGCATCTTCTATTAGGGTAGGAGTTGGTAATATTCCTAGCTTTGGAGGATTAGACCGATTAGGTATATTTACCGGCTAAGAGTAGGAAGGTGTATCTTCCAACCGATCATCCAGAATAATTGTTCCAGGACTGAATCTTCTATTGTTGGATGAATGTGCTTGTTCTAGTTGAGCTCACTGATGGGCACTGCCACGATTTCCTACTGCACACACAGTTCTAGAAAGGGTAGAATTAGAATAGTGGCATCTGGGATATCCATGTCTTCCACTGTATCCCAGACCTCTGGAACTCCCTCTGATTCGTCTGTTTGATATAGGGAACTCAGGCTCATCAAAATCGAAACTGTTACTGGCATAAGAATCTGTTAAGTGAATCATATTAACAGAACCGAAGATTAACTCTTCATCTGATGAGGACTCTACCTGACTAGCCAATTTAGGTTGTGTCGTTTGGTGGGGCGGTGCCCGTAGCTTTGAAGTAGATGGAATAAAATTTTCGAGAGTCAACGACAACATAGGCTTTGACACGATCTCGTCTTCTTCTGATTTTTATTCTTTCATTGAATTATGTTGTTTCTTTGAGGATTTTCCCTCTGATGAAGAGGGTTTTTCTGTGGCATTCATAGAAAAGGACACAATTGGTATCTTCAATTGCGTTCACAAAATGGCATGAGTTCGATTGATCATTTTTCTGACCATTCAATCATCATATTTCTTCACATTTATTATTTTGACTTATTTCCACTCGCCTTATTCCTCTGGATTTGTAGCTGTGACACATGCTACCTGAGCTGAAAAATCATTCAATTTAACTTGCCCTGAGTCGACCATTTTTTATAGGAGGTCCTTGAAGACAAAACACTCTTGAATGGGATGCCCCAACATCTGATGAAATGGGAAATAGTTGGGATGGTCTTCATCACCTTCCTTATTTGGCCTCTTAGTCCTTGGAAATTGAACCAAATTATTTTCCAGAGCCGAAATAAAGTAGCCAGGAACATGTTCATTTTGGAAAGATTAAACATTTCACTTCAAAACCTCAAATTGTTCTCATCATTGATCTCTTTTATCATCTTGACGAAACGGCCTCTGTTGTTGACTCTCTGGAGGTGGGGCCCTTCGAGAAGATGAATGTTTTCAAGTAGAAGCTGGTATAAGTGTTTGTTTAAGCATAATTGTAGTAGTCTCTGCTCTACACATTCTCCTTCCTAGAGATGATGGAATGACATGAGTTTTATCCATAGTCTTCATAAGATAATCTTTAATCTATTGAGCGATTGAAGTAAGGTCTCTAAACCCTCCTTTGTATTTCATAGGGATCAGCGGAGTGCGTAATTCATCACGCAAATTTGCCACACAAATTGGCAACAATTCTTCTTGAGGGAGTTATAATCTTAGGGAATATGTTAATCCCTTCCAGGGAGCAATGAAATATGAAACCCTATCATTCTCCCTTTGATTACAATTTTTAAGATAAAAAACTATTGTCTTTGGAAAAGTGGAGCTGAATTAAATAAGGAATCGTTGACGGAGATCCTCCCAACCGATAATTGAATGAGATTGCAAGCTTGTGTACCAGACAAAAGCAGGCCCTTGTAATGACTATACAAAACACTTGAGCTTAATTAATTCTTGTTGTTGAGGAGTTCCCATAATAGGATTGCAACGAGAAACAAAATGTGTTAAGCGTTGATCTAGGTCTCCCGAACCATTAAAGATTGGGAATGTGGTACTTGCAAAATTTTATAGGGGAGGAATTTCATCAACCCATTCAGGGTAAGCTCTCTTTTCTGGTTGAATTTGTTTTCATTTTCCTTCTATAAATTCCCACCGAGATTTTAATTATTCAATAATAGTTATTAAAATTTGAGAAAAATCCTGTTGAGCGTGGACCTGGGCAGGTGCCATGCCTGGAGCTTGGACATATGTGGTGGCTAGTACTGCAACTGATGGTAGCCCTGCCGATTGTTGTTGCACTTGACCCATAGGATTAGAAATGTAAGGGTGTACTGATAATGGGGGATATTCATGATCCATATCATTAGCTGTAAAAAATTTCCTTGGCTAACTGACTTCAGTACGCTTAGGAGGAAGACTACCCTGAAGTAGTTCTGCATTCATCCTCCTAAATTCCTACATTTTTCTTCCTCCTATTGTGAAAACATTTTCTCTAGTGAGAGCAACTGGCCTTCTGTAAAGGAAGGGTTTGTAAAATTATTCTTTCTTTTCCCCTTGTTGGATCCCTTTTGGAGTGGGGGAAGTGGGTTATTTAATAGAACACCTAGATTCTGGGTAATCCTTTGATTTCATGTATGCACACCTTCTTCATTTGTGTCTATGCATACAACTTTTTCAGCATAAATATCTTCATCTATTCCCTTTGAGTGAGCCACATCTGGTGTATTAGCAACAATGGTATTGATGAAATTAATTGATTCATAGCGTATTGCATCCCTTCTATCATCATTTCTGCAATAATGTCTTCTTCCATGTTTCTAATGAGAAATTACCTTTTTGTGATTTGATACCTCAGGATCTTCACGACGAACCATAATTTGGGGGGAATCTCCTGATAATTTGGGTCTTCATTATACTTGGGGATTCTTCTCTAATCAAGAGAAGACTGACATTCTCTGAGGAATAGATTGAGGATTTGAAAAATTCCCCAGTCCGGTGGACTGGGGCTGTTCCTTTTGTTCCTTCTCAAATCCTCGAATCATATTTGTTGATTCTGAGGGTTGGGTTAAAAGAGTCCCCAATCATGCAAGCTGGGGTGGTTCTTGATATTATATATCTGAGACTTTCTTGAAACCTCTCTTGATATTGCATACTTTAGTCCGGAAATTGTCTGGATGCATCAAACTGCATTCACTTTTATCACCCGGCTCAAAAGACCGTTGGATGATTTCTGACACTTCTGTCACATGATGATGTGCTTTCTCCAAATGAGAGGCATGTTCAATATTCACATTTTCTTGATGCAGGAGTAATTCAAAATTTGTTCTTTTTAGGATTTATTTTGAGAAGAATTAGTTGAGGCTTGTTCTTGGGAAATCCTTTGATTACAAACAAATCCAATTGACTGTGGCCAGCCACAGGCAGTAACATTGCATGAGACCATTTTCCGCGGGCTTTGCTAACTGGAGAGTACAGTGAAATGTAGTGCTCCATGAACACCCCATCCTCTGATATGAATACCATATGGGGCATAAGAAATTAACTGGTGCAATCTTCTTAGTGCATCATGGCATGAATGCTGGAGGGCTCTCTACTTCTTTTCAGCCTTCAGTTATCGAGAAACTGAGAGAGATGCCAATTAAATTTGGCATTGTAACCCTTCTATTATCTTGACATGATTTTTGTATTCATCATAAAATATTATTTTATTTTTCAACTGAAAAAGAGTTTTCCATATGTTGAGAAAAATATCATGAATTCCATCTTCCGTTAACATCTCTAAAATGTCATACTGAGAGTCAGCTGAAGGCCAAAACGTTTCTAGCACTTCACATTTCGCTGGTTGTTTTATCATATTCAGTACTTCCTCTTTAACATTCAATGAAGACTCATCTACCTGATTATACCAGAGCTGGTGCTTCTTTGTTGCTTCATCGGATTCAACAAGATCGGTAGAGAATTCACTGATCAAACTAGAAGATGAATGACCCAGGGTTGGTTCAGAGAATGACCTACACCGTGGGATGTCTTCTGATTGAGAAAATATTTCACCTGCAAATTATAAAGCATCAGACATGACTAGTTTCACATTTTCAAGTGCCTTAATATAAGAGGGATTTCTTATCACTACATTGTCCATTTGAGAATTTTCCAAGCTATTTTCATTATGCCCGCAAATAGGACATTCACAGTTATATTCATTATCATAGGGAGGACCACCATAGTGGGTTATAGAAAAAGTTGAAACATTTTTCTCCTTGGTCTTCTGGCCACACAGAGGGTTCTAGTGGCTCTCATTTGAAGATGAAACTTCGAGATCGACTGAACTGTCATGAAGCAAGCCTTCATGAGGATGTGTCTGATGAAGACCTTCAGAATTAATGTTCCCACTATTGGGAAATGAGGGTGTAGAATCTTGAATTCCAAAAAATAATTGTCTATGGGCCTCAAGAACTCCATCATCGAGCAGGGGCTTGTTACAGATTGGCACTTGATTTATTGAATGTGATGGGTGGGTCTTCTCCTTAAACGCCTTCTTACTCACTGTAGGAACCACTTGCTGATGGAATTTGTTATTATAGGCAGGTGTATGTGCCTGCTCATGAGAAATGATCAAGTTAACCTGATTATCTCCACTCAAATTAGGTGTATTTTCCTAACTTGGTTGTCCGTATGATATGGGGAGTTTCCCCCCCAACCCTCTTGGGCTTTAATAGAGGTGTGTGTCTGTTCCGGAGTGAACTGTTGATGTGTCACACCAATGGTATGGATAGATTGGAATTTATTTACCTAAGCTGCTGCTGAAGAAGTTATAATATCCTGGTAGGAATCCAGAATATGAGCAGGGATTTGTTTCTGGTCTTTTACCATTGACAGAATAGGATTGGTGACTTTAGCTGCTGGAACAGGGATATATGTCCATTCCATGCTTGGAGTAGGTGTGTGTTCTTGATCCTGTCCTCCTTTTCCTATCAGTGAATTCTGAAAGTACTCATGTGTGGGGGAAGAGAGTTGAGTCTGCCTCCTGTTTGTCACCGAAGCTTTTCGATTGGCTTCTCTGAGTGCTACCAAACGAGACTGTTGGTAGGCTTGATCAATTCTAGTAGGTGTATGTGCCTACTGATTTCACTCTGCTGACCGTGGTTGATGAGCTTCCATCAATACATACAGACGAGGCTGTTGACCGGATTGATGAGTGTAAGTATGTGTATGAGCATGTTTACCAGTTTCCAACACATTGGGTTTGTGGGCTTCATCGTGTGTAGTCAGACGAGCTTGTTGACTAGCTAATGATGTATAAATAGGTGTATGTTCCATTCTATAGTACTATACTGGAATTTTCTAGCGGGATTGGCGTGCTGCTTCCAGATGAGTTTGTAGGACAATGGAATTAAAACAGACGAGTGTGTGTGCCCGCTCGTTGCTTGCCGTCAAGTTAGGTCGGTGGACTTCTTCGGAGATGGCAGAGATGCGAACCTACTCACTATTGACCAGATTTCGCCTCTGGTGGTTCGTCTTGGATGATTGTTTTCAAGGAACCTGATCCAAACGCCTGGAGATGATACCCTCACCATGTTGAGGGTGCAATGCCACAGGAGTCTGGCAGAGATTGTTGATTGGATCCCTAAGTAAGGACTCATGTCTCCTTAAATTAAGGCCTGGAGGGACCTGCTCATTCACCTCCCTAGAATATGGTATTTAATGGGGATTTCATTCCGTGGATAACGACCCGAAACGGTCGGAGATGGTGGTTGGAACCACATGCTTCTTGATCGCTGGTCGTCATTGTCCAGACAACCAGGGAGAATTATTGACTTAGAGGGCTTATCGAGCGGCCTCAAGAGTCAGAATAGTACCATTATGATGGTACTCTTTAACCAGAGCATTTGATACCTAGCATTGAAGATGGTGTGTAGGTGATGTCGTCCTTAGAGCGGACAACGATCCAGTAGGAGTAGTAGAAGAGGCATTTACAGTAGAAGTATTCACAGGTATGAACTTAAGAGAATCCATTTCTATAACGCAGAAGATCTTGGAAAAGAGTGCCAGTATGATATAATAGACGTAATCAAGAGATGTCTGGACACTACATCTTTTGGATAAGCACACATGTTATTGATTGTCTTGTTGGCCCTCTCATTGAGTTTAAATAGGGTCCTAACAAATAGGTAAAACAACATTTCAACTTGGTTAAGGATTCATGTCGGGTTCACCATTTTTTGTTTCCTCGGGAAATGGGGATGACCTCGTTGATTTACGGTTCAAAAATTCCAAGCAGTTTCTAATGGATTTGTCCATAAAATCGGAAACATGAAATGATTCTATATCCATTTGGACCTACTTTCCAAAGTTAGGTGCTCAGTAGTTGTGAACTAATAGGACTTAATAATTTTCATTGGTCAAGAGGATGGGAGGTCGGACTCATCAAACATTTTTTGTGTAATAATTTTCTATTCTTGGACTCTCTTTATAGATTTAAGTTATGTTTGTTAATCCATATTAAATTACCAAGTATAAAATGAGATTTCCTTTAGATCTGACAATCAATGATTGATATGTAAGAAATTTAGAGAATATTTTATATGTATTTTTGGTTCTTAATCGATAGAGAATAATTTGTATTTGATTATAAATTCTTAGTCAATGGTATCCTTCACCACATTATATAGAAATATTTTGGTCATTATGATAACAATACTGGTTTTAAAGCCACTCAGTGGGGACTTGAAGTTTATTGTCATTCAGAAGGACATGGATTATTTCATAGTTGGGATCATACCCGCAGATGGGATACCTACATATCCTTATTTAGAAAAGGAATCAGAACGCAAATAGTTCAAGTAAGGGAGTATGATGTTTATGTATGATTGATGGTTCAAAGAAAGATGTCATAATTACTTTTATGCCCTAAGCTCATGTGGGTCATGCTCGGTGTGAGCAACAAGAGGAATTGGTAAAACCAGACAACTGTGCCATGAAAGATGCAATCTTAAGAAATGATGTAGGGATTAAGTATGAATGACTACCCAAATAGATAGAGATCAGGACTTATTTCAGAGAAGAATCCCAGGAACAAGGTCCATAAAAGTATATGTGGTTTTATGGATATTTGGATACTCTAACATGGGGATTACTCCTGAGGAAGTTTCCCAAATTAGGAGGGACTTATGATTGGGTATCATTCCTAATACGGAAGCCCGTATAAAAAGTAAATTAAGACTGGTTAAGAGAAATTAAGACTGGATCTTAATCCTAAGGAGGAGGAACATGTTATGGAAATTTTAGAATTAAGGGGCTTGGGGCTTACTCTTAAAGAAGATTCCCATATTTGTAGACTTTGAGACTGGGGATTACTTCTGAGAAACAAATCCCAGGTTAAGTGAATTATGGTTGGGGTTTAATCCTAATGAGGATGCCGATATTTGGGAAATTATGATTGGGGCTTACTCCTAAGGAAGATGCCCAGATTTGGGAAATTATGACTAGGGCCTACTCCTAAAGAGGACGCCCAGATTTGGGAAATTATGATAGGGTCTTACTCTTAAGGAGGACCCCCAGATTTGGGAAATTATTACTGGGGCTTACTCCTTAGGAGGATTCCCTGGTTAGGGGACAAGGGGATTATTCCTAAGGTGGATGTGAAAATTATGAGAACTTGGACTGGGGTTTACTCCTAAAAAGAAGGCTCAAATTTTGGATTCTCTCATCTCAAAGGATGAGGTTGAATGAATGAAATATCTAACCTTAGTGACATAAATATGTGTAAATAACTAATTTTTGAGATATGTTCCACATAATTCCTTTTTGATAAGGAATCCAACAAAGGAACTACGCCTAAAATGGATTTGAAGAGGGTTTTGAAGGTTTAATCTTGAAGAGGTTAGGTGGATAGGCATAAGGGAGGTGAAATGGGCAGGAAGTGCACCCAAAAAGGGAGGGGTGTGCAAGTCCTACGTGGGCGCGCAAGTCCTGGTCGTACAGGTGTACCGGTGCGACCCATGGGTACTTGTGCGACGGTCAACCCTTAAGGTTATACTTGGGAGAGACATGGCTCATGCCCATAGTATTATGCATAGGTTCTTCCAGAAGGGTGGCGCGTAATTTCTGTTCAAGGGGTAAGGGGGCGCGCAAGTGTGGCTATTTCCCTTAAGGGCTGGCCACTTATGCGTGCAAGTGTTGATGAGTTTCGACACATAGGCCTTACCCCCCTCTTTAGATCTTCCATTCTAGGTAATAAATTACATTAGAAATGTTCGGAAGCTTCGAGAAGAGACTAGGGAACTTGGAGCTCAAAGCTGAGTTTCTGGAATTTTTCCTCTCTTAAATGGGGGGCCCACCAGGGGTATTTATAGGCTGGTGAAGACACTGGGTGAAATTCAAAGAGAGTGCGCAACTCACCTATGCGACTATTACACGGCGCAACAGTATACTTGCGCGACCATGGTGGAACTTGCACGACCCAAGTAAAATGAATCTCTGTTCATGCATTTGTCAATTTTTGATGTTTCTTCCAAGGATTAATCACTTTGAGTTCATGGTATTTCCCTTTTAATTCATTTAGACTTTGTGATGGAAAGGATCATCAACAGGGTGACTTTAGTAAAAGCTTTAAATATTAATTTATTATACAATCATATTCAGTTTATAATGGAGTAAAAGGATTTATTTTGAGGATATTGTGGGGCTAGGTCAAACACATCAAAACCAATAGGTTATAGATAGGTTTAGGTAACTCTATTAATCTTGTCTTTTAGATATAACTCTTAGTTAAATTGTTTAACTTATACCATGTATTCTTGTATTATTATAATAAACGGTTTATAAACATACAATAAAAATCCAAGAGAACCCCAAGTGGTTCATTAATGACATATCTCAAATTATATGAGTTTTTTGGCCGAACCATAGATATTTAGGAATATTATATATTTTAATAATATTGTATTTGTTTTGAAAACTCAACAATGTCAATTTGGAAACTATTTAGTATTTGGTTTTTGAGAACGTCAAAATGAACATAATTGCATTGAAAAAAAATCAGTACTAACATGTCATATTAACGTAGAAAATTTGTGTAATTAATTAAAAGTCTCTATTTACATTTATTTGGATATTTATAATATCAATTATTTTAATCCTTCATTAGTAATGTAATTAATGCATCATTGTTGTGTCATAAAAAAATTTAATCAGTTAATGTCTAAAAATAATAAATTAAATTAAATTATATAGAGAAACTTTTTATATTTCTAGTTAATATTTATATTCAAATTTAACTTATGTATAACCCTATATTAAAAATGTTTTAGTTATGAAAATTTGAATTTAACACATTTAAATCTTCTTCAAATAAAATAATAATAAATGTCCAAATATAATCCATGTGGATCAAAATGGACAATATTTTAATCCTAAGGTTTATTTCGGTCAAAAAACACTTATCCAATGGAATTAGGCCATGCGTAAGTGTAATTATAATATCATTTTTACCATTAATTACCATATTTACTTTTAAACATGGTGAATAAAATTAAAAAGATATTATTCACCAAAAATTATGTTCATCCTATTGAAAGACATTTTACTTACTGATGACAAACCATGTCCCTTGGATTTTTTAAATTCAATTCACATAAACGTTGAAATTACGTTTTATGCAAATTTGTAAATGTTCCTAAAATGTGGGTAAAAGATGTTAAAATGATCAATAAAATTTTATAGATCTAATTTTTTATAAAATGAATCCTTTGAATTAAATAAAACTTATATTGGTATAATATATATATTGACCTAAAAATAAATTAAATAAAATAAAATATTATTTAGAAAAAATGTAGGTTTTAAACAATAACACACTTTTTTTCACTATTTATCAAAAATTGAATGTTTTCAAAAAAAATTCCAAAAATTCACATTAGGATACTTTTTTATATTAAAAATGATAAAATGATGTCTATTTTACCAAATTCACAACATATAAGGTTTATTAATTAAATTTAAAAAATATTCCCCATGTCAAAACCCAAAGGCGGGTTTTTGAGAAGAAAAAACTATCCAAAGAATGATATGTGTTTATGTCCAATTTAAATGTAAAATTACTTCTATTGAATAAAATTGGATACAATTATAGAAATATAATCTAATTATACATTAAAAACATTCAAATTTATAATTTTTAACTAAACATTATGTTTATCAAAAAAGTTGATTTATATTAAAATTTAGTATTTTTCACTATTCGTCAAAATATGAATGTTATCAGAAAAGCACCGAAATTTTAACCATACTAAATTTTTATGTCCCTATTATAAAGAATTATTTTATAAAATTTAATATATAAATGTTTCAAATATAGGATTTAAAAATGGTTCCCCATTAAATGGTGAAAAAACTGCATTTTTTTGAGAAATAATTCTTTTATCAGAAAAATTGAATTATTATGTTTATTATTTATATAAAAACAAAATATGAATGTTAAAATTATATATAATACATATAAAATAAAAAATGTGGTTATTAATATTCGTAAACGCTTTTTAAACTGCTAGTTTGATAGGTCATGGTGCGTTTGAACTCAGTGTTATGTATTTCGCACACTATCGTATTATTTAAAGAGGAATGTACCATAGATGCATAGGATGCTACATTCTTTTCTACTTCAAAAAATTTCATCGTCAAAAAATTTGAAATTTTTCATCAGAAATAAAAGGTAAAAAATGATACCTTTTTGGAAAACCAACAACAGAAATAGGGTTAATAACATTCAGTCCTAATAAAAGGGAAATGGAAATGAAAAAGGAACCACCAAATTAGGATTTTGAATAGATGAACATTGGATGAAATTATAATTGGCATAAAAACATAAATATTTATAGGGAGTTATTGAGGTCATCAATAAAAAATATTTGAATGGAAATTGAGGATCTCAAAGCCATAAATCTATGATGATTTAGAATATCACCAGTTCAACAAAATATAAGGTATTAGGATAACACATTTTTGGTTTTAAGATCCTTTCCCTATATTTTAAGAATTATTTTAGTTGTAGAATAAGAAAATGAATAAATTTCTAGTAGAGTTCCATCCTTTAAATAATTTCTACCACAAACTCAGCTTTCACTCCAAAAGATAAGTATTCAAGATGACTTGGTCTCACCCGATGCGTTATAATCAACTTCTAGAGAATCACATAATCCACAACAGATAAACTATTTATTTCCCTTGTATTTAGACATTAACCAAAACCAAAATATCTAGTTCAATATCAGATCATCCCCCAAAAGGATAATCCTTTATAGAAATAAATAATATTCTTAATCACCAAAATTAAACAAACAATACCCAAAGTGCATCAAAGACCATTCAAAAAATAATAATTCTTCATATTATTTGAATTAATCCAAACAAAGATTGAAACCCATAATTTATAAGGATATTATCACATATTCTTCCACGATAAATCATAACATTTATCTCTAAATAACATTAACTAATCTTAATGTCACATACTTAAAAGTAATTAACCAAATCACATATTCTCTATGATATGTTATTCATTGTTCATAAATAACCAGGATCCTTATAAGCCCCAAAAAAACATACATTCATACAAAATAGAAAAACCACCATTACTCCTCTAATGAAATCCCATATTATTATATTTTCATTAGGAATATAGTATTCCAAAAAGAGAAAATGTCTTCCAAAATAACATTTATCACATAATCACCAAATCATTTTCCTATACTAAGGATAAAAAACGTTCCCACAATAAACATATTATTGATCTATATAATCATTTAACTAAAAAAAGAATTAGTCATACTTACCAGGGACATCATATAGTCCAGTGGTAGGTGATAAATCTCAGTCTCACTTTGGTTATGGGTTAGATTCCCACAGCTTTGTCTGATGCAACCAATTGTTACTCGGTCTGTGTGTTGTTCTTTTTCAAAAACTATATAATTGTATAACATTCCCAAAAATTAGTTAAATTCCTCAAAAATAACCATAACATATTTTAACCAAAAATGTTATCTCATACCTTTCATTTTTTTTCCAAAAAGTAATAACCTGTAATTGACTCAAATTCATGGATAATATAAACCATAATGGTTCTTTATAACTATATCCACCAAAGAAAATATAATTCCTCCTAAAATTTCATTTTCATATAACAAACTGTAGGGTTCCACATACAAGAGAAAAGTGTTCCAATGTAATCCCATCAATAAATATAATTAATACTTTTAAACATTTCAACATCCATTTATTTACTCATAGGTTCTTCCTTCAGATAGAGGTTATCTTATAGAATAATAAATTTACTCGGGTAATTACCAAGTCCCCTACATTTAAAGAAAATGACTCTAAATGGATTCTTAGGATCATTTTTATTTTATTCCATAGTACTCTTCATTTTCCCTCGACAATTATTTACATTATGTCCTCTCCCACACATAAAGCATTTATTTTTTACATTGAGACACTTTCTGGGGTGTCTCCTTTAACATTTCCTGCAAGATGGAAAATGAGATTTTTATTCTCCATGGTATTCATTGTTGGAACTCTTATCATTCTCCAACTTTCTCTTCTTTGTTGAGTTTGGGAGTTGGTTAATGTATATGTTATCATATTTTTGTAAAATTGATTCAGCATGAACACAATATCTTTTGCACCTATCCACATTCCATTTCATTTCTTATTTCCACCATCGTACCCACATTTTACATCATGTTCAATATAACTATGTCTTCTTTGGAATCCAACCATTTACTAAAACTAAAAACCTTAGTGTGAGTAAGAATAGTCACAAAATCATTTATACAATATCACGACACCTTATTTTCAATCTAAAAACCATAAGATTAATTAATATTATTTATTCTGATCTTATATTAAAATCCTTCTAATCGTTTTTTAATAGAAAACGTGAATTATCCTAAGTATATCTCTCAGGAGTGTCATAATTAAGAATGCAGAAACACCCATTTTCGTGCACTAGGATACCCCAGGTTATGCTCGAAACTCCTTATTGGAGTATTCATTCCTCGGTACATCTGTTCTAGAGCCACCTCTACCTACTTGAATCTAGATGGGGATGTATTTCTTGGAAAATACACAAAATATCCACCTTACCAAAATTCTGGGATGTTATTCTATACTAATCTTCACAGTAAATCTTAGGGTAATGTTCTAAAATTATAGTTTTTCTAAATTAGATTACATGGTTTATACTAAACATCTTATGATACCAACTATAACACCCCAACCATAGTTACCCAGAGCTATTGCATTATTACATACCATTTTCATGATCACAAGAGATCAATTTTTGAAAGACACATTAGTTTAGTAGCCCTGGATGTTGGAACCAAGGTTATTCTTTGATGAAAAAAGAGTTTGGTTTGTGATTTTTTTCAATTAACATTGGGTTGATCATGGTTTGTGCTTTTTATTGTCATCCCATTCATGTAAGATTCTCGAGATTTCATGTAAAGGGGTCCTACAGATTGATCTGAAATAGTATTGAAGGGAGAAACTTTTCCAGTGTTATGAGAAAACCATCTAGTGTTATGAAGAAATAGTTATAGAATTAATTTAAACAAATGAAGACATAATTCATGTCTTCTATCTTATTTTTTAAAGTAAACATTTCTTTGGTAGACTTTGATTTTTGGCTGAGTTGATTCATGCATTTCAGGTTTTCTTATGGTAGTGCTCTATTGAATTTATTTGGTGATTGCCAAAAAACCCAAAGGGGGAGATTGTTGGAACCATGGTTTTTATTTGCTGGAAAAGGATTTCGGTTTGTGTTTGTTGTTAGTATACACTGGGTTTATAATTTTTTGTTTTTTCTATTGTCATCCCTTTCCAAGAAGATGAAGAAGATGATGTGGTGCAAAAGGATTTTCACTCTAAATGTGATGTCAAAAGTGGTTTTGCGCACACATGATGAATCCTGAATGCATTGAAAAAAATGTGTCAGTATCTTTCTTGTAGGGTCATCAAGGGCCTATCAATTTTTAGCTAGAACTAAGGATGACATAAAAATTTTGTCGATCGAAAATTAGGTAGCTCAGAAGTGCGAAATATTTGCGCGCGATAGATTTGGAGATAGTAAATCTTGCGTGCATGGTGTTCCTTTAGTCTAAAAAGACCAAGTGAACCCTACAGTTCACTTAGATGAAAGATAATGGTCGTGTAGAAAGTAGGTGTTGTGCGAAAGTTATATTTTGAAACAATTCCCAAATCTTGTGCAGAAGATGGGGTATTACGCGCAAGTGTGGTGTTATGATTCTTACAGGCTTCTGATTATCCAGTTCAGTGGTTCAGTGATTTCAAGTGCATCAATGCAGGACATTGATAAAAGCAGTGTCTCATGATGAAGAGAGACAAAGACATCAATACAAATCTATTGAAGATACCTTCAAGACTATAAACTAAGATTGACTTTAATCAAGGTAGTGAGTTAGGGAGAGTTGACGGAACTGATATGAGGGATGCAGTGAGCATTACTTGAACCTTTGTATGGGCAATGTTTCGGGAACAAAGTGTTTATGACTGAAACATGTATTTTATAAACAATTTATGTTTAGGGTATTTTGGTACGTCTGACCCATTGTAGGTTAATAATCCTTGGATTTATCCCTTTCTAGTGAACTAAGTAAAAGAGTTGTGCCATATCATTACTTTTATTCGTTTGATAGATTTAAAAAGTTCTTACCAATGTTGGAACAAGATCCACAACTTTAAAAAGAAAAATGTGACACCATGATTCACCCCTCCCCTCTCAGGGTGTTCTGGGGTCCTTCACTGGATGTACTAGATACATACATACCTTTTACATTACAATGTTAAATAGAAAAAATACAAAATTGTGTCTCCTTTAAAAACACTCATATCCCTTAACCTATTCCTGAAGTTCAATCATAACATACCTGTTCACATCCAGGGAAAAATAAAACGTAAGAAAGGGGTCAGCTTAGATGCTCAATAAGGATAACAATATATTGGAAACTATAATAAGAAAACATAAACATTTAAGGCAATTTATAAAACTAAAACACAAGCCTTTTAAACATTAATTTCAGCATAATATCAAAAATATGAATCAAATAATTCCATTTACTTAGTCAAATGGATATTCAACAAGTCGAATAATCACATGTAATTTCAATAGATAATTTCATAATGATAGAATTCATATTGTTGTAAATTATAACTTCATATTCAAGGACACATGGGAAGACTATAGATACGATTTTGTCCAGGCCTTTTCCTAAGACACGACATTGTCTCATGAGACCTACCAATGCATTGAGGAGCTATAACGTGCTCCACCCATAAATTACTAAGTCTAATTCATTCCTCATATGAAAAGTTTGAAACATAATCTAAACATTCATATTAAAACTATTATATGAAATGTTAATATTTTAACCAGAAACCATGAATGGTATAAAAATAACACATCCACAGTCAAACATAACTCATTCAATACAATATAAAAGATTGTATTACAAAAAATCAACCTCAATTAATAATAATTAAGGATATTTACATAGATCAAAATAATTTGGAAAACTATTTGGGAGAAATAACCCTTTTTTAAAACATTAAAAAGTCTCGATATTTATCATGAAGTTGTCTAGAAAGATTTATGAATCAGATTGTCTGATAACACTTTCAGAATTTTAAAATGAATTTTAATTTTGAAACATCCATGTCCATATAAATAAATCTTGAGAAAAAATTTTAAAACATGGGCATTAATGACAAGGGTTTAGAAGAATAAATCCTTAAAAAATTTAAAATGATATTTTAGTTAGAGTTCCTAACCAAGTGAATGGCGCTTGAATAAAAACTGTATCCTTAAGTTGAGGATAAATCAATGAAATAATTATCTATGAAAAATATAAATACACTCAATATGATTTCATATTTAGTGTAAATCAATTATAGTACATTTACATATATTCTTGTAAAAACATCACCAACGAATTGGATGTTTAACTCAATGATTGGAAATTGTGTTAAGTTTACTCTTATAAAGATCATATTTATCACATTAAAATTTATCAATGGACTGATTATGTGTATGAAAATTATATCCATGCAATGGGGATTGTATATTACTACATAGATAAATTAATTGTTATTTCACACATAATATTGTGGTAAAACAATCATTGAAGTTTTCGTAAACACCCATGAGTGGAAATCGAAATTAGAAATTCTCTTACTGATTTGGTAACTTACAATACATGAACCCCATGAAGAAGGATCATACAATTAAGATGCAAGTACCCATAAATTAATGTTTATTTCATAAAGAGTACAATCATAGTCAGTCAAAACACTTCCTAAAAGGAAATAGTTGATATATAGCATGAATCTCATGTGAATAAGAAGTGAGATGAAAACACCTTACCTCATACTTTTCCGTATCCAAGTGTATGTTAACCTCCTGTTTAATAGTTAAATAGTTTTTTATATAATAATCAAATACATAAATATGATATCATATATGATCTTCTAATATTTCATTGTTTATAATATTTCAGTACTATCATTGTTTCAGGAGTTAACTGATTCATTTTCCTTTATATGTTTGGTTACATAAGTCATGTTTGTTATGTATATGATTTATTTGATTCATATATAAAATAATATTAAATTATTTAACATTATAATTTATCATAAAATGAAAATTTTTCTTGAATGGTTACGATGGGGAAAGAATCTCATCGGGTTCACGGAGACGGTAATCCGTACATACGCATGAGCGATAATATCATTCCATTGATGGTGAAATAGTATGTAATTAGATGTTATATCATATATAAATAATCATTAACATGTTATATTTATTATTTACATCAATTATACTCATTATTATTCCCATCCAAATAATGAAGTGTTGAAAAAAAACTACACCACGACGTGGACACGGTATGCCGTACGTATGCACGTATGGTGACATTTTCATTCATTAGATGCATAGAATAATGAATATGATTGTACCATATTTATAATAACATCTTAACATGTATAAGGTACTAGATTTATTATTTTGGTATGGAAACAACAAATAAAGATGATGTTGGAGAAGAAATGAACTTTGAAATGTGTGAGGAAGTCATTACCTCTTCATCGGGTGCTTCCATTTGATTTGATAAAAAGGGATCCATAAGATGGATTTTTGATCTATGTAAGGACACTAGGATTATGTGATGATAATTGGGAGGATATTTTAGTAGTGTTTGACCAAGCCAAATGGTTTGGGAGGTGTGATTTTGAGAGAAGGGGAAACACACTTTTATAAGAGAGGTGAGGGTGACTTTCGGAGAAGCATGAAATATTAATTTATTATACAATCATATTCCATTTATAATGGATAAAAATGGATTTATTTTGAGGATATGGTGGGTCATGGTCGAACACCTCTCAACCAATAGGTTTTATACAGGTATAGGTCACTATATTATCCTTATCTTTTTAGATTTAACTCTTAGTTAAATAGTTTAACTTTTACTATGGATTCTTGTATTATTATAATAATTGTTTAATAAACATACTATAAAAATCCAAGAGAATCCTAACTGGTTCATTAATGACATATATAGTATTATATGAGTCATTTGGCTGGTCATTATATTTTTAGTAATATTATATCATTTAAAAATATAGTATTTGTTTTGAAAACTTATTTAGGTCAATTTGGACAATATTTAGTATTTGGTTTTTGTGAAAGTCAAAAAAATATGAATACATAGGAAAAAAATAAATTAAATCAGTACTAACATTTCATATTAACCTATAAAATTAGTTTAATGAATCAAAATTCTCAATTTACATTTATTTTTATATTTATAATATCAATTATTTTAATCTTTCAATAATAAGGTAATTAATGCATCATGATTATTTCATAAATAAATTTAATTATATAATGTATAAAAATTATAAATAAAATACCATTAATTCGGAAATATTGTTATATATCTAATGAATATTTATAGTAGAATTTATCTTATGTATAACCCTATATTAATAATTATTTATTTAGGAAAATTTGAATTTAACACTTTTAACTCTTCTTTAAATAAAATAATAATAAATGTCTAAATCTAATCCAAGTTGGTCAAAAAGGATCGTATTTTATTCCTAAGTTTCATTTTGGTCAAAAAAAACTTATCCAATAAAATTAAGACATGTTTTAGGGTAATTATAATATCATTGTTACCTTTGATTACCCAATTTACTTTTTACAGTGGTATATAAAATTCAGATGTTACTATTCACAGAAAATTATTTTCATCCTATTGAACCACATTATACTTACTAATGTCAACCGTTTCCCTCATAATTTTGAAATTCAATTCCCAAAAGTAGTAAAATTGCGTTTTATGAAAATTTGCAAATGTTCCTAGAAGGTGTGTAATAGACGATAAAATGTTCAATAAAATTTGAAACATCTATTTTATTTTATAAAATGAATCCAATTAAATACATTGAACATATATAGGTATTATATATATTATGACCTAAAAAAATTTAAATAAATTAAATAATTTTTTAAATAAAAAATTGGTTTCAAACAATAAGGCTGTGTTTTTCATTATTCATCAAAAATTTAATGTATACAGAAAAATTACAAAAATTCACCGTAACATATTTTATATATTCCAAATTAAAAAATAATGTCTATTTTACAAAATTAAAAACATATAATTTGTATTATTTAATTTACAAAAATTATTCTCATAGTTCAAACCAAAAAGCGACATTTTGAGAAATAAAACTGTCAAAAGATTGATATGTCTTTATGTCAAGTTTAAATGTAAAAATAATTCAAATGAGAAATATTGGATTAAATAATAAAAATATAGTCTCATTATACATCAAACCCATTCTAAATAAATAATTTAACACTATAATTTATTTTGATTAAAAAAGTTGTTTTTAATTAAAATTTAGTGTTTTTCACTATAAATCAAAATATGAATGTTATCAAAAAAACATCCGAAATTTATCCAAATTAAATTTTTATGTCCTTATTCTAAATAATAATTTTATTTTATCAAATTGAATATTTAAAAGTGTCAAATATCTGATTTAAAAATGGTTCCCCATTAAATAGTGGAAAAACTGCATTTTCTTGAATAATACTTCTTTAATCTGAAAAATTGAATTTGTCATCATATTATGTCTACTAAACACAAAAGATAAATTTTAGAATTATATGGAATATATATAAAATTTTAAATTACATTATTACTATTCATAACCGCTTTTTAAATGGCTAGTTTTATAGGTCGTGGTGCGTTTGAACTCGGTGTTGCGTACTTCGCACACTATCGTATTATTCAAAGAGAAACATACCATGGAAGCTTAGGGTGTAACAATTTTTTTACTAAATGTTTTTGATATTGTCTTATACTTAAACACATACATAGGGGTTTTACCAAATATTTGTAATATTAATATTGAAATATTGATTGGAACTAGATTTGATACCAACTATAGAAAACCCAAATTTTCATAATTAGATATTTCATATTTTGGATGAATATTCAATTCAATTCAAAAATACACACCTGATAAAGTTCATGTTTCAGTGTATTTTGATGCAAGATACAGTTTAATTTTATTTCATGAAATATCTTTAATGTATTCCTCGATGATACCCTCGTTTAGTACTCTTCAAAGGAATTACCAACATAAAACCCATCATAAAAACATAGGTAATGGAAATAAAATAATATGTTTTCTCAGAAGCTAGGTAAGGGTAAAAATGGTTGATATCAAATATCACATAATTACACCATAATTATAAGCATATGATAAAATGTGCATAACATTTAAAAACAATACCCTATGTAACATGGATCATAATCTTGAGCCATGGAATAATTGTTTTCAGTTCAATAAGACATGAATAATAATGTAATTAAATGAACATGATTAAGGATATCATAACATAGACAGAAGAATATGGAAAACACATAAGATTATAACATTATGAACATGTATAAATAGAAATAGATTCATTCATTGTGTTAATGACATGGAATTAGGCCATCGTATTAACATATAGACAAGAAATATTAGTCCACGCATAATCTTATGGACATGAAACTAGGTCCTCACCTAACCTTATAAACATAGAATGGGTCCACACAAAACCTTATGGACATGAAACTAGGTCTACACGTAACCTTCTAGACATGAAACCTAGTCCAAACATAAACTTATGGAAATGAAACTACATCAACGCATAAACTTATAGACATGAAAATTGACCACATATAAATTTATAGAAACAAACACATGTCAGAAAAAACCATATGAAAATTAAACAATGTCATTGTATGAAAGTGTGAACATGAAATTAGGTAAACCCATAAAATATTTAACTCATTAGTTATCCATCTTACCCCCATTTAGTTATAGTGATATATACTTTTAGGCATACCCCTCATAAAATGAATACCATATATACATGTTACAAAAACTAATTAAATATTCACCATGTCTTGATAGTATAAGAATTGTCAAGAAATATGCACTCATAAACATTTCATCAATCTATATTAGCCTAAACCATGTAAAATAAATGGATTTTATAAATTTTTCATCATCAGAATGAAAAAAATATATATTAAAAAAAATTATTTTACCATAGGATCATATCACATGTAAAACATAATTAGCCCATGTGGTTGTTGTTGCTGATGAATATTAATTATATTAAAATATCATTAAAACATTCTGGAGAAAAATATCATTTCCACTATGAAATCAATTATTTAGAAACAAAAAAGTTCAAAATAAATGAAGAAAAAAATATTTTAAGCTAACCTTGAAAAAAATGTATGGGAATATTTAAATCATTTTTTGGTAATGATGATGGAAGAAACCATTCATGTTTTCCATGTTAAAACAATGACTGGTTTTATATTTTGTCATAAAAAGTCAAAAGTACATTGTTTCAGGAAATTACAAAAAATTAATTTGAATACATTTTGTAATAAGTCAAAAAGGTTAAGAATGAATTTTGATCACAATAATTGAATATGAAAAACATTCTTTAAATTATTTTTTTAAAACATGGACATGGAAGATAATGGTTTTTTGATCGAAGAGAGATGTATTGTTGATTTTTCATAAAACATTATTTTGGTATGTTAATTTCTTAAGGATATGAAAGTTATAGGAAAACATGTATTATAAAAAATTCCATGAAGAAAAGAATTAATGAGTTTCTTTAGAGGTAGATCATAATATTTCAAATTTTGAATCATAATCTCAAACAAACCTGATTAACAATTATATTGTAACATAAAACCGTTACCACTTAGGTAATGTTTGAATCATAATTCCCATGAACAAAATAAACATATATGAATATTTAAATACATAAAACAGTCAATACAATAGTCATAAAATAAATTCATTGTCAATTTATACATAACAAAACATAAACAAGTGGTGAATATGGTATGCGCCTCATAGAGAAAAAAGTGATAGGAAAATCCATTACCACTAGTCTCAACTTTATACACATTAGAACATCCTTTATAATAAATAAAGGATTATTATAAAAATATTACAAAATAAAACTCATTTATATTATAGTATACATGATTTACTGATAACCTTTTACCACATATTTGTTAACAATGGTTTTTGTAAAAAACATTTTTTAGGGTGATAACTGCTACATTAACATGTATGTTTTAGTTTCTTAGATTTGGTATTTATATTTTGATCATGGTTCAATAATATATATAATTTTAATCATGATTTATTTATCAAATAAATTAATTATATAAATATTTAGTTCCATTCACCAATGTTAGAGATGGAAAATTTAATTATACCATTCATGGAGACTATATGCCTTACAAACGCATTAATGTTATTTTAAAATTGTTGATAGTTTGTATAAAAGAAATAAAAATAATATATCACATTTAAAGAAACATTTTCATTCCATATATATCATATATATTCATTTAATTTTTCTATATTAGCATCTATGTCAAAATTAAATGAAAAACATATCACACTACTTCGTCAAGGTGGAAGTCTACATGCACACACGAGCAACATAATATTTTTCCAATGAATTGAAATGTATAAGGAAGTTGTGATATTATAATTAATAGAGTATAAATATACCATAAATATCATATAAAAAAAAATTAGTCCATTATATCTATCCTTGAGAGGTGGTGATAGAAAAATAATTACATCGGTTCATGTGATGGTAATTAGTGACACACATGATCGATAGTTTTTTTTTCACATTTCAAGGATGAGGATATGGATATCGGTTATCAAAATTTACATAATAAAATATCATCATATTGAAGTGAATATTATTACCATATTTTAATTTTTAATAAATGAAATAATATGGTAAGAGTATATGTAAAAATGAAAGGTCCCAGTGAATACAATTAACTTTTCATAGAAAAAAAACCTTTGGATCTCTTCATAAGAACCATAGAGATGGTATTTTGGAAATAAAAATGGATTTAGAATGTGACTAAGGATTTCTTGGAGGTATTAGTTGTTTTATTGGTCAAATACAATGTATTATGAGCTGTGAATAAGTGACGGGTGGTGATGTCCTTTTATAATAGAGGAGTGACATTTTTTTAAATACCCAAAACTATTCAATAATGGGAAATAACTCTCAATACTGGTAACAAAAAAATTGATAAATAACATATTAGAGTGAATATATGGTCAATGAAAAATCTAAAACAATCATGTTTTAATAATTTTAATCTGTAATATCTATGTTTACTTACTTTTACCATTTTAGGTTTTAACACATTGACTACCATTTTTATATATTTACCTTGTTAATTTTTCCTCTAAGACTAAATATAATTGAGGCTTATTAGATATTTTTTAACACTTATTATAAATATAAAATCAAAATTTACTAATAAAATCTATATCTGTGTGTAAAATTAATTTTAACACAAGCGCATGTATTACACAAAACCCTGTTTTAACTTTAACTAGTATATTTAATTTATAATCTTTTAAAATTAATTTTGAAAAAACTTATGCGGGACTTATTACCTAAAATTAATTATGGTAATTATAAATATATAATCAATTTTATACAATTTAATTTACAAAATTTTATGAATTTAATTTAAAATTTAACCCACAAGTGCGATGAATATTCATTTTTCCGAAGTAAACGTTTTCTTAAGTATAAATATTTTTTATGTCAAATTTGAACATAAAATTGATTCTAATGGAATAAATTGGATAAATAATAATATAATTAATCTAAATTTACTTTTACTGTTTTTTTAAACAAAATGGAAACATTTAAATATTTAAGATGAAAATACAGTTTTTTAACACATCGAAATTCTAAAATAATCACATTGCATTCGATAGAATATGTGACATGGAAAACAGATCTTAAAAACCCCATGAAATATATTTATTTAAATTTAATATCTTCGATATCTTGTGAATCAGAAAACCCCAAGTCCAAATGAACCATAATATAGTATATCATTATAACCAAGCCACTAAATTGAATAGTATAAATAGTAATAACTAAATTATGAAAATTTTGTTGATCTATTGATTAGATATTAAATAATGATATTTTAAAATAAAATGAGAATTGTATTCTGAAAATAAATATTTAAAAAAAAATTGTTTAATTAAATTTTGTAAAAATATTTAGAAATTAATTTTAACCAACTTTAGAAAATATATTTGAAAAAAACATAATTTTCTGAATCATAATATCAAAATTAATTTAGGGTTAATTTTTGAATTTTTTCTAAAATATTTTTTTTGATGAATAGAGAAATGTACTGAATATTTATTGAAAATTATTTTTCTAATTAAAATTATTAATTATGTTAAATGATATTTAAAATTGTTTTTTAAATTAAAATTACTTCAATTATATATTTATAACCAATTTAGTTCATTGGAATCATTTTCATATTGAATTTTTATATAAAAACAATATAATCTTTTGAATATTGTTTTTATGAAAACCAACTTTCTCAATGTGTCTTCATGATTAATTTAAAATTAAAATTATCCATCTCTATGAATAGAATTTAGAGAAATTAATTCCATATTTGGAATCTGAATAATTTATATTATCTAATATGTTTAATTTTATTTTTCTCCGAAATTTATAGAGGAAATATTAAATATTATTTACCATGGTTAAGGTAAAAATGGATGTTCCGAGGGTTAAACAAAAATGATAAGGGTTAAAATCAAATTAAAACGTATATAAAATATATTTTAGGGACATATTTATACTTTGAATTTATAATTATATCAAATAATTTATTTTTGGATACTTTTGGAATGATAAAACTGTAGGTACACTTTTTCTTTTCAATTATTACAAGTGTACCACAAAAATTTCATATAAAAGGAAACCCACTCTCCAATATTATTCAAACCATAAAAACCTTTTGATTAAAAAAATAAATTCATAAATCACTACCAAAATTTCATCCCCTCATCCGGTAATACTATTTTTGGTATTAAATCCAACCTTCGAAGGATTTTTGTGTAACCTTAAGGTGGTACCTGAATAAGAGTTAATATTATTTAATTAGTGAATATTTTATTAATTACCCCAACTACCTAAATTATTATTAAAAAAGGATGATAAAATAATCCCAATATATTCCATATACTAATATGTTTATAGTCTAATTCAATAACCTGAAATCATATACAATTCCGTGAAATGGGTTATGAAATAATCATTTGTGTGTACGACAGACTACAACGTCACGAACTGATGTCATTCATTTTTTCCATTACCACATCTAATGATTGGATATGATAATGGTTATAATATATAAATATATATATATATATAATATTTTAACATAATTATACATGTAGAGTAATTATTTTATTTATACCATTTTATATTCTATTATGTATGGGATACGATAATGCCACTCATGTGTAATGCAGACAACTGCCTTACGAAGCGATGCAGATTGTTTTTGACTAACTCTTTACAAGGATGGTAATTAATAAAAATTTAATAAATAAATGTGATAAATAAAAAATAATTATGAAATTAATGACACATTTTTCATTCTTAAAAAAATTTGACATTTTATTTATTACCTTTACACTCATTGAACGATGATAACATTGTTCCTGTACATGTGGATCACATCCTTCACTAGGCGATGTGGATCTCTTTTCATCACCACACCACATGAATGAGAAAAATTTGTATAATTAATAATATAATAGTTTGTTTGTGAAATTACTATCATTCTTTAAATTTAAAATATCCCTTACTACATTTTCATAATGATCGTTGAAAAATGGAAATGATACTCATGTGTACGCACTACCTACCATCTCCCTGATCATGATGTACTCCATTTATCCAAGTCAACATTCATGATTGGTATTAAAATTATAATTGATGTTTAAATATGATAAATATATCCAGATTATTAATTTTTATATGATATAACTATATAATATACACAAGAACCATAAAATTCATGAAAAATTATGAATGAGAAAACAAGTCCCTTAACACATAAAATAATGAAAATAATGAAATATTATGAACTTAAAGGTTGATAAGATTTTATAAAAGGATCATATTTGATAATATAAATTATAATATGTTTCTAGAATAATTTAATAACATATTTAAAACTACTATACAAGTTTTCATAGAATGTTTTTCATAAAATATAGTTTGAGTAAGGGACTTCGTATCAATTTCCCTTCATTGAGGCATATTGTAATGTTATGAACCTAATTTCTATTATATTGTTTATATAGTTACCATTTGAAATGTAATATCAAGATTTCATAATAATTAATGTAATTTATAGTTTAATTATAATTATTCCATCCAATGGTATTTGACATTAAAATTACCAATTGGTAATGAATTTCATAACTCAATTTTTTTTATTATGTTATATTACATCATTATCATTTTGATATGATATGATATGATGTGAAATTAATTTCTATTATCTTATTTGACATTTATACTTTTTCAATGAAGATATAAACTTGATACAAATAATCAATTCACTGATTAATTCTCACTTAAACATTCATATATTTATAAGGTTTTATTTAACAATCCAATTCTAATAGAGATTGTTTATTTATTAATAATATTTGAAAGAAATTATTTAAAAATTTCCTAATAAAAAAATTTAATTTAATTATCATTTGATCATTTATATTATTTTAAGGTAATAATATAATTTCTCGCCTCTTTTTTACTTCAAATTATTTATATTATTTTTATAAAATCCACCTTGATTTCTAAATTTAGTAGAAAGATCATTTTCTTCCAAAACCATGTTTTCGAAAAAAATTCAAATTTTTTTTAGACAACTGAAAAGTATTTATTAAATACATATTTATCCATTTTTACATTTTACTAAAAATTTAAAGGAATATTATAATCATATTAAAAAATATATATGTTCGGTTTCTACAAAAAAATGTGAAAGGTATCTTGGTTTTAACATACTCGGCATATACAAAATTTATTTCTATAATGACAAATAAATGTTTTAAATATTAATTTATGTATTTAAATGTTTATTTTAAATTATTATTTGAACTTACAGTAAAAAATGGTTATTTTAAAAATGAAAAGGTTATGTTCCATAATAATATTTTAAATACCTTCATACTATATTCCTATTCATGAATAAAATTAAAGATTTATTTTTATTATAATCCACTAAGGATATGCTGTATGGATACCATTCCAATTAATTATATGGATGGTTTATGATCATTTTGAATAAAGAAAGTTTCAACATTCAATTATTTGAGTTTTTTATTGTCATTACCATTTCCTTAACTTATTTAATATCATGAGGATATTAATTTTTCCTTAAAAAATAAATATTATTTATCAAGGATATTTTTATTAAAAAATCATATATCATTTATTCTAAGAGTTTGCTTCATTGAATGCTATTTTTTATCTATATATATTGATAGATATTTATTCCTTATTCAATACAAATATTTAGTGATAAGGCACGTTATTCATGAAATTAATCGATTAATCAATATAGAGGAATGCTTTGGGAATATAGTGATGGGTGGGCCTATAATTATATAGCCGCTTTATGCATTAATAATATAGTGAGGAAAATTAGTACTCTATAAATAAATGAGATTCTAGATATATTTTTAAAATTTCATTTGAAGGGTCTTATAGATATAGGTATCACTAAGGTTTTGATTTATATAAAATAATATTGTTGGGGGGGGGGGAATTATGTTATTATTAAATTTTTTTCTCGTAATTTTTGTTTTCAAATGTGACATGGGAATCATGTATGTACCATGTATACCAATTCTAATTAAATATATTGTCCATCGGGATGTAATTCTTTGTATCTTATGCTAATGTGAAAAAGTATACCCCATCTCCATGATGCTGGGGATGGGGTTCCTATAGTTGGTATTCAAGAGAGTTTAATATTAATAATGGGAACTAGATTTAGGAAAATAAAATTTAAGGAACGTAACCCTACGATATACATAGAGGATAAGTATAAAAGAATATCCAATGTTTTGTTAAGGAGTATATTATGGATTTTTCTCCGTGAAATACACACCCTTTTAGATTCTAGAAGTGGAAATGGATATGACATAGTTGTACCTAGGGGTACTTACATGAAAAAGGATTATTGGGATTAACTTAGTTGTCACCTAGTGCATGACAATGGGTCTTACTACAGAGCTAGTTTGACACTCCTATGGGATGTGTTAAGGATAATTCCCATTTTATTTACAATTAATAATGAGCGATTTAAATATATGATGGAAAATAATGGCCTAGGTCAAATATATGTTTTTTTAGATAAATTTTTTTTCTTGATTTAATCATCATATAAATTTTTTTTTCTAATAGGATTATTGAAACTCACATCGTGATTTTTATTTTTAGTCAATGGCAGGATCCCAAATGAATAATATTAACAATAATCGTGAAAGATAATGTATTAACTATGAGAAACCAAATTAAATGATGAGAAAATTTTAATATATCATAATTATTTTTAATTAGTTATTATATAATATTATTAACAACCAATAACATAAATAACTCATGGAGTCTCCAAAGAGAAGTAGGATTGATTTTTATTAGATCTCAAGTGAGGAAGAACATATAGTAAAGATGGATCATATTCATTCCTGTTAGAAATAAGGAAGGATACAACCAGAAAGGTGTCTCAATAGAATGGTAAAATGATTATTGTGTAGAAATGAATGGTACAGTTTAAATAATTTTCAATGAAAAATTAAAAGTGTGATAGAAGAAAATAAATATCATCCTAAGGATGTAGTTATAGATATTTTTCTTAAAAACAGGGAACCTATAATTGTCTGAGTCAATTTCATCTTCTAAAAGGATAAATTCAATGCTATGTAAGGAGTTATGTGAAAATAAAATCGTTGATGTATTTATTTGGATTCAAGAATAATAGAAGTAGGGTTTTCAATGGTGTTTTGGTTATAAGAATCATGAAATGTCTAATGATTGTGTCAAATTTTAAATCATATATGTCTTAATTAAATTTTGAGTTATGGATACCATTATGGTTTCAAATTTTAATATTGATAATGTGTTCAATGTATTAAACACTCAATTTTAGTTTTTATGTAATAGGTGACTAACATGGTTATTTATGATTTTTGGAATAAATTTATGGGAATAAAACCTATTGGGTTACTAAATTATGAATTAAATTAAGGAAGAATGCCATTAAATTTTGAAATTATTATAGTTGTACTCGTAACTATTATGGTTTATCTTATTTTTTTTGTTGTTATAATTTTGTGTCATCGTTACTTGGGAACTTTATAAGAATTATATTAATATAGTTTTGTAAAATGGAAAACATGTTGTATCTGGTGAAATACATGGGTCTTAAACCCATGAATGATGGATGTTAAGGGTTTAGTTTCAACCACATGCATATATTATTTCCTAGTTAACATTTCATTATTTTTAGTTAAATGATTTTATGAATAAATACAAATAATGATCCATTAGAGTTACTATTTATGTTTAGAGGATAATTTATTATATAACAAAATATGATCTAACCATATTGGTTTAATAAAATTTTCAGGGATATAAAATAGTCTTATAACCTTTATTTGGACATTATAATTTATTAAATGTGAATTTTATTTCTTCAGACATAAGAGAATCATTTTTGGATATTCATTTCTTGATGTAAGTGATTAATTGGAAATTGATCCCAGAACAACAAAAGATGAAATTGTGCCTATAATATAAGAATCTATCATGTAAAATCAAGAGTACTCTACTTTATATAACATTTCATAAAAAATATGTTTTTATATTAATTTCAAATTTGAGGAATCATGTGGTTTTTATATCATCGGATATGTATGGTCTGGAGGCCCATAACATTCCATTTATCATTCACATTCTTGTGATTAAAGAGCTACATAATTCTTTATAGTTATTTTTTATTATCTTAATTTTCTTAATTTCAATAATAAATTTTTTTAACAAGAATAGAAACACTTTTATGTGAAATTTTTACATGAATTTATCTCATATTAATAGGATACATTATTAACTAATTTTATTATGTGGGTTTTTAATAAAATAAATTTCAAATATAAACCCCCTGATTTCTGAGATAATGTTTAAATTACAAACATACTATTTATTTATGTTGGTGATAATGAAACAACATAAAATTTAAAAATTATGACATTGTATTTTATAACAAATGTTGCACCCAACCGCATGATTAATCAACCAATCAAATATATTTTTTAAATTTTAACATCTTCAATAGGTTGTGGATCAAACTACCCGAAGTCTAAATGAAAAGTAATTAACTATACCATCATAACCAAGAAATTAAAATGGTGGGTATGCAATTAAATGAATAAATTATAAAAACGATTATTATAATTTTTTTATAAATACAATATGATCTTGTTAAAATAAAAAAAAAATTTCTTCAAAAAAAATGGATTTTATTTCAAAATGGCGGTTTAGTCATTTATTTCAAATAGAATTTAAAATTAATTATTAAAAATTTTAATAAATTTAATTGAAAAAATACTTCAATTTTGATATATTAATATAAAAAATTTCATAGTATAAAAATTTAGGCTTTTTATGAAATATTTCATCTTTCAATGAATTGTGAAAAATATTAAATTTTAATTGAAAACTATTATTTTTTTTATATTTTTTATAATGGTTAATTATATTTTGAGTTTGTTATAAAGTAAAATAATTCAAAATATATAAATATTAATTCAATTTGGTTCATTTTAATCATTTTCAGATTAAATTTTGATATAAAAACAATGTTAATGGTTAAACATTTTTTACTTGAAACCCCCTTTCTCGTCCCTTATTCATGATTAAATTTGAATTACATTTTGAAACTTAAATGAATCAAATTTTGAAAAATAGATTCAATTTATTAAATAGTAATAATATATTTTATCTTAAAAGGTCAAATTAATTTTGGACCAAATGAATTGTAAAATAGTAAAAATTATTTACCGTGGTGAAGGTAAAAAATGTATTTGTTGGGGGTTAAACAAAAATGATAAGGGTTAATATAACCTAAAATTGCTTAAAATATATTTTATATTTATTTTTACACTATATAATATCTAATTGTATATAATAATAAATTTTTGAACCTTTTTTTCTATAAAAATTTTGGTTTCACCATTTTCTATTAAAAAATTACAAGTATGACACTCACCTCACTTATAAAGGACCACCCTGGATCCTCTATTATTAACAAATTAAAACCCATTGTTTAAGAAAATACCTAATAAAATAAGTTCAATAATTATATACCCTCAAACTATATGCCTTATTTTGGGAATAAATAGTACCTTGTAAAGATTTTGGTACAAACCTTAGGAGGATCCCTGAAGAAGCAGAAACAATCATCAATAAGTATTTTTATTTTATTTCTTCCTCCACACACTTCAATTACAATAAAAACATAATGTTATGTTAAAATTAATGTCTTTTATATAATTATATGTTATTATGTTAATATTTTGACCTGCAACCATTTCCAAATCCTTTAAAGGGTAACAAAACCATTATTTATGTGTACGACAGACTACCTCCTTTGAATCTGATGTCAATCATTTTTTACATTTCAACCATTAATGCTTGGGTATGATGACGAATATAAAAAATATATATGATTTTATAATATAATTGTAAATATTTAATAAATATATCATATATATGTTTTTTAATTTACATTACATAGTTTATATGATAACATTACTCGTGGGTATACTGGTCCACCACCTTCTGAAGAGATGTGATTTTTTTTAAAGATTATTTACATAGAATGTAATAAATGTAAATTTAATGAATATATACGAAATCCATAAAATAATTATGATATTAACGACATATCTATAAGTTTTAAAAGATAATATATCATTTTATTTCTTTCATTTTCACTCACATAAATACGATAACATTGTTGATATACGTGTGGAATAACGCATTCACAATTCTACGTGTCTCTATTTTTAAAACCACACCACATGGATGACATATATATATAATAAAATAATATATTACATTTAATATTATTATAATTATATAATTATATAATATTACTGACCAACTTTCCATAATTATTACTAAAAAAAGGAAACGTTACTCATTTGTATGTACAACCTACATTATCCTTGATCGTAAGATACGTAATTTCTAAAAAATATTTTTCTAGAATTATTTTTAAAGTATAATTTATACTTAAATGTGATATTTAATTCATTATTATTATTATTTAGACTATTCAACTATATAATATATATAAAAAATTTGAATCTTTCATGAAAAGCTACAAATGAAAAAAATAAATTAACTGTTGAAATAAATAAAATAATGAGCGTTTATTAACGAACGAATGATAAGTTTTTATAAAATGATAATATATTATATAATAAAACATAATATAGTTATGTTTTATGATAATTGCATTTTTAATACCAATATATAGGAGATTAAATCCATTAAAACCAAATGGAAGCGTGAGGTAAGGGTCTTCATGTAAATTTCCCATCATTGAGGAAAATTATAATGTTATGCACCTAATTTCAAGTGAATGATGTATATACTTCAACTTTTACATGTAATATAATTATTAATTATTAATTAATTTTATTTTGAGTGTAATTTCTTTTATATAATCAAAGGGTAATTGACTTAAAAATTACTGAGTAGTAATGAATTTCATAACTCGGTTTCTTTTTATTGGGTTATATTAATTTTTCACCATTTTAGATATTCTATAATTATGTTTGAAATGAATTTTTATTATATTATTTTTTATTTTGACATTTGTTATGTGGGTTTACATTTTATATGCTTAATACGTTCATTTATAAATAATTAGTTGAACGTATTGATCATTAAAAGGGTTTATTTAACAATCACATTTTTATAGAGATAGTTTATTCCTAAATTTCTGTTGAAAGAAATTATTTTAATATTTTTTAATAAAACAATTTCATTTTATATTACATTGGTTATTTTGGATATCCTCATGTAATATTATAATTTTTATTCTCTTTGGAATTTAAAAATAGTTTCAAAATGATTTCATGAAATATATTTTTATTCCAGTCTTTAGTAGGAAATAAATTTTCTTCCAAAATCATGTTTTCCAAATACGTATTCAAAAATGTTTTTAAACTTCTTAAAATGTTATATTAAATAATTTTTTACCAATTTGGACTCTAAAAAAATTCAAAGGAAACATTATTTCATTTTCAAAATAAGGCATATTTGGGTTTTACTGAAAATTTGAAAGGAATATTTATCTGAATAAACTTGATATTTATAGAATTTTTACTTTAATGACCAATAAATAATCTCTATATTACTTTATACGATTCAAACATTATTTTCAAATAAAATTATTTAATTTTATTTCAACTTCTAGATTTTAATGGTGATATTCAGTATCAGAAGGATATTTTCCTCATGAATTTTAAGGACATATTTATTGAATTCCTATTCATAAATGATAACAACCCTTTGTTTTTCATAAAAACTAATAGGGATATATTGTTTCAATACCATATTAATTAATTATATGGATGGTCTGTGATAATTTTGATAAAGTAATGTGTTCAAATTCATTTCATTGATTAATTTTTGTCGTCAACAGTTTTCCCATGAGTTATTAACTTTCTTATGGATATTAAATTTCCACAAAATATACATATTATTTATAATGTAATTGTTTATTACATAAACCATATATCATTTTTACATAAAACTCTCTACGTGTAATGTTATTTTATTTAATTTTGGAAAATTTTAATAAATCCATATTATTTACTAAATATTGATATTTGATGATAGGGCACATTGTTCATCAATTACATATATTATTCAATATATGATGAATGCTCTGTAAATGCATTCATTGGTGGCCCTAAAATAGTTTTTCCTCTTGATTAATTGGTAGTCTTGATTGGTGAATCGTTAAGATATAATTAAACTGGTTTCTTTATGTTGTTTTAAAACGCCTTGGGAAAGGGCTTACCATTGAGGTTTCTTGATTCCAGAGATCATGAAGTCTGATAATTAATCATTTCATTCATTAAGAATAATGTTATTATTATCCAAGATATTTTCAAAACGATATTTTATCTAGATGAATTTATTCCTTATTTTTTTGGTTAAATGGATTTAGTTTTTAGTTATATACCTATCCATAATGATTATTCCTTATCTTTTCATAATATTCAAGTTGTATAAATGGATTTTATATACATTTATTTAACTTTACTAGTTAGTTATGATTATTGATTCATGATAAATTTTGTTTTACATAAAACATTCTAATCATTTTTTCTCACCATTATTTTTTTCTATTATGAGGAATTCATGAAGTATATTATGATTCATATTCGAGAATTTTTTAGAGGTAATAATGTTATTTTAAAAAAATTTATGTTTTAATTTGGGCGTTCAAATGTAATATGGGTAACATGTATTTATCTCATATACTAAGACTTATGAACTATTTATTCCTTCAAAAAAATTTTCTTTGTATCTTATTACAATGTAATTATATAGTCACGAGCTTCACTCTACTGGAGTCGTGGTCTCGAGAGTTCCCAATAAATATAAGCATTTTCACCATTCATAAAATAATTCATCTTATCAAAACATAATAAAAAAAGTCACTTTAAGATAATATTTACATTTTTCTGGAGAAAATTAATTTTATTTTCGAAAATATATTTTAAAAAATTATAAAATAACTTATTTAATATAATTTTGTAAAACATGATGAATATTCTCTCTAAAAGTATAGTTTTAAGCATAAAACCTGATTTATTACTATCGCATTCTTGGAAAAAATATATATTATATTAATGATAAAACATGTAAAATAATATATAATATATAAATTTAGTTAAAATAAGTTACCATTATTGAATAATTTAATTTAACTTGATCAATGTAGGTTGCATGCATAAAAAAACTTATTCAAAAGAAAAAAAATATATTTTTTTAAATTTAAAATGATTAATATTTCCATTTATAATAAATTTATTAACTATTAATTTAGTTATACATGTGTAAACCATGTAGTTTTCAAAATTTCTTTTTTCCTATTCAAACCTTCCAATTTAAAAACTACCACATTAAATAATAATAATTAAATAGTATATTGCAGTTCATTTAAACTCGATGTTGCAAGACACACAATCCATAGAAGGTAGAAAACATATTTTAAATATTGAAGTATAAATTTCTTATAATTAAAATATATTAAAATTAAATCAATTATTGTAACCACGTTTGAATTATGGTTATGCGAAACGAATCGTATCACTATGAGGCGGATGTAATTCACAGATATGCATAACAGATACTTTTATTTCCCTATTAATAGAGAGTGTGTGGAAAATGGTTGATCTAACAGCATAATTAAATCTATGTATAATTATTATACATGTTTAATAATTTTTTAAGGATACAATATGATTATATCATTATTACGATGAAATAAAATTCAAATATATTGGTTATGATTTTTACCTCTTCTTTGAGATTACTCTTTTGGCATAATACATAATCCTTGAAGGATATGTATTCAGAGAATATAAAAAGATATGTAATGGTCGTAATGATTACATGAAGTATCTATTTTATGGAATGGAATTTATTTAGGACTCAAATTTTATGAATAACATAGAAGGATATGTTCCCTCTTATAAGTGAAGGGAGATACAAACATGGAATTTCATAAAATATATCAATTATAGATTGGAGAATTCATGTAAAAGTAGATCCAAATTTCATATTCTAAAATTTTATGATACTTTAGGGTTGAAATATATTAAATAAATAATAATTACAAAAGTTTTGGTCTCAACCATACACTTATATCTTGGTTTAACCCCTAGAAAACTCATGTTAACCTTAACTATGGTAATAAAAATTTACTATTTATATTATTCACTTGGGAAAACAATTAGATTGAACCTATTATATTATATTGGTTATTTTAATTCAAAAGTTTTTATTTATCTTATCATATTATATTTATTTAAATGGAAAATTTTAATATTAAATAAGTGCATAACCCACATCGAAAGCCCAATTTTGAAAAATGAATCTCCAAGCATTAACCATAATTTACATACATTATATTCCATATAAAAACCATATAATGAATGGTAAATTATATAATTGATTATATAATCCTTTAATCTCCTTTAAATCATTAATAAATTTAAAATAATTAAATTTATTGAAATAAGAAAATGTTCGGCGAAGAAAGATAGTTTATAGAAAAATGTGTTTTCAACACATAACAAACTAAATTATAATGATCGGTTTTTTATAGTTAATTAGATTATTTATAATTAAAGGATAATTATACTTGTTTTATACAAAGTTAAAAAAATATTAGGCGTGTTTATTTAATATAAATGAACATTTTTATAAAAAATGGTCTTTTCACTATTCACTAAAAAATATATATTTTATGAAAAACCTAAGAATTTACCCTATGATAATATTGAATTGATGGATTGAAAAATTATATTAATTTCACAAACAATAAGATAAAAAAATTATATAAATTATTCATTATTTCAATTCATGAAAAATTTAATAAAAACTATTTTTTAAAATAACATATTTTTTATATTTGAAATTATTTTACAATTAATTGAGTACTTATTTAACATAAATTAATCAATATTTTTTCATTATTAAAAACAATTATATATATTTTTCAGAATGTGTTTATTAGTACTCATACTAAAAAATTCAATGACAAGCTAATAAGGGTCTATTGTATTATAGTTAATATTGGCTAGAGGTTGGACATAATGAAAGCTACTAAACACTTGTATTTTATTTTAGGAAAATATATAATAAATTCATAGTGTTACATTCTCCCATACCCCATCACTTAAAATATTTTTTCCCTCAGAAATTTTATCTTTATAATTAATGGTTCAATATTTGAAATTATATTTTTTAAAACATTAATTTAATAAAGGGAAAATAAAACATCCTTTGAAAAGAGGAAGTGTGAAACATTAAGGCTTCCCTATATAGCACATAATTTTGTTCATGGATTAGGATAAAATTTTTGGGAAGTAAAAATAGGATCATAGAGCTTAAATATAACTTCTAAATAATATTAGTAAGTTAAAGAGTACATGGTCTTGAAAAATTTAATGACCACAAAACCATAAATCATTGAGGGGTGAGAATTGACAATAATTCCATAGACATAGTTATAAAAAGGAAAATATTTTCATTTTCCGAATAATTTTGATGTAAATTGAAGATTTATTTTACCATATATCTTGATAGATTAAAATTACAATATTTAATGAAATCTATGTAGTTAATTTAATAACTTAGTTGTGTGTTTCAATTTTTTTCAACCTACTTTCATCCATATTCTAATGAAGAATAAATAATATGATTTTTTCAGGACTAAATCACTAAATTTACTTTTTAACACATCAATAAAAGAATAAAAATTCATTCAATTTTCAATGAAATATTAACCAAAATTAAAATGGTTAGGGTGTGTAATCAAATATGAATAAATCTCCGTACAATGAAATAATATCTTAATCATTACATCCTAAAAAATGACACCCACGAATAAAAATAAATCATTAATTGAAAAGATAAACATAATACTATTATAAAATATTTATGTGCTAATTTGCAACACAAAAATCTAGAAAACAGTTTACAAATTTTCCAAAATCAAGTTAACTTTATTCCCCAAACAACATAAAGTATCACTTAATTTATAAACAAAATATGTGACTACTTTGATCCTATATTCTCGTCAAACATGATAATAACTTGAATCACTATAAAACCTCAATGAAATAATATATAGTACTAAAATATAATACTATCATTTTTACTCAAATAATATCACTGGTTTTCTAATATATTCCATTAATTGATAATTTTAATTTACTTCATTAAATTTAACATAATTTTTTTTTTCATATACTCACTAATCAATATCAAGTTCAAGATTAATATATAGTAATCTTTATCAAAATGGACCACCTATTTATCCCAAATAAACATTATTATCCCAACCCCCGATATATATTAAGTTTTATCTACCGCTCAATTACGAGTTTTCAAAAAATATCCTCTTACCATTAAATCACTTTTCTGGGTTCTTATTACCAAATAAAATATTATTACAGCCCATTAAAATCAACTATTTTTTAATAATCCTTATATTTTTTATTATTCGAATTGCAAAAAACCTATTAATAAAACAATATTACAATATAATTATCCTACCCCAACAAATAAACACATCTATTATTACACTTCAATTATTCCTATTTAAATATTGGCATAATTAATTTATTTCCCTGGTCTAGGATTTAGGCACCAGATTATGAAATTGGATGAGATAAATCCCAATTTCACGACACATATGACATGGTAGTATAAATGGTACTTTACGATGTATTTTATTTACATCTATTTAACTCGTTATTTTCCCAATAAATTACATTATTTTTTCCTTATATTCCACACATAAAAAATCTTCACATTCAATTGAGAAATTTCCCAGGGTATTTCATTCCACATTCCAAAAATTTTGGAAGCTAAATCTACTTTCTTAAATGATCATCATGGAACTCCAATTTTCATCACTTGTTTGATTTATTCAGAAACTATTAATTATTTTGGTTTTTAAGCCAATAATGAGATATATGATTAGATATAACCATAAGATTTCACATTCCATGTCTTATTTAATTTTGTTTCTTATGCGAAAATCCATTGCATCATCTATCAAATTCCTAATTAAAATGATTCTTTATGGATCCAACCAACCTAAAATGTATTAAAAATAGTAATAGGTTGTAATATAATCCTGAAAAAAATATTTATATGATATTTTATTCATGAAAATTTTTATTAAATCATTGAAACATTATTTTTAGGTCATCAGTGGTCATTATGTATCCAAATCATTTATAACAATTCATAAAAACAGGTGAGTTAATCAAATAATAGCCCCCAGGACTGTCAAACTATGTGATCGGTAAGGGGCCCTTCACATTGCAAAAACATGGTGGTAGAGATATAATAGACCAATATTTTCAATTTTATTACACATAAAATCATATACACTTAATGAGAAGTATACTAAATGTCCACATTTAGTATCTATAATGAGAAGTATTATCTCGAGGAAACCACACTCTTTTCATTATCATAACATAGAATGTTCTGTTATTTATTGGATAATCCTAAAAAGGTTACTAATGTTTACTCATCATAGTTTCCATAGGTTACCGAGCCTTGCACCGAGACCAACTGTAGAAACCCTAAACTTTATATCCATAAATAATACATCTTATTTTTGGAATATTCATTAAAAATAAATCATATCGATTATAGATCAACAAAGGATTAGTTAATTTTTAAAAATGGTTACATAAAAAATTGGTATATATATTTTATTTACTATTTCCCATTATTCTCTTCACACCTAGATCCAATCATAGACATTTCATCCTTAAAATAATTCTTTACAACATGTTGACAGGGAAACATAATAAAGGGTGAGTTTAGTTGATTTGTAAGGGTAAACATATGATATATAAATAAATGATCCTAAGTGTGAATAATATAAGAATAATAGTATGATAATATTATCAAATCATACAATAATCATTCCTAGTAACTAAAATATATTTAAACAAGAATAATGACACATAGTTTTTTCAATACAAACGAATTTGTAATAAGTGAGAAAAATCACCAATAATATATCCTGATCGGTGAGAATATATCATATGTAAAAGATATAAGTTATTTTCGTACACATAAGAATTGAAAATAATTTACTTAGTTAAGGAGCACTACTAAGACTATACTTATGAATTAGGTTTAATCGCCATTCCATCATTCCTTAATCACAGTTCACTCCTAATACTATCTTATTGGACACAGTCCCATAGTGAACATGGTTTAGTCCTCATTCCAGTCGTTATATCTCATAAAATATCCATATTTACCCAATTCACTAGAAGCCTATAATTGAACTCTCAATTATTAGATATAACATAACAACTCATCCTTAAATTATATCATAACCACCCATCCTTTTATTATAACAGATAAACCAATTATAGAAACATAGTCCATTCAAATTTATACCACAAGAGAATGAAACAATTTATCCTTAATAAAATCATTACCCGTGGAAAGGAAACATGTATCATAAACATTCCATTATCATAAACATAAAGCATCTAGATAAAAAATGAATTTCGTAACATTGGATCATATCCCATTAAAATATAAGAAAAATAAAAGGATGTTGTTATAATTAAAAATAACATTAACATATATCATGATCAATTTTTATGAAAAGTACCCTTTTCATTTTAAAGTACATTTTTTAGAATCTCAAAATTACCAAAAATACCAAGGGAAATATATATTTGAAATGAGACAAGGAATATTAAAAATCAATATTTGAAAAAATATTAGTCATGATATCATGGAAAGTTATTCTTGTGGTGTACACAATAAAATTCTATTCAAATTTTTAGTTAACACAAAAGTAACTCATTTGAAAAATGAAAATAATTTTCCTTATGAAAAATATTATATAATGTAAAAAATGGGTAAAATTGACATAAATGGTGAAATATTAATATTTTATAACTAAACACTTTTTTTTATATCAAACAGATACAGCAAAACAATCTTAAATGAACAAAAAAATAGTGTTATTTAAATGTGTCTATTATAAGGTAGACATTAAATTGGAAGGTATAAATATGATTTACTAATATATGAAATTAATATAATTTTTAATTATTATAGATATATTGAAAAAAAATTATATGATAATCCCTTAATTTTTAATAGTCATTTTACTCTATGGAACATGTTTTTGAAATTATTTTTATTTATTTTTATGTACAAATATTAAAAATAATTTCCTGAAATTTAATATTTTTTTGACAATATGATCTTCATTTTTAAATAATCAAATCAAAATTGGCGTATGGTGAGAATTTTATAATTTTCTGTAAAGTTTTATTTTCTAATAAATAGTAAAAAATATATTTTATTAATAAATATATCTTTCAATGACTTAAAAAGATGGATTTAAATTTTATATTTCATTTAAAATTTTATTAGGTCCTTTTAAATTTTAAAAATTGAATTATGTATTTTTAAATGTGTTTTATACTTGAAATTATCATCAAACGTTTTATATTTCCAAAATGGAATTTTTTTTAAAACTTTTTTTCATCACATTTTTGAATTTTAAATTTAAATTAAATTATGAATCTTATGTATATTTAATTTTTAAAAATATTTTACATATTTGGACACTGTGGGTAAAAATGTAGTAAATAGTTTCTTTTTTTTGTTTAGTGTGTATAGTAAACTCAGTATCTGTTTTACCACAGTAAATCGTAAATTTGGTAATTTAGGTTAAAAATACAATGATAAGAACCATAAAATGATTCAAAACTGACCTAAATCAAATGTTATGATTATATATCCCCCATAATAATCCATGGGTCAAATATATGACATTTTCTGTGGCATTTTAATAACATTATCCCTAGTATTTTATTTACAAAATTTTTAAACTTGTCAGACTCTTGTTTTTAAAATGTGAAATATTATTAATATGGTGTTATCCAGAAGATATTTTCGATAATAAATAGTATTTTTAAAGATAAAATATTTTTATTCGTGAGGTGATTTTTTTTAAAATTTTAATGAATAAATTATTACATAAATGTCTTTCACAATGCTAATGTAGTAATTATTTAATTAACGGAACAAATCATTCCAACGATATTAAAAATATTAAATGAATTATAATTTTAGATTTTTAAAATGTTCTACAAATTTTATAGATGAAAATGACATGAATGGAATAAATTAATTTTATTTTGAATTTATATAGTTTTCTTGATGTTACTAAATTCAAAGTAACAAATAATGTCAAAATTGATAACAGTGATAATTTAGGAAAATAGTATTTTTTTTCAAAATAATGAAAAAATTAATTAATAAAAATGGGATTATTTATTATCTAAAAGTTACCCAATTGTGCATTTATCGGATATTTGGATAAATTAGTCTCTAGAATAGTCTTATTATATTTTATTATTTTGAGAAACTCTAAAACTTCCCCTTAACTTAATTATAATAGGTAACCATTTACATCATTTATATACACCAATTTCAGCCATATAGCTCAACCATGAACTAAAAAAATACAATTCTCAACATTGTTATTCTTGTTATGTATGTTTTTTCTATAGAGACCCAAATATTGAAATACATGGATGTTATATTACATTTTCAGAATAATTAATACATAACAAAAATAGACACCCAAGGACTGTAACAATTTAGTTTCTTTGGAAACTCGGAACAAAATCTTCTAATCATGATGAAAGATCTTCAACATCTCCAATAAAAATCTCCCCCTTTTTTTTCTTACCTGAAACCTTTATTTATATCCTTCCGAAAAGAAAATTTAAAAAGGTTGAGTTCAAATGATCAGTAAGGGAAAACATGGAGAACATAAAACAACTCATAAACATTTGAACTTAAAAACATTAACATAAAATATCAAAATCATGGGTAATGACATAAATCGTGGCAGTACATAAGGCATAGATCAGAAAAGAACATTAATCATTATAAAATATCATGGGAATAAAACATGTAATTGGGGAAAACCATTAATCACATGATATTATTTCCATATTATCCAAGGCATTTCTTCCAAGACCATCATAGTGGACAAAGTCCATTACTAAACTAGGTTTACCAGCCGTTCCAGCCCTGTATTACTAAACTAGATTTTACTTTCTGTTCCAGCCATGTTTTTCTCATGAGATATAAATCTTTACCCAATGCATTGGAGTGAGATATAGGTCCCACACATCTCATATTGATATCATTATAAGGTGTTCTACAAAACAATCATAAATCATTCATCATAACCCGATAAATAAAATGGGTTTTATAAACATCATCCCTTCATAACATAATCGATATAAAACAAATGGATATAATTTCAACATACGAAAAATAAATCCATGTAAATAATAGATACATATACTTGAAACATAAACATACTAAATAATGTCATCTTACATGGAAATTTTTTTTGATAAAACACATGAAATGAATTTTTGAGGAAAATATCATTTCTTCTTCAAAATCATTTTCATTTCAAAAAATTCCAAGAAATATTAAAATAAAGGATTTTCTTTAAAATAATCATGAAAACTTATATAGGAAGATTCATGAAAATAAGGTGTTATGAAATCGTAAAAAACCTTTCATGTCGTTTAAGTAAAAGAAAAAATTCTTCTTGTACTTTTGCCGAAAAAGCCAAAAAGTACCTCATATGATAAAGAAAGAAAGATTCCTTCCATACCTTGCGGTAAAAGTCATAAAAGGGTAAAAATGAATTTAAACATACATGGAATAATATTAAACATTTTATGAAATCATTTTGAGAAAACATGGACATGGATGCTAAACATAACCCCAATAAATACTTATGAATAAACAATCTCAGATAAGAAGAAGATCGGAATAAATATCCCTTGCAATTTATGATTGGTTAAATCATAAATTTCATAAATAAAATTTCATTCAAATTTAAATATCATACACTTCATAATAAAAATCATAAAACATTCCGGGGATGCATAAACACCAGACAAAAGAAATAGATGGTGATTAAGGCATATGTCTCACAAAAATAAAAGTGAGAGAAAATAATCCCTTACCATATGTCCAATTTCATCCATATTTGTCCAAGACTCTAGTATAGTGTGTTTAAACATATTATTAACTTGTATCAAAACCATAATGATATTTATGATATCATATATGATTCACTTACGAGTTTATATTACCCATTCATTTGTCAATTCCATGTTAATGCAAGGTTTTGGGTAAAATTGATTCATTCATCGTACGTGTTTTGACGTGAAATTATTCATCTGATTACATATATCATGATTTCATACTTCCAGAATGTAAAAAATGATTTATATATAATATATATTCTGAATATACATATATATATAATAGATCGATATATGGAATGAAATACATTGTCCATGGAGACGGTAGGTCGTACGCACGCATGAACATTGTTTTCGTTTCATTATAAAATTGAATGGAAGTAAGTAAATAACATATAAATAAATCCAGTATAAATATTTTGTCATATATTTCATGAGTATTTGTTATATATACTTTATAATCATTCTGGAATGGTTAACATGGAAAATGAATCTTATCGCCTCGTTGAGACGGTAATCCGTACGTACGCACGAGCGATGATATCATTCCCATAATAATTGAATGGAATTGAAGAGGATGATACAATATATCATAATTAGAATCATGATATAATAATCATATATAGTTATTATCTCCACCATTATACCCATCCATGTATTGTGGTGGTGGAAAAACAGATTACACCGGAGCGTGGTGACGGTAAACTGTACGTACGCACGCACGGTGATTTCATATTTCCTAGGATGTACCGAAGGTGAAATAGGGTTGTTTCATATTTATAATAACATATCCGTATATTAGTTATTCTTATGATATTACTTTATAATTGAACAACTAAATAAGAGGAGGTAGAAGAATAAATAAATTTGAATGAATCGGTAATGGACAGGGTTTTTCTGAGCGTTATGTCTCAAAATGTTGTGAAGAGGAGAGGGAGGAGGTTCCATTTTAGAAAAGAGGAGAAGGGAACTTTTGGAAACCTCCAATATATTAATTTACTATAAATGAAAACCCCACCTAAAAACCTCCAAAATGACTCAAATTCGAATATGAGATGATATAGGGTTTTAATATTATCAACCAATAAAATTTTGAAATTTTGGGAATTTATTTTAAACCTTATCATTTCGTTTTATCCTTATTTAATCTATTTAATTTTATTTTAGTTAATAAGATTATACATTCTAAATTGTTATAAATACATACTTATGTGTTGTTAATGTTCCATAATTGGATACTTTATGACATTTTAGACCATATATATTTCAATTTATAATTTTTAAATATATTTGTGGATTTTAAACAATTTAATAATATGACATGTTTATAAAATAACAATAGTGTCAATTTTGACTCTATTCATTTATTAGAATTTAAATAAAATCCAAAACGGGGATATATTTGAACCAAAATATTTAATAGATTCATAATATGTATTATGTATCTAGAAAAATAATGTATCACATTAAATAGTTCACATAATATTTATTTTAATATTCTTAATACAATTTATTTGTTATTTGGATCAATAAAATAATTTCTACATCACTATTGTGTCACCATTAATGATAATTATATAATACATAAAAATTCTATATAAATTTCCAATATGTAGATACATTTATTATATTTCTCATGATTATTTATATTCGATTTTTTATGATGTGTATCTCTAAATTAAAATTATTACACTTCTAAGATATAAGAGAGTGACATGTTGTCACTTTCTTTGGTTTTAATAATACTCACAACATTTTCATGGTCAAATGTCCAAAACATTAATCTATTCCCACCCTTAAATGATATGGGTTGACTTTTATTCATCCAATAGAACTTTGGGTGGTGTTAGGGTAATTTTATAATCTAATTTTTACCCTTAATTACCTGATTTACCTTTAACTATAGTAAATAATATTTACCGTAGTTACTATTCATAATTTCTAAAAATAAAAATTAGCCTATTAAAATAATTTGGACCCTACAAATTCCAAATAATAAATCCATTTTTAAAAATTCCAAACACATAAGTTGTAGTATTTTATTTAAAATTAATCCCACTGTTGAGAAAATGAGTTTTAAACGTTAAAACATTGCAAAGGATTGAAATGTTTTTACCTATGAATTCAATGTAAAAATAATGATAATGACCTACATTATATTAATATTTAAAAATATATTCTATTTATAATTTAAAACCATTAAATACTATAATTTAACAATATAAATAATAATTATGAAAAAAGTTGTTTTTAATTAAAATTTAGTGTATTTTTACTATTCATCAAAATATGAAAGTTAAAAGAAAAATATTAAACAATTATCCAAAGTAAATTTTTATATAATTATTGCAATGAATAAATTCATTTTGTCAAATTGAACTCATAAACGTGTCAATAACTTAGATTTAAAGTGGGTGTTTCATCAAAAGGCGACAAAAATGCATTTTTCGATAAATTTAATGTGTTCTCATACCATGTTACGGATAATGTGTAGAATTAATGATAATGTAATAGAATTAAAAATTTGGTTAATAATATTGATAATGGCTAGTTAATAATAATTTTATAACAATATATCATTGCTTAGTAAAACTTGGTATTACTTACAACACATGCTATTTAGGAAGGTCGCTCTTGCGTGCAACACAAGAAATGAATTGTGTTTGCGTATACTACAAGATAATACATTGTTGCATATATCACAAGCTAATATGGGTGAAACATACAACACAATACATCAAAGAAAATAAAAATAGTATTTCTCATAAAATCTCTTCGTGTTACATTCCGCCCCCTTAAAATGAATTTCACCCTCGAAATTCGTTGGGGTTATAAATGGTTTACTACATGAATGTTTCTTTCATAGAAACCCATATCCGGAAAAGGAATACCAAAGAATAATTTTTAAAACTAAATTATGAAACAAAAAGTTACCCAAATTAACTTATCACTGGGTTTCCACATAGGAGAACATGGGTGATAATATGGATATGGAAGAGAAATATAACAATCATGTTCTGATAGAGAGTTGTAGAGAACATGGCTACAGAAATGAAAAAAAGTCAGAAATCCATAAATTTGTGATGATCTAAGGTACCATCCAATTCATCGGATATAAGGGTACAAAGAAAACATTTTTGGTTTTCATGATCATTTTAAAAAAGTTGAAGAATTTTTTCATAAGAATAGATAATTATTTGATTTCAGTGTAATATCCTCGTTGGTCATTCCATGAACAATTTCCACTTCATCTCTTATTTGAACAAATGAAGTTGAATTTGTCATTATTGAAGTATTAGTAGATGATGTGATAGAATGATAGGTCATTCCATCTGTCTCTATCACAAAAAATGTTAGCACAAGATAATAAATATACATAAGTCTATCTATAGTGAGGTTAATCATATATAGTTCCAAAAACTGGACTTATACTTCATATATCATACCACTTAATATAAATAAAACTAATTTACACTAAACAGGGACTTCTTGTAGGCCAGTGGTAGGAGATATAGGCCTTTCGCACTTTGGATGTGGGTTTCATTCCTACATCCTTGTCCGACGCGATGGGTTGTCATCCATCCTACAGGTTGTCCTTTTTTGAAAACTACACCATTACAAAATTCCCGAAATAATATCGAAAAAAAATTTATAGACATAAATAACACTAACTAATATCCAAATTAATCCATTTCATCCTTTAGGCTTATCCAAAATAATTCTGTCCAAACTCGCAGTATAAAGAAAATGATTACTAGAAAGGTCATATAAAAAGAATGTGAATATCATCATTTATCCCGCATATATCATAACATATATCTTGTTGGTCACATTTAAAACATATGAATACCTTAATCATGTATCCTTGGAACATGAATTACCATAGAACCTCAGTGAAAACAAAAATAATGTCAAAAGTTAACTCTTTCTAGATACCAAAATCCCAAAAATTCTATATAATGAAATCATGATATCACTTTTTCCTTATATTAGTCATGAGCTCATTAATACTATCAAACATGTTATTTTCTCTATATCCCTTCATTATGCACAAATCATCTTCTTTCCGAAAATATCTAAATAACCTTTCATGGTTTCCAGTACTATTAAACAAATAATTTCAAATACTTTAGGAAAAAAAATAGTGTAATAATCTTCAGAAGTTTCGTTATTCTATTGTACCATTAAATTACCTATACAACATAACTCTTGATTAACATACAGTCATTCCAATACCTACTTAAAATATTGACCGAGCTTCATTATTTTATTCCTCATCACATCTTTCATCTCATATATCATTTTTAGTCTCTTTATCATCAACAACATAAATAATACTCATATGACCATGTTGATTCTCTTCATGAGATTTTCCCTTAGGGAATTGGTTTGAATAATGCCTGTACATTCCACATTTAAAACATTTAACCATTGTCGATGTCTTAGAAATACCATTATCCTTGACTGCGGTGTTAATTGAACCTTTTCTTTTTCAATTACTGGCTTTTTGTACTTCTTTTCCACACTAAAAGAATCTTCTAGTTCTTTTGAAACATTCTCCCTGATGCCTCTTACCACATGATTTACATGATGTAAATTGAACTTTCTTTCCTCTATTATCATCAGGAAACTCTATATTTCTTTTATTAGAAGAGTCATGAAACATACCAATGTTGAGATTATTGATAATATTATGAGATTCCTGATTAGGAATATTAACGATTTTTAGACTTCAAAATCCCATTTCATTTGGTTTCTAAATTATAATGTCATTCTATTGTCCATCATATCCTCCATTATCATGAATCTTCTTGTTTCCAGCCATTTTCTAAAACCCAAAAAGAAGAGTGTGAGAGGAAAAAATCATACTAGGAAAACAACATAATCAAGGGGGAGTACGTTCAATATCTATCATCTTAGGTTTAATACTAGGTTATTCATGATCATTATCATGATTCTTGGACTGTAATCTGTACTTATACAAAAAATTATTGACATCCCTAGAAATACCATAGAAATTTCTCTAGTGATCTCACTAAAGATTTAACATCCTAGATTCCAAAGGTTAACTAAACCTTTCATCTGATAAAAACTATTTAGTCCCAAAGCTTGACATACATGGACATTACTTTACTTTTACAGGATACTTAATACATAACAAATAGAGACACCCAAGTACTGTAATATTTTAGTGTCTTTGGAAACTCGGAACAAAATCTTCTAATAATGGTCAAAGATGTTCGACATCTCCCATAAAATTATTCCCCTTTTGTTTTCATAGCTAAAACCTTTTTTATATCTAGGGGAAAAGAAAATATAAAAATGGTGAGCTCAAATGCTCAGTAAGGGAAAATGTGGAGAACATAAAACAACCCATAAACATTTGAACGTTAAAACAAGAACATAAAACATCAAAATCATGAGTAATGACATATATATTGGCAGTACATAAGGCATCGATCAAAAAGGAACATTAATCATGATAAAATATCATGTGAATAAAACATGTAATTGTGGAAACCCATTAACCACATGATAAGATTTCCATAGTAGCCAAGGCATTGCTTCCAAGACCATTATAGTGGACAAAGTCCATTACTGAACCATGTTTACTAGCCGTTCCAGAACTGTATTACTAAACCAGATTTTACTTGTCATTCTAGCCATGTTTATGTAATGAGATATAAATCTTTACCCAATGCATTGGAAGGAGATATTGTTCCCACCAATATCATATGGAAATAATTCTTACGTGTGCCTCAAAAAAATCATAAATTATTCATCATAACCCAATATATAAAATGGGTTTCATAATCATCATCACTTCATAACATAATCCATATAAAACAAATGGATATCATTTCATCATAAGAATAATCAAACCATGTAAATAATATAACGATATACATGAAATATATACAAACTAAATAATGTCATCCTTGATGGAATATTGTTTTTATTAAACACTAGAAATGAATTCCTGAGGAAAATATACTTTATTTAGAAAATAATTTTCTTTTCAAGAAATGCCATGCAATTTTAAATAAAAAGGATTTTGTTGAATATAATCGTGAAATCTTGTAGAAGAAGCTTCTTGAAAATTAGGTGTTATGAAAACGTAAAAATTTGTTAATGCCGTATAAGTTAAAGAAAACATTCTTCTTATACTTTTTCCAGAAAAGACAAAAAGTACCTTGTATGATAAACAAAAGATAGATTACTTCCATTCCATGTGGTAAAAGTCATAAAAGGGTAAAAATGAATTTAAACAAACAGGTAAGAGTAGTAAACATTTTGTGAAAACATTTTGACAAAACATGGACATTGATGATTAACATAACCCCAGTAAATACTTACGAATAAACAATCTTTGATAATAATGAGATTGGAATAATTATCTCTTACCATTTATGATCAGTGAAATCATACATGTCATAAATAAAATTAAAAGTATATTTAAATATCATATAATTTATAATAAAAATCATAAAACGTTCATGGGAAGCATAAACACCACACAAAAGAAATAGATGGTGATTAAGGCATATGTCTCGCAGAAATAAAAGTGAGATGAAATAATCCGTTACCTTATGTCCTATTTCCTCCATATGTGTCTAATAATCTTGTATAGTGGGTTTAAACATATTATTTAATTTTATCATAACCATTATAATATTTATGATATCATATATGATTCACTTATGAGTTTATATTACCAGTTAATTTGTCAATTCTATGTTAAAGCAGTGTTTTCGGTAAAATTGTTTCATTCAACGTACGTTTTTGGGCTTGTAATTATTAATATGATTACTTAGATTATTATTACTTACTTATATAATGTAAAAAATGATTTATATATAATATATATTCAGAATATACATATACATATATATATATATATATAATAGATTGATAAATGGAATGAAATACACCGTTCATCGAGACTGTAGGCCATATGTACGCATGAACGCTGTTTTCGTTTCCTTATTAAATTGAGTTGAAGTAAGTAAATAAAATATACAGAAATCCAGTATCGTTATTATTTCATATATTTCATGATTATTTATTTTATATTCTTTATAATCATTCTAGAATGGATAACATGGAGAATGAATCTCATCGCGTCCTGGAGACAGTAATCCATACGTACGCACGAGCAATGATATCATTCCCATAATTATTGAATGGAATTGGAGTGAAAGATATAATATCTAAAATTAGAATCATGTTATAATAATCATATATAGTTATTATCTACACCATTATATCCATCCATGTAAGGTTGTGGTGTAAAACAGATTACTCTACTGCGTGGAGACGGTAAGTCGTACGTATGCACGCGTGGTGATTTCATTTCTCATGTGATGGATAAAAGGTGAAATAGGGTTGTTTCATATTTATAATATCATATTAGTATATTATTTATACTTATGTTATTACTTTATAATGAAACAACTAAATAATAGGATGTAGAAGAAGAAATAAATTTGAAAGTATCTGTAAATGAATTTACCTCTTCTTCGACGCGCGTCTTCTAAACCTCATCTTAGGGAACTAAAGTTGGTATTTGAAGAATATTAGGACCACTAGTATGTTTATAGAGAAGTTTAAAAGATATATTTATAGGGTTTGGCTGATCTTTAAGGCTCAAAATTGTGTCAAGATGAGAGGGAGGAGGTTCCCTTTTATAAGAGACGAGAGGGGAACTTTTGGAAACCTCCAACATATTATTTTACAATAAACTCAAACCCCACCTAAAAACCTCCTAAATGACTCAACATCGAAGGTGAAATGATATAGGGTTGTAATCGCAACAAAAAATAGAACTTGGACATGTTGGGAATTTATTTTAAAACTAATCATTTTTTTATCCTTATTTAATCTATTTAATTTTATTCGTGGTATAAGATTATAAATTATACATTGTTATAAATACATACTTATGTATTGTGAATTGAAAATAATGGGATAATTTATGACATTATTTAACTTTTAAATTTCAATTTATAATTTATTAATTTTTTGTGATTTTTAAACAATTTAATAATATGTTATTTTTAAAAAATAACAATAGTGTCAACTTTGACACTATTTATTTATTTGAATTTAAATAAAATCCACACAAAGGATATATTCAAAAAAAATATTTAATAGATTAATAACATGTCCTATGTATCTATAAAATCCATGGAGCATATTAAATAAATCATATAATGTTTATTTTAATATTTTTAAAACTATTTATTTTATATTTCAATCAATAAAATAATTTCTACATTACTATTGTGTCACCATTATTGATAATTATTTAATATCTAAAAATTACAAATAAATTAAAATGAAATAGATAATTTTATTATCTTTTTGTGGAATATTTATGTTCTATGTTTTATGAATTTTAACACTAAATAAAAATTATTACACTTATAAAATATAAGAGAGTGCCATGTTGTCACTTTCTTTGGTTTTAATAATAACTAGATCCATTTCATGGTCAAAAGTCCATGAAATGAATCTATTCAGATCCATAGGTGATATGGGTTGACTTTTATTCATCCAATAAAATTTTGGCAGGTGTTAGGTTAATTTTATAATCTTATGTTTACCCTTAATTACCTTAATTACCTTTAACATTAGTAAATAAACTTTAATGTAGTAACTATTCATAATGTATAAAAATAAAAAGTATCCTATTAACATAATTTGGAAAAAATTATTCCAAATATGGAATCCATTTTTCTAAATTAAATACACAGAAGTTGCAATATTTAATTTAAAATTAATCCTGTTGTTGAGAAAACGGGTTTTAAATGTTAAAACATTGCAAAAGATTGAAATGTTTTACCTATGAATTCAATGTAAAAATAATGGTAATGACTTAAATTATATTAATGGGTAAAAATAAACTCTATTTATTATTTTAAACCATTCAATATTATAATTTAACCTTATAAATTATCTTGATGAAAAAAGTTGTTTTTAATTAAAATTTAGGGTATTTTAATTATTCATCAAAATATGAATGTTAACAGAAAAATATTAAAAAATTATCCAAGGTAAAATTTTATATAATTATTGAAACTAATAATTTTATTTTTTTTCAAATTAAACTCATATACATGTCAAAAACTAGATTTAATGTGGGTGCTCCATCAATAGGATGCAAAAATGCATTTTTTTAAAAATTTATTTTGTTCTCATACCGTGTTCAACAAAATGTGTAAGATGAATGATAATGTTATAGAATTCAAAATTTGGTTAATAATATTCATAATGGATAGGTCATAATAATATTATAGCAATATATAATTGTTTAGTGAAACTCGTAATTGCATACAACACATGCTATGTAAGAAGGTCGCTCTTTCATCCAACAAAAGCCAAGAATAGTGTTTGCGTATACTACATGCTAATAAGGTGTTTCTTATAGCATTAGATAATCATGGTGTAGCATACAACATAATACATCAAAGAAATTAAAAATAATATTTCTCATTAAATCTCAGGGTGTTACATTTCCCCTTCCAAAATAGTAATCTTAGGCCCTTTAAAAATATATCAAAAGAGAGTCCACCGAAGAAGAGGTAATCATCATTATAAAATATTTCACATTTATTTCTACTTATACATATTATTCAAGTGTTGAAACTATCACAAAATAATAATAATAGTTTCATAAATACACTGAGATTTTATTATGATTATTTTACAACTATATTCCATCTCATTTTTATCCTATGAAAAGTGAAAATATCGCTCGTGTGTATGTACGGCTTACCATCTCAACGCAACGGTGTAATTATTTTTTCCTAACCAAATTACATTTACACTTATAAATATGAAAATAATTCATATATATGATATATATGACATATTAATCATTTATTAATGTTTAATTATTCCCTAATATTTTATTATTCCATCCGTGGGAAAATGAATACAATGTTCATGCGTACGTACGACTAATCATCTCCCTGAATGATGAAATTAATTTTTCTGTCTCTATAATTATATATGACTCTAAATATCATTATATTTACTATATATATGATATAGAAACAATAAATTATATTTTTTAATGATGTATCTATGATAAAATATAAGTACTGGAACTACCAAATAAAAACATAAATGAAAAATGAAGCAGTTACCAACTGAAACAATGATATTAACAATGAATTCATAAAAAATGGGTGAAGAAATATTATACGTGAATCATATATGTAATGATATATATTATTATAGTAATATTGTATTTAAATAAAAAATATAAATTTATGCTACAAGATATTCAAATAGGTAAAAAGGAAAGTGAAATAATGGTAAAGGTTTCTCATATCACTCTTACTTCAATGTGACATATTATATATTCTTCACATACATATTGTATGTGGTATATATTCTAACCATTTGATGTATTATATCATTATAATCTTTAATTTTATGGTGATTATATTTTAAATTTTCGTTATTTCTTATAAGGGTCTTATTATTCAAAAGAAACCATAGAATTAAGGGTTTATTTCACAATCTCAAAATTTTTTAGGATTGTATATGTATAGGTATCCACTGTGGAAAATTTACCTTCCATGTACTTGATTTCTAAATTTTTTTAATTTTTTTTATAATTCTAGTATGATTTTTTAAATTCATTTTTACACTTATTATAGTTTTTTAAAAAAGTTTTAAAAGGAATCTTCTTATCATTTTGCAAACAAGGTTCTTTTTACATTATCATATAAAAGTGTGAAAGGAATTTTTTTAACTTATACTTTATGATAAAAATATCCAATTTTCATGACTCCTAAATGATTTAATTATTAATTTATAAGTTTTAAAGGTTTTTTTCAATGAAAATGACTTCTTTACTACATGTGTAGTTTTATATTTTAAAAATTATTTTCTATATAAAAATTGGTTTTTTTCTCAAAAAATATTCTAGTAATTTTTTAATGTATTTTCAAATATGTAAAGAATATTTTGTTTAATAGTATGTTAGAGATTTAATATAATGATACAATTCATTATTTTTCTTTTTTTGGTTTATTATCAGTTTGAAAAGGGAATATATTGATATCTTATACGACAACATTCTTCCCATACAAATAGTTGTTGACTTTGTAATGGAATATTGTTTAATTTGTATTATCTATTAATTTATGGAATTCGTTGGACAACATAAATGATGTATGATACCCAATATATCCCTTTTGTGCATCATTAGGTCTTATGAGACAAACTAGCTTGGGTATTAGATGAGGAATTTCCAATTTATGTAATATTTCATTTTGTGAGGCCTTGAGAGTGTGTTTTAGATGTATGATATTAGGCAAACCATCATTATAAATTTTTTTATTGATATCCATGTAATTATTCAATTATTTAAAATATCTAAGGATAAGTTATGACATCATGTGATTTTTTATATGACTTATTTATCATCCTTTATTCCTATCATATTACACTCAATATATTATTTAAATGAAATATGTTTTAGTTATTTACATTTAAATATTTTTATTCTTATTTTTTCATGATATCATCTGCACATTAGATCTCACCTTTTTCTTATGTTTTATTTATCAAATATTCTAATAAGCGTATTATTATTTATATTCATGTATTTGATAAAGGGAATAATGGTGTACTCATAGAAAATACTATCTTGTATTTTATGTTTCCAATTTTAATGTAAAATTTATGTATGTATATTCTTTACCAAGACTATTAATCTATTAAATCCTTTGAGATGTGATTCCTTGTGTCCCATTCCAATGTAATAAATTAACCATCAAATATGGTATACTAGGGTTGGGGTTTTTACAATAATAAATCTATGGTTAATAATAAAAACATTATTGAAATAATTTATGAATACATGTATATGGAAGAAAAATGATTTCCACCCAAAGAGAGAAATAATAACGGTTCTCCTTAAAAACATTCATTAAGAATAATAAGCATTTAAAGAGTGTAATCTAAACCGAAAACATGTAATATACATAAATAACCCAATAATAAGTAATTTCATGATAATTTATATATATAGTTCATATAATTTCATCATCGTAAATTCAAGCACAAATAATCTCTATAAAAATGAGATTTTGACATAAAATCAATTATACATTGGTATCTTTTCATTGAAGAGCCACATGAAGAAAATAAAAAAAAATGAAAAAATACAGATAATTAAAATAAGTATATTCACAATCCAATATATAAAAGTTTAGTATATGTTCCTCATAAAAAAAGGTAGATGTGAAACAAAATATCTGTCCCATAGAAGACAATTTGTGAGTAAACCCTTTCCACTTTGGTAACATATAATTAAAACAACATTGAATTAAATAATTTGTATTATGAATTTAAATACCATAAATTAAGAAATATTCATGACAAAAAATGTCCATGTATCAGTATATTCTCCTTATAACCATAAATATATTCCTAAAATAAATCTTGTCTCAATGAAACAAAACTAAGGTGAAGAAAACTTAAGACTTTAGAATATTTTCAATTGAATGACATTGAAATATTAAAACCAATATATTTATATAAATCCATTTCTATAATTAATTTAGTATTTCAAAATATTTTTTTTGGTTATATACGCCATAAAAAAATAAATTGGTGTATAACATTAACTCATGTATGAGTGAAGAGAAATTGAGATGTAACTCTCACATTATATCCAACAAGATTTGTAAAAAATATAAGTTCCTATAAAAGAGATTTAAATATATTATAACTATTTAAAATATCCATATTAATTCATATAATATCATATATGATCTTATTATATAATTTTAAGAACTATCTGATAACATTTATCTGATAAAGACACCAGTTTTTGTTTTAACTCCCTCATTTTTCATGTATGTTTTAGTTTAGAAATTATATTCTGGGAATATTCACAATTATTACTATATATATATAAATATATATAATTTTATTCATTATATAAATATAATATATATTCATTATTTACATATTTATAGAAAATAATTTTTAGTGGAGCAGAAAAAAAATTACATCACTCTGTGGAGATGTCATTTCGTACATACATGATAGTGATATTTCTAATTTTTGATTTATGGAAAAAAATAATGGTAAATGATGACAGTATATTAATGAAAAATTATTATATCAAAAAATTTATATAATTTTATTAGATAAATCTTTGTTATCATCCACGAAAATAAGATATGATAAACAAATCACATCGCTTCATAAAGGTGGTAGTCCACACGTACGTACGAGAAGCATTATTGTTAACTGATAGATCAAAGGATAAGATGGTGGAAAATATATTATAATTATTGAAATAAAAATATGAGAAAAATATTATATATAAAAATTAAATCCATATATATACCCACCCATGAAATTTCGTGATGGGAAATGAATCATATCTCTACATGGAGGCTGTAGTCCACTTGTACGGATGAGCGATACTTTTATTTCCAATTTGATAAAGAATGGATGGAAAATGGTTATGAAATCAAAAAAATAAAATCATAGAGTATTTATTATACCATATTAATAATTATTTTATTGATGCAATTGTTTTATATATTTTTTGATAGGGAATAAAATTTGAAGGTATTTGTTAAGGTTATTATGACTTCTTTGAGACCTCTATTGTCTTAAACATTAAGCATTGAAAAATTGGTATTAAGAGAAGACCAGAATATCTTTGATGAGGGGAATTATTTTATGATGAATTTCATATGGATTTTATAATATATAAAACTCAAATTTTTTGAATAATGGGGAATGAGATGTTTCCTTTTATTAGTGAAGGGAAGAAAACACATGGTATTTCAGAAAAAAGTTCAATTATATAATGTCAGTTTACAGTGAAATTGGATCCCAATGCATATGGATTATAATTTATGATGATAAAATGTTAACATATATTCAATATATAATAATTATACACGTTTATATTGAATGTATTCCCTTATATATTTGTTTAAATCCATGATAATATTTTTCTAACCTTCACCATTGTAAGAAAAACATACTCTTAATAAAATTCACTGTAGAAAAAACTAAGTAAAACGTATTAGATAATATTAATAATTATTATTTATAATATGGAATATATTTTAATATATTAATTTTATATACATGAAATAATTTATTTTTAAATTTTTATGAAATATGGATTTAAAACTAGTATTAGAAGAATGAATATTATATCATAAATCATAAATCATAAATCACTTACATTCATATTTTTGTAAAACCCCAAAACAATTAATTTTAAAATAAATGATTGATTGTATAATATTTTGTTTTAAATAAATAAATTAATAAATATATATAAAATTAATTTAATATGATAGAAATTCATTGTGTGGATAAATTTCATTTTAGGGAAATATGTTGTTATGCCCAAAAAAACGTTATACCAAAATCATGTATAGTGAATATTATTATGAAATTGATAATATAATTTCAAAGTAAAGGATAATTATGTAAATTTAATATCAAATTAAAAATTTAATGTATCTTTTACTTGAATAAATTTTTTTAACAAAAATATGTAATTTTAACAACTCCCTGAAAATTAAGTCATTTTAGAGAAATTCTAAAAATTCACCATAATATAATATTTTAATAATGATTTCAAAAATGATATTAATATCCTAATGAAAAATATAAAAAACTAATATAAATTAATTATAATTGATAGGCTCATAAAATAAAATAACACCCATTTTCAAATAAAAGTGATATTTGAAGAATAAAATCAATTTACTAATCATTATTACTTACATATTATGAACTAATAAATAAATTTCATTATTTAAATGAATTATAAAACTATTTAACAATAATTTTATTACTATTCATACCTTACAATTTAACATATATATTGTAATTCTATATTATATGATAGTTCATTATGACTCTATATTTTTGTGAAAAGCAAGCTACTATAGAAAAACATTTTATTTAAATAATATTATATTTTAAAATATTGGAATTTTATAAAATGTGAAAAAATTAAACCCATAATGAGTTAATAATTTATTATTAAAAATTAATGTAACAATGAAACTAGATTATGATATCGAAGTAAATGTTGTCTTTTGGAATAGGTAGTACATATGGCCTCTAGTATGAACGTGATGAAGCTTGGTCGAAACCATCATGGGTAGAAAAAATGATAAATATTCTTTAGGGTTAAATGAATATTTATAGGGATTATAACTAAACAATGAGTTTTATTAACTAATGTATCAAACAGTCAATCCAATTGGGTCAATTTAGGATGATCAATGTGGTTTAATACATCTGTTCAATGATTAGTATTACACCATATGAATTCATTATTTTTTCAATTTATATAGCCAACTCATTAATGAATATATTCTCCAAAAGTATAAAAAACAATTAATTCCTAACATGGAACTATACAGTCATAATGAATATAAATGAAATCCTTGTAAATAATAAATACATTAAATACTCATCAAATCATCTGGACTAAAAGATTCAAAACACTCTATGACATAGAATGTGAATTGATTTACATTGATCTTACAAATAATTGAATTTTTAAATCATTCAAATCATAAAATTAGTTAGAAGTTTCATCCAAATAAAATATACGATCTTTACAGCATGAATTCCCAAGAAACATTATAATATGGATGAAAAATCCAACACAATGTTTTTAAAAACATTATTTCCAACTTTTTAATTTTAAACAATTTTAACCTCTAAGAAACACAAAATAATCATTCATTACAATTTAGATGTCCCTATGGCACTTCTAGATTCCATCTGTGAGACACACTCAATTTCACTATGTTTTCATGAACATCAAAAATCTATTTTGTGATGTATAGGATCAAATTTTTTCTCTAGCATGAAAATCCCTTTAGATAATGGTCATACCATGTATGAATTATATGTTATTACATATATAAAAATTTAAAAACATTCACATAGAACTAAAAAGGTTAATTTTAAATTTTAAAATTTATAAATCATTAATAATAGTTAAAATTAAAATATAATTAATTGAATTGAAAAAATGATCATAAAATAATGAAAATTTCAATATTTTGAAAAAAAGAATATTTTTTAGGAATTTAAAATGTTTTTTATGGTTTAAATTTGTTTTGAATTGATTGAGGTGGTTAATTATGATTTTATAATTTTTAAAGAAATTTTAACTAATTTTGTATATCATCCAATTTTCATATCAAGAATCACCCTGATTATTGAATGACTCACCCTTATAATGAACACCCTTTAACGAAACAACCCTAGTTTCTTATCTATCATATAATACAAAATATTAATCACTCACAAAGGGCCTCAAAATATATAAATAAAAACCACATTAGTTTCAATCTGATTTATAACACATGAAAAAATTTATTATTATCATTGAACCACAAAATATACTTTCGATTATATTTCTAGAACCAAGAGACAAAGTCCCATTTTTCTTGTTGTACCCAGGTGAACATACCAAATACAAATAAACCTTTATATTTATCCCATTTCCCAAATTCACATATTCATAAATTAATTTTTACACATATATATATATATTTGTGTGTGTACATGTATGTATATGTATATATGTATATACCTATTTAATATATATTTATATATCTACATATATTTATCAAAAGTAACATTTTTATTAGAACAAAATAATAAAATATTTTATTAATACATGTCATTTAAAAGAGCCATTAAAAAATATATTTCCATAGATATTCGAAATAATTATGAAAAGGTCATTTCAAAACCACATTGAAGAATTTAATTTAATTTTCACTTAATGGACAAAAACTTCCAAAACAAATATTATTTATTTAATTTTTACCAAAACTACCTCAAACAGTTTTTATGAATCTAAATTTAATTTAAAGAGTTTTTTCAAACCATTTTAAATACTTAACCTTATACCAAATGATATACCCTTTGAAACATTCACAAAACAAATCTAGGAATCTCCTAAAGGTATAATTAATTAAATTATAATATTAAAATACTAATTAATGAAGGTTTATAAAAACTAAATATTAGATATGGTTTGACCAACCATAAATCAAAGGGAACCCATCTATAGTGAGAGGGAACATGTCTCCTTCACAAGTGGAAACCCAAAAATTGACGAAGAATCTAAAAAACACTAATAACCAATGAAATAAAAAAATAAAAGTTTAATCCCTTAGCATAGGGTTGATATGGTAAGGATGTAGTGTTAGGGGGGAATGAAAATAGGAGAAAATTGAAGGAGGGGATAGGATTTAATAACTAAGTGATTAAACCAATAAACTTGAAAATATCAAGATAAAAAATGAAGTAAAATATTACTAGTATAAGAGTAATTGTGTGTGAGAGAGTGTCTTTACCCATGGTAATTGCGTGATAAACATGGGTAGAATAGGGGGAAGAAAACAACACTGGAAAAATTGATATTACAAATAAAAAAGAATTCTAAAATCGGTATCAATGCACAGTTTAAAAAATCCGAAAGAAAATATATTACCTATAATGGGAACCCAAAAATACCAAATCCCAATATCCATTGTTTTTTAAAAAACTATTTTCTGACCAATAAAAACCACATTGCACAAGAAAAACACAATATAAATGGATTGCACATAGTTTTAGAAATTATACTACCTAAATATTTGTGCATTTAAAACATCCTAAATTTTAAGAAACATATTTCCCAAAATTCTAAAAAAAATCTTGGTGATGAAAAAAAATACCAAATTTTTTTTAAATTAATTAATTAATTTAAACACCCAAAAAATGTGGTTTAAAATAACTATTTATGTATTTTATTATTAGTGAATTCCATGAAGAAAAAATAGAACAAACAGTGTATCCGTCACTTTAATGAACAAAATAAAATAGCTAATTCAATTTCATGGGTAATATAGTTCTTTTGATTTGGATAATGTTGTCTAGAACCATGTTCCACTTCTATTTGATCCTTTATAAGAACACAACTAAAATCAATTAAATTGAAATTTAAATATACCATCAAAACTTTACCTATATGGTGATGGATAAGCACAAGAGAAGTGGTCAAATTAATCATCCATTTTTATAAGGATATCGTACCCTAGTAATACCATGAGAATCCGACCTTTTTTAGGTTCTACCAGTCATATGAGAGACTATCAATGATAAGTTATAGATAAAACAACCAAAATATCTCACATGTTTGGGGAAACTCTTTATCTTAAAAATTAGAACATTAGTAGAAATTACAAATTATACTTTATTACGGCCAATAATGATTCCATATTTAGAGATAAATTTACCAAGTAATTCCACTTCCTGGAATAAGAACATTCATATAAACATGGTGGAAAATAACTGGTGATCCTATATGGTCTCCCAAATTAAGAGAATATACTGAGAATATTCATCTCAAGACATGTATTAAACTATAAAACCATCTATAAATACTGTTAATCCCATATAATGTTTCTGGTATTTATTATAAATGGTTTTTAATTATGAAAGATATCACTAATGTCAACATTATATAAATTTAGTAAAGAATAAGTATCATGGATATTTTGTTGATGTTTCCAATCCTATTGAAGATATTTTAGAATATCCAATGAATTTTTTTCCTGGTATTAGGTTTATTTATTTTTATAAACATGACAAATAATATTAATTCTAATGTTTTGAATGAAGTTATTTAGTAAAAAATAATATAATATTCGATGAAAAGGTTGTCTATAAATTGGATAAAATTATGGAAAAATCGTTTTGGATATTGGTTGATTTTATTTCATTAAATAATTGAAATTATACATTATTATTATAGGAAAAGGTGGTTATAAGATTGAATTTACATTTTGATTTTTATCATGATCAATGTTTTTTTCTATGATGATAGGTAGATGATGTATCCATCCACATGTGTTGGGTGAAGACTAAATACCACCAAAGATGAAAGTTGATCTTAATTTTTATACATCAGAAAATGAAATTATGAGATTTTGAATTATTCATGAAGTATAAAAGTAGAACACAATGATAATGTTTTCCAATGTTTTCAACATTTTTTAACAAAAAATATATAAGTATTTTTATAAATAATTGGATATAATTCATTATTCTGGATTATATTTTAAATATATTGATCATATTCAAATTCATTTTTAATGTGAGGTGAAGATGAATTGGGATATAATACAGATTATTGTTAATTTAATAAAAATTATTTACACATCATGGAAGGATTTAATGATAAAAAATGAAGGATATGAAGAAGGAGTTGAACATCTAAAAACATGGTATTATGTTATAGAAGATGATTGTAGAAGGAGTCCTAAATTGTAACTAATTTCCACATTGAACCATGAAAACATCATGTTAGGCCATGGTAGAGTAGCGGTGTCCATGCAATGGGGATGCTGAAAATGCAACTAGGATACAGAAAATTCCTAATGTACGTTACACCACAAATGTAACTATCCATGTAACCGAGGAGAATCAATTAGAGTTCAACAGAAAATATATGGAGGGAAACAATGTAGATGATACTGGTTCAATTATTGTGGGATCTAGAAATTTATGCTCCCCCAAGACGTAGCTCACATTCTATTATATAGTCATAAGAATATATGGGGAATGATGCTGTAGTACATTGACTATTCTATAATGGATATTTGTCTGGTTTTTTTTGCCTCTTGAAATTTGAGGTCTTCCACATCATATAATAATTTTCAATCCATAAAATGTTATAGAGTTTAAAAAATAAATATTTGGAATCATTGTGTAATTACCCAAGAGTGTTGAACACACAATGGAATTAAATTCTTGGAAGAATCAAATAACCAAGCAAACATGCATTTAACCGATTCATCAAGAATTTATTCTAAATAAAAATATTTTTTTTGAATTTTTTGATCAATATCTATTTGGAAAAACATATAAAGGATGCATTTCAAGAATAAGTTAATAGATGTTAGTGGTTGGAATTTGAATTTCAATATTCAAAATAGACGAATTAGATGGACACTATAAAAAAATATATATTTAAATAGTAATGTGTATATTAATAAGTTAATTATAGGAGAGAAGGAAGATGATTTTAGAAATACACATTTTTAATTATTTTCTAGGTGCCAATTAGAAGAGAAGAAGAATAACCAGTAAAATATTCTTATTCAATAAAGTTTCAAGATGAAAATAAAGAAGATAATAAAAGGCTCTATAAAAAAATTTCTAGTGATTAAGAAGAAGATAAATTTTGTAATTAGTATGATAAATAATGTAACATTAATATTATTTGGGGAAAGAGGAATTATTGGTGTACTACTAGGAATGAAACAGAAGAAGTCATTTCATGCTACTATGAAAGTGAAATAAGAAGATGTTAAAATCAAAACATCTACAATAAATATATAATTATACACTTGTATCAGAATAACTTATTATTGTTCAAAAATATTTAATTATAATATGGAGAATGCACTTAAGTTCAGAATATACTATATACTAGTCAGTAGATATGAAAACATGAATCTCACATTTATACTCTACTTGTTATAAATCGCATGAATAATTAAATGGGTCATGTAATTATGGATGAATATTATTCACACCAAGGTCTATCCATTTAAATGGAGTCTTGTAAATTTTTTATACCCTCTATGAATTTTTTTGATTGTGCTGTGAGAATAAAATAAGGAAAGGTAAAATAATATTGATCTATTCACCTTAAAAATGATAAAGGTAAATTTAAAAGGGATTAAATTCAAGTATTTTAAATTTTATCCAGACATGCCAACACTAATTTTCCACCCCCTATCAAAGTTATCCATATTTTAATCAATCCATTCAAAAATATAAATGAATGGTTTTAAATTTGGATGAAGGATCCAATTCACTGTGTCCATGAAAATCACAAGAAAATTTTCAGTCCAAAGAGGATTATGATATTTTCCAAAAGACTATACTAGATTCGAAAGGAAGTATTTTCAATATATTCCAGCAATAATCCAAGATGATGATACCCTTAACAAGGATTAAATTTTAAGAACCTCTTACCCACATTAATATGTCAAATGGATATTAAACATTAGGAAAATGGTATACATTTCTGTCCATGAAATGATTTTGATTTTAATTGCCTACAAAATATACACCTATATACCTTCTTAGAATGTATTTCAGAAGAAACACCCAATTTGATGTTCTTTTCCTAAAAAACCCTTCGAATTTTTTCTTCTAAATGAATCTTCTAGTCTTTTAAATATGTTAGAAATTTATGATATAGAGGGATCAATATGGGTTAATTACCATGAAACAAATAAATATTAAGAAACACGTATCTCATAGTTGGAATTCCAAAGAAATCATTGTGGATGACATCTGGATAATGGTCTACCATAGGAGAAAAAACCCAATGTCACACATGTTTCACAAAGATAAGGGTAATACAATATATTTCAGCGGTGATGAAACTAACCTACTATTTATTAAGACCCCTCCAGATAAAATATACCCACAACTATCCATGGAGTGTATATTTGAAACTTTTGAAAAATATGAATGATACTATTAAATAATTAAAATTGATACTATCTCATAATTAATTTAACCAGCCCATTATAAAAATGATCTAAAATGATTATGTTTTTAAAACCATGGGAATAAAGATATATTTCTAATATGTAATGAGTAATGAAGATGATGGGAAGCTTCGGATTTGATCTATCCTTTTTCCTCTATGAGTATAAATTTTTATAAAATAATATTGGAATTCATATTAATGTTCAGGGAAAAATTCCAAATTTGTTGATAAAAAATATTGAGATACCCTTATGTCAGATAAAGTAGAGGACACCTTAATAATACCTCTATTAGTAAAAATCCCCACACTAATATTGGATATAGATTTCTCCAGATAATATATACCTTTTGTATTATCATGTTTTCACTGAGGTAAAAAAACATGAAATAATGACTACACTTGGAAAAAGTTTCCTTGAAAATATAATAGTATCACTAACCTAATATCAAATAATTTGGTTGACCGATCCTTGTAAAGTGAGAGACTTACTATTCCTATGATCCCTCACCCAGCTAATGTCTCCTCTCGCTACTCTCAAATATACTACATTAAAATAAACATTAAAAATGGTCATATTTACTAAATGATTAGAATTTCATAATATTAATGTTATTTTCATTATATATATACATGAATCTCCCAAAAATAAGAACCCAAATGCAAGACCTCCCTAAACTAGGAGTTGGATGTACACCACTTTCATGCATCCCTTCATATTAACCACCCATGCTAAACTCCATTTTTCACTATTTTTACCCCTTGATGAACTCTCACCAATGTTATATATAATAAATGAGATACACTATTCTAATAATAATTTATATAACGTTTTATTAGGGTTATAATTCTTAAATAATTTAAAAAATATATTTAAATAGTATCACTTATGTCAAAGATTCACTTTTAAGAGCAACATAATGTACCTAATATTAAATTCCCCATAATTTCTTAAATATGAAGTAATGTGATGTATGGTTTTATGAATTGAATCATAGTATATAATATGAACTAATTCCTACTATATATTTATGAAATCCTAATAATTTTCAAAGTGTAAGGTGACAGTTTAAAATAATGAGATAAACAACTCTTGATATTCCTTTTATGTTATACAGTATTTTTTCAAGGCCTCTAGCCTAACATACCACAAATTAATAGAATTCACCTTTATAATGAAAATATAAAAATGGACTCGATGGTTTTCAATGGTCACTAATATCTTTATTTTTCATAAATATAAAATGAGTTTTATATTTATTTCATGTGGGTTTTTATTGATTTTTATTGAGATGCCTATCCAATTTTATTTGTTTTATACTCTTTTGGTAGGATATAAATTGTTGTTAAATCAAAGAATATTTGGTTGAAAACATGGTAATTTAGAAAGTTATGGGTAATATACACATCATCACAACACCAGATACCCAAGCATCACATAATTTGATCAAAAAGAATTTTAGATATCATATTTCACCTAATGTGTAACACCAAAATATTTTTCTTAATTTTTATTTCCAAAAGAATATAATGATTTTGAAAATTTTCATTACACACAACATTATGTTTGGCTTATGTTACACACAATAATTATTTTATCATGTGTTACATACAACACCCATTTTATATTTTAATACATGTAGTAGTGATAGCGTGGATGAAATTCAACAGCAAACTTTAGTAAACCATGAAATAATATTATTTTAAGAATGACCACTATAAACTATCCATTAAATATTAGGGTATAAATAATATATTCAAAATTAGGAATTATATGGATGAATTTAATACTAAATTTAAATTAATTTATAATCTCTAATTAAATATTCAATGAATTGTTTGTAATGTAATTATATTCATCAAGAATATGCTTTCATCAAAAATGATTTTGAGTTTTTTATAAGAAAATATTATAATTAATTTATAGATATTTCATAAAATTGTATGATAAAGAGAAATTTAATTTTTTAATAATAAAACTAAAAATAACTTATGGTGAAATTTTGGGATTTTGCAGAAAATAATGACTTTTCAGTGAATAATGAACAATATAGATATTTTGAAAAATTATCATTTATTTCAATAAAAAAACACAATTTAAAGGAAAATTTATTTTATATTAAACTATATATTAATTATTAATATTTTTACACATAATTTAATTTTCATAATCTTTATAATTTATTTTATTATATGTTAATTTTTTTGTTTAAAAAAATATTAATTAAAAAACAGTTTTAATGTCCATAATGTTTCTTCATTTAAATTAACTAAAATAATCTATAACGAGGATTGTTTTAAATTAAAACTATGGATTATATATCTATAAACAATAATTCATATTAATACCATAATTATTATTATACATTAAGTTAATATAAAATCATCTTGTGCTTGAAAATATATACTTCCCAAAAATTCACTTTCTTGTCTCATCAATGGGTTTTGATTTACATTTTATTTTATAAAACATTTGAATATTTATTCTAAAAAATAAAAAATATTTTTTAAAACAATTATCTTAAAATTATAATAAACTGAAATTTTTAGAATTTTTAGAAAAGATTAATTTTTTGATGAATAGTGATAAATACTGAACATTTATTGAAAATTGCCTTTCTTATTTAAATTATGATTAATGTTATAAAAAATTAAATTTATTTTAACGTTAATTTAGTTAAATTATAAATCTATTAATCCAATTTAGTTCTTTTGAAAAAAAATTAATGTTTAATTTCAATATAAAAACTTTTAAAAAATTTAAACATTTTCTCTTAAAAACCATGTATTCTCATCACATCTGTGAGTTTAATATTTAATTGTTGTTTTAAAATTTTTGAATTTAATTTTAAAAAATATATTCCATATCTGGAGTCCAATAAATATATATTATCTTATATCTTAAACCTAATTTTCGACCAAATTGAATAGTGAATTCTATAAAAATTAATTACCGAGGTTATGGTAAAAGTGGGTTTACTGGGCGGTGAACTAAACAAAATATTACTACAAAACCCATAAACTTGTATAAATATGGTCATATAGAAATATTTATACCCTTATACATAAAAAATATATATAATGGCCAATTTTTTATTCTTTTGTCATATGAAGAATGTGGAACCCCTCAAATCCTCTCAACAAAACCAAGTGTGTCCTCTACCCACTTATAAAAGGCCACCACCCATCCTCTCTCCTACACAGAATAAAAACAATTTGGTTCATCCAATCCCTACCCAAATAAATTCCCAAACTCTTTCCTCTTATCATATTGTACTTATTTTGGTTATAAAGGGATCTTATGAAGGATTTAGTGCAAACATTTGGAGGATACCAGAAGAAGAGGTAATGTTCACCAATGAATGTTTTTGTTTTATTTCTTCTACCTACCCTTCATTTATTATTATAAAATTATAATATTATAACCTTAATAACTTCAGTATATGAATACATTGTTATGTAAATGTAATTGCCAAACACCATCTCCACTTACATAAAATGGGTTACAAAATAATTGTTCGTGTGTATGGAAAACTACCGCCTCATGAACCAATGTCATTCATTTCTCAATTACCACATATCATAAATGGAAATAATAATATATTTATTGTTTATACATTAATTTTATTATATTATTATTCCTCTAGAATTTACATCATAGATACCTTTCTGATTTCAATTTTTCCGGAATACGATAACCTCGATATTGTGTATGATAAACTACTACCTTACAAAGATATGTGACTCATTCATGCTTTAATAGAATATAATAAATATGGGTTAAATTAAAATATGTGAAATATATGACATAAAATGTATTCTATAATTATAATATATATCATTTACTTTTCTTTATTTTAACCTAAGAAGAAAATAGAAATGGTTTTCATGCGTACGTATGAACTATCGTCTCCATGAATGGTACATTACATTTTCTATATCTAATTTTTATGGAATAATATATATACATATATACTAAAAATGTGTGATATTTAAATCTTGTATATAATTAATGAGATTATGGAACCATGATGAGAGTAGGAGGTCCAAAATAATAAAATTTAATACATATATGATCAACAAAGCAGTAATTACTTGACACGTAACTTTAGCATGTAATTGTTAATAAATGGGTAATAAATGGTCATAACAAAATAATTTCTGGAATTATTTATTAGATTTTTTTAGATATTCATAATAAATGTATTTTTAATGCAATGTATTTTTGAATGAGTATGATGGAAGTTAATATATAAGGTAATGTATTTCCTCTAACACTTTTATTTCTCGGAGATATGTGAAAAATCACCACTAATATATTATACATGGTGTGTATAATACCAATGAATGTAATTTATGATTATTCTCCAAAATATTATTTGGATTGATATATCCATTTTGGTATATCCCTTTCATTGGGTTTATAGTTCAAAAATTTTCCAAAGCGATAAGGGTTTCTTGTCCAAAATTTTCTTCTTTGTGACATATGCTATGTAATGAAACAATCTTCTTTTTTAGGGGCTATAAAAATACACTTTAATATGTAATACCCTGAATTTATTTTTCCTCGTGATATTTTACATTTTATTTATTGATCTTCATTCAAATATAATGTTTTTAAGAAAAATCATGTTTTTGGTCGAAAAACCATGTTCTTATAAAATAGTGTTTTCTTGAAAAATCAAAAAAGTTTTGACATTATACATTCGATTTATTAAATAAATTTTTAATCATGTTTTATTGTTTTTAGAAAACATTTTTTGAAATCATTATTTTTATTATTTTCCAAACAATTCATGTTAGGATGTTACCCAAAATTTGAAAAGAATAATTTTATTAACATGAATGACCTAAATAGTATATACCACTATCAGGAATTATCAATTATTTAAATCTTCCTTTACATGTATTCATTGTTATTTTCTATGAAAATGTTTTCATTAATTTTTGTGCATTTTTTTAAAATATATTATTTAAATGTTAAGAATATTTTTGAAAATATTTTATATTTTAAACATTTATTTTAGCAGAAGGGTTATTTCACTTAATAAATGTTCCAAGTAAACTTTAAAAATCCTTCTCCATTTAAGAAGACATATTTTTAGGATACCTAGGATTAAAATTTGATATGATCAACAAAAACCATTATTATTCTTTCTCTGGATCGTTAATGTTTATGATGATGGGATGTTTATGAAACCCACTTCTCTTCTATAGGTTATAAAAAAATACATATGAAACATTGTTTTTTTTCATGGCTTATTAAATTATGAAATGATTTTTAAAACCATTCCCTTTTCCAAATGATATGATATGATGAAATATTAATATAAAACTTCTATCTCTATACATTATGATATTATGAATGTTTTATGATCTTGGGGAACACATATGTATGATTTTAATTATGTTATGGTAGATAAAAAATGACAAAGAAAATTAGTTAAGAAATTACCAAGGATGGGGGTTAACTTATTAAAAATGAAGGTTAGTGCCTATATCTCCCTCCAATGAATTGGATAATGATTTATATCTCATTATATAGATAGGACTGGAACATGTAGTGATTATGGTTTAATAATGGAATTTTTCCTCTATGATGGTCTTGGGAGTAAACCATAACTCCAATTACTATATGGGAAGTGAAACGAATCCATTTTGAGGAAACAAATATCACATGGGATGGTGGTGTGTCCCATCCAGGAGGGTTAGCCACCCATGGAGTGCCATGATATTTTTTGGAAATGTGCCCTGACTACTAAGAAAGGGGTTTTCAATGTTTTTGTGCATTTTACAATTCCGTGTCTTATTCCAAAATTGGGATCTTATTATATATATTCCATTATTTCATAATTATTCAAGTATCATTAACTACTAATACTTATTCCATGAATCAAGATTATTATCTTTGATTTGTATGGTATGGTTTTCAAATAGTTTTCTCAAATTCTCAAAAACTTATGTTTATGTTATTCTTATATATCTCCATTGATTATCCTTATTGATAATTATATATCGACCTTTCTTATTTTCCCTTTCCCAATTTAATAATGAATGGATTTATATATGAGTACTAAAGTGGGCAATCTTTAAAAGATACAATGAATATCATGCAATAATTACAATGATTATGTTCCATGTTTCCAAATTCCTTAAAAGTTTATGGTCCTCAAGCGTGTTTTTGGTTAATTTAATTATTATTCAACCAAAAAGATGCTATATATGTGTATATGAATCATGGTTCACTATATTATGTATCATAGGAAATGTTATGATATCATTTTCACTAGTGTATAATGTTGGCATTCATGTTTTTTTCCTTCTTAACATTGATTAGTAAGTGACTTTATTGAAAGAGATGTTTTAAATAAAATTTTAACATAATTTAAAAACAAAATTAGTTGTAAATGAAATAACGATTTGGTTTTTCAAATCTATTATCACATAACCAACACGAGAAAGAAATGTGATAAATGGGGTTTCATGATAGTTGTGTGATAACCGACATGAAAAACCCAATATGATTAGTTTTTCATATCTGTTATCAAAATAATAGACATAAAAAACATTATAAACGGGGTTTTAAGATTCATTATCACCTAAATAATATGAAAAACTAATTTAAAAAGATTTTTTAATATTGGATATTTGAAAACCTATATGAAAAACCATTCAAAATGAGTTTTTCATATCAGTTATCAAATAACCAACATGAAATATCAATTTTTTTAGTAATTTCATTTCCAACCCTCCTCTCCACAGTAGACAAGAAGATACAATAGATAGAAAACCCAATATAACCCAATAATAAAACAAGAAAAATTATTTTCAAAATAACACGTAAAAACTTTTACAATTACAACATTCAAAATTATAATATATAGTAAAAAAACAAAAATCCAACCACAAATGTAAAATTAATTTCACATTAAATATTAATTTTCCTAAGATACTATTCACTATAAGGCAAAGGTTCATCAAAAAGATAAAAACTAAAATGAAAATTTTAACAAGTAGTAGAAATAAAAAAAATTTAATATTAAGAAATTAAAATAAAGAAATATAATATAGTAGATTATCATAACTATCCCATTTAAAATTCTTTGACACATAAATCTTAAAAAATAATATCCACATCATTTGATGACTTATTGTTTATGAAACCACTGTTTAAAATAGTTCTTCATTTCAAAATAACATTATCCTATAATATATCTAAATGCTACTGATTGTAAATGAAAATTAAATATTTCATTTACATATTTGATTTTCGAACTCTTTTTTCTTATGGAATCTCGAATGAAATTCCTTTCCCTATTTGAAAATAATTTTAAGGACATAAATTTAAAAATCAGCATGATATAAACAAGTATTGATAAATTCAAACATATAAGTATAAAAATTCAAAACAATTTTTCATACTTCACCATGGATAGAGAATAACTAGTAAAGGTCCTTCTCCCTTTGACAAAAAACACCTAACATCCAATGGACAAGGATAGAAATAAAAATAAAAATTTATTAGTTATTTTGTTAAAATATATATAACACATTTCAGGATATATGTTATGTAATATTGAAGATAAAGAAACACCCATCACTAAATAATTGCATTCTTTTGAAATCTTTTAGTAATATAAACTATTCATCCTATTTCAGTCATTATCATCGCTAAAAGTGAAATAAAATATGGGTCGATAAATCTATATAAATATGTTTTTTAATGCACCTTACACAATGTATAATAATATCTAATAAAAAACACAAGTGTATATTTTCATGAAATAATACATATGGAAATATTAATGTTAATACCTAAATGGAAAAAAATTACATCATGTTGATTCCCAACAGATCTATAGTTACAAGTCCCATGATATCATTTTTCAAAATCCCTATATTCATTTCACACCCACAAACACCATCTTTAATTGCAATCTCATAAACATCCAACTAAATATTTTCATATGTTCAAAATTTATCTACACTACTAGAATTGTTTATCTGATGTCATAGAACATTTTATTTTTTGTATATATAGTATTTTTTCTCCATTATAATATTACTAGAAAAAAAGATAAATACATAGAATTTAAGATGATAAAAATATTTAATAACAAAATAAAATAAAGGAATAAAATATACAATTATCCCTATCATAATGTGTCAAACAAGTCTAGACAGATAAAATAAATAGTGTATGATACATTGTCTAACTATACTCACATCATCTGTAAGTAAAAATAGTCCATGTGATCTATCTATAATATCTTGTACAATGATCCTATGATGCTCTATCATTATCTATGGATGAATAATGGAATCTCAAATATAAAATATAATCCTATAGGACAAAATATAATTCTTGGAATAATACAAATATAAATCACAATAACTTGGTTGTTGGGTATGAGAGGGTGTACAAGTAGGATAAGAAGGATCATGGTTTCCTGGGGGAGGTACAGGAGTTGGAGGTTTTGGTGGAGGTAGAGGTGTGGGAGGTGCAGCCTAAAACTATTTTTCATGTCCGCAAACAGCATCATATAAATATCATTAATGTAACCTTCCAAATATTCTACGTTTTACAAACATCATCCTCTTAAGAAACTTAAGGATGTGGAAAATATTTTTTCAATTAATACACCTATTGGGTATCATCATACATGACTCAGGTGTTCATTATTTCCCAATGTTGTAGAAACAAACAACATTTTTACCATTATCTAAAAATACCTCATAGGTTCTCTTATCCTCAAGAAAACACACTATGAAATATTTGAAAAAATCTAGAATGAATCACAATATATAAATAATTTAATTATCATAATAATTAAATAATGTAAAAATCATATAAGACTCTCAACGATAACGGTCAACTATTTCATATAATATTTTCCTTTTGGATCATCCAAGACCTCTTCTATTTTTCATGTCTAGTAAGGGGGTGGAGGGAAAACCTTTGCAAAACCTGAAGACGCACCTCTCAGTTTTTAAAAATTTTCATCCATTATTTTTTGTTATAATAACGGATTCCCTCCCGAGGATAATGTTTTTGGTTATACATATCTATATTATATCTCTAAAAGATATCTCCTCGATTTCAATAAATTAAGAATAATGAAATTACTAAAATGAATGTTAACATAAAAAACATATGAAATGTAAAATATCACTAAAAATAATTCTTCTAATATTATACATTGAATAAATTTATTGAGTTTATAATTATCTATAATGGTATATATCTCACATTGATTATGGTGTTTCCTATTAATAAAAATTAAATTGCACATGAGGGTTGATTACAAATCTCTCCATCTCCCAGCAGCCAATGGTAATCAATTCCTTATAACTCCTCCAATATATAGTATATCAAAAGTCATCTAATAAAATGGGGGAAAATAAATTACTAAAAAAAATTCAAGATAAGTATTATAATAACAAATTATATTACAAAAATAGTCTCCCATGGGTTATATAGCGTCACTTTGATAATACTTCAACAATAATCAATGAAAATACTATCTTTGCTTTTTTTCTTTACACAAATATAAAATTCATTATTTTTTTTTTACTTTGGAGCTTTTTGAATATCATTATCAACAATTTTTATTCGTATCCTCTCATTTGTACTATGGGAAACTGATAGTTAGGGTAAAGGTTTCCTTCCACATTTACTAACCATAGAATTTTTCTTTAGCCCTATGGAAGTATATGTATTTTGTGAAGAAGGGTGAGGCTTATCAATAATATCATATTTATGTTACTTCCTAGATATAGAAGAAATATCCTCTCTTGAAGTATTTGATGGATCGGTTAATTGATCTTTCATTATCCAATAAATCAAATAAATAAACCCTTAGCATAAAAATAATCCAATTAAACTATTAAAAATGAATGTAAATAAAAAACAAAAAATTAACAAACAAAAAAGTAAACTAAACTAAAATTAACACATTTTTATTCAATTTTTAAAGTTAATAAATATGATAAAAACATTAATGAGATATGACATTTTATATAAATTTATTTAAAAATATCAAAATCTGGTGTGTGTGAATAAATATAATTCTCCAACAAAATAAATAATTTTTTACACCAAAGAATTTTTTTGAATACACTCTGGTTCAATATTTTAGTATATATATAACATATTATATTTAAAATAATTAGTTTTCAAAAAAAATCAATTTAAAGATATGTTACGTAAGTGTAAACATTTAATGTAATCAATACTAAACTAATATTCAACAATAATTTACTCAATTAGTTATAATACATGTTTTAATAATGAAAATAAAATAAATATATCTAAATTTTTATGAAATTTAAATCAGTAAACGAGAAATATTCTTATATTACATGTAATATTAAAACTATAATAAAAGATTTTTTACCCAGATTACTTCATCATGATCATTCAGTATAGCACAAACAAGAACTTTGATGTTTTAATGTTTCAGACTGAGGTGGTGCATTCGAGGTGATGATGAAGTTGTCCGAAGAGAATCATCACTCGTCCATTTTTCTAGAGACAGTTTCACATCAAATTCACCACTTATTTGTTTTGACCCATTCTGCATCATTATCCCTTAAAGGAGGGTTGGATTAACCCCATAGGGACTGGGTAATTTACCCATTTTGTACTACGAAAGGGATTCTACATTTATATAGTCACAAAGAGTGATTTCATGGGGTCAAGTACTTGTGTAATCGGTCCTCCTAGGATATCAAACCCTCGTGTGGTGTCTAACAGGTTTATTCATGGAGCCATAAAAACCCAATGATTCGGGCATACATGATTCATGGACTTAATTTCCAAAGGTGGGTTCTTGTCGGATAATTATTTGGCCAATGAAACTTAAGGAATTAATTGGTTGAGTGGATGGTATGTTGGTATCACTACAGCCCATTGAGGGTGGGGTTTATTTCCTATTCTGGGACTCCCTTATAGATTTTAGTTGTGTTCATATGTTCATGAAACTGTGGTACCTTCCCAAAGACTGTGTCAGTAGGAAAACCCTAGTTTTCGGGAACATCATAGTTATTCGTGGATTTGATTCTATGGAGGTAATTCTAACTTGATCCATATAATAAGGCTCCCTAGAGTTTAACGACTTCGAGGGGGGACAAAAGGTGAATTGATGTCGGGATTGGACCCATAAGATGGGGTTTCTACCTATTCTCAGGAAGGGAATAGGAACCCTATGTAGTCTAGATTAAATAAGGCTTACACATGGAATCTACCCATTTGGGGTCATGGTAGGGTGAATCCATTTCGATGGGCACCCTTTTCAGCTTGGGCCTTCAAGTAGGCATTCTATGTATCCTAGTTTGATCAAGAATCATAGTTCTTATAGATCAGAATTTTGTGGTTGTTGTGATCGCAAAAAATATCTAATCCCATGTGAGTCATGATCAGTGTGAAAAAAAAGATGATGTGAGAGATCTAAAAAACTACACATCTTCTCTCCTACCGATGGGAGAGGGCATGCCTATGGTAGATAGGGATGGGGAGACTGTGGGTGAGCGCATAGAGCGATGAACCTTTTAATGTGAAATGACATTAAATGACATGCAGGTAAATCTTCAGAGGATTGGGGACATAACTTAGTGGGAGGTCCCCATAATGCATTCTTTGAAGGGAATGACTATCGTCCTCATCACAAGAGGAAGAAAACATAACCCCTTTGACTAATCACCATTCCTCATTGAATGGAAAAGCAGGTGATTACCCTTAATCCCTAGAATAGGGAGGTTCATGTCCACATCCCAAGGTTGGACTCCGGGTTAAAATGGTAATGTATACTTACATACATCCCTATATTCCAAACCATTATACATATAACCTTTGTGACTCATCTTACTATGGGTATGTATACTCAAGGGGAAAATTGATCCACCCGACGGTCTAACCATACTGGTACAATGTCTTTGGGTGAGGCTTTGGCCTGACAATGGGTGACTGGTTTGTAGAGGAGCTATGGAGGACTTGATGGTAACTGATGGGAGATATTGGAATCGGAGGAAATAATACACAAAAACCCCATTCTGCATACTGTTTTCTTATACGTGATGGGGGGAGATCTGTATAATGTATTGGTATATGGGTATAGGGGTCGTCCATGTACCGAAATGGTACATGTTCTTGGGTATGAATCACTGGGCTCCAGAGTTGTATGCGGTCGTCGATACATTTTTTCATGCTGCATTGGGTTCCATTCACATATGGATGTAGTACTCAATGATGAGTTAAATCCATGCAGCGATGCACTACGTGGAAATCCATATTGAAGGAGGGTTTGGGGGACTATCAATTTTGGGGAGTTAATCAATGATATATACATGGTTTGCGGTTTTACAATTCAGGTTTGTGTTTCTCTTATTATTATTAAGTTCTCCCTTTTTATGGTTCACGACTAACTATTCCTATGGAGAGCGTGGTTTGAAATTTGGGCACTGCCAATGATTCAAGACTGTAGAAGAAATATTTTTTGAGTTCTATCTTCTAACCTTCAGGTCCCCTATAAGCATTCTTCATCTGTCACCTCTAGATTCCTTTTATGATCCTATTATAGAGCGTTAGGGAAATCATATCTATATGAATGTGGTACCACTTTAATAAACCCATAAATAGATATCTTAATCCCAAAAATACATGGTCAACCAGGGTTTGTGGAGGTTGGGGTTCATGATCAGGGTTCATGGAACCCTTCCTGTTTGCTTCGTCCACGAATAGCTAAGTTTATGAGATGGTATGTAGTGGACCTTCGTGTGCATAATTCGGTCAGCAATGTAGTTTGCAGTCCATGGGGTTCAATTTCCATCGTACCATGGGCCACTGTCTCATGGATCAATCTATGTACTAGTGGTTCATAGTTCATGGAGTCCGCAAACCCATCCTAATTATGGTACTCGGGCCACATATAATACATTGAAAACATGAATTCTTTCATGTTTCTTCATATATTTATAGCTCAATTTTATTCTATTGTCCTTGTTATACTCATATTAATACTTTCTACCTTCTTCAATGTTATTGAGGGATTATTTCTTCCCTTGTATAATTTTTTAGGACCATACAAATTCCCCCATTGGAATGGGGTTTGTTCGGAACGAAAAGGGGACTATTCCGATGTAGAAACAGTCCCGAACTAAAATGGTCTATGATAGAATAGATAGGCATAGTAGGAGGGGACCACACCAATATATAGGGTCCAATGCCATTTTTTATTTACCATTTCCCTAAACGACATGTTCTCTCAACTCCACTAGATTCCTTTACATTGGCGTACCATTCCTCATGCGAAAATTCAATTCACGAAACTCTTTGTAGGTGTTGTGAACTGAACTTTTCATCATTTATCTACATAAAAACAAAAAATTTTCTTTTTTGAATGAAATTTTTGTGTTTTCATACTAAAATCCATATTCTGCATAGGATAACACTACACTGCTTGTGTGTCCCCATAGAGCTTCAACATGGGAACCAAACCTTCAGACATAATAATCTAAATTTTATATTTTAATCATAAATATTTTAAAATGAACATGAAGAGTCCTTGGATCATGGTATCAACCTTACAAAACACTTTTATTTTCATCCATTTCTTCGTAGGCTACCGCATCATAGTTTCTTCGCACACCATGGTTGTATTATGTGTAGCACTTCTACGTACTATGGTAGTATGCAATTGTTGCTTCACACATCATGTAGTACATGGGATATACCTACCACACACCGTTTTCAGGAAGAGAATGTGTATCCCGATGTGGATATATTTATAATCCCTTTATCCTTTTTCCATAGCCTTTATCCAACAAATTTTATTGGACATAATTTTTTTATCTTTTGGATCTTTTGGTACAAGCTAAAATGGCTCTTTCACAGGCTGTGAAAAAATCAATGAAGATGAGGGAGACCATGGTGGTGGATAGTGAGTATCATCTTAAATCTTAAATTATTCCATGTGACATATTTATAAAAGATAAATTTATGCCATAGCTCCTGGAAAACCTATTTTCTATAAATTTTCCACTTTACGGATTTGGTCTGCCTCTGAATATTCCTCTGTCATTGGATGACCCTCATACCCCATTTATTTTCATAGAAGTTCCACATGTTCATGATTGAGGGAAAATGTCCTCAATAAAATAATTAATAGATACTTAAATTCCAGAAAATGTCTTCATACTAGGAGGTTTAGCATGGACTCAAGACAATCACAGGTGTCGCAATGTTTTCTTGAAACTAGTTTCCCAAGAGTACCCATCCATTAGCACCATTTCCAAAGAAAATCCTAATAGAAAGTGGAAATCCAATTGTGATTTGAGGGCCATATGATGTTTCTCTGACAAATGGTCAAGGGAATTCCATGTACATAAAACCTGTTTGGAGTCCCCTCACTAGTTGAAGGTGGAGAACGTATACAAGACAACCTGGGATTCCTTATTCATAGCCTTCTCTATTGGAGAAATCCTTCTTTAGTTGTATATCCACTAGTTTTTAAGTACCAAAACCTTCCATTTATCAATGGGTAGTTTGGAATCAACTTATAGGATATCTACAAGCTAGGAAGACTCCCCATCCTTGGAGAGATATATGATGAGTTTCTCCTGGAAGACACTACATGGAATGATACTGACCATGTGTCCCCTTTGACAAAGAGACTTATAATTATGGTAGTGGTATTAATAGATCATCCCCTCCATGGTCACCATCATATCCCATTTGAGGAACAGATAGAGTTATTCTTGCAGGAGAAAGAACCTAAGATGAGGGCTCAATGCAGTCGAAATCATCCAGCTCGTCAGACCCACCAGACTCTTAGGTCGTATTGTGCTACCATTGAAGTGGGACATTATACCACTTGGGGTTTTGGGATTCAACAAGATGTGTCACCTAGGATTATATTAGTAGCTTTGTTTTCTATGTTTTTGAGTTGATGGATTTTCCCATCTCATGATGTATAATCCATGGTTCGGGCCTGTACATTGATGATGGTGGTCGTCCTAGCATAAGGTCAACCCATCAATATGTCCATTCCTACACTCACCCAACTTTATGAGTTATTGGGGAAAATACTGGAATCTAGGCCCCCACCTTATCTTAGGAGACTGTTTCAATTCTTGTATGGGTGTGTGGTAGAACACTTCCCCTATTATAAATATCAGCACACTACAATGGTTACTCATTTTAACTTTTAATCCTCCCTTCTCAACATTTCTGAAGTTCATCCTAGGTATTTAAGAATTGTTGATGCAGTTGGGCTACTGAATGGGCCTTATTTCTTGTCCTTTGCGATGCATCATACCCCTCATGGGTCATTAATAGGTGTCAAGGGTGGCTCTTTAGATTAACTATCATGCATCATTGCACTTTGGGGTTGGATTCTCATATCTTGTATAAATCGAGTGGCCATTTGTAAGTAACACCTCCCTTACCAGGTTTCCAGGAAATTTTGGCGCCTTCCACAAGCTGTACATATTCTTTCTATTTATATAATGGGGGAGTCTCGTCCCACAATTCTTTTTCACTTATATCTTATGTTGATGTGGGTAGGTTCCTCTTTGTAACTTATCTTCCCAAATATAACAAGTACTACTTTTCTATCGCTATAATATGCCTAACTATAGACGGGTTGTTACCCTAAATGAGTTCTAAGAGAACGAGTTTAGTGGACGCAGAAGCCTCTGACCATTCTCCACCATTTCCTCACCCCAACAACCGTGCCCCATATTCTTTATTCTAGGATGAGTGTGACAGATATGTATTCTATTCTATTCTATGTAGTAACCATAAGGGATATTCCACATGTTCCTACCCTTGTGGTATGAAGATGTTCGATTATCCACCAGAAGCATCTGGAAGTGGAATTGTCAGTACAACCTACCTCAGTGATTACTTGTTCAGTCAACTCCCCTCCTGTAGATACTTCCCATGACCCTCAGGAGGTAGGCCCCAACAGAGTATCACTGGACTCCCCGGAAGACGTGGTTAGTCCTACACATCTGGCACCAGTTGTCAAACCATCTGAGGGGAAGGAGAGCCCCCCATCTTGGGTGACCTATAATAGGTTGCTTCCAAATCATTTAATAACACTTCCTACATATAGAACCATTGAGGTGGGGGAGGATCAAGGTTTTGGTTCTGCGGGGAGGCACATGGAAGTGCAAAATGTGCATGGCATTAGTTATGTTCCCTTCCCATTGAGACAACTATGGCCAATTTTGCTAAATAGATTGACAAATTTCGGTATTTATTAACCAAGATGGGTTCTAGTGGATGTTACGATCGACTCTTACACATCCTTTTCTCCCAAATTTTCATAGCCTGAGAAGCCATTACTTCTTGAAAGGACAATCTTTCTAAGTTCAATTATTCCCATGACTAGGTGATGATCATCCAAAATTATTCCATGGAATTTAATCACCTAACTGCTAATGAGGTGAAGGCTCATGATTTGGTTTTATCCCAAATGGAAGAGCTATGAGTGTGTGAGGCCCACACAAGAAGGTTGAGGGCTCAACTGGCCTCTTTGTGTGCGAACTAAAAAACTATCCAGAACAAAATGAGGGACCTTAATGTCATTTGGGAATAGGTGTGTCCAATGGACTTGGACGAAGCACATGAGAGATATTACTTAGATAATACAATTGATGTCCTGCGACAATCACTTTAAATTTTTCTACAAAGGGAGAGCTGATCCTTGTTGTAGCTCTCCCCAAATCATAATGTGTACTCTTTTTTTTCCTTTTTGATACATTGGAGAGACACTGAATCGGGGATGTTCCTCCATTTTTTTGAACTCTATAAAATTGACATTTATTTAAATTCTTCTTCTTTGTCTTTTCATGTCATGTCAGTTGAACATAATCAATCATATAAACATCACTTCAATTTGGTATTAATTTTAAACCATGACTAGTAAATTGAAATAATCGACCTAGACTCTAATTGTTTCCTATGATGTGGGACTCAGTGAGCATTGTTCGACTATTGCTGAGTTTTTATTGAACAAACTAAGGAAATTTGATGTATTTTCCATTATTACACTAATTCGTTCCTAATCCTTCTTGACACTAGCTTATTAGGCATAACGTCACATTTTCATAGGCCAGCCTTGGTTTTTTTGACCTAAATAGATTTACATCTCATTTTATGGCCCACTATTTTATTATTTGACCATACATAGTGTAGGTTTAAGGAACTGATACTTTACGTTTGTCCATAGGAGCCCTTTTAAGGTCTTTCACTCTAGCATGTATGGATTTTTTTTTTGCTGGTAGTTCATAGTCCTTCTAATGAAACATATTACTATATTTTTTGGTCAAATAGCTTTGAACAAACATATTGGGGAAGCGGAACCAATTCGGGATTCATTAGCCAAGAATTTTCTACAATCCTTCAGACATGGATTATAGATTTTTCATGACCCTAAATTTTTGAATTTTGGACATGCATGAGGCTCAGGATCCATTTCAGGTGTATAGAGGTAGGAGAGGACTCTCCTAAGGTTGTAACTTCCCTTAATTAATGTCTTTTTTGTAGGCGACATATGCAGAGCCACTTGGGCATGATGTGAATAGTCAAAAAATGGTGTCCCTAAGATAGCTCCCTTCCATCTCTTATGGCCTGGCAAGATATCCATCACTTTTAATTTACTTTGATTTGAGAGCCATTGTGGGTGGCCAGACTGAGTGATGGTGTTCAAAAATAATAGTGACATTCATATCAGCTTTGAGTGGGGAACTGTTCCCACACGATTCTTACATTCATAAGGGAGAGCTAGTGAATGGTCATTTTAGTTAGAAATATTTTTTATGTTAGGTTAATTTGGAATGAAGAAGCTATGTAATCCGTTATCTAGGGGTTCTCCTAATCTGGGGGTGTGACAGGACATGAATGTCATCTTAACATACAGAAACGAAAAAGGACTCTCCTATAATCTAATATACCTTTGATCGATGGTTGTTTTGTTGGAGACATATGCAGAGCCACCGAGCCATGAGGTGTATATCCAAAAAAAGGTGTCCGCAGGACACTGGCCTCACATCGTCAAAGGCTGTAAAGTATTATGGAGATTGTGAAATAATATATGACCTTTAACAAGAGGAGAACGTGAACACGAAAAGGAAAAATTTACCTGAACTTCTCTAAAAACCCCAGAAATGATTAGGGGAATTTATTTATATGTGGATTAATTTCAGGCATATGGATGGGGTAATTTTGTTTTAAAAAACCTCAAAAGTGACCAAAGATAAATTGGGCCAGCATGTTGTGATATGTCCAGAATGTGGGTAGAAAGGAGAATGCAAACCATGACATTGAGGGCCCTTGAATTAACAAGGAATTTATGTGTCTTGGAATCCCTTGGTCATACTGAGATAGGATAGGACTATCTAGGGGACAAATCTTTATTTGATTAACGGTTATTTTGTTGGTGACATATGAATACCCACCAAGGCATAATGTGCATAACCAAACAATTGTGGCTGAATGGCATTGTCCTTCCATCTCAGTTGGCCATGGGTGATTATAGGGATTCAAGATTGCTCAGAGCTTAGATATTGAGGTATATAAGGTGTTTATCCTTATATATTAGGGTCATATAATTTGTGATTTACCAATGAAATTTGGTATCCCTTACGTAGATCTTACTCATATACATGGTGAAACATTCATCCTATCTTTTGTGTACCCCAGTATTTAACATCATTTGTCCAGGATGTGGGCTTCTTTATAGGTAAAATAACCACAACATGCCTTTTAAGGTCACGTTGTTGACCAAATTCATGGACAATTTTTCCATAATCTCATGGTGGGTCTCTCAATACAGTCCCTATGATCATGTAAGATATTCTTGGTGTGAGAAACAATAGATTAAGAGGATTCTAGGTCACCACATAATAATAGAAACATCATCATTAAGGATCACATTAGGCTTAAATTAATGCTATGTAGTTTAATGTCATACAACAAGGATGATTTTGGACATGTAGGTTAACATCGTGTGGTAAGGACATTATACTTGTGTAGTTTAGAGTCATGTAGAAGGGAAATTATTCCATCCTAAAAATCATTAATAGCTTAGAGTTACTGTCAATCAGGATATTCTGGCACACCTTGGACATGAGTGATGATTGGAGGTGTAAACCACAGATCCATGGGGAAACATGAATCAGACGGGATATCATGGGGCTTGGAAGCCATCAGGCGTACCTAGGTAGAAAAGAGTCTACTTGGGATGAATTTTCCTTTGACTGATGGTCATTTTGTATGAAACATATGAAGAGCCACCGGGTATTGATGTGCATAGTAAAAAAAATGTGTCTATAGGATACTGGCCTACTATCTCAGATGTCATGAATGTTTATGGGGATCTATGTTTTCTTGGAGTATGGAGTTTGAAAAATGGGAAAGATATGTCTTGGAATGTAATAAATACCCAGATCATGATTAGTCATGAACTATTAGAGATTATATATATATGAATAATATGTATAAGGGGGAGCATGATATTTTTTTATGAGTGGGGGAATGTGGGGGATCTCGTAACATTGAGAATTTGGCCACACATGACTCTTGAATAATCTCGCAGTTCGTTGTCATGCTGTCAATACCTTTTATAGACTCCCCACACAAGTCTATCTTACACATGGGGGGAGGTGCATTTTTGTTAATGGTGGAAGGGCAGATATGCTAGATCCAAGCGTCACTACATATCCCGAAATTGTAGGAATCAAGCCATTAATAGTTATGAACATTCCTTAATTATTTTTTCAATGAATAGGGATATGTGAGGGTATTTGTTTCTCAATGGATGGGCTAAGATGACATATCTGAGCATCACTATACATCCTGGAACAGAAGGAATCATGTTGTACGTAGTTATGAACATTCCATTTACCGCTCTGGTTCGAATATAGGGGTAGTAATGTCTTTTTCATATTTTCTACAGGTGTGGATTATACCATATTTCGTTATAATTTGTATACTTAAGGGAATCCTTACCACTAATCCTAAGATCATGTGATTTATACATGATGTGAGAAACAAGGAGTGGTATGGGTTTCTCATGATGGTGTGGGGAGATAGCGGATATAATAGAGGCATTGTTTTGTGTGGGTTGGACCATGATTAAGGATTGAGGAATCAGTACATACCCTGGAAGGTAAAGAATCAATCCATACATAGTTATCAGTTTGATCATGTAGTTTATCTCCATGAGATTAGGATTCTTGGTGCTATGAAGTTTAACATCATATAGTGAAGACATGAGTAACAGTTTCATGTCAAGTTTTAGGGTTGTGTTCATTACAGTTTAACGTCAATTGGCTAAGAGTATTACTCATTATTTAGGGTCATAGAGTTTGGACTATGACATTATGGTCTCAATAAATCATAGTTTGGGGTAATAGATTTTGGACCGTGATATTATGATCTCTATAACTCATATTTTAGGGTAATAGGGTTTGGTCCATGACAATACAGTCTCTATAACTTATATTTTAGGGTCGTAGAGTTTGGACCATGATATTATCATCCCTATAACTCATAGTTTAGGTCCATGGAGTTTGTACCATGACATTACAGTCACATTAACTCATATTTTAGGGACATATGTATTTGACCATGAAATTATAGTTTCTATAAATCATAGTTTAGGTGCATAGAGTTTGGAAGATGACATTACGTTTGTTATAACTCATAGTTTAGGGTCACAGAGTTTGGAACATGGCATTACGTTCTTTATTACTCGTAGATTAGGGTCATAGAGTTTCAATTATGAAATTATTGTCACTATAACTCGTAGTTTATGCTCATTGAGTTTGGACCATGACATTTTGGTCACTTTAAGTCCTTGTTTATGATCAAATAGATTGGACCATGAGTTTATGGTCTCTATAACTTATAGTTTCAGGTCAAAGAGTTTGGACCATGAAATTACGGTTCATATAACTCATAGTATAAGGTCATAGATTCTGGAAAATGAAATTATGCCCACAAAAACTCATATTTTAGGGTCATAGAGTTTGGACCATGTCATTATTATTTCTATAACACAATATTTAGGGTCATAGAGTTTGGACCATGACATCACACTGGCTATAACTCATAGTTTAGGGTTATAGAGTTTAGGACATGACATTCTGATCATTATAAAACATTACGTAGGGTCATAGTGTTTTTAAAATGACAATACATTCACTATAATGTATAGTTTAGGATCATAGAGTTCTGACCATGACATTACGGTCGCTATAACTCATTTTTTAGGGTCATAGAGTTTGGACAATGACATTATCATCACTATAAATCATAGTTTAGGGTGATAGTGTTTAGACCATGGCATTACGATTAGTATAACTCATTGTTTTTTTATCATGGAGTTTGGTCTATGACATTATCATTGTTATAACTCTTATTTTAGTGTTCGAGAGTTTTGACCATGACATTATAGTCACTGTAACTCTTAGTTTAGGGTCATAGAGTTTGAATTATGACATCACTGTCACTATAACTCGTAGATTAGTTTCATAGAGTTTAGACCATGATATTACTCATAGTTTAGGGTTGTAGAATTTGGACCATGACTGGGTGTTTCTATTACGTGAAATAATTCTTTAGAAACTATACTTTTTTAGAGTTGTGATGAGATTTCAATCCATTGTTATCAGAGGATATACTTCATTGGAATAGACCCTATGTATGAAATATGGTACTTCCGACTTTTTTTCAATATTTAGGGGCTTCGTTCCAATTATCATCATGGTTTTGAGGGAAAACACTATTTCTCATTCAAGGAAATATCTAAGTAAAACCTTTCTGTTGAAAGGTAGTGAAATCTAATTTTGATATATTTATTAATGGTGTAAAGTGTCAATCCTGTTCTCATCTAACTACTCCAACTCATCAAACCATCTCTGGTATTTCTTGTCCATATATAGTTGACCAAAAATTTCTACACAATGTGATGGAACATGGATTTGGATAGGTAAACCCGTCTTTTCTCTGTATACTATTGAGTAGGGGGTTTCCTTGGTGGTAGTGTTGTTCATAGTCTGGTAATCCCACAAAGCATGAAAGAGATTTTATGGACACAATTTCTTATCCTTATCTACCTTATTTGGTAGTATGTTGGACATAGTCTTGTTGAAATCCTCTATCTTCCCATATGCCTCTATGTGGTAGTGGGATGAATGGTTGGATTTAATTTCATACACCTGTTATAACTTGTCCAACATAGCAGAGTAAAATTTACGGTCATTTACTGTTAATATTTTATGAGGGACACCAAATCTTGTAATGATGTTGGCCTTCACAATGATAATGACTCTTTTCCCCGACTTCTTTAAGGGGAATAGATTCACCCCTTTTGGGAAAAAAAGTCAGCTGATGTGAGTATGAACATGAATTGTCAGGTTGTAAGAGGGGGATATGGTACCACAACATCCATCCTACATGTGGAAAATATCTAGGAGTAATTAGCTATATGAAGTAACTCTGGGGGTCGGTGTATAAAATTGGATTTAACATGGAAGGAATGGCACTTCTTGTAGAATATTTCACATTCCTATATCACAGTGTGACAGTAATACCAAAGGCTTTGGATTTTATGAGAGAGATTGGTAGGTGATTAGTGTTCTCCCAAAGCTCCGACATACACTTATTTCATGATGGTAGCAGTCTCTTCTCCATCAATGTACATGAGAAGGACTTCATCAAGGACTCGTTTTTGTAGAATAATTTCTTCGTTTACCACATTGTACATGGAAATGTTGACTACCTGTCTTTAGACAAGTTCTCTTCCTACCCTATCTAGTGGGATTTCTTCCTTTCGAATGTAATTTAGAATGAACTTCATCCAGCTGTTGGTGTGACCATAAGGATCAGAAATAGTGATAATTTTTCCAATATCCTCTGTATTGTTCAGGATAAATGGAAAGACCATTATGTGGTGGGAAATTCATAGGATCATTTCATCCTAATATGGATCATCCATGGTCATGGATTCATTTTCCAAAGCATGGACTTGAGAATTTTGATTTTGGAGGTCGTAGGTCAATGTTGCTTCTAATGAAAATTCATCCATCGGTTCTCAAACTTGGTTTATAAAGGGGGGCCAATACCACTTTATTAAAGGCATAATCTCTATTGACCTATTTATTGACTAACTCTGAATCACCTTTTACCTTAATGTCTTTGGATTGTGCATGGAGTTCCACCTTTAGGCCCAAAATGAGGGAATGATATACTACTTCATAATTTGTACACCCTTTCGAATGTATGAATGATTAAGGCAACACAAACTTTTTAGGGGATACAAGTATAAATCCCAGCCCTACTATGTCGAGCATGGGATCCTCCATCATTTTCCCTATCGGGCATCTTGAAGCACCATCGTAGTACATTTCCAATGTCTGGGTGTCCTCTTGGATAGAGAACACTTCTTCACCTGAATGTTTTGCATCTAACGATGTTGTTTCCTCAAAGGGGTGCACATCCAAAAAAATTTATAATAACTGGACATTGGTGGCCTTTCAGGGTATGTACCATTTGTCAAAATATTGTAGGATGACTTCACATTGTGATAGGAATTCAGTTAGCATGGGACAATTGAGGATAGTTTTAGGTGAGTTTTAGCAGGAGACTAGGTGGACCTCATAGTGCTACAGATAATTCATATGATTTAAAACCATGAATATTTTGTCTATGTAGTTCTTTTCAATTTTTTAATATTTAGTTTCAACATCAATCATTGTTTGGATGAGGTAATAGAGATTGTTGTCACTGCCGACATCATTGTTGAGTGCGAGGAAGGTGCCTAATGACCGTTCCAGGGTGGTTACATAATAGATGTGTGGCCTCCCCTCAACTAGCAGCATATGTACTGGTGGGATTATGAAATATCATTTGAGATTGTCAAATGCTTCTTGTAAATCATTAACCCACTCTTACATAACCCCCTTCTTCATCAACCTAGGGAAATGTAAACAATTATCCACCAAGTTGGATATGAAGTGTTGGATTTAGGAAAGCTGACCATAGAGACCTCTCAACCCGATGAGGTTGCGAGTTGGAGATATTACAAGAATGGGTTTTGTCTTCCCGGGGTCAACTTTGATGCCATGATGGCGTACAACGAAGCCGATGAATTTCCCATAGGTGATGGAAAAGGAACACTTTAGGGGATTAATCTTTAATCTATGCTATCACATTTTATTGAAGATTGTTTCAAGATCGTCTAGGTATATTGATCAAATTTTTGATTTAACCACTAGATCATCGACATAGCACTCATTGAATTTTCCCAGGAAGGGGTTGAAGATGCGGTGCATGGAATGCTGAAATGTGGTGCTAACATTTTTTAGACCAAAGGAAATCAAGTTATAATAGAACCCACCTAGTGGGGAACTAAAATCATTATATTCTTCATATCCTTGTGTAATCCATATTTGGTTATATCCAGAATATTTATCCATGAAAGAGTGGGCCTCGTATAGGATAGTTTCATCGATCAATAATTTTGTTATTCGGACTAGGAAATCGTCTTTTGAGCAATGCCAATTATGGTCCCTAAATTCGTTACAGATTATAACTTGTCCATTATTATTTTTGAAATAGACTCTGTTTTCTAGCCATATCGGATACTAGAATTATCATATGATGTTTAATCTAATCATCTTTTCAACTTCAGTCTCTATTTTGAATACAAGTGTCGGTTGGGTTCTTCTGAGTGCCTTCTTATAGCCCCAATGATCTTCTGGTCAGCCCATATGATGAGTGGTGACCTCAGGATCAAGTCAAAGAGTTTCTGGGTAGTTCTAGGAAAATAAACCTAGATTTTTCTTTTGGAAACATGTATATGACTTATACTCCATGATAGGAATATCCACACTGATCAGAGTGGGCCATAGGTCATCTTCAGTGCCCAGGTTTGTCTCCCTAAGGTCATTGATCATGGTGGAGACATCTTCTTTTAATATGGGGGGGGTGAATATTTGAGGTCTTATTTTTATCTTTATTTTTTTCTTCATAATATTCTTCCTCTTATGATGGAGAGAGGATTTTCTAGATGTCGACTCTAATATTGGGAGATAAATCATCTTTTTCCTTAGTGAGTAAGGTGAGGGAAATTTGGGGTCCTGTGGATGGGTCAAGGGAATTTTGGTAAGGATTTTCCTATCATCACAGAAGCCAGCCCATTCTCCCTTGTCTTTAGACATGGTGGCCATAATGGTGATCATGCATACAATTGATTTTGTATCTAGAATTGAATCTATGCATCCAACTTGGTTAATGGGTAATTTATACTCTTCCCAAAGCTGTTGGAGGGGGTCAGTAGGAGGCATTTCCAATCCATTAGGGGTAGTAATAAAATCAAAGTCATCAGCCATAAACAACTAAACTTCTGTTTCATAGAACCCTGTGTCGATATAATGTGACTTGCAGGACTCAATCATGAAATTCATTAGTGTGCAATGTCCCTTTTTACCCATTAGTTCAATACTTGATGCACTGATGGTATGATTACGGAAATTCAGCACGTTGATATAGCCAAGGCCTCCCTATCATGATGTTGAAGGTCGTACTTCATTGTAGTACCTGTAACTCAGAATGACATTGACTTTAGAGCCTTTGTCGATGATAATATCCTTGAACTCAATTCCATTTATGTTGTTAGACACATATAAGGGTTTTATGTGCCCTTTAATGATGGAGTCTTCATACCAATATGTGAAGGAGATGACTATGTGACATTCTTTAGAATTGGTCCCTATCAAATAGAAATAGACTGCTGCTACTTCGGCCTCGAAATATTGGAGACTCAGTAAGGCTTCAACAAGTTCCTCCCTATGATCTGCGGATAGACTTAACTCATCCAGGATTTACATCTTTGCTGGTGATGAAGAAAATGTATTTATAATATCAAATTTCTTCTCTAAATTTTGATGCTTCCCAGCTCAGTGTTGATCATTCATCGACACTTTAGGGTCTTGGGATTTGGACGTTGATGGTTAGGCCATTGTGATGGGAGCTTGTGGTGCTGTGGTCCTTTCTGGGTTTGGACGAACTGGTCCTCCCATATGACTTGGGAAATTTTTAATTTTTTTTCCCTAAGGGATACTCCATGATATTTGCGATTGGATTCCGATATTTGGGGGAATAGGGGAATTCTGGTTCCTGTTGTGTCTGTTGAATGGTCCTTCCACAAGTTTATTAGATGTTAATGGTTTTCAATACGATGTGGCTGAGAATTTGACTCCTACCAAGATCATGCCTTCTAGGAATCCTTCAGCCTCTACAACCGCTTTTATGTGAATGAAATTAATGGATCTGAATATCAGTTCTTAATCTGAATATGTTTCTCTCTGAATGTCCCCTTTTTGATGGTTTCGTTTGGTGGTGTGATGCCCGTTGTACTATTTGGCAGGGTGGTGCCTGTTGTTCTGTTTGGTGGGGCGGTGCCCATTGTACGATGTTTGATGATATGAAATATGAATGCATAAAAACTTAATTTAGCTTCCACGTCATCACATCGTATTTCTCCTAATTTCTTCCCTTATTGCCCTTAGAGGACAATGGGGCTGAGGATGACAGTCGTGTGGTGTTAAGAGCTTTTGGGGGAACTGTTGGTTGATTCAAATGTGCATAGAGGATGAAATGAAATCAGTCGGCTGATTTTTTGGTCATCCAATTGTCAAAAAATATATCCTTCTTACTGGAGACCATTTTCCATTACTCTTACTCTATTGAGACTAAGGTTGAATGATACTGAACCTGTGCTAGAGGCATAACCAACATAACTATCTTGAAACCCTCCATCTTTTGTAGGAGATCCTTGAAGAAGAAAAATTCTTGAATGGTGTTCCCATGTATACAATGATAGGGAATATAATATGGATGGTCATCGAGACCCACATCATTGGAAGATTGTGGATCCGGTAGCCATATAAAGTTACAATTCATGGTAGCTATGAAATATCCATAGACAAAGTCATCTCAGAACGAGTAGAAATTACTTTTTAATTCTTCGAATAGATTTCTCTTAGCAACCCTTAATTCTTCTTGCTGAGGTGGGGGTGGTTGTTGGAATCTAGGTGGGTCCCGCACGGTTCGGTGGGGGCCTCACAACCAGAGCTGTTATCGGGGGGCTTAAGAGTGATAGAATCTACTTCGGCTTTTCCCTCTCATTTTCCTACAGATGATGGGGCCACTAAGAACATCAGATTATTCTGTTGAAATAATTCTTCTATTCATAAGGTAATGGAAGATAAATTTCGAAACCCACATGCCTACATCACTAGGATAATCAATGCCTACAATTCATCGTGAAGGTTATTGATGAACATGGTTAGCATTTCATCCTGGGGGAGTGACCAGTTTCGGTAATAAGTCAAGCCTTTCCATCTGGAAATGAATTCTTAGACTCTTTCATTCTCTCATTGCTATCAGTTCTTGAGATCACTGACCATTGTCTTAGGCATCGTTGAACTGAACTGGAAGAGAATCTTTCACCGTAGGTCCTCCCAGCCTATGATTGAGTAAGCTGGAAGTCTATTATATTATACCAAAGTCAAGATTTATAGGTTTTTCATGAAACACCTGAGTTTTTCAGCTTATTAATTCTCCAGAGTGACAATTTTGGGGTCAAAGTAAGAGTCATAGCACATTAAATGTTGTTCTAGGTCCACCAAGCCATTGATAACTGGGAATACATGTTTTCGATGTTTGGTGGTGGCGATACACTGCTCCCCCAGTTGGGGTATGTTTTTCCCTCTAGTGGTATCAGAGCACACAACCCCTCTAGGGATTATAGTCAAGTTATTAATTGATCGAAGGTGTTAAAGATCCCTAGATTCATTTACTACCAGGTTTGAGCATTGGTTGATGCAGTAGTGGCCAAAGCTGGGTGTGCATGTACTATTGGAATTTGGGGTGGATTTCCAGCCGAGGGTATCCTTTCTGGCTTTACCTGAATATATTATGGCATCCTTCCTAGTGGGGGGAAGTCTCGATTTCTTTTCGGGGCTTTGTTTAAGTAGGTTGATGGACCCAATACCTGATTGGACGAGCCTATGATCTTGGATTCATTCCCCAGGATGAGTGCATATGGAAAGGGAACCACTTCTGCAAACACCTATAGATGTTCCGAAGGGGGAAAAATCTAGAAATGTATCTCCCTCGATGTAGCTCAACATTAATATTCCTTATCTATTTTATTTCATCCTATTACTTGGTGGACCTTTCCTCATGATCGAGGGACAAATTCTCCAGGGAAGTAGGAGGTGGGTCATATATGACATTGGATTTATTATTCTCATTGACGGGGTTTTGTGAAGGTGTTAGATACAGATTAACTGAGGGGAACCAAAATTTAGAACCACTCTTTGGTTCCGAGGATTCCCACCATCAGGCTCGGTGTGGGATTCCTCTGGGAGGGAACCATTTTCCATTTTGTCCTCTCCCTCTATGTAATTTCCTATGAGAACTGTGAGGTTGACATATACCACATTGGGGGTGGTGTACCTAATGTAGAATGGTAGAAAGGCTTTATGTGTGCTTTGTTGGATTTTCTCCTTCCATTATGCAGTATACTTCGGGTTTCAGGGAGATGATTGACCCAAAATGAGCCTTGATCTGACATCGTAATGTGCCTTTGTCTTGGAGGGTGTGAATTATGAGAAGGGGTGGAAGTTGAGACTCCCTTATCCATCGTTTGTCATAGACAAGAGAAGGGAGACGTCCACTATGTGGGTACTTGAGGTAAAATTCCCCCATTCCTGTGGGATGGGGATGATCCAGATCTTCCGTTGATGCGCTAAAGCCTGGATTTGATAGTCATAGGGGGGAATTTTGATTTAAAAATTACCACGTCCATATGGGTTGGTGTTGTTCGCACATCACGACAGTAGCTGCCACTATTGCCACATTTTCGATTTCACACACTTAGACACATGTGTGATCAGAGTGTAGAAGTGTGCATGTACAGAGTCTATGGTCATTTGAAGACAAAGGAACTTCTTTTTTGTTGGCATCCCTTTGGAAGACCGCTTACTGGATGTTATCGGTTTCCTGACTAAGAATATTATGGATGGCTTGATCTATTCAGTCCTGATGCTTTAGAGACTTACCCCAGGATAGTTTTTGTTTTGTATCCCATTTTTCAAAAACTAGAATTTCATTTTATTTCTACCTTTGGTTAACGAAATTGAAGGATTAAATTTCCAATGAGGTCTGCTGGATGGGACGTGGGGTGAAGTGTAGAGCTCCATGTTCTCCCCATCCCTAAATTTGAACTTCAGTCGAGGCATATCCATTGAGGAAACACAACTTTTGTATTTCATGGAGGAAATAAAGTTAAATTTATTTCTTTCACCTTTATGATCTTGGATTTTATGAGGATGGATGGGATTCAGGGTTGATCATATAGTGAATCTCCCCTAATGTGTTTACATGGTATGCATACCCTTTTTTGGGAAAGAATTTTTCTTTTAGCTGGTGAAGAGTTATCCATATATTTATGTGAATGTCATGCATACATTCCCCACAAAACTCTTTTGGGATGTTGAAGTGAGAAGTGGTCGTAGGCCAATACATCAGTGATATATTATCATTATCATATTGTCCTCTCACAAGCCACATATACAGTTGTACTTCTTCCAAGAAATCCTATACTTGATTATCACAACTCGACTGCTTTATAATAATATGATTTCAAGCAACTAGGCTGTTGGGAGCCTTAATTGTACATGAATAGCGAGGGGTGGCTCATAAGATGAGCATGGCCTTAGACCTTCCTCTAGTTGAGGAAGGATATCACTCATCACAGACGGAGAGTCTGAAATCTTTGACTCTTTCTTTCCGAGAACCTCAGAATAGGAGGGCTTTCTCATCATTGTTCTAAAAAGGGGATGCTCTTCCAACCAGTATGAATTTTGATTGTGGGGAGGACATCCGCAATCGGTGCCGCAATGGAGTGGGATACCATTTCAACTCGATGCCTGACCACAGGGAGTGCCTTTAAAGCATATACCAGGGGGAGGACCTTCAGAGAAGGCTGAACAGAGGGGAGGACCTTCTAACTAGTTAAGTTCACTGTGGGTAGGACCTTCTCAATGCCTGCTATGATGTCAAGGACTACCACTACATCTTTATACCTAGAAAAGGGGTGAATTTATGCAGTGCACATCATGGGTAGGGCCTTGAGTATATACTGAAATGTGGGGAGGACCTTCTCATTTCCTGATCTTACTATGGGGAGAAACCTCACAACAACCTCCATTGCAAGTAAGGCCTTCACAATGACTATCATCATGGCGAGGAATACCATCATGAAATTATGTCCAACTATAGTGAGAAGAATATATGCAGCGTATACCATGGGGAGGAACATTAGAGAAGAAAATAAAATGGTGAGTACCTTCTCATTGTCTAATCATCAGGTCCAAAGGAGGGCTAACCCAATGCGCATTAGGAGATAGGCTCTCATGATCGGTCATTCCTGGACTACAGAGTGAACCTCTGCAGGTGCTCTGGGGAGGACCTTTAGATCTTCTAGTAGTGACATTATAGGGAGGTCATTCTTAACTGCTACGAACACTTCCATAATTTAGTAATGTACTGATAGGGTTGTAATCCTTTATTGATGTATGTTTAAGCGCATCAGGAACCCTATCTTCCAATAGAGTAGAAATATGTATGTGCTCTCCATTTTCCGGTTTCCTTTAGTGAATTTTATTTTTGAGCACTCTCTTGCGCGTAACTGAGGCATAATGCTATTGGTAACGACCTTCATGTACGGGTACCTACCTTTTTGGGTCTCGTGATGTCGTTGGGATACACTGATGGACATTTTTTGTTTTGGTAGGGATATATGCCTTCCCTAGTGTTGCCACCCCATTGGACCAGCATCCCCCAGTAGGAAGGGGTATTTGTTCCTAATTCAGTTGTCTATGTATCATGGGATATTTCAACCAAACCTCCTGGATATTAGCAGGGATACATAACTATTCGGAGTGACTAACCCATTTATAAAGTAAGTCATTCCATTTGAGGAAATCATGTCTTGGGCCCAGTTTCTTACATTTTCCACTGATGAAATAATTTCCTGGAATGTTTGGATGATATGGTCTTGGATCGACATCTGATCTTCCTTCATTTCCAGGATGTGATGAGATACATCTTTGGTTGGAATGGTTATCACATCCCATTCTGATATCAGAGTAAGAGTTTTTTCCTGATCTGGTAATCCATTTGTTGCCAACAGATACTAGCAGTTCTCCTATTCTGGGACAAAGGAACGAGTCTTCCAAATGTTGTCTGCTTTGGTTGAAACCATATTTTACTGGTGGTATTCATGTTCCTAAGAATGGATTTTCATCTCATCACATGCCATTGTATTTTTATCATGGGCTTTGTATGAATTTATAGAAATTTGACTCTACTCATATTTTCATGCCGCCCTATTTGGGTGGCGGGCTTGATATGTGACTGTACGTATTTTTTCTTCTGTATAGTTTGTTTCTATTTTATTTGTTTAATGGGATTGATATGAATCATTATGTATTTTTTCATGTGTACATCTAGTTGGTGTCTTATTTTTTTGATGGGATTGTTATAAATCAGCTTGTGTTTGTGCATGCATGTCATTTTCCACTCTATTTGCATGGTGGGACTAGAAATCACTTGTAGGAATGTGCACATGCCCGTATTATGCCACCAATTTTTTATGGTGGGATTGATCAGAGGGGGTAGAGTTGTATTTATACCTATTAAAAGATGTCATGTTAGTAAGGTGGAGTTGCTCTTGAAGAACCATGGTGATAGCGTGTTGTTGAATATATATTTTCCACCATAGGAAGGAATCGTGAGGGCCCCAGGTCTTTTGGAGTTATGTTGGTTCCCCCTTTTGTAGGTACCTCTTTAGTGTGAGGAGGCCTGGTCGTCCAGTGTTTGCTGCGACAATCTCTGGTGAGGGCCCTTGAATAAGTCCCATGTGCGGTTGAGACGATGTTTTCCAAAGTGACTTCATCATCCAATCTAAGATACGGTTGTTACTTGTTGTCAAGTTCTGGGGACATTCTCCCCAAATAGTTGGAGAATACCACTAGGATCACCTTGTACTGGGGTGAAGACCATGACGGAGGAGGCGACTGGTGAGACTTGGTAGATTAGAGGGCTTGTTTCATGACCTCCACCACGGGGATATTACCATTTCAATGATACTATTTGATTAGCATGTTGGATACCCAACATTGATGATGTTGGGTAGGCGAGGGGGTCCTGCTCTTCCTCTGGGCTACAAATGCCCAAGGGATCACTAATGAATGTGTCTGCATTGATTGTTGGGATTTCATTTAGATTAAATGTTACTCTGTGGGAACCTCCAATATACATATATGACATATAGATCACAAAACCTTGTCAAAGTAGAATTCTTTTGGACATATTCATATTCAACAATTCATTCCCCCCCCCATTTGTTTTTGTGAGGTGTAGGGGCTTGAGTGTTGTAAAACCGCCACCATAGTTAAGGATTCACAATGAGTTAACCTTTTTTTCGGCCTATGGTGGCACGTTTTTCATGTATAGGGGAGAATAAAATGGTCTTAAGTGAAATATACTTTTATCTATTATCATTTTGGTAGAACCTCCACCTATGTTAAGGATTCACGTTGGGTTCATCATTTTTGTTTTGGCCCGAGGTGGTGCGTTTGGGGTGACGATGAAATGGTCCAATGAGAATCATCACCGGTATCTTTTTCAACATATATTTTCACGTCAAATTATTTTTTTCTTTTGTTTCAATCCATTATATGTCATTATCCCCTGAAGGAGGGTTGGATTAACACCACAGGGAGAGGTTAATTTACCCATTATATAATGCAAAATAGATTCCATAGTTAGATGGTCCCTACGGGCGATCCCATGGGGTCATGTACTTTTTTAATCAGTTCTCCTAGGATATAAATTCCTCATATGGTCTCCAATGGGATTATTCATGGATCTAGAAACATCCAACAGCCTTGGTATCCATGATTCATGGACCATCTTTCCAATTTTATGTGATCGTTCTATAATTATTTGGACAATGAAACTTAAGGACTCCATTGGTCAAGAGGATGGTAATTCTGTCTCACCGAACCCCTTTAGGGGTGGGGGGATTATTGCATATTTTGTTACTGTCTAATAGATTTAAGTCATGTTCATTATTTGTGAATATTTGGTTCATTCACAAAGAGTGTGTCCATGGGCTTCCCTAGATTTGCAGGATCATCATAGGAATGCATCCATTTTATGCTACGGAGGTAATGCTAACTTTATCCAAACAATAATACACTCTAGAGATTAACGTCATATAAGGGGGACTAATGATGACTTGATGTTTGGATCTGATCCATAAGATGGGTTTCTTACATATCCTCAGGAGGCGAATCAGAACTTGTGAAGTTTAGAATAGATGGGGCTTACACATGGAAGCTTCACATATGGGGTCATGGTTGGGTGAACCATTTTGGATGGGAACCCTTTTGAGCTCAGGCCTTCGAGTAGGTGTCCTATGTATCATGGTTTTATCAGGAATCAATGATCTTGTACTTTAGAATTGGGTGGATGTTTTAATTATTATAAACATCTAAGCCCATGTAATTCTTTCTTGGTGTGAGAAATAGGGGGATGTGAGAGATCCAAGAAACCACATATCTTCTCTCCTACTGATGGGAGAGGGTAGGCCTTTGGAGGATGAGAATAGGGTGACTGTGGGAGATGGCACAAAAAAAAGAACTAGTTAATGTGAAATGACTTTAATGGTCATGTGGATCATCCTTTGGAGGATTGGGGACTAACCTTAGTGGGAGTGCCCCGAAATTCATTCTAGGAAGGGGAGGAGTGTAGTCCTCATCATAAGGGGAAGCGAACATAACCCCTTTTACTGATTACCATTCTTCATTGAATGGAATAATATGTGATCACCCTTAATCCCTAAAATAATGAGGTTCACATTGGAATCCCAAGGTTGGACTCCAAGTTACCATGGGATTGTAGAATTACAGACATCCCTGGAGCCCGAACCATTTTGGGGATATCATTCGTGAGTCCTCTTAACATGGGCATGTGTACTTAAGAGTGCGTACTAATGCACCCAATGGTCTGATTATATAGGTTTGAGGGATTTGGGAGAGGCTTTGGCATGATGTTTAGGGACTGGTTTGCAGATGGACTATAGAGTAATGGATGGTAATGGAGGGGGGAGATTGTAACTGGATAAAATAATTCATGAAACCACCCCATTAAACATATCATTTTCTTATGCAGTATGAGATAATCTCCCCATACTGTAGTGGTATGAGGGCAGAGGGTTCATTGGAATACGGAAACAGTATGAGGGCATGGGTATGGATCACTACACACCATAGTGCTATGCAGTCCTAGATGTGGGTTTTCACACCACTTTGGGCTTCATCCGCATAAGGATTCAATACATAGCACCGAGTTAAATCCATGTAGAGATACATTGCTTGGAACACTGTAATGAAGGAGGGTCTAGGGGACTATCATTCACCGGGATTTAATCCGTGAGAAATAAGTGGTTAGATGTTTCACCAATCAGATTCACAGTTCTCTTATTATTATTAAGTTCCCTCATTTTATGCTTCGCAGTTGACTGTACCTATGGAGAGAGTGGTTTTCAATTCCGGCTTTTTCGATGATTCAAGGATGAAGTCGGAATCTTCTATGAGTTATTTCTTCCGACCTCTGGGGTCCCCTTTGAGCTTTCTTCAGCCATCCCATCTCAATTCCTTCTGTGTAACTTTTATAGATAATTGGGGAAATCATATCTTTTGTCATGTAAATCCATTTACAGAAGCCCTTAATGATATATCATGCCCCAGGGATTACTTGGTCAATCGAGGTTTGTGGAGGTAGTGGTTCACAATCATGGTTCAGAGAACCCTTCCAGTTTTCTTCATTTGCAGACTGATGAGTTCGTGAGATGGTATATAGTTAGCCTTCGCGCACATGATTCATTTAGTGATACATTTTTTGGTCCCCATGGTTTTATGTCCATCACTCAATAGGCCAACTCCTCATGGGTTTTTCTGCATATCGAAGGGTCATAGTTTAGGAAGTCCACGAACCGTTCCTCGTGATGGAACGTGGGTCACATAGAATCTTTTGAAAAAATTAATTTAGTCAAGATTCATCCAACGTTTGTAGCACAATTTAAGTTCATTCACCCTATTATACATTTTGGAATACTCTCATCCTTTTGTGAAGTGATTTCATGAGTATTTATCTTTCCTAGGAGAAATTTTCAGGACCCTACAGCTAATCAATATTACATATTAATATTTCTATGGAAGTAGGTTTCTCACATAAATCATCATCTTCATCTAGTTTATCATATTGACCATGATTTTTTCTTATAAAATAATAGACCAATTTATATAAAATTATTCAAGAACATATAATTTTTTGATGTGTTTCTATTATAGAAGGATCATTTTTGTATTCTAATATATTTAGATTAATTAATATGATACCAAATTCATCATGCATAACACTATTTTTTCATATTAACAATTTTCCGTAAACTCCAGAACAATAAATTTAATTTAATCAACCTACCATATTTTTTCAATTAATTTATAATATGAATTTGTTAGTTAAATTGTTTTTTTATCTATCACTCGAAAAATTAATTGCTTATGCAAACAGTATTACAATACTGTTATGAACTTGACTTCTAGTGTCCTAATCATTAGGGTGAAATGTATAACCATTAATTTCATACCTAGACCTTGTTATACGAAATTTAAACATGGACCACCAACTAAAAATATCAATATTTCTGATTCATTTGATCTACCATACATGATCACTTTAAACCATGGGAATATTTTTTATTATTATCAATCAAAAATAAACATATCTTAATTCATTAGATAAGATTATTTCAATTCTTTAATATAGAATTTTATATACATATATGCGTCATGTATGTTAGTCAATATGTATAAATGTACATTTTTTATCTATTCCTCAATCAATTATTTGACTTTCTATCAATTTACCCCCTTTCCACAATAATTTACTCGTTCATGAAGAGATCTAGGCAATCAAATGTGCTCCACATCAACCAAGTATCTGGAAAGAACTCTAAAACACCCTCTTAAATATACCTATCAACAATGGAGGATTTGGGTCTATTTAGATTATTAACATGTCCTATCAATATTTTCATATACCATTAAAAGGAAAAATCCAACAATTATATATAGGTCCGAAAATCATTATTTTCCTCACCAAAAGAACCATTAAATGCACTATGATATCAAATAAATATAGATTAATATACATTTCCAATTTACAAAGTATAATATAAAATTCATTATCTAATATTTTCATTGAATTCAGATTAGCCACCTAATTACAAATTGAATTGAAAATATAACACACCTCCATGATAGTTATTCCGACATGGATGAGAAATATTCTATACAAATCAGATGCCATGAGTTGTTGGATTATGACGTGTAAATCATGAGATTACATGACCAACAACTTTAAATACATTAATGAAACAATTTTATTTAAAAAAATTGTATAATAACCTGGTGGGACATTGATATCCTGAATACATGAACAAAAGAAAATTTTGTATATCTTCGATAATTTATGAAATAAATAGGGCCAAAATGTTCGCCTACCATCAATAGTAGGAGATAGTTTAAAATTTATTCCCAATAGGGGGATGTCCAATCATACATTCAACCCATCATTAATATATCCTTTAATATCTGACTATGTTCCAATCAAACCATTATAGATATTTTTCTCTAGGAACATGAAATGAATTTCATGTTTGACCTCATGATTCCATTGGGATATTTCAAGAAATATATACCTTTTAATTAAAATATTTAAATCATTAACATATTTATGTGTTATTAAAAATGTCATATAAATGTTTTTAACCCTCCAAAAAAACTGATATGTGGACATTGGATTCAGTGTAATATCAAATTATTATGAGTTATTGAATTCCTTTTTAATATTTTATATTTGTGACCCATAGAAGAAACTATTTGATTAACCACGTATACTATTTTTCTGCCATGATGAAGTTGATAAACATAAGTATTTTTTTTCAATTTGGGCAAGCATTACACCCTTAACACTGTATCCAGAAAATTATATATATGATTGGAATTTATTTATAGTAAATAAAATCTTTGCATGTAGTTGAAAATAATTAATATTATATGAATAATACACCCTAATTCCATCCTACCATAGGAGTTTAAAACCATTAATTGGCGGTGACTAGAAAACATAACTATCATTTCTAGGAAATTTTGGGTTAGAGGTCATTAAAATAAAAAAAAACACATTTTCGCGTCATAAAAATTTATAGAGATATATAGAAAACTTCCAATAAAATCGGTTGTGAACAATGTGTGATACTAAGGATTAAATATGGATTCATTCCATTATTATATGGTCAATGTCCGAGATTTAAAACTTCATTTCTGAATGTAGAAAACTATTGATAAATTTTCTTCAATTGTCAACAATCTTCTGGATGCCATAATATTTCATCACATATATACTCTTATTTAATCCAACTTAATATTTTTTCTCTTATGAATTTGAAAATAAACATTTCAAACAAGGATTTATTTGAATATACCAAAATTCATTGGAAGGGATCTCGGTAAAAGATAAATCATCATGTGATTTATATTTCTACTTATACAATGATCTCCCATATTTAGGACACCCAAATAGAAAACTGTATTCCTTTATATACAACACATATCCATTCAAGAAGAGATGTATTTTTTTTCTAACATAATACCATTAGGAATAGAATTATATTCATTTTGAAATGTGAATATGGAAGATCATTGTATTTAGGAATAATATCATTCAATAATTGTTGCAACTCTGAGAAACTCATGTCACTCCATCCCTATTTTTCATTCATGTTAATCAATTGCAACTCTATTGATAGAATTGTAAATTCCATATAACCAATATACAATGTTCTTCCAGGAACACCAAATAGAAACTCATTTTTATGTTATTTCTCTACTACATATACATCAATATCAGAAATCATTTCTTCAATTTGATCAGAGATATCATCTTGAAAAAAAAATTGTCAATAGATTTGGAATTCTTCTTAGTTTCACCATTCCAAATCCATGGGTTTTAACTAAAATTAAAACCATAAAAACTTAAGTGGTGTTTGGCCTCTAGAACATTAAAATTTATCATATTTAAACACTTTAGATGAGAACAAAAAACATTTCATTGATCAGAGACTTTCTGTTATAAAATTCAAAAAATCATCAACACCTTCCTCATATTCATAAATTATTATAATTTCCATAACCCAACATCCAATCATTATTATCTATAAAAAAAATTAAAAATATATCTTTTTATTAGAATATAGTGGTGATAAAAGCAAGTAAGAGTATAAATTATTAGATTATTTAAATGATAACCAATAAGACAGACTCATGGTGGAATTCAAATCATAAATTTTTATATGGATTTCAATAAAAGTGAATATAATGTTTATAAATTTAAAAACATTAGAGATAAAATTTAATTTTAATTGGAGTAATTATACAATAATTATAAAGTAAATAATGTATATTGATATCAACGAATTCATAATTTTATGGTAATAATACTTTTAAATTCAAAAAATTATATATGTTTTTGAAAATTATAATTATAAATTCTAAACAGTAACAGAATATGAGATTAAATATTACTGGTAAATAAAAAATAATAAATTCATGTAATTAATTCAAAAAAGAAAATATAGTCATACCAAACTCTCATTTTTAATTTTATTCTAAATGAAATTAGATGAAACATGAAATTGAATATTTTTGACCCAAATCCACATAGAAAGCTTAGAGAGGCAACCAACTTCCCCAAGTTTTTTTTCTAGTTACATAATTATAATTTCATTTTTCCATTCCAAAAATAGTGACTTCATCAAGTGGTTTGTAGAAAAGATTTTTATCCCTTGTGATATTGTTGAGAGGGTTATCATTTTATATTTTTGGAAATTCTCAATGAAGTTCTCAATTGTTAAAATATTTAATGGGGATAGTTACTCAATGTTATTTAAATTGGGATATTGAATCACGTACTATTGTCTTCTATAAAGCCTCAATGTTTTAATGCGTTAGTAAAATATATTTAGTGGGATTCAGTTTGAATCCTTTTTTATGGTACAATTTTTTTGGAATCAATTTTTGGTGTTCATATTTGGAATGTGAGTGTTTATTATTCCTATAGTATAAGTGAATTTAATGATATATTTTAATTAATCTTTAAATATTGTATAGACTATAGTGAATTCAATTTTTCAAATTTCATGGAATATGATAACATTGATCCTTACAAATAATTCCTAAAATTATAATATATTTCAAAAAATATTTTCTTAAGAATGAAATGGATAATAAATTGACCCATATCTCAACTGCGATGTGGATCATAATCAGAAACCATTCATAAAATGACTAGTAATTCATGAATATTTTTTATGTGGTTCCAATAATACATGTCTTCCACATATGTATATAGATATTTCAACAACCCATTATATATCTAATTATGTACAAAATATTATTTTTTGAAAAATTTATTTAGGTAAAGCTCCGAGTCACCATTAATTACCATTATATCATAATATAACAAAGATATACAGTGGAGCCAATAGATATTTCCTATTATGTATTCCTCAATTATTCCGAAATTATATTGACAGTAACCCAAAATATGTAGACTTTATATTTAATATATTGTTTTTCAAGATAATAATATGATCAAATCATAAGAAAATTATTTATATGATTATACACTATATATATGATAATGTTTATTGAAATATGTGAAAATTGAAATGTGTGTATATATTGTATTTTAATATTATTAAGTCTTTAATAAATCCATAACATTTAAATTTTATCCATATACATGGAAGTGTCTTCATGAACTAAGAATGATTCACAAAAATCATCCAAATATGAAACGTTTTGGGATTCAATAGAGAACATTAATATATAATGAGTACATTTATTATCTAATATAGAACATTATGATATAATGCATTCCACATTGTTGTATCTATAAATCAATGAATACCTAAGGTATATGAATCGGGTAATACAAGATTTTAGATGATATTATTTATATTTTAACATTCAAGGATGATTTAAACAAAACCAAAGGGTTAATGAAGATGATAATGTAAGACATGAGTCCTTAGAATCGAAAAAATAGAGATATAGGGCTACCGTGCCATTGAAAAAAATGAAAGAGATGTTCGATGTGTACGGCTTACTTGAGGGATGGTAAGATTTAATTTCATATAATTAGATTTTGAAAACTATGGATATATGAAGATGTAAAATCGATATTGCGGTGCACCATATTTAGGAAAATAGTGTTAGGGAATTTGTGTGAGAGAAATGAGTATAAACCCATGAGAATGAATAACCCTAGAATGATTAAAACTAACATTTCATAAATTTTAAACGGTATATAATGTTTTTTATATAATAACCAATGTTAAAAATCTATCATTTTACATGGGTTATAGTATAACTGATGTGATAAAGTTGATTCCATAGAATTTAAACATAGGTTATTATATAACTGATATGAAAGGCCTCTATATCATTTCATTTATATAATAACCTACATGATAAAGAGTATAACACTCTGTACCAATTTAGCTGTATAATAAATCATTTGATAAAGTGACTTCTCTAGATTATTCATGTTTTTTATATAATAACCAAGATGATAAAGAAAAAACCTGAATTTTACACATCATTTTTTGTATAACTGATGTAAAAAATCTGACATGATGAATAATTTTTATACTATTTTTGGAAACATTGATGAGAAAATTTTGGTGTGACCCTCAGATATATTTATAAGGATATTTATAGAGTTTTCTGAAATGATAATTCTAAATACGAGTCAGTGTATCGGAAAACTTCCTAGAGTATTGTTGAAGGATAAAGTGTGTGGCTTCCAAGAAATTAAATCCATGTTTGGATACAACATGTGGATGTGGATCTAGTAAAGAGGTACCTGGGGATAATAACTCCAAAATGGGGGCATTAAGTTGGAATCAATAATACCCTCATGGATGACAATGGGCCCTACAGTACACCTGGTTTGACACTCCATCGGGTTATGCTTTGGAAATTGACAAACCCTTTAGAAACCATAACAAATTTTTTAATAGGGGATGACTATGAATAACCCAGGATAAACCTCTATTGGTTGATTAAAAATATGCTGTCATGATTTATGCATCTTAAAATTTATTTTCATGATTTTTTAGTTTTCATTTTTTATTATAAGTTTCCACACTAATATCTTGGGTTATCTTCTATTTCATGAACCAAAAGGAATCATGTTTACACTAAATTTGATTGAAATTTTAGTGAATCTATGAAAAAATTAGTTAATTACTAGTTATATAGATAATTTGATTATTCTTAATAATATATCAGGATATATGACTAACAACATGAACTTTGGTTAGATTCCCAAAGTGTTAAATAATAAGAAGATTGACATTTATGAAATTTCGTGTGGTAATGAACATAGATGAAAGAATATTCATCTTCATACATGTCATTAAGGTGGGAATAAGATCCTTCAGGAATATATAAAATTTTGGGGAAGTTTTTAAAAATGTGTAAAATAATTTCATTGAGTGAAAAAATTTCACGAAGTTAAATGACTTATATGTGTTGAACCTGGTCATTACCCAACTTAATTCCCACACCAAATAAATTACTTCTAGTTCATGGTAGGACATATGAAATGAAAATCATTAAAGTGGAAGGATTAAAGTATTTGTGTATTTTTATTTAGGACGTATGTTATAGGAATTGTGAAATATGAAAGTATAGTTCAGTATATGTTTTTTCATGAAGGATTGATGGAATATGATGAAAGAGCTGATGGAATAGAATAGTGATTTAATTGAATATTGATATTCATTGAAAAAACATGATTAAGGGAAATATAGTAGATAATATGTTCATAATGTTTAGTTACTTATGTTTTCATGACAAGTGAGTGATATGGATAAATTAAATAGGATAGTATTGATGACCACATAATTGATTTTCTGAAAAAACAGAACAGGTTATCATTCATTAAATTTATGAAATTATTGGATCTATTGAATGTATTCAATAATATGTAGTTTTATTAAAGGAATAAGGAAGAATGATTGTTTTCATATAGGATATATGGATATTCAAATTGAATACATGATTAAGGTATACACATGTTTGGTATGTGACAATCAATAGAATCTTTATTAAATACGGTGGATTAATGTTTAGATTATTTTGAGAAATTTTGCGAACTTCCGTATAAATTTTGATTTATAGAAGGGATATAAGGTTAAACAATTATGAAATGTTTTATGTTAAACATTGGTTGATGTTTTAGAGATTAATATATTATTTTTCCACATAATTATTTTTTCATAATTGATAACCTAGGATGACCATTTTTTAGTGATGATAAATAAAGACAAATGGAATGAATTAAAATTTTATTTATGAATCGTATGATATATTAGTAATCTAGGAACAAAAGATTCAAATTTATTTCATGGAGTAAGATATTATTTGTAAATTTATCAAGGCATAACCAATTGATGATATTATTCTTATAAGATATAATGAAATCATGTGAGTATATTTTCTCATGAAATTTCGTCAAATTTTATTAAGGTATCTTAAAATAAAATCGTATCTTGTTATCATCATTTTTTATGATATGGATGAAAATCTTCTTACCTCTTTAGTTTATGTTATTGTGTTTATTATCTATCTCTAGATCACCAACATTCATGTGATCAATGATAATTATCACTCTATATCATCAATTAAGATTTTATTCAGCGTCAAAATCTTCCCTTCTAAAATATATTCTCCTAATTGCAAACCTATTAAGTGTTATTTGAGATGAATTTATCAAATCCCATTATAATTTTGAAGATTAATTTTTATAAAAATTGTTTTTTATTTCGGTTTCTAGGAACGAATTTACAAATTTTATTCCTTTGATGATATATATTAATTTTGAGGATGAAATTAATATTAAGTGGGGTAGAATGTAATACCCCGATATTTCTATGATTTGTTTTCAAAATAAATTAATGTTTCGGATAATTTTTATTCCACATGACAATTTTTTTTGTGTTACACAAAATATAGAGTTTATGTTTCATTATATACAACACTGGTTTTAGATGTTGTTATATTAGCAATGGTGTGCATGACACACAACAGTAAACATCAACAAACCATGAATTATTATCATTTTAAAAATAATCATTATGACCTATTCATAATATAGGAAGGTATGCATAGTATATACTAATTTATGAATTATAAAAATTAATTTCATAATCAATGTTAATTTATTTGTAAAATGTTATTAATAATAAATAATTTCTTTATAATGTAATTATATTCATCTAAGAAATGGTTTCTTCAAAATGATTTTGAATCATTTTATGAGAAATTATTTGAATTAATTTGTAGTTATTTTAGAAATATTATCAAAAAATACTAATTTTTTGGATCATCATATTGAAATTAACTAATGGTTAATTTTGGTATTTTTTGGAAAATATTGATTTTTTATAAATAGTGAAATATAACAAGGTTTCAAAACCATCAATTCATTCCAATAAATGAAATAAATTAATTGTATGATTATATTTTAAATTATCATAAATAATCATTAGAAATAATTAATCATCTTAGTTCCTTTTTAATCTACATTATACTTGATTTTGTTATAACTTTGTCAGTGATTAAAAAATGGTTTTTTCTGAAAATAGTTTTAAAGTGCGTAATGCTTATCCCTTTAAATTAACTAAAATTATAAATAATTAGGAATTTTTAAGATTAAATATACTTACTATATATCAATAAATTTTAATTGATATTCATACAATTATTATTACAAGACTTGTAGTTAATACAAATTCATATTATGCTTAATAATAAAATTCTACAAAACATGATTTTTCTTCTAATCTACAAGTTTTGTTTTAAGTTTTTTTCTACATATAGATAATTTATATGAAAAATTAAAAATAATTTTTGGACTAAAAATTTGAAATTTTTATTATGGTAAAATATTGATAATTTTCTAAAAGAATAATTGTTTGATGAATAATGAAAATATAGATTTTTATTTGAAAACTACCATTTTTTTAATTTATTTATAAATTTAAATAATTATTTAAATTTATTTTAATGTTAAATTAGTGAAATTATGAATCCATTAATACAATTTATTTCATTGGAATCATTTTCATTTTTTATGTTTATATGAAAACTTTATAATCATTTAAACATTCTCTCTTTAAAACCCCACTTTATTATCACGTATGTGAAATTAAATTAAAATTAAAATTTTCAACTTATGTTAATGGAATTTTGAAATATTTATTTCATATTTCTAGTCACAATAATTTATATTATAAAATATATTTTACTTAATTTGTATCAAAATTAATAGTGAATGTAGTAAAAATTAATTACCTATGGTTAAGGTAAAAATGGGTGTTTAGAGGGGTTAAACAAAACATATATAGGTAAAAATAACCTATAAAATATTATAAAAACTATTTTATGTACAAATTTCCACCATTAAACCTATAAGTTTCTATAATGTATCAATTTTTACCTTTATGACATATGGAAAATGTGGGGCCACTCAATTCTTTTCAAAAATACCAAGGCTGTCCTCACCCCCACTTATAAAAGGTCACCCATATCCGATCTTATTCACACCATAAAATCCTTTTGTTTTGGAAAATACCTACTAAAATAAAATACCAACTACCCTAAACTAATCATAGAAGACATATTTTTTCCCTAATGGCATCCATGGATTATTTTAGTGCAAACATTACCGGGAAACCCAAAGAAGATGTAACATTCATCAATGAGTTTTCTTTGTTTTTATTATTCATCCAATCCATTAATTTTAGTTTTATCACAATATATAATAACCTCAGTGTATTATTTATAAATTAATATTTTATGCTACGGGAATGATGTATAACCATCTCCACTTCCATTAAATGGGTTGGGATATCATCATTAATGTCTGTAAAAAACTACCACATCACGAACCAACGTCATTTAGTTTTCAATCGACACCATTGATTGATGTAAATAATGATGGATTTTTTTTGTATTAATTGATTTTATGAGATTATTATATTTTTAATTTTCATGTCACATGTTACTTCATGCTTTCTATTTTGTGTGAATGTCATAACATCACCCAAGCGTATGGCTGATTATCGCCTCATGAAGCAATAAAATTAATTATTTCTTTACATAGATTTTATTAAGGATGGGTTAAATAAAATTATTTGATATATATGAAATAAAAATGATTTTATAATAATAATATATATAATATAATTCTTTTTCATTCATTCCCAAATAAAATGGAAACCACATGTATACGTACTTACTGCCTACTATCTCCTCGAATGGTGCATTCCATTTTCTATATCTACATTTTATGGATTAATATAAAGGAATATATACAAAATATACATGATATTTATATCAGGGTTATAATTTTAGAGATAATATAACCATGACAAAATTATGTGACAAAATATATGACATTTCAAAACATTAATGAAAGACATATTTTTTATTACCCAAAATGTAAATTTATCATGGAATTGTAATAAATGGGAAATAAAAGGTCATAAAAAATAATTCATGGTATGATATTTACAAATATTTTTCTTTAATATATATATAATAAACTTATATTTATTATACTATCGTCATGAATGATTACGATGAAATTTAGTACTTATGGTAATAGATTTCGAATCTCTCTTTTATTTCTTAGAGACATATGAAATTCACCACCTATATATTTTTCATGGTGTTTATACTAACCAGGAAATTATTTTTTTATTCGAATCTTGATATGTTTTGGTATTAAATATTCATTTGAGTATCACTTTTTTATAGGTTTACAGCTCAAAATTTCCTAAATCGGTAAGAGATTTTTGTATCAATTTTCCTTCACTGAGACATTGGTTATGTTATGTACCTATATTATTTTAAGAGGCATATAAATATCAATTTTATACCTAATAAAATTAATTTATATATCCTCGTGATATTTTATGTTTTATTTATTTACTATCTTTTAAGGTGCCGATGTTTCAAGGTTTCCAAAGTGGATCGATTTTCTATTACAACCTCGTCGTTTATTAGAATTGTTTATAATTTTGTTTACCATGGTAAAATATTATAATCTAATTATCAATAAATTAATTTATTTTTTTAATTATATTTATTTGATTATAATAAATAATTCCATTCATTTTTATATTATAATGTGTTGAAGAGTTCAAAAATAATTTCTTTAATAAAACAATTTTTTAGATGAAAACCCAATCTTCTTCCAAAACCATGTTTTCTAAAAATGGTTTAATTTATATAGCATTATCCAAATTTATTATTAAATAAATTAATATCCTTATTTTATTTCATTTAGAAAAAATGTTTTTAAAGAGGTCTCCGTATCATTTTCAAACCAATCATCATTTTTCTTTTATAGAAAATGTGAAAAGAATCATTGTTTTTAACATGAATGACATGAATAGTATTTCCCACCATCCTAATCAATGAATGATTTCAAGATTCCATTATAAGTTTTCAATACTTTTTCTCAAAGTAAGTGTTTCTTTAATATTTCGGGAAATTTTTTTATTTATAATAAATTATTTTAATAAGGAAAGGATTTCAAAACCTTTATATGTTTTAGAATTTAATTTTTTGAGAAATATTCATTTCATCAAGAAATGTTTTATGTGATAATTAAAAAAACTTTTCCAAACAATATTAAATATCTTAAGGTTAGTTATTATTTATCTAGGGAATTATCAAATTATTCCATTCTTATTATTTCTTTGAATATTTTATCTTTATGATGAAGTGTTGTTAATGAATCCTACATCTCTTCCATGACATATACCATGATAAAATTTTTATGAAACCCACTTATTTTTCCATATGATTTGAAATTATGAAATCAAGAAATAATTATGAATCCTATATCTTTTTCAAAGGTTATGATATGATGAAATATTTATGGAACCCTATTCATTAAACATGTTATGACATGATTAATATTTTATAATATTATGGCACACATATGTATGATTTTGATTATGTGATTGTGGTTACATAATAACCATGGATTGTGGTTAAATTATAAGAAAGTATAGTGGTAACATTATAATAACATATGTTGGGACACATATCTCCTTTTAATGCATTGGGAAATGATTTATATCTCATGTGATAAACATGACTAGAATGGGGAGTGAATCATGTTCATTATGTGACTCTATCTGCCATGACGGTCTTGGGAGTGAACCTTGACTAATATGGATTTTTGTGGATTGAAACCATTCCAACATATAGACATGGCTACCACTGTGGATGGTGGTCTGTCTATCCTAGGAGGTGTATCCTCATAGGACGTTCCCTTATAATTTTTAGAAATGATCCTTGACTACAAATGAAATTATTTTCTATGTTTATATGTATTTTACAATTATGTGCATTAGGTCAATGTTATACTCTCATGGAAAATGTTCAATGATTTTATTTTGATTAATTTATTATAAACTGTTAATATTTATTCCATGAATCAATATTATTAATTTTAACATTTATGGTATGGTATTAAAATTTTATGCTCATGTTCTAACAAACTAATGTTCATGTTATTATTATGTATCTCACTTGATTTACCTTACTAGGAATTTGATATCACCCTTTCAAATGCTTACATTAAAAAATTTATGATGAATGGTTTTAAGTATAATTACTTTAGTGGAAGATATTTATTGGATAGATTGAATATCATTCATGAATTAAGAGGAATCATTTCCAAGTTTCCTATGGCACTAAACTATTAGAGTCTTCTATTGTGTGTTTGTGTAATATATTAAATATTAATCTAAATATATGTAATATATACATATGAAAAAAATAGTTTTCTATATCATGAGAGTGAAATTAACATTTTGAATTATTGGAGACATGTGACTATATATCATGTAAAAGGATAGAATAGGGGAAGATGTCTGGGAAACTAGAATGCATAGATTCACAATATGACCAATTTTCCACAATATATAATGTTAAAAATAATATTTTTCATTATACGAGAAATTTAGAATGTCAATAAAAATATTCACAATGTGAATTGGACACGTCATCACTTATTAAAGTCTATCCTTTTCATATCTGTCATGCAATTTTATAGTGGGTTTACATTGGGAAAAAATTCTATCATTGAGCCTTGTAAAGGTTGGAATTTTGTCATAGAGAGAATTCATTATAGGAGAAAGGTGTGTGACCACTGGGTGGATAATGATAGGGCACACAGGGGTAATTCTTCATAGATAGTTTTTTCTTTATAGTTAGATAATTTTTATTTTGTTGTAACATTGAAAAATTGTTAGTTTAATTACATACACTTATCTTCAATATATTTATTCAAATATCTCTTATATGGGTCATGGTTTTCTTATTTATTGGTGATCACCCAATAATGATCAGCTAATACCCATATAGAAGATGCAAATTGATCATAGTTATTGTGTACCAATTTATTATTTATTTTTCAATTTTAAGGATTATTTTATCAATTAATATAGTGAATCTATTCTTTATTATTATATTTGTTTTTAAATAACAGGACATATTTTTTGTAGTAGAAAAACCCCATCATGATGAAGGTAATTAATTCATGCACAGTAAATTGGATTATTCATATGAAAATGAAATATGATCATAATGTGTCTTAGTTATTTTAATTCATTATGCCATGTGGAATTGACATTACAGTGTTTATTGATTAGCATTTACCATTTTTCATATATATGTAAATGTTTTTTCTGTCAAAAATAGATACAATTATTCTTTGAATTTAGTGTGAATTTTTATTTTGTAAAAAATATTTTAGAAACATATTTATCTCTATTATTACTTATTATCTATACAATTTTGGGTTTTATTTTTTTTCATTAGTTTAATGAAATAAATAAATTAAAATTTGAACACCCAACATTTAGTTGAGAATTTATTTTGTGTTCCCTTCCATTCATGGGATCAATAAAGTAAATATTCATTGAAACTCCATTGTAGTCAGTGTGGTTCATGAAAACATAAATTTATAATTTTATTCCACCTTATGATTTAATGACATTCTATAAATACATAAAATTATTGGTAAATTATCACGGAGTAGCAGAACATTTATTTTAACTTGAGACCGATTGCATAGGTAAATGGATATTCTCATCCCATTTAATTTATTTAATTTTTTTACCTATTTTTATTTTTTATTTTATTATTGTATTAATTTCATAGTTAATAGTGTTATGCAGGACAGAGTAATGTTCAAATAATTATTATATCACACCACCATCAGAGTACTTCAAATATCAATGATTGACTACTATGTGTCTAGTACCGAATTGTGTTGGGTGGTCAATGTGAAATGAAAAATAATACCAATTTTATAAAGGGCTTCCTAATTATCAAGGATACCGTGGTGATTTCTCGGCTAGGAAGTACACTCAACATGACCCTTAATTTCAACAATCTTGTGTGAATTACTTAGAAGATGGACTAACCGGATTAAAAACACTTTAAATTTAAATACAATATAAGATAATGGATGACCAAGATACATATATTATAGGATATAGATAAATAACTAATAAACATTCTATAATCAATTCATATATAAATTCCCTTATGAATAATTTTCCTTTGATTTCTAATAGTGGGAGTGAATAGATACAATAATTTGAAGATCAGGAGGTTGTAGAAATTAATGTTTTTGAAAAATTAAATAAATATAAAAAAGATAAGGATATCAAATGAGAGTGTTTTTAAGATAATACTTTTTTATGTTGATGAATCTCCCACTCATGAATAAGAAGAATAATAACTTTTGGCATACACTTTGTGCATAGAAGATGAAAAGGAAGAACAATATAATTAACTTTTGTTACAACATGATTAAAAAAACTACATGATAATGATTGTTGATTCGGATGGTTGAGGAGAAAGAGGAATACGAGGATGAAGTTTTCAATGAAAATTAATTGAACAAGAATTAAAAGATTTTAAGGAATGGGATAATTATAAAATTTTAATTGAAATCACTAAAATTCTAGATACTAGAGAAGAATGGGACTCCCTCGTTCACTTTTAGGTTGAAGAGGAAAAAATGAAGCTCTAATTAAATAAATATTTCTACAATGGGAAGGCAATGAGATAAAAGAAGAAGTTTTAGTGGAGAAAAAGAAAAATAATTGGGGTAGTTTTCGATTTCCATGCCTTTTTGTTAAGAGATTCCCCAATATTCAACCCACTAGAAGAAATAGTCTTGAAGGAACAACAGATAAGGAATTTAAGAACTAACATATATGTGAAACATAGTTAAAAGTGGGAAATCCTATAAATATATCTTTATATCATTTTACAATTAGATAATGATGGTTGAGTTTGAGTTAAACGACCCAAAAAAGAGCAGCTACTATGAAGAAACTAAGATTTGGTAAATAAATTTATATTGATTACATTTATTTTGTTGAATTAATTTAAGAAGTTTCCTTTTTTAGATTGATTTATCTTTTTGAAAATAAATGATTTGTTCATATAATTTTTTTTGTTTTTGTTTTTTATCTTTCAATATGAATGAAAGAAACTGAAACAATGAATAAAAATATAAGAAGAAGGTAAAATCGATAATCTTTACAGAAATAGAGTACTATTTTTGATCAATTATATTTTTATATGTATTAATTTTTATATTTTACGCTTTAAAAAATGAATAAAATGATTAATTTTATTGGTGTGTGAACTAAAATGAATCATAATTTACCATAAATACATGAATTATATATCTTATACATACTAATCTATGTGATATTATTAATTATGATATGTATGTCTATATTTTGAAAAATTTTATTTATAATTCCCATTAATTTTTAAGATATGACTATAAATATTAAAAGCTTCATTATTATATATATAGAGAGAGAGTGTCTAAAAATGACTTATGATGTTATTTCTTTTCATGATGTTAATTTTCATTATTTTTCTATGAGTAAACTAATTTTTCATTTTATTTTAGTGACCTAATTAACATATTTTTGAAAAGGCCCAACTAGGAAAATTGTGTCATTGAGAGGGGGAGGGTGAATCCAGGTTGAAATTTTATCTTATATTAACATTCATGGGTAACAACCTTCAAATCTTACTAACGAATTATTAATTTTCTGAAAATAGAGCATTCACACATCCGAAAGAACACAAGTATTTACAAGGTTAACTACTCAGTAAGAGTAGCTTGTCCTTTGAATGGTTTATAAATAATACAGTGTTACACTATCCACTAGAAAATTATCTGTTTGTGTGGATACAGAAAGTATAACATACACTCAAAAAATTTCATTGTGCCACCTTATCAATATCCACCATAATAGATTTTCAAAAGAAAAATATTCTATTTCCTACCTAGAAGAGGTAGAGACACCCTTTATAGAGTTTGTATAAATACTTATTCTGATTCATATATCTGATTTTTCAGGGTGGAGAAAAAATAAGAATTTTATATTATTGAAAGAATATTTCAACCGCTTCATACATTCTTCATCAATCTACATTAGATGGGTTAGTCAGATCAGATAACTATTTCTTATTCTTCTAATGAAAGGAAAACTTCTTAAGGAAATATCTGTCTAAAAATATTTTCTCTATTAAGAATCTTTTACCTCTCCCTATCTTCACACATGAACACTGTTCTATCATGATAAATTCAAATTTACATACTTCTATTCATATAAGATAATAAAATTTATGTACGGGAATCTGAAAATGTTTTCGTGCTCAACCAAATTTCTAGAAAGACAAATTTGACATTAATTTTGAATACATATTTGAATCTTTTTGTACTTCATAACTCTTCTAAATTCTTCTAAATACTTCTTGAACCTTCTCATAAACATTATCTTTCATAAAATTTACTAACATTTATTCAATACAATAAAAATTTTATTCTAATAAATTAATCAATACAATGAAACAGATGGTAAATCCAATTCTATTCACCCACTTGAAAACTCAAAAGGACATAACACTTGTAATTCGGATTCTCGGTACCATTTGAAAATTGTAAAACATTAAAACCATTATACCCTAAACATTGTTGTAACTTTATTAAACTTTTTTTATTTTCATAAACATCATTTCAATTTTTAATGATTCAAGAAACCCTCTCAAAAACACATCACCAACATCTTTAAATAATGTATAATTTTCTATAATTCCAAAAACAAATGACCCTACATCCGATGGTGTATAAAATTTAATGAATTATTAGTGTCTTCATAAATTTGATTAAATGATCTCTGTTTTGTTCTGATGAATTGGAGTAAAGAATCTTCTAATGACACTTAACCCAATTTGAATATAAAAAATAGTTCTTCTTTTTATCTTTAACCATATAAAAACAAATCATAAATTCCTTTACTATTAAACCAATTGGGATATAAAAAAGTTATGTTTTATGAATATGATTTAATATATTTTTAGATTCATCAGTTTGAATAGTCTTTCATCTCATTGAATGGTCCAAAAAACTGTGAATTCTTAACCATTATTCCTCTAGTAGATATTTTCATTTGACTCTCTTTCTCATAAACATTTTTTTGGAAGATTTTTGTTATAATTTCTCTAATGGATCATTGGTACACCACGTCTGATGCACTGATGTCAAAAAATTATCCTTTTTTACATTATTTCTAAAACACTTAATTGATCATTTAGAATGGTTCATTTAGTGAATCAAAGAATACTATGAAAAATCCAATCCAGTGGATCAACCTTGGAAAGAAATAGAAAACCATAAAACATCCCTACCTTCAAAAAATTTCTTCATCTGGTGATTCTCACATTGATCAATTTTGACCATAAGACATTGACATTATAAAATTTATTCTTCTAAAAACTTCTTCTTGTATCATTATATTATCATGAAATTAAGAACATTATGATCAATATTTCATCATCTTATATATTGTATGGAATATATATTCTCACATATTATTTCATAAATCTTTGTTATATGTTTATCAAGAAGCCTATGATATTTTATAACTATCCAAAATACAATGAATCTTCATATTTGGTTGGGAGACATTTAAAATCTGATACAATTTCTTATACCGATAGAAACATTCATTCCCAACACGTTGTATGTCTAAATAATATCTCCTTATTCAAAATAGAAAACTGAATCCGATGAAATTTCATATCAAAACTATGTTCGATCTTCTGAGTACAATACTCACTTCACATGAACATCATAACATAATAAGTTAATTTTTTTCAACAATGAAACAAAAATACAATACACTCTAGAAAAACAACATTCTATAACCAAAAACCAATTCAAACCAAATTTTTTCTAATAATATCCCTAATTGTATTTTGTTATCGACAATGGTTAATAAATCACTAAATATTGAAACAACAAGCAATGGATCACTAACAAATAATTCTAATCCTATGTGAGAAAAATCATTCTAGGAAATTATATTCATCGATGTTAAATCCTTTTTATCCAAAAGTAGTTACTTAATAAACATATTCAACATTTAGACCTTCAAAAAACTTCAAAACTAACTCCTCTATCATGTAAATAGATTCCTAAAAACACTTCAACAAATTGTTAAAATAGTTCACATATTTACATGATGAGTTCAGAGCTTCTCCAACCCCCCCCCCCCCAATCATACAATCTTCCTTAAAAGTGTTATCACATATCGATTGATATATTATGGAAATATACTTTTTATCTCCCATGAAATCACTATCCAAAGAAAATATAAGATAGGGGACAATAAAACATACCTCAGCCTTGGATAGAACGAGTTTGGACGCCTTTATTCAACCATTGTTTGACAAATTCCTCTATCAGTAATGGTTTGGTGAAAATGTAGCAACATGTTCCTTTGTAGGAACATTATACATATTTATTTTTTTATGTATACTATTTGATGAAGTGCTATTGATAACAATGTGTTTTGAATGGGACTCTTTTACTGAGTTTCTTTTATGGTTTATAGAAATCTGATTATCACAACCTAGGGGTATAGGTGACATTAATTCAATAAGTAAATATTATAATGGAGTCTTTATCTATATAAGTTGTGTGGTAGCTTGAGTTCCAGAAACATACTCTGCATTGGCCATACTAAGAAGTAATTTTTTTTCTTAGTATGAAAAATTACACAACTATCTAGCATAAAGAAAACTCCATCAAATATGGATCTTCTATCATCCACACTTCCCACCCAATTGACATTAGTATAACCAAACAAATAAATTATGACCGATATGTCATACTTGAATCCGAAATATATTATACCTTTGATATGTCTAATAATTCCTTATCCATCTAATTGATGTTAATATTTTCTAGAACATTGGGATCTTTAACATAAGGTAACATCAAAAACAATGTCTGTCCATGATAATGTTTGATATTATAATATTCCAATCAAAATATGAAACACTTTAGAATAAAACTCATTACCAAATCAATCATAAGGTAACTTAGTTACAACTGAAAATTGGTGTGGAAAATGGTTTCAAATTTTCACTTCCATACATATTAAGAAGTTTCTTTGAATAGTTTTCTTGAGAAGGAAATATTTTTTCTTCTTTTGTGATATTTATAACATAAGAATGTACTTCATTTCACGAAAATATGGAAATTTCAATCAACTTCTTCATTTCTTCAGAAAACCATTCACAAGTCCTTTCAACATTCACAAAAATTTTAATATCATCAACATAGACAAGAAAAATTTGGGTAATCTCCTAAATTTATTTTATGTAAAAATTATTATCAACCCTTCAATTATTTATGTTCATCTTCCTTAAGAAAATATCGTGTTTGGAATACTCCGTCCTGGGATATTTTTTATCCATAAATTAATTTCTTCAACTAGAACACATAAATTTCATCCTTCCCAGTAACAATACCACAAGTTTGTTCATCATAATCTTCTTTATCATTTTCTCCATTAAAAAATTTTGATTTCACATCTGTCTAAAAATTGTTATAACTTCATTATTTAGAAATTGAATGAAATATTATAATTATTTATAAACCGTCCAATTGAGAACATGTTTCATCTAAATAAACACCTTAAATTTTTGAGTAACCTTCACATGCCAATATTTTTTTTCTTATCACAAAACTATCTTCATTCAACATGTTCTGGAACACTAATTTTGTGCCAAAAATGTTTTCATTCGATTTAGGTACAACATACCATATATCAATCTTCTTAATCTGATCCAAATCTTCATTCATAGAATGAACCCATTCAAGATGTAAGAACCTGTTTCTTATTTTTGAGGTACGAGTTTCTTCTTTTCTCTTTTCCTTAAGTGTTTTTGAGAAAAGAAGGAAAATGGGGAAAATCCTAAAATTTGGATCTACACGTCATGTACTATTCTACACGCCATATACTTTTAGCCGTGTGGGATAAGTACACAGGGTGTGTAGCCATGACGGCAACTAAGGGTGTAAAAACTGACTACACTCCGTGTAGTGGTATTTACACCTTGTATAGTCAGTCAACAGGAAAATAGTATGATGGTGGAAGTAGCCGCCACCTGTGCGACAGTACACGCCATGTAATCAAGAATACACGCTGTGTACTCATGTCGACGGATGAACAGTTTGGCGATGCTGCCAGAGGAACAGTTAAATGAAAACTTACACTCCGTGTACATGGAAGTACATGTCGTGTAGTTTTTTTTCTTCACAAAAAATGGGCAGTAGCCTCCTCATTTGGCAGAGGAGGCGATTCGGTTCGTTATGGAGAAAGATAGGAGGACAGAGCTTTAGAGATCCGCCGAATGCACGTTGGGAATTGGATTCTTCTGCCGATGATCTCATTGGAACCACACAGGTAAGAACTCCGATCTCTTTAAGCATTACTAAACAATTATTTCATGAGGGAATGTTATTTAAATTTTAACGGGATTTATTCTAACACAGATCTACATCATCTTAGGGAGTTTCTGGAATCGATGTTCGTGTATACCGTTCGTGGGTGTTTAAGGTAGGTGGATTGGTGCTTAATTTCCATGTGTTGTGCATTTGTGTGTATTTTTGTGATAAAAACCCTTGTTGGGGTGTCATGTGGCTGAGGCCGTGGATATTTTAACTACCTAAACATGTATAGGTGATTAAATGGGATAATAAACTACTGTTTGGGATCACTACTTGTATCCAGTACCACCCTGGGGGTGCATTCCTCTATTTAGCTGTTTGGCCAGGATACCCAAGGGCATTGCAATGTAATATTTTTTGTTAAATTTCTTTGAGAGGAATTGTATATGAATTTCTTATTTACATGTTGGGCTTGTCCTGGTTACTTGTGTCTGAGGACGTTGTTTTACTATAGCCTGAGGGCATAATTGGATTAGCCAGAGGGAAACGTTATTTTTTTCCTAATGGAAACCCTTCGTATGCCTGAGGGAGGTGAATTCTGTGCCTGAGGGAGACACTTTGTATGCCTAAGGGAAATATCTATTTAGCCTGAGGGCAAGTACCTGTGGGTTGGATTCTGATTACCTGAGATTAAGGGGTTGCATGTTTGAGGACACTGACTGTTTACTTAGAAATTCAAGGTGGTGATTTCTTATATTAAATGGATAAATTGAATAATAAATTGGATATTTAACTGGTAAGTTAGTTACTTTTTGAGTACTGCATAGTTATTTCTTTTACATTTTCACAATTTTGTTTCCCGTTTACGCACAGTTGAGCACGGGCCTTTGGTGGGTGCCTACTGAGATTATTTCCCACACCTTGTTTAGGTCATACTTTTCGGCCAAAGAGATTACATTTCTACATTTTTGGATAAGGGTAAGGGTCCCTATACAGGTACTTGATTGCTACTGAGGAGTAGGGGAGCATGGGACCGGGATTAGGCTCATGATGCAACTGGCTGTTTTGTTTTTCTTTGTTGTACTCTGTATTTTTTTACTACTATATAACATGAACTGGATATTTTCATAGAAATTCAGACATGTTGAATCATATCTATATAACTAATCGGTTATAATTTACTGTAGTTGTTATGTTAAATGTGTATGGATTAGTTCTTCTATTGTTGTATGGTTTTATTTATTTTCGTTGTGCTACACTTTGACAAATGAGGGCATAGTTTCCCCACTATTAGACCTGGGCTCTTGCTTCTATTCGGCAGCCTCTGGAATTTGGGGAAATGTGCTTGAGTTCGTGTGACCAACCGGGTTCAGGTCACCCGTGGAGTGGCACCCGGACCCACGACGTTACAAAGTTGTATCAGAGGGGTATCTTTTCTTTGACTTACTATTTGGATCCTTAGTCAAGGATAGGATGGAAACGGTAGTTGGTAATGAGTTGTGCCCAGGCGTAGCTAACCCGTGTATAGGGGAAATCCAGTCTACCCCGTGTTTTACAATTCTTATGATTTACAAAATTTCACAGTTGATTTGATTTCGCCATTGGGTCACGCACTTGTGATTGTGTTGTTTATATTTTATCAATGGGTTCTATTTAGATACAACCCGATGAGATGAGGGCATTCCATCTCATGCATCATTTAGGCACATTCTAGGAACCAGATGTCATGCATTGTTTCCATGCCATATAGGTTCATTAGAAATTGCATGTTTTTGTGATAGTTGTTTTGCTAGAAAATAATGTTGTTCTGATAGCTGATTTGATAAATACCAGCTATGTGATAGGGTATTTTTGTGTGATCCGGTTTATAGAATGAACGCCAAACATTGGTTTTTGGGGAGTATGGGCCCCCATTTACTGGAATTTGGCGGATCATTGACTTTTTATTTTATTATAACACAGATAAGATACCAAACACTGATTCGCGGGGAGTATGGGACCTCATCGATCAGAATTTGGCACCTTGGTATTATCATTGCTGTTTTAGGGGTTCCAGAGAAGTCTCTGAGTCATAATATCATGAAAAACCAGAATACTTTCCATGTAGTTCTTTGAAAACACAGAGTACGTTCTTCTGTTCGGGAAGAAAGTAAAACTTTTTAATTACACATTGTGTACTCTAAGTACACGCCAGGTAGTCTCATCTCGTGTAAGAGACCGTGTGGGCGGGGACACGGGGTAGGGAAAGGCTGGGGTAAAACCCGCCGTGTACCTGACATACACGCCGTGTACCTGACATACACGCCGTGTAGGGTTGACCCATAGACCTGGCCGTGTAACTAACAAACACGGGCCAGTGTAATATTTTCTTGAACATGTCGTGTCAATGGAGAATAGGTCGTGTAGTGTGACCTGGGGACCTGACCGTGTAACTAACAACACTGGTCAGGGTAATCCTTTCGTGTACACGCCGTGTGTATATAGAACACGTCGTGTAGTTTGAGCAGTGAATCCAGCCGTGTAACTAACAACACGGGTCATAAGTGCTTGTCTAGTACATGTCGTGTAGTCTCATCCGAGGACAGACCGTGTGGGATTAGCCGTGTGGCTAGGGAAATGGGTTGTTGTACAAGCTGTGTCTGGGTGTAACACACCATGTAGTATCAAGCCAAGTAGTTGTCCATGTCACAAACGACACGGGCAGTTGTAAATTCGCGACATACACACCATGTAGATTATATACACGCCTTGTAGTTTTGTTCAACGGGAGCCATGTGGCTAAGCCATGTAGAAGGACCCGGGTAGGGGAAGAGAAGTCATGCACACGCTGTTTAGTCAGTATACACGCCGTGTAGTCTTCTTTTTCAAATCTTGAAATGCCTTCTTCCTCCTATTCCCTTTTTGGTCCCTTCGTTTCCATTATTTGATAATGTGAATCAGAGGTGTGTGTTTGACCTTGTAGAGTCATGCCGCCAAGATTACCATGCATTGTTTTCCAAGAGAGCGGCAACAATTATACTCTAGAGATGGTGGGCCATGGGCTACCATTGGATCCTCCAGTAGAGCCAAATGCGGCGCCAGCCGTTATACTGGATACAGGCAAGGAGGCACAGTTCCGTGAAGGCATTATGTGGTTCAGGCTCCCTTTCAGGGAGCACCGCCGGCTGCCACATCTATGGCTGAGATGACTAATATCTTCGAGCAGTAGCATCCTCCTACGTTCTTAGGATATGGTCTGCCACATGATGTAGTGTATTGGCTGGGGTCTATGCAGACTATTTTCGAGCATCATGAGACGCCTACAGGGCAGAGGGTCAAGCTCGCGACTTATATGCTGCGTGATTCTGCCAAGACATGGTGGGATATTACCACCCAGTCAGAGCATCATAGGGACATGGCGTGGGAAGATTTTCAGGCAGTCTTCTACGAATTATTCTTTCTAGAGACACTGAGAGCAGATAGATCTCGAGAGTTCATGAATATGCAGTAGGGCGCTATGTCGGGGATGGATTATTCTGCTCGTTACACCGAGATTCAGTATTTTTCAACCGTTATGGTGGGTGATGAGACGTTGCGAGACTAACACTTTGAGGATGATCTTTGTTATGACATCCGAGAACTGGTGAATGTTTTTAAGTTGCCTTCAGTACATGCTATTTTAAATCAGGCACGGATTACAGGAGGAACCTGTGGGAAGCTAGTGGTGTGGGCCAGGGTGGTTCATCACTAGTTTCTGGTACTATTTCTACCGGGATGAGGAAGTGACAGATGAATTTCTCTCAAGGTGGAAGTACTAGCCAAGCATTTTCTTCAGGTGTCCCGGTCTTTTGCTACCTGTGTGGTAAAGAGGGGCACAAGAGATCATAGTGTCCATGTGATCTATTGGAGTTCCGAGCTTGCAGCAATATGGGCCATCTACAGTGCTTTTTCCAGGCGTTTCCACCAATGGTTAGTCAGAGGGGTTCTGTGCAGACTCCGCGTACAGGAGAAGGACAGGTGGCTTTTTACTAGTCAAGAAATTGGAATAAGTCAAGGTGTACATGCTGAGATGGTTGTCATGGTCATGGTAGCCATACACCAGGATCTCAGAGGCAGCAGGGTGGGACAGCTCCGGGTAGTCAGGCTGTGTCGCAGGGCTGTGACACTGGGCAAGCATATGCAGTGCAACAGACCTAGCAGGAGCATGATCTCCGACCTTCTACTGTCAGATGTACTATTCTAGTAGCTTCTGTCTTATGTTCAACACTTTTTTATACATGTGATAAACATAGTTTCATATCTGTTCCCATTGTGGATAGCCTCGAGCTCTTTGTTTCTTCTTATTCTAATGTTATGATGGTAGACAATCCGTTAGGAATGAGAACGGCATCTGTGCATCAGTTTAAGGAGTGCCCCCTTGAGGTTGGAGGGTGTCGCTTTTTATGAGAACTCTATTTCTTAGAGATGAAGAGCTATGGTTTCATTCATGGGATGGACTGGTTGGTTCCCTTTCGAGCCTCTGTATACATATATCATCGCAGGGTGCATTTCAAGACACCAGAGGGTGGAGAGTTTCTATACAATGGCGAATGGGATGTTTAGGAGAGTCGAGCTAGACTAGAGCATCATGGGTGAGGTGGAGTAAGAGCCCAGATTGCGAGTTTATATCTGGATGATCAAGGGACTTGTCAGACGTATTTCCCTCCAGTGGTTGATTGTTTTAGGGATGTCTTCCCGGTTGACTTTTCGGGTCTACCTCCAGAGAGAGAGTTGGATTTCTCTATTGAGCTTGTGCCATGAGCAACACCGGTGTACATTCCTCCTTACAGGATGGCTACACTAGAGTTTCATGAGCTCAAGAGGTAGTTAGAGGAGTTACACACAACGGGTTTCATCTGACCCAGTACTTCTCTTTGGGGTTCACCAGTCCTCTTTGCGATGAAGGTGGACAGTACCCTTAGAATCTTTTTGGATTACCAGAAGCTGAACCAGTTGAAGGTTATGAACCGATATCCCTTACTGAGGATTGATTATCTTTTTTATCAACTTTGTGGAGAACGAGTGTTCATGAAATTTAACTTGAGATTTGGATATCATAAACTACTTGTGAGGCCATCGGATATACCACTTACATCTTTTCGGAACAGATATGGTCTGTACGAGTACTTGGTTATGCCGTTCAGACTCATGAACGAGCCAGCTATTTTCATGGATCTGATGAATTGTGTGTTCTATCCTTGTCTGGATTCTTTTGTGGTAGTATTCATGGTTGACATCCTGGTGTACTCTCGCACTTGACACAACCATGCCACCCATCTTGAGATCGTGCTGAGTACACTAAGAGAGAATAAGCTATATGCTAAGCTCTCAAAGTGCCACTTTTGGATGGACCAGATTCACTTCCTGGGTCATATCATCTCAGAGGAAGGAGTTTCAGTAGACCCAGAGAAGGTGAGAGCAGTAGTTTCCTAAGAGTATCCTAAGAATGTGTTTGAGATACGGAGTTTCTTGGGGCTGGCTGGTTACTATAGACTCTTCATACAGGACTTCTCTCACTTAGCAGCACCATTGAGTAGTTTGACTAAGAAGGGTGTGAAGTTCGTTTGGACAGAAGCTTGGGAGACAGCCTTTCAGGACCATAAGGGAAGGTTAACAATAGCACCAGTCTAGATCCTTCTAGAGAAAGGGAAGATCTATATAGTTTACTTTGATGCATCAGGTATTGGGTTGGGAGCAGTGTTGATGCATGGCGATCGAGTTGTTGTGTACGGGTCTCAGCCGATGAGGCGACATGAGAGGAATTACCCGACGCATGACCTTGAGTTAGATGTAGTTGTTCATGCATTGTTCTGTTGGAGACATTATCTCTTCGGAGATCATTTTGTGCTTTTCACTGAACACAAAAGTCTCAAGTATATCTTTACCCTGCGTGACTTGAATCTGAGGCAGCGAAGTTGGGTCGAATACCTACAGTCTTTCGATTTTGAGCTTGCCTATACACGTGGTAAGGGTAATGTAGTTGCTGATGCACTGATCAGGAGGACTCAAATACAGGTGGTACAGGAGGCCAATGGTGAGTGGAAGCTATGGCCTTGTTCTATGAGATTCATCTAGAGTTTCACGACAGTCAGGGGCAAGACTATCTTTTATCTTTAGCTGTGAATTCTACCCTCCAGGATAGAGGGAGAATGAGATATCTATCTGATTCAGAAGGACTTGTTCTATGGGAGTCGATGGCTAGTGAGGACCCTCCTCCTAGTTGGACGATAGGTGATGATTTGGTACTGTGTTTCCATGGATGAGTATGGGTTCCAGGGGTTACACTTGTGGAGTTGATGTTGGGGTTTCATGCTTCATCTTGGGCAGTTCATCCTGGGGTTTCCAAGATGTACCGTGACCTGAGATCTCAGTACTGGTGGCCAGGTATAAAGAGAGAAGTAGCTGGTTTTGTTGCCAGATGTTCCACCTGTCAGCAGGTGAAGGTAAACCATTAGAGGCCAGCCAGATTGTTACAGTAGTTACCCATCATGGAGTGGAAATGGGATGATAGCGTGATGGATTTCTCGACTGGATTGTCGAGGTCACCTCGAGGCAATGATGTCGTGTGGGTTGTTATGGACAGACTCATGAAGGTATCTCACATGTTTTCAATCAAGGAGACATTCAGTGTTGACGAGCTCGAGAAGTTGTATCTTCGAGAGATAGTACATCTTCATGCGGCCCCTCATTCTATCGTTTCATATAGGGATGCCCGTTTTATGTCTTGTTTCTATCAGAGTTTTCAGAGGGCACTGGGTACATAGGTGCTTCTGAGCACAGCTTACCACCCTCAGACTGATGGCCAGTTAGAGTGTACGATACAGGTGCTGGAGGACATGCTACGTCCATGCATCCTAGACTTTGGGGGCTCTTGTGAGGAGCATATACCCCTAGTCAATTTTTCCTAAAATAACAGTTTTCAGGAAATTATTGAGATGGAACCATATGAGGCTTTATATGGTAGGCCATGCCGATCACCTTTGTGCTGGTTAGAGACAGGTGAGACAGCTTTACTGGGACCACATCTCATGCAGGAAACTTCTGAGCAGGTCCATTTGATTTAGATGTGGATTTCTACCGCACAGTCTCGTCAGAAATCTTATGCTGATCGCCGTAGACAACCTTTGGAGTTCGTGGTTGGGGATCAGGTTTTCATACGTGTTTCATCGAGGCTGGGGCACAGAAAAATCAGGAGATAGGGTAAACATTCACCGAGGTATGTGGGGCCATTTGAGATTATGGAGAGAGTCAGGAAGTTTTCTTATTGGTTGCAGTTACCACAGAGGTACCGATCCATGCACGACGTCTTCCATGTATCTCAGTTGCGTCACAATCACTCAGACCCATCTCATGTCTTTCAACCCAAGGAGGGTGAGCTATAAGTATATGTGTCCTTTGAGGATCATATGATTTTTATTTTTGATATGATCATGAAGGTTCTCTGAGGCTGGTCAGTTCCTCTCATACAGGTGATATGGCAGCATGGCCGAGTGCAGGACGAAACTTGGGAGCGGGAGACTGACGTACGTGCTCAGTGTCCAGAGCTGTTCTAAGAATTATCTTCACCACCCTTGGAAGTGAAATTCGTGGACATATTGCCTTAATGGGGATGTTTGTAAGAACTCAGTTCTTATATTTGAGGTACGTGTTTCTTCTTTTCTCTTTTCCTTAAGTATTTTTTAGAAAATATGGAAAATGGGGGAAATCCTAAAATTTGGAACTACATGCCTTGTACTATTCCACACACCGTGTACTTTTGGCCATGTGGGATAAGTACACAGGGTGTATAGCCATGACGGTGACGAAGGGTGTAAAAACTGACTACATGTCGTATAGTGGTATTTACACACTGTGTTGTCAGTCGTCCGAAAAATAGTAATTCGGTGGAAGTAGCCGCTAGCTGCACAACTGTACACGCCATGTAATTAAGAATACACGACGTGTACTCACGTCGATGGATGAACCATTTGGTGGTGCCACTAGAGGAACAATTAAATGGAAAACTACACACCGTCTATTTGGAAGTACATGTTGTGTAGCTTTCTTTCTCTTAAAATGGGCAGTAGCCTCCTCATTAGGCAGAGGAGGTGTTTCGGTTTGTTCTAGAGAAAGAGAGGAGGCCGGAGCTTTGGAGATCTGTCAAGTGCATATCGGGAATCAGATTCTTCTACTGATGATCTCGTTGGAACTGCATAGGTAATCCCTCCACTATATTTATGCCGTTCTTACCAATTCTTTCCCAAGGGAATGTTATTTACGTTTGAATGATTTTTCTTTCAACCTAGATCTACTTCGTCTTGGGGCATTTCTAGAATCGACATTCGTGTATACCATTCGTGGGTGTTTAAGGTAGGTGGCTTGGTGTTTAATTTCCAACTATTTTGCATTTGTGTGTATTTTTTGTGCTACAAACCCATGTTCAGGTGTCATGTGGGTGACGCTGTGGCTATTTTAACTACCTAGAAATGTATCGGTGATTAAATGTGATAATAAACTGCTATTTTGGATCACGGATTGGATCATGGATCACCCCGGGGTGTGTTCCTTTGTTTAGCCATTTGGCCAGGATACCGGAGGGTATGCCATTGTAATAATGTTTGTTAAATTTCCTTGAGAGGAATTGTTTGTGAATTTCTTATTTACATGTTGGGCTTGGCTCGGTTACTTGTTCCTAAGGGCGGTGTTTTACTATAGCCTGAGGGAATGACTGGATTAGCCTGAGGTAAAAGTTCTTTTTTGCCTGAGGGAAAGCTTTTGTATGCCTGAGGGCGATGACATCTATGCCTAAGGGCGACACATCGTACGCTTGAGGGAAATATCTGTTATTCCTGAGGGAAAGTACCTGTGGGTTGGATTCTGATTACCTGAGGGTAAGGGTTTGCGTGTCTGAGGACACTGACTTTATAATTAGAAATTCACTGTGGTGATTTTTTATATTAAATGGATAAATTGAATAATAAAATGGTAATATAAATTGTATGTTAGTTAATTTTTGAGTACTTATTAGTTATTTATTTTACTTTTGCACATTTTTGTTGCCTGTTTACACAAAGTTGAGCATGGGCCTTTCGTGGGTTCCTACTGAGATTATTTCTCACACCCTATTTGGTTCGTTCTTTTCGGCCCAAATAGATTACATTTCTGCATCTGTGGATAAGGGCAAGGGTCCCAATACAGGTACTTGATTTCTACTGACGTGTAGGGGAGCATGTGACCGGGCTTAGGCTTGTGATTCTACTGGCTGTTTTATTTTTCCTTGTTGTACTTTGTATTGTTGAACTGTTATGTAACATGATCTGGCTGTTTTCTTAGAAGTTGAGACATGTTGAATCATATCTATAAAACTAATCAGTTATTTTTACTACAGCTGTTATATGAAATGTGTATGGATTAGTGCTTTCGATATTGTTGTAAGCTTTTATTTATTTCCGTTTAGCTACACTTTGACAAATGAGGGCATTGTTTCCCCACTATCAGATCTAGGCCCTCGCTGCTAGTCGGCTGCCTCTGGCGTTCGGGGAAATGCGCTTGAGGTTGTGTGACCAACCGGGTTTGGGGCACCCGTGGAGTGGCACCCAGACGTGGGACATTACACCAAATTTACAAAAGCTTCATTAAAATATCTCATATTTTCCTTTTAATGAGAATTATTATGTGCAAAAAAATTTAATGATCTTTATGATTAAACATTCTGATGTTGATCACCAATAATATTTTTAGCTTCCACTTGCTTCATCATCCTAGGATGAGATGTTTGAACTTATTCCACATTACTAAAAATTCATGAGTCTAATTATTCTTTTTTTTAGTATTGGAATTGTTGGAATCCTTCTTAATCTTCCAAAAAAATTATTTCATCTTATTCATCTTCACGAGATTGTGAACCATCTTCATATTTGTTTTCAAGAACCTTTACATTAACGTTATCAATGACTCTTCTGGTCTCTTTTCTAAATTATCTATATCCTCTTCCATTCAATGAATATCAATAAAATATTCCCTCCTAGCTTCTCATATAAAACTTTCCAATGTTTTCACCTTTGTTATTAAGGTGAATGGAATCCAAAAATACCGAATTTTTTTAAAAAAGGAGTTTAATCATAAAACATCTCAAATAATGTCATATCAAATCATGGAATTTAGAAACATTGATTCTAAAAATAATGAGAGATTCCCATAAAATTACTTCAGATGTAAACATGGTGTTTGTAAGATATGTTTTTAACACTTCATTTATTTACTCCCCACCATTATTAGTTCTAATCTATTATATAGAATACACACATTAATCATTACCTATTATCCTAGAAATTTTAACCATTTTTAGAGAATTTAAATTTTGTTTCCAATAAAATACACAAGGAATTCATGTAAAATCATCAATGAAAAAAATGATTTACATGACTCTAAATTTTCATTTCATTCTCCTTAGCCCCAAATTATCAGGTGTAATAAGGCCCATGTGACGATTTGAATGAATGTATAGTTTCTTATTCATGGATTTTGAAATATTATTTTTCTGAAAACAATTTCCGATAGCAATATCATATTATTGATAAAATAGGAATATAATGTACCCTATCACTCTTTTATAAAATATAAAGTTTTCTCTAACAATTATTTCAAAAACATTTATGAAATTTTTTATTTTTTTCCATTATTCTTGAGTAACAAGAATAATGAACTTCCCTGACTTGAAACATGTTTCTTTTTGTGTGGGCCCTTCAATAAAAAATTATCCATATTTTAATATTTTAATAACAAATTATCCTTTAAAAAAAAGGAATTTCCTTCATAAAAATGATTAGAAACAGTCAAAAGAATTTGTTTCAACCCATTAAAAAAACTAAATCTTGGATTTATAATTTTCTTCCCCATTAATAGTAGATCGAACAACTTTGATTCCGATTAGTAAAACATTTCAGAAAATCATTGTTCCTTTTCTGAAATATTTTTCATTCAAAAACAACTTCAAATCTCACTTTATATTATAAGAACACCCACTATAAATAATCTAGGGTTTTTATCCTTTTGTAGATTTAATAGTGGTATATATAACAAGATATTTTTTATTCCCTTTATCCTTCTTCACATCTAGCTTATGAAAATTTTTATAAACATACTGTCATGTTGGTAACAAAAAATCTCACCCATTTATAGTTTTCTAGGTTGTTCAAATTTTTCACAGCTGTTTTTCAAAGGTTGTTATCTATTCTCATCATTAAAAACATCCTTCTTATATTTCATCAAAATAACCATCTCATATTTCTTCATTTCAAAGGATTGAATCCCCCTAAATCTTTTCCATCATTAATTGATGGGATAATTGTAATTGTTTCTTTTATCAAACAAATATTTTCTATGCTTTAAAATCCTCCGCAATACCATAATAAACATAGTGATAATACTTACCCCTATAACATTTTTTATAGAATTGTGTACTTGTTTTCCAGAAACATTCTTGGCTTTCACATCAAGACCTTATTGTACAACAAACATTTTGTTATCACCTCAAATTTTATTATTCAATTGTTATTTCATTCTAACCATATTAAAATCATATTTTCAAGAAATATTATCTATCAACTGAAATTTTTTGGAAAATTCAAAATTTCTATCTTTCTTAGTTTTGGCCACATTCCGGATTTTTACAATATAATTCTTCTTATGAGTAACTTCAACTTTCCTTACAAACATTGAATGTAACATTTTTATCATTCACATTATTACAATTTATAAAAAATGTCACCAACTTCGGAGATAGTGTTCTTGAAACATTAATATTACAACTCGGATTTAGATATTTTTTGTTCAGAATACTCCAACTATTTCTCCGTTTCATTCAACATAAAATAAATATTTTGATTTTGATTATTTTCCTTATCTATATAATTTTTCAGTCAATCAATCTCTTCCAGAAAAATATCTTTCTATTAAAGAATACATTACTTATTTTTTGTTGTAAGAATTTATTTAATTAACTTCTTGATGTCTCTTTCAAATCATATAATATTTATCAAAAATTCATTAAATAATATATTTAGGTTAAATTATAACTTATTTTCTTTAACTATAGAACTACTGCTTTTAAAATATTCATCATTAACTATTGCAGTGAATTTATTTTCTCTAAAAACATTAGTAAAATTTTCATCCACAACTTCATTATCTCCCATATTCATATTTAGACTAACCAAATTATCTTCTTATATTTGGAGAAATTTTTATCTTTTTCGTTTCCCCTTTTTCCTTCCAAGATATTCTTGCACTTCCATCATATTCATCACTATATTTCCTATTATTTCTTCTTGGAAATTAGTATAAAAGGTAAAAATGGCCCCACATTAAAAATATTTTCGCAGTTTATTCCCTATATACATTCATGTACCTCTTTTCAATGTTTTATAAAATAAGGAAACAAATTCACTAATATTGTTAGTAACCTTATGTTTTTATTGATAATAATTAAATTATTCACCTTCTAGAGTATTATTAAACTTTCCTTTCCTATAATATTTGAAGGAAATTTCTTGATCAATTTTTTTTACTTTCATAACATTATCCCATATATGTATATAAGTAATGGGAGTACTATGATGGTTTCCCAGAGATAGAGTTCCAACATATCTATTTTCCAATGATGAAAATATTGAATCAATATTATCAGGATGAATTATCATGATTTTTCAACAATAGTTGGATCTCCCAACTTCTCACTGAGACATATTGTGGTGATAAAATATCATTCACCATTTTTAAAATTCACCAAGTGATTCATACTCAACCATTTTGAGATCATCATTATTTAGTCTCCATTTTTTGTAACATGGATTTATTGACCTTAGTATTTCCTTTATAAATGTTCATGAACATTTCCAAGATGCCTTGTTAGTAAAAAATCTCTTCACACTTTGAAACTCAATTTTAATAACTGGTGAGATTAACAAATTCATAGATATTCCATCATTTTCCATATTCCTTGTCTCTGCACATGTAAGGGGAACATTTTCATTAAGTGGAGTAAATCCACTTATAAGAGCTATGATAACATCATACCCATGATATACATGATATGGTTATATTATATCTATCTATATATGTTAGTTTTTTCCATCAAATAACAAAATACCCTTAATTTTTACACAATTCATATTCTTCATAACATCTTATCTTCAATAAATACAACAAAGATTAAACATAGGGAACCTTTTCTCTAATACCACATGAAATGTCCCATCTAGGATCAATGTATCCATGATAGGGGGAGGGGTTAATCTTTGGTAGATTTTTCTTTTTTGATATATTTTGTATGTAACAACCATCTTCTTTTAGTAATGAAATATTAATTTTCTAAAAACAAAACATTCACACATCTATAGGAACACAAGTATTTATATGGTATACTACTGAATAAGAGTAGCTAGTACTTGGAATGATATTGAAACAATCCAATACCACAAGATCCACTACAAAAAAAATCCATTTATATGGATTAAACAAGTAGGATATACCGTTACACCTATGAAGCACTATGTTCACTACAATAGTGAAAGTTATTCTTCAAGAAAAAATGATGTCAAACTTGTTTTTTAACCAGTTAAGAAATATTCACTAGGTGATTAAAAACATTTCACTTTGATTATTTATTAAATTCATCCTTTATAGTTATTAAAAATAAAATTATTCACCTTTCTGCCCAATAATAGGTAAAAAAACCCTTTCTAGAAATAATAAAAATACTCATTCTGATGGATCAATCTAATTCCTCACTTTGATTTCTTTTCCCATAAAGAAAAAATCAAATGAATACTCTAAAAAACATTCTTTACCACATTAAAATATCTCTAGAAATCAACATCTGATGTCTTGGTCAGATCTGATAACACTTTTTTCTTCTTTATCTATATAGAAAACGTCCTCATGAAAACTATATCTAGAAACATATCCTCTCTTTTAAAATATTTGGTGCAAGAACACACACTCTCTCCATGTGTAAACAGTGTTTAGTTATTAGAATTACAATGTACCTCTTTATGATTTTTGGATATAAAAAATTATATGGGTGGTAAGATAAAAATGTTTTCCTACTCCACTAAAAATTCAAAAACACAAATTTTAAATTCACTTTGAACTCATCTTTTGCTCTTTTAGTGCTTCATAACCCTTCTATATTCCTAAAATAACTACGCCAATCTTCTCAATACTTCAATCTGCTTCAAATTTACAAATGTTTCTAAATTATGATAAATAAGTAATTTTAATAAGCTCATTATTATAATTAAACATATGGACACTAATATTTTACTAATCCAACAGAAAGACCATCAGGAATAAATAATTCTCATTCATATTCATCGTAGCATTTTTTAAAAAAATAATTTTAATCCATTCTACCTGAAACATTGTTTTGCCTTTGATACACTTTTTTCTTCTCATAAATATCATTGAAATGTATAAAGATTATATAAATTCTCTTTATGACACTTTAAAAAACAATCCATTGCATTTATCCTTTTCTTAAATTCCTCAGACCAATGATCTTACATATGATGAATTCTTGTTTCCAAGGACTTAATAGTGTCAGCATGTGTCTGATAGATTAGTCTATGATTCCATCTTTTGAATCGGTGTTAGGAATTGTATGATGACTCTTAACCCAATTTGAAGGAAATAAACGATTCTTATTTTTCTATTTATATTTTACAAAATTCATAACTTATTCTTCTCTTGACACAATTTAGACAAAACAAAAATTTTTCTTTATGAAACTAGTTGACTAAATTATTGATCTTAGTTTGTTTGATCAGTCTTTGATCTCATTTATTTGTCCCAATAACTCAAGATTCGTTAACCATAATTCCCCTGATAGAAGTCTACATCCAATTATCTTTGTTATCAATATTGTTTCTGATAGATCAGTTTCATAATTACTTTTATGGTTTGGTGGCACACCGCATTCGATAGACTAGTTTCAACAACGAGTACTTTTTTTCCAGAATGTTTTGAACTGATGATTGATCCTCTGGAATGGTTTATTCATTGAATCGGATAGTTTTTTAAAATTACCATTATGGTGGATTGGTCTCTCGGTGCATCATGAAAACATTAAACATCAGTACATTCATTCAATTTTTTTATTCGGTGATTCTCACACTGATGAACTACAACCATAAGACCTTATCTTCATAAATTTTTCTCTTCTAAAAAATCCTCTTTGTATCATTTCATTATCTTTATGTTGAGAACATTAGAATTTTTATAGAATCATCTGACCTAATGTACCAAAAATATTATTCTACAATTTTCATTCACAAAGATTTTATCACAAGTTTCTTTGGAAACATATAACATTTGGGAACAAACTAAACCAAAAACCATCAATATTTTTTTATGGAGAAATTAAGAATCTATTGAAAATTTTGAAATTGATTAAAACATTAATTCTAGAAACTATGTGAGTCTAAAAAGAGTACGTTCTTCAAAATAGAAAATCTTTACTGATGAACTATCTTACTAAAACCATTTCTAATCATTTAATTACAATACTAAATTCATCTGATCAACAAGACGTACATAGTGAATTGATTTTCTATAATGAGAAATATAAAAAACAATCAATATGATCCCTATCCAACAACCAAAAAAAACTAATAACCTACATGGTTCCAACAATTTTATGTTCCCATTCTAGAGAGGATTTCGGAAAGAAATGTTTTCTATTTTTATACACAAATATCTTCTGTGATACTTGGGTAATATATAACTATTGTATCTTTCATTTATATCCTTTCAAATATATGCCTGAAACAAAAATCAATGTTTAAATGATTGATGTATTTTACAGATGATCTATTTTTTCAAATCAGCCACCTATACATATATCCTAATTTTTCCATAGATTCCATAGATGTCCTTTTCATGGATGATCCACATTACAATCACACTTTATCCTTTCCTACCATAACCTTTTCACTTAAAATGATATTCAATTGAATGAATGTATGTGGTTTTTATCAATACAGATGTGATGCTCTATATTTAGAGACAAATGAAGGTTGTATCGATAGGATTTTGGGTATAATTTCAGGGATAAATTAATTTTATTTCAATGAAACATTATTTTTTAATGAAATAGGGAAAGAGAATTTGAGAAAAAGTAAAAAAATTATAAAATCAATTATTGTTACAAAAGTAATAAAAAATTAACCATTACTAGACTAAAATTTTTCAAAATCATATGTTGTTGGGTATTGGATGTGATTCTAATCTTGTGTACAAATTAAATAAAATAAAAAATGAGAAAAAAAGTCACATAACAACTGAGGTTCGTCAATAAGACTACATGAATCATGAACATAAATTGTGTTTTGGGATGTGTGGGGGATGAGATTCTATTTTGGTAAGGATAATATCATTAAAGCTATATTTTATATATTTTGAGTTATACATTATATTTTTGCCTCCTTTTTAATCTTTACTTGTTTTTAATCATTAATTCCTACACATCATCATTCTCAAAGTCATTTGATTTAAATTTCAAGGATCTCATGATTAATTGTGATAATTATATTTATGGGGTGCAGAAATTAAAATCAATGAAAGAGTATGGTTATTATCATGTGCTTTAGGTTTGATCATAACTCCAGTATGTTTTTTCACAATGTGATGAGAGAAAAAATTCATGGGGAGTTGATTCATTAGTGGAATGGATGTTGAGGAAATTGTGAAATATATTATTGAAAATGGGGTATGTCTCTAATTATAAATTAAAAAGGAATTATGATTTATAAATTATTTATGTGGTATTATTTTTGTATTTATAATCTTCAATTATATCTTTTTTATGAGCATCGTAATCTTAAAATTCCCTTATTGATGTATTGAACCTCTGAGTTTTTCTGTAGAATGTTTTCTATAGGGAAAAAAAGGTTTGAGTGTGGGGGTATTTAGTATTTATATTTTTAATACATATATAATGGGTTTTATATGTATTATTATTGGTTTTTGATATATTTATATTGATATGCATACCAAAGTTTTTTTGGTTTTGGGATATTTTGGGAAGGACCAATATTACTATGAAATTAGATAAAATATGGTTGAAAAATTGGTAATATAGAAAGATTTGGACCATTACTCTTATAGTGAAACATAAAATAAGAAAGATACATAAGAGGTAAAAGAAATGAAATTATAAATCATGTTTCAGGACCTTAGGGTGAAATTCATGTTTTGAAATATTTTGGGCTTCAGATCACTACTTTAGAAAAAGGATGGAAGTGAAGATCAGTTCTAGGAATATTTAATAAAAGGATTCACCGTATGATAAATTTTTAACTCGATGAAATTTCCGGTAACACAAGAGAGTCGATTATATTAGGTGAAATTTATCTTTTAAAAAAATTGTATTACCATTCAGATATTAATATTTCTTGTCACAAAATTTTTATTTTATAATTTGAATATCAATATTGATCTTAATTGGTGAGCATAATCCTGGAATGGATTTTTTACATTTTCCCTTAGAAATATAAAATTATGGAAAATAAAAAATGTGGAACTTAACGATAACAAAATTTAAATATATTAATAAGAAATAATATTAATTTTTAATAATATATTATCTATTAATTCGATTGAAAAAAAATAAGATCATTTGGAGGTAAGCACTGTCACATATTAGAAAATAGATTTGGATAAAATTGTTTTTGTTTAAAAAGGAATAAAGTCAATTGATTTTAATGAATTCAAATAATATTTAATGACAAATTTTATAAATTAAATAAATATATTATATATCCAAATATATTAATTTAAATCCATATAACAATGATTATTAGTCATATAATTAATATAAGAGCCCTTTATGATTGAAAATTTTATTTCCATAATAACTATTTCTCTTCGTGATTGTAGGTTTATATTTAAATTAATTTATTCAAATTATTTGAATTAAATTTGAAAAAAAAGTATTGTAACATCCCAACACATTTAAATATTTTTATTTTTTAATAAATTTAATTTAGTTTCACTATTTCATTATATGGAATATAATGTTAAGCTTACTTTACCCATTATATAGAGTTGGCTTACGTTACACGCAAGACTGTGTTTTGCCGAACAACAATATATTATAAAAATATTATTATTTAATTTAATAAGATATAACATATCCATTATTTTTATAGTTACTAACATAATTAACTAACATATAAAAAAATAAGATGAATTGAACAGTTACAAATTAATTAGAAATTAAAATATAAACCAATTGAATATAAAAGAAATATTTCTATTTTGATGCTCCCAATGGTGTTTTTTTCAAAAAAAATGTAATTAATTAAAATTATAAAATGATATTGATGGATTATATTGTTATATATTCAATAAATTTTTCATATTTCTTAATCCAATAGATTTTATAGGCATATCATAAGAACAAACACAATTTTATGCAAAAAACCCAATATTTTAGAAAATGTTGGGTTTCTATGCAAAAAACCCAATATTTTCCTTTATTTTAAAAAGGCAAATATTTTTATTGTCTGGTTATATAAAGTATATTCTTGATGATTAATATTATTTGAAAAACTAAAATTTTTATATAAAGCAAGGTAATTTATCTAAATATTTAAGTGATAATATAATCACCTTAAATGGCGAATTAATAATGATGTAGTAATTGTTAAATTAAAGAAAATATCCACAAATTTATATTATAAATATCAATATAAATATAATTTGACATAATTAATATCATCCCCATATATTTTTGATTATTTTTACATGTTAGTGAGGATTTAAAAGTAACTATTTATTTTATCATGTCGTTATAATATTTTTAAATCATGTAATGAATAGTGTCAAAATTGATACTAATGATTTAAAAAAAATATTAATTTATTAAATGACATAAATTCATTGAAATATAAAATCCTACCAAGTGGTTTGGATACATCCTAAAATGTCAATGACGACTCATTTATTGTTAGTTTTTAATTTTATTGTAATTATATTAACCCACAAAATGTAAATTAAATGATATCATGGTAAGAATTAAAATGGTTAAACAAGGGTTAATGCTAAATGATAAGGATTACAAAATAGTCAAAACAGGATTAATTTAAAATGGATAAAATAATTTTTACTCCTAATGTTCCTCTTTTTACAAATAAATCATTTTTGATCCATTTAGAATTGAAAATTAACTTATAATAATTAAATAATTTGACAAATTCCAAGAGTGTACCCCCCACCCCCACTTAAAAAAAGGAAACATATTCTTCTCTTTAATTTGAACTTAATAACATACTTCATTCCGCCAAAACCTATAAAAATATATTCCTAAATATCTTCTCTCTTTTTAGAGGCCCCCATTTGGGAAATAATCGAACCAAGGAAGTATTTCAGTATAAAATAGGACTTACTAAAAACATGATGTTTCAGAGATGTATAAATGAAATCAAACATATGGAAAGGGTTTAATTCTCAATGTCAACATTAATCGTGATTTGTTCGAAATAAGATTCCATTGGGGAATATTTCTCTTCTATTTCAATGATTTCTAAAAAAATTCAAAAATTATTTTACTATTATCTTATAAATGATTAAATTATTTTAAAGATTATTTGACTTTTTATAAAATGATTTGAAAGAAATATTTTTGTTATTTTACAAATAATGTGCTTTATGATGTTTTTCATTGATGGACTTTTTTTTATATTTACCAGTGTGATCATATGTTTCTACCATCATGACCCCATAACATTTTGAATCTTCCCATACAACTTTACAAAGTTATTTTAAAATAAAATTCTTTTATTTATAATTACAAGACTTTTTAAATAAATAATTTCAAATTTAAAATGGGTATTTCTATAAATAATTTTCAATTAATTTATTAGAGTATTTTCATAAATTTAAATATCATTTTTTAGTTTTATTCATAATTAAGGACGATCAATTATGATATAATTTACCTTAATCAATAATACAGTTTATGTCCAGTTTGAATTTGGATGTTCTGTTTTGATACAATTCACCGTGTTACTCAGAATGGTTTGTGTTTATGTTTACTAATTGGGGAATGATATTTACATTTCATTTGTATATTTTTTTTATTTCACCCCATTCATATGTGGAATTTATTTGACTTATTAAGTGTCAGACGGGGCCTACTATATCCCCTTATTGCATCGGTATGTATCTTGAGAAAAGATAGATATAGAATTGGTCGAGGCCTTTATCATTTATTCTCATATATGATTTGGCCAATGCCATAACCATTTTTTTATTTTATGTTTGAGGCCCTGGTGGAATGTTTCAGATGTACTACATTATGAATTCCATTATTATTGGATTTTTTATTGATATTCCATGTGATTATTCAACTAGTATAATATCCATTGAAATTTTACTAGATCATGTGATTATTTAAATTGACTGTGTTCTAAATATTTATCTTTCAATATTTTTTATTCCATATTTACTAATATATTTAATATCACACTTACCTATACTGTCCATTTGATCTCACCCATTTCTTATGTTTTATTTTCCCCTAGTATATGAAGAAGTGTTTTGTGTTTGATATAAATGGTTACACTAAGGGGGTTAATGGATTTCTCAAGAAAATTATCTTATTATTTTTTATTTTAGATTTTTATTTTAATTTAATGTATGTAATCTGGTTTTCAAATCTTCTAAACTGATTGATCCTTTGGGATTTGAATCATGTATCTATATTAATGTAATAAAGTGAGGCACCAGAACCATGATTAAAGGATTGTGGTAATTAAAATAATTATATATTTTTTAATAAAATATTTAATTTTATATAGTAATGTAAAATTAATTTTAGATCATAATTATTAGTAATAACATTTAAAATTTAATTGCCTCAGTTACAGTTAAAATGAGGGTTTGTGATTTCCACGTACATGTATAAAAAATAATTTTCCCAAACAAATAGAATATTCATTTGATAAATATTATTAAATATTTAAAATAAATGGGTTTAAAATATTTTATAATACTCATTTAATTTTATTATTAAAAGATTAATTACATTGGTTAAAAATAACTTATTCTGGGGAAAATTAAAATGGTAAATATAAGTAAACATAGAGGATAACAGAAAAACGTGTTTAAAACATATTTATTTCTATATTTAGAGGTTTTTAAAGACCGTAAATTTCATATAAATCATTATTTATCAATTATTTTCGTACATATGGTGATATTTTCACCCCCCTTATTGTAAATATTTCACCCTTTATAAAAATTCCACTCCTGAATTATAAAAGGCCACACCCCGCCCTCAATTATTCCCACCTATGATGCCATTCGGATCAACCGAACCCTACCTAAACACCTTATCAAAATACTTATCCAAATTATAGAGGTCATTGTATTACCAAAACACAAACTCTTTGAAACACAAGAAGAGATTCAAAGTAGGTTTCTCTAAGGGGAGGAAATCGTCTTAACAAAGCATTTTATTTTTTTTTCTTTTTTATAAACTTATATTATGTAATAAATCACAAAATATAATAAAAAATTATATAAAACATATTTATATTTTATTTTTTTGATGTGATATTATTTATCCAACTCCTTCTCTATCAAAATAATAAATAAAGAATTCGTTTGTATATACGGAAGACTACTACTTTGTGGAAAATGAAATTTCTTTTCAACTACTGACTCAAATGGATAAACATAATGATTGAAATCAGAAATATATATGATAAATATTAAATAATTTAAATTGTGTAAATTTTTTATATCATATTTTTTTTACTCTTTCACGCATTGTTGGAATGATATCGCCACTTAGGCGTACATTTGTCTTACCATCTCTTTGAAGGGATACTATTCATTTATCATGTGAAACATTAATAAACGGTTCTTAAAATGTATTTAAAATTTAAATATTATATTTTTAACATTAAAATAATATTGCATTTTATGTATCCACATCATATACACAAGAAACACAAATTTCATGACAAACCACACATGTGAAAATACGGAAATTAACACCCAAAACACTGAAAAAAAATTAGGTATTATTAAAAAAATAGGACATGTTATGTTATTATATGAACATATATGATAATATAAATAAAAAAAATGTCTTCTTAGAAATTAATAATATTCATAAAACAGTTATGTAGAAGTATAAATATTTTTAACCAAAATGAAGAATGGGGAATGAATTTTGTCTGAATTTCTATTCCATTGAGACATATTAGTCAATATGAACCTATTAACTAGTATGTGGTGTAAATACATCCAATTTTATGTATTTAACAAGAATAAATATTAATTTATGATGGCAAATATTTCAATTCATATTTATTATTTTGTGGGTTTTCAATATAAATGTTAACAGAGAGGTACAATTATTTTATTATCCAATACATATATAAGGATTTTTTATATTTTACCCCTCTCATTCATACTGTATTCCTGAAAATAAATATTTAAACCAGAAACTGATTTTATTTCTCTTTCAATAATATATATTTTAATTACATGACCATGTTAGAAACCATTATTTTGAAAAGACATTTTATTTATTAAAATGATTTATTAAGTAAATTTTATATTATTTTTGAATTAAAAATATATTTGTAGGGGAATATTTATACTTTTCTTTAAGAGGGTCATGTTAAAAAAAATAAATGATATGTCTTTTAACATATACATCGATAACATACATCCCCTCCATCATAAGAATTTTTTGAATATATATTTTTATACATATTTTAAATTTTTTTAAAAATAAAAAAGCTTTATGATGTAATATTTTAATATTTCATTTCCTATGACTTTATTATTTCAAAGGGAATGGTTTGATTACGAATAACCTTATTCATGATTAATCGATGGCTACATATCATTTCTTGATTTTTTTTATTTTATAAAATTATATTGAGAATATAACATTATAGTGATAATTTTTCAGTAGAAATTAAATTTCTCTTTATTTTACATATTCTTTTTTAATAGGGAAATAATTTTTCCCTAAACTATTTACAAGTCTTCCATAGGGAGTGTACTTTGAACAGTAATTGTTTTAGTGGAGAAATATTGACAAGTGTGTATTATTTACTCAATATAGTTAATTTTTATAATGAATATGGTTCAGGATTTAAATTGATCAAATGATTTAGGATGATTTCTATGTACATGTAGTGATTGGTGGGGTATAAAATTATATAGCCCCTTAATGTACCAAAAATACACAAGAGACAAATTTTTTTCGTAGATTTAATGCTATTTTACCTATCATTTTAATTTTTCTTGTGAAAGTTCATTCCATTATAGATATCATGATGTCTAAAATGATGATTCCTAAATTCAAGAATTTTAATTCCTTAAAGATTAATTTATTATTATCCATGATATTTTGAAATTTACATTATTTATAAATTCATTTTGGGTTTTATGTTTTTGTTAAATGGAATGGGTGTCCAGTTATTTACTTTTTCAAATTGATTAAGCCTCATCTAATCATGATAGTTAAGTTATTAATGAAATTTAACTTGTGTTTAGTTATTTACTTTTACATATTGATTATGATTTATTTATTTATGATAGATTCAATTCTATATATCCCTTACAAACCATTTTAGATCACCAAAATTTTTCTTCCCTATCCTAAGGAAATGAAAATGATTTCTTAGAATGATTTCATGTATGTAGAATTTCTTCTATCACTTTGTTTTATATTTTATCCCCAATGTAAAATGAACATCTTGTATGTGGATATCCAAATCTATCAAATTTATCACCTCTTTGAGATTTAAATCCTTGTGTCTATACTATTATAATAAAGTAGACATCATCTCTATGTTACATGGTTCATGGTAGGTAACCTTTAGTATATAGAAAAAAATCCCAATTTTCTACCGTTGAACAATTGAACGAATCAACACTGTACTAGAAAATTGATCAAAATCCATGGATCTATAGCCATAGTTTTTTGATCTCTGGCTATAAATTCGTTTATTTCCACAGTTTTAATTAAAATGTGGCTATATAATTTAATCCGCATATGAGGCTCTATCATCCCCCCCCCACCCATTACCCTTGCTACCCCAACCACGCCCTCAAGACCTCTCCTCTCAGAATCCCTCTCTTCTTGGCAGAGGCCCTCCTCTACCATCATGACCTCCTCTAACAGTGATGGCCTCTCCAATCGGCAGTGAGCTCTCAGCAGCGTCCATCCTCCACCCTTGTGTCTCTTGTTAGCAATTACCACTCCTCTAAGTGTCCCTCTTCCACCCTCACGACACCCTCTCTCGGCGACGACCTCTCCTCTCAGTTGCGACCTCTCAGCGGCAACCCTCCTCCACCCTTACCACCTCTCTGCGACCCTACTCCCCAGACACTACCATCCAACATGGCCTCCCCACCTCTCCACTAACTCTACTCTTAGGAGGCCTCCCTAACTCCTCTTTCTCACTTCTCATGGATGGTAACATGTATACAAGAAGATAAGTCTCCCTCTCCCACTTTCTACTCCACTTAATCCTTTGACCTGAGTGATCCAAAGTTTTCTTATCTTTCTTATCTTAAGTAAGATAATTTCTTATACTATCCATAATAAATTATGTTTATCCACCTATAATTTTATTTTATAGTGTTTTGATTTTTGAGTCCATGAGAGTTTGGTGGGATCACTTTTATAAAATGTTAATGTCATGTGTGGTGTATAAAAGAGACTTTTAAATATTTAAATCATATTATTGCATATCATTAGAGTTTAGGTGTACTACTCAGTGGATTTATTTATGATTTTTCATTATGTTTGATAAGATTTTATGTTGTTTTGGGTTTAAAATATTGATTTTTGTGTTTCTTAGGTCTAGGTGTGTGTCCAGACTAGACCCCACACTTTTCTTGTAGCCTGAGTGCAGTTATATTACATGGTGAGTTGAGGATCAATTATACTTATTGTATTTCTAATTTTAAACTATTTTTTGTTTTATTCATATTTATTCATGGATGATACTGGGGATTGAAGGATCATTAGTGGATGGTAAAATATTGAGATCAATTTATGGAATATCGGTTGAGGTATGTGACATTTTAATTACTATGTCTCTTGATGATTTTTATTATATTAGGTTTTTGTAGTCAACAATATTCTCCTTGTAAAGTTTATTGAACATTTATGATATTTCCCTTAAAATTGGTTGTTATTTCTTTTAAATAATAGCCAATAATGAACATATAACTTTCCAAAATGGTTTATTGGTGGAATCTTGGTCGAACAAGTTCCATTTTACCATCATATGGTTTTTTTGTGGTGTGAGTTCAATTTTTCAACATAAATCTTATTTCCTTATTATATATTATTAAAAAAATCGAATTTCATTAATGTGAATTATTAAGGAAAATATTTTTCTTAGTGAAATTTTTTTGAAAAGGTTTTTAAAAACAAAGGTGGGGATATAAAGATGATATCAATGGGTTTTGGCCAGAGGGATAACATGAGTAAATCCACCATGTAAAATCTTTCTCATTTAATTTATAAATTGGGTGTTGAATTTGATTTAAAAAATCCACGACGTCTAGTTTTAGCACTTATTTTGGTCCAGTTTCTCTTGTGAGGGTTATGATCAGTTTCTACTATTTTGTTGCTTGTGAATTCCCCTCTTATTTATGGTTTCCTTAATTGTTAAATATAATTTCAATTGATTCATGGATGTGTAGTGAATATGAAATAGACCTACCCTTTTTTGAATGGTAAGATATATTTGATTGTGGTTTTAATTGGGTTTCCTTTTGGAGAGGTTTTATAGGAACCCTGGGATTCTATTGATATGGGCGCGAGTTGTTCTAATTGATTAGAAAATATGTGAGATTTTGATTTTTTACCATTTGAAACATATTGCAATTTTGGATGTGTTGAATTGAGACCCTAGTTTTCTTATGGTAGAGACTCATGTTTTTCTTCTATTTGTTCTATAAGGGTCTTTTGTGATAGATATCCTAAGGGGTTGGAGGTTGGGTGATTTAGGGTACGAGACATGTTCCAATTTCACCACTTAATAATTAAACTCTCATTATCCTAAATGATCATTACATCACTATTAATAGGGTCACTCTTATGTTATTCATTTATTAAGGAAATGATTGATATTTCAATTTCCTTTACTTGAATCCAATTTTATAAAGTATTTATTATCCTACAGACACCACTTTATGTATTACAAAAAGTAAGTAAATCATGAATACAATACATAAATATTTTAAATGGATCACCCGTACTATGTCAATTGATAGAGTATATAACAATTCTATTCTGATTTTCTAAATTCCACTAAAATAGTTATTTTATAGTGGTTTTTTTCTAGTGAAATCTATTCCAAGGTTTACCCCCCCTACAATAATTCATGGATAGTTCACTACCTCTCCAATTTTACTCCCATATCCAGAATATAGAGTCTTATCACTCCTATACCATATAAATACACCCTTCATCCTCTCTATTACTCACTAATAACAGAGGGATAACACTTTAACTGAAATTCCAATGAAAGGCTTCATTATCTCTACACTACACTAAGCATGGGTAGGTGATCATTTATCTTCAAAATACTCTATCACACATGACATGTAAAATCATTCATGAAAATTGTTTCACTACCCTTAATGATATCTTATTTATCTTTAAGGGAAAATTCATATTTTTTTAATGTCTTTAATGGTTTCCCGTTCACGTTCCTCATTGTTGACTTGGTGTGAATACCCAATGAACACGTTCACACAACTTTTATTTATGTTATTATGAAAATATAAATTTATATACAAGAACTCAATCTCGTTTAGTTATTTTGTGATAGACTATTATTCACTCAAAAAAAATGGTTACACAAACTATATATACACAGAATGCGGTGGTTTTCACATGTAACATCCACAAAACAATAGTTCATGTAACCATTTTTCATAACATCACCCTTGATGAAATACGAGTGTTTAGATCTCTTAGTATCATCACCGAAAATCAATTCTCCCTATATATTCATTTCTCTCTTAAGGTATTGTTTATTTATAAAAAAACATAACCTTTTATATTGTAAAAATATTTCATCATGTGAACCTCTTTCAGGAAATATTTCTGTTTCACCAGTGATTATATTTCACCAAAATAAATGAATTCACACAACTCCAATATTATGTGAGATGAAATTCAGCGAGAATGGCCATCTAGTCTTTAAGTGCAAGTGTATATGATAAATTGGAAAATACTCAATACATTCATTTAACGTGGTGTAGAATAACAAAATCAGGATGTATGATTGCTGGGATTTCTTGATTGGTAATGATAGATGTTGAGAATCATTGAAAAATAGTAAAAAAAATTAATCCTTTAACATGTACTTAGTGAGTGTATTTTTCTATCCTATATGGTAAGTGTGTTGGTGAAACCTATGTTTAGACATATAGAGGTTATAATGAGATATGAAATTATTTGTTTTTCATATATAGAAAGTGATTCATGTTTATATTTATTTTTTTAAATATATAGGATATTAATATTGAGTTTGGAATGTTGTATGACACATGAGGTGAGTTCGTGATAATAGATAAAAATTTAGGGTTGTTTCATTATATATTGATGGAATATGGATAAAATATTTTGGGGTGTATGTATATAGTCAATAGAGAAATGTTTGAGTTAGGAAATTAAATAGTCCATACACGTCATGGTTGGGAGTAGGGATCAATAGATTATGTTTTCCTTTGGAATGAGGTTTTTGGATTTTTATGGGATCTATGGAAAATTTCTCTAGTAAATGATAGTGTAAAGTCATGATAATCCTTGTTTTTTGGTTGTGTATTAATGATCCCAACCAAAAGGAGGATTTTTTGGGACGTAAAATATATAAAAATAGTGGAGTTAGATATATTCCATATAACACACAAAAGTACAAGTGTTGGATGAGGAATTTTTTGGGTGGAGTTGAAACATTAGGTTTTCATAAAACCACTATATAAGGTATAAAAATTAGTTATTACAACAAGCTATGAAGATATGGAAATTGGTTTGTAAGAAATTCATGTCAATAGGAATTTGGTGCTCAAGGAAAATCTATCAGCATGAATGATATGGAGAGGAATTGTGTTATAATTTCTATTGGAAGTGAGACAATGGGTTCAAATGATATAAATTCTGACAAAAAAAATCAGGGTAATATATTGGAAATTTTTGAATTCATGAATTCGACTTTATGTTGGGTAATATAGTGGGGTAGAAAAAATGATCAGTACTTTGGTGCACAGGTCAGTAAAGTTTTTAGAAATGGATATGGTTTGGGTGTAGTGTTAGAATGTCCAAAACCAATGAGAGTTGTAAAATTCAGCTCATTTTTTCATGCATGATAACTTGATATTATGAGTAGGTATTTTCGATATCATAATAAATGTTCATAGAATACATCATATATTTTATTGGTTATTTTGAGAAAAACATACCTTAAGTGAAGTTGACATTACTTTGGTTAGAGAAGAATTATTCTATTTCAATTTAGAATAATCTCATGTAAGAGACTAAGGAGTTTGTTTAGTGGATCTAGAAATAGTTGTAGACTAACTAGAGTAGTTCATGAAATGATTCATGGAGTGAAACCCTATTTAGTGACTTTATTCAAGGTGTGAAGCTATTTTTTCACCTGACCTAGCTAGTAAAACTGAATTTTTTCAATTGATCCAATTCTGTTAATCTCTAAAAATCTCTCCTTACAAATAGTTAGATTAAAAAAAATATTTTATGGAATATTTGTAATGATATTTGTATCTCATGTATTTTCTTATCAGAGTCCAGTTTCATGTATCTGTTAATTTATATTCTTATTGGATTTTAGTGAAACTTAAAAACAAAGATATTTTTTTAACATTATATATCTATTGAGTATTACTTACTTTATAAAAATATTTTTTATAACCTAGAGTCATGGCTGTACACTCTTTTTTTGTGATTAAAATTCTGGTCAAATCTTCCATATATCTATTTAATCCCAACAAAATAGTTTTGAACAAGTATCATGGGTGGTATTCCATTCAAATTATATTTACTTATAGCCTTAGTGATTTTATTTTTTGGATATAAACCCCACGTTAAGGAATCCAATGGTATCAAGGGAGTGATATATCATACAATAATATATATATGTTCATGAAATCCCTCCACTAGTTTTTTATCACATACCACCACAGTGGGGTGAATACAAACAAATCGTTTCTGGAAGATCAATATATTGAATAATTTCCAAAACTAAATTATCTATTTCTCATTATATTAGGACATGTTAGCATTACAATTTTGTACCATTGAGTGGGGGACTAGTTGGGATTTGGTGATTTATTGGTACACATTTACAATAATATAATTTATAATTAATCTCTATGAAATTTTAATGTCTTTTTCCTCACCACTTTTAGTATCTCAACCTACCTTGTATAAAAAAAACAAAAGGACCAAAACACAAAGGTAATTAAATGCTATAGCTGAAAATCCAACTCCTGGTCTGGAATTTATAGGGCCTCCAATATTATATAATCCACTATAAATTATAATGGTTACACTAAAGACCATCAAAGACCTATCAACATAGAGTCCCCAAGTATTTCTATTCTAGGGTCCCTCTAGAGAATTAATTATTCCACTTTCCACTCAAAATGTACGATTCATTAGTTAGAAAGATCTCCTTCGACTCTAAGTTTAATCTGAACAACTCGATGTTTATCTCCCTTCACATAAAAAATAGATCAACTAGTCTACTCATGTTTAACCACATCAAGAACATTGATAGCTATTTGTCACCGTTTGTTTTATCAGTATCAAACAATTAGTTTAGAGTAACAATAATCTGATTCTTCTCATATTTTCAAGTACTCAGACACATAGATTACGTACTTCTTTAATTTCCCCCGACACCATTCTATTTGTTCTCTTCATGATACAACTATTTATTAAGTTCTTAGATTCTAAATTCTCTTAATAAGTATACATAAGAACACATTGTCTTCACTACATAAATTATTTAATATTAATATAATATCACCAATAATTTATTTCATTTTTATTTCTTAATCTCCTCAATTCTCTATTGGAAATAGTTATCCATATTCAATTATCAGTTAGAAATTATTATCCATATTCATTACAGATATTATTTTATACATGTATAGTTTAATAAATTAAATAGCATTAATTCCATATTTTGATTGACAACACTTTAGTGTCATATTATAAAAAAACATTTTATAAGTATAATGAAAGAAATTCTGATGTAGATATAAAATATACTTTGTTATAAATACATAATTAAATAAATTGAATAATTTACCCCTATTTAATTACATCACGTAATATTTATACAATATACTGTATGCATATGATTTATTTTTTAATAAATCTTTCATGCTTTCGTTTTTCTTAATTGTTTAAATTTAATTGTTGAAGGATAGTTTTCATGTGATTCAAATTGATAAGTACTATATGCATTTAAACTCATTGTTCATGGTTCTGGTGCAAAAACAAAATCTCATAAGAGAGTGGTTCATATATCATTAATGGATGTCGGTGGCGTGTTGGATGGGGGGTGCTGGTGTTGTTCTGTGGGTGGAATTGGGGGGGTGTAGGGTTGGTTTAGTGTGATGATGGAGGGTTGGATTTATATTAATAATTTATATAATTATTTGGTTGTACATATCAATCATAAAATTACTTTATCATTGTCGATTATGGATTAATGTTTCATTTACCATGTACATTTGACACACTAATCACATATATCTAAGAATTCATTATATCTCATTCATTTTCCAACTATTTGTTTATAAGTGCTTTCTTTTGATGAGGCTGGTTCTATCCACCGCCATCGAAGAAATTGAGTTCAACATCATATTTGGGTAATTTTTATTCCATTTTTCTTCTTTTCCCCAATTTTAATTACATCTTTTGTGTTTTTTGGTATCCTTATATAAACATATATCTAAGGACCCCTTTGTACATATTTTCCCATGAAAATATGTACATAGGCGAAATGTGTACTTATATTAATGGGAAGTTTCATATGCATAAAACAAGAAAAAAAGGAAGATTTGAGTGGTCTTTGTGAAATGTTGCAGGCCTTGAGGTTGAGGTGCATTCCCTATTCCTAATTCATCAATTTGAATTATATAATTGCCTAATAGTTATAAAAACTTGTTTCTGTAAATTACTTCTTGTTTTGAAAATCTATTTTATAATAACAACTAGGTTTCCAATGGAAATATATATTTATGAGTTACAAGTGTATGGGATAACTATTTTTTGAAATATCGTCTCCTATAGTCATAAAACTAGGAAAAAACCATTATATTTTCTCCTATATAGCCTAATGTGTAGAAAGTAAACTAATCTAAGGACTAGACATTTCATGATTTATGTTTTCATATGATAAACAATAATATTTTTATCTTTATTCTCTAATCCTACTGTGAATACAACATTTATTACATTCCCAATTACATCTATGAATTTATGCCTAACACATAAGGATGGGTTCTCGTCTATTATCCCATTATTATTATGTCAAAAGACTTTAGTGTAAGGGGGTGTGCATGGGGGTACATGGGGTGTGCTGGGGGTGTCCATTGGGCTGGGGGAGGGGGATTGTGGGGTCCTGTTGCTAGGGAAAAGGGAGGGAATAGGGGTGCTAGTGGTCTATAGGGGGTTGAAGGGGCTGTGCAGGGGGCATGGGTTGTGCATGGTAGGGGGCGATGGGAGTGGTGGTGTTCTTGGTTCTCTTGCATGGGGTAGGGAGAGGGTGTGTGAAGGGGGTGTGCATGTGTACAAATGGTGTGCAGGGGGTGAAGGGGTGTGTGCAGGGGGTGCAGTGTGTAGTGGGGGTGAAAACCTACATTATACAAACATGGGGGGTGTGTACCGGGTGCATGGGGAGTGCATGGTGTGTAGGCGGAGTAGGAGGGTGTTCAGGGTGGGTAGGGGGTGAAAACCTGCATTTTTACAACCTTTTATGAAAACATGTTATAAAAACATACATTATTCAAACATGTTTTGCGTTATTTATTTTTTGAAAACTTTCATTATGAAAACCATTTTTTATGTGAAACCATGTCAGTATATTAGTTAATTATGTGACTATAACTTTTTTATGTGCAAACCTATTAGGTGAGGGTGCAGGGGGGGTCTATAGGTGAAGGGGGAGGGTGTAGGGGATTTTTTGAGTGAAGGTTGGGGGTCATTAGGGGAAGGGGGAGGGGGAGGGTGCAGGTGGAGGGGTCAGGGGTTTAAGGGGTCTACAGGGAAGTGTAGGGTATATGGGGGTAAGGGGTCAAAGGGGGTCTACAAGTGAAGGGGGTATCTAGTGAAGGGGGCTGTTGGTGTAGCGGGGGATAGTGCAGGGGTGGGGGGTGTGAAGGGTGTCTTCAGGGGCATTGGGAAGGGGTAGGGGTCTATAGTGGTAGGGTTTGGGGGTTTTCTAGGAATAGGGAGGGGAAACTATGCATGTGGGGTGCAAGGGGGGAGGGTTAGTGTAGGGGTGAAAGGGGTATATAGGGAAGGAGGTGTTCTGGTTTAGGGGGTGCTGGTGCAGGGTGGGGGATAGTGGAGTGGGGTGCGGGTTTCATAGGGTCTATATGGGGAGGTGGGAATGTGTAGGTGTTCTGTAGGGGAAGGGGTTGGGGGTATATAGGGCAGTGGGTAGGGGTGAGGATGCAGGTGGGGTGCAAGGGGGGGGGGGGGTGGTTGGGGATGAAATGGGGTCTACAGGGGGGTTCTGGTGTAGGGGTGCTAGTGGAGGGTGTGGTTATTGAATTGGGTGGTAGGAGGGTTCAGGGGGTATATAGGGGGATGGGTAGGGGAAAGGCGTCTCCAGTGGTAGGGGCAGGGGGTGCAAGGGGTCAGCAGGGGCAGGGGAGATTCTGGTGGGGGGTAAATGGGACAGGGTGGGGGCTGGGGTGTGCAGGGGGTAGGGTGATGGGGGGTTGTAAGGGGGTGTGCAGTGAGGAGGGGGTGTGTAGGAGTAGTGGGTGTAAGGGGGAGGGCATGGGGTGTACCGGGGGGTCTGGGTTGGGCATTGAATATGGGGATGGGTAAGGTTGAATGGGGTAGGGAAAGGGTGAAAGGGGGATGGGTGTGCATTATTAGGGGTGGGGTGCTGGTTTAGGGTGTGGGGGATTGGGGTGGGGGTCCTCTCAATAGCCTGAACGATTCACCATGCAATTTTTTATGAAATGGAATGGTCTATAGCCATAGTTTAAACTCTGGATATAATCCTTATGTGACTTAATCTTCTACCATGGTTTCAAACCGTGGCTATAGGGATTTATCCATGATTTCAAACTGTGTCTATAAGCCTTTCCCTATAGCCACATCAATACCATCCATGGTTCATTAAACCAATGAAGTAGCCTTATTCTTTAGTAGTGATACAATATTCACAATAGGAATTGAGTGCGTCTATTCTTTTATAAGATCCCCATTTTGGTATTATCTGGGGAGTTATATGGTGGCTTGACCCATGGAATCTCTATTTTTAAATAGACGTATATAAATGGCAGATTTTTTTGAAAATGATATTATTCATTCTCAGAAAAAGGAGTGGAACCACTGGGATGTTTCTTTTAGTATTTTGAAATGTGGTTCATTCATCTTATTTTGGTTTTTCATTTTGATTTCCTTTTTTTAAAACATTGAATGTTTTTTTGTTTAGTTCCAATCTCTTCTCTTTGATAGATTTATTATAATATATTTTATATGGATTTTGGTTTATTCATTTTCAATAATCATCCGACAATGATTTTCAAAACCATAGAGAGTAGATATAAGTATGTTGAAGTGGGTACATACTTATTTATTATTCATGTATTCATATGAGATATGATTTACTAATTAGTATAATGCTACAATTTTTTTATCATATTTTTCATTAAATAACTAAACTACTGTGTTTGGAATGTGAAACATATCGCAAAATGATAAAATTAATTAATTCATGAACACTGAAAAAAATTAGTCTTCAGAAATTTCAGTATGATCTTAATGAGTCATAACTTTTTTAATTCATTTGGCCATGAAAAAATGATTATATATGTTATATTTATTTGGATTGAACAATTTACAGAAAATTTATTGTACTGATTTCATAGATAATAGATACATTAATTTTCGTAGTGTAATATAAATTCTTATTTACAAATCCACCCATGGATAGATTTTTCTCTCATATAAATTTTTATCATTTCATTTTTTTTAAATTTTAATTTTATATCATTATTTTAATAAAAAAATTAATAAAAAAATATAACTCAATATTTGGTTTAGAATTTCTATGGTGTTCCTTGTTCTTCATGGGGCCATCCTTGTACTTTCATTATGCTACACATTTTTAATTAGTACAGAGAGGGAAAAAATATATTTTTAATTTTATTTCACCATTGGTTTAAATATTTTCTTCAAATGCATCATTATTATTTACTTTAATGATATATATAATTAAATTTATCTTTATCCTTTTATAAAAATAAATGGATTCAAAAAATTAAAGGGTGATTGAATTAAAAATCCAATATAATATCCAAGGAATTAGGTTCCCATCAAAGATATCCTAGGACTTTATCTTGGTAAAATTCATGAGTATCTCTAAAAACTGAGGATCAACAACATTTTATTTTGGTAGTGAATTCCCATATTCCCCTTTCTAATCGATATGTGGTGGTCCTCAAGGAAACATCCTTTATAATTAAGTAGCTAAATATATTTTAACCATTCTCCAAATATTTACATCCAAAGGACACATAACATAATTAAAAACAATAGGTTCAACCCATTCTCCTCTATATTTCTTCTATATATTAAAATACATACATTTTTCATAACTTTTTGAAAATGTTTGTAAAAAAGATACATAATTTAGACATAAGATTATAATTAGTTATATATGATTATGTAGGTATAAAAATGATCATTGGTTAGTGATATTGAAATCATTCAAAATTAATTTGGTTTATATTTTACCAATATTTCCATAATCATTCATAATAAATATATAGTAAAATAATTTATTATTGATAATTATTTAATTAATACAAGTCTTTAAGAAGACATGCAAATGATTTAAATAATATTAGAAAACAAAGTTCATGTTTTTATATCTACTTATTCTTATATATCTATTCCTATTATGATTCATGAGAGGGATTGAAAAAGGTCACACTAAAAATTAATGAGAAATAAATCCCAAAAAAACCCTCATATCATTATATTTCACTATAATTATGTTCATCGAGTATATTTATGGGTTACATATTTAGTCTTTGACTATCTATTCCCTTAATACTCTACTATACCCTACCTAATAACTATAATTTTCTATGATTCCATTTTTTAAATTTTATTTTCTAGATATCATATTGTATCTGATTCGTATGATTATATAAACTCATTCACACCTCTTGAATTATAGAGGATAGAGTAAACATATTTTGTAGAAAGGTAATTTAGTGGGTGATGATTTTCCCACAATGAATATAATAATATGGAATAAAATATCATTACCATGACTGATACAAATGGTTAGGTCACTATAAGCACCAAATATATATTTTTTTGATCATCGTAAGCAGTTAATTAAATGGATATCCCAAAAAAGGATAGATCATGAATTTGAAAAATCGTACATGGCATTTTTAAAAACAAACATGGGATAAAAAAAATTATTGGAAAAATAAAAATGGATTAAAAAAATTAAATGTAAGTCAAAAATTACCTAATGAACCAAAATATAGAACCAATGTGTGTGTGCTTCATGGGAGAACATCCGGGATTGCTATCATATCACTACCATGATCACCCTCAGTTTTTATAAATGGTTACCATCTTTACTCCACATTGTATAATTTGATGACTCCAAATTTCATCAATTTTCCTTTACATTGGTTTTATAAAAATATATCTTCATGATTCCTTGGAGGGTCACATGTTGGGTGTTAGTATGTAACACATAGAAGGTGGTCACCACCCACCCCTAACACTCAGTAAAAAGCTACTTTGTATAAAAAAATAGTATGATGATTATAGAATATATAGTTAAAAGTTAGCTTGCACCGGCTATACTATTTAAACTAAAATTAATTTAAAGCAAAAAAATCACCATACTAACAGGGTCCTCATGAATATTATCTATTTTAGTTCTTACCTGGTATCTCATATTACTTATAATAAGAGTCAGTGTGAAACACTCATCCTATCAAATGAAAGGGAGGCATGTGTAAAAAATTCATGATATTTAATTTTCACATCCCATTCATGGTAGGGGAAAGTGGTATATAATATTTACGTCATTTTGAGACCATTCCATACCACCAACCTGTTCCTAAACCATCATTTTACAAGGTAAAATTTTAATATGGTAGATAAAAAACTCATTATAATAGAAAATTAACATTGTTAGATAACAATGAAATAATAATATTGAAAGCAATAAATATTTAAATCACAATGCACCTAACAAGTTAAATGATATATCATAATCATGCTGGATATCATAAAAACAATGACCAAGATAAATATTTATATGCCTCAATATGGTTAAATTACAAGTCATGTTATTGATGGTACAAGGAATAATAGAAATTTGTATTGGGGAAATTTCTGACTCTGAAAATCATGAATTCTTTGATTCATTTCCATATTTTAAAAGACATGAACGTCATGGCCAAAAATAATTTCCTAAATAATATATATATAGAAATAAAAAAGAATAATGTGGATTTGATTTCATGTTAAATTTGTAATTAATATAGAAAGATGAGAATAAAAATACCTCATTCTTGGGATATTTCATGGAATATATTGTTCTTAATCTCAAATCCTTTTCTGTTTTCTTCCAATTTACTTATTGGATCCAATTATAGAATCTATATAGTAGTTATCCAAAAGTCCTCATTTGATCTCTAAACATCACTTATGTATATTTAGGTGCTATCAAGGTGGATCTATCAACTTCTGGTGTTTTTTTAGATCACTATGAAAATTCTTTTGGGATTGATGTATCATACTTGTACTCTAATTCTTGAGATATTGGAGGGAATAATTTTGATAGTGTTCTATTATCATGAGAGAGATAGATAGATAGATTTAATTGTTCACAAAGACTCTCAATTTTGGTCATTCTCAAAAAATATACATAATGATCTAATTAAATTGGAAGAGGCCGAGATAAACTATTATTTAACTACACTATAACCCGTAAATAGTTTATTAAACATTTTATTACACCATTATCTATAATAATATTATTATTATTTTTATATAGTGTCCACTAACTGAGATAATAATAAATATTATTTTTACAAGCTGGTAAATTAATATTTTTCATCAAGCATAAATGTGGTCCACTCATCATCATTGTCATTAATTAAATACTCGAAAAAAATAAATAATAAATAATTTAAAAAATAAAAAATAAATATTCTAATATTATGAAATTTAATGAATACATAGAGAATATATATATATACACATAATTTATGTTATATTTAATTTTTGAATAAAATTATTCATAATTAATTACAATAATACTTATTCCATTAACTAAATACTAATATAATATAATTGGGTTCAAAGTAAACACATAGTCTGTGACCATTTAGGATTTGTCCTTGTTAACATCAAATAGGTTTTCCTAAAGACCAATATAAATTTCCTACAAATTAGTTAAGGCACCCAAGAAAAATAATTTAATTTTGTAACATAAACAACAAAATTAATTAACACAATGTGTAATATAATCCCTTTACAATAATATTTCATCACGAAGGTTGTACACCCGTGGAGTTAACCTATCTGCATAATAAATATTTCATTGACTATCTGAACTAAATACATCATTACACCATGACCATGGAATTTAATGTGATAGTTATATTTGTATCAAATGTTCAAGATATTAACTTATATAAATATTTAAGGGACATCTACATCCTGCAATTACTCATTAATAAAAAGTCATTTATGATGCACCCAACCTAGCCTACATCTCGACAACATATTGTGGAATGTTTTGGCCTTAAATATATGTTGGTGAATCCTGAAATAATAATAATAACTATAAAGTCTAAGAACTATTATACATGTTTGTATATAGGAATATCCAATGAAAAATAAATATGTGGAATTCCAATTGGGAGGTATATTATCATATATCACATCTCAATGATTAAAAAGTGTAAACATTTTGATAAATCTCATATTATTTTGAGTACTCACGCATGATAGTCAACCACATGTGTTACCAATCATGGAATGTTATATAATCATATAACTAATATGAATAATACCCTAATAAAATTTCAAGGTTATTATCAAAATAAATAACTATTATTCCCTTTTAATGTGACATATACTCAATGACATTATTACATTAAAGTCACATAGAACTAAAAATGATATGTAATTAGATACTTAATTAACATTAAATAATATTAATATACATGTAATAAAAATAAAAAAAATTAATTCAGGAACACAAACTCTAATAGACTCCCACATGGACAAGAGCCAACTGCCAATGACTTTTATTCCACCATACCTCATAGGAAGATCATGTTTCTTATGAGTGATGACTTTTTCATGGGGTCCACCATATTTGTAATGACCCGAACCCAGTTTCCCAGAGTCGGTACACAATTTTATTACATTGAAATGATCACAAGAAATCAAATCCTTGGGGGTTAATAAGCCTAGTATCCTTGGAAATAATAGATACATATATAAGTTTTACATTACATTTTGAAATGAAAAACAACATATTATCCACATTGGAAACTCTCATATACCTTATACTATCCCTAAAAGTATATAAAAAATATTCTTTATATCTTGGAATAAAATATAACATAATAAAGGGATGTGCTCAGATTCTCTGTAAGGATAAGCAATATATTGGAATCTACCATAAATAAGTATAAAATTATAAGGAATAGTTTTAAATAGAAACAAAATCCTTTTAAAAATAATATTCATCATATTATTGAAATAATAAATCAAATAATTTCATTTAATCGTTCACATAGATATTCTAATAGTCGAATAATCACATTCAATATCAATAATGTCGGGCATCACAAGTATATAGTCAAGGCCTCATGCCAAGACCATAAATAACAACAAAATGTGTAATGTCGGGCATCACAAGTATATGGTCAAGTCCTCATGCCAAGACCATAAATAAACATACCATTAAGGACTCGTGTTGAGACACTAGTTTTTATCATTAGGACTACCAATGAATTTAGGGGCTATATAATTCCACACCTATCACATACCATGTTCAATTCATTCCACATCTGAAAATGGTGAAACATAACATAATCATTCGTATTAAAAATATCACATGAAATGTTAATACATTAACCATAAACCATGAATGGTATGAAAATAGTACATCCATAGTCCAAAATATCATAAAACCTTAAATATAATATGGGAGATTATATCATAATAAATAAACCCCAATAATGTTTAAAATCCAACATTGGATATTGAAATAGATGAAAATAATATAATAAATTCATTAAAACTCTTTGAAAAAAAAATTTCCTTTGTTACTTTTAAATTATTTAAAATCCAAAAAATTATAAAACAAATTCTTATTAAAATAATATTTTAAGGTTGTAATAGAATATTTAAAATGGTAAGACCTCATAATGGTAGAAAATATTCACTCATACCGTATAAGTTAAAAAAATTCATTCGATATTTTTTTTGAAAAGGGAATAAAGTACCTTCTTTAAAAAATGACAGAAAGATTCCATTCAAAAAAATTTATAAAAATTAAAACACGGGTAAAAATAACTTTAAAAAATTCTATATAATATCTTGAAATATATTTTAAGATACATGGACATGGATGATTAAGAAGTGCTTTTATATAGTTACATATGAACAATATTTGTTAAGAATTAGATTGTGAAATTAACCCCTACCTTGTACTTCCATTTAGTGTAGGGTGAATTAACCTCCAGTATAATGGTTAAAGTATCACTACTAGAAAAAAGACATATACCCACTGTTCAAAACCGTGGGTATAGCCCCCAAAACTGGGGGTATAGCCTATACCCATGGTTTTGGGAACCGTGGGTTGGAGAGGCGTCGGTATAGGGGTCTCAGCCTATAACCACGGTAACCATGGGTATAGGTGAGTCAAATTTGGCACATCGCGCGTTCAAACATCACACACAACAAACCCCACGGTTTTCAAACTGTGGGGTATTAAAATTCAAAAATAAGGGGCCTAGGGGGTTTTGAACCCGCACCTCCCGCTGCGCCTCACGCCCATGCCACCCAATCGCACCAACTAAGCTGCAATTTTTATTTCTTATTTATACATATATCGTCTCATATATATTAATATAACCAACAGAGCATATTCAAAAAAAGCATCTGTAGGGTTTCGAACCCGCACCACCGGTTGCGCCTTGCACCCGCACCACAGCACAGGCCAACCAAGCTGTTATTTTAATTTGTTATAAATGTATATATCTGCATATATATATATATATATATATTAATATAACCTTTATTTAAATTCAAAATCCGCGGCCAAGGGGACTCGAACTGTCGTCTCATAGTGAGACTCAACGCCACTATTCACTAACGTAGCAACCGAGCTAACTTTTTAATTTTAAATATATACATTCATCTGTGTATATATATTAATATTATCCGTGAAAAAATTTCTTCCCGCCAAATTGTTTCTCTGTCCCGCTTAATGTTTTATCCCCACCATAACATGGAAAAGCTATACCCACGGTTCTGGAGAATCGTAGGTATAGGTCTTCCAAAAAAATCAAAATACCTACGTTTTTTAAGAACTGTCGGTATAGGTCTTTGGAAAATACCCTATAACAATGGTTTTCTCCAAAACCGTGGGTATATGACTTAAAAGAAAACAATACCCACGGTTTTTGGAACAACGGTGGTTATAGGTGGCCTATACCCATGGTTTTCCGAAACCGTAGGGAATAGGTTCACATACTAGCCCTATTCCCACGGTTTTGAAAACCATGGGTATAGACCTATTTTCCAGTAGTGTATGTTATTAAATTATACCAAAAACATATTGATGTTTATTATATCATATATGATCCACTTATATAATTTTTTAATAATATTTTAGTATTACCAATGTTGCAGGTGTTAACTACTTCTTTTTCCTACGCTTGGTTTGTTGTGTAGGTCACGTTTTTTATGAATATGATGTATTTTATTCATAAAAATAATTATATAAATATCATAATTATGTTTTTTACTCATAATATGAATTTTATAATCATTATTTGTTGTTAACATGGAAAGTGAATCTCAATACGTCATAGAGATGGTAGGTCATGTGTATGCACAAGCGATGATATCATTCACTTGATGGTTAAATGGTATGTAATTGGATGTAAAATTAACCATATATTACCAATATCATATTATATTAATTATTTATATCCATTCTACTCATAACTATACACATCCATATAAATAAGTGTTGAATAACAAATTACACCACGGTATGGAGACAATAAGTTGTACGTACACACACATAGTCATATTTTTATTCATAGGATGGAAAAATGAAATAACATGGTTATCCCATAATCATAATAAAATCTAATAATGTATTTTATACATGATTTATTACTTTAGTGTGGATAAAACATAGTAGGATGAAGTAGAAGAACAAATGACGTTGAATGGAATTGGTAAAACAATTACCTCTTCTTCGATCGTATCCTTTTGACTTGCATAAACGAATCATTAGGATGGAATTATGCACAACTTATGGATTCTAGAATGGATTTAGTGAAGTTATGGTGATAATTGGGTAGTTTTAGGCTGATCAAAAGGGCTTTAGTGTTGTGAATAACAAAGAAGGAGATGTTTCCTTTTATAAAAGAGGGAGGGGCACTTTTGGAAACTTCAAAAAAATTAAATTATTATAAATTAAAATTAGCTTTAAAATAGATAAAAATTGTTTAATTTAGAATATAATATGAGGATTATTATAAATCCTCACAACCAGTGATTTTTATGTATATTTTGGTAACAAAAGTACCCTTATCTTTTGGGTGTATCCATTAGTTAAATAGTTTAACTCTTACCGTGTTGAATTTAATTTTTATATTATAGGTTTAATATAGTTAATATAAAATTTAAAAAGAATCCCAATATCATCATTAATGAAATATTTAAAACTATACTAGTAATTTCGTTGAAACAGATATTTTTATAAATTTTATAACATTTAATTAAATATAGTTTATTTTAAAGTATAATTTATGTCAATTTTGATCCTATTCAATTATATTATTTTTAAAAATATAAAACCAAAATTATAAATTCTAATCAATACATTCACTATTTTTATAAAATATTAATGTTATCAATAAAATTCTTTAATATCATTAATTAAGTCAAATAATATTTATTTTAATATTTTTATTATCATTTAATTGATTCTTCCTTTAGTAATTCAATTACGGAATCATTATTGTATAATAATTTAAATTAATTATTTATTTTATAAAATTATAAATAAACTATGATTATATAGATAAATATTTTGAAATTTTTAATAATATTTATAGTTGACTGTATCACTAATATAACCTAATATTAAAAAGGATATATGTATTGATATTTGAATATGAAATTTTTAACTCTTCTTTAAATAAAATATAATAAATGTTCTAATTTGACACAGGTTTCTTAAAAAAAGATCAAATTTTCTACCTAAGTTTGATTTTTTTCCAAAAAACACTTTTATAATGAAATTATAAAACGTTTTAGGGTAATATTATATTATTATTATATTATTTGTACTTTTTTGAAAGGTTATGCCTTGGCCAAAATGACCAAAACACAAATTTTATTAAATGAATGATTACAAAAGTCTAATGTACTAGATCCTATTAAAATATTTTTAATGAAAGGGAATAAGAGCATTTGGGAGGTCTTCAGAGCAGGTAATGTCTTGATTATCTCGCAAGTTGGCCAAGCCATCAACAAACATGTTTCTTCCTGATAAAAATGTGTGATGATGTAGTTCAGGTCGCAGAGCAAACAGTTTCATTCCATCCATCGTGTAGAAATCCGAAAAGCTAAATGAGTTACGCTGTTCAAAATTGCATGAATGATAGTCGCTGAGTCACTTTCAAAACATAGGTTGTTCCAACCATAAACCATTGAAAATTTAATCACATGAATAAATACCATCATCTCAGATTCATGGGAGGAGGCAATGCTATAATGTCCCATGGAGCAACGTAGAATCTGTCCGTGGAGATTCCTAGAGACATCACAACACTCTACAAGTCACAGATTGCCCTTGGAGGTTCCATCTATATTGATGTGTATGCATCCAAGGAGAGGAGATCTCCAGAACACCTTTATAGTGTGGTGTGGTTGATAAAATATGTTGTTGATCCGTATGACTTTTCAAGATTCCAAAATTGTGTACGGTGATGTCGCAATGAAATTTTTGAATCAAAGTAGCTTCTTATGCGGAAATAAGGATCTAGGTATGACCTACATTAAGATTGAGTGAGTATTTTTTATAAATAATTGCATTCTAATCATTCAAGATCACATGGTGAAGTTCAACAACTGTAGCAAGGAAAATGTTTCTGATTTTCTAAGAGCCTTCCATCTCCGACCATTTTATAAGATGAGTTTTGACCGAGTCATGAATCAAATATCTACAATCAAAGATGTAAAAAATATAGTTCCAAAGAGAAGAAGTAGTAGCATAAGAAAGGAGTAGGTGGTTAGCCTCTTCTCTATGTACATTATAGATTCTAAAATTAGAGAAAAGATGAATTACAAACGATTGAAGGAAATTATTAGTGGTGTCTCGTTTGTGAGAAAGGAGACAGACGAGACATAATCTTGCTGGCTTTATCCAAGGTTTGTTGAAGGGTTTAATCTAGCTGTAATTGTTCTCATTGTTACAGCACATATGAGTGTAGTAATTTTTGGAGGTAAGCATTCCATTGTGAAACGGATCCCAAATTAAGAAATCGTTGTTGTAAGAGAAAGGGTAGTCTTTAATGAGATTCAAAATAGTGTCTTGGATATGGTCTTGTTGATAATTTAAAGCATCTTTGATATAGATTTTGGTGTTTTTACGAGTTTGATAAGGTGAAATAATAGAGATTAAAGGCGTGCCAGTCCAGTTATCTAGCCAAAAATTCATGGAGGAATCTCTAGAGACCATCCATCTGGGGTTATTAATAATTATTGTGAAGGAGTGTTTTATGGAAGTCCATATAGGAGAATTAATAAATCTCAAATTTCCATTCTTATATTTACAAAGAAATCAATTTTTGGGAAAAGTGAGGGCTTTAGAAGAATTGTGGAAAAGATTCCAAGTAAGCTGATCTTGAAGGGATTCATTAAAGTATTTTACATTTTTTATACCAATGCCACTATTCTCAATAGGCTTGCAACATGTTCACCAATGGACCTTCATGAACATTCTTTCAAGATCACTACAGGTCCAGATGAAATTTTTAATAGTTGTTTCAATTTTTTTTGATAAGACCAATATGCCATTTCTAGAACATCAAAGAGTAGACCATCTTAGAGACAATAGTGGATTTAACAAGTTAAGTCCTACCTTCCATAGAAAGTTATTTACCCTTACAAGAAGAAATATAGTTTAGAACATTATTAACAATAGTGAAAAAGTGGAAATATTTGGGTCTACCCCAAAAAATGGGGTGACCAAGGTCAGTGAATGGGAGAGAGCATTCTTTTAGACCCAAATCACTAATAATATTTCAGTTTATGTTGGGGGAAATTTCATCCCAAAAAATATACAACATTTGTTCCAACTTATGGTTTGACTAAAAACCTTCTCATAGTGGGATAGATCAGTAAAATTACATATAATTCTAATCCTCATATGTTTTTAGAAGGTGAGTAAAGGTGACATTCAATAGTATATTAAAATTTTTATATCTAATTATATTATAATAATGATTCTTGTGACCTATATTAGAATAATATATTTATTATGTATTTATTTTTTATTTTAAATAAATTTAAAGTAATATAATTATTTAAATGAAATGTAATTATTTTAATAATAATGCATTGTTATTCACTTATCATCAAAAATTGATACTTATTAGAAAAATATGAAAAAATTCACCGTAAGATTATTTTGATATTCTTAATTAAAAAATGAAGTCTATTTTCAATAATAAAATTTATAAATTTCATTATATGGTTAATACTATTCATAACTACCTTTTAGACAGCGAGTTTGGTAGGTCATGGTTTGCTTGAACTATATGTTGCATGCTGCACAAACTATTGAATTATTTAAAAAGAAGAGTGTTATAAAATATTGGGTGGTTATATTTTTCCCTCATTGAAATAATTTCATCCAAAAAATTTCTAGAATATCATTTCATTAAAAGATTTGGGTGGTTCTTCATCATATGTTCCTCATGTACCCATGTCTTCTATTACATTTTATGGATTCTCTAAAGAATTTTTTCCAGACGAGTCGTCTGATTTCTCAACAATTTTTCTGTTGTATAATTAATCTTGATAGGCTCTTTATAATGAGACCCATCATGTTCTAGTTATATTTCATCATAGGCAAGGACACGTGTTGGGTTTGGAATGTATTTTCATAACAGTGGTAGTTGGAACACATGAGGATCTTTGGAAAGACTTGGTGGAATTACCAAACAACAAGCTACATCTCTGATAAGTTCAATAATTTCAAAAGGTTCAATGTACCTGGGAAATAATTTAACCATCTTAACAAATCATATAACACCCTTCCATGTAGATATCATAATGAAAACATGATCTACAAATTGAAATTAAAAATCCTTCATTCGGTTATCGACATATAACTTTTAACTACATTGGGTTGTTTTGATATGGCTCTGAATAATATTTACCTTTTCCATCATTCCCTCAAAATGATCAGAGCCAACGAGTTTTCCTTCACAGACATCCCCATAACATGTAAGTGTATGAAATCTAATTCCATATAACACTTTATAAGGTGCCATATAAATACTTGAATGGAAGAAATTGTTATAGGAGAATTATACTCGAGGTAAATAATCATCTTATATACCTTAAAAGTCAAGTGAGGAAGATCTCAACTTATATTATATGTTTTTAATAGTTCTTTTTGATTTTCCATCAGTTTTATGGTGGTATACAGTGATCAAATGAATCTTACTATATAGGGAATTTTTAATACATTCCCTGAATGGTGATGTATATCGGGGATCACGATAAAAAATAATCAATATGGGTACAATATTAAGTCTTAAAACTTCATTAATATATATTATTTCTAAACACTAAAGTATTATATCTTATATTATAGTAAGAAAATCTTCTTATTTGGTATGGAAATACACAATAAACCATATCACCTCATTTGTTATTTGAGTCTTTTCTTACTGGATGATAAATTCTATTGTAATATCATCCAATTTTTACATAGGTATAGGAAGAGGGTGCGTAACTCTTCAAGGATTATGTCTTCCATCCCTCAACTATTTAAAACCCAAACATCTAAACACATAATCATCAATATCCCTCTTTATGATATCTGTCCATAATGTTTCTTTCAAATATCTATACATTACTTTCACTAGAGTTTATAGAGAAATTGGAGCTATGAGCATCATCTAATAATTACCTTATTAGATCAGGAAGAACTGGAACACAAAGCCTCTACCCAAATTTCAAAATCTCATCCTCATAAATGAAGCCGATTAATCACCCATCAATAACACCTGAAATTGTTTATTTGAAAACACTCATGATCAGACTAAGATAAATTTATCCATTCTACTAAAAATTATTTGGGAACCATTTGAAAAAGTAGTGATATTTCACTTTCCATGAAAATTATCATATCCATCTTTACTAGATCCAGGAACTCTAGATTTTTTAAAACCCCATGGTCCTTTCTACTCAATAAAACTACCACCATATTTTCCTTCCATGGGTTGTAGTTTATTGTGAAATCATAATCCTTGAGTATCTCAAGCTATCTCATTTTACTAATGTTGAGTTATTTCTATGATAAAATATATTTCAAACTAAAGTGATCAGTATATATCTCACTTATTTCACTATTGAGAAAATGTCTCCATGTTATTAAAGAAACAATTACTACTGCTAACTCAAGATTTGGACTTAGGTAGTTTTTATCGGGGATTTTAAATTTTCTTGATGCATAAGTTATAACTTTTTCATTTAGCATAAGGACATAGCCATGTCCTTTCCTTTATGAATCACTATAATTTACAAAAGCATCATTCCCAGATGGTAAATTCAAGATATGAGCATTTACTAATCTTCTCATCAATTATATAAAACATTATTCACAATCTTTTGTCCAAATTAATTCATCCCATTTATATGTGATATTGGTTAACGAGTTTTCCAATAGAGAAACATTGTGGATGAAATGCCAATAGTTTCCTACTAAACCAAAAAAACTACATACCATGGTTATACTGGTCAGTGGTTGCCATTAATGGATTAGTTTTGTCTTTGGAAAATCAAAACATATTCCATCCATGGAGAAAATATGGTCATGAAATAAATTTTCATGATTCTTGAATTCACACTTCTTAAAAATCCAATATAGTTCATTTATTCTATGATTCTTTAAAAAAAATATGTAAGTGGTTATCATAATCTTCATATCATTTAATGTGTGCCAAGATATCATCAATAAATAATATAATAAAATCATCATGATATTCCTCAAACACATTGTTCATCAGATCCATGAAAACATAGAGTGCATTTGTCAATCCAAATGGAATTACTGTAAATTTGTATTGACCTACCTCATTCGAAATGTTTTTTTTCTAATATATTACTTTTTTAAAAACAATTGATGATATCTAGAATGAAGTTAAACCTTTAAAAAATACTAAGATTTATGATGATGATCAAACAAATCATCAATGTGAGGAATGTGACACTTCTTCCTTATTGGAATAGCATTGATTTATCTATAGTCAATGCACAACCCCATTGATCCATCTTTATTCTTAAAAGATGAACCGTGGATCCCCATGGGGAAACACTAGGGTGAATAAATCCATTATTACTCAACTCCAATGATTTTTTTCATCATCTATAAAAATTCCACTATGTCTAATATATAGTGATTTTCTAATACTAGCCTTGCATAATAGATTAAATCAATAGTAAACTCAACATCTCGCTCTAGAAAATGACCAAGTAAATCCTCTATAAATTCATCAATATATACACGTACAATAGGTACATCCCCAATTTGAATACTTTTTTATTGATCCCTAGATGTTATTTCCTCTACCCCCAAGAATATTATAACACCCCGAGATTTTATGAAAAATATTCATTTTAATTTCATTAATATCTTGTGTTGTATGCCACACCAAAAGGAGCTTGCACAATACGCATCCCTGACATGCCTTGCATTATACACAATCGTGACCTTCCATGATAGCGTGTGTTGCACGCAATACCGAGTTTCGCTAAAAAATGATATGTTGTATAAACTAGCCTTTATGAATAGTAATACCCACTTTTTGAAATTTTATAAATTTTATATTTCAAAATGGACTTCATTTTTGGATTCAGAATATCAAAATTAGCCTAGGGAGAATTTTTGGTATTTTTCTAAAACCTTTCAGTTTTTGATGAATAGTGAAAACATTGGGTTACTATTCCAAAAAACCGACTTTTTATTTAAATAATTATTTATTTTATTTAAATTTATTTTAGGTCAAAATTGATAAATAATACCTATATAAGTTTAATGTAATTCATTGGAGTCATTTTATAATAATTTAAGATATATAAAAATTTTATTGAACTTTTGACCGTCTTTTACCCACCTCCGAGGAGAATTTGAAAATTTACATAAAACTTAATTTTACCACTTTTGTGAATGGAATTTAAAAAATCTGAGAGACATGGTTGATGTCAGTAAGTAAAATTTGGTTCAATGAGATGAAAATATTTTTTGGTGAATAATAACTTTTTACTTTTATATACTACAGTTAAAAGTAAATAGGGTAATTAAGGGTAAAATGATATTATTATTACCCTAACACATGTCCTAATTCTATTGGATAAGTGTAATTCGACCAAAAACAACCTTAATAATAAAATATGACCATTTAGGCCCACTTGGATTAGATTAGGACATTTAATATTAATTTATTTAAAGAAGGGTTAAAATAGTTAAAATCAAGGTTTAATAACTAAAGAATTTTTAATATAGGGTTATACATTAGATAAATTCGACTAAAAATATTAAATAGAAAGCTAAAATGATTTCCTACATAATGGTGTTTTATTTATAATTTTTATACATTAAATAATTAAATTTATTTATGACACAATGTTGATGCAGTAATTATCTTATTAATGAAATATTGACATAATTGATGTTATAAATACCCATATAAATGTAATTTTAGACCTTTTATGAATTCCAATAATTTTCTAACTAATCTTTCTGTTATGATTTTCACAAAAATCAATTACCAAATATTGTCAAAATTGACATAAAATAGTTTTTAAAAAAATATTATATTATTAATTGTTATTTTATTCCTAAAAATCTACAGTTTGGCCAAATGACTTAGATAAGGATATATATATTAATAATAAACAACTTGGGGTTCATTTGGCTTGTTATAGAAAGTTTATTAACATTATAGTGTAAGAAAACAAGAACACACGGTAAAAGTTACATTATCTAACTTAAAGTTATATCTAAATTATAAGGTCAAAATAGATACCTAAACTTGTCTAAATTCTATTGGATGAGATTATTTCGACCCATCCCCACCTTAGCTTCTAAATAACTCAATTTGGAGCTATTAAAAACCGAATTTGACTTTATAATAAAGTAATATTTTTAGTTATTCCAAAGGTGCCCCTCTCCTCCCTTATAAAAGGGTACCTCCTCCGTCTCTTCCCCACACCACATTGAGCCTTCATGCTCGGCCAAACCCTTCCAAATTCTCTTCTACACTTCCCTAGAAATATCCTATAGGTCCTGGTCTTCTACAAAGACCAATTTTAGTGCCCTAAAAGGAGGTCTCAAAGAAGCGCTTCAAAGAAGAGGTAATGTACTTTACTGATTCTTTCAACTTTAATTCTTCTTCCACTTCTTCTTATTTAGTTGTTTCATTATTAATTAATAACATCAGTATCACTCATATACTGATATGTTATTATAAATATGAAACAACCCTATTTCAAAATCTATCCATCCTACGGAAAACGAAATCACCGCGCGTGAGTACGTATGGAATATCGTCTCCACGCCGTGGTGTAATCTATTTTCCACCACCACCTTACTCAGATGGGTATAATGGTGTAAAGAATGAATATATAAGATTATTGTAAAGTGGTATTGATTCTGAAGTAGTATACATACACTCCAATACAATTCCACGATCATGGGAATGATATCATCGCTCGTGCGTACGTACGGAATGCCGTCTCCACGATGTGATGCGACTCGTTCTACATGATTTTCATTGCATAATGATTACATAAAATAATTAAGTGAATAAATATGATATATATTACACTAATACCATTCTGGAAATTAGGTATCTATAACGTAAAAAGAAGAATAAGAATTTATTCGACAAAACACGCATCAGAACAAAAAGTAATAAACACCCGAATAACAAGTAGCAATGAAATATTACTAATAATAAGCTAATTATATGAAGATATATGATATCATAAAAATGATTATGATTCTAAAATAAGTCAATGACATTATTTAAATCATTATACAGGAGGTTCGGACTCTTACGAATAATATCGGATCTAAGGTAAGGGAAATATCACAATCTCATTTTTATCCGAGATTGTTTATACTTTGGAATTTGCTGGGGTGTATTTTATCATCCACATCCTTGTTTCCTCAATATTTAATATTATTTCCATCCACCTAAAATTGTTTAAATATAGTTTTACCCTTTGGTGTGTTTTTAGTAAAAGATATGAACGTAATATTTTGTCGTTTTTCGTACGATGTACTTTTTGACTTTTCTGACAAAAGTACGAGAAGAATGTTTTTATAACTTATATGGCATGAATGGATTTTTAAAACATTATTTCCAAGAATATTCCATTACAAGTTTTCAATTTTATTTTTAATCAACTTATTTTAGTTTATAATTGTATGACATGTTAAGAAATGAAAAGTTTTTTTGATGTAGAAAGGGTTTTTTCTTCAAGAATGGAGTTCAAGTGTTTTATCAAAATAATTTTCCATCTAAGATAATAAAGGGTTTTGTTTCTATCCCTATTATTACATTGAATTGATTATGTTGTGATGGAATTATTTTTATGAATTCCTTTATCTTATATGAATTGTTTTATAATGTCACGATATTTAAGAATCCCATTTTTATTACATGGGTTATGCTATGATGTATGTTTTATGATTTTTTGGAACACATAAGAATGGTATCATTTGGATATGGGTGGGATCTATATCTCCATCCAATGCATTGGGTAAAGATTTTATATCTCATGATATAGATATGGCTAGAACGGAAGGTTAAACTAGTTCAGTGAAACAGGAATGAAACGAGGAATGAACTCGGTTCAGAAATGGACTTTGTCCACTAAGATAATCTTGACAATGAGTATTGACTATTAAGAAATGATTCTCTAAGATTATGTGTGTATAAAACAATGATTCATGTTTTAAGTTATGATTATTGTGATTACATTTCACTAAAATTATTTATCCCATGTTATGAAATTTTGATCTCTTTTGCAGGGTAAGAATTCCAAAATGTTATGTTCTTATGAATATGATGTGATTGATATTTCTTTTTTTTACCCTTACTGAGAATTTGTGCTCACCCTTTATATGTTTTATTTTCCCCCTAGATTAAAATAAAGGTTTTAGGTAAGGAAACAAAAAGTGGAAAATCTTTATTGGAGACGTTGAAGATATTTCACCACGATTAGAAGATTATGTTCTGAGTTTCCAAAGACACTAAACTATTAAGGTCCTTGAGTGTTGGTTTTTGTTATGTATTAATTATTCCATAAAAGTAATGTAATTTCCATGTACCTCAATTTTTGGGTCTCTATAGTTGGTATCTGAGAAAAGGATTAGTCAACCTTTGGAAACTATGATGTGAAAATGTTAGTGAGATCCCCAGAGATATTTCTAAGGTATGTATAGGGATGTCCCTAAGGATAAGTATATATATAGGTTATAGTCCTAGAATTACAGTAATGAAATTAGAATTAACCCTAAGATGTTAGATGTCGAAGGTACTTCCCCTTGATTATGTTATTTTCCTTGTATGATTTTTGCCTCTCACATAATTCTTTTTGTGTTTTAGTCAATGGAGGGAACCAGAAGGAATTAGGTTAACATTGAATCTAATGGACAAATTGGCAACTCTGAGCAACAAAATTGTGTAATTCCAATAGAGAAAGATATTTTGATTATGCCGAATCAGTCATCGCGATATATTATTAACATGGTGAAATTTAGTGGTATGCCTAATTCATCAAATAAGAGGACGATAGACTTTGATGCATGTTTGCATGTTGAGGAGCATAAGGAAAGGAAGATTGAGATTTCTAAAGAAGGGAAGAAGAACCTTGAGGAATACCTCAAATGTAGGGACCTATGTTATCTGTGTGAAGTTAAGGGTCATAGATTGACATACTGTTATGGCGTTTAATGTCTTATTTGTGGAGAACATGGGCATTACCCAAATCAATGCTCTAACTTAAAAAGTTACTTCTAAATTAAGGAAGGTATTATTCCAGTACAATCATTGAAGAGGACAGATTGATGTGTTTATTTATTGGTATTCATGAATAATGTTGTTGAGGTACTTTTATGGTGTATTAGAATATTTTTGTATTAGTCTATTGTGGTTTTAAACAATTTTATGGTACCGGTAACCATGAAAAGTGATTCAAATATTTTGGAAAGCATATGATATGCGCTTAATGAAGGGATAAGGAGAAAATGAAATTTTTGAAAGTATTTATGAGCTCATGATTGTTATAAGGACTAAGTGATATCATGGTTTGAGTATACAGAATTTTGGGATTTTGGTATGTGGAAAGAGTTAACTTTTGACAGCACTCATGTTTTCACCAAGGTTCAATGGGAATTCATTTTTTAAGAGAATACATGATTAAGGCATTAGAATGTTTGGAATGTGACCAACAAGACATATCTTCTTATATATGAGGATCAATGATGGTATTAACATGCTTGTTATATGAACTCTCTGGTAATAGTTTTCACTATAATATGAGATTGGACAGCAGTATTTTGGATAAGCCTAAATATTGGAATGGATTATTTTAGAGATAAGTTAGTATTGTTTAAGGTTCAGACATTTTTGATATTATTGATGGAATGTTATAATAATGTAGTTTTAGAAAAAGGAAAACCTGTTGGATGGGCGACAACCCATCACGTCGAACAGGTTTGCGGGAATCGATCCCACAACCGAAGTGTGACAGGCCTTTATCGCCTACCACTGGCCTACAGGAAGTCCCCAGTTAGTATAAATTTGTTTTAATTTATTAAGTTGTATGATATATGATGTATACGTCCATTTTAGGAACCAAATATGATTAATCTCACTATAGATTGACTTATGTATATTTGATAACTTTTGCTAATCTTTTGTTTGAAACATATGGAATGACCCATCATTCTAACACATGATCTGTTAACACTTCACGAATAACAAATTAAACTTCATTTATTTAAGAGATGAAGTGGAAATTGTTCAAAGAACGAACAATAGTGAGATTGTAACAAAATAAAGTAAGTATTTCTTCTAATTCTAATTTCATCAACTTTTGGGAAATGATATTGAAAACCAAAAATGTTGTCCTAGTTCCCTTATATCAGATTAATAAAATGGTACCATAGATCATCAAAAATTAATGGCTTTGGGATTTTTGGATTTTTCATAGCCATGTTCTCTACCACTCTCCATCAGAACATGATGGTTAGATTTTTTTCCATATCCATATTTTCACCTATGTTATCCTATGTGGAAACCGAGTGATTAGTTAATTTGGGTAACTGTAACGTTTCATACTTTAGTTTTTAAAGCCATGTTTTGGTATTAATTTTTACGATGCAGGTTTCTATTAAAGAAACTTTCGAGTATTAAACCATTTATAACCCCGACGAATTTCGAGGGCGAAATTCATTTTAAGGGGGGTAGAATGTAACACCCCGAGATTTTATGAAAAATATTATTTTTATTTTCATTAATATCTTTTGTTTTATACTACACCAAAATGAGCTTGCACAACACGCATCCCTGACATGGCTTTCATTACACGCAATCACGACCTTCCACGATATCTTGTGTTGCACGCAATACCGAGTTTCGCTAAACAACAATATGTTGTATAAACTAGCCATTATGAATAGTAACGCCCACTTTTTGAAATTTTATAAATTTTATCATTCAAAATGGACTTCATTTTTGGATTTATAATATCGAAATTATCCTAGGTTGACTTTTTGGTATTTTTTTGAAAACATTCAATTTTTTATTAATAGTGAAAACACTAGGTTACAATTCAAAAACCGACATTCTATTTAAATAACTATTTATTTTATTTAAATTTATTTTATGAAAAAATTGATAAATAATACCTATATAAGTTCAATGAAATTCATTTGAGTCATTTTATAATAATTTTAGATATATAAAAATTTTATTGAACTTTTGACCGTCTTTTATCCACCTCCTAGGAGAATTTGCAAATTTACATAAAACATAATTTTAATGCTTTTGTGAATGGAATTTCAAAAATATGAGAGAAAAGGTTTATTTCAGTAAGTAAAATGTGGTTCAATGAGATGAAAATAATTTTTTGTGAATAGTAACTTTTTACTTTTATTTTCCACGGTTAAAAGTAAATAGGGTAATTAAGGGTAAAATGATATTATTATTACCCTAAAACATGTCCTAATTCTATTGGATAAGTGTAATTTGACTAAAAACAACGTTAGGAATAAAATATGACCATTTAGGCCCACTTGTATTAGATTAGGACATTTAATATTAATTTATTTAAAGAAGGGTTAAAATAGTTAAAATCAAAGATTAATAACTAACCCATTTTTAATATAGGGTTATACATTAGATAAATTCGACTATAAATATTCATTATAATGCTAAAAATATTTCCTAAATAATGGTGTTTTATTTATAATTTTTATACATTAAATAATTTAATTTATTTTTGACACAATGATGCTGAAGTAATTATCTTATTAATAAAATATTGACATAATTGAGGTTATAAATACCCAAATAAATGTAATTTGAGACTTTTTATGAATTCCAATAATTTTATAACTATTCTTTATGTTATGATTTTCACAAAAATCAGTTACCAAATAGTGTCAAAATTGACATAAAATAGTTTTTTAAAAAATATTATATTATTAATTGTTATTTTATTCCTAAAAATATACGGTTCGGCCAAATGACTTTGATAAGGTTATATATATTAATAATAAACAACTTGGAGTTCATTTGGCTTATTATAGTATGTTTATTGACCTTATAGTGTAAGAAAAGAAGAAGACATGGTAAAAGTTAAATTATCTAACTTAAAGTTAAATCTAAATGATAACGTTAAAATAGATACCTAAACATGTCTAAATTCTGTTGTATGAGAGGATTTCGACCCATCCCCACCTTAGCTTAGAAATAACTCAATTTAAAGCTATTAAAAACCGAATATGACTTTATAATAAAATAATATTTTTAGTTATTCCAAAGGTGCCACTCCCCTCCCTTATAAAAGGGAACCTCCTTCCTCTCTTCCTCACACCACTTTGAGCCTTAAAGCTCGGTCAAACCCTGAAAAATTCTCTTCTCCTCTTCCCTAGAAACATCCTATAGGTCCTGGTATTCTTCAAAGACCAATTTTAGTACCCTAAAAGGAGGTCTCAAAGAAGCGCTTCAAAGAAGAGGTAATGTCTGTTTCCGATTCTTTCAACTTTATTTCTTCTTCCACTTCTTCTTCTTTAGTTGTTTCATTATGAATTAATAACATCAATATCACTCATATATGGATATACTATTATAATTATTAAACTACCCTATTTCACCATCTATCAATCCTATGGAAAACGAAATCACCGCGCGTGTGTACGTACGGAATACCGTCTCCACGCCGTGGTGTAATCTATTTTCCACCACCACCTTACTTGGATGGGTATAATGGTGTAAAGAATGAATAAATATGATTATTGTAAAGTGATATTTATTCTGAAAGAGTATACATACACTCCAATACAATTCCACGATCATGGGAACGATATGATCGCTCGTGCGTACGTACGGAATACTGTCTCCACGATGTGATGCGACTCGTTCTACATGATTTTCATTGCATAATTATTACATAAATGAATTGAGTGAATAAATATGATATATATTACACTAATACTATTCTGGAAATGAGGTATCTATAACCTAAAAAAGAATAATAAGAATTTATTCGACAAAACACGCATAAGAACAAAATGTAATAAACACCCGAATAACAAGTAGCAATGAAATATTAATAATAATAATCTATGAATATGACCATATATGATATCATAACAATGAGTATGATTCTGAAATAAGTCAATGTCATTATTTAAATCATTATACCGGAGGTTCGGACACTTACGAAGCAAATCGGACCTAAGGTAAGGGAAATATCACAATCTCATTTTTATCCGAGATTGTTTATAATTTGGAATTTACTGGGGTGTATTTTATCACCCACATCCGTTTTTCCTCAATATGTAATATTATTTTCATCCACCTACAATTTTTTAAATACAATTTTCTCCTTTGGTGAGTTTTTAGTAAAAGATATAAAAGGAATCTTTTGTCATTTTTTGTATGAGGTACTTTTTGACTTTTCTGACAAAAGTACGAGAAGAATGTTTTTTAACTTATATGGCAGGAATGGATTTTTAATACATTATTTCCAAGAAGCTTCCATTAAAAGTTTTAATCTTTATTTTTAATCAACAACTTTTAGTTTATAATTGTATGACATGTTAAGAAAGGAAAAGTGTTTTTGAAGTAGAAAAGATATTTTCCTTAAGATTGGAGTTCAAGTGTTTTATCAAAATTATTTTCCATATAAGATAATAAAGGGTTATGTTTCTATCCCTATTATTAAATTGATTTGATTATGTTGTGATGGAATTATTTTTATGAATTCCTTTATCTTATATGAATTTTTTTATGATGTCACGATGTTTACAAATCCCATTTTTATTACATGGGTTATGGTATGATGTATGGTCTATGATTTTGTGGCACAAATAAGAATGGTATCATTATGAGATGGGTAGGACATATATCTCCCTCCAATTCATTGGGTAAAGATTTTATATCTCATGAGATAGACAAGGCTAGAACGGCAGGTTAAACTGGTTCAGTGAGATAGGACTGAAACGAGGAATGAACTCGGTTCAGAAATAGACTTTGTCCACTAAGATAGTTTTGGAAATGTGTCTTGACTAATAAGAAATGATTCTCTATGATTATGTGTGTATACCAAAAAGCATCATGTTTTATGTTATAATTATTATGATTACATTTCAGTACAATGATTTATCCATTTTTATGAAATTTCGATCACATTTTTAGGGTAATATTTCCAAAATGTTATGTTCTTATGAATATGATGTGATTGATATTTCTTTTGTTTACCCTTACTGTGCATTTGAGCTAACCCTTTTTATGTTTTATTTTCCCCCAGAATTAAAATAATGGGTTTATGTAAGGAAACAAAAAGTGGAAGATCTTTATGGGAGATGTTAAAGATATTTCACCACGACTAGACGATTATGTTCCGAGTTTCCAAAGACACTAAACTATTACGGTCCTTGAGTGTTGGTTTTTGTTATGTATTAATTATTCCACAAAATTAATGTAATGTCAATGTACTTCAAGCTTCGGGACACTACAAAATTAATATAGTAAAGCTACCAGGGATGGGTTTTTATTAGAATTAGGTGATTGTGTTTCTTCTCTAAATATAACTGATTCTACATTTTAATCATAAATCAGAACTACCTTCTTCTTGTAATAAATTTTTGAATCAGATTTTGAATGTAAGTCCATAGTGAGGAATATATCAAGGCCGAACATATGTATAAGGATAAATTCAGCAGATAAAGTATGATTGTATTCAATAATGGGAACCGCCTGACACATCTTTGTTGCAATGAGACAACCCTGATGGGTTTTGACTAACAACATCCTTGTTAATTTGAATTAGAAATATGTAATTTTAAAAGAAAACTGGGAAGATATAATGGATTGAGATGACATACAATCATATAAATATTTGGTTGAATTTGAATAATTATTTAAGTACCTACCACCACATCATTAATAACTTCAAATTCATCAGTTGTGATCGTAAAATATTTTCCTTTCTCTATTGACCCTATTGGGTAAGTTTTCCATAACTCTTAGGAAAATCATTTTCATAATATCCAATCTATTTACAATTGTAGAACTAAATATTGATAGATTCATTATTACCCATACAATCGTGAGATTTGTTTCCCTTCACCATATTTGTAACAAACTCTCATTCACTTTATGTAAGTACTGCTGTGTTTCATCTCAAAATTACAATAGGGTGGAATGTTAAATTTTCCCGTATCCCATTATTTCCTTTTCCAAAAAAATTTAGTGTCCCTCTTCTTCTCATTCAATACATTAAATTCAAAATAAATTGAGAATTAATTTTCTATACTGATAGCACATGAGGATATACCATTATATAATGAGAAATATTATAAGACCAATGCCTATCAAATGAATGGTTTTAACCCATAAAATAATCCATAAATATTACTTCATGTGTTATGTATATTGTCTAAATAATTCCTTTCTATCATTGAAAATTTATATTCATAATTTTCAACATTATCATCCCCCTTTTGCCTCAGACTCAAAATCTTTGTCTCTACATCTGCTCTTATATCATGAGGAAAGTATTTTTCAAGGAAGGGTTATTTAAATTCTCTTTATTACATATTTTCTACCTATTTATCCACATTCATGTTTTGAATTAATGACCACCATTGATCTAAGTATTCTGATAGTTGATAGAATACCATAACAACATTTTCCCGTATGGTACACCCAAAATCAAAAACATATTTTCTCAGGAACATATCCTTTTCTCAGCTACAAATAGATTTTTTTGTCTCAATTAATGATGGAGTTTGTTGTCTTAGGAAACGATCTAACACTGACCCTCCATGTTCTGGATAAGGGTGATTCATATAGGTATGGTTATTCTTAATATAATAAGTCAGTTGTCTTACAAGTTGATCATCACCAGTTGTATCACTAGTGCCACTATCAAGATATTTCAAAGTTGGGGAACCCCTACATTGATTGTGTACATTGATACAGTTTCCATTCCTTCCACTTGGAACCATTTCTAAAAAATAAAATACACTACATTATATTATGAATCATAATTTTTAATTCCAAACTTGTAAAATACATAACATAATTTAAAAAAATTATTCTTATCAAAAAAATTATCATAAAAATGGCTTTATTGAAGACATTTTTACTCACAAATTGTTCAAATGTTTTTTTAAAGAAAATGTGAATTATCTTAATCATATCCCCCAAAAGTGTTAAACATGTTGTGCAGTAAGGCTCATGGTCCTGTACCAGGTTACCCTGAGTCAAGTCCAAAACACCCTGTTAGATTTGTTACTCCTAGGTACACCTATTCTAAAACCACATCCACTTATACTATCGAGAAGATATTACTTTTCTTGGAATACTAACATAATATATACATTACCAAAATTTTAGGATGTTATAATATACTTATCCTCATAGTCTATCTTAGGGTAATGTTCCCTAATCATGATTTTTTCAAAATATTGTTACCAAGGTGTTACTGAAAAACAATTGATACCAACTCTAATACCATGAACTAAGTAGTCCAGAGTTGGTAAATTATTTTATTACATTAGAATAATCACATGAAATCAAATCCATAAGGGCCAATCAGTTTAGTATCCTTGGAAATACTAGATATAAACATAAGTTTTACATTACATGGTGAAATGAAAAACAACATATTATCCCCTTTCAAAACACTCATATCCATTATACTATACATATAGGTAAATCATAATATAATTCTTCACATCATAGGGGGAAATGTATCAAAATAAAAAAGGTTAGATAAGAGAATGAGTAAGGATAAACAATATATCAGATGTTATCATAAATATGCCTAAAATTTAAGGCATGGTATAAAACCAAAATACATTACTTTTAAACAAAACTTTCTGCATAATATAGCAATAAAAATTAAAATAATTGAATTTAAATATTAATAGGGATATTTTACTAGTCAAATTAACACATTCAATATCAATAACTAATCTCAGAATGAGGAAATGCATAATGCTGGACATCATAACCAAATCGTCAAGGCCTCATGCTAAGACCATAAATAACCTTACCATGAAGGCCTCATTCTATGACACTGGTTTGTCGAATAAGACCTATAGATTAATCATCAGGGAAATAGTGGGCATCACCCATCAAATATTATGTCTAATGCATTCCTCGTATGAAAACGGTAAAACATAACATAAACATTCATAATTAAAACTAGCATACCAGATGCTAATAATATAACCATAAACCATGGATGGTATAAAAATAGAACATCCATATTCCAACATATCATAAAAACATCAATTGAATATTGAAGATTTTATCATATTAAGTCAACCCCTATCAATCATGAAATCCAACAAAATATGTTGACATAGATGAAAATAATCAAGTAATTCATTAATACGCTTTGAGAGAAATTACTTTATTTTACATTGATGTTAATTAAATCCCAGACAATTAAAAAAGAAAAATTTCTTTTGAAAATAACCTTTTAATATTAAAAGGTATTCTTCAAAATGTTTTGGATTCATAACGGTGGAAAATAACTGCTCGCACTGTATAAGATAAAAAATTGTATTTCTATAATTTGTCAAAAAGGTCAAAAACTACCTCCTTTAGAACATGATGGAAAAATTACATTCAAAAAAATTATAAAAATTTAAAAAAGCAAAATTTAAATTAAAAATATTTCAATAATATTTTGAAATACATTTTAGTAAAGATAGACATGGATGATGAAGATTCCCCTTTATATAATTACAGATAAGCGACCTCAGATAATAATGATATTGTTAAATTAACCCTTACCTTGTAATTTCCTTCAGTAGATTGGGCGTTATCCTCCTATTTAAATACTAATGTTTTTTATTAAATTATATCAGAACCATATCAATATTTTTGATATCATATATGATTCTCTTATATCATTTTGTGAATAATGTTTCATAATTTCTATTGTTTCTGGTGTTAACTGCTTCGTTAATCTATGGATGTTTTGTTGTGTAAGTAATGTTTGTTATGCATCGGTTGTATTATATTCATATCCATAATTATATAAAGTTCATAATTATTATATTTACTTTTCATATGATTTTTATATTCATTCTTGAATGGTTAATATGGAGAATGAGTCTCATTACATTGTGGAGACGGTAGGTCGTACAAACACACAAGCGGCAATACCATTTCCTTGATGGTTAAATGGAATGAAATTGGATGGAATTTAAATTATATAGGTTAATTATAATGTTAAATTAATTATTTATATACATTTTAATCATAATTATACCCATCCAATTAAATTTATGTTGAATAAAAAATCACACCACGACGTGGATATGATAACTCGTACGTACACACACATAGTGATATTGTTATTCATAGGATGGAAAGAAGGTGGAAAATTGTTGTACCATAATCATAATAAAATCTCAGAATATAGATGGTACTAGATTTTTTACTTTATTATGAAAACTACATATGATGAGGAAGTAGAAGAAGAAACGAAAATTGAATGGAATTGGTAAAATAATTACCAACTCTTTGAGCGTCTCCTTTTGATATTTGCAAAAGGACTTCTTAGGATGGATTTCTACCAAAAGTAAGGCCTCTAGGATAAATATATGGAATATTTTAGGATATGTTTCCAACATTCACTGATCCTAAGGTATTTAGTTGTGTGAATAAAATAGAAGTATAGGTTCCCTTTTATTAGGGAGGGGGACTTTTGGAAACTCCAAAACCATTAAATAATTATAAATTCATTTCCAGTTTAATATGTATATATATATATAGTGATTTAATAACATTTTAATATGAGGTTATGTTTAAACAGTCACAAATAATGATTTTTAGAGAATGTTATGTCACAAAAGTAACCTTATCTTTTGGGTTTAACCCTTAGTTAAATAGTTTAACTCTTAGTGTGTCTACTTGTATTTTTATACTAAAGGGTTAATATAGATACAATAAAATGATAAAAATAACCCAAATAGGATCATCAATGACATATATAACACTATCCATGTTATTTGGACAAAACTGATATTTATATGAATTTTAGAACATTTAATTATATATTATTTATTTTAAGGAATCCTATATGTCAATTTTGATACTATTAAAAATATTATTTTTAAAAAATATAGAACCAATATGATACATTCGAACCAATACTCCCAATATTTCACTTACATGATTAGGATATATATAATATTCATGGTTGTCATTAATTAATCCTATTTTTTTTATTTGGATATTTTTAATATCATTTAATTGACCCTTTTTCTAATAATTCAATTATTGCATCCTTGTTATGTCACCATTTAATTTAGTCATTTATTTCATAAAATTATTAATAAATTTTCATTACAGAGGTAATAATTTTATATATATAATTACTATTTATCATAAACCATATCATTTATATTACATCATATAAAAATGATATACGTATTAAAATTTGAATATGACATTGTTCACACTTTGTTAAATAAAATATAAGAAATGTCTTAATTGTACACAAGTGGATTAAAAAGGATCATATTTTAGATCGTAGGATGATTTTGGTCAAAAAAAACTTATTCAACGAAATTAAAATAGGTTTTCGGGTAATATTATGTTGTTATATTATTTTTTATATTTAATTACAATATTTACCATTAACTGTGGTAAATAAAATTTAAGAGTTATTATCCACCAAAAAACATTTTTATCTTATTAGACCCAATTTTCAATAATTATTACAACCATATCTATTTGTTTTCTTGAAATTCAATTCCATAAAGCGGTAAAATTATGTTTGTTGATAATCATCATATGTGGTTGGAAGTTTGGTAAATGTGACGTTCAAAGGTTTAATTGTTTTTATAATTCTATTATAAAAATGGATTATATTTACATTGTACTAGTATATTTATTAGGTATATGATTTGAGTTTAAAATAATTAAGTAAACTAATTATTTAAATGAAATAGTCTTTTTTTACAAATAATGCAGTATTTTTTCACTATTCAACAAAAATTGAATCCTTTCAAAAAAAACCAAAAATTCAGCATAAGATAATTTTTATATTCCAAATTACAAAATGACGTCTATTTTGAAAAATACAATTTATATATATCATAATTTGGTAAATACAATTCATAACCACTTTTTAAACTGCGAGTTTGATAGGTCATGGTGTATTTGAACTCGATGTTAGGTGCAACACAAGCTATTTAATTATTTAAAATAACGCATACTATGGATGATTGGGGTGTTAAAATTTTTTCCTCTATAGAGATTATACTCCCTATATCTTCATCTATCTGAGAAAAATCCCCTAAGAGATGGTACTTTTGAAGTCTGTGCTTCATCTGTTGCTATATCCTGGGATATGTTTTAGGAGCCACTACAGTAATATAACCATAATATAGGGTGATAGGTTTTTTTTCTTATAGATACCAATTCAATAACATAGGAAAAGATGTGTATCTAAAATTTTTCTTTAGAAACATAAAAATATACTATATACTCATAATCTAATATAGAATCTATGACCATGGATGTCTTTATGATATTCCAACCCAAAGAATATCCATTTAGGATAATGATGTATCCCAATTCTGATTTCAAGTCATCTTAATCTATTTTTGAACCTGAAATTTGTATATACTTTGATGACTAATTCATCATATCCACCATAGACCATGAAAATATCCTTATTTAATATTAGATACTTATGTATAGTTATGAATACCATCCAATGGTGGTCACCGAGGATATATCTATATATTATAACCACACTTAAGGCCTATAAAGTATCTATCCTAATACATAACATAACATATGGCACTGACCCAATCACTAAATCATATGGAATCGTTTCCATCATATATCTTTCCTCAAGGATTTGAGGACACATTTTCTTGGAAATATGAATTCCATGTAACACTAGAAATAGTATCCTTTTGGATTGTTTCATATTGAATCACATTACTCTCATTTCAACTTATATAAATACACATAGAAAAAACAATCTCTTCAGTCTATCATGGTGGATCTTGAAGCTAGGAATATATGCTCATGTATTTAAGAATTATTTTATAGACTAAAAAACCAATATTTCATGTCCAATAAGTAGTATGTAATCGACATAAACAATTATTAAAACCACTATAGAACCATGAAACATCATATAGATACATGGTTCAAAATCATTATTTATAAAACTAAATTATTTTATGGATTCATTGAACTAAATTTTTCAGGACCTATATACATGGTTTAATCTATAAATATATCCTTGAAATCTTTATACCGTATTAAAATTCACTTGATTCAAAAACCATTTTTATTGTTTTATATAGAAATATTTCTGATGGTTCCCATTAAATATTTATATTTTCAATCCATTTTCTAAATACCATAATCATGGTAATTAATTATAGTAAGTTTAATTTTGTTGATTTCATTATATTCAATTCCATAAGGCTGTTCGAACCATTTTTTAACCAATCACGACTTATAATTATTCATTTGTCCGTCCATGTATAGTTTCATTGGAATAACTATTTTCAAAAAATATGATAAACATCCACTTGAAGTTCTACCAATATATAAAAATGATTTTGATAAATGAAATGAAATTCATAATACATAGCTTCTTGAAAATTTCCAACATTTTTGGAACTTACTACTTTCCAACCTATATGGAACTTCTTCTTCCTTGTGGATGTGTGAAATTTATTCATATTCAAACTCTTTTGTACCATGATTTTGGAAATTATAAAAGTTTATCTCCCTCCAACCATAAAATATATAAAATTAATCCCTATCAAGGAAAATGGAATGTATTTCCTCAATTAACATTTTTTCTCAATGGTTGTATAGGTATTATTCCCTTATTTCCTTAGTGAATCCTATAATGGTTCACATTTTTCCTCAAGGTGAAATCTAATTACTTCAGGGGCCTAAAAAAATTCCTCACACCACATAAGATGTATGTAACAAAATATGACTTTTTTTTATTCCACAATTGATATAAAATATCATATTCCTCTTTATTTTGAACCTGATTTAGTATTATAGATGTTTACTTTATCACATAACCCAGAAAGGGTAATAGAAGATGTACAAGACTCGTCATTATACTCACCAGTTCAATCATGGTGTGGTTCTTCAATTCACTTACACCATCATATTAAGGATTACTAGAATGAGTGATTTTTGATAGAATTCTGAAGTCCTATAAATAATAAATGAATACTTGACTATGATTTTCTTCACCATGGTGTGAGAATAGTTTCTTTTTCTTCTTGTAAATTTGATTCTCATCTTATTTCTTGTAATCTGCAAATTTATCCGATGAACCCATATTATACCTCATCAATTATACATTTCTATATCATCTAAAATCATCATTAAATGTTATGAAGTATGAATACCCACCCCTTTTTGAATCTAAAAAAAATGTATATTCAAATTTATTTACTAATTAATTAATCTCTATGGCTCTTTCACTTTTTCCAATGAATGGATCATCAGTCATTTTTCTTTATAATCATTCATGGAATACACAATGCATATTTTATTTAATTAATCTAAATGTTCATCATAGAGTATGGTGTTCATAGTATTTACATTTACAGTACCTAACCAGTTATGCTATAATTGGGTGTGGCATGAGTCATTTTTCCTTGTAAACATGGATTCTTTACAAAATAAGAAAAATTAACTTCCAAATATTAAAAACAATTCATCTATATCAAGAATATATTTCAATAATGTTTTTTATGAAAGAATACACATAAAAAATTATCTTAAATGTATGATAATCCTATTTGGAAACATGAGTTGGTTTTCCTTGATAGCCATAACAGTATGTATAGCTTCGTGGAATTTTCATATTTCCACCTCACCCCATTTTGGAATCTACTATGTTCAAGTATTAGAATACATATCTTAGTACAACTTGTTGTATCTAAATACCAGTTTTAAACAAAATTAAACATGATTACAAACACACCTGAAGATTCCCCTTACTTATTTTACAAGGTACATTTTTATTACAATTTTCCAAATTACCCCTAGTGAAACTGAAAACATATTATTCCCTTTAAATCCCCTTGTTCGTTCCCTTCATGGAAGGGTGTTGTGTAGAATCATCAGGAATAAATATCTCTACCCAACCATCTCATTAATTCACCATAAGGACAAAATTATTTTCACACATCATATAATTATCAAGTGAAGTAGATTGGGAGTATATGAGAGAGACTTATCTTTGTTTTCCATATATATATTAACAAAAAAGCTGTATAATATCTAAGTGAGTGATGAGAGAATAATAATGGTGAATAGTTCATCAAGTGGTTTAAACCCTAGAACCTCTCGATACACTATGTGGATAATAAGTTTCACTAATGGAGGCCCAACAAGAGAACCCATACTATGTTATCATTGAATGAGCTCCTTGGATATCTGAAACGGTTCTTACATATCTCTCTCCTGATATAGAATATATAGATGATGAACCATGCTTTAAAAATACACTCCTTTATGTGACTTAATGTGTTTATTAGACATTACTGAGAGAATTAAACACTGAAAATTGACCTCATAACCCAAATATTCATCATAGATAGGTAACTTCTCATCACCCAAATCTATAGTTATTGAATAATTATTTGAGGAATCTCTCATGTAATATATCCTTTCGTGGTTCAATACATCCCATATGTGTCTTAACTATTACTCTAAATTAATTCAACTTTGGAGATTCTCTCTCTTAAAAATTCATCACATTGGTAATGTGTGTTGATGAATGTGAAATTATTATATAATATTAAAAAATATTGTTATTAGTACATCAATTAAGTATAGAAAATATGAGGCAAAATAATAAATTATTTTTTTAATACCCCACATTTTTATCATGTTCCAATATCCCTAAACATTGGTCTCAGAATGTGTAGTTTTGCAAACATTATGTTAGAAATAATCCATATACCACTTCTCATAACCCAAGAAAGTAATCAGTCAATTAATCAAAGGTATTTATCACTACTATAATTCAAGGTTTTTGCGAAGGGTTATTTGCGATGGGATCCCATTTCAAATAAGCTTTAGTGATAGGGCCCTTTCGCAAAAAGCTCGTTGCTGAAAACGCCATCGCAAAAAAATATTATTTGCGATCGGCCTGTCGCAAATAAGTCTACAATTATATACTTTATATATATATAAGCTCTTTTGTGACGGGCCCGTTCCAAATACTTATTTGTGACAGACCCATAATCCCGTCGCAAATACCTTATTTATGAAAAATATTATTTAGACTATTTTCCATAGGATCCCGTGGCAACAGATCCTGTCACAAATAATAAATAATTTTTTAAAAAAATAATGTTTATAAAATTATGAGTATTCAAAAATTATTTTTATAATAATTCAATAATAAATAATAAAAAAATATTAAAATTCTCAATATTCACAAAAAATTATAAAAAAACATAAAATAATATTATGATTATTGAAAAATTAATTTTAATATTATTCAAATAAAAAAATAAAGAATATTAGAATTCTCAATATTCAAAAAAATATAAAAAAATCATAAAATATTATTATTATTATTATTATTAGTAAAATAAAAAAAATATTAAAAAATATAATACTGAAAAAAATATATTTAATAAAATTATGATTAATGAAACAATAATATTAATATTATTAAAATAATTAAAAAATAATAAATATTAAAATTCTCAATATTCACAAAAAAAATCACAAAATATGAAAAGTTAAATTATGTAATAACCGCCCTGATATAATAGACAAAAACTGTAAATAGTTCATATTACAAAAAATTTAATTTCAATTATTTTTGACATAAAAAATTCACTAGGGGTTATCATCTGGAGGAGGTGGAGGAATTGAAGGAGTTGGTGGAGGAAACTCCATCCCTAAACTACGAGTCAAATAGTGCAGGTACTCTATCTGCTCGTTATGTTGCTGGTACCTTCGACGCATCTCCTCCTCGTGCTTCTGCTGCTGCTGCTGCTGCCATCAACACATCTCCTCCTCGTGCTGCTGCTGCTATTGTCACATCTCTTCTTGCTACTTCTGTAAACTCTCTATAAGGTCATTCTGAGCTCAGAACTGCTCATGATACTGTGAGCCTGAAGATGATGCCTCTCCACGATCTCCCCTCGAGCTGGACTCCGACATTGCAGCAGTACCATAATAAGTACCAAGAGTCACATAAGAGCAGATACAAACTACACAGCCCTTCCCAAAGCCATACTGAGTCACCTGCATTCATGACGCCTCGTCGAAATAGTGGGCACTGGTCTGATCAGTCGCCTAGTCCTAACCCTCAGCCCGTGTCTAAGAAGTTGCTACCTCATATGAATCCTTCAATTCCAATTTTAAATTAAAATTGTAAAAATATTATATGTTGTTAACTGTCAAACAGAAAAAAAATAAGACTAACCACAATCTGACGCTGGAGATCACCTCTAATCTCTCCGGTGGGTGGATCATTGTACATCCTCTGATAAAAATCGTACTTTGTAATATCGGGATACTCGACTACCTATATGAATATGTAATAAAATTTTTATATTTGAAGTTATATAAAATATTTTAAAAAAAATACTTACCAGAATCTCTCTATGTGTACTGAATGTACGACTACCAGCTTGATGTGTCACCTCCTGTCTCCACCGATTCTACCGACCCAATGAAGACATCCTCTAAAATCCACCACCCAACCAGTGTGCACATAATCCATTCCAATCCTGAGATGAAATGTATTATGGTTAGTGGGATCAACATGAATCATCAAATATTGTCGCTCCTACATTCTTAATGGTCATCTTTCTCAAATTGTAGAAAACTGACGCAGACGCTCACGAATAGCCACCCCCATGCTTCATGGATATCATCATTCTTCCTATTATCGATGGGATACCATAAACCCTACAAATAATTTATAATATGATGTTATTAATAAAATAAATTTCAAAATAAATATTATTTATTTACGTACCAGCCAATGATTGTACATTCCGAGCTGCACATCAATGGGAATATGTTCCCATGTGGTCCATGGCAGAGAAAAATAATTGGACAAGATAGCGCTCCCCTATCCAATAGCTACATGCACAAAATAAATAAATGAAATCTAACTAAAATATACATGTTACCATACCTCTGTGTGTGTGGTTTGAAGCAAAGATGTGGATGCCGCTCGAGAATAGGGTCAGGAATCATGAGTCGTGCAAGACCACGCCCCCTCCACATACCTCATGAACCACCAGTAGGCTGAGGGTCTGATAATCCCACATACCCCTCATCCAAAGGTAGCTCAACCTCCTCTAACTCTAGCATTAGATTAGAGTCCATCTAAAAAACAAAATGATTTTTGTAAGCAGTTAGTTGAAAATAAATATTATATATATATATATATATATTAGTTATGATCAAAACCGTCATTGAATTATGACAATATTCACCTTAATCATCATCTTCATATCTAACAATGTAAATTACTTCATATACCTCCTCGGCATCATTAATATCCTTATGAGTTTCACTTTAATCATCCCATGTCATTTCAATATCATTTGTAACATCATTAACATATTTGTCGCCATGGACCCTTAATTGTGGGGTGTCCTAATCAATATTCACGTTTCGTTGTAAAAAATATGGAGTTTGAGTAGTCTCTTGAAAAATTTCAATTTCTTCCACTTCAGCAGAACCACATTCTGTTTGAGAAAATTGATTTTCCCGAGATTTCATTTAAATTATGATCCACCAATCACCCAGGTCTCTTAAAATAGAATAGTACTTTTTGTAAAAAAATTTATGAGCCTGTTGAGCTAGTAAAAATGGTTCATTTCCTACAAGAATACTTTTATTTGTAATATTGATGATTCCATGAGTCGGATGAACACGCAATCCTATATCAGTATCAAGCAACTGACATTTAAACATTATTATGTAATTTTTTCCAAGATAACATTACTCAATTATTTCATCCAGAATTCCATAAAAGTCAACTTCAGTTTTTCTATGATGTGACCCTCTCAAATAAACACCATTTTTCATTTTTTTGATTCCCCATATGCACATATATGAGATCGAAAACCATGTACCACATATGAATTGTAAGATTTAACTATTTTGGATGGTGGGTTACTGAATATAGAAAATCTCTTATCAATTTTATCAGCATGTTTAGACACCTGATGATATGTAAAACAGTTATCAATATAATAAATTGTAAACTGAATTGATATTAATCCATCAATAATTTATCTAACCAGCTTTTGAAACCATTGAGAAAAAAATTATGCGTTTTTTAAGACCAGCTGCTGTAATTTGTGGAACTTGTTTCATGATATGATTAACATATAACCTACAAATAAAATAATTTTACATAATGAAACTGATATTATAGAATAAGTGATAGAAGAACTCAGAGTATAAATGCTGTCATTTCATCACAGTTGAGCAGAACATTTGTATGAGCTCTGTGATGTTCATTGTCTAATGGCCATCGTTCTTAAACTCCACCAAATACAATATTTGTCTGATTAAAAACAAATAAATTATTTTCCATTTCATCATTAACATTTCCCTCGTTCCGTCCCATGCGGTTTTGTTTTAAGGGATATCCCGATTCAAAATATTCAGTGCAGAAAAAAGAAATTTCCTCTTGCAAATAAGCTTTAGTAATTGATCCTTCAACTAATGCTTTGTTACATACTTTTTTTCTTAAATTTTTTCATGCATCTCTCAAATGGTTACATCCATCGATACTGTACTGGACATCCACATTTAGCTTCATGTGTCAAATGTAATATCAGATGTTCCATTGAGTCAATGAAATAAGGTGGAAAGATTTTTTCCAATTTACATATAATTATAGTAACGTCTTCTTCCTGTTTTCTTAGCGCATCGTAGTCAGTTGTCACTGCAAAAATGTCTTGAAAGAAATATGATATGTCTATTATCGAATCCCAAATAACAGAATTCAAAAATCCTTGGAATCTAATTGGCATAAGTCTTTCCATTATAACATGACTATCATGACTTTTTAATCTGGTAATATAACCATTCTTAACACTTTTACCCAAATTGGAAGCATAGCCATCTGAAGGTCTCAAATCTGCAATCCACTGACAAAATAATAAATGGCTCTCTTTAAATAGTGTATAAGTTGCTTTTGGATTCATTAACCTATATGATCTGACATTTTCAAATAGTTCATGTTCTGGTCGCCTGCAAATTTGGGAAAGATCTAATAGTGCTTTTACAGTAACTTTGGTCTTACCTGGTGTATCCAAAACTGTGTGGAATAAATTATCAAAACAATTCTTCTCAATGTGCATGACATCCAACCTGTAGCAGACCAAAAAATCAGACCAATATGGGAGACCCAAAAAATGCATTGTTTTATCCAATTATCTTCTTTCCCAAAGCCATGAATTTTTTTTGGCCTTACTTTTGGCCCAAATGAAATGGGAGTTAATGAAAATACAACTAATTTTAACTCTGTACCTGAGATCATTTTTGGAGGTACATCCCTTTCAAAGGTGCCTTTTCTAAAATTAAATTGTTTCCTTCGAAAAGGATGGTCGGTCGGATGAAATATGCGATGAAAGTCAAAATAGAAAGGTTTTTTTCCATTGACGAGCATAAAAGCATTGATGTCTTTCATATAGTAAGTACATGATTTCAAACCATGTGTACTCCATCCAGATAACATGCCATATGCTGGAAAGTCACTAATCGTCCACATCAATGAAACATTTAATGTGAAATTTTGTTTCGTAGCAACATCATATGTACTAACACCATTACTCCACAATCCATTTAACTCATCAATCAATGGTTTCAAATAAACATCAATATTCTTTTTTGGATGTCCTATGATTAATAAGGTCAAAAACATGTAGGGATTCTTCACCAACAATAATGGAGGTAGATTGTATGAAATTATAAAGACATGCCTACATGAATAATGACTACCATAAGAACCAAATGGATAGAAACCATCAGTAGAAAGACCCAATCACACATTTCAGTCTTCTAAAGAAAATGACGGATGCAGATAATCAAAATATTTCCATGAATCACCATCAGATGGATGATTCACACTTTTACCGGTTGCAACATTGGTTTTGTGCCATGACATCATTGACACTGTGTTGTGGGACATAAACAAACGTTGCAGCCTGGGTGTAAGGGGGAAATATCTCAACTGTTTTATAGGAATCGATCCAGACATCCCTGATTGAGCATCTTTATACCTCGATTATCTACAGGTTGGAAAACTATCTGATGACTCATTTTCACTAGAATATAAGATGCAATCATTTTCACATGCATGAATCTTCTGATAACTAAGGCCTATATTACGAACCAACCTCTTGGTCTCATAGTAATTTCCAGGCGACACATTTCCTTTAGGTAACAGTGTGTTAACCAAAGAAAATATCTGATCAAAATAGTTTTTTGACATTGCTTTATCTGATTTAATAGCCATAAATTTTTCAACAGCTTCTAATTTTCTTATCTTGCAACCAGGATATAATGGATCCTTAATAGACCTCAACAACTCCTAAAATTCATATGGTGCCAAATCAGGAGTTAAATCAATATCATTGTGAGTTTAGTTTGTTGAACAGATGGACCTACAACATCATGTTCTAAATTTTGGAACTATGATGGATCCGGAATCAAGTAATTAGTATCTTCTCTGGAACTGTGTTCACCATTTTGAAACCAAAAAACATAATCTGGTTGAAAACCAAACCGCATGAGATGTCCCCCAACCTTGTCAAATGTGTCAAACATTCTCAGAGCACATTTTTTACAAGGACACTAAATTGTGCCTTCTGAAACATATTCTTGTTTGATGATGCAATTGCTATGAAAGCATCAACACCCTCAATATATAAAAGATTTGAACCAGAACCATTTGGATTTTTGCACTGATTTATCCAAGAGTGATCATCTAATAATGACTAATGTCAACTTCGTTGTTCCATATTTTTCTACAAAATATAAAATCATCACTATTTTTTTGTAATTTGAAATTATAAAAATACTATCTAAAAAACAATAAATAATTACTACTACTTCTTAATAATTACCATTAATTAAAGGCGACACAATTTCCAGTGGATTGACAGCTTCTCATTTGTCTAACGGATCATTTACTATCATCTTTCTCAAACTGAAATCAAAATGAAGAATCTGGTTGGAGGTACACATATTCATTATCGTATGCATGAGAATGAATATCTGTATCTCTGACCAGATTCTTCATTGTGATTTCAGTGTGAGAAAGATGCAAGTAAATGATCCATTGGACAAAAGATCCCCCTTAAAGTCGATGAATCTTCTTCTTCCAACTGTCCCCGCCTGTAAAAATTATAAAAAATATGATCCTAAAAATGCATATCAAATCACTTGTATACGAGATTGAATATTCCTATGTAGCAGCACATTTTTCATATTGTTTTGAGCCTATGAGAGTTGAAAGGAAAAAAGTCATTGACCAAAAGGAGTACCATCAATCCACTTGAAATTGTGCCAGGTTCATGGAATTTATTAAAATTTATTAAAATTTCCTTCTAACTATTCCTAGTATATTATTACTATTTATTACTAAGTATTACTATTTATTACAATTTATTGCTAATTATTTCTATTTGTTACTAATTATTCTTATTTATTACTAATTATTCTTATTTATAACTAGTTATTCATATTTATTACTAACTACTGCTATTTATTACTAAATATTACTATTTTTTACTATGTATTACTATTTATTAATATTTATTACTATTTATTACTATTTATTACTAATTATTACAATTTATTACTAATTATTACAATTTATTCTTATTTATTACTAATTATTCCTAATTATTGCTAATTATTCCTAAGTATCGCTAATTATTCCCAATTATTGCTAATTATTGCTATTTATTGCTAATTATTGATAATTATTTCTAATTATTATTAATTATTATTAATTATTACTCATTATTACAATTTATTCTTATTTATTGCTAATTATTACTAATTATGGCTATTTATTGCTAATTATTGCTAATTATTCCTAATTATTGCTAATTATTCCTAAATATTAGTATTTATTAGTAATTATTACTAATTATTAGTATTTATTAGTAATTATTACTAATTATTAGTATTTATTAGTAATTATTTCTAATTATATCTAGTTATTACAAATTATCGCTAATTATCATAATTATTTCTAATTATTCCTAATTATTGCTGATTATTACTAATTATTGCTGATTATTAAAAATTACTGCTAAATATTACTAATTATTTGTATTTATTCCTGCTTATTAATAAATATTACAAAATATTAATATTTATTACTATTTATTACTAATTTTGACTAATTATTACAATTTATTACTAATTAAAACAATTTATTCTTACTTACTCAAATTATTTCTAATTATTTATAAATATTTATAATTATATCTTATTATTTCAATTTATTTCTAATTATTTCTAATTATTTCTAAATATTTCTAATTATTCCTATTTACTGCTAATTAATTATAATTATTGATAATTATATCTAATTATATCTAATTATTTCTAATTATTGCTAATTATTTCTAATTATTACTAATTATTGCTAATTTTTAGTAATTATTTCTAATTATTACTAATTATTTCTTATTATAGGTAATTATTCCTAATTATTGTTATTTATTGTTAATTATTAGTATTTATTGCTAATTATTACTTTTCATTAGTATTTATTACTACTTTTTTGTATTTATTACTAATTATTACAATTTATTTCTAATTATTACTAATTATTGATAATTATTGCTAATTATTACTAATTGTTGATAATTATAAATAATTAGTCCTAATTATTCTTAATTATTGCTAATTATTACTAATTATTATTATGTATTACTAATTATAATTATTTATTCCTAAGTATTTGTAATTATTCCTCATTATTACTAATTATTCCTAATTATTACTAATTATTCCTATTTAATAATATTAATTTTTATTTATAACTAATTATTTCTATTTATTACTAATTATTGTTAATTATTGCTAATTATTACTAATTATTCCTAATTATTCCTAATTTTTTCTAATTATTGCTAATTATTAGTATTTATTAATAATTATTAGTATTTATTAGTGTTTATTACTAATTATTACAATTTATTACTAATTATTACAATTTATTACAAACTAGTACAATTTATTACTAATTATTAGTAATTATTCATAATTATTATTAATTATTCCTAATTATTACTAATTATTCCTATTTATTACTAATTATTCCTATTTTTACTATTTATTACTATTTATTACTAATTATTACTAATTATTGCTAATTATTGAAAATTATTTCTAATTATTCCTAATTATTGCTAATTATTACTAATTAATGCTAATTATTACAATTTATTGCTAATTATTAGTATTTATTGCTAATTATTACTATCTATTGCTAATTATTGCTATTTATTTCTAATTATTGCTAATTATTTCTAATTATTCCTAATTATTCCTAATTATTAGTATTTGTTGCTGATTATTAGAATTTATTAGTAAGTATTCGTATTTATTAGTATTTATTGCTAATTATTACAATTTATTACAAATTATTACAATTTATTACTAATTATTACAATTTATTACTAATTATTATTAATTATTGCTATTTATTACTATTTATTACTATTGATTGCTAATTATTACTAATTATTGCCAATTATTCCTATTGATTGCTAATTATTCGTAATTATTTCTAATTATTACTAATTATTAATATTTATTCCTAATTATTCCTAATTATTACTAATTATTTCTAATTATTACTAATTATTCATAATTATTACTATTTATTACTATTTATTGATATTTATTACCAATTATTATGACTTAATATAAATTAATTTAATATATTCCTAATTATCGTTAATCATTAATAATTACTACTAATTATTAGAAATTAATACTAAAAATTTATATTTATTAGTACAAATAAATACTAATGACAAAACAATTTAAATTTAATTTAATTACAATTAAACAACAATAAGAAAAATTAAAATATAAAATGAAATAAATAATAAATTAAAAAAACATAAATAACTTTAAAACTGATTTTCTATTGATGCAGAAGGCTTCACAGCTTCTTCGTGAACAAAAAAATTAACTTTGAAAAATTCTCTCTCTAAAATCCGAGTTTAGAGAGAAAGAGGATTTAAAATTTGAGAGGAATGAGAGGAAAAACAGATGAGGGTATATATAGGTTAGATTATTTTTGACGGGATTATTTGCAACGGGTATCCCATCGCAAATAGTATCTTTTGCGACGAGACCCGTTGCAAATACCTACGCCTGCATTAATTACTGTTAGCGGTTAAAAAGTTATTTGCGAAGGGACCCATCGCAAATTGTCCCTGTCGACACACCATTTGGGACGGGACGACATCCCATCGCAAAAAGCTATAAGTTGTCGCCGGTTATTTGTGATGGGGCTCGTCGTAAATACTTAACTATTTGCAACGGTGGGATCCCATCGTCGCAAATAACCTTCGCGTGGTTTGGCACACTATCCGCGCCAAACTATATGTGATGAGAGACGAAATCCCGTTGCAAATAATTGGTTATTTACGACGGGTCGTTACACCCGTCGTAAATAACCTCTTGGACGGAACTTTTGAGACGATATTTATTCCCGTCGCAAAAGGATTGTGGAAAAAGCCCTTTTTCCCGTAGTGTATATAGGAACTTCTTTACCAACTATGGGTTTTTAGTTCCTTTATCTATTGATTAGACCCCCAAATCCCTAAACCATTATTCATATTTCCACAACACTTTCCTTCATGTTATATCTAGTCTATAGAGGGAGAGTTCTCTTTATGTAAATTGCTTATGTAAACCCATATCATTCATAAGAACGTTTCTATAAAACCTAGTGTCCCAATGAAGGTTGGTCAAACACTTAGTTCTATAGATTCCTTCCTAATCAAGTAATAGAAGGATTAGTATGAAATAATATTTATCATATAGATTTTATTTATTATGTCTAATTTTTTTGTTAGTTTATATTTTACATTTCCTCTTAATAAAATGTGGGTTCACTATAGAGATTAACTAGGTTATTGGAATTTTTTTCATAACCCATATTCTTTAATCTCATCTCTATATATTAGTTTATATATAAATTTAATCACGGTATTATAAATATAAATAACACACAAAAGACACATATAAAATAAATAAATAAATAAAAGGATCATGAAATTTACCAAATGGTTGATTTTTTGAGTAGATATTAAATCAACCGATGATCCAATTAATAAACTCCTTATGATGATCTTATCACGTGTTATGGAATCCCATTTGTCCACTTAATTATCCTAATTGTTGGTTTTTTGTCTGTTCTACCTTGGATAGACTCTGCCTCAACTCCATCGTGAATCGACTCCATGAGCCTCAGATACACCTACTATTATACATGTTTTATAACTAACATGCATTTTAGGGTAACTAAAGGATTTGGTTAAGGGGATTTATATAAAATGACCCTGAAAGCGAATTTTCTATATAATAAAAGAGTGAGGGATTACTTGCAGCTATTATATTTACTTTATTCATAAATAATTGAAAACCCAGGTAATAAAATTAACATTAATTAAGACAACACATACATAGGTCTGGTCTAATCCCGTGATCAGTCATACACACAAAAAAATATGCATTTAAAACAACTAGCTAATGCTCATTCCTTTTTATCCAACAATAAGACAAAATACACACAAATTAATCTGATTAATTAACTGATTAATAAATTAAGTCAATTTATATTATTTTTTTCAATCACACTGAAATTCTCATCTAAAAGGTTTTTAAATTGAATAAATCATTTTATATTATTCAAAACAGAATCAATATTTTAAAAAACATTATAATTAGAAACAACTCGGTGATTATGCATAAAAAATACTTAGTGCGGATTTCATCGTAAACAATGCAGTCATACAAATATTCGTGTACATGAAATGTGTCATAATTTCAAATTATGTATTTCCAAATTAATTTCACAGGGAACACATTAAAAATACAAAGCATATAAAACATAATTCATTATGTCTTTAGTATACAATAACTATACATGATTCATTATTTCAATGTTTATGGAGAATTAATAAGAATTTAATATAATATAAAACCTAATGTCCAGTGTGTACTATAAACATAATAACCTATATAACACAGATCAATGATTTATAATGGAGTAATTAATTATATTCAAAACTTTCATTTAAATAGGTAATGTACTCTGTGTTTTCAATCCATCCTCACGGTCTTTAGTGGATATCTAGAGTGCACTCCTAGGGACTTGATGTGTACATATCATTGACATTTATGATGTACATGCCATGTTGAAATAATACACAGTATATAAATAATGTTCCATGGATTCCGGTCTCTACAATTCTTATATTAAGTAATCATGGTGCACTAATTACATGATGTTATTTGAGCCCATGTCTTCCTCCATAAAAACGTGGAATACATGATGTGCGGTGAATCTACATGACTGTACTCTAGAAAATTAATTTTACTCCCTAGATGGTCAACCGATAGTGAATTTATCTCACATTACATGTTCTAATTACATAATGACCTAGAACCTAGGTAGGCATCCTTCTTCAATAAACAAATATACAAGACATGTATCAAGGGAGTACATGTAGTGTTATAGTGTATTATATTGAAAAAATGCATGAAACATATGGATGATTTATATTTTTTAATTATTTAATATTAATGGTAATATGAGTGGGAAACAAAGAAGTGGAAGATGGTTTTTTGATAATGGATCAAGAATGAATAAAAAAATGAATATTTACTTTTAAATGCATAATGATAAAAAAAATATTACTTTGAACATTACCCAAAAAGCTCAGTCAGGGGAAAGCCTATGACTATATAATAAAATAAAATAATAGTATAGCAAGCATGTACCATAATCCTGAAAAGGCAAACACGGATCATAAAAATTATCCTTGTCACCTCATCCATGATAGATTTCTTCCATCACAGTAGCTGATTCCCACTCTGATCTTTCACAGTGCTTCATAATCATGGCATCCTCCCATCTAAGCTTCAACTTCTCCAAATATGGAAACTCTTTAGAGGACTGCATAGCCTTTTTCAAACCAGATAATGCCCCACCTTCCAACTCGATAAAAAACCTCGTAGACACCGGATTTGGAAGATAGGAATAGTCTTTCCTTGGTCTTCTTTATGGTGGGGCAGTCATAAATTCCTAATTCCTAGACACTTTCTTCTTCCCACCCTAAACATTGTCACTATAGGAAGGTCAGACCATGCCACTTTCATTTTCCTAGTCACTATCAGAGATCCCCCCCCCCCATTTTCTATGGACATGCACCTCTTAGAAACCATAATTCACTCCCCATTCCTGCTGAAATTGACTTTCAGAATCAATCATGGCTAAACAATGGGGGTGTTCCACAAACTCATGACCATCATGTATGCCCTTCTTCATTACACGTTATTCGGTTAAAGTATCCAGAGAAGAGAAATCAAGATGCATACTTCCAGCTTCATTCATTGGATCACCCTCCACTACATGAGAGTTCTTTTCATTATCTAATTTTTGAATGTGATCACCGGTGGAAACTACGATTATCACACCTCCATCACCATATTCCTATCCTTGAAAATGTTCAGCACAGACATCTGAAGCCCCAAAGATTACAACATCCCCATAAACTAAAGTATCTAAATTCTCCTCAATTATAGGATCTGGCTATGGGGAATAGTATTCCACATTTTCTTCCACTGTAAGTGCATTCTCAAAACCAATATCATGCTTTGGATGATCCAAAACATGCCTAACTTTTAGATCTAGTCCCCTCGAATTCACCTCATTATGAACCTTACCAGGCACTTTGACCTCTTCAAGATGAATTTGCTCTGTTACCCACAACACACATGCCTAAGATTGCTCATCATCCACTACCTGTAAAATGAATATCTCCTCCACACACACTCCCTGCTCTGGAGAGACATCCATAGAGTCATGCCTTGGTATAATTCTCTTAGGTGGATCCCTTAACAGAGGAAAAGCCATAATAGATGCACCACATCCACCATTACCCACCCTCGTCACCCCATGAGATACCCCAGTCCAGCCTTTGATGCGACATACCATTTCATCCAAACCAAATCGGCCACTGGTAACACAATAGAGCATCCATGATTCAAATATGACATCCTACTTCCACCGAAACTCTTTCATATCTGTGATCCAAACCCAATTAATAGGAGACCCCGCAACATCTATCTCAACACAAATCTATGGATAGATGGGGTGACATACCACCTTCATTCTATGATCATAGCAAATATACTGACCTATAATATTACCAATAGCACAAAAAAAAGAGGGATTTTGAAAGGAAAGTGGAAGACGAGGAGACTCATCCAGGTCACTATCATTGAGGGGTCACACCATATGTGGAAATAGAGAGTCCATTGAAACAGATAAAAAGTATATCTATTTCATAATGTAGAATACATGAGTTTCATGACCCGCGAAATTTTTCTGAATAATTTTAATAATGAAATATACCAAAACTAAGGGAAGATCGTTCCATGTAAAATTTATAATTAACTTCAATTTATTAGAAGAAATATCCCCTCATTCTTGGGATATTTTTTTGATGATGATGTTGTTCATACAGAACCATTTTGGTTTTACTATAATTATGATTATTGGATCCAAGTATATAATCCCTTTGGTGGTGATCCACATGTGCACCATTTATCTCCAAACAATACTGATGGATTTTCAATTTCTATTCTGGGTGATCAATCTTCATGCTGTTTCATCTGGACCCCTATTAAAATTTCCTATATCTTGAACAAATTTACTTCCACTTTTGATCTTGAGAGGATGGAGGAGGGAAGAGAATTTTTATATTGTTCTCCATCCAAGAGATAGATGTCAGGATTTTATTATGTATAATGATTATCAATTTCAATCAATCCCTTATTAATACAAATAATCATTTATTTATAGAGGTAGGGTTAGGGTTAAAAATATGATTTAATTCCCAAATGTTCTTTAAATAATAGATTAACCCTCATATGACCCCATGACATCTAATAATAATATTATTATTATTTTCACATGGTTTCCTATAACTAGAACAATGATAAATATTATTTTTAACAACTTTCAAATTAATAATAATTACCAAACATGAAGTCTTACTTATCATATTCCTTATAATTTATTAATTATGTAATAAAATTAAAACATTCATCATCAAATAAATTATTAATTTATTATCATATGTTTGTATAACATAACAATTACCTTTTAAATATATATTTATTTAATCTATGAGATCATTAATTATTGAATAAAAGTATTCCATATCCGTTACAAAAACATTTATTCAAAAAGTTAAATTCAAATATAATTTAATTATGATCAACAGAAACATTTGGTGTGTGACCCTCTAGGATTCATTCTCATTGAAATTATCTAGGCTTTACTAAAGAACAATATTATCATCTAGAAATAGTTCAAGGCTTCAATGATAAAGAAGTTAAAATAAAAACATTAGAAACTACAAATTATTATTCTCTATATAATATAATATCATTGTCCTGATTTCTCCCCAATTAGTTTTCACACCAATGTCATCCACCCATATGATTTATATATCATTCATTTAATATTTGAGATAAACTAACCATTACATAATGTCTGTATAATTTAATTTGATAGTACTATTTCCATATAATAGAGAAGATAAAAACTTCCATAAATAAGGTAGGGAAAATCTTCCCATGACGTATCCATTAATAACTAGTCACTTTTGGCACACCCAATATACCATACATTCCACAAACATATGGCCTCATAGTTTTTTAGTGAATCTAAGCACATAAGGAATGAAATACATTAATAAAATTTTATATTGAACTATTACACAATATCACATAAAGGAATATCATTGAGTCCCTACTTTTTATTATATAGCCATTACATCCTTTTAACGATAAATAATATAATAGTGTTAAAAACTAGGATCCAATAGTTTAGTGTCCTGGTATGATTAAGACCAAACATAACATCTACCTAATAAAACATAAATATTATTTAATTAATTATTTTCTAGATTACTATTAGCTCCCATTTACTCCTTGCTATAAGTAGTCCTGATGGGGTACACATCAATGAAATGGGAGAGTTAATAGCCCCGTAAGAATATAGATATGAACATAAATCAATATAAAATAAGAGATAAAAATAATTATAATTGTTATATAAGCATGGTATACTCTTGATAATCATTATATGGGGCATTAAATAAAGGCTTGTAATTTACAAATGCATAAAAATTAAACAACATGTCTTCGTGGTCAATTACCACACATAGTTGTGAACAAAAATAGCATCATGTTCATGGATAACATATGTTCATAATATTAACATCATCATTGTGAATAAATTTAGCATCATGTTCATGCATATTACACCTTATATCATGAGATACATCCCATTAACCATTTCATTGGAGCACTAAATAAATCTAGGTAAACCTGTCTCGTCATAGCATTAACATAATCATGCATTCCACATACAACGTATATCAATCTTAGACATAAAATAACCCATAGAAGGGAAATGAGGTTCATGGGAATTTAATAAATTAGGCATTCATGTATAATATTTTTTTCTATGAATATATAAAGGGAATAACTTACATGGTATATTAATCATCAATCTTGGGTGAAGAAGAAACAATCCCAAGATAAGTAAAACATGTGCCTTTAGAAAGAACTGTTCATTTGGAAAAATATTTTCATTTTTAATAAAATAATATTGGAAGAATAAATATACCATAAATTAAAAGATAAGTATAATTAAATTATAATGGAAAAATATTAATAGAACATCCATAATTAGATTTGGAAGAAAATAGGACTAAACTAATGAAAGAAAATTGGGTTCGATAAAACCCTTTCATTATGTCTGAATTCCTTCTTCACATTAATATCATGTAGAATAAAATTAGTTTCATTAATTTATAAATCCAGAAAAAAAATTATATATGTATTTAATTAATTTGAATTTTATTAATCTCATTTATGGAAATTTAGCTGAGTTATTTTGTTTAATTGCCTCGTTCAGGACTATTCATTTTCTTGGTTTTTAATATCTGTTCACTTATATGAATGCATGGAATATCATGTAAAGAGGGGATAATTTCACAAAATTAATATTATATGTTATTTATTTATATAAATAATTTTAATTAGATCTATATGTTATTTTCCCTATATTAGGATTATTCATTACAGAAAATGTTAATGATAATAGTTTAGATTAATTTTTCCAGTTTTTTATCACAACCTAATCATTTTGGTATATTATCTAAATTTATGTATAATATATTAGTTCTAGAAAATAACAAAGGTTGTACATAAAAATTTAAAATCCTTTTCAACCATTATTATGGTTTTATGACTAGCCATAAATATTTCAATGGAAAATGTAAACTTGTTTTCCTTGAAGGCAATAAATCAACACCTCACGGATGATGTTACCATTTTTAGAATAAAAGGGAGAGGACAAGAGGTTTGATGATATATTATTCCAAAAAAATTATAAAATTCATGTATATATAACTCTCTGGAGTTATCATTCCACTTGAATAATTGGATATGGGTAGAGAATAAGAAATTAAATAAAATTAAGAGAAAAGAAAGAGGATTTTACCTCTTGAAGTCTTCGCATTGAGAACCTCCTTAGGGAGACTGGTTTTGGTATTATTTTGAGACCAAAAGGTTATTGATGTGGAGTAGAGGCCTTAGGATTAGTATTAGGAAAACATTTGAAAATATTCAAAGATTGGAAGGTGTGAGGAGAAGAGGTGGTGAGGGTGGTATTAATAGGTGAGGAGTTGGGTGTTTTCGGATTATTTTATTCATTAGTTTTATATTTTGGTTAAAGACTATGAATAGATTGAAAAATATAACTAAATATATTAAATAATTAAGGTTATTTTGATATTATGGTCTTAATTCATCTATAAATCATCTACTACTCAATAATTCAGGTATTTGTTAAATACTTGAAATTATCATATTTTACTATTCACAAAAAAAATCAACTATATTTGAAAAATATAAAAAATTAACCCTAAAAACAATCAGACATGTAGAATTAAAAAATGAACTCCATTTTAGTAAAATAATTTTATAAATTTGAGATATTTAATTTTTAATTAAAATTATCAATTACTTGGAAAATACCAATTTAAAAATTATAACTGATTTTTAACACTCTAAAAAATTAATTAGGGTCTCTTAAAATATATAATATAATTACACAAAAAAATATTTATTAATTAATATAACTTATGAATATAAATTTCCTTTTATATAATTATATTAAATATAAAATTATAAATAATCATTTATGTTTTTTTAAAAACACACATAATTTATCATTTTTTTAAAAACAATTATTTACGTGTACTAATATATAATTACATCATATTATTACTCATAATATTCCTAAATTTTATTCATAAATTCATTGATAGGGTTACTATTCTATTGGTCGAATTACTATTCCGAATTTTCATGCTACTATTCGAAGGTTCAGTTTATTATTCCATCGTGATAGGTTCATTAATTTCATTAAATAAAACTTATTTCATTCTTAATTTAAATGAATGATGTTATTATTGGGATCTATATGGTATATATGTGTGTCATACTATATGACATAACTATAATAATGTAAAAATTCCATTGATAAATTTTTGGGTAACTACATTCTTCCCCATTTTGAAATTTCTCCATTGATATTTTATTTTATATAAACTGGTGAGGGTATTTTACCATCATCACTTCCTCTAGTTCCCATGTTTCCTCTTCATAATTATGGTTAAATGATAGTATTTTTACCATTTAAGTAGTCTTGTTGTGTAGAAAATTATATCTGTGGTCTATGATCTTCACTAGCTTCTCCTTGTATGAGAGATCATTTACCAACTATGCCACCTCTAGATTCAGTACATGTTGGGGATCTGGTTTCTAATTCCTCAAATGGGATACATGGAATACATCATGTACATTAGACATGGTTTTCAAAAATTTCATTCAATAGGAAAAATATCTAATACAATCATGAATCTATTATGGGCCAATATACAGGGTATTTAGCTTAACTTTCTTCCCAAATCTCCGGATCATATTCCATGGAGACTTGTGGAGGAAAATCATGTCTACCACATCAAACTTTTTCTCTCATAAATGATTCTCTATATATCACTTATGTAGATTTTGTGCTTCCATGATGTGTTGTTGAATGGTTTTAACCTTATACACTATTTCCTTAATCAATTCAGGTCTTTTGATCTTATGTTAACCAGCTTCATCTGATAATATTTGTGTTCTTCATCATTTCCCATAAAGGGACTCATATTGATCCATTTAGATACTCGAGTGAAAACTATTTTTATAAGAGAATTTGGCCAGTGGCATATGTTGGTCCCACAAGCCATTAAATTCCACATAACATGCTCTCAACATGTATTCTAATGTTAGAATAGTGTACTCATATTTTCCATCAATTTAAGGACGATAAGACATACTGAAATTAAACATAGTGTTTAGAGACTATTAGAGAATCTTCCAGAACATAGACGTGAATCTTAGATCTCGATGTGATAAAATTGATATGTTTACTACATGAATTCTTAACACTACCCTAATGTATATCTATACATGTTCACCCAATCAGAAGATTATTGATTTGCGATAAAGTGAGTTGTCCTTGTAAGATGATCCACAACAACCCATATAGCATTGTTTCCTCTAGATGACTTCAGAAGTCTGGTGACACAGTCCATAGTGATGTTTTCCTATTTATATCTTGATATGGATAATGGCTACATAATCCCTTTATAATTTTCCCTTTCATCCTTTACTTGCTGAGATAAAAATCACTTTAATGTATATTTAGTTATCTCCATATTTATATACTCCCACCAATTGTTCTATCAAATATATTGATACATCTTTGTGCTCTCTAGGTGAATAGAAAAGGATGATCTATCTAAATAACTCAGAATCTATTTCTTTATATATTAATTGTATGGTTACAATAGTCTTGAACCCAATTTAACAACTCCTTCCTCATCAGTTTTGAACTCTGGGGATTTCCCCTTTCTCAAGTCCTCCACCTTATTCTGAATTTCCAAATCATTTATTTGAGAATCCTTTACTTTATTTATGAGGGATGGTTGAGTAATCATATGAGAATGGATAAAATATTTTCCTTTATTAATGATTCTCATGTATATCCATTGAAAATATAATATCATGGGATCCTTTTCAATTAATAGTTTTAATAATGTTTCAAGATCCTTTCAACTCAGAGAATCTATCACTTTATTCACATTACTAAGACAGTAGTGTATTTATAATTTGTAATCCTTGATGAGCTCCAAAAATATTCAATTCATCATATTAAACTTATTCTTCATGAATATATATTTTAGACTCTAATTATTATTATATTGTACTCACTTATCCCCATAGATATAATGTCACCATATTTTCAATGCAAAGATCACAACGGCCAACTCCAAATCTTGCGTGGGATTAAGTTTTCTTTGGAATTTTCAACTTCCTTGAGTTATAGGTTATCATATTATTATTTTTCTTCATTACAAAATCTACTACCTTAATTGAGTCATCATTTTATCCTACAAATATTTCCCCTCTTGTTAGAATATTGATTACTTATTTGGTGATAAGACTCTTTTTTATCTATTTGATGTAGTCTTTAGATTCACTGATCTAGACAAACATTTCTCCCTTCTGAGTCAGCTTGGTTAGTGAGTTAAGAGGTTTTGAGAAGATATTCACAATTTTTTTGGTAATACTATATTAGAAAAAGAAAATTATGGATCTACATTACATGTATCATCCTAGGACACACTTTGGTTTCCCTTTTCTTGAATGTGTCGAAAGATATTCCTTTTTTGGAGATAATGTACCCCAATAATTACACTTCATCCATCTATAACTCACATTTACTATACTTTTCATGTATCTTCTCCCTTCACAAAGTATTTATCATACTATTAATGTAGTCATCATGATCCTCCTTTCTTTTAGAGTATATTAGAATATCATCAATAAATACTACCACAAATTTATCAAGGTAATATCTAAAGACACTATTCATTACGTCTATGAATGTTCCTAGAGAATTAGTGATTCTGAAGGACATAATTATGAAAACATTATATCTATATCTTATTCATAATGTAGTCATTTACATTTATTCCTTCCTCACCTTTAATTGGTGATATCCTAACCGATAGTCCACCTTAGAGAAATACATGTTCTCACATTGTTGATTTAATAAGTCATCTATCCATGGAAGGGGATACTAATTATTTATCATTATTTTGTTGAGATCAAAATAATTAATGTATTGGAGAATAAATCCATTCTTCTTCTTGATGATGAGGACTAGAACACCCCATGGTGAAGAACTCAGGTGTATAAAACCCTGATCCAAATTCTCTTAAAACGGATTCATTAGTTCCTCTAACTCAATTGCGGTCATTTTATAAGGTGTCATTGATATAGGAAAACATCGATGAATATGTTCAATTGGGAAATAAAAATCTCAATTAAGAGGTATAATTAGAAATTATTTGGGGAATAAATCATTGTAGTCATTCGCAATGAGAATGTCCTTGATCAGGATTCTCTCTTTTTTCCCAATCATTTGACCTAGATATGATTTCTCCTAAGGAATTAATATCCAGAGTTGAGATGGTTATTATAAATGATATTCAACCTCATTCATACACTTGTAAAGAATTGGAAGATGCCTTGAAATGTGAGGAGTGACATCCTTTTCCCGACAGTTTATGTTGACTTTGTATAAATATATAAAATCCTTGCCCAATATAGCTTCAAAATCCTCCAAAAACTAAGAAAATATATTCAGGGAGTTTCAGTACACAATAATTTACCAAGGAGGAGTTATAGTCTTTGATAAAATAATTTCCCCATTTTTCCCCAATGATAACTCAACCTCTATATTTTGAGCTGGTTTTGAATAGTTCTACTAATATTTCAAGATATGAATGAATGAACATAACTACAATCAAATAGTACATTCACTATTCTTGAATGAATTACTAGATTACTTTTCACCACACAATTATTGGGCTCCACATAAGAATTGGTTATGGAATTTTATTTCCCCTACTCTATTGGCTATGGTGGATAGTAATGATGATTACCCTTAGGGATTCAATGTTTAGTGAAATGGATTGCACATAGCCCTATATCCCTATAATTGAAGCATTAAACCCTGGGTGGTTCTCTCCTCCACTCCATAGCATTGTCCTTCATCCTCATTTATCGTCAAAATTCATGATCTTGGTGGCCTTATCACCCACACAGGAATCATTTTACCATACCATTGAGGAAATTGACAGGATTCTTTATCCCATATTTTTGACATGTGAGTGGCTGTGTTTTCTATCCAACTTTTTCATTGGATACACCAACATGAAACATCATATTTTTATTATTATCTTTGTAGTTATGGTACCACTATCCTAAAACTATCACCACTTTCAGATAACATCAAACAACTTATTCATAGCTCCTAGTGCAATGAATTTCAAATCATTTCAATGGCATGGTTTTAAACAAATAAAGAATCTAGCTATATTTCCATCATTGTGGATAACAATACCTGAGTAGTATTTTTTAATGAATGTGCAAGATTATTCATTAGATGTGGCAGATTCACAAACTTTTTTCTTCATCTCATTGAATTCCATATCCATCAAAATTATAAATGGCCAGACACACCTTCTCCACCACAAGAAAACAAAGCATAAAAAAGAACTTCTCAATTGAACTGAACTACTATTATGAGACTAGTGGATCAAAATATCCACTAAACATCGGTTTTCAATGTAGCATAAAAGAGTCAATGGATAGTTTCTCCCTCCTAAGGTAAGGATGACATTCAACGTTATTTATCTTTTTTCGTATCTTGAGATAGCTGGGTAATCATCACAATGAAATTTTGAACTCTATAGGACAAGGCATTGGGGATGTTGTTTAGGAAATTTCTACATAGTCCTTCACAAGATTTTTTTTTTAGTTTGTCCTGGTGCACCCCATTTTGTCTAATACAAATGGTTTGAACAAAACATAAGTTGAAAATCAAGACTAAATAATTAATTCATTGTTAAAATTAACTCTAAAGGCATATTTTAGGGTATCCCTATGTTTAAAAATTAAAAAAAGATTCTTGGTTTATTACATATACATAGTCTCATACTATGGGTTTTCACTATTCTTCAAAAATAATAATTCTAAAATTAACTAAAATATGCACTAATAAAAACTATATAGACCCTAAATTTTCATACATTACTGTTAAATCATTTTAAAAGATAAACAATGTAATAGTGTTACAAAACCTGGATCAAGAGGTTTAGTATCTTGGATAAATTAGGACAAAAAAAACTGTTACATGAGAAACCAAAAACATTATTTAATTTATTCATTTCCAGCTTCATAGTGTCCATCATTTACTCCTTAATATAAGTTGTCATTGGAGGATATAAATCAATGAAAGGGGATATCTAATAGCCCGGTAAGAGGGTAGAAAAGTACATGAATCAATATTACAAGGTTATACATAATCATAATCATCATGACATAGTTATGGGATCATCATAATAATCATGGTTTAATAAATATAAGGAGTAATAGAATGTGGAAATTAATATAAATGAAACATCATGTCTTAGTGGTCAAATACAGCATATTGTTGTGAAAAAATATAACATTGTGTTCACACATAACATATGTACATAATCATAATATCATTATTGTTACCAAGGATAGCATAATCTTAACACATTTTTCCCTTTATATAAGTATATAATTCACATTAACCAATTCATTCGAGTGAAATATAATTAAGGGCACACCTATCACATCATAAAATTTACATAACCATACATCCATCATATCACATATATTAATCTGAAACATAAAAATACCCATGGAATGGATATGGGTTTCCTGATAATTTCATAAAGCACACAATAATGGATAAACATTGGGGTTCCTAATATAAAAATAGAAAAAAAATACGTGTTATAAAAACCATCTATATTAAGTGAAGATGAAACAACCTTTACAGAAGTAAAACATGATGTTGTAGAAAAGAAGATTTATTTTGAAAAAATAATTTAATTTATCATAAAATAAGATTAGAAAAATATATATCCTAGAAAGTTAATGTAAAGGAATGTGAAATTATATTTGAGTAATATTAAAAAAAACATCCATAATGAAATTTGGAAAGAAATAGGAATAACCCAACAGATGGAAATTGGATTTGAGAATCCCCTTACCTTATGTCCGAATGATTTCCTAACATTAATATACTGGATAATAAAATTATATTATTTAATTAAAAAATAAATAACCCCTTAGAAAATTATGTGATTCATTATAATTTTATTAATTTTCATTACAACTGTTTCTTGTGTCATAGTTTTCAATTTCATCGTTCGGGAGTGTTCGTTTTCTTGGTATTCATGATCAATTCACTTGTATACATGCATGGAAGATTCTGTATAATGGGGATAATTATATAAAATTGATATTATATGTTATTAATGAACATGAAAAATTTCAATTGGTAATATTTTTTTATTTATATATTTTAATATGGTTCATTAGATAAAAAGTTAATCATAACCATTTAGATTAATTTGGACAGTTTTTGATCACCACGAACTCATTTTATTTTATTATTCAATATTATGTATATTTTTTAGTTATATACTATAAAATAAAATATAAAAAAATTATAAATTTTTTTAAAACCATTATTATGGTTTTAGGAACACTCTTCAAAGAGGTAATGAATAATTAAGACCTATCATCCTTGAAAGCAATAAATATGTACCTCACGAATGAAATTTCCATTTTTAGAAAAAAAAGGGAGAGGATGATAGGTTTGTTGGATTATTATTACCTTAACATAATAAAATTAAATTATATATAAAATACTAATTTTATCATTCCACTTGTATAAGGGGATATGAGGATTGAATAATAAAAATAAATTAAAATCGAAATAAATGAAAATAAAAGATATATGACTTTACCTATAGAAATATTCTCCTTGAGACCCTCTTTAATGAGATTGGTGTTGATATTTTGTTGAGACCAGATGATCTTGGATATGGGGAGGGGATTTGGAATAATATTGGTTATTAATCAAGAAAATTTGTTATCTCAAATGGTGTTAAGAGAAGAGGTGGTGATGTGTGGTATTTATAGGGGAGGAGAGGGGTATTTTTTGATTATTTTATTCATTAGTTCATTATTTTTGGCTCAATAATATGAATATTTTGAACTTAATATATATATATATATATTACAAAAATGAATGATATTTCAAGTATATTGGATTAAATCTTCCATACCTCATCTACGAATCAATAAATCGGGAATTTTTTTAATACCATAAGTTATTATAAGTCACTATTCACAAAAACATTCCACAATTTTAGAAAAATCCCAAAAAATAACCATAATAAATTTTTAATGATTATAATTAAAATATGAGATCCATTTCCTGAAAATAATTTTCTAAATATGATAAAATTAATTTTTAATTATAATAATCATGTAGGCGGACAATAATGGTTTTGAAATAATATCTAATTCTATAACACATTAAAAGAATTAATTATTATCTAATAAAGTTTATATTATAATCCCATGATAAAAATATTTATTTATGAATCTATTTTATGAAAAAAAATTCAAAATCACAATGTACCTTTTAAAATTTTATATAAACATTTATTTTTCAAAAACAACAACACTTAATTTAACATTTTAAAAAATAATTTACTTATACTATGATATAATTATATCATATTATCATTTATTAGATGCGTAAAATTTCATTATACTTTCATAGGTGATGTCATTATTCTATTTTCCGAATAAAAAATATTAATGGTTATGTTACTATTCCAAGGGTCATGTTATTATTACATTATGATAGTTTTTTTAATTACAATGAATATTACATATTTCATTCTTTATTTATGAGAATGATTTTTTTATTAGGATCTCTATTCTATGTATTTTTTTTATACTCTAGAACATATTTATATGAATTTTAAAAATTCCATCAATAAAAGATTGGTTCTTCACAAATATCCCTTAACGTATAAATATGTTAAACTCTAACTGGAAGGTCTATTCTCATAATCTCTAATCTTAGATAATACTATGTACGAGCTATTATGTATATGTTTTATATTTTTTAAAAGGAAAAACAGAACATAATTTTGATGAAAATATAGATTTCAAGATTCAAAAGTATGGGATCATGTTAAAATCTTTTTTCATGAGAGTATAAGTCTCATATCCTTATGAGTATTTTCACTTTAAATTCAACATGCTATGTGACCTATATTATAATTTAATATAACCATAGAATAAGGTTTAAGAAAATCACCAAGGCATTTTAGAGTTCCCATTATAACATGGACATACTAAAACCTTTTAATTAGTCTGATAATTTTGAAAGTTATTTCATTAATGTCACAAAGAAATATAAATAAAATGTAATAAGTTATTTAATTAATATTCACTTTGTGGAATGTCCATGTAATAAAATTTACAAATAGTTTGTTATAGAACACTAACTTTAACAGGTATATGGTTCAATCATCTTGAATCAAGTAATATTATATAAATCATGTCACACCAATAATTTCAAGAAATCAAACAAACTCAATCCAAGATATATTTTCCTAAAAAAATTAAGAAAAATTTTAAATATGATAATTCCACTTATTTTAAATTATATTCAACGAGGCATATATTATTTCTTTCCCCATTATTTAATAATATGGAAGATATAAAGGTTTATCCATGTAAATAATTCCATATCACTTATTTAAGGTCTAATGGATAGGGATAATCCACCTCTAAAAATAGAATTCCAATCTACAACCAAGAGATAAATAGGGATTGATCCATCCTTTGAATGAGAGATGTAATATATTTAAAAAATCAAGAAATACCTAGTTATTTCCTAGGATAATATCCCACACAATACACTGGAATATATAATATTGGATAAATTAATGTATTCTTTAATCCCTAAATTTTAAATAAAGGAGGTTACACCCACTACCATGGTGAAAAATAATAATATTTGATATAAGTCAAGGATTTACATCATCAAATAATATATTTCATGACTAATAGAATCTCACTGTCCCAAATAACGAAGATATATCCATTAAAATGGGATGAAAATGATAGAGATATAGGGATGGATTTAATGAAAAAATAAGAAGAATATTGTAGATATTTTATGGGTTTACCCCATTAATGAAGAAATTTAATGAGTAACAGAAGCTCTGTATCCCAAATATTGAATATAGATCAATTAAAAAGGGATAAGTGTGATTTACTTCATTAGAGGGAACACCCTATTAGTTAGGAATAGGTAAATCCCAATTATAGTGATTAGGTTACGGGATTTTGTGTTTTACTTAATAAAAATAAAAATTTTATCTCTTAAATGAAACAAGAACCAACTCAATGGAACTTTGGTGGACCCCACTAGAAATCCAATGCAATATGAAGAGAAAATTTCCTATGAAAATTTAATTTTGGAAGTCCCCCATTGGAATTTTAGAGGGAGATATTATTCCAAGATGACTCTTAATACTTGTCCCATTTTCAGAAAGTGATCCCCATCAATTCCCAATGCAACCAATTGTTAAAATCTACCACAATACACTATAAATAAGGCATAAAATAATATAATTAATGATAACTACCAGCCCATATATGTTAGTAACATTATTATGGGACCCAAAGGGTCTCACATCATGTGGTTTTTATAATCCTATGGAAAACCTTTTGTCATAAAAAAAATGATACATAGAATGTGGTTCTTATACTATAAGTCAGGTATGACAGTTTTTTCATTATCCACATTCTCTCCTAATTTCTCCATTACCACAACAATTTCCACTATATAATACTATTTATGAGTCACCATCACATCCATTCACCCACTACATTAGTAAATGGTTCTTCCTTCTCATTTTAGTTTTCCTTGTCACATTTTAGTTGTACCACCAATTATGAATCATTTCTTATGAATTCATATATCATTCCACACAATAATCACATTGTGTTGGGTTATAGAATTATTCATTATCATGAATCTAAAATTATATTATCACAAAATAATTATACCAAATACATAGGGATTAAAACACCAACCATAATAATGGATGTCAAAGTTGGTTCATCATAAAAAGAATAAGGAAGACATGGATAATAGAAGAATGTGTGAATAATAGAATGACGCTAAGTTTAATTATGATCACCAATTTTTCCATTAAATAAAATTTATTAATAGACACATAGAATTTACAGATTTAGAATATAATACTAATATAAGAGGCGAATCTATAGAATTAGAAGTAAAAATAAAAAACCATGGGAACAAACCATCAACAAATGAACACGATAACAAATTATTTAATATAATAATCATGAACAATTTCATTAATCCATGAGATTTATTCGTAAATATTGAAAATGGAAAGCTTCTATGTTATAGAATATGAATCAATCATCGCATAATTAATGGGGAAAATATGATATTACAATATCCTACCTTAGGGAAAAATAGTTATTCTCATATTCATTCATCATATCCTCGCACATTCATCCTCACTTAACAAATCCATGAGTACATACATGATTGGAATCAACATAATTTTTAGTATAAAAAATGTAAAATTATAATTTATTATTCATTACATAAATCATTTATCATTAATCATAATAGTTTCCCGCCATTTATGATTTTTCACCAATTAATCCAACAAAATCAGTCCCATTATGGATACTCCGTGAGAGAACCTTCAATAACACATAATATTTTTCTTCATCATCAACAACCAACACTATGAGAATAGAAATAAATAATAATATATACATCCATTTTTTATTAAAAATGTATAAATTTTTATTCTCCAAAACTTCCTAGTGAGGGTCCTAAAACCCAGACAAATAAACTATAACCATCTAGGGTAAAAAAACACCATTTAGATCGTAATCATAATTTTATAATTTCCATCACGGGATCATTTTATGTGATATAAACATTCATATATACATGATTAATATTTCTCACTTATATGAATTTTGAATATTACTTTTAATATAACATGATTCTAATTCCAGGAGTACTGAATTTAAAAGTAAAACCCATTTCTTGATGCAAATGGGATGATAATTTTTTTTCGATATCATTTAAAATAGTGAATTTAATATTTTGACATATTTTAAGTATAAGGGACTCTAAAACTCAAATATGTGAGAATTATTAATCAATGGACACCTGGTTCAATACTTCCACACCACCATTAAACATTTTTATCTCCTAAAAGTTACCAACCTAAGCTATTAAACACGTAAACTTTCAAGAAACGTCATGTGAAAGTATTATCCACCCTCACACGAACATTATCTAAATATAAAGGTTCAAATTTTATAAAAATTACGAACATAAAGAACATAGAAATGGATCCACTTCCCAGAAAATTTATTTCTATCTTATTTACAATTCACATGAACCATGGGTTCAAGAATGATTTAGATCAACACCCTAATATGATCATAATATCACATTCCCCAAATCCCTCCACGATTTCTCACCCAGTACCTTTATTTTCGATATACATTCAACTCTATGAAATAAGTAAATATATAAACCATTTTCAAAATCTAATATAATTCCCTTTTAGGAGAATCTATTATAGTAGCACAACACTCCCCAACTTTAAAGAGTGATCCAAATAGAAATCATAACCGAAAAAAATTACCGAATTATTTAACTGAGAAAAAATTGAACATATCTTGCAGTGACTCCTTAAGAGTCTCACAGATACATGAACCTCATGGTTCAATTAATATTTGAATACTTTTTAGAAAGGCTCATGTAATAACATCAGAAAAAAATACATAAGAACATCATATTTCCCAGTTAAATATCCCTCCTTACTATAATTAGAAACCATGCTCTAGTACCTTTGATTCAATGAAAAAACTCACCTATAAAGGCACCTATTAGATTTTCTATCTTCATGAAATAAACATATGATAACATCATGAAATGATAAAACCCATCTAAACCCACCAGGAAACTATATTTTATCTCATTGGTTACCCATTCTAGCACAACCCATTATGGATAGTACAAACCCATTCATATTTACCTACTTTATCATATCAAGACAAAAGGATGAAAACCATTTGTACCATAGAATAGAATCCAAAAACCAATCCTCCCATCAGCATCTAGGGTTTCTACAAGTAAATTATTTATGATTTCTTAGTTATAAGTACACCATGAAGGATCAATAGTCTATTGTGATTAACCATATTAGTTTATCATGGTATCCAAGATAAACATCATTGGAATGACATTATATGGGCCTAGAAGAAGATTATATACTCTAACCTTCATAAATCATGTTGTATTTCTATAATAGTAATAAGTCATCAAACAAGATATCAAGATGGATATCACTAGGTTGGGCCTCACTCATCTTATTAAGATCATAATATAATAACCCCTCTCTTTATTTCTTATATAGACATGATTTATTACATACAATTGCACTTAAAAAGACCTAGAAGATCGAGAGGTATAATGTCCTTGTGGCTTAAGAACCATAAAAAAATAAGACATAAAATAAAACATCTTTATTGAAAACCTATTTCACATGACCACAACAGTCCTTCGTAAATAGAATTTCAAGGGATAACATGAGGAAATTTATAAGAAAATGGTGAGCTATAAAGCTAATAGAGTAAAAAATTCATAACAAGAATAATAAAATACATGTTAGGAAATAGACTTATCAATGGAGTATAAGAGAAACATGAACATAAATTCATGATAGCATGATCATCATAACATGGAAATTTGGAAACAATATATAACAAAACATCATAAACATAAAGGAATCAGGTAACCCATGTCCCAACATGGTGAAAAAATGTACTAAAATTAACAAGGTAAACCCCTATCCCAACAAGATGTATCATGATACTAAACATTACCCAATTCATTGGAGCGCTATTAGGGAACACATTTCATGAACATTTTAATCTAATGTTTAAGTGTGCCAAATAAATCAAATAACATGGATTCATTAAATATCATCATGTATTCCATGATAATGGAATGTCGAATACATATGCGAAAGTCTATAATCAATTAGTATATGTTAATAAATGTGAATAACCTTGATAGATAAATGGGCATGGTATTCCCTACACGATGATTTTGGCATGGAAAATCATAGTGCAATTTCAGTAGCATAACAACATCTCATGGGGATTCATAAAATGGGTAGATGAGATAAAAGGGGTATATCATAATTTATACAGGTAATGAGAAGTAAATTGATCATGTATTATAATATCCCATCATATGAAATGTAATTTGAGATGTACAATATAAAATAAATGCTTGAATGGAAATGAGGAGAGAGAAATACCTTATGGAATTTTGGCTTGGTAACAGGTGTACATTATAGGTATTAATGAGAGTAAAAGTGGTATCTAATAATTAAAATATAATAAGAAAAGTATGGGGAGGTGAAAAACATGGACCATAATTTTTAATTGAAAAATAAAAAGGCATAACAAAATAAGGAAACATGAAAAAAAATCAGATATGTAGGAACCCTTACTTGGTGGTGTGATACAAAAGGCTTGGGAGAATATTTTAGGGATCATGGGGGTTACTTTGGAGGACTATAGGGAGTGTTCCGAAGAGTGATGATGAGATTCATAGATTTTTAGTGAAGAAGAATGGGTTGTTGGGTGGGGTTATATAGGAATACAAGGGTAATTCAGTATTATTTTGGTTTTGGAAACTACACACTAAAATATTAAAAATCCCAAACCAACCAATGCTTTTGGCCCACGGTTTTTGGTCAAAGAGAGTGGAAATCATAATTTTATTAGGAAAAGGGATTGTGATATGAAAATATTAGCCTTCCTTATGTGGTGGTGAGTCACACTCTTAAGGAAATGAATTTAAAATCATAAAATATCTTATACATTTTGGAGGATTAACTAAGGATTTATTAAATGACTGAAATAAATCAAAAATCCATTTATATTAAAGTTAAATCATATATTTGGTTTAATATCCATTTTATGGTATTTATCAAATCACTATTGGGTAATTATAATATAATAAAACACACTATATATTTTTATATTATTTACTTTTTACCCAAAAATGCAATTGTCTCATGAAATTATGAAAAATTCACCACTGGATAATTTCAACATTCTAATTCTAAAAAATAATATTAATATTATTTAAATAATTTTCTATAAAAGTGAATTTTCACTTTTAAAATGAGAACTTACATTTATTGGAAATTAGCAGGTTTTGAAAAAAATAGTTTTTAAACATTAATTAAATTACACTTGACTTCATAAATATTATAAACATATTTATTATTAATAAAATTAATTTTCTAATAATATATTATTAAAATTATAATTATATAAAAAATCATTAAATATAGAAAATAAAATATTTAAAAATACACTTTTTATTTTATCTTATAAAAATAAAACTCTTATCAAACTGATTACCTAATCTTTTACATATTAGAAACTGATTTAATAATCATTTAGAATAATTTTATATTATATTTTGAATAATTTTTTTAAATATAATAATGTATATATTTCTTGAAATTGTCATTTTTACCGGAATAATAAATTGATCAAATTCATATTTTTTAAAAGAAATAATATTCTTATAATGGAATTGATGGTATGCATATTTTATTTATAAAAAGAGATAACACAATAAGTAAATAATACCATGTTACACAACCCCTTATAACACACGCATAATACCTATGTGTAAGGCGTGAGATGGTGAAAGACTCTGTGGTGGATATGATAACATCATCTGGGTGGTAATCTCAATTAACATGAACTTCTCCCATAGGCTATTCTTTTCAATCTTAACGTGTTGAAGATCAGCTTGGGATTAGTCAAGAAAGAAGCCCAGTGATACTGCCTCCTTTATGAGCTCCAAAAAATGAGCTTCGTATGGCCCGATTCCCCTGGATGAGTCCATAATATTCATTGTCTTTGTTAAAAGGATTTCCTTACACCCTATATTTATATTCAGTATGTGATCACTATTAAATGACTATATTATCAATAGTAATGATACTTAAGGATTATTTAAACCCAATATAAAAGAGTTCTTGTGTTTTATATATCCATATGACATTAAAACAAAGGGAATTTTATACAAAAATGATTAGGTCCTTATATATAAAGGGACCCACCAAAAATAAAATATAATAAATGTATCCATTTTCCATTAAATCCAACCACACAAATTTTATTTAATCAATCACCGCATAATTCACTAAGAAAGGAATCTCTTACTATGGGAATTACTTATCAAGACATCACAATTCCACCCTAATTTCATAAAACCTGAAAACTTCAAACATCATTGTGGTAAATTTACACTCAATTCCCTAAATAAATACCACATAAGAATGAATCCTTTTAAATTGGTTATTAGGCTTATGGTTTTTTTCTATTCTACCGATGATCCCTATAAAAGAGAGAAACAAACCCCAGATAATTTTTATTCTTACCTCTCCCCAATATCACATGATGGTTTATTCATTAAAGACCACCAAAAATTAGTACATAAGTCCCATTACCAGAGAAAATCAAATTATCACTCCCTATGGAATGACTAGGGACACCTATTTTTTATAGGGTTTCCATAACATCATCATCAAAATGTTCTTCCCATGTACCCAAATATGGTTATACAAATACCACATATCATCTTATAAGAACCAAACTAAAAATTTACATGGTTCAATGGAGGGGACCCCTGGGTTTGAAAAAACGTTCTTCCTAAATACCATCTTAGTCTACTATTAACACCCTAAATTTTAATATGATACAAGCTAATATATAGGATATATCATTGTTGAAAGGAGTTGATGATAATATACAATTAAATCACTAGAAAAAGGAATCCCACGAATGTATTCTGAATAGGCATTCATGTATTCCTCTACCACCATAAGAAACCACTACCCCAATCAACAATAGTACACAAAATTAAACGTACCAATAAATGGGAAATCTAATACATCCCACTAATGGTTGACCAAACTCATCCACCCCAAGGGCCTTAATAACTACTATAGGTTAAAATTAACCAATTCAATCATAAATATAACACCTTTAAACCCAAGAAACCTACCTAATACTGAAATTAAAATATCCTATATGAAATTTGGATAATATCACATAATTACATATTAATATGATGGTATCCCATGAAAGGTACCTCTATATGATAAATACGATCCTATACTATTAGAAGCTATGAGAAAGTGATATATCAATACTATTAAGACTTTATATGAATACATTTGAGCTAGAAACACTACTAAAATATTCAATTCTCAGTCAAAGATTATTTAATGAAGGAAATAATCACACCAATCCCAAAAAGTATGTGAGCCATTTTATGAAGGAATAAAGTCATGTAATGGACCACATGTGGTTCTACCTAGTCATGTACCTCAACAACTTATACCCTTTAAAAATGAAATATAGTTGGTGATGCATACGATTATAGACTAAACCTACTTATTGAATAGGCCACAATTAAATTTTTGAGATCCAATAATTATAAAATAAACTACATTAAGGGTGTATCTCATGAGATCCATGAATCACATTGAATACTCATATATAATTATATTAACATAAAGGATATATTTCTTCATGAGGACACAGATCATTATTATCTTTTTATATCTAAAGTACATCAAAATACAAGATCAAACTCTAACCATGATAGAGTATTCTAACATTATTCTGAGAACATAGATTCCACAAGAGGATTACTATGTAATGATAATATATTGATGTAATAAATACCCTTCTGTTAGGGGATATTTGAGATAGATAGAAAAAAATTTCACTATAACTAATCCTATATAATCTGAGAATTATTCTATCCTAGAAACATATATTTCACAAGTCTGTTAAATTCATGAAGTGCATTCATCTTATGGGTAGTCTTGGAAAATTATTTAGGAACTACAATTTATTTTGTATAATATTATAGTCAATTTATAAATTTAAGTAAATCTTCTATCTACACATAGTTTGTTGATATACCTCGATTTATTCACTAAATAAATTCCCTATTTCTAAAATGCTCAATTCTATGAGTCCCAACCTTTGATATGGTATTTCCATAACCTTGTCTCTAAATCCAATATGACTATCACTTGTTAACATACATTATTAACTAATATTTAGCCCTAATTACCAATTTATATCTATGGATGACGATATAGGATATATAAGAAAGATCATGAATTTCCACTGTATAATGCTTGTACACAATTACATTTACCCAAAAAATGATGCACTGGAGTTTTTGATTGACATAAAAGTTATGAGAGACCATGAGAAATTGTCATTTTTTATTGAACTAACTCCTGGTTTTATTTTTCTAATAATTCAACTAAATAATCCCTTAACATCACTTACTTAAATTCCCCAAACCAAACCTAACATGAACACTAACTCCAAACCCCATCCCTCAGACTCAACCTATATACGATGACATTGAAACATGACTTGACCCACCTTGTCTAATGGTAAGGTGAGTGTGCCACACCAAGTCCCCCACAAATTGAAAAGGTTATAAAGACTAAAACTAGTAAGTAAAAGTATATATTAGAAACCATAGATTATATAACCTATAATATATATGAAACTCAAGTATAAAATATATCCATTATCCACAAGATATATATATAACTAATAAAACTGTGTAATTAAATATATGTTTGTTATAACAGTTATCTAGAAGAAGGAAAAATGGAAAACCCAAAAGATTCCATATATAAATTGAAACTCATCCAAGATAGTATAAATATGATTATTGGAAAATATTTCCCCACTTTAATAACATCAATGAATATATCACCAATATAAAATTACAAAAAATTGCCAAGATTATGTGCTTTTGAGAATTTTCACTATATAGGAAATATAAGCTCCATACCCAAAAAGATCATCATTGAAAAGTTCATCATTAATATGGACACATCACATGTTGAACTACGGCCCATGTAAGGGAAAGTATAAACATATGTAGTAGGATACCTCAAAACACAAAAGAAAATAATGAACACCAAGTAAGATTGAATCTCTAAGAAAATTAAGGAACATGAAGGAAATTACCATGTATGACTAATAGTTATAAAATCATGATAATACCATTCATCACAGCTCAAATCCAAATTCACCACTCAAATATATTATGGATAAGTTCTTAGATATAACCCAACATTATTATAACAGAATATGATATATAGAATCAAAAATCAACAATGAATATAAAATATATAATTTGCTGGAAATTAAGAGTATAAATGGAATACCAGGTCATCACATACAACTCTATAATGTTTTTTTACCAAAGAGAAATAGAGAATATCATAGATTCCATGATGTTTGAGTTATCATAAATCACCTAACTGTTAAAACACTTTTATAAAATCATTGTGTGGAACCACGTCTCTCCAATGAGATTTGGTTCGACTGAGGTCTTACCACCCCATACAGTGGAATTCACCATAACGCACATGAAAATAATGAATCTATAGTTTTAAGACAAGTCCCTGATACAATAGGTAGTAAATAAAATCTATATAGTCTATATGAAATTACTAATCAAGTATCTCCAATATTATAATAGGAGACCCAAACCTCATTGAGTTTTTCACATCAGTTGACATGACAACAAATCCTTTATAGGAATCGTACCTCATCATGTCTAATGTTTATCGTTGTAGAGGGTAAGATAATAATATAAGTAAAAGAATTGAACATCATCCTAATGAGTGGTTACCAAATCCACGAGTTGTGTAGATGAATTGGGCCATGGTCTTATTGATTACCTAAGGGGGTTACCTATTCCATGTTTTTTCAAAATGTCTTTCCTCCAAAACATCATCGACTATATAAATATAATAATAAGGATCTGATCAAAGTGAATATAAGAATTCCCATATAATTAAGAGGAGTGACCATAGTGTCTTATACGAAAAAAAAATTAGAATGATATACTCGAATTTCCCAATATGACACTCAAGAATGAAGATATAGAATATATAACATACTGCCTAGTACACAACACATACATATCTATATAGGGTGTGTAAGCCTTAGGCCTTAGCCTAGTGTATAATATTTTTGTAATATCTGGTTAATTTTATATATTTCCCATATCTTATTAGGGAATAGGTTTTTGAGACTCATTGGTCAGTTTGGGTGTGTACTACCAGTACACCATTAGCCATATAATTTACAAGAGGCATGATATTGTCACAAAATACACGTCGCATGGGAAATTCAATTGTCTATATGAAAAGTTTATATTTGAATAATGATTCATTGATTTAATTATTATAGGGTGTGATACTTCTAGTCACACTCAATGTGATATTTATCCCCATGTGTATACTCTATCAACTATTACAAAATTTTACACGGTGCATCGATAAGGGGAACATGATACATCATATTTATATTCGCATAGAAACAATAGAACTATATAAAAATGATACATTGTGTTTGGTTCTAAGATTACATACTTTTCAATAATAAATTTCATCCTATCTACCTTCTCCACCGATTTATCAAGTATTGTTTTCATTTCCAAAAAACATTTCTGCCTCATTACTCTTATGTCCTAACATAATTTCCACCTCCTATGGTAGATTTTACTTATCTTCATTATCATCACTACTTCTACCAAGCCTTACCATCACTCCCAAAAAACCTCCCAAGAGTTCAACCAAAACATTCTTACATTGTCATTTCTTTTGAAGGGATTCATTCACCATAATCTTAACTTACTGATATTTTTCATGATACACCATCATCCTAAATCCACACTTACAAGAACACATACCATTTCAATGGAAAATGATGAAGGTTCATCAGAAAAAAAAATACATAAAAAATAGAAAAATATATAAAGAGAATCACATGCAAGGGGATTTTATTCATGGTTGAATATTGAAAAAACTTCATTTATACCTAGAATGTAACTACATATATGCATGATAAATATTTTTTATAAATAAGTTTAACACTTTAAAATAAATTGTAAATTTATTCTTGATATATAAATTCATTATTCATATCTTAAATAAAAAATTAAATAATCTAAAAAAATAAGGTATTCATAAATTTAAGCATGAGAACAAAAATTACAAAGATTCAAAAGATAAAAACAATAAACACTTTATATTAAAATATTTTTTATAGACATTCAAATAAAATATTAATAGAAATATTTAACATTTATTTCAATATGAACTATTTTATATTACATTTTACAATTTATTAAATATAAATTCCATATAAGAAGTAATTTTTATTTGTGAAAATATATACCATTTAAAAAATTAAATGCACGTTATTTCTTTTATTTAAAACTTTACCAAATAAACTAAAACAAATTTTTTTTATTTTTTTTAAAAAAATTTCACATAAGGATTTTAATTTGGTACTTTAAAATTATTATTTATGATAATTTCAAGAAAACTATTTACAGTATTTTAAATTACTCCTTATATTAATTTAGGGAGCTTTTATAAATTTGGCCTATAAATATAAGACTTTATTCGTAGAGCTCATCCACCAAAAAACATGGGTAATGTTTAAAGGCCCCTAGATTCTATGTAGTCCTTGAGGGACATTATTGATAAATTATATTAATAAATTTGAGAAACATATGCCATCATAAACAAAAAACAATGAAATAGTTTAGTGTAGACCTCCTGAATGTTCTATCCATTTTAAGACAATTATTTCAATAAACACAAAATTTATCTTTATCTGAATCCAATGTAGAAAACTCATTAAAAAGCCTTATTTTTTGTCTGGTGATTTTTTATCCACTATGTTGTGGTTTTCTTAAAAAATGTAATTCGATTATCAAAATCCATGTTTGGAGAAAACTAGTTATGTAAAAACATGTTTGATGATTCAATATTAGTAGAAACACATTCCATCCCCATTATTCATAAATAATAGTTTATATTCAATACTATTATAAACCATGAATTTATTAGAATTGCATTGTCATTGTGAAAAAATTTATAAACAATGATCATTTTTTCAAAAAACAAAATCAACAGTTTTTTAAAAACTCAATTTTTTCAGATTTAGAACCTATTCATACATCAATCAAACTGAAATTCATGTCATCCTGGTACCACTGTGGGATTTAAGAGGGGGAAAACGTTTCTTAAACTAGTTAGTAGAATCTAATGAACCTCATCCTCTGCATGATCCTTTTATTCATTGGAATAGAGTAAATATACCATTTCCCTGTGAAATCGATCTATATAAGATCTTCGTACATTATATTGATAAATATCCCTAAAATGTAAAAGCATCCTCCCATTAAGGTAATCTATAATCCATTATTAATATCTTATTTATTTTGAATGTATACCTCATTAAACATTCATTTAGATTGTTGTACCACAAACTCCCTTAAAATGTTAATCCATATAGCTATTTTATAATTTTTTAATGTTAATATTTTAAAAGAGTAAATGTGATATAGAAATATAGTACCATTTAGAAAATATCGTATAAAAACCATTTTTAATCCTGCCATATGGGAATTAGTTTATACAATTAATATGGTAGAATTCATGTTTTTAATGAATAACCCATGTTATAAGATATTGTAAGGTAACATAACTCACAAAATAAGAATATGCATCAATATAAGAAATGTCATATCTTTTTAAAAAAACCTTGAAGAAGTATTTATGAATGACATGACCTTACCCATATACGTGAGTAACAAGGTCAAATATATCACCCCAAAAAACCACTAAAAAGTCAAGGATGAGAGATCATCCACAGGAAGATTGGATATATTTCTCAATGATAATAATTGTATTGAATTTAAAAGACACCATTGTAAACATTATATAATCAACATATATAGATAAATATAAAAGATATTTATTCAAAATATAACATACATAAGATGAAAAAATAGCAGATATCTCAATACATAATTAAAAAATGGTCCCCAATGCAAAAATAAATATCATAATAACAAAGATGACTCATGACAACCAACCTCCTCCAATGACCTGCCATGTGTAACCCCTAAGGAATAACCTTATAAACACCATATTTATTATGATAACCTATGAAATGAAACATTTCATAAAATCTCAAGTAAACCACCATACAATTTCTAATGTATGTGTAACGCCCAGACCCCAGTTACCCAGAGTCGATGCATTATTAAATAACATTGGCATGATCAAAAGAAAGATCAAATATCGAAAGACAGATTAGTTTAGTGGCCTTAGAAACACAAGATATATCCATAATGTTTTACATTATATCATAAAAATGATAACTACAACAACATAGTCTCCATAATCTACACTCTTATCCCCTCATAATATCCCTGCAGGTCATTCATAATTTTCTTCTTCACATCCTGGGAAAAATAAAACATAGAAAAGGGGTGAGCTCAAATTCCCAGTAAGGATAACAATATAGCAGAAACTTTCATAAATAAGAATAAACATTTAAGGTAATGTATAACTAAAACAAAAGCCTTTTAAACTTGAACATCAACATAGTATGGCATAAATAATATGAAATAATGCCATTTACTTATTCACATGGATATTCTACTAATCGTATAATCACATGAAATATTAGTAACCACTTTCATAATGATGGAATGCATAATTCTAGACTATCATAACCACATAGAATATGCCTCATGCCAAGACTACAAATAAGATTTTGTCAAGAACATGTTCCAAGACACTAGTTTGTCTCATTAGACCTACCGATGCATTTAGGAGCTATAGCGGGCTCCACCCATCACATATTAAGTCCAATGCATTACCATATGAAAAAGTTTAAACATAACATAAACATTCGTATTAAAAATAGCATACAAAATGTAAATACTTCATCCATAAACCATGAATTATATAAAAATAACACATCCACAGTCAAATATATCACAAAACCATCAATAAACTATAGAAGTTTTGTATCATAGTAAATCAACTTCAAATAAGCGTAAAATCCATCAAAGGATGTTAAAATAGATGAAATCAAACTCTTTTTTGAGAAATATCTATTTTTTTAAATAATTTAAAAGTCACATAATTTTAAAATAAAACATTTACTTTGAAAATTTTCTTTTAAGCTTGTAATGGAAGCTTAGAAGATTTTATAATGGCAGAAAATAACCACACCCGCCGTATAAGTTAAAAAAAAATTCTTACCTGAATTCTACTGAAATGGTTAAAAAGCACCTTGTTTGAAAAACGAAGGAATGATTCCATTATAAACCTCTTATAAAAAGTAAAACAAGGGTATAAATTTCTTTAACCCATATTCTTGTAAGTATAGAAAATGTTTGAAATACATTCTTAAGAAACATGGATGTGGATGATAACGAAATCCCAGTAGATTATTACGTATAAACAACCTCGGATAATGAAGAGATTGTTAAATAAACCCTTAACATATAGTATTACTTGGTTGGGGTGGGTTAACCTCTTGTATAATGGTGAAATAATTGTTATTAAATTATACAAGAATCATATACATTAATATGATATCATATATGATCTTTCAACATTGATTTGTTAATAATATCTTAGTATTATCGTTCTTTCGGCTGTTAACTTACTCCTTTTCTTTTATATGATTTGTTACAAAAGATATATTTGTAAAGGATAGGTTGTATCTTAATCATATTGAGAATGATATCAAGTCCTTAGATACTATTATTAATCATCAAATGAGAATTATACTTGAATGGATATGATGGAGAATGAATCTCATCGCGTTCGTGGAGACGGTAGTCCGTACATACGCACGAGCGAAAATATCATTCTTTTGATATTAAAATAATATATAATTGGATGTTATATCATATATACAGAATCATTATCATTTTATATTTATTATTTACATGAGTTACACATCATTATTATACCCATCCAAATAATAATTTATTAAATAACAATTACACCACGACGTGGAGACGGTAAGCCGTACGTACGCACGTATGGTGACATGTTATTCAAAGGATGGATAGAATACTGAATATGGTTATACAATATTTATAATAACATAAAAGTATAAATAAGATACTATAGTTATTGTTTTATAAATTTAACAACAAAGAAGGAAGAAGTGGAAGAAGAAAGGAACTTGGAAAAGGGTGGTGAAATCATTACCTCTTTTTCGGGTTCTTCCTTTTGATTTGATCAAAAGGGCTATTAGATTGGGTTTATGACTAAAGTAAGGCCTCTATGATGAAGTGAGGGATGTTGAGAGAGTATTTTGGAAGAGTTTATCCGAACCAAAAGGCTTTGTAGGTGTTAAATAATTAGAAGGAGGAGTTCCCTTTTATAAGAGGGGTGAGGGGTACCTTTGGAAAAGCTAGAAATATTATTTTATAATAAATTCATATTCGGTTTCTAATGGCTCCAAAGTGAATTATTTAAAGTTTATGGTAGGTATGGGTCTAAAACCACTCAACCAATATAATTTAGACTGGTTTGGATTACTATATTAACCTTATAATTAAGTATTAACTCTTAGTTAATTAGTTTCACTTTTACAATGTCTCTTTGTATTTTTATATTATATGGTTAATAAACATACTATATACATACAAGAGACCCCCAAGTTGTCCATTAATGATAAAAATATCATTAAATAAGTCTCTTGGCCGAACCCTATATTTTTTGGAATTTAATATCATTTAATAATATAATATTTGTTTTAAAAACTCTTTTTTGTCAATTCTGACACTATTCAATAATTGATTTTTTTGAAAATCATAACAGAATTATTACTTAGAAAAATGTTACTTACGTCAATACTAACATGTCATATTAACCAATAAAATTATTGTAATTCATAAAAAGCCTCAAATTATATATATTTGGGTATTTATAACATCAATTATTTTAATTTTTCACTAATATAGTAATTACTACATCATCATTGTGTCATAAATAAATTAAATTAATTAATGTAGAAAAATTATAAATAAATTATCATTATGTAGGAAATAGTTTTACCTTTCAAATGAAAACTTATAATCTAATTTATCTTATGTGTAACCCCATATTAAAAATGTTTTATTAAATAAACTCTGATTTTAGCTCTTTTAACTCTTATTTGAATTAAATAATAATAAATGTTATATCTAATCTAAGTGGACCTAAATGATAATATTTTATTCCTATGTTTTATTTTGGTCGAATTAAGGTTATACAATAGAATTAGAATATGTGTTTGGGTAATATTAATATCATTTTTACCCTTAATTACCCTATTTTCTTTTAACCATGGTTAATAAAAGTAAAATGTTACTATCCAAAAAATGTTATTTTCATCTCATTGAACCACATTTTACTCCTTGATATTAACCATGTCTCTCGGATTTTTGAAATTCCACTCACAGAAGCGGTAAAATTATGTTTTATGAAAAATTCAGTTTTTTTAACTACCACTTAGCAGTTTCACTATTCATCAAAAAATGAAGTTTTTCTGAAAAATACCAAAAATTCACCCTAGGATAATTTCGATATTCCGAATCAAAAAATGAATTCTATTTTGAAAAATAAAATTTATAAATTTTAAAAAGTTGGTATTACTATTCATAATGGCTAGTTTGATTGGTTGTGGTGTGTTAGAACTCAATGTGGCGTACAACACACGCTATTGCATTATTCAAAGAGAAGCGTACTGTAGAAGCTTGGGGTGTAACATTCTCCCCTACTTCAAATAATTTTGTCCTCGAAATTTCTAGAATACTACCACATGAAATGACTCGGGTGGTTCTTCATCATAAGTTCCTCGGGTTCCCACGTTGCCTCTTCCATCTTATGGTTTCTCCACAAGACTTTTACCAGACGAGTCATCCGGTTTCTCAGTACTTGTTCTCTCGTATCAGGAATCTTGACCGGCTCTTCACATTAAGACATATCAGGTTCCAGTTCTAATTCCTCATAGTTGAGTACATGCGTTGGGTCAGGCATGTATTTCCTCAACAGAGATACGTAGAACACATCGTGAACTTTGGAGAGACTTGGCGGCATTGCCAATCGGTAAGCTATAGCCCCAATTCATTCTAGAATTTCGAAAGGTCCGTTGTACCTAGGACTCAATTTAGCTTTCATACCAAAACTTATGACTCCCTTCCCTGGAGATACCTTCATGAAAACAAGATCACCGACTTGAAATTCCAAATCCTTCCTTCGATTATCGATATAGCTCTTCTGCCCACTTTGGGATGCTTTGATATGGTTTTGGATTACCTACTCCTTTTCCATCATTACCTCCACCAGTTCTAGGCCTACAAGTTTTATTTCACCAAAGTCATCCCAACAGGTTGGTGTGCGAAATCTCTTTCCGTATAACGCTTCATGTGGTGCCATCTGAATACTTGAATGGAAGATATTGTTATAGGAAAATTCTACCAGAGGTAAATCTTGATCCCACATACCCTGAAAGTCAAGTGAGTAGAATCTCAACATGTCTTCTAAGTTTTGATAGTTCGTTCTGATTGTCCATTAGTTTGGGGGTGGTAGGTAGTGCTCAAATGAAGTTCAGTATCCAAGGATTTCTGAAGACCTTTTTAGAATCTTGATGTTAAATGGGGATCACGATTAGAAACAATCGATAGCAGTACTCCATGAAGTCTCACAACTTCATTAATATACAGTCTTGCTAGTCATTCAAGTGGTAAATCTTTCCTTATAGCAAGAAAATGTGCTGACTTGGTAAGATGATCAGAAATGACCCATATTTCATCATTCCTTCTAGGAGTCTTTGGTATCCCCATGACAAAGTCCATCGTAATATTATCCCATTTCCACTCCGGTATGGGAAGAGGTAGCAATACTCCACCAGGATGTTGCCTTCCATCTTTCACTTGTTGACAAACCATACATCTTAACACAAAATCTGCAATCTCCCTCTTCATGTTGCCCCACCAAAAACTTTCCTTCAAATCTCTATACATTTTGGTCCTCCCATGGTGTGTTTAGAAATTGAAACTATGAGCATCATCCAGTAATTCTCTTTTTAGATCAGGTATTTGGGGAACACAAAGTCTCTTCCCGAATATCAAAATTCCATCTTCATACACAAAGTCTATCAATCTCCCATCATTCACAGCTTTAATCTTCTTTTGAAATTCTTTATCATCGGTCTGAGAACTCTTAATCCTTTCTAGTAAAGATGGTTTGGCAACCATTTGAAAAAGTATTGATGTTTCACCTTCCCTGGTTATTCCCATGTCAATCTTCACTAGATCCATGAAAAATTGGATCCCTTTCAATTCTCATATTGTTCAAAACTCCACGGTCTTTTCTGCTCAAAGCATCTGACACCTTGTTTGCTATCCCCAGGTGGTATTGTATCGTGCAATCATAATCCTTGAGTAATTCAAGCCATATCCTTTGCCTCATGTTGAGTTCTTTTTGTGAGAAAATATACTTCAAACTCTTGTGATAAGTATAAATCTCACATTTTTCACCACCGAGGTAGTGCCTACATATCTTCAAAGCAATGATCACAGCTGCTAACTCGAGATCATGAGTAGGATAGTTTTGCTCATTAATTTTCAACTGTCGTGATGGATATGCAATTACCCTATTATTCTGCATAAGGACATAACCAAGTCATTTCTTTGATTCATCACTATAAATAACGAACCCATCATTCCCCGATGTTAGAGTCAGTATAAAATCATTGACTAATCTTCTCTTCAGTTCTTGGAAACATTCTGCACACTCTTTTTTCCAAATAAATTTAACCCCATTACGTGTGAGGTTCGTTAATGGGTTAACCAGTCGGGAAAAATTCTGGACGAAATGTTGATAATAACCTGCAAACCAAATAAAACTGCGTATGTCAGTTATACTCATAGGTTCTGGCAATTCATAGATTTCCTTGGTCTTAGAAGGATCAACAGAGATTCAATATTTAGAGATAGTATGGCCAAGAAAAGAAATCTCATGAAACCAGAATTCACACTTGCTAAACTTTCCATATAATTCATGTCTTCTCAGAGTCATCAGGATAATGCTCAAGTGACTTTCATGATCCTCCTAGATTTTAGAGTATAACAAGATATCGTCAATAAATACCACTAAAAATTCATTGAGATATTCCTTGAAAAATCTATTAATCAGATCCATGAATACAGAGGGTGCATTAGTCAATCAAAAAGTCATTACAGTAAACTCATAATGCCCGTACCTGGTTCAAAATGCTGTCTTCAGAATGTCTTCCTTCTTTACACACAACTGATGGTATCTAGATCAAAGGTCAATCATTGAAAATTATTGAGCTCCATGCAGTTGGTCAAATAAATCATCAATGCGAGGTAGGGGATAATTGTTCTTTATTGTTATAGCATTGATGTCCCAATAGTCGATACATAACCTCATTGATCCATATTTCTTTTTAACAAAAAGAACAGGGGCCCCCCATGGAGAAACACTAGGGAAAATAAATCCCTTTTTACTCAATTCCTATAGTTGTTTCTTTAGTTCAACTAATTCTATAGTGGACATTCTATAAGGGGTCTTCGATATAGGCCTTGATCCCGGAATTAAATCAATGGAAAACTCAAATTCTCATTCTGGAGGATGTCTAGGTAAATCTTCCAGAAATACATATACATATTCTTTCACAACAGGTACATCCTCAATTTGAACATTCCTTTCCTCACCCACAGTCATTTCATTCTCTTCCTCCCCAATAATTGAATTTAGTTGAGCTACTGGGGGTGGATCTAGATAAGAATTAGGTGGTGATGATTCTTCTCTAAAGATAAGGTGTTACTTATCATTATAATCAAGAATCGTAACCTTTTTCTTCTTACAATAAATCATCGCATCATAGTCCGAAATCCAGTCCATATCGAGGATTTTATCAAACTCAATCATAGGTATGACGATGAGATCCGCATATAAAGAACATTTATGTGTTCTAATGGGGAATGATTCACAAAACTTTATTGCAATGATACTTCCCTTATGAGTTTTAACTGAAAACTCCCTTGTTAAATCAAATTGGAAATATCTAATTTTCTTAGCAAACTGGGAAGATATGAAACAATGCGATGATCCAGAATCAAATAATGCATTTTCTAAACTTGAGGAAACCATTAAATTACCTGCCACCACATCCTTTGGAGCTTCTACCTCAGTAGTAGTGATAGAATAAACTTATCCTTGATCCCTTGGCCTTTTCTATGGTAAGTTCCACTGGTGCTTAGGACATTCATTTGCATAATTTCCCATCTCCATGTAATTGTAGCATTGGAAATCGTTAGCTTCCTTCTTCCCCTTTCAATCATGAGCTTGGTGGCCTTTTCACCACACTTGTAACAGACTCTAGTTCCTTTTAATCAAGTACCGGGATGTTTATTCCCACATTTACTACAGGATGGATATTCAACTTTTCCCTTCTTCCCTTTATTTCCATTCCCAGATTGATCAACAGATCTCTTCTTCTCTTGCTTTTCTTTAAAGTCATATGACTTAGAGAATTCTTTCTCTATCTTGATATCACATGAGACAATGTCTTCGTATGACGAGAAGGATTGTGAGACTAATGCTCGATGGATAAATGGTTTTAACCCATCAACGAAATGATCAATCATATTTATTGGGTTACGTATATAATCTCTAGAATACCTTACTAACCTTGTAAAGTTTGCCTCATACTTTGCGACATTATCATCCTCCTTTTATCTTAGACTCAGAAATTACATTTCCATATCTTCTCGATGGTCATGAGGAAAGTATTTTTCTAAAAATAGTTCTTTGAACTCCCTCCATTACATATTTGATACTTCATAATCTTCATTCGTTTTTTGAATCAATGACCCCCATTGATCAGCATCTCCAGTGAGGCGGTAAACTACCATGATATCTTTTTCCCTTTCACTACTTTCCAAAGCCTGAAATATTTTCTCTACGAAATTTATCCATTGCTCATCTACTATGGGATTTGTACTCCCATTGAACATTGGTGGTTGTTTCCTCATGAAGCGATCTAACATTGATCCTCCACGCCGCGGATCAGGGTGCTCCATATGGGTAATGTTATTATTCATAACCTGAGTGAGTTTTCCCAATATGGTGATTAGTTGATCGGCACCAGTTGCATCACCAGCTCCACTATAATTATCTTGAGCAGGAGGGAAATCCCTAAATGGAGTGCGTTCATTGATACGGTTTCCATTTCGTCCACTAGGCACCATTTCTAAACAATGGCATAAACTAGACCAGTTAATGAATCAAAATACATAATTCCATTCTTATAGAACCCTTAACAAAAATTGAACTATTTATGGATATAATCCATAATCATAAAAATGTTTTCTTTGAGGAATTATATACTCATAAACCCTTCATAATGATTTTTAATGAAAATGAGAGTTATCTTAAGAATATCCCCCGGGAGTGTCATAACCAAGAGTGCAGCAAGGCCCGTTGTCGTGCACCAGTTCACGTTCGAGTCTAGCTCAAAGTTGTGTTTTTGGGTTTTACCCTTAGGTACATCTGTGCCAGAGCCGCCTCTACCTGCTCATATCCAGACATGGATGTATTTCTTGGAAAACACACAAAATCTCTACAATACCAAAATTCTAGGAAGTTCTTCAATAATAATCCTCAAAGTTCATCTTAGGTCTACGTGCTCTAATCTGAGTTTATCTAAATCTAGCTTCCATGTTTTGTACTAAACTTCCTATAATAACAACTGTAATGCCCCGACCCCAGTTACCCAGAGTAGGTTCATTATTACATAACACTGGCATGATCAAAAGAAAGATCAAATCTCAAAAGACCGATTAGTTTAGTAGCCTTGGAAACACTAGATATATTCATAATGTTTTACATTACATTATAGAAATGAAAACTACAACAACATAGTCTCCATAGTCTATAGTCTTATCCCCTCATAATATCCCTACAGGTCATTCATAATTTACTTCTTCACATCCTGGGAAAAATAAAACATAGAAAAGGGGTGAGCACAAATTCCCAGTAAGGATAAAAATATAGCGGAAACTTTCATAAATAATAATAAACATCTAAAGAAATGTATAACTAAAACAAAAGCCTTTTAAACTTGAACTTCAACATAGTATGGAAAAAAGAAAATGAAATAATGCCATTTACTTATTCACATGGATATTCTAATAATCGAATAATCACATGAAATATCAGTAACCACTTTCATAATGATGGAATGCATAATGCCAGACTATCATAACCACATAGCCACGGCCTCGTGCCAAGAATACAAATAAGATTTTTTCAAAGCCTTGTTACAAGACACTAGTTTGTCTCATGATACCTACCAATGCATCGAAGAGCTATAGTGGGCTCCACCCGTCACATATTAAGTCCAATGAATTCCCATATGAAAAGGATTAAACATAACATAAACATTCGTATTAAAACTAGCATATGAAACGTAAATACATCATCCATAACCCATGAATGGTATAAAAATAACACATCCACCATCAAAAATATCACAAAACATTCAATAAAATATAGAAGTTTTGTATCATAGTAAATCAACATCAAATAAGCGTAAAATCCATCAAAGGATGTTGACATAGATGAAATCAAACTCTTTTTAGAGAAATATCTCTTTTTTTAAATCATTTAAAAGTCACATAATTATAAAATAAAACATTTAGTTTGAAAATTTTCTTATTATATTGTAAGGTAAGCTTCAAAGATTTTATAATGGTGGAAAAAAACCACACCCACCGTATAATTTAAAAAAAAACATTCTTACCTTAATTCTGCAGAAAAGGTTAAAAAGCACATTGTTTGAAAACGACGGAAAGATTCCTTCATAAACCTCTTATAAAAAGTGAAACAAGGGTGTAAATGTCTTTTACCCATATTCTTGTAAATAGTAAAAATGTTTTAAATACATTCTTAAGAAACATGGATGTGGATGATAAAGAAATTTCAATAGATTATTACGTATAAACAATCTCAGATAATGAAGAGATTGTGAAGTAAACCCTTACCATGTACTTTTCCTTGGTTGGGTTAGGTTAACCTCCTGTATAATGGTGAAATAATTGTTATTAAATTATACAATAATCATATACATTAATATGATATCATATATGATCTTTTAACATTGATTTGTTAATAATATCTTAGTATTATTGTTGTTTCGGGTGTTAACTTACTCCTTTTCTTTTATATGTTTTGTTACATAAGATGTGTTTTTCATGGATAGTTTGTATCTTAATCATATCCAGAATGATATAAAGTCCTTAGATACTATTATTAATCATCATATGATAATTATACATGAATGGATACGATGGAGAATGAATCTCATCACGTTCGTGGAGATGGTAGTTCGTACGTACACACAAGCGACAATATCATTATTTTGATATTAAAATAATATATAATTGGATGGTATATCATATATACAGAATCATTATAATGTTATATTTATTATTTACATGAGTTACACTTCATTATTATACCCATCCAAATAATAATTTATTGAAAAACAATTACACCACGACATGGAGACGGTAAGCCGTACGTACGCACGTATGGTGACTTGTTATTCAAAGGATGGATAGAATAATGAATATAGTTGTAACATATTTCTAATAACATCACATTATATATATGATACTGTAGTTATTATTTTATAATGTTAATAACAAATAATGAAGAAGTGTAAGAAGAAAGGAACTCGGAAAAGGGTGGTGAAATCATTACCTCTTCTTCGGGTTCTTCCTTTTGATTTGCTCAAAAGGGCTCTTAGGTTGGCTTTCTGACTAAAGTAAGGCCTCTATGATTAAGTTAGGGATGTTTATAGAGTATTTGGGTAGAGTTTGGCCGAACCAAATGGCTTTGATGGTTTGAATTAAAGAGAAGGAGGAGTTCCCTTTTATAAGAGGGGTGAGGGGCACCTTTGGAAAAGCAAGAAATTTTTATAATAAATTCATATTCGGTTTTGAATGGCTCCAATGTAGATTATTTATAGGTTAAGGTTGGGATGGGTCGAAAACCACTCAACCAATAGAATTTATACAGGTTTGGATTACTATATTAAACTTATCATTAAGTATTAACTCTTAGTTAATTAGTTTCACTTTTACAATGTCTCTTTGTATTTTTATATTATATGGTTAATAAACTTACTATATACATCCAAACGACCCCCAAGTGGTCCATTAATGATACACCTGTCATTATATAAGTCTCTTAACCGATCCACAGATTTTTTGGAATTTATTATTAATTAAAAATAAATATTTCTTTTAAAAACACTTTTATGTCAATTTTGACACTATTCAATAAATGATTTTTGTGAAAATAATGAAAGAATGATTACTTCGAAAATAGTTACTTAAGTCAATACTAACATGTCATATTAACCTATAAAATTATTTTAAATCATAACAAGTCTCAAATTATATTTATTTGGGTATTTATAACATCAATTATTTTAATTTTTCACTATTATGGTAATTACTGCATCATTATTGTGTCATAAATAAATTAAATTATTTAAAGTGTAAAAATTATGAATAAAATATAATTATGTAGGAAATATATTTATATTTATAATGAATATTTATAATCGAATTTATCTTATGTGTAACCCTATATTAAAAATGATTTAGTAAATAAACTTGGATTTTAACTCTTTTAACTCTTTTTTGAATTAAACAATAATAAATGTTAAATCTAATCCATGTGGACCTATATGATAATATTTTATTCCTAAGGTTGTTTTTGGTCGAATTAAGCTTATCCAAAAGAATTAGGACACGTGTTAGGGTAATATTAATATCATTTTTACCCTTAATTACCCTATTTACTTCTAAACATGGTAAATAAAAGTAAAAAGTTACTATCCACCAAAAATTATTTTCATCTCTTTTAACCACATTTTACTCCTTGATATTAACCGTGTCTCTCATATTTTTGAAATTCCACTCACAGAAGCGGTTAAATTAAGTTTTATGAAAAATTTAGTTTTTTTAACTACCACTTAGTGGTTTCACTATTCATCAAAAAATGATGTTTTTCAGAAAAATACCAATAATTCCCCAGTAGGATAATTTCGATATTCAGAATCAAAAAATGAAGTCCATTTTGAAAAATAAAATTTATAAATTTCAAAAAGTGGGTATTACTATTCATAACAGCTAGTTTGATTTGTTGTGGTGTGTTAGAACTCGATGTTGCGTATAACACAAACTATTGCATTTTTTCAAAAAGAAGCGTACTGTAAAAGCCTGGGTTGTTACAATATTGGTCCATATAATAACACAATATGAAATCCAAAGTGTTTAGAAACATCAAAGATAAGATCAAGTATGTATAGTAATTATTGTAAATAAAACCATCAAACATTATTGTGATCTCAAAAAACATCACCGTCAAAAGTTATCGAAATCTGTAAGTAATCTAAAATTTAATAAGAAATATCCATATAAAACTGAATATAAAAATAAATCCCCAAAAAGAGGAATATGTAAATACTTATATTAAAATAGGTTTCTAAGGGACACACTCTCACTTATATGGTAAATGTTTTTGAAAATATGAGTGATCACAAACAACTAAGAAAAGTATCAATTGGAGGAACGTCACTAACCTCATCATAGTAAATATCAATTCCTTTATTTTTTTAACATACCCTTAATGTTTGGTCTCATATAGTGGATTTATTGTCTTGGGTTATGGATATTAAGGGTTAATTCATAATCATTATGAAATGAAAAGATTAAAGTATTACATAAAAAAATTCATACCCTTGGTTCTAATCACCACCTCATGACCTATTAGAGTTATGTTTTAGGGTTTATCCTTTACCTTATCACTATCATGGTAGGATTCCTTGTGGGGATAGTTCAGGAAACTTTAATTTTAGTTTGTTGTTTTTTGATGGAGTTTATATATGGAAATCATAATTATTTCATTAAATCTTTAAGAAAATAGTATATCTGATCTTGGGAAGGGATGTAGGCTTGAAAAAATATAAAATGGTTTTGTGAAAAATTCATTCCATTTCCATGAAATTTATTTTATATTGACTATAAATGGTAGACATTTTACTATTTTTATGGAATTATGTTTTGTGCATATACATTATATAGTTCAAATTCATGGTTATTTCGTTTATTTAATGTATTTATTTGTTGAAAAGTAGTGATTAAAAGTGGTTTTATTTCATTTTATATCCCAAGGATTAGGAATTATTCTTATTGATTATAATATTTCATTTATATAATTTTTTCAAAAGTTCCACATTTGAATGGGTAGAGGCCTACTAAGATATTTCACTGAATGACTGGTCTGGGAGAAGGTAATACTTATACATATTCCTTTTCACTGTTTAAATGGAAAAAAATACTAATATATTAGAGTTTTATTATTAATATGGATACTTATCAATAGATGGAATAAAGATGGATTGATTTTATGTTGATATGAGTGTTGGACGAGTATAGATGTGACTAGAGTTTATTCTATTTCGATGAGCATTGTAAAATGTTTGATTACTTATCAAAATGATCTATATGTTTTTGAGGGAATCAAGGGTATAATTTGGAGGGAAAATCATAAAAGATATTCCATACTTCACTCTTGTGGTATAAAAAGTGTAATATTTTAGGCCTATTATTCTAGGAAGATCTAGCACGTATGAAGTTAAATATTATTTTATTAACCTATCTACCTAATCATTTTATTTCGTGTTTAATGAAGAGGATTGGGAATAAAATTACAAGATTTATTTTCACCTAGTGAATCATTACCATGTTTCCGCATTCCCCTTGAATAATTTTATGAACATGATGATAAATTTTGAGGTGATTGAGAATAACTTATATTAGATAAATATAGTTATGAAAGAGACCCATCGAAGTACTCTAGAAAGTGAAACCATAAAAAATAGTTCTCAATCTTCTGGATTTTGATCCTAATAACTTGTAGATAGTTGTTAACAATCATTTATATATAATTTTATATGTTTGAATGTTTTTGACCATCAATTATGAGTTTATATGTGATATTTTATATTTATGGGGTTATGAATGTCATTAGTTCAACATCCAATTGTATCATTGTGAAATGTGTGTTTCATGGGTATAATAGTTAAGATGCCCATCATTTTTAGGATACACAATAGTAGATGGATGCTCCTCAGACACATATGAAAAATTCAAGAAGATGAATGGAAAAATAACTTAAATCAGCTAGTGTAGAAGAAGTATAAGAGATAGATATTAATTTTCCAATTGGACCCTAAATATAAAATGGATATGGTAGCGGTCTACATCATAAGAAATAATTCCTATAAGTTAGATTTGCACAGATTCATAAGATGGACACACCTACCATAGAGAGACCATTGTTCATCCATGTTACTATATGTAATTATTATACACTAGGTTTTGTATTGATATTTATTTCTATTTTTCATCATTTATCTCTCCTTAGTTAGTTTACGAATTTAGGAAAATGTAATTGAAAAATCATAGACCCTTACTTTTGTCTACAACTTATGGAATATATTCTTTGTTATTAGAGATTTATCCAAGGTTTGAGTTGGGGATGTGGTGACATCAGTTTACTTAGGACTCAATTTTTCTATAAATATTCCCAATGATAATCGGTGTGTTGAGCCTATCATGTCAAATTCATATTACAAAATGTTTTTATAGTAGAGGCATGGAATGAGGAGTCTTTATGGGTTGTTGAAGGATTTGATAGTGTATTTAGAAAGCGATTTATTTTATTACCTCCTCAAAAAGATATTCAAATTGCAAAAATAAATAATTATACATATATCATAATTCTATGTCACCATATTAAAAGGAACTTCTCGATATTTATGTGTAATATCATGGGTTTTCAAAGTAATATAGTTTATCTTAATTTCATTCTAAACCATTCTTATTTTAACCAAAATAGAATATCCTTAAGAGGTTATAGTGTTTTTAAAATAGTTTGGGCTTAGTTCATAGCTCAGTTATCTTGTTGTTGAAAGAATGGTGGAGGCACACTATTATAACATAGTTAACAAAAAAAGTTCCCCACAACCATTCAGCCAATAAAGGGTGTCCAAGGATTTTTCTAACCATTCCCCAGAGGTTGTAGGCATGAAAAAAACCAATAATAAATTTTGGAGGAACTATGAACAAGTTTTTTGACTATTCACCAATATCATTCAGGGTGTGTGGATTGCGAAATGAAAAATTCATGGTTTTCACTTGGTTTTTCAAAATATGTCCATGAACCATCGGAGTGGTGTGAACATAGAAAATGACAATCATGTGGTTGGAGCATGGTTTAAAAAATAATTTGACAAACCATGCACCCCTTTAAATGTTTGGAAATAAATATTTTTACCTTATAGCCAATATAATTATTTCACCTTCTTCTCACCACTAATTTTCAGAAGTGCCCATGGGAGCTCTATTTTCTACCCTATTCACGATTTTGAGATATCTTTTAAATACTCCCCCCACATCGAGTGTTTTTATTGTATTTTTAGCCTCTAGGAATGTCTGTCACTATGTTACCTTTATTTCTCTATTTCATTTACCATCATGGATGCTATTTTCATGAAAGCCTATATACCATATTTTCCAGGTTCTTGTCTAGTATCTCCATTTAATCTCATTCCATTGAAAATATTCATAAGATACTAGATGATGGGTCTAATAATAATCTAATGTAGGTGGTATAATAATTTTATTTAAATTTTTTGGTGTTTATGAATTTAATTCTTTTTCCATAATCTAGAAATTAACTGAATTCCCCTAAAATGTGAACCCACTTAATTTAATTTTCTATACCATGAACTAGACATTTCCTTTGATTTATTGATAGTTTCATTGGCTAGTGACCTCAACATGATCCACCCCTATGGGTGATCCCTATTATATAACTATTTTGGTCATTACATGGAATTTAACCAGTACACTATATTTATGTGTTTAACTTATCATTTATAGGTTAAATGGTTAAATGTGACAAGTGAAATGTGATATGAAATGTGTACATTAGGTTGACCTTTTATGACTTGTATGTTAGATGAATACAATAGTAAATCAAATTGGGAAGTATAATGGATACATCACATTTCATTCTTGATTACTTGTATATTGAATGATCAATTTGAAATAATTGAATTGATTAAAGGAAAGGACATTAGAATATCCCTAGATTTCTATTTTATTTTTCTTCATTGAGGTCTTGGACCTAGATCACTATTAAGGAATCTCCTTCCTTTTGTGATACATGGATTACTTGGAATTATTTTAGTGGGATCATAGGATGTATGATGATTCGTAGATATGACTACTAAGTGATATAACCCACCCGGGATTGATCAATGTCATAGATTATGAATTCCTCTTCTTGATACCATCTATTCACATATAATTTAAAGAAATTATATTATATTGGATTATCTCCATATATTCCACATGATAATAAATGCTCTCTAATTTTTTATATTGGGTTCCAATCAATTTTACCATTAAGGATACCTATTATTTGATCCTAAGGATTTGGGAAATCCTTTTGAAAAAAATGATATGGGTAGAGCCTTTGATTACACTTATTATTTAGGCTTAAAGTTTATTTTATTTTTCAATCCCTCATTTCACTATTATTATAATACATGGATTTTTTGGTCAGGTTCATTGTGTCCCAAAAAAATCTATAAAATGACAAATGTTAAGAGATATTATGGCTTAGTACAAAGTAGGTAGGATCGAAGACTTATCCCATGAGGAACCCTAAATGTTATAATTTATTTTTTTTCTTCCATTTTTAATTGTTATTATATTAATACATATTCATTTAATATACATTATCTTGATAGTTTATACATCTTTCGATGTGGCCTACTGAGTTTTAGTCGCATCCTATTCAGGAGGATGTTTTCTTCAAAAATAGAACTTATGATGTAGATTGGGTTAAATGGAATCACCTAGTTATGGATATTTGACCACTTTGGGGATGGTAGTAAATGACCGAGATTGTTCTCATGATACGTTGGAGATATATTTTTATTCATTCTGTTTCATTGTTATATGGGTTATTGTTGTAGGCCTACTTTCATGTAGACCTATTATATTATTTATAGACATGATAAAAATATAAGATACAATTTACCACATTTTATTATTTATTGTTACATGTATAATTATTTATTTTTTGCCTTACCTCTATTTAATTGATTTATTATTATTTTCCACTATAGTTTAGCCTCTAATCAATAGGGTATAGTCTCCCCATAGTGCCATTAAATTCCCTCATTGCTACTTATAATCCTTAGTCATATTTGGATGCACGCTCGAGTCCATGAAGTTAGTAATGTTCAATTACTTGTGATTGAGATAGGCCTAAGATCCAAAAAAGTAGTAAAAAAACCTATTTCTTACTTTTTTTCTTAATATTGTGTTTTTAGATAAGATAAAATGAAGTCTCATAACTTGGTAAAAATTAATGTATGGGAGTTTCTAACCCATTTTCGGGGGGAAATCCATGTTTTTATGGAGGTGACTTATTGTTATATATTTCTTATCTTACAGTTGTGTTTGTATTCATCAATGGTATAGAGGAATTTTTTATGAAATTCGATAGGATTATAGATTGTTACCCTTTCCTGGTATAGTAAGTAATCACTTCTCAAGCGTCATTATAAGTACTCAAGGATTTATATGTCATGCATATTTTGTGCCATGTTTAATTTATTCTGTGCATTTCATATTGTTTGATGAGTGTTCACTGGTTTCTATATGTGAAATTAAAATGATGATTCTTACAGGGATAAATATAATTTCTTAATTAATGTGGATTTATTAACCAAACTGGTTTTTTCCAATATAGATTTATAGTGGCACCGTAACGAACCAATTATGACATGTTTAAGAAGTGTAAGTTCTGTTATGGGGGATAAATGTTATTTGGTTGTGATTAAACAGTTTAGAATTATAATTTATAAATTATTATAATCTATAAATAGGTAATGGTTTTACACTATATCAAACCATAATATATTGTACTTTTTTATTCTGATATAGAATGTAAATGTCATGTCATAATAACATGGAATTTCAATTGTCACATTTTTTTTGAACTTATAATTATGGAATGGTAATTCATCGAACTATACTATAATGTATATATATATATATATGAATCTAATAAATTCATTAATGAAATTAAATGGTTTCCATTAAATGGGGATTCATATTACAACATGAATGGTGTTTTCCCCTATAACTTGTAATTGAAAGTCTATTTAATTAAACCACTCGTGTAAAACATGAACTCGAACTTAGACCTGAATCATGTAGTGGATTTTGTGGTAGTAACTCCTATATAGATATTCCTTGTACAACCTTGTTTACTATTTGATATCCTTACAGTTGTAAAATCATGTTTTCATGCATGTTATTGGAATTGTAGATATGTGGCTCTATGATAGACTAAAATTGAATGCAAGTAATGTATCGATGAACATGATACCAATTTGGTGGGGCCTAAACCACGTATAGTTACACCTGCATAACTTCCTATAAAACCACATGTTATACCTAGACATGGAATTTATGCTAATTTTTTATAGAGTTTCTTGTGGTCAGTGTAGTATATGGATGAAGCTCGATGCACTGAATCGAAAGTGTTAGAGTTGACTAGAGAGTTTCAGAATTAGCATCCACCTACATTCTTTCGGGGATGGGGGCCCCTATTCTATAGAGACATGGATAGATAAAATTTTATCTGTCTTTGATAATGTATATATTCCTACGAAGAATAGGGTTGGGCTCATAGCTAACATGGTTTGTGGAACCCCTGTGAAATGGTGGGATGTCCTAAACTCGGATGCTCAATTTTGGGTACAATCTTGAGGGACTTCCAGAATGACTTCTACAATTAATTCTACCCTAAAATATTGAGAGATGATTGATATTGGGAGTTTATAAACCTATAGTATGGGCTATGAAAAATATGGCGTATTTAAGTCACTTCAATGAGAATCATGATTTTGTACCTACTCTTGCTAGTGTTGAGCTATACAAGTGATTAATTTTAATGGATGATCTTATATATAGAATCTGATCTCAAGTGAATTTCTTATGATTGAATAACATGTATGAGATAGTGAACTAGACCCCTATATACAATAAAATTAAATTATAATATTAAGGTAATGGGAAGGGTGGTTCAATTTCTAGGATAGGTAGTGCATCATCCAATCGGAGGAAGCAAAAATTTTATGCTTCACTTGATGAGTATAGTAACCGAAATATCCTCTTGGGTAGTTATATCAAATTTGATCCATGTGGAAGGTAAGGAAGCATACATTACCAGTATAGCAGAGACTTAGAATTATGCTAAACTAGAGATGATATGGGTCCTATTTAGAATTTTTGTAGGAAATGTCCATCCATGCCCAGTGAGAGAGGTCTTTTCACCAATCCTAGGATTAGATCTTAGATCCAAAGATCCACACTAAAGAGGGAGCTAGAGTGGGATTGTTTATACTGGCTGACATGTTATATGAGGCAGAATGAGCCAGACTTATTGTGTTCGTACCATCAGAGAATACATTCTCACAGTGCATAGGTAATAGATCAGAGTCAAATATTGGGCCAATTTTATATAGTACATCCTGAACCTGAGGAGTAGAGTCCAAGACTATATTTTGTTTGAGGTATTCTTTCAACATCCAAAATTTTAATATCTTCAATATATTATACTAAATGAACCCACTATTTCATATTTTTTGCAATAGTGGAGAGTCTTGGTCTCAAAATAAAGTAATTTTGTGGTGAAAATTTACTTTATATTTCATTGGTATTTTTGTAAGAAATTTTATTCTAATGCAAGGAGTGTCCTATTAAGATTTTTTGTTACAATTTCTTATGAAACATTAACATTATTGAGATTTTTGGTGTCAATGTAATTTTTACAATGGATTTTTTAGTACCCTATTGATCCATTATTGATTTATACCATTGGTGGGTGTTTATTGTATTAATAAAGTGAAATAGATAAGATCATAAGGGAGATTGAGATGTCCATGAATCTTGAGATGGACTTGAGAATCGTGGGATGGGCAGAGTTTCATGTCCGATTACTTTCAATTTTATTAATTATTGTGGAATTTGAGAGTATTTGTTTGCTTAGGCGGTGGACTGATTCAAATGTCATTCCCATAGGAATTTTTTGGACTACCTTCTAAGAGAGAAGAGGAGTTCACCAATGAGTGTATTCAATGAGTATAGTCATTATCTATTTTTATATAGAGGATGGATCCCACTGATCTTCAAGAACCAATGAGACAGTTACATGACCATGATTCGAGAGGGTTTATATAACCCGATATTTATCCTCATGTTTCACAAATTATTTTATCCAATAAATCATATAGGGCCCTACTGATATATGCCGATTACTTATTAATGAATAAACTTATTGTTAAGATATTCTACAGAATTCCATGTATAGATGAATGATTTGATCATCTCTAAGGATCTAGAATTTTCTCAAATATTGATTTGAGTTAAGCATATCATATGGTAACGGTTATAACCATAGATATACTGCATATATATTTTTGGTGTAGATATGGAACTTATGAGTAATTTTTAATTTTGTTTTTCTATAAAATGCCCAAACGTTTTATGGACTTTATGAATCTTGTTTTCCTCCCAAACCTAGATTATTTTGGGGTCATTTTCAATAATAAAATCCTATTTTACTCTTAAAAACTACATAATCATTCCAAACTTATTTACATCACATTGAGTATACTAAGAGATATTAGGTTCTATTCCATGATCAGATAACTCCACTTATGGATTGATAAATATCACTTCTAGGGACACATTATATCAAAAGTAGTGGCATACATGGATATAGAGAAGGTGATAAACATTGGTTCATGGGAGTAACCCAATAATGTATTTTATATACAATTTTTTTGGAAAAACCGGGTTATATTAAAATTTTCTTAAAAGAATTTCAATTCATACATCAAATATTATAGGATTGACTTGGAAGGGAATTAAATAAACTTGTTTTAATGGTTCAGATAAATTCTTTAAAGTGTTTAATTGAAGGTTGACCTCAGTGTCGATCGTGATTGCACCAGTTCTAGGTAGAATATTTAAATTCTATTGTGATGCATTAGGAATAAATCTTGGTGAATGTTTCATGCAGTGGAAACAAGTCACGTCATACATGATTCATTAGTTGAGACCTCCTATGAGAAATTACAAATCAGAAGACCTCAGACCTATGTTTGGGGCATACACATTGGGATGATGGGTATATTTTTTGTTGGGGGAATTTTTCTATTTAAATGCACTATAAGTGTCTCAACTAATATTTAATCAATCATATTTGAACATTAAATATTAGATAATGGTTGAATTCCCCATCGCCACAGATTTTGATCATGGTTAAATTCCGAGTAGAGAAAATTTAGTTGATGATGCTCCAAGAAAAATTACTTGAAGATAAGTGGTTCATATAGCTAGTAATGAATGGATATAAATGGAACAATTTTCTAAATGGAATATAGAAATTTATTAATATAATGTGAATCCTTTTTTATTAGAATTTATAGTATCAAAATCACATCTAGATTGAGAAAAATGAGATAGATCTCTGATAGCGAAGGATTATTCTTGCGGGAAAGTGTTTTAGGAGAGTAACTACTAAAAGGTTTGATCATTAATGAGGATAATGTATTTCATATTCATGGATGAATTTGGGTAAAATCATACATGTGAGATAAATTAACATGATAATCTTATGATTCTAAATGAAGAGTATGTCCATAAACTACACAGATATATCCTAATATGTGTTGTTACAATTGGAGGTCGGGTATATAAAAGGAGGTTGTCAGATATGTTATTTAGATCTCCACATATTAGTATGAGAGGGAGAAATACCAGTGGCCTACTTCTCTATTATAGTTGACTGACATTCTAGATTAGTAATAAGATGATGTCATTATGGATTTCATGATAGGCCATCCAAAATCACCTCATGTAAATGATACTGAATGGGAATTTAAGCATAGTCTACTAAATATTTCCTACTTCTTTTTTAATAGGGAGTCATTCTCAATGGACCAACATACCATAAATTATGTTTTGAGATATTATATGCTTTCTAGGGTCTTCACGTATAATCATATTAGATAGGGATTATCATTTTACGGAATAGTTCTGTCAAGAGTTGGATAATATCAATGGATCAATCATACCTCTAATTACATCCTTTCACCCTCAAACTGACGGCTAGTACTAGAATGCTATATAAATTCTAGAGGACATGATCATAGTATGTATGTAACACCCCAATATTTCATAGTAAATTATCTCTTCAAATTAATTCAATAACTTGTGCAACATGCAACACCGAGTTTGAGCGCACTACAAATAACTAAACAAGACTTTCAAAAAGAAATTAAGAACAGTATTAACTAAATTTTGATTTTTATATTCGGCATATAATTTCTGAATCCATATTATGTCTTTATTAGAAATAATATAAGAACATATTCATTAAAATGATAAAGGAAATATTTTTCCAAAAAATAAAATTTTACAACCTTTTAATGGAAAAACCTTTTTAAATCCAATATTTGACACCTTTATATATTTAATTTGACAAAACAAACTATTTATTTAGAATCAGGATATAAAAAATTACTTTTGAAATTTTTTTGGTGTTTTTCTAATAACATTCATATTTTGGTGAATACTGAAAAATACTAAATTTTAACTGAAAACATCCTTTTTAATCAAAATAATTTATAGTTTTAAATTATATATTTTAATGTTTTGTAAGTATAATTAGATTATATTTTTATCATTTAATACAATATTGGTTATTATAAGTAATTTAACATTTTAATTTGACATAAACCCATGTCAATCTTTTGATAGTTTTTACTTTTTTAAAAAACCCTCTTTTTGGTTATGACAATAGTAATTAATATTAAATTAATAAACTAAACATATTTATTTTTAATGTGGTAAAATATAATTCCTTTGTGAATTCAGAATATCAAAATTAGCTTATGCTGAATATTTTGTATTTTTCTGAAGACTTTCTATTTTTGATTAGTTGTGAAAAATACAAAATTTTAATTAAAAACAACGTTTTTACTCAAAAAAAATTAATAGTGCTAAATTAAACTATTGAGTAGTTTAAAATTATAATTATATTATATTTTTACCATTTAATCCAATTTGGGAATTGGATATTATTTCAAATTTAAACTATACATAATCATACATCAATCTTTGGATAGTTATTATTTCTTAAAAACACAATTTTTGTTTTGACAATGGGAATTAATATTAGACAAATTTCTGCAAATTTTGTGTTTTGAATATGGAATTATAGATTCCATATTTATAATTAGGAGGTCCAAATTGTGTTAATATGTGACTTTTATATTTAGGCATTATGAATAATTATTACGGAAAATATTTTATTTACCATGGTTAAAAGGTAAATCTGGTAAATAAGGGTAAAAAAATAATATTATAATAATACTAAATTACCCTAACATGTGTACTATTCCTATTTTTTGATTAATTTCTTACTATGGGGATCGTTGGGTTGTATTTGGGACACCATGTAGCCACATGGGTTTGATAATGACATTTTATATTAAATAATCTAAAGTAAAGACAAAAATAAAAAAAGCAAATATCTTTTCGTAAACCAATTTTTATATGAGGATATATAATTGATATATTCAACTATAAATATTCATTTGTAATCTAAAACTATTTCCTATATCGTGATATTTTATTTATAATTTTTAGACATAAAATAAATATATTTATATATGACACAATAATGATGTAGTATTTTATTTATTAATGAAAGAATCAAATAAATGATATTATAAATATGAAAATAAATATAATTTGAATTATTTGATTCCATCAACGTATTTTATAGGTTAATATGACCTGTTAAGGTTGATTAAATTGTTTTTTTGAAGTAATAATTTTTTTAAGACTTTAACAAAAATAAATTAATAAATAATGTCAAAATTGACATAATTGAGTTTTTAAAACAAATACTATATTATTGGTTGATATAATATTCATAAAAATCTATGGTTCTGCCAAAGGGATTAAATAAAATTATATGTGTAATTAATGAACCTATTGGGGTTCTCTTGGTAGTTTATATTACGTTTATTAACCATGTAATATAAAAATAAAAAGGGACATGGTAAAAGTCAAACAATTAACTAAGAGTTTAATCTGAATGATAAAATTAATATAGTGACTTAAACCTATATAAAACCCACTTTTTAGAGGATTTATACCCATACCAACCTAATCCTAGAAAGAAATCATTTTGGTGCCATTAAAAACAGAAAATTACTTTATTATAAAATAATATTTCAAGCTTTTCCTAAAGTAACCTTCACCTCTCTTATAAAAGGGCACTCCCCATTTCTTAATATCACACCTCCAAATCCATTTGGATCGCCCAAACCCAGCCCAAGTGTACTCTCAACTATCCTACCTTCATCCTAGATGCCTTCCATTGGTCATAAATCCAAACTATGAAGCCCTTTTGATCAAATCAAATGGATGAACCCGAAGAAGAGGTAAATACTTTATCACATCTTTCAAATTCTTTTCTTCTTCAACTTCCTATTTCTTTGTTGTTTCCATTATAAAATAATAACTCTAGTATGTTATATATAATTTTATATCTTTATAAATAAGGTACAACCATATTTATTATTCAATCCATCCTATGAATAAATTGTCACCATACGTGCGTACGTATGGCTTACCGTCTCCACGTCGTGGTGTAGTTGTTATTCAAATAACATTATTATTTTTATGGGTATAATAAATAGTATAACTGATGTAAATAAAAAATATAACATGATAATTATTTTGTATATATGATATAATATCCAATTATATACTATTTTAATATCAAAAAAATGATATTGTCGCTCGTGCGTACGTATGGATTATTGTCCCCACGAACGCGCTAAGATTCATTCCCCATTGTAACCATTCAATAATAATTTTCATTTGGTTATTAAAAATAATGATTAAGAGTATAATATCATTCTGGATATGAATCAAATAGATCCTATCCATAACAAATACAGCTTATCTTTCAAAACATACAAAGTAAAATGAATCAATTAACACCCAAAACAATGATACTACTAAAATATCATTATCAAAGAAATATTAGAAGATCATATATGATATTATATTAATGTATATGATTATTGTATAGTTTAATAACAATTATTTCCACATTATAAAGGAGGATTACCTACCCTCTACCAAGGAAAATTACAAAGTAAGGTTTAATTTCAATATCTCTTTATTATCAGAGGTTGTTTTTACGTAAGTATCTACTGGGACCTCTTTATCATCCACATCGGTATTTCATAAAAAAAAATTCGAATTTTTTTATTAATTAATAGAAAATGTTTTAAATTCATTTATATCCTTATTTAACATTGTATGTTTATAAAGGAATCTTTTCGTCATTTTCCAAACATGGTTCCTTAGGACCCTTTCGACACAAATAATGTAAGAATGTTTTTTAACTTATACGGCAGGTGCGGTTATTCTCCTCCTTTATAACATCATCAAAGCTTCCCATACAAGCTTATAATAATATTTTCTAAATAAATGTTTTCTTTTATAATTATTTGACTTTATGTTATTTAAAAAAAGTGATATTTCACTCAAATAGTTTTGATTTCATCTATGTCAAAATCTATTGATGGATTTTATACTAGTTTGAAGTCGATTCATTATGAAATAAATATTCCATATTATATTGAATGTTTTGTGATATTTTTACTGTGGATGTGTTATTTTAATACCATTCATTGTTTATAGTTAATGTATTGATATTTTGTATAGTATTCTTAATACAGATGTTTATGTTATATTTCATCCTTTTCATATGAAGAATCTATTAGACTTAGTATGTGATGGGTGGAGCCCGCTATAGCTCCTTGATTCATCGGTAGATCCCATTAGACAAATAATTGTGGAATTGTCTCAGGATTTTCCTAATTTGATATATTGTTTTGGCCGAGGCCTTAATCATTTCCATACATCTTGGCTGGGGCCTTGACAAGATGTTTCAGAATGTCTGGCATTTTAAATTCCCTCATTATGAAAATAATATTAATAGATTATGTGGTTATTTGACTAGTAGAATACCCCTGACTATGTTTTATTATACAATTATTTACTCATCTCATATTCCTGCAATAAAAGTGTTCATGTTTATTATTTTTAAAGAATGTTTTTTCAATTATTCACCATGCCAAATATTTTTGTTATCTTCCACTGTATTGCTTACCCTTTTTAAGAATTTGATCTTACCCCTTTATTATGTTTATTTTTTCCTTGATATTAAGAAGTTAGTTATGAGTGAATTTCGGGAATAATATAGTAGGTTTGGATGTTTCCAATGGAATAAATTAGTGTTTATTTCTTTTCAAGTTGTAATGTTGAACTTATGTATGAATCTTGTTTCCAATAACACTAAATTGCTCAGCATTTTGGGACATGATTTCCTTGTGATCATGCCAATGTTATATAATAATGCACCGACTCTGGGTAATTGGGGTTAGGGCGTTATATTTGGTATCAGATGATTTTTATTACAAGCCTTGGAAACTAGATTTAGATAAACTCTTATTAGAGCACATTACCCTTAGATATACTTTGAGGATTAGTATAGAATAACGTCCTAGAGTTTTGGTAATGTGGAGATTTTGATAGTGTTTCAAGAAATAAATCCTTGTCTGGATAAGAGTAGGTAGAGGTGGCTCTGGAAAAGATGCACCTAGGGGTAAAAATCCAAAAACACCAATTTGATCTAGACTTGAATGAGAACTGGTGCACGACAATGGGCCTTTCTTTCCTCTTTGTTACGACACTCTCAGGGGATATGCTTGGAATAATTCTCATTTTATTTACAATTAATTATGAAGGGTTTATGAGTATATACATCCTCAAAGAAAACATTTTTTTATGATTTTGGATTATGTCCATAAATTGTTCAATTTAAGTGAAGTTTTTTACAAGTATAGAATTATGTATTTTCATTCATAAACTAATCTAGTTTATGAGATTTCTTAGAAATAGCTCCTAGTGGAAGGAATGGAAACTGTATCAATGCACGTAATCCATGTAAGGATTTAACTCCTACTCAAGATAATTATTGTAGAGCTGGTGATGAAACTGGTGTTGATCATCTTATCACCATATAGGGAAAAATCACTCAGGTTATGAATAATAACCTTACCCATATGCAGCACCCTGATCCACAACGCGGATGATAAATGTTAGATCTCTTCATGCGGAAACAACCACCAACATTCAATGGATGTTCAAAACCATTTTTAGATGAACAATGAATAAATTATTTTGAGAAAATATTTTATGCTTTGGGGAGCATCGAAATTGAAAAAGTTGTCATGGAAGTTTGTCGCCTCACAAGAGATACAGATCAATGATGGTCATTGATTCAAAACACAAAGGAGGATGAGGAAGTATCATTTATTGAATTTAGGGTGTTTTAATATCTTTTCTTAGAAAAATACTTTCCTCATAACCATCGATCGGATATGGAAAGGAAATTTCTGAGCCTGAGACAAAAGGGGGATGAAAATGTTGCAAAGTATGAAGTGAAAATTACAAGGATAGCCAGGCATGAAGCAGATTATATACATAACCGAAGGAGTAAGATTGATATATTATTTGATGTGTTAAAACCATTTCTCCATAAAGAATTAGTCTCACAATCCTTCTCTTCATATGAAGATATTGTCTCATGTGCTATCAATACAGAAAAGGAATTCTCTAAATCTTATGACAATAAAGTAAAGAAAGAGAAGAAAAGAACGGTGGAGAAAGGGATAGATAAAGGTAAAAAGGGAAAGAATGATTTTACATTATGTGATAATTATGGGAAGAAACACCCTGGTACTAGCCTAAAAGGGATGGAAGTCTGTTACAAGTGTGCTAAAAAAGGCAACCAAGCTCCTGATTGCAAGGGAAATAAAGTTTTTGTCAATGTTGTATGATAAAATTTTTAGAGAAATGGATCATTATGGAAATTAATGTCCTAATATCAAATGAAACATAACTCAGAAAAGGTCAAGGGAGCAAGTCCAATATTATTCTATTTTTACAGTTGAAGTGGAATTATTAATGTATTTGTGTTTTTTGACTAAAGAATTATATTCTTGTTATAGGAATAATGTGATATATATAAGGATTTTACTGCAGTATTTTTTGTTTTATTTATGGTTTTAATATGATGAAGGTAATCATATATTCAGTATGTTACAATAAGAAAAAATTTACATTGTTTTGGGAATCCGACTTAACCATTGAATTTGGAATTTAGAGACCTTTTAGAGAGAGTCGGGACAGAAATATTTTGGATAAGTATAAAGGGTGGAATGGATTAAATTTGAAATTGGATACTATTTTTAAGGATAAATAATTTTTTTTAAGATTATTTTTGGATTGTTATAAAAAAGGACAACTCGGAGGTCGGGCGACAACTCGTCGTGTCCGGCAAGGTCGTGAGACATGAACCCGCAACCGAAGGGCGATAAGGGACCATCACCTACCACTGGCCTACTTGATGTCCTAATTTTTATAATGTCATTTTTTTAAATAATCTCACAAATGAATTATAAATTCATATTTTTGGAACCCTATACGATTAGGATAAATAGAGTATTTTTATGTTCTATTATCTTTTAGAGTGAAAGATGAGTTTGTGGTAGAAATTAGTTAAAGGATAGAACTTTGCTGGTCAAATATATTTCTCTCTCTCTTATTCTATGAAGAAATTAATTCTTATAATTTAGTTAAGGGATCTTAAAACACAAAATGTATTATTTTAATACATTATGTTTTTTTTGAACTGATGATATTTTAAATCATCATAGATTGATGGCTTTGAGGCCATCAATTTTATAATTTTTTGGGATTGATGACCTCAATAACTCCCTATAAATATTTACATTTTCCCTCAAATTATGTGTCTAATTTTGACAAATTTTCTCCTAATAGAGATCATAATTTGGTGGTGAATTTTTATTTCCCTTTCCCTCTTATTAAAACTAAATTTTATTATCCCAATTTCCGATATGGGTTTTCCACAAAGGTATTTTCAATTTAAAACGTTTTATTTTTGAAGAAAAATTTCAAATATCGAGGACCCAATTTATTGAAGATGAGAAGAATTTAACACCCCATGATTTGATAGTACAATATCTTTTCAAAGTAATTAAATAACTTGTGCAACACACAACACCGAGTTTGAGTGCACCACAACTTACCAAACTAGAAATTCAAAAAGAGATTATGAATAGTATTAACTAAATTTTGATTTTTATATACTTAATATTATTTTAGAATCCATATTATGTGTTTCTTAGACATAATATAAGAACAAATTCATTAAAAAGATAAAAGAAGTTTTTTTCAAAAAAATTGCAATTTTGCAACCTTTTAATGGAGAACCCTTTTTAAATCCAATATTTGACACTTTTATATATTAAATTTGAAAAAATAAACTTATTCTATAGAATCAGAACATAAAAAGTTAGTTCTGATATATTTTTGGTGTTTTTCTAATGACATTCATATTTTGGTGAATAGTGAAAATACTAAATTTTAACTGAAAACAACCTTTTTAATCAAAATAATTTGTAGTGTTAAATTATATATTTTAATGGTTTGGAAGTATAATTATATTATATTTTTATCATTTAATACAATGCTGATCAGTATAAGTAATTTGACATTTAAATTTGGCATAAACACATTTCAATCTTTTGATAGTTTTTACTTTTTTTAAACCCGCTTTTGGGTTTTGATAACAGGAATTAATTTTAAATTAATAAATGATACATATATATTTTTAAATTAGTAAAATAGAATTAATTTTTTAATACTGAATAAAAAAATTATCTTATGGTGAATTTTCGGTATTTTTTTGAAAACATTCAGTTTTTGATGAGTTGTGAAAAATAATAAATTTTAATTAAAAAAACCTTTTAATCAAAATAATTTATAGTGATAAATTATAATATTGATTATTTTTAAAGTATAATTAGATTATATTTTTACCGTTTAATCTAATTTTGGTCATTGTATGTAATTTATCTTTTGAACGAGACATAATCAAGCATCAATCTGTTGATAGTTTTTATTTCATAAAAACACACCTTTTGTTTTGACAGCGGGAATTAATTTTAAATTAATTTCGTCCACTTCGGTGTTTTGAATTTGGAATAATGGATTCTATATTTGGAATCAGGATGTCCAAATTTGTTAATATGTGGCTTTTTTTAGACATTATGAATAATTACATCGGTCAATATTTTATTTACCGAGGTTAAAGGGTAAATCCGGTAAATAAGGGTAAACAATTAATATTATAATAATACTAAATTACACTAACATGTGCCCTATTCCAATTGGATGATTAATTTACGACCATGGGAATCCTGGGGTTGACTTTGGTACCCCATAGAGCTATATGCATGTGATAATGACGTTTTATATTAAATAATCTAAAGTAATGAGAAAAATAAGAAAAGAAAATATATTTTAGAAAAAAAATTTATATGACTATATATAATTGCCCTATTCGACTATAAATAGTCATTAGAAAGATAAAAATATTTAATACATCATGATATTTTATTTATAATTTTTAGACCTAAAAAAATATATTTATATATGACATAATAATGATGCAGTATTTTCCTTATTAATGAATGAATGAATCAATTAAATTATATTATAAATATTAAAATAAATATAATTTGAACGTTTTGATTCAACCAACAAATTTTATAGGTTATTATGACATCTTAAAGTTGATTTAATGAATTATTTTCATAGTAATACTGAGGTTATGACTTTAACAAAACTAAATTATTAAATAATTTCAAAATTGACATAATTGAGTGTTTAAAACAAATACTATATTATTGGTTGATATAATATTATAGAAGTATATAATTCGTAAAAAGGGCCTAATTAATATTATATGTATCATTAATTAACCTATTGGGGTTCTCTTTGTAGTTTATAGTATGTATATTAGCCATATAATATAAAAATACAAAGGGACATGGTAAAAGTCAAACTATTTAACTAATAGTTAAATCTAAATAATAAAGTTAATATGGTGTCCTAACCCTGTATAAAAACTATTTGTTGAGAGGATATAAACCCATACCTACCCTATCCTAAAAATAAATCATTTTAAAGCCATTATAAACCAAAAGTATTTTATTATAAAATAATATTTCAAGCTTTTCCTAAAATGACCTTCACCTCTCTTATAAAAGGGAACTCTACCTTATCCTACTGTCACACCTCCAAAGACTTTTAGATCGGCCCACAACTACCCAAATATCCTCTAAACTATATTACCTTAATCCTAGAGGCCTTACTTTGGTCATAAATCCATCATATTGATCCCTTTTGATCAAATCAAAAGGAAGAACCCGAAGAAGAGGTAAATACTTCATCACGTCTTTCAAGTTCTTTTCTTCTTCCACTTAATCGTACATTGTTATTGCCATTATAAAATTATAAATACAGTATCTTATATATAATTTGATGTCATTAATAATATGGTACTTCCATATTCCTTATTATATCCATCCTATGAATTGAAATGTCACCATACTTGCGTACGTACGGCTTACAGTCTCCACGTCCTGGTGTAGTTTTCATTAAAATAACATTATTATTTGGATGGGTATAATAATTAGTATAACTGATTTAAATAATAAATATAACATGATAATTATTATTTATATATGATATACCATCCAATTATATACTATTTTTATATCAAAAGAATGATATTGTTGCTCGTGCGTACGTACATATTACCCTCTACGCGAACATGATAAGATTCATTCCTCATCGTAACAATTCAAGAATAATTTTCATTTGGTTATTAAAAATAATTATTATGAAAATAATATCATTCTAGATATGATTAAAATACATACTATCCATAACAAGAATGTCATATGTATCAAAGTATATAAAATAAAACGAATCAGTTAACACCCAAAACAAGGATACTACAAAAATGTCATTATCAAAGCAATATTATAAGATCATATATGATATCATATTAATGTATATGGTTATTTTATAATTTAATAACAATTATTTCACCATTATACAGGAGGTTAAACTACCCTCGACTGAGTAAAAGTACAAGGTAAGGTTAATTTCACAATCTCTTTATTATCTGAGATTGTTTTTACGTATCTACTAGGACCTCCTTATCATCCACATCCGTGTTTCATAAAAATGTTTTTCAAATTTTTTTACTATTTAATATAAAAGGGGTTAAAGTAATTTATTCCCTTTTTAACCTTATATGTTTTGAAAGTAATATTTATGTTGTTTTCGAAACAAGTTATTTTATGACCCTTTCCACAAAATTAAGGTAAGAATGTTTTCTTAACTTATACGGCGGGTGCAGTTATTCTACTTTGTTATAACTTCATCAAAGCTTCCCTTAAAAGTTATAGAAATATTTTAAAAATAAATGATATATTTTATAATTATGTGATATTAAATGATTTCAAAAAAATTAAGGGATATTTCTCTCAAATTGTTTTGAGTTTATCTATGTCAACATCCTTCGATGGATTTCATACTTGTTTGATATCGATTCATTATGAAACAAATCTTACATATTGAATTGAAGGTTTTGTGAAATCTTTGAGAGTTGATGTGTTTTCTATACCATTCATGGTTTATGGTTAAATTATTGACATTTCATATTCTAGTTTTAATAGGAATGTTTATGTTATATTTCAACCTTCTCATATGAGGAATGTATTGGACTTAGTAAGTGATGGTTGGAGACTGATATAGCTCCTCGATGCATCAATAGGTCTCATGTGAAAACTAGATATGGAAGTGGCCGAGGAATTTCCCAATTTGATATATGGTTTTCGCTGAGGCCTCAATCATTTTCAGACATCCTGGCCGAGGCATTCACTAGATGTTTCAGAATGTCCAACATTATACATTCCCTCATTATAAAAATAATATTTATAGTTCATGTGGTTATTCGACTAGTATAATACCCATTCCTATGTTTTGTTATGGCATTATTTAATTACCTCTTATTCCAACCATAAATGTTTTCATGTTTATTATTTTTAAAGGCATGTGTTTTCAATTATTCACCATGCCAAATATTTATGTTATCTTCCATTGTACTGTTGTCACTTACTAAGAATTTGAGCTCACCTCTTTCTTATGTTTCTTTTAACATGTATATTAAGAAGTTAGTTATGAGTTAATATTATAAATAATCTAGGAGCTTGGATTTTTCTATTGGAATAAATTAGTGTTGTATTTCTTTCCAAGTTGTAAAGTTGAACTTATTTATGAATCTTGTTTCCAATATTACTAAACTGATCGGTCTTTCAGGTCATGATTTTCTTTTGATCATGCCAATGTTATATAATAATGAAATTAATCTGGGTAATAGGGGTCTGGGCGTTACAATGTATGGCTTATTCTATATGTTCTTAAGAGAAAATTTTACCTCTCTATGATTTTTCCTAATATAACTATTTCCAATTTACTATCCTAAGGATTTTTTATGAGGAACACTAAGTTAGTTTGTTCCCTTTACCTCTATGCTTGTTATTTGTAAGGAAACCATTTCTATTGGGACTTTGTCTCAAAACAGATATATTGAAGTAGAAATTGTTGATCAGGAAATGTATGGCTATGACACAGTCTAGGAATAAACCATTTATTGATTATCACCTCATCATATAGTTATTAAGATGGGAGATCAGGTTTTCATATATGTATCACAAAGATTTGGACATCTAAAAATTAGGATACAATGTATGTTTTCACTCAGATTTGTTTGTACTTAAGAGATATTACAGAAACATTTTTCAGGATCCTATCAAATAGCTCTACCTCATAGGTACTAGTCCATGGATGATTTCTTCCATGTTTCTCATCTCTTCCATTATTATCCCAACACATATCATGTTGTCTATACTAATGTAGTTGAGTTTGTAGAATATTATTCTTTTTAGAAGTATCTTGTTCATATCATTGACCATTGAATAAAAGATCATTGAGGTTTCTTAGTTCATCTATTTAGGGTCCTATAGAAGCACGAAAATGTAGAAGATGTTACTAGGGAGTAAGAGTAAGATATACATGTGTAGTGGTTGGAGTTATTATTTCAAGCTACATAACTACAATCAGAAGTGAAACTTAGGGATGAGTTGTTTTTAGGTGGGAGGTTATAAGACAATATTTTTTCCAATAGTAAAGAACAATTTTAACGTCATTATAAATCTCTCTTTTTACCCTAATGGATGTTCCAAAAGAGTCTACAAGCATTTTATGTGTGTTCGGGCTTGGTTTGGGGCATTGAATTTTGGTTTTTAAAATTAAGGTGGAGGCGCACAACTTCTGATGGTTAGTGATATTTATTTAAATTAACCATGCATCTAATTGAGAGTGTCACATTGTATTTCTAATCTTTCCCCAGAGTACTAATATTGATGAAAACCCAGTAGGAAATTGAATATGAACCATGAATGATTTTTTCACTGTTTGTCCAACTTTGTGCCAAGATCCTGTAAGGCGTGGGATTTTTGATAATGGCAAATGCATGGATTTAATAACTATGGGAATAAATCATGGGTGAAACATAATAATATTTTTATGAAATATTTCTCATTTAATAATTTTCATACTTCGATAGCTTCAGTTACATGCCACACCATGTTTAAATGAAACATGATAAAATATAAATCTATTATTATTTAAAATAACATTTATCACCGACCCACTGGATAGATGAGTGTGAATTGGATGAACTATATCATTGAAAATTTATAGTTATATATGTATAAAATTAATTCAATGGATCTAAATTTATTATAAATGAATTATTTAAATGAAAAAGGAATATTTTTTTTATAAATTGTTTTTATGCGCAAAGATTAATTTTAATGTTAATAAATTAAATTAATCCCTACTTTTGAATGATTTTAGTGATATATATATATATATATTATTTACTTGATGAAATGTTTTAAGCATTCAAAAAATATTTTTCTCTTCTTAGGATAATAATAAATCCAGTTTTATACCTAAAAATTGATTTTGTATAAATACGATTTTTTTCTCCTTTTGTGTACTTACATTAAAATATATTTTTCATTTATATATATTGGATTTGATAAAATTAATTAAATATTGTTAATACAGGGGATAAAATTTTGTAAATAAAACTATAATGAAACATGATTTTCATATATAAATATCAAATATTTTTAGATGAATATTCAATCAATTTCTTGACCACACACCCTTGGACCATAATAGTTTAGTGTCTTTAGAGACTGGAAACAAAAACTTATTATTTCTAGAAATGCATTAAACATATTCCAAAAATATATTCTCATATAGTAATCTTATTAAAAATACCATACCAAAATAGTTTTTCAAAAACTGGGGAAGGAAACATAATAATGGATGAGCACAGATGCTAATTAAGGGTAAACATAAGAGATATCAATGTATGATAATATTAAATCATAAGACAAGAATAAAGGTATTTGATCATGAAATAACATAAAATTTATATACATAGTATTTTAAATATCATAAACATGATTCCTGTAATAAAAAACTATCCTTTCAAAAAACATTGTCCAAAAGAGTGAAAACATTATAAATAAATCATGAACCATATGCTCATGTCATATATATATGGAACCATCATAATAAAAGAATTAAAATTCATATGTAAAGGTTAAAAACTAATAACAAAAACATAGTGGATCATGACCTATCCTCTATTTCCCATTTTGGACCAGGATTCACAAGTTTCCAAAATTAGATCAGGACTGACTGGTTTCTGGGAGTGGATCAATCCCATCCACTTGCTTACCATTTTCATCTCATATGATATAAGTTGTCACCCAAGTCATTGGATATAGATATAGGTCTCATCTATTCCATAATAAAAACTGTATTTATGTGGGCCACATTATCATTAAATATCCATCATATCATTACATTATGACCCATGAAAATAAAATGGATTTAATTAACGTTTTATCTATTCACCATGGTATTACACTTAAAAAATAAATTGTTTTCAACACAATTTCATCAACATAATCATTAACCATTTAGATAATGAATAAATATTTCATCCTTAAATATTATCCTAGGTAAAATATAAGTTGCATAAAATTATGTCATCATATATGGAAAATTATTTTGAATGATCACATTGATCATTATATAATGAACATATCATTCCCACTATGAATAAACATTTTAAAACATTAATGAAAATTTAAAATATTTTTCTTTGAAAATAATCTTGGAATTTTAAAAATGACTATTTAAAATCATTAAAAATGTTTCTTAAATAAAATATTCTTTACTCTTGGAAAAAACATTATAAAACATTAAAAAAATTCCAAATACATTTCATTTAAAATAACATTGGAAACTTATAAAGGAGGATTAAAACATTTCTTGTGGAAAATTCTGTTTAAGCATAAAAAATATAAAAAATACTAAAATAATATTCCTTGAATATAAATATGAACAAAAAAATGTAAGATTAAAATATTATAATGGTCTTGATGGTGTGAAATTCCATTCATACCATAAAAGATCAAATAAATAATCCATTCACAATTTCTGTAAAATCCAAACAAGAATTTTTTTTTGAAAAAGACATGAAGATTCCATTCAATTTTTTAAAACATATAACACATGGGTAAAATTTTCATCAATAAATATTATGAAGAAATTTTCTTAAAAAATTTAATACATTTATAGAAAACATAGTTTTGGTGAAAGCATTTTTTTCCATCGAAGAGAGAAATAAAGTCGATATTTCATAAAAATATTATTTGGAAATCTTGAGTACTTAAAGAGAGGAAAATTAATTTCAATCCTTTATTTTAGAGAAATAACCATACAGAAATAAAATAAATGAGTTTCTTGAGATATATATCTTATTATTTCATCATTTTAATAATAATTACGAGAAATTTTGACAAATGATGAGATTGTAATATAAAACCCTCAGCACTTAGGTATCTCGTAATCCTATATGTAATGAAAGAGTAAAATTAAATGAGACAAATAATATAAATATAATAAATAAATTCATGATATTACATGTATAATGGGATATATATACACATGAAAAATAAAATTGGTTTAGAACATAAAACATGTCTCAAAGAATGAAAATTGAGACAAATATTCCTTGCAGCTTTGGTATGTTTTGAACTTTAAAACACATGAAAGAAATATACTAAAATGGTATTTTAAATAAAAATAATTTTCAATGGAATCATCATAAGATTAATTCTTGGGATGTATAAGAAACATATAAAATAAATAAGTGATGAATATTTCATGTTTATCATAGTTAAAAAAAGTGATACAAAATTCCATTAATATAAGTGTTGACATCCTTTATACACGTTAGAACCTCCTGTATAATTAAAATAATTTTATTATACTGTATATATATATATATTAAATAACTAAATAAATTAATAAATATGTATATTTTTAATACCATATATTATTTACTTATCACCTTTCATTAGAAATTTATTAGCAATTACATGCTAATGTCACATTACGGGCAATAACAATTTTGTTTTTTATATATGTTTTGATTTGTTAATTTTAGTACTATTAATTTAATCATGGTTAAATAATATATATTATTTAAACCATTATAATAATATAATATAGAGTCTTTATATAAATATTTATATAAATATATAAAAGTTTGAGAGAGAAAATGATATACACCGTTCATGGATAGGGTAGGTCAAACATACACATGAACGAGGTATCCACTTTCTCGATGGAAAAAAAGAAACAATGGTAAATAAAATATTACCTTAAAAACATAAATTTTAAGTAAAATTTATCACATATATTCATTAAAACCATATTTATTAACTTCCATTCAAATAATGAGTGAATCACATTACTTCACGAGGCGGTAGTCTTTTGTACACACTAACGACATTATCGTATTCCCACAAAATGTAAAGTAGAATTGAAATGTGATATAATTATAAAATAATTATAATATACCCTAAATATCATGTATAAAAATAATAAATACAAAGTTATTTCCATCTGTGAGTTTTAGTGCTGGAAAAGGAAAAACATTTGTTCATATGGAGGTAGTTCGCCATACACAACAATGATTATTTTTTAACGCATTTGAAGAAAAAGGAAAGGAATTTAGGTTTTTCCACTAACATAAATACATATAAGAATATTTATGTTATTTATTTTATTATATAATCATGGATTAATAATAATTTACTGATTTTTTGTAATAAAAAATATAAAATATTTTTTAGAGATCGTACCTCTTCTTTAGACAACTTATTTTTATTTGAACCAAAAGACTTATGAAGTTGGATTTATGATGAAAATAATAATTATAGGATAATATTTGGGAATTAAGGAATTTATATGTGATGGTATCTTCTAATACAAATGGTTTTGGATGTGTGAATAGTAGATGATATGGGTGTCCTTTTATAAGTGTGGTGAATGAAAGACTTGTAATCTTTTAAAACAATAATTTGTATCCATGTATTTCACATTCCAAATGGATGTAAAATGGGCCATTCCATGACCTGGAAGAAATATGTTAAAATTATGTCTATAAATTTGTTTTCGGAAGAGTATGGGTCATTTTTAAACCATATTTTTTTAGTTTAACCCCATTGTAAACCCATTTTGACATTGATAATTATAAATAATTTTTACTATTTTAACAATTCATTATGGTAAAAAATTATGTTTTAATTATTAGATAACAAAAATTATGATAATTAAAAATATTTAATCCATTTTTACAAATAACGTATATATAAGTCTAGAATTTAATTTAATATTAATCAACCAGACACGATGAGAAAATGATTTTTGAATGAGAAAATGTTCAAATGATGAAGTGTTTGTTATATAAATATATAAAATAAATGTGACTCAAATTAACTAAATTTGATTTATAGATATAAAATTGAAATAATTTTCGTTTAAAATCAACATTAATTAAGGTTTTGTGTTTTAAAAAGAATTAATAGTTATGACAATGCTTAATAAAAACCAGCATTATTAATTTAATAATATAACTCATCATAAAATTATAAAAAATTCAGCCTATAAAAATTTGAAAATACTAATTTAAATTATTAACATTATTTATTAAAATAAAATTATATAAGATTTTCAAAAAACAGATTTATATTAATTGCAAAAAAAGGTGACAAAACTGATTTTTAGAAAAATTCTTTTTTTAGGGTATAATTGGAATTATTCATATCTATAGTCTTGAAAACACATAAGATGAATGTTAAACAATTTTTCAAAAAATAATATATAATATTCAATAAAATTATTTGAAAAATCTATTTTTTATTTTTTATAGGTAAAATGCATTTTTTCCATAAAAATAGTTTATCCGAACAAAGTTTTCATTATTTTCAAATAGTTTTTGTTTTTATTTTTAACTGATTGGTGACCAAATAATTTCTTTTATATACATTTGTAGACCATTAATTTTCATAATTTTCTTAATCCTATTCATATATGTTATTCCAACATCTAGGTGTCAACTACGAAATAATATTTTAATATTTTAATAGTATGTCATGGCCTATTTAAACATGTTATTGCAGGTAATGAAAGATAAAATTTGTGTTGCATGTAATGAATTCAAAGCATGGTGTTGTGTGTAATGAAAATTATCAACATGAAAAAATTTAATTGAAAATTATATTTTTCAAATATTCTTAGGGAGTTAAATTGAATCACCAATAAAAATAATTTTTTTTTAAAAATGTATCACCTTGGTACCAAGAAATGAGGATATTTCTTCCCTATTAAATACTCAGGATCCCATAATGACTATCCATGTGGGTGGATTCACCAAAAAAACATTGTGCATTTGAGTGGACATGTTTCATCGAAATTTCAATATTTGATCCCTAATCATTTCCATTTGTTCCTCCTACGAAATATAATTCTCGATTAGTATGACCTCTGAGTTAAAAACAAGTGATGGATTAGTTAGATACTTCCTTAAGAGAGATAAATGAAACATATCATGAACTTGAGAGAGTTTTGGTGGAATAACCAATTGATATGATACCATCTTGTTATGATCAAGAATTTTAAAGGGACAAAAAAACCTAGGTATTATATTTCCATTGTATTATAATCATAATTTCATCATTTGGTTATTCATTGATAAATTTCCACCTCATCTTGTACTCTATGAAATAAAGATAATTATTTTTATTCTTGAAGTAATAACAGAACACAACATCCATAATAGAATGATATGTCATTCCTTCTATCTTAAGTAATAAATAATGGTTATAACTAGGTATCTAATAAGGATAAATCTATATATATTGAAGTAATATATCATTATTTAAAGCTTAACCCAATGTTAAACACAAACCATTACCAAAATGGTTAAAGTCTCAAAATTTCAAAAAAATAAACTCAACTTTCATCCCCGAAATATCTCAAAATAGATCTTTATTATCACATTAAAAATATATGAATACCCTAGTCATATATTTTCTAAAATAATGTAAATAACCATAATTTCCATAAAACAATAATGAAAACATACATACCTCCTCATTACATGAATAAAACCACCAATTATTGAATATATTCAATAAATAAAATAATTCAGTAAAATCCATCAATATTAATTTAAACCACATTTTCCACAAATCATTAAATTGTTCCATGATCATCAACACTATCCATTTTACTTTATTTATATCAATAATCTATTTATACAATGTATAGACCATCTTTTCAATATCTGAAAAATATTATGGCTTATCTTCCCATAATAAAATTATAACTGTTCCATTAAATTACTTTTCTAGGGCATTGAAAAAATTGAAAATATTTTTATGAACCCTTAAGGGAAAACATATATTGAAAAATCCATATATATTTAATTACTCATATAACATAATTCTTGAATTTTGATACCTAAACACTCCAATCATTGTAGTTCCTTTTTAACCCATTAATCATGAATAATTACAGTAATCAACCCCAATTTAATCATTCTTATCATTTATAACATAAAAATACTAACATCCCATACCATTCATATACTTTGTTTATAGTCTTATCATCAGCAATAGTATAACTATTACTTGTACCACCTTGTTGATTCTCTTCACAATCTTTCCCATTATGACATCAATTTTCATAATTCCAATTAGTTCCACATCTGAAACATTCATCCATTGATTATATATTGGGGAGACAATAATTCTAATCAATTTCATAAACCTAACATTTTATTTTTCATCTACAATTCATTTTCATATCATTTTCCTCAATCAAAACATTTTACCTTCCCTCTAAGACATCCACTTGGGTTCTTTTTCCAAAATTATCAATATATATTAATCTGAATATTCTTTCTTATATAGTCTCTACTAACCAAAATCTCAAAAAGCTTTATCCTTATCTTATTTAATGAGTCTGAGTGTTAATTAGGGTGTAATATTTTATTCATATAATGTGAAAACTAATTAGGCATAAGAAAAATATCTTCTACTCCATTTTTAACCCATTTTGTTTCCCATATACACATTATATATCCCATTTAATGATGATTTAGTTAAATATACTTCCAACCTTTTACTAAAACGAAAAATTAACTGTGTGAGAAACAATAATCATAGGGGGGAACCACATAATCAATAAAAATAACTTATAGCATGTCTAAATAATGAAAACATATTTCTTATCTATGAAATCTTAGGTCTATACTAGGCCATTCATGGTAATTATTTAAATCATTCATGATGTTTCATATTGTGAATTTCAAAAGCATATCCCCTGAGAGGGTTAAAACCGGTGTCTGACAAGGCCCACTATCAAGCACTAGGTGAATATTGACCCCAATTCAATGTTCCCTTTTTGGACTTATTACCCCTTAGTACCTTTGTGTTAGAGCCACATTCACATAAAGTATCCATAAAATGATATAATTTTTGGTAAACCACTTTCTCAATCCTTCATCAAAATTCTAGGTCGTTTTCATATACTATAACTCAACCTTAGACTTATCCTTAGAGAAATTCCTAAATATATATGTAAAAGTATCACTAGGGATATAACTAATGTTTTATATTACTTGTTTTAAAAGGGTAACAGATCCTTTAATATTATACCAACAATAAATAATCAGGTTCTTCATACATTAATATCACATTTTTTAGATAAATATTCAATTCCTTTCATAAACGCACTCCAGACGACCATTATCCATTATTGTATTTTGGGACTAGAAGAACAATCTTATTATTTAATGAATGATATTAAATATTTTCCCCAAATTTATTCTAAAATTTTACTCATCAAAGGAATACCCAAAATATATATTTATTCATTACCTTGGGAATAAAACATAAGAATTGGTGAGCTTAGAGGCTCAGTAAAGTTAAACATAGAATGAATAAATCTATAATAATATGGAAGAATAAGATAGGCATAACAATGTGTCCTCATGAACATAACCTACATAGTTCATACCCACCTATCATAGATAATACACATAATTCATAGTATAAAACATTATCATTTTGTAAAACATAGGTCATAAGCGGTAAAATCACCATAAATCTACCCTGAAACGTAACCTCGTGTCCTATCTTTTTGGCACCATCATAATTAGACAAAAACAATTCATATAATAGGGTTCACTACCAAGACCATAACTATATTAGATTGTGGAACAATACATATTCCTCATTGTGTATTAGGATCCACTTGTTTTCCGTAATGGATCAGAACTCGCCTATTTCTCATTGTGGATCAAGTACATCAATTTTTTTCCCATTATTATCTCATGAGATTCATGTCATTGCCCAATGCATTAGAGGGAAATATTGGTCTCACCCATATCATAATTAAAACCATATTTATCTATACCATAATGTCAATAAATATTAAATATATATTCAAATCATAATGTGTTTAAATAAGATGCATTTCTTAGAAATTAAAAAAATTCACCATAATAAAAACCCATGAAAAATAAATAGGATTCATATGAATTTCATCAATATAAAAATTATACATTTACATAAATAATAATTATGACATCATTAAATATTATTCAAATAAATTATATACAATGTTAAAAGTATTTCACCTTATATGGAAAATTATTTTTAAAGACCACTAGAAATATTTCTTGATGAAAAACACTTTTTAAAGCAATAAATATTCTTAAAATGTTTTTTAAATAACATTCAACATTTTACAAGGAATGCTTAAAATACATTTAATAAATTTCTTGAGTAAAATATTGTTTACAATTTGAAAAAAAATTATATATAAATTGTCTTCAAACGCTATTTTTAAAATTAAACTTGGAAACTAATAAAGGATTCTTTAAAAATAATTGTAAAATTTGTTCCTGAAAATATCCTTTACCATTGAAAACAACTAAGCTATAATTTTTTTTAAAAATAATAATCTTGAAAATAATCTTGAAAATTAATAAAGTAAACATCAATCAAAATAAATTTATTTATGGAGGTCCATTCTGTACATGTCATAGACATTAAAACAAAGAGTCCTCTCACTTTTTTAGTAAAAGTAAAATTGGTATTGTTTGGTAAATAACATGATGATTGCCTCCAAAGAATATATAAATTAAAACATGGGATAATGCTTTTTTGATAAATTATTTGATAATGTAATAAACATTTGTATTTTTTAGAAAACATGGATTTGAATAAAAAATGGTTTTGAATCAATGAAAAAAATAATATTTTCATAAAATATTCATTTAAAATATTGATTACATAAAGAGAGTTAAATGAAGGGAAATAACATATTATCTATAAATAATTATTGGATAATAAAATAAATTATTTTCTTTAGAGATAGATAAAATGATTTCATAATTTAAATCATATTATGAGGAATCCTGATTAATGGTGGGATTGTAATATAATACCCTTACCACATTAGTTACATTGAGTCATAAGCCCCATGAAATTGTGAGGTTAAATTAAACATGTAACATCATGAGAATAAAAATATTTATGATATTTCATCTCAGAGTTACTCTATATACACCTCATAGAAGATGACAAATACATAACATAACACATGACACAAAGAAGGAAAATCGACATAAAAATACCATACCTCTTTGGTTATATTTGAACTGAAAACACCATAAAAGATATATCCTCAAATAGATTAGTAAATCAAAATAATTTTCAATATAATAAAAAAATTAATGTTCAATATATAATTCACCTAAAATAAATAAGTCATTAATGTTTCATGTGTCTTATAGATATAAAAAAAGTGATACAAACAATCCATTACCATATGTTTTGACTTTATACATACATGTTTCAAATTGATTTAAAATAAATAAAATTTTATAATAATTCTATTAAATTATATATATATATATATATATATCATACCATATATGATTTATCTATGAAATTTTATTACAAGTTTTTAACAATTCCATGTTAAAGTCATGAATCAGGCAATAACTACATTGTTTATCTCATGTGTTCTGATTTGTTATTTTTGGAACTCATACATCTAACATGGTCCAATAAATAACCAGAGTGTAAGAAATTATATAAATATCATATAAATTTAGTATATATTTATTTATTTAAATCTATAAAAGTTATATAATTAAAATGAAATACACTATTCAATGACATGGTAAGTCTTATGTATGCGTGAATGATTTTTCAATTTTCCCAAAAGAAATAAATAATGAAAAAAATAATATATTAACACTGTAAAATAATATTTACTTTATATCTATCTCATATTTTCTTCAAAATCATCCTTATTTCCTTCCATTCAATGTCTGAATGAATCACATCTCTTTGTAAGGTGGTAGTCTTCCATACATACAAACTACGTTAAATTATTCCCACATAAAGGAAATATGACGGAACACATGATATAATGATTCCAAAAGAATAATAATATCATAAATATCATATATATAATATAAATATATCATTATATTCATTTATGAAAGGGGGTTTTGGAAAATTAATAATGTTGGTTCGCGAAGTGGTAGTTCATCGAACACATGAATAATGATTTCATAACCTATTAATTTAAGAGGAGAGCGATATAGGTTATCAAATTAACATAATAACATATGATTATATATAATATTTTGATTATGTTATATTTTTATTGTTTTATTATAATTTAATTATTTGGAGGAAGAAATAAAAAACCCTTGATTAGAGATGTTACCTTTTCATTAGACAACACCTTTTGGTTTACACCAAAAGGCTTCTTATGTTCCCGTTATTACCAAAATAAGAGTTACAATATGCGAGGATAAAATTAAATAAGTTATCTGGGAAACTATTTTTTAAACCAAATGTTTTCATATGTGCTAATAGAATAGATTATGGGGTATCATATTATAAGTGTGGTGACTAACACACATGTAATATTTAAAAATAGAAATTTGTACCCACATATTTTTCTTGCCACAAGAACCCAAATTTTTTGCATTATAGATCTTATAATATATAAGGTATAATGATTTCTAGTAAATGGGTGTGGGAAATTTTTTAGGTCATTTTTAACCATTATCATTTTAGTTTAGACCCCTTAGTAAACTCATTATTACCTTAACTGATGTAAATAATTTTTACATATTTTATTATTTATTATATTTAAAAATTAATTTCCACTTAAAATATAATATTAATTATTATTATTCAGAATATGGAAACAATGTTTCCCAAAAATCATTCATAGATGTGGAAAATTTTAATTTAAAATGAATCTCACACACAGTACAAGAAAACTGTAACACCCCAAGCTTCTACTGTACGCTTCTCTTTGAATAATGCAATAGCGTGTGTAGTACGCAACATCGAGTTCTAACACACCACAACCAATCAAACTAGCCATTATAAATAGTAATACCCACTTTTAGAAATTTATAAATTTTATTTTTCAAAATGGACTTCATTTTTTGATTCGGAATATCGAAATTAGCATAGGGTGAATTTTCGGTATTTTTCTGAAAAACTTCATTTTTTGATGAATACTGAAACCACTAAGTGGTCGTTAAAAAATACTGAATTTTTCATAAAACATAATTTTACCACTTCTGTGAGTGTAATTTGGAAAATAAGAAAGACACCGTTAATATCAAGAAGTAAAATTTGGTTCAATGAGATGAAAATAATTTTGGTGAATAGCAACTTTTTACTTTTATTTACCACGGTTAAAAATAAATATGGTAATTAAGGGTAAAAATGATATTAATATTACCCTAACACATGTATCAATTCTATTTGAAAAGTGTATCTCGAAAAAAAACAACCTTAGGAATAAAATATTATCATTGAGGTACACTTGGATTAGATTAGGGCATTTATTATTATTTAATTCAAAGAAGAGTTAAAAGAGTTAAAATCAGTATTTATTTACTAAACCATTTTTAATATATGGCTACCCATAAGATAAATTTGATTATAAATATTCATTAGAAAGATAAAACGATTTTCTAAAGAATGATATTTTATTTATAATTTTTAGACTTTAAATATTTTAATTTATTTATGACACAATGATGATGCAGTAATTACCATAATTGTGAATAATTAAAATAATTAATATTATAAATACCCAAATAAATATAATTTGAGACTTTTTATAAATTAAACTAATTTTATAGGTTAATATGACATGTTTTTAATGCTTTAATTAACTTATTTCGAAATAATCGTTCTTTTATGATTTTCACAAAAATCAATTTTCCAAATAGTGTCAAAATTGACATAAAAGAGTTTTTAAAAAAAATATTATATTATTAATTAATATTAAATTCCTAAAAATCTAAGGTTCGGCCAAGATACTTATATAAAGATATTTGTATCATTAATGGACCACTTGGGGGTCTCTTGGAGGTATATGGTATGTTTATTAAATATATAATATAAAAATACAAAGTGACATGGTCTGTGTCAAACTAATTTACTAAGAGTTAAAACTAAACGATAAGGTTAATATGATGAACTAAACCAGTCTAAATTCAATTAGTTGAGTGGTATTAGACCCATACCCACCTTAAACTTTAAATAATCCAATTTGGAGCCATTATAAACCAAATACGAATTTATTATAAAATAATATTTCTAGCTTTTCCAAAGGTGCCCCTCACCCCTCTTATAAAAGGGCACTCCACCTTATCATTAATTCACACCTTAAAGGCCATTTTACTCAGCCAAACTCTGCCCAAATACTCTCTAAACTTCCCTCACTTCATCCTAGAGTCCTTCCTTTATTTATAAAGCCATACTAAAGAGCCCCTTTGATCAAATCGAAAGGAAGAACCCGAAGAAGAGGTAATGATTTCACCACCCCTTTTCAAGTTCCTTTCTTCATCAACTTCTTCTATCTTTGTTATAACCATTCAAAAATAATAAATCTAGTATATTATATATACTTTTATGTTATTATAAATATGGTACAACCATATTCAATATTCTATCCATCCTTTGAAGAACATGTCACCATACGTGCGTACCTACGGCTTACCGTCTCCACGTCGTGGTGTAGTTGTTATTCAATAAATTATTATTTGGATTGGTATAATAATTATGTGTAATTCATGTAAATAATAAATATAACATGATAATGATTCTTTATATAAGATATAACATCAAATTAAATAATATTTTAATATCAAAAGAATGATATTGTTGCTCGTGCTTACGTACGTACTACCGTCTCCACGAAAGCGATGAGATTCATTCTCCATCGTATCCATTCAAGTATAATTATCATTTGAAGATTAGTAATAATGTTTAAGGACTTAATATAATTCTGGATATGAATAAGATACAACCTATCCATAAAAAACATGTCTTACACCACAAAACATATAAAAGACAATGAGTAAGTTAACCCCCAAAATGATGATAATTATAAAATATTATTAACAAAGCAATGTTAAAAGATCATATATGATATCATATTAACATATACAATTATTTTATAATTTAATAACAATTATTTCACCATTATTTAGCAGGTTAACCTACCTCAACCAAGGAAAAATACAAGGTAAGGGTTTATTTCTCAATCACTTCATTATCTGAGGTTGTTTATACGTAATAATCTAGTGGGATTTTTTTTATCTTCCACATCCATGTTTCTTAAAAATGTATTTCAAAACATTTTTTTTACTATTTACTAGAATATTGGTCAATGTCATTTATACCCTTGTTGACTTTTATAAGTGGTTTATAAAGGAATATTTCCGTTGTTTTCCAAACAAGGTCATTTTTAACCTTTTCGACAGAATTAAGGTAAGAATGTTTTTTAACTTATACGGCAGGTGCGGCTATTTTCCACCATTATAAAATCGTCGAAGCATCCCATAAAAGATTATAAGAATAATTTCAATGAAATTTTTTTATTTTATAGATATATTACTCTTAAATGATTTCAAAATAGAAAGAGATATTTGTATAAAAAGAGTTTAGATTTCATCTATGTCAACATCCTTTGATGAATTTTAAGCTTATTTAAAGTTGATTTATTATGGTACAAAACATCTATATTATATTGAAGGTTTTGTGATATATTTGAATTTTGATGTGTTATTTTTATACCATTCTTTGTTTATGGATGAAGTATTTACATTTCGTATGCTAGTTTTAATACGAATGTTTATGTTATATTTAAACCTTTTTATATGGGAATTCATTGGACATAATATGTGATGGGTGGAGCCCGCTATAGCTCTTCGATACATCGGTAGGTCTCATGAGACAAAATAGTATCTTGGCACAAGGCCTTGACAAAATATTATTTGTATTCTTGGCACGAGGCCTTGGCTATGTGGTTATGATAGTCTGACATTATGCATTATATCATTATGAAAGTGGTTATTGATGTTGCATGTGAAAATTCGATTAGTATAATATCTATGTGAATAAGTAAATGGCATTATTTCAATTTATTTTTTCCATAATATGTTTAATTTCATGTTTAAAAGCCTTTTGTTTTAGTTATACATTGCCTTAAATGTTTATTCTTATTTATAAACATTTCCGCTATATTGTTATACTTACAGGTAATTTGAGCTCACCCCTTTTCTATGTTTTTTTTTTACCCAGATGTGAAGAAGTAATTAATGAATGACCTGTAGGGATAGTATGAGGGGATAATAATGTGGACTATGAAGACTATATTGTTGTAGTTTTCATTTTATGATGTAATTTAAACTTTATTAATGTGTCTATTTATTCCAAGGCTACTAAACTATTCGTTCTTTCGAGACTTGATATTTATTGTGATCATTCCAATGTTATGTAATAATGAACCGACTCTGGGTAACTGGGGTCGGGGTGTTAAAGTTGGTATCAGAGGAAGTTTAGTAAAAACTTGGGAAGCTATATTTAGATAAACTCTGATTAGAGCACATAGACCTCAGATGGACTTTGAGGATTAGTATAGAAGAAATTCCTAGAATTTTGGTATTGTAGATATTTTGTGAGTTTTCCAAGAAATACATCCCTCTCTGGATATGAGCAGGTAGAGGCAGCTCTGGCACAGATGTACCTAGGAGTAAAACCCAAAAACACCGCTTTGACCCAGACTCGAACAGGAATTGGTGCACGACAACGGGCCTTACTGCACACTTGGTTACTACACTCCCAGAGGATATTCTTAGGACAACACTAATTTTCATTACAAATCATTATGAAGGGTTTATGAGTATATACCTCCTCAAAGAAAACATTTTTTATGATTATGGATTATATCCATAAATAGTTCAATTTATTTTAAGTGTGTTAAAAGTATGGAATTATATATTTTGATTCATAAACTGATCTAGTTTATGCCATTGTTTAGAAATGGAACCTAGAGGAAGAAATGGAAATTGTATCAATGCACGTACTCCATGTAGGGAGTTCACTCCTACTCAAGATAATTATACTGGAGTTGGTGATGCAGCTGGTGCTGATCAACTAATCACCATACTGGGACAACTCACTCTAGTTATGAATAATAACCTTACCCGTATGGAGCACCCTGATCCACAGCGTGGAGGATCAATGTTAGATCGCTTCATGAGGAAAAAACCACCAATGTTCAATGGGAGTACAAATCCCTTAGTAGCTAAGCAATGGATAAATTCCATAGATAAAATATTTCAGGCATAGGGAATTAGTGAAAGGGAAAAGCTTATCATGGCAGTTTACCGCCTCACTGGAGATGCTGATCAGTGGTGGTCATTGATTCAAAACACGAAGGAAGGTGATGAAGTATCAAATATGGAATGGAGGGAGTTCAAAGATCTGTTTTCATAAAAATACTTTCCTCGTGACCATCGAGAAGATATGGAAAGACAATTTCTGAGTTTGAGACAAAAGGATGATGAGAATGTCGCAAAGTATGAGGCTTACTTTACAAGGTTTGCAAGGTATGCTGAAGATTATATACGTAACCTAAGAAGTAAGATTGATAATTTCTTTGATGGGTTAAAACCATTTCTCCGTTCAGCATTAATCTCACAATCCTTCTCATCGTACGAAGACATTGTCTCATGTGCTATCAAGAGAAAAAAGGAATTCTCTAAGTCTTATTACTTTAAAGAAAATCAAGAGAAGAAGAGATATTCTAATCAATTTGGGAATGGAAATAAGGGGAAGAAGGGAAATTTTGAATATCCATCCTACAGTAAATGTGGGAAGAAACACCCCGGAACTTTCTTAAAAGGAACGGGAGTATGTTACAAGTGTGGTAAAAAAGGCCACCAAGCTCGTGATTGCAAGGGGAAGAAGGAAGCTAATGATGTCCAATTATACAACTGTAGGGAGATGGGACATTATGAAAATGAATGTCCTAAGAGTCAGGGGAACTTACCTCAAAAAATGCCAAGGGATCAAGTCCTAGCTTATGCTATCACTACTGCTGAGGTAGAAGCTCCGAAAGATGTGGTGGCAGGTAATTTAATGGTTTCCTCAAGTTTAGCAAATGCATTTTTTGATTCTGGATCATCTCATTGTTTCATATCTTCCCAGTTTTCTATGAAAATTAGATATTTCCAATTTGATTTAACAAGGGAGTTGTCAGTTAAAACTCCCAAGGGAAGTATCATTGCAACAAAGTTTTGTGAATCAGTCCCCATTAGAGTACATAAATTTTCTTTATCTGCTGATCTCATCGTCATACCTATGATTGAGTTTGAATTAATCCTCAGTATGGATTGGCTTTCATACCATGATGCGAAGATTTATTGTAAGAAGAATGAGGTTACGATTATTTATGATGATGATAAGGAACACCTTATCTTTAGAGCATAATCGGCACCACCTAATTCTTATCTAGATCCACCCCTAGTAGCTCAACTAAATTCAATTATTGGGGAGGAAGAGAATGAAATGACTGTGGGAGAGGAAAGGAATGTTCAAATAGAGTATGTAACTATTGTGAAAGAATATGTAGAATTGTTTTCGGAAGATTTACATGGACATCCTCCAGAATGAGAAGTTGAGTTTTCCATTGATTTAATTCCAAGATCAAGACCTATATCGAAGACCCCTTATAGAATGGCCACTGTAGAATTAGTTGAACTAAAGAAACAACTAGAGTAATTGAGTAATAAGGGATTTATTCTCCCTAGTGTTTCTCCATGGGGAGCCCCTATTCTTTTTGTTAAAAAGAAAGATGGATCTATGAGGTAATGTATCAACTACATGGAGATCAATGCTATAACAATAAAGAACAAGTATCCCCTACCTCACATTGATGATTTATTTGACCAACTACATGGAGCTCAATACTTTTCAAATATTGACCATCGATCTGGATACCATCAGTTGTGTGTGAAGAGGGAAGACATTCCGAAGACATCATTTTGAACCAGGTACGGGCATTACAGGTTTACGGTAATGCCTTTTGGTCTAACTAATGCACCCTCTGTATTCATGGATCTGATGAATAGTGTTTTCAAGGAATATCTCGATGAATTTGGGGTGGTATTTATTGATGATATCTTGGAATTCTCCAAAAGCTACGAAGATCATGAAAATCACTTTCTCATTATCCTAAAGACTCTGAAAAGACATGAATTATAAGGAAAGTTTAGAAAGTGTGAATTCTGGCTTCAGGAGATTTCTTTTCTTGGCCATATTGTCTCTAAAGATGGAATCAATGTTGATCCTTCTAAGACCAAGGCAATCAAAGAATGGCCAGGACCTATGAGTATAACTGAGGTACGACGTTTTATTGGTTTGGCAGGTTATTATCGACGTTTCATCCAGAATTTTGCCCAATTGGATAACCCATTAACGAATCTTGAATGTAAAGGGGTTAAATTTGTTTGGACAAAAGAGTGTGAATAATGATATGAAAACTGAAGAGAATATTAGTCAATGCTCCTATATTTACTCTGCCATCGGGGAATGATGGGTTCGTTATTTATAGTGATGAATCGAAGAAAGTACTTGGTTGTGTCATTATGTAGAATGATAGGGTTATTTCTTATGCATCATGACAGTTGAAAATTGATGAACAAAACTATCCTACTCATGATCTCGAGTTAGCAGCTGTGATCTTTGCTTTGAGGATATAAAGGAACTACCTCTATGGTGAAAAATGTGATATTTATACTGATCACAAGAGTTTGAAGTATATTTTCTCACCAAAAGAACTCAACATGAGGCAAAGGAGATGGCTTGAATTACTCAAGGATTATGATTGTACGATACACTACCACCCAGGGAAAGCAAACAAGGTGGAAGATTCTTTGAGAAGAAAAGACCATGGGGTTTTGAACAATATGAGAATTGAAAGGGATCCAATTTTCATGGATCTAGTGAAGATGGACATGGGAATAACCAGGGAAGGTAAAACACCAATGCTTTTTCAAATAGTTGCCAAACCATATTTAATAGAAAGGATTAAGAGTTCTCACACTGATGATGAACAATTTCAAAAGAAGATTAAAGTTGTGAATGATGGGAGATTGAGAGACTTTGTGTATGAAGAAGGAATTTTGAAATTCGGGAAGAGGCTTTGTGTTCCCGATATACCTGATCTAAAAATGGAATTGGTGGATGATGCTCATCATTCAAATTTCTCTATACACCCTGGGAGCACCAAAATGTATAGAGATTTGAAGGAAAATTATTGGTGGGACAACATGAAGAGCCAGATTGCTGATTTTGTGTCAAGATGTATGGTTTTTCAACACGTGAAAGATGGAAGGAAACAACCTGGTGGAGTTTTGAAACCTCTTCCCACACCTAAATAGAAATGGGATAATATCACAATGGACTTTGTCATGGTACTACCAAAGACTCCAAGAAGGAACGATGCAATATGGGTTATTGTTGATCTTCTTACCAGGTCAGCACATTTGTTTTCTATAAGAGAATATCTACCACCAGAACGTCTAACAAAACTATATATTGATGAAGTTGTGAGACTTCATGGAGTACCCCTATCGATTGATTCTGATTTTGATCCCCATTTTACTTAAATATTCTAGAAAATTCTTCAGAAATCCATGGATACTGAACTTCATTTGACCACTACCTACCACCCTATAAAATTTGGACAATCAGAACGAACTATTCAAGCCTTTTAAGACATGCTGAGATCCTGCTCACTGAACTTTCATGGTATGTGGGGTAAATATTTACCTATGGTAGATTTTTCCTATAACAATAGCTTCCATTCGAGTATTCAGATGGCACCATATGATGTGTTATACGGAAAGAAATGTCGCACACAAACCTATTGGGATGACGTTGGTGAAAGAAAACATCTAGGCCCAGAACTAGTGGAGGAACCAATGGAAAAAGTGAAGGTAATCCAAAACCTTATCAAAGAATCTCAAAGTAGGCAGAAGAGCTATGCTGACAATCGAATGAAGGATTTGGAATTTCAAGTCGGTGATCATGTTTTTTTTGAATTAATCTCCATGGAAGGGAGTCATATTTTTTTGTAAGAATGGTAAATTGAGTCCCAGGTACATCAAACCTTTCGAAATTCTAGAACGAATTGGGTATGTAGCTTACCATTTGGTAATGCCGCCAAATCTCTCCAAAGTTCACGATGTGTTCCACATATCAGTATTGAGGAAATACATGCCTGACCCAACGTATGTACTCACCTATGAGGAATTAAAACTGGAACCTGATCTATCTTATTGCGAAGAGACCGTCAAGATTCAAGATACGAGAGAACAAGTACTAAGAAACCGGATGACTAGTCTGGTTAAAGTTGTCTGGAGAAACCATAAGATGGAAGAGGCAATGTGGGAACTCGAGAAACTAATGATGAAGAACCACCCGGTTCTTTTCATGTGTTAGTATTCCAGAAATTTCAAGGATGAAATTATTTGAAGGAGGAGATAATGTAACACCTCAAGCGTTTATGGTATGCTTCTCTCTGAATAATGCAATAGCGTGTGGTATACACAACATCGAGTTCTAACACACCACAACCAATCAAATTAGCCGTTATGAATAGTAATACCCACATTTTGAAATTTATAAATTTTATTTTTCAAAATGGACTTCATTTTTGGATTCAGAATATCAAAATTAGCCTAAGCTGAATTTTTGGTATTTTTCTGAAAAACTTCATTTTTTGATTAATAGTGAAACCACTAAGTGGTAGTTAAAAAACTGAATTTTTCATAAAACATAATTTTACGACTTCTGTGAGTGGAATTTCGAAAATCCGAGAGACATGATTAATATCAAGGAGTAAAACGTGGTTCAATGAGATGAAAATAATTTTGGGTGAATAGTAACTTTTTCCTTTTATTTACCACGGTTAATAGTAAATCGGGTAATTAAGGGTACAAATGATTTTAATATTACCCTAACACATGTCCTAATTATATTAGACAAGTGTATCTCGACCAAAGACATCCTTAGGAATAAAATATTATCATTTAGGTCCACTTGGATTAGATTAGGATATTTATTATTATTTAATTCAAAGAAGAGTTAAAAGAGTTAAATAAATGATTATTTACTAAAAAAAATTTAATATTGGGATACAAATGAGATAAATTCAATTATAAAAATTAATTAGAAAGCTAAAACAATTTCATACATAATGATTTTTAATTTATAATTTTGAGACATTAAATAATCTAATTTATTTATGACACAATGATGATGCATTAATTACCATAATAGTGAAAAATTAAAATAATTGATATTATAAATACCCAAATAAATATTATATGAGACTTTTTATGAATTAAACTATTTTTATATGTTAATATGACATGTTAGGAATGATTTAATTAACATTTCTCGAAGTAATCATTCAGTTATGATTTTCACAAAAATAATTTTTCCAAGTACTGTCAAAATTGACATAAAAGAGTGTTTAAAACAAATATTATATTATTAAATGATATTCAATTCCTAAAAATCTAAGGTTCGGCCAAAAGACTTATCTCATGATAGGTGTTTCATTAATGGACCACTTGTGGGTCTCTTGGAGGTATATAGTATGTTTATTAACTATATAATATAAAAATACAATGTGACATGGTATGTGTCAAACTAATTAACTAAGAGTTAAAACTAAATGATAAAGTTAATACAATGACCCAAAACTGTCTAAATTCTATTGGTTTAGTGGTTTAAGACTCATCCCTACCTTAACCTTTAAATAATACACTTTTTAGCCATCAAAAACCGAATATTAATTTATTATAAAATAATATTTCTAGTGTTTCCAAAGGTTCCCCTCACCCCTCTTATTAAAGGTCACTCCCCCTTCTCATTAATTCACACCTTAAAAGCCATTTGGATCGGCCATACTCTGCCCAAATACTCTCTCAACTTCCCACACTTCATACTAGTGGCCTTACTTTAGTTAGAAAGCCATCACAAGAAGCCCTTTTGATCAAATCAAAAGGAAGAACCTGAAGAAGAGGTAATGATTTCACCACCGCTTTTCAAGTTCCATTCTTCTTCCACTTCTTCTATCTTTTTTATTACCATTATAAAATAATAACTCCAGTATATTATATATAATTTGATTTTATTATAAATATGGTACAACCGTATTCCGTATTCTATCCATCATTTGAATAACATGTCACCATACGTGCGTACGTACGGCTTACCGTCTCCTCGTCGTGGTGTAATTATTATTCAATAAATTATTATTTGGATGGGTATAATAATGATATGTAATTCATGTAAATAATAAATATAACAAGATAATGATTCTTTATATATGATATAACATCCAATTAAATATTATTTCAATATGAAAAGAATGATATTGTCGCTCGTGCGTACGTACGGTCTACCGTCTCCACGAACGCGATGAGATTCATTCTCCATCTTATCCATTCGAGTCTAATTATCTTTTGAAGATTAATAATAATTTTTAAGGACTTAATATAATTCTAGATACGAATAAGATACAACCTATCCATAACAGACATGGATTACATAACAAAACATATAAAATAAAATGAGTAAGTTAACACCCAAAACGACGATAATTCTAAAATATTATTAACAAAGCAATGTTAAAGGATGATATATGATATCATATTAATATATATGATTCTTGAATAATATAATAACAATTATTTCACCATTATTCTGGAGGTTAACCTACCCAAACCAAGGAAAAGTACAAGGTAAGGGTTTATTTCACAATCTCTTCATTATCTGAGGTTGTTTATACGTAATAGTCTGCTGGGATTTCTTTATCATCCACATCCATGTTTCTTAAAAATGTATTTCAAAACCTATTTTTTCTATTTACTAGAATATGGGTTAAAGTAATTTATACCCTTGTTGAATTTTATAAGTGGTTTATAAAGTAATCTTTCCATCATTTTCCAAAGAAGGTCGTTTTTAACCTTTTCGACAGAATTAAAGTATGAATGTTATTTTTTTAATTTATACGGCGGGTGCGGCTATTTTCCGCCCTTATAAAATCGTTAAAGCAACCCTTACAAGCTTATAAGAGTATTCTCAAATAAAATGTTTTATTTTATAGATATATGAATCTTAAATTATTTCAAAATAGAAAGAGATATTTCTCTAAAAAGAGTTTTGATTTCATCTATGTCAACATCCTTTGATGGATTTTAAGCTTATTTGAAGTTGATTTAATATGATACTGAACTTCTATATTGTATTGAAGGTTTTGGGATATGTTTGACTATAGATGTGTTATATTTATACCATTTGTGGTTTATGGATGAATTATTTACATTTTGTATGCTATTTTTAATACGAATGCTTGTGTTATGTTTAAACCTATTCATATGGGAAAGCATTGGACTTAATATGTGATGGGTGGAGCCCGCTATAGCTCCTCGATGCATCGGTAGGTCTTAGGAGAAAAACTAGTTTCTTGGCACAAGGCCTTGACAAAATCTTATTTGTAGTCTTGGTATGAGGCCTTAGCTATGTGGTTATGATAGTCTAGCATTATGGATTCCATCATTATGAAAGTGGTTATTTATATTGCATGAGATTATTTGATTAGTAGAATATCCATGTGAATAAGTAAATGGCATTATTTCATTTTATTTTTGTCATACTATGTTGAAGTTCATGTTTAAAAGGCTTTTGTTTTTGTTATACATTTCCTTAAATGTTTATTCTTATTTATGAAAGTTTCCGCTATATTGTTATCCTTACTGGGCATTTGAGCTCACCCCTTTTCTATGTTTTATTTTTCCCAGGATGTGAAGAAGTAATTTATGAATGACCTGCAGGGATAGTATACAGGGATAAGAGTTAAGACTATGGAGACTATATTGTTGTAGATTTTATTTTATGATGTAATGTAAACTTTATTAATTTATCTTGTTATTCCATGGTTACAAAACTATTCGGTCTTTCGAGACTTGATCTTTCTTGTGATCATGCCAATGTTATGTAATAATGCACCGACTCTGGGTAACTGGGGTCGGGCCATTACAAAAACTTTTATTCAAAGAGAAAATATTCAAATTTTTTAATATGTTTTATATAATCCAATATTAAAATAACAAAAATAACCTAAATTATATTAATAGATATATAATTTTAATATTTTAAAAAAAATAATTAAATAATTATTTTTTTAAAATGTTTTAAAATAAATGTAAATTCTTAATAAAAATTATTATTTTTTACAATTCATCCATAAATCTAACTTTTCACAAAATTCCCAAGAATTTACAAGATGATGATTTTTAAATGATGATTTCAAAAATAGAATTTATTTTTATGAAATAAGTTTTCTTATGGTTTAAACAATTATTTAAAAAATATGTTAATAAAAGGAAACATAACTTCTTTTTAAAAAATGTTGTTTTAAGTGTAAAATTTTATTTATTCTTATGAGTTTCTTAGAAATATAAAAAGATTAATATTAAAAATTTAACTAAATACATAATATATAAATTTCACTAAAATAATTTACCCAAATTTATTAGTTTGATATTTTGATTTAAATCACATTGGTATACATAAAAATAGTTTCCAGAAGAATATTTCCTTTATTTTAAATTGGATTTTATTCTTATTTTTAATTAATTGGCCACCAAAGTGTTCCTTTTTTATATACGATTCAATCATATATTTCAAAATATAGTTAATCATATTCATACCTGATATTCCAATGGCTAGTTGATAATGATCAAATTTAATAAAATTATTTTAATATTATGTTGTGTTTCATTTGAACTCAGTGTTGTTTGTAATGAAAGATAAACTAAGTGTTACATGTAATGAAATATAAACATTTTAGTAAAAGTAATGAAAAATATTTAAAATATTGAATTTCATTGAAAAAATATTTCATAAAATACAGCAGTGTTACAATGATACTTTTATTTTTGTTCAAAGTGTATAATAATCGTGATAATATTTATCACCTCAACAATGTGTAAATCAGGATAATATAGGTTAAATTTATTGAAAATTCAAATATATTCATTATTATTTAATGAATATAATTCGACCCATGTCACCTTATTATAGATATGTATTAGTTTAGTGGAAAATTCTACAAGAAAATGATGTATATATTACATAAATCATAGAAAGTTAGACAATGTCACTCTCTTAGTTTTAATTATCCTTTTATGTGTTTACATAGGAAAAAAACATGTTATGAATAAATCATAATAATAATTTATTTAATAAAGAAATTATTTTCATGATTGTAATTTATTTATACTTTTTTAAAATATAATTACATAAAATGTTTAGACAACTCCAAAATAGTATTTATTCAATTAATGAAAAAATAAAATAATGTATTTTAAAAAAATTAAAATTGATATAATATAATTAAGTTATAGTGATCTAATAATTTTGTTGATTTATATGATATATTATTGTTTTGTTAAAATATGGAATTCAAATTCAAACTTTTTTCCCTTTTTAGTTAAATTAAATGAATAGTTTCAAAATTGAAGTAATGACATTTTTTTGAAAATAATATTTAATTAAATAATATAAAAATCATAAAACCAATTAATCAAAAATTAATATTATATTGTCTCAAATGTAATATCATGTCCATTTATTATCCAATTATCACATTATAAGTAAAATTTAAAACCCTTTACTATTGAAAGATTTGTTTATATGGTTAGAAGTAAAATTAGTTAACTAAGAGTTAATCAAAATGAAAAGGTTTAAAATGAAAATAAAACTTATTCGAATTATATATTTTTTATTATATTACCACCCTATCCAACCTTATATTTCTAATCCAATTACATTTGGAATCACATTCCATGAAAATGAATTTATTATAATATAATATTTTATGATATTATTAATGTTTCCCACACATCAATTATCAATGGGGACCTACTCCCTCACTTCCTCACACCACAATGAGCATTATATCTTGAATCAAATCTAAAAATTTATATTATAATTATCCATTTTCAAATTAAATAGGTTATATTATTCCATGAAGTATAATCCTAGATATTTCTTGGGGAGATCTGAAGGATTCATTTCTAAGAAGGGGTAGTCACCTTTATTCGTAACAATATTTTCTACTCTTCATTAACTCCACTAAATATATTTTATTTATCATAAAATAATAAATTAATAATTGGAAATTTTTTTAATGGTTATTATTATTATTATTATAACACAATTATACATCCTTTTTCCCATAAAATGATAGGTGAAATTATTGGTCGTGTATATGTATGGACTATCGTCTCCACGTAGAGATACAATTCATTTTTCATCACCATATTTTATGGATGGGTATTATGATATTATCAATGTTTATATATGATATTTATGATATAAGTATTCTCTAATAAGAATAATATATCATATACCAACTTACTACCCAATCCTTCGAGTAATGATAATGTCATTCATGCGCACGTCTGGACTACTACCTCTTTGTGGAGATTTGATTCATTTTTAATTTATATTTTACATCAAAAGTAATGAAGAATACTTTTTTTTGAATATAGGTGACATATATGATATAATAGAAATCTTATAATGGTGAATTAATATTTAAATATTCTATTTCCATTCATCAAAAAATGCGAACATTGCTCAAACGTATATATGACTTACCAAGTCCATGAATGGAGTAAATAATTATTCCATATATATATATAAATATATTATATATGAATATAAATATTTATATAATAAATATGTATTATATTTAAGTCATTATTAATATTATGTATATGATGTAACAAAGTTAATTTTCAAGGACTAGAAATACTGAAATGAAATACTCATGATTAACAAAATAGTTAATGCCCAAATATTATGATTTTAATAAGTAACTATTAGAAAAAGTGTGTTTTGAAATGTTATTAATAGATCATATATGGTATTATAAGTATAAAAATCAATCTATTCTAATATAATAATGAATTTATATTTATAATATACAATGTTAAGGTTCTTTCAAGACAAAGGGACCTCTGGGTCTGACATTTATGTTACAATTTCATTGTCTATCAAGATTGACTATGATTGTGACTATGATGTTGAAATATTATTTTCTACTTATAAATAAAATAATTAATTTGCTTATCCAATATTTATTTATTAAAATACATTATTTCATTTAATTTTACCCGCCTTATATTCTCAATACACCCAAAATAGTTATTTAAGGAAAATAGAATTCATTTGTCTCTTCGACCAAAAATATTTTTATTTGATATCTAGGTTTTCTAAAAAAATTATTGAAGGTTATTATTATTCTCATTTTTTTTAAATTCAATTTTACCTATTTTCTACTTTTTAAAATATAGTTTTAAATTAGTATCCATTTTCCTTTCCAAATGAGCTACTCAGTGGCTTTCCAAAAAAAAGTATGCAAATATTTTTTTTAAACTTTTACGGCATGAATGAGTTTTCCCACCATCATGATTTTTTTATTTAAATCTTCCATTAAATATTAAATAGGTAATTTCAAAAAAAATCATTTATATTTGTGAATTTTTTAAAAATAATTTATGGCAAAATAGAAGGGTTATTTTTAAAAAAAAATGTTTTAATAATATTTTAATTAAATTTTAATTCATAAAAGTCCAAAACCACTAATTTCATGTATTCATTACATGGTGTATGTTCAAAGGATAACCCCCTTATTCTTTCATGAGACAATTTATTAACTTGATGACATAATATTTAGGAAACCCGTTTTATTTCAACGGGTTATGAAATGATGAAATAATGAAATGTTTATGAAACCAATTTCTATTTTATTGGTCATTAAAGGATGAAATTTTTTTGAAACCCATTTCTAATTATATATTATTATATGATGAATTCCTTATGATCTTTTATCACACATATTTATTATTTTCATTATGTTATAGGTGGAATCAATATCTCTCTCACATATATTGGGTGAATATTGACATATCATGAGATAAATAAGAATAGAATAGAGATTAAACCTAGTTTTGTAAGGGAATTTTTCCACCATGATCATCTTTGGAGTGAACTTGACTAGTAAAATGGTATGTAGAGTGAACCCAAGAATATTATAATAATCCCTGATCCCATAGATCTATGCTCCTAGACCTCCAAATATCCCATGTATAATGATGTGGTGACAAAATGTGTGGTACTTAACCTTTTACCATATCCCAAAAGATAGCATCAGCCAAAGTACCAATGATCCAATGTAGGGGTGAGTATGAAACTCAGTAGGCTTCGCCAATAACTTCCCTACTCATTCCACTAGGATAGAAGAGTTTTTAACATTTATGTAAAATAGTTTATATAAAACAACTTCCCAAAAATGTTTGTAACTAAATATAAATAGGTTCCAAAACTATTTGTAACCAAAAGTAAACAAGTGAAATTGAAATAAATTTTTCAGTAATTTATTTTTATAGAACAATAACTATAAAATCATTAAAACCATTACTAAATATTTATTGGCATACCCAAAAAATTCCACATATACATGCTACCAACCATGCAAGTAACCTGAAAGAGGGGGAAAGGCCTGACCCTTATCTATCCAAGAATGTTGGGGGAGACTTCGTACACAAATTTGACCCAAATAGGATTTAACAAGAGAGATCCCTAACCCTCATCCATACTTTTAATTATGGGGGAGACTCCTGACCCTTATCTACCCCAAATTCATATGAACACACACATTACCATTATACCCAAACCTATGCCAAAACCCATTTTAATAAAATCACCCTTTATTGAAAACTCTTTTTAGAAAAAGCAATTCAATAAAACCAATTCTTATGGAAACCCCCTTTCCCAAAAAACCATTTATAAATTCCTAGAAATCGATAATTAAAAATTATCATTTTAAACTCATTAAAATAAATTAATTTTCTCAAAAAATCATTTAAATTACATAGTTTCACCAACACAATAAAACATCACTAATGAAGATTTATTCCATGATTTTAAAAATAAATTTCATTAAAATAACCCAATTTCAAACTAATCAGACCAATTTTATCATGGGGATATGATAGTGAATCCACCTACCTCGATGGTTTTGATGATAACCAACAATAGATGAAGAACTATCACACAACAGGGTAGAATCTCACCCAAAAACGGCCTTAGATCTCTTCTATTACAATCAATGAACCGAAATATAATCATATATTCAATCCCCCAACATAGATATACTAATAACTGGTGTATATCTAAAAAAGAAATAGGAGACCATACTTGGATCTAAGTAGACCTAAGAAATGAGACAAGAACTGTGAAGAACGTCACTTACCACAAGAATCGTGCTTGAAAATACCAATGGAAGCCTTCGGATTGCCTTTGGGTCTCTGGGAGAACCTTCTACATCATTAAAATAATTGTAATACTATGTTAGATCTAGTTTGGGGAAAAACAAGTGAATTAAAGTTAATGATGACCCAAATTCATGTTTTTGGATCTTTTTTTACCCATGTGCAAGGTTATCTTGTACGGTAAGAAAAACCATGCTCTAAAAATGTTGTTAGATACTACCATATGGAAACCGTAAAACAACATTCTTTCATGTTCTCCCAAGAAATACACAAACTATGATAATTCTACTGCCTCAAAACTACAACTGTGCACAGTTTCTCCAAGGACATCTGCACAGTTCTGACAAACTATGTGCAGCCATTGCACACCAACATTAGCACCAAAAACATATTTAGAGTTCACATAACTCTATTTTCCTTACCTTTACACATTATAACCATGAAATATCATCATGTAAGGATTACCTACTAGAAATTAGGGGTACTAAATTCTCTCCACAATTGGTCTTTCCATCCTCAAAGAGTAGAAAACCATCACTTCCTGTAAAGTGTTATAGCCATTTCTCTTTCCCCACCTTCTCACAATCCCATGTATCTTCATGAATCTGGCCATGTTTCTATAAAACCCACACAAAACCTATTATTTTTTCAAATAAGAATTCTTCTTGAATATCCACAATCCGCACTGGGATATATACCATCAATGCATCCAACTCTAGTTCAATGTGATCCCATCTGATAACATGGTTAGGATCAGGCTGATACATTTTCAAATAAGATAAATGGGAAAAATTATGTATTGAATTGAACCATGGTGGAAATGCGAACCTATATGACTTCATTCCAACCTATTCTAGTATCTATAAAGTCCCAATGTATCAAGGAGATAACTTGGCCTATTTTCCAAAATGAAAATGTCTAAGATTTGGAGAGATCCTCAACAACACATGATAGATCACAGTCAATGAAAACGGTTTTTATGATGATCTAAATATGATTTTTGAGGAATTTGAGCTGCTTCCATCATCTTTCTAATCAAAAGAATCTTCTCCTTCATTTCTTGGACAGAATTGGGCCCATGTAGTGATGTCTCCCCTGTTTCCACTCAACACAGTGGAGGACGACAGGAACACCCCTACATTGCTTAAAACGAATCCATATGTATCAAGGGATTATAGATATTATAATAAGAGAACTCCACTAAGGGATTACACTCTTCCCATGTGCCACCAAAAACCATTACGCAATCGCACAACATGTCTTCCGATGTCTGTATCATCCTTCGGAATTTACCATGCATCTGGGGATGATATTTCATGATCATATTCAACTGAGTGCCAAGGGAGTTCTATAAGTATTTCCAGAAATGAGACATGAAACTCAAATATCTATACGAGACTATTGAAACTAGTACTCCATGCCTCTTTACCACTTCTTGGATATAGATTTCAGACAGATCCTCCCCCATACGTGTTTCATAAATTGGAATGAAATGGGCCGATTTGGTATGAAAACCCACAATCACCCATATGGAATCATGTTTACGGACCACTCATAAGAGACCTATAAAAAATACATTTCTATCTGCTTATATTTCAACAGTAGAATCAGTAAAGACTACCATATACCAACTGCTCTATGAGGCCCTTCATTATCCTATGGATAAGTATGAACCACATGATAGACTCGAACACCTTATTTTTCATGCCGGTTCACCAAAACTGTTCCTTCAATGGATTATACATCTTCTATGTGCCTTTATGTATAACCCATATAAAATTGTTGTAATCATGAAGGAGTTTTTCATCAGAATCCATAGGCACAACCATTATATCTCTAAAACATGAAATTGAACTCCCATCAAGATTCCAAACCTCAATGGTCTCCCAATATTGAGTTTTGAACTCATAACCATAAATTATGTATCAGATGTTTGTTACCTACAGACCGTCATTACCAAATCAGGAACAACCAAAGGTGAATTGAAAACTACAACATCACATTGGTGTTCATATTCCACATGCATGTCGGCTAGGACCGACATCAATAGCCAATCATCTAAAGATTTTTTTCTCTAACTGATCATATGGATTTCCACTCAATGGATCTACCACCAAATCCCTTTTTCCTAGTGTATACACCAAGTCAAAGTCATATACTTAGAGATAATCCATCCATCTCTTTTGCCTCAGATTCAAATCTCACTATGATAAAATATTTTTCAAGTTTTGTGGTCTTCAAACATAGTGAATTTCTCACCAAAGAGATAATGATTCCAAGTATTCATGCCTTAAAAGAATGATTCTAATTCCATGTCATTTGTTGGGTAATTATTCTCATGTAAAATCAACTACCTTGAACCATAATACACAACATGGTCTCCATGCATAAGAACACAACCAAAACCAGATCTTGAAGAATAATATTACACCACGTAACCCTACCCTGATTCAGGAAAAATTAAGATAGGTGTCGATGCAATAAAAAAATTCATCTCCTGTAAATAATTTTGGAATTTCCAATCCATTTGAATAGAGAATTATTCATTTTCAGATATTTCATTGGAGAGGCTAGTCATGAGATGTCTTGCGAAAAGTGTCGGTAGAATCCAACTAGACCAAGAAAAAACATATCTCAAATAAATTTTTTGGTGGTCTCCATAAGATAACAACTTTTATTGTTTCAGGACTGACTAAAAAACCTTTTATTCCAAAATCACATGGACAATAAATCATACCTCTTGTATCAAAAAATCAAACATAGATTATTTGGAAAACAAATTATGATATCTCAATATTTGTTACAATATCTATATGTGTTCCTCATGCTCAGCCCTTGTTTTTGTATACACCAATATTCCATATACAAATGACACAAAAAAGAGTCCATATTTTTCTGAAATATATGACCCATCAAATACATGAAGACTTATGGACCCTTCATGAGACCTAAAGACATGGCTACATATTCATAGTGTCTATAAATACTTCTGAAGGCTTTCTTCAGAACATCTTATTTATAAAGTCGCAATCGATGATATCCTGACCACAAATAAATTTTAGAGAACTAGTAAGATCCCCTAAATTTATCAAAAAAATCATCAATGTAAGCTATTGGATTTTGATTCTTTATCATAACTTGGTCAATATTACGATAATTAATGCACAACCGAAGAGTTCCACTATCATTCTTCATGAAGAAGATTAGGGATTCCTACGGAGATGTCCTTGGACAAATGAAACCATATTTTTCTAGCTCCTCAAACTGGACATTCAATTCCTTTGACTCTATTATTTTCATCCTATATGATCGAAGGAAAATATGGGTAGTTCCAGAAAGTAGATCGATCTTAAACAGCACTTCCCTAAGATGTGGTAACACTGAAAAACTCCTTGGAAAGACATCTGGAAATTGATCCAAAACTACTAGAAAACTATCTTCCTTGATCCCTTACATTGGTTCGAAATTCAATTCATCCAACTGATAAGTTATTGTTCCCACACCTGGTTCCAACAGGCATGTTTCACCCACCTTCACAACCTTCTCTCCTATGAAGAGATGCGAGAGTACTGATGGGTTCGAAATGGGGTGTTTACCTTAGGAACGACATAAAACTTGTCGGTGCGGGGCGTTTGGACCTCTCCCCCGCTTCTGGAACGTTAAACGGATTAATTAATTTGTTTAGTGTTGAAACTTGAGTATCTCTTAAACGGTGGCTCAGATTGGAAATCGATGGCACTGTTGAGTTCGAAGCATGCCGTTTACCCTAGGATGGGTGTAAGTTTCGCGGGCGCGACCCGTCTGTGAAAAATGGCCCCAGGGGCATTTTCGTAATTTGGCGACCTCAGGCGCTATGTTTAATAACTTTTGAATAGGGTCTCAGAATACAATTCTGAGACCGCCGTTACGCTCAGATTGTGGTTTTTAGCCTAGGGGAGGCTAAATCCTGACCTCGTCGGGAGTTCGAGTACGGGGCCGCGGGAGGGTGTTAAAGTTAATTAATTTATTTAATTAACCTAAACCCCCATATCTTCTCCCTCATTTCCCCCTCCCCTGGAAAGCCTCTCCCCTCTCCTCCTCCATCTCCGACGAGGTGACTCCGGCGAGGCGGTCCGGCGAGGCGCGGCCACCCCGGCGGGTTGACGACGAAGCGACGGGTTAGTCCCAAGAGGTAGGTGGTGTTCGTTTGAGTTTTAAATCCCAAACCCCCCTTTGACCCCCAATTTTATCATCGATTTGTTGTTTAATCTTCGAACAAATTCCAGGGCCATGTAGTAAGCATTTTACTCTTTCCGTCGCTTCTTTCGGAATTGAAATCATAGTTCGGAGGAACCCGCAGCACCTCGTCGATGTTTGCGGGATTTTGATTTTGTTCCGGCCGGTTTTTGTTGGATCCGGCGGGTTCCGGCGGTCCGGCGTTTTCCCAGGGTGGAGCGGTTACGGCGGCGGTCGGCTGGCGGCAGCGCTCTTCGACAGCAGGCGGCGGCGGCAGGGCCAAGTGAGCCGGCATGGGGTGGTGACCCGGGGTCGCGGCGCGACGCGACTTCGGTGGACAGAGACCCGAGAACCGCCGGTCTCCGTGGGGGGTGCAGCGAGACCAGCCGTCCGGGCCGGTCGGGTGTCGGCAGGCCGCGGCCAGCTGGCCGCGGCAAAGTGATCCGGGCCCACGGCCGGGCCGCGGGCCGGCTGTGGGCGGACCAGCCGGACCGGCCCGGTCCGGCCCAAGGGGGGGGGGGGGGGGGTCCCCCCCCTTTCTAACTTCCGACGCCTATAGCTTTCGCTATAGACATCTGTTTTGCACGCCGTTACTGGTAGCGCAGACCTTGCATCGTGGGGAATGTTTAGAGATAGTTCTGGGAATTTTTAATTCCTGAAACGAGGGGCCGCGGAGGCGCGACGTTTCCTTAAGTGGACGAGCGTAATCCCCAAGAATCTGGTTTTGGACGGCGCGGACGCGTCAGACGTCGTTTTTGAGCGTCGTCAGCGGCATTGCGACCCTGGAACTGAGGCGGAGGTTTCCATGGTGGTTTCAGGCGTTGAGGCCGAAGTTGAGGTGCGGGCCCCACGACGTCCGTTCGGGGCGTGCGAGCAGTCGATGTTGGGTGTTTTTCCGAGGGCATAGCATTGGCGCAGTCTGCCCGCTGTAATTCTGTGGGATGGTGCGGGGCCCACGAGGGTCGTTTGGACGTCGACGGTGATTTTCCATCTTTATCACCGAGCGGCCGTTTTGGACAAGTGGATAGTCCATCCTGTGTGCTTTTTCGAGAGGAACGCAACGGTATGATCCGTTCATTAAGTTTCGGGACCAGGTTGCGGGTCCCACGAAGCACCGCTTGTGTGCGGTGCGCTGGAATGCCTCTTTTTCTTCGGATACCTGTTCCACTCAGGTGAGTAGTGCTTTTGAGGTGGATTTTTGAGAGCATTGCGTTGGTGCAATTCGCCCGACCCTTTTTCGGAGACGTGGTGTGGGTCCCACCCGACACAGATACGGTGAATAGTACCCTTTTCACCAGGTGTCCGTTTTGGGTGATTGAGTACTCAATCCCGTGTTTTTTCCGAGGGGATCGCAGTGGCGTGATCCGTTGGTTCTATTTCGGGATCTTGGGGTGGGCCCCACACAGGTTTGGTCACGGTGAATATTACCTTTTTCACCGGTTGACCGTTTCAGGCGAGTAAGTAGTCTATCTCGCGTGTTTTTCCACGAGGATTAAAATGGTGTGATCCGTTTGATTATGTGGAGCCTCTTGCGTGATCTTGTTAAATGTGGAATCGTGGAAGGTGCTCTAGTGGTGGTTCGCCCTACCTTGTTTGTAGCGGACCCTTCGCGTGTGATCGCGCACTCTTAGGAGAGCGGTAAATGATTCACAAGATGTGGTTGGTCGTGTCTGGTCCTTTGAGGTGGAGTTGTTACATCATGCATTCGCGTTGATGCTGGGTGCCGGGTGCACGATAACCATTGGGTTAGGACGAGGTATACTCTGGGAGTATACAAAAGTGCTTGGAGGTACGTGTGGATGTACTTGAGAACGTTTGTGCGCTCAGTTGGGGTTGACGTGGGGCCACACGTCGTGTGGGCCCCATGTGTGTGTCGTGTTCTACTTTGCATACTTTGACCTCTCACGACGTAGAGGGTCCCTCTATGAGTTTGTTTGACCAACATAGTGGAGTTTCTCCCATGGCTCTGTGTGTTTGTTTGACCAGTAGGGTGGAGTTTTTCCCCTGGCTCTGTTCTTGTTTGTTTGACCAGCAGGGTTGAGTGGTCTCCCCCTAGTTTCGTTCTCGATGGATCGGCTGGTAGCGGTGCTGGTGACACCCAGTGATGGAACAGACACTGAAACCCCTTTGGGTGAGTTGTGCTGGAGTTGGGTGGTCGCGCGATACCCACGCCGTGTTCGGTTGGCCAGTGGTGTACCCTCCTGTGGAGATGGCCAGGGAAGTTATGAGTTTTACTCTCCAGCGGGGCTGGGCGGTGGGTTACTCATCGGCTTCTTGGGTCTACCCTCCACCAGAGTCTAGGCAGTGGGTCACCCGACGCACTTAGGTTCTACCCTCCAGCAGAGACTGGGCAGTGGGTCACCCGACGCACTTAGGGTCTACCCTCCAGCAGAGACTGTGAAGTGGGCCACCCGGCGACCTCTTAGGGCCTACCCTTCAACACGGCTGGGCAGTGGGTCACTCGTCGTCTAGTTCCAGGTCTACCCTCCAGCAAGGCTGGGCAGTGGGTCGCCTGTCGACTTATTCCAGGTCTACTCTCCAGCGGGGCTGGGCAGTGGGTCGCCTGATGATGTATTAAGGTCTACCCTCCAGTGGGGCTGGGCAGTGGGTCGCCGGATGATGTATTATGGTTTACCCTCCAGTGGGGATGGGCAGTGGGTCACCCGATATCATATTATGAATTACCCTCCAGCAGGGCTGGGCAGTGGGACACCTGTTGACATCATAGGCTCAGTCCTTTCTACTAAGCTAGCATGTGGCTTTCCTCCATGATTATCGGAGTGGGACCCCTAGTTACAGGTCAGTGTTGTGACGACCTTGACTTTGAGGAGACCTCTCGACTGCTGGGTAGTGACGAGGTGTGGTTTGAATTTCCCTAGAACTCTCAAGTACGAGGGGAACTTTTCCCACGGAGACACGTTCTTGCGATGCGATCTAAAACTGTGCGGGAGAGTCAGTGCCGCCCAAAGAGGATAGTTTCAAGGTGCGGTGATTGAGCCCCTTGGCTTGCGGTTCAGGGAAGACGTGCGGGATGATGGGCATCGATGATGGTGTTTCTTTTGGGACTGTTAGTGAATCATTTTCTGGGGCTGAGCTACGGGACGGAGATCCCCTTATGACGTTGGTCGGATTTCTTGTTGAGCATACCAAGATGTATATACCTTGTTTTCAAGACCCACTTCTTGGGTTTGGTTACTCTCCTTACAAGAGAGGCAACGACGCGCGGGGTATGCCACGTGCTTTTCGTGTCTAGTTTCTCGTGGTTGGATGAGTCTACTCTCCTGCTATAGGTAGCGAAGACTCGACGGGAAGTTCATCTTCTCACCGTTTCCAGCTCCTTGTGCCTGGATGAGTCTACCTTCTTTCCTCTTGTTGGGTTGAGCTGGATTCTTACTGCACTCTCTATTATACTCCTTTACCTTTCCTGTTCACTCTACTGCTCACATATCGGTACCTCCTTTGTTGCTCCCTTGAGCCTTCGGGGTATCCTACTGAGTATTTTTATACTCACCCCTGATTGGGATTTTCCCACACTTGGTGTGCCCTTGCAGACGACGGATAGGTGGAGCGTGACTTCAGTGGAGCATAAGATCTTGGGAGCATAGACCGCATGCGGTGGTCGTGGCTGGGTTCCAGGTGGGAGACCCATCAACTGTTTCTTCTATTTACCTGGTGCCGGGTAGTGGCACCTTTTCTGGTTGGGCGTGTGTTTTGCCCTTTTTCCTTTTCAGCACTGTACTTTGTATTGTTAGAGGTCAATGCACATTGTGGTTTATTTATAGCAGTTTCCCTTTACATCTCCTTTTTACTCATCACTTTTTCATTGAGTGTGTTGCGTGTGTGTGTACAGGTACTTAGACAAAGTCCTCTCCGAGTTATTGTGCCTTCGGCGCTGGTCTCCAGCCCCTAGCCTATAGAGGCGGGCTTGGGGTAGTTGCGGCTCGAGCCCGGGTAGGGTCGGGTCGTGACAAAGTGGTATCAGAGGTGGTTAGTTCCTTTGGATGTTGTGCGGATGTCCCTAAAAGAGGAATTGGTTGGGATATAGGGAAACAGTGTTAATGTGTCTCGAGAGCGTCTCTCAGGCTAGGGAGTCCAGTGATGGTGCGGCGGCCAACGAATCCATTCACCAGGAACATGATAACCCGCTTGTCGACTCGGAATACTGACAACTTGTTGGAGGGAAAATTGGTTTGTGCATCACATAGGATCGATTCTTTGACTGTCCTTCACGAGTCAGCTCCCCAATGTTGATATTGGTATATACATATATGCTCATCTGACCACGGCTCTCCTTGATAATGATCAGGATGTCTCCGCGAAGACAACCAGCCAGGATACCAGCTCTGGTTCGTGACGACGACCCTGTGAGCTATGAGGCCAAAGTCCAGGACCCATCATGTGAGCCCCTTTCTCCGAGTGGGCCGGTAGCAGCACCCCCACCTATTGAGAAGTAGACAGTTTCAATAGAGCAGGCTGATCTTGAGCGCATGTTGAGCGCGCTCCGTGAGTTCTAGCGGCAGAGACCGCTGAGGATCAGTGGTGAGCCAGACCCTCAGGCAGCAGAGGTTTGGCTTGAGGCAGTGGTTCACCTTTTCAGGCTTGTGCAGGTGCCGACAGATCAGAGAGCGGCTTTGGCTGCCAGCCTTTTCTGTGGTGCAACTCGGTGTTGGTGGAGTCTGGTGACTCGGTTTTTTGGCGAGTCGTCGCTTTCATGGGACGACTTTCAGTTGTTGTTTCGTGAGGAGTTTTTCCCTTCCTTCTTGCGCTCAGTTCGGATTCAGGAGCTCCTGCAGTTACAGTAGGGAAGGATGACGGTGGCCGAGTACGCGGCTAGTTTTGTAGACCGTGCACGCTTTTACCCGGACCTGGTCCATGACGACAACTTCCAAGCATGGAAGTTTGAGCAGGGTCTTCGCTGAGAGATCCATGCTGTCATAGTACCCTTGGGCATTTCCACATATTCCAGGGTGCTAGATCAGGCACTGGTGATAGGGGGATTCATGTCATGTTTTGCGGTTGGTAGTGGCAGTGGGCACGACAGAGCTGGGACGTCTGCCGTAGATAGCAGGCGCCGGAGGACAGGACCTCGATGCATGTGGCATTCCCACTGCCAGTTCCAGAGACGTGGTCGTATACCACTGTGGCGAAAAGGCGCAGGGCCCTAGCCGAGGATGCCCTTCTGTGAGTGGTTCACGGGCCGTGTACGTACACCACAGTGGCGCCGGAGGACGCCAGGGAAATCTAGAGAGCGCTGGTGCTATGCTTGTGATGGGCGAGGTCACTTGGCACGAGACTGACCGACCCGAGTTCCTTAGAGCTTCGGGCAGGCTGCAGGCGAACCACCACGGCAGAGGCAGTGCCGTGATCGGAGTAGTGCCCAGAGAGGTGGTGCAAGTAGAGGAGGAAGAGGAGTTGGTAGTGGGGGAAGGTGTTAAGAGATCTCCCCATCACCACTAGGTGGTTCACGTCAGGCTCTGGGAGCTGACGGTTGGGACCACGGACAGCCACGAGCTTTGGATGTCTACGATCATGCAGATCATGGGATGGTGAGAGGTACCCCTTGTGACTCTTCTACTTTTTTCAGTAGAATTTTTAGTCTCTACGTGTGAAAGGTTTTTCTCCCTGCTCTTTGTTTGAGGTGTTACCAGGGTGACGCAGGGCGTCGGGTGTAACCCTGTGTTGGTAAGGAAAAAGGTGTGAGGCCTTTTCCTTTAGTCGATGGTGTCGACTCCATCGCTCAACGAGCGTGTAAGAGAGCCTCGAATGTGGAGTCTTGCATGATCAGATATCCTAGGGTGTTCCACCATATGGATGTTCTGAAAGAGGGAATCAATGGGCCTTGTTCCAGGTATGGGCGGTGATTCCAGTCGTGGCGTGCGATGTAGAGGTTTGATTGGGGAGGATAGCTACCCCCGAGGGCCTTCGGGCAGGTTAGAGACCATGCAAATGGATGGCAAGTTACCCAACCGCCTTTCCCTAACCCCAAAGTATGGAGTGGGTGCACGACCTCGGCAAGGGACAACCTCGCCTGAACGGATCAATCCTTTGGTCCATGTGCGGTGACGCAGAGCTGTGTGTGGGTTCTTCTGGGAATGGGAAATCCAGGGGTGGGCTTAGTACCCCGTGTTGCTCCCTAGAGTTTATTTTCAGGGATGACAATCTTGAAGGATGGAATGATGTAAGAACCCAGTTTTTGCTACGAAAGACTTTGTAATATTCTTGATAATATTCCAGGGCAGCGCCTTCAAACGGCGTGTGATTCCGAGCCCCAGAGTGGCCGGAATTAAATTTTCAGTGCTTTCACACTAGAAACGCCAAATAAATGGGATAACTCCTAAACGGTGATCCAAATCAGAGATCCGAGAGTACAGATGGGTTCGGAATGGGGTGTTTACCCTAGGAACGACATAAAACTTGTTGGCGCGGGACGTTTGGACCCTTTGCCCGCTTCTGGAACGTTAAACGGATTAATTAATAAATTAATTAATTTTTTTTAGTGTTGAAACTCGAGTATCTCTTAAATGGTGGCTCGGATTGGAATACTGAGGGCACGGTTGTGTTCGGAGAATGCGGTTTATCCTAGGAGGGGTGTAAGATTCACAGGCGCGACCCGTCTGTGAAAAATGGCCCCAGGGGCGTTTTCGTAATTTGGCGGCCTCGGGCGCTAAGTTTAATAACATTTGAATGGGGTCTCAGAATAAAATTCTGAGACCGCAGTTATGCTCAAACCGTGGTTTTTAGCCTAGGGGAGGCTAAATCCTGACCCCGTCGGGAGTTCGGGTACGGGGCCGCGGGAGGGTGTTTAAGTTAATTAATTTATTTAATTAACCTAAACCCCTCCTATCTTCTCCCTCATTTCCCCCTCCCCTGGAAATCCTCTCCCCTCTCCCCCTCCGTCTCCGGTGAGGCGACTCCGGTGAGGTGGTCCGGCGAGGCACGGCCACCCCGGCGGGTTGACGACGAAGCGACGGGGTAGTCTCAAGTGGTAGGTGGTGTTCGTTTGAGTTTTAAATCCCGAACCCACCTTTGAACCCCAATTTTAGCATTTATTTGTTGTTTAATCTTCAAAAAAATTCCATGGTCGTGTAGTATGCATTTTACTCTTTCTGTCGCTTCTTTCGGAATTGAAATCAGAGTTTGGAGGAACCCGCAACACCTCGTCAAAGTTTGCGGGTTTTTTATTTTGTTCCGGCCGGTTTTTGGTGGATCAGGCGGGTTCTGGCGGTCCGGCGTTTTCCTAGGGCAGAGTGGCGATGGTGGTGGTCGGCTGGCAGCGGTGCTCTTCGACGGCAGGCGGCGGCGGAAGGCCGAGGTCGCCGGCACGGGGCGACGACCCGGGGTCGCGGCGCGACGCGACTTCGGTGGACAGAGACCCGTGAACAACGGGTCTCCGCGGGGGGTGCAGCGAGACCGGCCGTCCGGGCCGGTCGGGTGTTGGAAGGCCGCGTCTAGCTAGCCTCGGCAATGTGAGTCGGGCCCGTGGGCCGGCTGTGGGCGGACCGGCCGGACCGGGCCGGTCCGGCCCAGGTGGGGGGGGGGGGGTCCCCCCCCTTTCTAAATTCCGACGTCCGTAGCTTTCGCTACGGACGTCCGTTTTGCACGCCGTCAGCGGCAGCGCAGACCTTGCGTCGTGGGGAATGTTTAGAGTTAGTTTTGTGAATTTTTAATTCCCAAAACGAGGGGCCTCGAAGGTGAGATGTGTCCTTAAGTGGATGAGCATATTCCCTGAGAATCTGGTTTTGGACGGCGCGGACGCGTCCGACGTCTGTTTTGAGCGCCGTCAGCGGCGTTGCGACCCTGGCACTGAGGCGGAGGTTTCCAGGGTGGTTTCAGGCATTGAGGCCGATGTTGAAGTGCGGGCCCAACGACCCGTCTTTTGAGTTGCGGGCAGATTTTAGTGACTTTTTCCTCGGACGTCCATTCGGGGCGTGCGAGCAGTCGATGTTGGGTGTTTTTCCGAGGGCATCGCGTTGGCGCAGTCTGCCCGCTGTAATTACGCACGATGGTGCGGGGCCCACGAGGGCCGTTTGGGCGTCGACGGTGATTTTCCATCTTTATCACTGGGTGACCGCTTTGGACAAGTGGATAGTCCATCCTGTTGGCTTTTTCAAGAGTATCGCAATGGTGTGATCCGTTCGTTGAGTTTTGGGACCGGGTTGCGGGTCCTACGAAGCACCGCTCGTGTGCGGTGCACCGAAATGCCTCTTTTTCTCTGGATACCCATTCCACTCAGGTGAGTAGGGTTTTTGAGGTGGTTTTTGAGAGCATTGCGATGGTTCAGTTCGCCCGACCCTTTTCCGGAGACGTGGTGTGGGTCCCACCTGGCACGTCTACGGTGAATAGTACCCTTTTCACCGGGTGTCCGTTTTGGGCGATTGAGTACTCAATCCCGTGTGTTTTTCCGAGGGGATGGCAGTGGCGTGATCTGTTGGTTCAGTTTCGGGATCTTGGGGTGGGCCCCACACAGGTTTGGTCACGGTGAATAGTACCTTTTTAATCGGTTGACTGTTTCAGGCGAGTAAGTAGTCTATCTCGCGTGTTTTTCCGCGAGGATTACAACGGTGCGATCTGTTTGGTTTTTCGAAGCCTCTTGCGTGATCTTTTTAAATGTGGAATCATGGATGGTGCTCTAGTGGTGGTTCTCCCTACCTTGTTTGTAGCGGACCCTTGGCGTGTGATCGCACACTCTTGGGAGAGCAGTAAATGATTCACAAGATGTGGTTGGCCGTGCCAGGACCTTTGAGGTGGAGTTGTTACATCATGCCTTCGCGTTGACGCTGGGTTTCGTGTGCACGATAGCCTTTGGGCTAGGACGAGTTATACTCTGGGAGTATACGGAAGCGCTTGGAGGTACGTGTGGTTTGTACCTGAGAACATTTGTGCGCTCAGTTGGGGTTGACATGGGGACACACGTCGTGTGGGCACCATGTGCGTGTTGTGTTCTGCTTTGTGTACTTTGACCTCTCGCGACGTAGAGGGTCCATCTGTGTGTTTGTTTGACTAGCAGGGTGGAGTTTTTCCCCTGGCTCTGTACTCGTTTGTTTAACCAGCAGGGTTGAGTGGTCTCCCCCTAGTTTCATTCTCAATGGATCGGCCGGTAGCGGTGCTGGTGACACCCAGTAATGGAACAGGAACTGAAACCCCTTTGGGTGAGTTGTGCTGGAGTTGGGTGGTCCCGCGATACCCAATCCGTGTTCGGTTAGCCAGTGTTGTACCCTCCAGTGGAGATGGGTAGGGCAGTTCTGATTTTTACCCTCCAGCGGGGCTGGGTAGTGGGTTACGCATCAGCTTCTAGGGTTTACCCTCCAGCAGAGTCTGGGTAGTGGGTCACCCGACACACTTAGGGTATACCCTCTAGCAGAGACTGGGTAGTGGGTCACCCGACGCACTTAGGGTCTACCTCCAGTAGAGACTAGGAAGTGGGTTACCCAACGCACTTAGGGTCTACCCTCCAGCAGAGACTGGGTAGTGGGTCACCCGACGACCTCTTAGGGCCTACCCTCCAGCAGGGCTGGGCAGTGGGTCGCCAGTCGTGTAGTTCGAGGTCTACCCTACAGCAAGGCTGGGCAGTGGGTCGCCTGTCGACTTATTCTAGGTCTACCCTTCAGCGGGGCTGGGCAATGGGTCGCCTGATGATGTATTAAGGTCTACCCTTCAGCAGGACTGGGAAGTGGGTCGCCTGATGATGTATTAAGGACTACCCTCCAGCGGGGCTGGGCAGTGGGTCGCCGGATGATGTATTATGGTTTACCCTCCAGCAGGGTTGTGCAGTGGTTCACCTGATATCATATTATGAATTACCCCATGTAGGGCTGCGAAGTGGGACACCTGTTGACATTCTAGGCTCAATCCTTTCTACTAGGCTAGCCTGTGGATTTCCTCCGTGATTACTGGAGTAGGACCCCTGGTTACAGGTCAGTGTTGTGACGACCGTGACTTTGAGGAGACCTCTCGACAGCAGGGCAGTGACGAGGTGTGGTTTGACATTCCCTAGAACTCTCAAGTACGAGGGTCACTTTTCCCTCCGTGACGTGTTCTTGCAACGCGATTTAAAAACCGTGCGGGCGAGTCAGTGAGGCCTAAAGCGGATAGTGTCAAGGTGCGGTGATTGAGCCCCTTGGCTTGCGGTTCAGGGCAGACGTGCGGGATGCTGGGCATCGATGATGGTGTTTATTTTGGGACTATTGGCGACTCATTTTCTTGGGCTGAGCTACGGGACGGAGATCCCCTTACAACGTCGTTAGGGTTTCTTGTTGAGCATACTGAGATGTATATACCTTGTTTTCAGGACCCACTTCTTAGGTTTGGTTACTCTCCTTCCAGGAGAGGCGAAGACACGCGGGGTATGCCATGTGCTTTCCGAGTCTAGTTTCTCGTGGTTGGATGAGTATACTCTCCTGCTATAGGTAGTGAATACTCGACGGGAAGTTCATCTTCTCACCGTTTCCAGCTCCTTGTGCCTGGACGAGTCTACCTTCTTTCCTCTTGTTGGGTTGAGCTGGATTCTTGCTGCACTCTCTGTTGTACTCCATTACCTTTCCTGTTCGCTCTACTTCTCACCCATCGGTACCTCCTTGGTTTCTCCCTCGAGCCTTCGGGGTATCCTACTGAGTATTTTTATACTCACCCCTGCTTGGGCTTTTCCCGCACTTGGTGTTCCCTTGAAGACGATGGACAGGTGGAGAGTGACTTCAGTGGAGCATAGGAGCTTGGGAGCTTGGACCGCGTGCGGTGGTCATGGCCGGGTTCTAGGTGGAAGACCCATCAGCTGTTTCTTCTGTTTACCTGTTTCCAGGTTGTGGCGCATTTTCTGGTTGGGCGCGTGTTTTGCCGTTTTTCCTTTTCAGCACTGTACTTTTTATTGTTAGAGGTTTATGCACATTGTGGTTTATTTATAGCAGTTTCCCTTTACTTCTCCTTTTTACTCTGCACTTTTGCACTGAATGTTCTGCGTGTGTGTGTACAGGTACCTAGGAAAAGCCCCCCCCCCCCCTCGAGTTATTGTTCCTTCGGCGATGGTCGCCAGCCCCTGGCCTATGGAGGCGGGCTTGGGGTAGTTGCGGCTCGAGCCCGGGTAGGGTCAGGTCGTGACATACATCATCAAGAATTACCATTTTATCTCATCTACATCAATATTTATAGTATATGTTATACACAAAATGTCTTGTAATTATCTTTTACAAATAATAGTTTACATGATTATCACAGAGGGCATCATTTCATTTTTTAAATTTAGCAGGGAAACAACATGTGAAGAAATGGAGGATTCTGATTCACCAGTGTCAAACATTACTTTCATGAAGATATAATTGAAAATAATCATACCTCTTGCTGTATAAGGTCCATCACCATAATCCACAATCATCTTCTCATCTCCATATAGTTTCTTTGTCACTTCATTATGCTCTTTGTTCCCCTACTGTTATTTTCCCTACTAAGGATTCATGGTATTCCAAGAATCACCACGACTAGATTTTCATTACTGATGAGACTGATTAGTCTGGGCTCTCCCTATCAAATAAAATGGTTCTTGCGACACCTAATAAGTGTCTCAATCACCAAACATCTGAGCACAGTGACATAAGATCTTAAGGTGTCCCATATTGTTTCAATTATGGAATTCTCTCAGTGGTGTTGTATACACTCACTTAATTTAAATTAGTTAACCACAATGAAATCATCCAAGGTTTCTGTCAGGTGTTAGAGGAAGATTAATGGCTCATGTGGTATGGTTTCGATGTGTTCCACCCCCTTGAGAATAGGTGTCCCAATTCATCTTCCTCTTAGTGCTAGATTTCTGAGCTCCTCTAGTGAAGAAAAGTGCACATCCTCAACATTGATTATCAGTAGTGATAGATATCTTAAAAATAGTATCTACATGAAGTCCCAACTAAATAGTTTGAAAAGCCTGAGATATGATTTGGACAAACTGTTGGTACACCTATGGATCAAGTGAAACTACATTCTCATTGGCCTCTTTCGACTGATTTCTATGATGCATACTGGGTGTCATTTCCTAATCCAAAAACAAACTCCTTAATCCTCACTCCCATGCAACAGCTTGGATTATAAATAAAATTTCTATCACATCATTGTTTTACAAAAACAAAATTTTCCAAGTTCAACATTTTTTATGAAAAATACACTATTCCAGTTTTGAAATGAAACCATTTTCAAAATACATCTATCATGTTATTTTCAAAATATTTCATTTGAAAACAAATTCTGCATTTTTCAAAAAAGTATACCTTTCTCAAAATCATAAATCATTTTTCTAAATAAAGTATGTAATACTATTAGATGTTAATTCCTCTACAATATATTTCATGATCATCTCATTGGCTAAACCCATGATAATGAGATTCAAAAATCCTATAAGTGTCTATAAAACACTTATGTACCCAACTCCCTAGTAACATGATGTTCTTCATAAACTGGTTAGCTACATCCGTTTATGAAATACATTTCCAGTCTAGATGATCCTACTCCTTTCTGAGATCACAACCCAAGAAATATATAAGAACTAATTAAACTCCAAGACCAAGAACACTAAAATCTACGTATTAGTAAAGGACGTAACAAGATGATTCCATTTATAATGACAAGATAAATCTCATTTATTTGAGAGTACATTGAATCCTTAATTGGTCTTAAGTGGCATCTCCATGAAGCCAAAGACTGGAAATAAATGCCCAAGGGATTCAAATACATGTGGGGAACATTAACACTTTAAGAAAAAAACCACTAACAAAAAAATCATAACTAAAAAACTAAAAATATTATTCATGAATAAATGAAAGACAACTTAATTTCATTGTTCATATCAAACCACATTCCAAGTGGGCAGTAGTGGAAGACAAAACAATTATTAGAGTAACAGTAGATAAAAAACTAATGATTCAAGGAAGTCCATAAGACTCCATTCTTCTTAGCTGTATGCTTCTATATCACCAAACAGACCTTATATCATAAAGTGGTTCTAAAAACGTGTGATACTTTACCTTTTCCCATGTAATGGAAGATAGTATATGAAAAATCTCTTAAGTGACAAAGAAGGGGTGAGTGTAAAACATATTAGTCTTCCCATAATTACTTCCTTACTCATTCGACTAGGATATATGAGTTAGTACCATTTATATAAGATATTTTACACAATAACCATTTCCCAAATTATTTTGTAAATAAATATAAACATGTTCCAAAACCATTTGTAACCAAAATTAAACAAGTGCTATTGAATCCTATTTTCCAGCAAGTTACTTTTCTATAAAAATAACTAAATAATGCATTAAAACCATTCCTCAATATTCCATTAGCATACCCAAACCATTCCACATATCCGTGCTACCAACCATCCACGTAATGTGGAAGAGGGGTAAATCCCATATCCTTATCCATCTCAGACTTATGGGGGAGAGTACATACCCAAATCTAATCCAAATGAGAATTGACTGGGGGGAGCCCTAACCCTTACCCAAATCATTATAATGGGGGAGTCACCTGACCCTTATCCATCCTAAATACATATGAATATACACAAGACCATTATGCCCAAACTATGGCAAAAACCCTTTCAATAAAACTACCCTTTATTGAATCCTTTTTTATCAAATCCATTTCTATAAATCCCATTTTTATTGAAAACCCCTTTCCCGAAAACCCATTTAGAAATTATTGAAAATTAATAATTTAAAATTACCATTTTAGATTCAATAAGCTAAATTAATTTGCACAAAAATCCAATAGATTATAAAATTTCACCAAAACCAAAAATATTCACTAAATAATTATTATTCCATTATTTTAACAATAAAATTCATTAAAATGAAACAATTTTAAACTAATAAAACCAATTAAATAAATATTAAATGAGAGTGAAGCCACCTACCATGATTTTTTTGATGAAAACCAACAACGTACAAAGAACACTCACACAACCGTGTTGAATATCCCAAAAAACAGCCTTAGATCACCTCTCCTTCCATCAAAGAACCAAAATAAAATTAGATTTCTCATACCCAAACATTGATCTACCCATAATAGGTGTAGATGTTAAAAATATTAAGTGTTGGAGATATAGATATAAGTAGATATATGGTACGAGACAAGACTGTTGAAGAATGTCTCTTACTTCAATAATCTGGATTTAAAATGCCATGGAAATCCTATAGATTGCATTCGGAATGATAGGAGAAACATTTATGGAATTTAGAGACGGCAAATACCATGATAGAGATGGTTTGGGTAAAAAACGATTTGATTAGTGGTAAGTCCGACCCATATCTACTTTTTTAGGATCTTGTTTTAACCACACAGAATGTTAGCTCACACGGTTAGACAAACCATGCACCAATTGATCGTTATCTACTACCTTAGGGAAATCCTTTAATGGCATCCTCACACAGTCTCCCTAACATTGCTCATACCATGCCGAAGCTAATACCTCAAACCAAAAACTGCGCATGTTTTTGAAAAATCATATGCAGCCCATGCACATCCACTTTTGGTCCAAAACTTATTTAGAGTGCACCCAAATCACTGATCCTTCTCCCTTACTCTTTATAACCATTAAAATCATCTAGTTTGGTTTACATACTAGAAACAGGGGGTACTACAGATTCCCTTTTTATTAATGTCATATAAACTACCAATCATTATTCCATGATTCATGATTATGATTTATGATATGTACAGTATGGTTCTAAAATGTTAATATTAGGTTTTTGTACCCATTTTAACATTTTATGCCTATATGATCATTGATATATCCATTTATTTCCTTAACTTATCATTAAATCTCACCGTTTCTTTTTATCCTTTCGTAGGTTTTGAAGAATGGTTTAATGTGTAATATTTCTAAATTAGGTTATATTTATGAACATAATTGGGGTATACCATGTAGAACTATTAAAACCAATTGTTTATGTTTATATACATCACAAGATACTAGACATATACCATTATTACATGGATTGTTATGTTATGTAAAGAATACTATCCTATTTAAATTTAATATTTATGTATTAAAATAATGGGTTGCTATTGTTGGTATCAGGTCATGGTTTAGTTTACCTTTAAAAACTAAGATGAGAAAACATTTGTATGAATCCAAGGGAAAAGTCTACATATAGTATAAAATACTAATGTTTTGGTAATTATCATGAGTTCCCAATGTTAAACATAAATTTTCAAAGAATAATGTATCATGATTTATAATCCCATAAATGACTTTTCATGATTATATGGTTTTTATACCTGATTATTTTTGTTCACACAATACTTTTTGTATTTATTCAAAGGTTGGACCCATAAGAATAATGTTATTGATGAACTCAAAAGATAGTTAAATTATTTCACTTCAATCAAACTGAATGTTATAAGATATGGAATAAAAAAACTAGTCTCTTAATGACACAAACTTCTCAATATCTAAATCATGTTGAGATTCAAAAAGACTAAAAAAAGGGTACAACCTTATTTTGATTCTTTCATGGGGAAACATCCACCTTCTTTTAGTTCGTCCACTGATCAATGAGTCACTATGAAACGGATCGGTACCATTAAAAGTATATTTTCTATTATTCAGTATTTGAAATAAGGGAATGTTATTCTGGAGGATTAACATTTGGAGGGTGAAGTATATATGTGGTGGAATCTAATGAAGAATAAAAGAGAATAAATTAAATATAACCAATTTTTGTGGGAATATTTTAAAATCATATTTTTCAATAAGTACATTCCTCATATTTTTTTTATGAAAATGGATAATGAATTTGTTGAGTTAAAGAACAAGGATAAATAATATACGAGTACTTATAAGTAAACATCATAGGATTTGCACGTTCTGATCCTGATATTATCATCCAACCTGAGATTACAGTTTAGAAATTATTTAGTGGGTTTAAAAAATTCAATTGGTGTTATCCATACTTTATATTAGTTTCTACAATTTTTTTTTGGATGTTCTCTCATGGTGGAGATGGATATTGGATTTACCCATGAATCTCATGATTTTTATAAGAAAAGAACAATGGAATGCAATTACAACTATAAAACCAGTATTGATAATAAAATGATCCATCATTTATACTATAAGTGTAGAATGATACACGAGGAATCTTTCCTTAAAGAAACTCATAAATGTTTTAGTGTTGAAAGGAAGGTGATTATGCAATTTAATTTCATAATGATAGGAACAAGTTAGCAATTTATTTGAATAGAGTGGAATATCCACTAAATTCACAACTCATACACTAGTGTTTTAAATACAATGAGTTTTGATGGTATTCTTACAAGTTCCCATATCCAAAGGTTAATGATAATGATCAACCTCAAGAACCACTTAATCCTATAGAAAAAGATAACATTAATACGATCAGAACTTCTGATGATGGATATGATAAGGAAGTTTTGAAAGGTGAACTTACCAAAAACTATATAACAATTAATGTATTATTTGATTATATATCTTCATACTCTTTTATATCTAAATAAATTTATTCGGGTACCGTAGTACGACCCAAAAAATCATATATTTAGTTAGCAGAAAAAACCCCAAGTTTTACAATGATCACATCCTATGAATATGATTCTCCATTGGTTGATGTTTGTGGGAACTTTTTTACTAATTTTTTTTAATCTTCATCTAGTTTAATTTGATTTTATTTTTTGTATGAATTTTCTTTCTTTACATAAATAAAAAATCAATTAAAATGAATAGAATTTGAATTTTATATTCCAAAACCAACTTATGATTTCTTATTTGTGTGGTAAAAAATGTACTTCTTCTAGAAATGACATCCATTTTATGGGTCATGGTTACTATTCAAAAGAGTGTTTATCTCATATGGTTGGAGGGACTCTCAATATTGAAGATATTCTAATTTCTGAGAGCTTATTAATGTCTTTCTGGATAAATTTCATGGTCTTATAAAAATAGGGATTTTATGTTTTCAATATAACTCATACCTGGTGCTAGACAGATTTCCAGGTCTCCATATATAATGGCACTAAATGATATATAAGAATTGAAGGAGAAACATTATGAGAAACTATAAAAAGGATTAATTTCACCTATTGTGTCACATTAGAATATAATTTTTTTTAATAAATATGGATAAATGTGACTCTGCATTGATTATTGAAAACATAACAAGATCCCTATAATGAATAAGTAACCACTACCCCATATTTATGGCTTGTTAGATCAGTAGTGCAGAGATAAATACTTTTCAAAGATTGATATTCATTCTAGATATCCAAAAACTAGGGTTAATAATGTGGATATACCCAAGACATAATTTTATACATGATATTGACAATATGATATTATAAAGATGAAATTTAGTCTTACAAATGCCCCCACAATCATTATATTTATAATGAATAGAGGCTTTCCATATTCTCTTGATCAGTTTTTGGTAGTTTATATAAACTATATTCTTATTTATTTAAAAATAAATTATGAGAATGAATATGACTTCAGTATTTTTTTTGAAGACCCTAAGTAAGGAGAATATTTTTTAAATACATAGAAAGGTTGGAATTTTTTTCCAAAATGTTTGATTCGTAGGTAATAAAATCACAAGGTAGGGGGTATGAGTAGACCCTTAAAAGGAAGAATTTAATGAAATTTTCTCAAACTAACCACTATAGCTGAGATTAGTAGAATTCCATGTTTATCTAGAAATTCTTATTTTTTTGGAGAATTTTTCCTTAGTATCATATCCTCTTAGAAATTAACACGGAAGGGGAAAAATTTCCTTTGGATGGATGGATGTGGGGAATTTTTCAAGGAATGAAATTAAAGGATAGACAATACACCAATGAATACACTAAAATGTAGTGGAGAAGGTTTTGTAATCTATAATAATGCATCAAAGAAGTACAATTATGTTTCCTCATGTATAATGATATTGTTATAGATTATGCCTCTTGAAAATTTATGGTCCACAACAAACATTACCCACCTCATGATTTTCAGTTAGTTGAAGTAACCTATTTTATTAATGACTTGTAGGATTTATCTCTTTGAAAAAAAGTTGTGACATATATAATAATCACAAAAACCAAAATTTTTTTTTATAAAAAAAAAGAGATAAACATGAACTAAAGAATATGTTTGGAGCTGATTAAATATTATGGCTTCTAAATACATTACCATACTGAGAATGTGAACAAGGTTGAAGATCATCTAAGTCGAAAGGATCATGCTAGATTATATATGATACAGATAACAGAAAATACAATGTTAATAAAAATTCAAAGTATGGGTATTGAAATCATAAATTAAGGGGTAAATCTAATCATCATGAAAAAAGTGTTCATCCATCAATCCTAGTGAATAGTAAAGGGGTGTATATGGATGATGTTGTGAAACTGAAGAAGGTGAGAAGTAATCCTGATTTCAAAAGTGATTGGGATTGAATAATAAGGTTAAAAAACTATTTGTTTTTCCCTTGTGTACCAAGGAGCTAATAAATTAAACTCATAATTATCTATTCTCTATTCATATTACAATTATAAAGATGTATATATATTTGAATGAGTATTTTTTGTGGTATGGCTTGAAGAGAGATACTATAGAGTATGTTTATTGATGCTTGGTATATAAGAATGGTCATGTTGAGAGACAGAATTATTAGGTGATGTTTCAATCATTAACAATACCTAAATTAAAATGGGAAACCTCACCATGTATTTCATTATCAACCCCCACCCCCAAATATAAAGGGAATCATGATATTTGGTTTGTAGTCGGTATTCTTATAATGTCACCACACATTATTTCCAATCGATAAGATTTCAATGTATATAAACTCCCTTGTTTATACATTTATTAAGTGCCGATATTTCATGGTGCACCAATATCAACTGTACCCAATCAAGATTCAACATTTTACTCAATTTTTTGGAGAATTATTTTTCTTTATATGGATATATAGTTATGTATATGTACTGGTTATCATCCTTAGATAGAATGTTATTTTAAGAGGACTATTAAAGCTCTAAAAGTCATATTGAGGGGTTGATCTACGAATTTATAAGTTGATAGGGATCCACACCTTCTGTTGGTATAATTTTATTACAATAATAACATCACTCTAACATTAAGATGTGTCTTAGGAATCTCCATATATTAAGAAGTATTGAAATCCAACATTTTTAAATGATGATAGAGAAATATTTCTATTTAGTCCATATCTAGATAAGGAAATGGAAGAGAAGTTTAACTTTATTTAACAGAACATAGATAATCTCAGAGTTGACAAAAATTTTATGTTGATAATCATATTAAATTCTAGAGTTTGAAGATGGTCATAAGGTATTACTATAAACAAATACTTGGAGGATGTTTACTAGATTTGGAAATAATATAAAGATAAAAACTAGGTATATCTTCCTTTTAAAAATTCTTGATTTTATTGGGATCTTAGATTCTTGATTATGCTTCCAACTAATATATCTCATGTCTAAATTTTTTTCAATGTATCTCTGTTGAGAAGGTTCATAACTAATCCTTCACATGTACGAGAATCATATTTTATACAAATGGTGAAATATATTTCTTAAGATGTAAATTTAGATGGATTTTGGATTACCAATAGAAAGTGGTTCAAAACAAGACAACACAACTAATGAATGTTTTTTGGAGAAACCACCAATTGATGAACCTATATGGGAACCAGAGGATGTGATGAGGCAGAAGTATCCTCTTATTTTTGTACTAGAGTTATTAATTTCTTGGGTGAAATTAATTTTAAGGTAGTAAAATGTGACACCTTAATGTTCTAATAAAATATATCTCTCTAAATTATTTTATCTCTTTGATAACTTCTGTTACATGAAACCCTGAGTTTAAATGATCTGTGATATACTATTAAAATTACATTTTTTTCCTTGAAATCGTTTTGGAATGTATGGATACTAATAACCATATTATAAAAAATATATGGGTTTATATGTATAAATTTAGTTTACTATTTATCAAATGAATATAAAAAAAATTAAAAAAACATTTGAAAGAAAGAAATATTATTTATAAAAATAGTACTTATGCACGCAATTTAGTTTTATATTAAAAAATTTATTTAATCACTATATTTTTATTATTATAATTTAATTTATATATTATTTACATGAACCAATTTTTTAAAAAATAAAAAATAGCAATTATACATATAGGATAAGAATAAATCCAATTTTATGCATAAATATGTAGTTTTTAGGAAAACCAATTTTTACCACATTTCAAGAAATTACATAAAAAATTATCTTAAAAAATTATTTTCATGACCCGTCCCCCGAGGCCCATGCCGTGACTCCCCCAATCCTGCCTCTCAAAGGTTAGTGGTTGGTGAATAGTGTTGAAGGCATCAAACTACAAGTGGGAGGCATTTTACTGAGTACCTGTACACACGCACATACAACCCCATCCCACGAAAACTACAAAAAAAACATGAATTTTACTGAACAACCACTGAGTTTAAAGGTACAATTAAAAGTAAATGGGCCAGAATGCAAGCCCAACAAATGAAAAACTGAAAATTGGAAAGTACAAGGAAATGCAGGAAAAACATCTGTTGAAACCCCAGCCCTATTGAAAGTGTAGAGTAGATGATAGAAGACATAGAATCATTCCATTCCTTCTTTATATCACTGGGAACCGCTTGGTCCTAGGCCACCAAGTCCTCCACCAAGTCATCGGTCATCTTCACCAGACACAACATGTGCAGGCAAAGCCCGTGTAGGGGTGAGTAAAAAAACACTCAATAGGGACCCCAATCAAATGGGGAATGACCGTAAAAATATCCACAAAGAAAACCATGAAATATGATCTTGAATCATGATCACAGAGAAAGAAAGTTCACTACAGGTATAATCTAGATAATCGAATGAAAGACCATTTATCGTAATACTGGACACCATGGGCTGTTGTGGTGCTCATCACTGATGAGTACTATGGTTATGATGGGTCACACAGAGCCTCCCACCACCATTGGCCTATCGGGTCACACAGAGCCACTTCTCACTAGTCCTATACTATTTTGGTACTCATCCCTTACGAGTAACATGCGTATGATGGGTCACTCAAAGCCTCTCTTCCCCATGGGCCAACCTGGTCACATAGAGACGCTTCCCACCTTGTCCATTGTATTGAGTTATTCATCCCTGATGAGAACCATGGGTTTGTCTGTTCACCCAGAGAAACTCCCCACCATGATACTACTGGGTCACATTGAACTACTTCTCATATGCCCATCGTAGCTAATCCACATAGGGTCACTTGTCATCAGTCTTCAAGTCTTAGTTAGACATAGGATCTCCTCACGTAGTGCACTTGATTCTAAGATAAACCGCTCCTCAAGCCATTAATCATATTAAAAAATACATGACTTCCTTTTAATAGTATACCAAAATATCCACCTCGCTGTGAGGATTCAGTGGCCTTAAAACTCATCAATCAGATGCTCGGTTTGAGAGATATTGTCATTTTAGTAAATAGGGGCTGGGTGCACTCGGGTTCGATCTGACCCGGTCAGACTACCCTAACCAACGCGGCCCATGGGTCCCACATGACCTAGACTGATTCAACTGACCTAGCCCGACTTGGTTCAGTTCTGGTCTGGCCTTTCCCATTATGCCCTATTGGACTAGGCCTGGTTTGGCTGTGGATCAAGCACACAGGGTCACCCAGCAACCCGAATTTATCCGGCCCATCCCCCACAAGAAGGACGGTGTTCATTCCCCACTCAGGAAAACTAGTTTCCTGGTATTATGTCATTATACCACCTTGTAACAACAGGCTGGATTAAAAAACATTCAGTCTCACCGCAGCTCTATTTCTGTGACCCAGTCCGGACCTCCTGAGAGACCTATCTCCTCTGCCCAGCCTATGAGTTCAAGTCAGTTCTCCTCTAGCAAGGCATGTGTGCGTCCATCATTCAGCACACCACGACTGACTAATCTAGTCATGATTTTGTTTCTGCACACAAATGCCAGACCACGTGCCAGCAGTTGGCCACATATGCCACCGCCAACCGAAGCCTTTTTTCGACAGATCATGTCACCTCATCGCAGGCCACGTTGACCACGACTGTTTCCCCTAATTCACCATCATGGAACTCTTTCATAAGCCAGTATCCACCACCATGGGCCACCACCTGTAGTCTCTAGCCCATTGCCAACACTGGCGCACTGGCAGGTTCTTTTGTGGACCACCTGGTCCTCTCTGGTGGACCATAATTCACTACGTCTATGACTCCCATCTCAATGGTGTGCCGCCTTCCCTTCTATGGCCTTGAAATCACTTCAACATCAACTTGAGATTTGGTCATGAAGAACTCACAAGGTGGAGGGGATTGATCCTTTTTCATGTCTGCTCGCAACCTCTATATTATATTTTAAACATATAGGGGTTTAGGATTAGAGTTCTACAAAATAATTAATCAATCTCGATGAATGAATCCCATGAAAAGGCACCCTCCTGCAAGAACGAGCAATCCGTAGATCAACCTGATTATGGGTTGATCCATGTTGGACATCTTAGAACGAATAATGGGAAAGGGAAATTAAAACAATCACAACCCCTTCCTATAGGAGGATTTACATTGGAGCGATCCATTCATAGGGATTTTGTTGGAATTGATCATTCTTCGGTCCATTTCTTTGGGTGCATCAATGACACTAGAAATTCACTGGAATTCATTATTCATCATTGGAGTATATTTTTTTCATAGGTTCATTAAAGGAATTCCATCTTTGATTTCCCAACGTGTTATCTCATTAATAATGAAATGTGTCAAAAAAATTCTATTATTTTGTGTCACCACGGCGTTAAAAGGATTCATTAATGAAATAAAATCGATGTTTCACTTCTGTTAAGGAGTATCATTAAAGGGGCTCATCGCCACCCTGTTGCAACACCATAGTGCTGGTGTTCAACCGCTCAATGGTGAAAAATGTAAAATAAAATAACACTGTATGTTATTTTATTTTTTTCCAATAATTCTGAAATGTATCATTTCCTGTTGACCATTACTAGTCGAATTTAAGTCCATTATAATAGAATCCAGATGTTTTCAGTTCAACGGTTCCCTTGGATTTTTTATCTGATCGCCAGTTTCAAATTTAGAAAAACATGCTCACACATTATCTAAAATGAACTTAAAAAAAGTTCAAAATAATATTCTTAGCTCACTGCGCCTCAGAATCAAGTTCCATCAAATCTCTGGTCTCGAAATAATCCAATATAATGTAAAAAACATTACATGTAATATCTGGAACATTACATTACCCTCACCTTTAGGGATTCACTTCCTCGTAAACCATAAAAATTATAAACGAACAAATGGGGGTACTGAACACAAATCTAAGCATCGTGATCGAATGTGCTCTCCTAGAGTTTCCCATGATGCTACTATACATGCACAAGAATAATCTACCATCCACAAGGGACCCACTCCTATCGATACTCTATCTCCACCAGGAATATTGTAAGCATTTCCCCATCGTCAATGTCTAGCTCGAACCTGTCAATGATGTGTGATGGATCATGCACAAACCTCCTCAGCTGAGATATGTGGAAAACAGCATGCACCCGATGCATTTTTGGGGGTAGAGCTAGGTGATACGCCACCTCGCTAACTCTACTCAGATTCTGGAAAGGTCTAATGAACCTCAGAGATAACTTTTCTCCCCAATAAAAATCTCTAAAATCCCCATCGGGGTGAGACCTAAATGAAAACAAGGTCTCCCTCTTTGAACTCCAAGGGTCTCTATCTCCTATCAGTATTTATAGTTACTCTGTATAGTCCTCATCTTCTCCTAGATGATCATCATCATCTCAGTGGTAGTTGATACCATGTCTGGCCCCATGAGTGCTGAATTCCCTAGGTCTATCTACCATAGAGGTGATCTATAAGGCGCTCGTACAGTTCCTCTATTGGCGCAATTCCAATGGTGGAGTTTTAGTTGTTGTTTTATGAAAACTCCACCAGTGGAAGGTGTTCTTCCTTACTATGACCAAAATCGAGCACGCAAGCATGAATCATGTCCTCCATGGTCTATATGGTCTGCTCTATCTCATCATCAGTGTGTGGGTGAAAATATATGATCTAGCCCAGCTTAGTCCCAAATGCCTCATGTAATCCATTCTATATATAAGATTTTAAGCGATCATCACTGTCTGAGACAATCGTCGCAGTAACCGAGTAAATCCACACTATCTCCTAGAGGTAGAGATTTCTCAATCACTATACCAATACCGGCTCTGGGATGGGTAGGATGTGAGTCGACTTGGTGAGTCAATCAATGATCACCCAGATAAAATCGTGGCCCTTGGACATGCTAGCTAATCCCATCACGTTGTCCATAGATAAACCATCCCACTTTTAATCCAGTACCTCAAGTGGTTGTTTCAATCCTACTATAACCAGATGCTCAACCTTCACTTTTTGACAAGTGAGGAATCATGAAATGAACTCGGCCACTAATTTCTTCATCCTTAGCCACCAGTACTGATGTTAGAGATCCTGGTACATCTTCAACACTCCTGTAAGTACCAACAAGGGGGATGTATGTAAATACCTCAACATATCCTCTCATAATGCCATTGGTACACTAGTGTTCCCTCTTAAAAGTATGATGTGCTACCCACCTATCGAAAATCTATCAGAAGCATGTCTTGAGGATAACTGAGCACACTAGGCCTCGCAGTCAAAATCCACATGTTGTGCCTCCCTAACTCATTATACGAGTGGGGGAGTGACGGTCATAAACTGAAGGTAAGTTGATCCATCATAATCCATGAAATATCTATGCATTGCAGAAAGCTGCTATGTCTCCTCACTCAGCAGCTGCAAACTAGTCCTCCTACTAAGTGAGTCTTCCACAATGTTTCCTTTCCCATGAGTATAGACTATCTATAACTCATAGTATTGGAGGAACTCTAGACATCTCCCCTACCTCATGCTCAGGTCCTTCTTAGAAAAGATATACCTAAGACTCTTGTGGTCAGAGTAGACTATAAACCATTCATCAATCAAGTTGTGTTTCCACATATTCATGGAAAAGACCAGTGTTGTTAACTCTAGGTCATGGGTCGCATAGTTTTGCACATGCTACTGCAACTGTTGTGAACCATAGATGATCATTGCTCCCACTTACATCAAGAAACAACCCAGTCTTGTCATGGATGTGTTGCAGAAGACTACATACCTAATTCCCTCTTGGGTTAGTTTTATGATGGGGGAACTCATCAGTCTCCTCCTTAGCTCTTAGAAAATATTATGTAACTTTTCCATCAACAATAAGGTTTATACCTTCTTTACCATTGCTAAAAATGGTTCTTCTACTTCAGAAAAGTCACGCATGAAACTCAAGTAGTATCCAAACAACCCCGAGAAACACTTCACCTAAGTCACTCCCCTTGGTGGCTCCTACAAAATCACATCCTTTATCATCACCAAATCCACTTCATCTCTAGCCTCTGGAAATCATTTTCCCAAAATTTTGACCTCTTGAATATAGAAATGGTACTTCGATAGCTTCCCATAAATCTAGTTCTCTCGGAGTGTATCATTGATTCTCTATAGGTGTGTATCATGCTAATTTACTAATGCCGAGTACATCAAAATTTCATCAATTAAGACCACTAAAAAATGATCAAGGTAATTTTGGAAGATCATGTTCATGAGTCCCATGAACACTGCTGGGGAATTTGGTCACCCCAATGGGCATCACCATGAAAATGTAGTGTCCATACTGAAATCTAAAAGAATTCTTCAGCATATCCTCATCCTATACCCGAAGCTGGTGATATCTGAATCTGAGGTCTATCATTGACAACCACCTTGCTCTCTTCACCTAGTCGGAGAGGTAATAAATTCTGGGCAAGGGATATTGTTTCTTCACGATCACCTAGTTCATGTTAGATTTGGTGGTCTAGAACCAACTACTTGGTACTTTATTCATTTAAACAAAAGCCATATCACATCATGATTGTTCTTCTATGTGACATTTCATGTGATAATGTCCTAAGGACAGCTGTTGCATTAAAGGGTCGTAGCGAATCCCTGCTATGATGAGAACCCAGAAGTTCTATAACACTGTTCTTGAATGTATGATCTATGGCTGGATGATATTATTTTAGGGACACAAATAATACAGGACATTAGGGGTGAGGACTCATAAAACATTGAGGCACCTTCTCATGTTCTGCGCCCTTGGTAATATCTAGGAGGATATTATGAGAAGGAGACCTGCTAGTAGGAAATACACATTTCATAGTGTCAGTGGATGTTCCTATCTGCGGACGTGTGTATTGGCCCTTAGACTTTGAGATTATTATTAATGGGTATTACAACTCGCGTACTTAGATGTATTGACAAAAACTGTGACGACACACTGTTCAAAGCAAGGTAGGATACATTGGGTGCATCACGAGTAATACCGCATTAATAGATAATGCGAGAAAGGATTTGTCCCTTCCGTTCCATAACGGAAGTAGATATCTCAGGCCCTTTGATGGAATTGATATTGCCTAAATAAATCCATGGCCATGGTAAGGTATGGGAAAGTTCAATTCCGGGAAGTCAAAGAAAGAATAATCAAGCACATGGGTTGATGGCACTAGCATGCAACCCGCTTGATTGGAGATATCAAGACAAAGGGATTATATTACACGGTAAGCGTTCGTAGGAGGTGACACGTCATTGCAGCGTTAACTTTTTTCTCTATTGGTGCCTTGGCGTGTTTTTAGAAACTAACCTTGGACATTAGGCAGGCTCAGCCCAATGCCACTGAGAAAGAGGCCTAGAGGTTCACACACTATTTGTGTCCATGTATCTCAGTTAAATATTAATTTAACAAGTTAAATAAATATTTTTCCCGACTATGGTTTAATAATTATTTAAGGTTGTATGATCGCATTTATTTTGACACTAGTTAATCGATAGAATATATCGTGGACAAAATAATATATTTATTAGCAAGTAATGCAGTTACATTTATTTAAGAAATAAATAGTCATTGCTCAAGGTCTAAAAAATTTGGTAGAGAAAAATAGAAAATAAAAGTACACGCCGTGTATATTAAATATACACGCCGTGTAGTTTTATGGAAAACATATACACACCATGTATTAATTATTACACGCCGTGTAGTTTTTCCAGTTGGGATTTTGAGAATTTAATATTGTTTTCTTAAATGACATTTATAATAATCAGCGTGGGCGCATGTCAAGAATTTAATAATTCGACATGGGGGGTTTTCAATAAGAGTTAATGAAATAAATAAAACGCATAACAAGTTTATCTATTGTCATAAATCTATTAACCTCAGATCCGATTATAAATATCCTCACAACCCCAACATTTTGAAGATCCATTGTTGTGCACAATGGATTTGGAAATACTCTCAAGCCAAGGGAGAATTCCCTTTCCACCAAGAACACCCTCAAGTTACGAGAGCAAGATCATCCACCAGATCGAGGCGGTCGAAGGCGGACATCGCAAGCGAAGGTTATTTCACGCTAGCACCAGGAGATCCCTTCAGTGATTCCCGGAGATACGTGACACACGTGTGGATCACCGCTAGAGGAATCGTACACTTGGATTCTACGACGCTATGACGGTTCACCGAATCGTGACCGGACACATCATCGAATAATGAATTCCAACGAGGTAATTCTTATGCGTTAATTAAATTAATTATAATCAACATATGATGATCCTTCTCAAGGGTTCCAGGACTCTTCTTTTCTTTTTCTTCTTCATTCTATTTCGATGATATAGAGTTTTATATCGTGAAAAATCTCGGATTGAACGTTTTTTAACATTAAAATTAAAGTTGGGAAAACCCACCAACACGCTTCCACTGCGGCCAGAACCTACAGTTCAGGCAACCATAAGTCCACTCATAACCTCAATCTTCCCTCTTCCTTCTTGTAAAACAATACTGGGGATACTCATGGTGAAATGATGGTCCACATGAAGACCTTTTTCTACATTTTTTCTTGTTGTACCCTCAACGCATGAAGCTTTGTGGGAGACATCCAATACACTGGTGTAGATATTGGTGCCATCTCAGGTTACAGTTTGATGAAGAAGTATAACTCCCTACGAGAAGGTAGTCCTGGAATATCCTAATGAAAGACATATTCATACTCATCCACCAATGCAGGAATCCTTGGGCTCCCATTGTCCACCACCCTGAGGGTTGGCTTTCTAATTGGTGAGTGATCAGCTTTACCCTCCCCTGAGAAATTCTATCCTGCACTGTTTGAGTTCGCTTCACGCCGGTGGAGTAAAATCTAGTTCCGTCTTCATGGAAACATATCACTATATTAATTTTACAGTCGATATGAGCGTGAACTATGGATAGTAATTCCATACCCAAGATGATGTCATCAGGCCACAACACTGCTATTAAGAGATTCTAGCTGAAGCTCTCACCTCTAAGAGTAATCTCACACTGCTATCATCAGTGTCTAAAAATAAAATCCTCTCCTTTAGGATTCTATAACTGTAAGGATCGAGGAAATGGATCCACCCAAATCTTTGAGTCTCAAACGAGATCCATGAAAAAGAAATATTGATTGGAAACTGTTTCTATAAGAACTAAAAATAAGTTGGATAAGACATAGATAGTACCTATAATCATATCTAAAGAATCATGGTAATAAGCCTCCAAATCCTGGAGCTAAGCTCGCCACTATCCACCTGCTCCATGAGGTTGTGGTGGACCACCTGGGGGCGGGGGAGGTAGTATATCGAACTGTCGCCCACTACCTGCTACTCAGACTACTCCGCTTCCACATTAACTACACATTGAACCTCCTCACTTGAAAATCAACTTTTCCTTGGTGGTCCCTTGACCTTCTACTGATCGTCTGTGTAGCGGGTTGGCCAGTCATGAGCTAGCTGTCCCTGCCCGCTGCATGAGTAGGACGCCCTATTCCTCTGGTAACCCACATTACCTTAGTGGACTCGCACCACCAATCTAGTGTTCTAGGGTCTCCCTCAAGATGATCTAGCCTTCTTGGACCTCTGCGTCATCAATGGGAAGCTCGCCATAGATGACATGGACACCTGTCACTAGTGGTTGCTCCCACTTTTGGTGCCCCGCTAAGCGAGGAAGCTCTATACTAGAAGAGATTTCTCTGGCACTCCAACCTGAGTGGAGATGAAGAGGGAAATATTTTATGCCATGATATCCTCTTGTATTCCATTTTTAAAGGTCTGAGCCCTGAATAATGCATCCCACATCATGTTTGTAGAGTAGAAAGAGAGGTATGTTAACCTCAAAGTGAACTCAGCCACTGACTTTGTAACATCCCAAGAAAATAAAGAATAATACATTTTCATTTTTGAATTAAATATTAATTTTATTTTAAATGGGATTATGTGTTCGATGGCATACCTGATACACAAAAACATGTTTCCTTGAAGTCTAATGTTACACACAATGCTGAGTCATACTGAAAAATAATAATATAATATTATTTTAAATGGTAGATAATGTCTAGAGGTTGTATGCGTGGGAATGAATAGACATTTATTATACATGTTTGTTAAATGTTTTTACATTTATCCAATAATATTTAGAGGCTTAAATTGTTAATGAATACAATTTTAAGCACAACTAGTCTAATATTCTTTAAAAGGTCGATTTTCCATTTTTATGTAGAATAATATTTAAAAATAGTTTTTCTAACATTTATATGTGCTATTTGAAAAAATAAACTTTTTATTTAGAATTAGGATGACAAATTTTAGTTTGGGTAAAAAAAATTACTTTTCTGAAAAAATTCATTTTTTAATAAATATTGAAAAATACTGTATTTTAATTCAAAACTGCCTTTTAATATAATTTTTTATATGGTTATATTATCTTTTTCATTGGTTTTAAAGTGTAATTTGATTATATTTTTACCATTTAATCAAATTTTTTTCATTTGAAAAAAATTTCCCTTTGAATTTGGATATAAACAAGAGTCAATATTTTGATAGTTAATATTTCTTAAAAACACGTTTTTTATTTTGTCAATGAGAATTGACTTAAAATTAATTAATGTAACTTATATGTGTTGAATTTGGTAAAATAGACTTCATTTTTGAATTCAGAATATCAAATATATCTTAGAATGAATTTTTGGTATTTTTCTAAAAAACTTCAATTTTTTGATGAATAGTAAAACACTATGTTGTAGTTAAAAAAGCAGAATTTTTCATTTAAATGATATTTTACCAATTTTGTGAATTGAATTTAAAAAATACGACATACATGGTTGTAATTAGTAAGTTAAATTTGGTTTAATAAGATAAAAATAATTTTTTGTAGAATAGTAACTTTTGACCATTATTTACTGCGGTTAAAGGTAAATAGGGTAATTCATGGTAAACAAAATATTATAATAATATAAAATTTCCTTAACACTTGTCCTAACCATATTTTATGTGTAATTTACAACCAATAAAATCATTGGGAGAGAATTTTTTCCATTGAGATCTACTTTGGTAAGATAAAGATATTAATAATATTTTTTAAGGTAAAATAAAAATATCATAAACATGTATTATTTTTCTAAAAAAAATTAATGTGGGGTTATATAATTGATATATTTGACAATAAATATTAATTATAAGGAAAAAATATTTTCTAAATCATGGTATTTGTTTTATATTTTTTAGACATCATATAAATAAAATTATTTATGACATAATAATGATGCAGTGTTTACCTCATTAATGAATGATTTAAATAAATAATATTATAAAATTAAAAAAATATCAAAAAACTGTACTATTATTATTGGATGGTTTTATTTCTAACAAGAGACATTTTACCTTTTACTTTAATAAGTTTGGGACCATTAAAAACCGAAAATAATTACATAATAAAATAATATTTTTAAAAATACCTAAAAAGCCCCACCATAAAAATCCCTTACCACTAACCCATTAAATACACCTATAAAGCCCATTGGATCACCCAAACCCAACCCAAATAATCTCTCAAGATTACTATATTCCACATATAAGCCTTACCTTAGGCAGAAGGCACTTCAAAAAATCATTTTGGTTCAATCCAAACGGAGCTACACGATTTAAATGTAACATCTTCTTTTAAGTTCTTTTTTTTATTTTAATTCTCCATCCCCATAAACTATTTTTAGTCCTTTGTTTTATAAAAACACAAGTACCCTAAATATACTATGTTATTTTTATGAGAAGAATTCGAACTATGCTTACACACACCATCATCTAATGGGTAATGAACATACTATTTCTATGGACGGCGAACTAATGCCTCATGAAACGATGATTGTTCCATATACTCCTACCACCTATTATGGTGTCCATTGTGATAGAACTATATTTATATGTGATATATATGATATTTATGTTGTCTTTATGCTTCTTTATTTTTCTTTTATATCTTACCTTTATGGTTTCCATAATGGGTAAACATGATAATTTCATTTGAGGAAGTGTGGACTACCACCCCCTCAAAGTGATTTGACTTGTTCATGCCATATGTGGAATGTATAAAGTATGGAGTAAATGAAATTAGATATGATATTACACTGTAATTATTTTATATTAATGTATCATTATGTTTTTATTCCCTTAAAATACAAATTAGAAATCAAAGTCGTGTTCAAGTGTACGTACGGGTCACCGTCTCCATGAACAGTGCATTTCGTTTATTTTCTCCAAATGTTATGTACTATTATAAATAAATATATATAATGGATATATAACATATATATGATATCTAAATCATGAATATAATTCTGGATATAATGAAATTTTGACCACATGGAGAACTTGTAAATATAAGAAGTTCATTTTAGACTGAAGTACCAAATATCGACAAAATGGCCATTATTAACTTAAATGATTACATAATGTTTATAACATGGAAATAAGTTATATAAAAAGAATAATAAACATGAAAAATGTTCTTAATAAATTATAAATTACTTTAGTTTATTATTCAGGAGATTAAAGAACGAATGGTTCATGTTGGACAGGAGGCAAGGGAACTTTTTAACCCAATTTCCGTTCTTTCAGTTGATCTTCTCATTCATGTTTATATCACTCATTGATTTTGTGAGATATTAATTTTTATATCCTATGTTGTATTTATAATTGATTTATTTTTAATTATAGTCAATACACAAAATCGAACTATTTTATTTTCAAAATGTTATTGGTAAGAGACTTCGTCTCAATCTCCTTTCATTGAGGCACATTTTGTTTTATAGATGACCTTATTTTATACAATATATAAACAACTTTTACTTTTCATTTAATTCCAAGGGAATATTTTTCTACATGGTTTTTTACTAAAATAAATAAGAATTTATCTTTTAACATCAGTGGTGACAACAACATTTTCTGCTTCCATGATTATTATTTGATCTATGGATTTCTAAACAAGCCATAATGTTAATAAATGGAAAATAAATACCATATAATCTTTTAATTATTATGGTTTTGACAATGGTTTTTAAAATGGATTTTTTATGTCAATATATTTAAATGATATATTGTGATTGATATGTGGAAATGTTATTTTTCCTTTATGATTATTTTATGTGTTATGAATATTTTATGGTTCTTGGGCATTGTTTACGTATATGGTTGGTTCCATGATAATCATATGGAGGGTGAACTTGAGATAGCTCTCCAATTCATTAGGTAACATGACAGAGGTAAACGTGAATGTTTCTCCTAAGAGATATAGGGAATATACTATGATGGATATTCCATATTTAAATCCCTATGTGGCTTTAAAAGATAAAATGTAAGTATGGTATAGATGCCACAAGTTACCTTTATGAATTTTGATTACTATGGGTTATTCATAAATCTTATGATTTCATGAGGAAAGTAAAAGAGCTTATGTTTTATATGTATTGATGGACAAATGATTTTCTTTCTTTATTTTGTAAACTATACTGAGATTTTTATGCTCATACCATGTTTTGAAATGTATTTCACATGACTTATAGATGAATAGGGTCTAGGATGGGATCAAGGACAAGTCATGCTCTCTAAAACATAGAACTAGACATGACTCTTTTTTAAGAGTTATTATTTAAAAAAAATGGAAACTAAGTAGAAGTTTCTACTTTGTAATTTTTGTGATGTAATAGTTGTGGTCTAATTATCTAAAAATCCAAACCAGAAAAGATCCTCAATGTGAATTATGCATTTAATTCAAGATTATTTAATGTTTTAAAGAAAGGCCCATAGATTTGGTATCAGAGGTCGGTTTAGATATGTTTAGGAGTTTTGATATTGTAAAATTGATATCCATAAATTAATTTATGTTAATATTGAAATGATATAGCATTTAAAGATTACCATGTTGGTTCTCATAATATATTTCTGTGTTCAGAATTTTTTTTCATAGAGGAAACAATGTAGCTGTGGAGGGAAGGAATACTAAGGGAAATGGACTTCCAAATAAGCATCCTAAGATGGTCGGAATCTGAACTGAATATTTTGTTGCAGTGATGGCTCATTTGACTTAGGTGTTAAATGTTGGTTTTCTTTATAGATTACAGTGGAACATGAAAGTAATTTAAGGATTGTTTTTCAAACCGTAAGTAAATGAATATATATATATATATATATGGAATGTTTAGTAAGAGTGAATTTTGGTTGCAAATAATTTCATTCCTTGGTCACATTGTTTCAGAAAATGGCATAACTATTGATCCCGATAAAACAAAAGTTGTTGATGAATGGCCAAGAACCTTAAATATAACTGAGATCTATATTTTCCTTGGTTCGGTAGGTTATTACTAGAGGTTTTTTGAATCTTTTTCATGGTTACCTAACCCACTGACTAAGTTAAATTGAAAAGGTGTTATGTTCTTTTGGAAAAAAGAATGCGATTATTGTTTTCAGGAATTGGAAAGAAGATTAGTTAATGCCCCAGTTTTGGAAATGCCTTCCAGAAATGGTTAGTTTGATATCTAGAGTGATAATTTATTGAAAGGAATTGATTGTGTCCTAATAATGACTGATCTTGTAATTGCTTATTATTCCCATAAGTTGAAACCTCAGGATTTCAATTACTCTACACATTATTTGGAATTAGTTGTTTCTGTTTTTTGCTTTAAAAGTTTAGAGGTGTCATTTTTATTGAGTCAAATGTAAAATATATATTAACCACAAAAGTTTAAATAATATGTTTACTCATAAATAATTAAACATGATATAGAGGATATAGCAGGAATTAATAAAGGATTATGATTGCATGATCTATTACCATCCGGGAAAAGAAAATAATGTGGTTGATTCTATGATTCAAAAAAGTAATCCTTCATTAACCATGCTACGTATGGAATGAGATACATTGTTTTTTGATTTGATGAACTTTGGAATAGAATTTTTGGGTGTAGGAAATTCCTTTATTCTGTTTCAGATGTCAATGAAATCATTTCTATCAGACAGAATTAAGCAAGTTGAGAAGGAAGACAGTGAGTTACAGAAAAAGGTAGAGTTGCTTCAGAATTGTATGTTTTATGATTTTAATATTGATAATGATCGTCTTTTGAGGTTCGGGAAGATATTATGTGTTACATATGATTCAAAGATGAAGAAAGGGTTATTATGTGATTCTCATAGTACTATGTGTTTATTTTATCTGGGCAGTACTAAGATATATAGAGATCTCTGCGAGTATTACTGGTGGGATAGAATGAAAAGAGATATTACTGACTTTACCATAAAGTGTTTGACTTGTCAAAATGTTAAAATAGGGAGACAGTTACCAAAAGGGATACTTCAGTTTTTACCAGTGCCAGAGTGGATATAGGAAAATATATCCATGGACTTCATTGTGGGAATACAAAAGACATCTCGGAATAATAATGCAATCTGGGTTATTATTGATCAATTGACTATACCAACTCACTTTCTTCTTATTCAAGATAATTTTTCCCTAGTTAAACTTTCCTATTTGTATGTTTATGAGATAGTAAAGTTTCATGGAGTTCCCATATCCATTTTATCTAATTGTGATCCTTGTATTACTTCTAACATTTGGAAAGACCTTAAAAAGTCATTGAGTACTGAATTAAATTTATGTACAACTATTCATCCTCAATCTGATGGGCAGTCTGGATAAACAATTCAAACCTTGTAGGATATGATACGTGCTTATACACTGGATTAACAAGGAATTTGGGACCAACATCTTTTTTTGGATAAATTTTCTTATAATAACCGTTTTCATTCTAGTTTACAGATGGCTCCATTTGAGGAATTTTATGGGAAGCAGTGTCGAACTCTAAGTTTTTGGATGAAATAAATTAATGGCACTTTATGGTACCATAATTGGTAGAAGAGATGTTATAAAAATTTTGTTGATTCCGATGCACATGAGAAAACCTCAGGGCAGGCAGAAACGTAATGCAGATAACAGGAGGAAGGATCTTTCTTTTGGGGTAGGGGATCATGTCTATCTCAAAGTTTCTCCCTGGATATGTGTGATGCGTTCTGTTAAGAAGGGAAATATGATTTTGAGGTTCATTGGACCTTATGAAATCATTGATAATGTTGGATCAGTTTCCTATAGAGTGGATTTACCTAAATATTTATCCTAGGTACACACTGTTTTTCATGTTTCAATGTTTAGAAAGTGTATGTCGGATCCATCTTAGGTGTTGATCCTATAGGTAGTTCATTTGGAAGAGAATATCTCTTATCAGGACCAACAATTCCATATTATTGACAAAAGATTGCAAGTGCTACAGATTAAGGTAACTATATAGGTGATGGTTTTGGGTAAAAACAAAATGGTTTAAGAGGCAACATGGGAATCTGAAAATGAAGTGAGGGATAAATATACCCACTTATTTGATATATGAATAAAAATTGTGAGGACGCAATTTCCAAAAGGGGTAAGGATGTAACATCCCAATTAAAAAAAGAATAATACATTTTAATTTGTGAATTAAATATTAATTTTATTTTAAGATGGATGCTATGTTCGATGGTGTACCCAATATGCAACAACAGGTTTACATGAAGTCTAATGTTACACACAATGCTGAGTCATACTAAAAACCAATAATTTAATATTATTTTAAATAGTAGATAAAGACTAGACGTTTTATTAGTGATAATGAATATAAATTTATTATAAATGTTTTTTAAATATTCTTACATTTATCCAATAAAAGTTAGAGGACTATGTTGTGAAAGAATCTAATTTTAAGCACAAATAGTCTAATATTCTTTAAAAGGCTAATTTATAGAATTTTATGGAGAACCCTATTTAAATATTGTTTTGGTCACTTTTATATTTTATATTTGAAAATTTAAAATTTTCTTTAGAATCAAGACATCAAAATTTACTTTGGGAAAATTTTTGTTATTTTTCTGAAAAAAATCATTTTTAATGAATACTGAAAAATATTGTATTTTAATTATAAACTACCATTTAATTTAATTTATTTATTTGGTGATATTATATTTTTAATTAGGTTTAAAATTTAATTAGATTATATATTAACCATTTAATCAAATTTTTGTCATCGTAAGAAATTTCACTTTGAAAATGGATATAAACAAGTGTGAATCTTTTGATAATTATTATTTCTTAGAAACAGGTTTTATTGTTTTGGAAAAAAGAATTAATTTTGAATTAAATAATGAAACCTCTATGTTTTTAATTTGGTAAAATAGAAATAATTTATGAATTTAGAATATCAAATATATCTTAGGCTGAATTTTTTGTATTTTCTGAAAAACATCAATGTTTGATGAACAGTTAAAACACTGAGTAGTAGTTAAAAAGATGATTTTTTCATTTAAATTAACTTTTACTACTTATGTGAATTAAATTTTAAAAATATATCATAGATGTTTGTTATTATTATGTAAAATTTTGTTCAATAAGATAAAATAATTTTTGATTAAAAGTAACTTTTGACTTTTATTTACCGCGGTTAATTGTAAATAGGGCAATGCAAGGTAAAAAATTATTTTAATAATATAAAACTACCTTAACACTTTTCCAAAACTTATTTTATGAGTAATTGGTAACTAATAAAATTCTTTTTGTGAGAATTTTTTTCTTTCTAATGCCACTTTGTAAGGTAATTATATAAATTTAAAAAAATAAACAAAAACTATCCAAATATTTTTTGATAATTTTATTTTGAACAAGTGTCATATTATCTTCGACTTTAATAATTTCTGGACCTTTAAATACCTAAAATCTTTATAAAATAAAATAATATTTTCAAACATTCCTAAAAAGAACCTCCTCCCCCTATAAAAATCCCTCAACTCTAACCCATTAATCACACCTCTAAAGCCCCTTTTATTGTCTATCATCTACCCAAATAATCTCTCAAGATCCCTCTTTTCCAACTATAAATCTTATATTGGTAATAAGGCACTTCAAGAAATCCTTTTGGTTCAACCCGAAGGGAGTTTCCTGATTTAAAGGTATAGTCTTCTTTTATGTCCTTTTATTTTATTTTACTTCCCCAACTCCTAAACTATTTTTATTCATTTATTTTATAACAAAACCAGTATTATAAATATACTAGGTTGTTTTTATGATATTTATTCTAACTACACTTACTCACACCTCCATCAAATGGGTAAATAACATATTGTTTTTGTGGACAGCGAATTACTGCCTCACAAAACAATGACTGTTCAATATTCTCATAACACCTCTTGTAGTTTCCAATTGTTATGGAATTGTATTTACATATGATATATATTATATTTATTTTGTCTCTATTCTTATATATTTTTCATTTATAGTACACCTTTATGGTTTCCATTATGGGTAAACACGATAATTTCATTTGAGGAAGTGCGGACTACTGCCCCCTCAAAGTGATATGACTCGTTCATGCCATGCATGGAACATTTAAAGGATGTATTTTATAAAATTATATATGATATTATACTTTATTTATAATATATATATGTATCATTATGTTTTCATTCCATTAAAATATGAAATATAAATTAAAATAGCGTTTATGCGTACGCATGACTTACTGTCTCCAAGAACTGTGCATTTCATTTCTTATCTCAAAATGTTATGTATGATTATAAATACATATATATACTGGATATATTTATGATATATATGATATCTAAATCATGAATATCATTATAGAGATAATGAAGTTTTGACCACATGGAAAACATGTAAATATAAGAAGTTCATTTTTGACTTGAGTACCAAATATCAACAAAATGACCATTATTAACTTAAATGATTAAATAATGTTTATAAAATGAAAATACGTGATATAAAAATAATAATAACCATGAAAAATGTTCTTTAAAAATTATAAATTAACTTTAGTTTATTATTCATTATATTAAAGAATTAATGGTTCATGTCGGACACGAGGATATGGAACTTCTAAACACAATTTCCATTCTTTGGGATGATCATCTCTTTCTTGTTTTTATAGCTCTTGTATTATGTGAGAAAGGAATTTTTTTATCCTATAGTTAATTTATAATTTATTTATTTTTACTTATAGTGAATACACTTACTTGATCAATATTATTTTCAAAACTGTGTTTATATGGTCCTTTGTCTCAATCATCTTTCATTGAGGCATATTTTGTTTTATACACTACTTTCTTTTATACGGTGTATAAACACCTTTGAATTTTCATTTCAATAAAATGAATTATTTTTCTACTATGAGTTTACTAAATGAAAAAAATTAATTTCTCTTTTATCATAAGCGGTGAAAATGACATTTTCTGCCGCTACGAGTATTATTTAATCTATGGCTTCCTTAACAAGCCTTAATTTTTATAAGGAAAATAAATACCATATAATATTTTACAGATTTTGTGGTTGAAAATTATTTTTATAATGAATTTGTTATGCCAATATATATAAATAATATATTTTGATTGAAATTCGGAAATTTTATCTTTCCTTTATGTTAGTTTTATGTATTATGAATACGTTATTTTTTATGGGAATTGTTTATGTATATGGGTGGTTTCGTGAAAAACCTAGGGTTGGTGAGCCCGAGATAGCTCTCCAATGCATTGGCTAATGTGACGAAGGTAAACATGAATGACTATCCTATTATATCTATGGAATATAATTTTATGGGTATTCCAAATGCAACTTCCTACACGGCTGTGAAAGCTACAATGTAAGTATCTCAGGATGCCACACATTACCTTTATGATTTGGGATTACTATGTGTCATTCATAAATCTTATTATTTCATGAGATATGTAAAGAATCTTATGTTTTGTAGGTATTTATGGACTGAATATTTTCATTCTTTTTTTTATAACCCTTATTGAGATTTTTATTTTCATCCCATGTTTTGAAATGTTTTTCATAAGACTTAAAGATGAATAGGGTCAAGGATGGGATCAAAGAAAATTTCATGTTGTCTACAAAATGGAACTAGACATGAATATATTTTTCAAGTGTTTTTATTTTAGGAAAACATTCAAACATAGGTAGAATTACCTACTCTGTAATTTTTTACATTTAATATTTATTGCCTAATTCTATAAAACTCTAAACCTGAAAATATCCTCAATGTGAATTATTTATTTAATTCTAGTTTATTCAATGTTTTAAAGCTCGGTCCTTATAGTTGGTAACATAGGTCAGTTTAGATAACATTAAGAGTTATGATATTGATTATACAATAAAAACATATATTTTAATTACATTTTAATGTTATTAAATGTTCATTTTTGATCTTATGGGCCTGAGTTAGTGCATTTTCATTATGAACATCCATTCTAATCATTTTTGCACTTCATGCATAATATACAAAAATTTAGGCCCAATGAGTAATATGATTCTAAGGAATGTAATTTTCAATATTTTAATTTGATATTTTGGGAACTATATCTACACTTAAATTTGAACATTTTTCATTCAGTGATCAATAGATGATTCATAAATGATGATAGAGATATTTGGAGATGAATGGAAGCAATTTTAGAGAAGGCAGATTGGACACCAGCCCACTTATGAGACTATGGGGACCAACATACAGGCCCAATGAATCTCATATTTTATGGGATGATATAATAAATTTTTAGGAACAAATCACTCTTCATGAGATAATTCTAATTCTTCCTCTATGGTGGTCATTAAGGCAGACCAATTTAGAGATACAATTCTGGGCCAGATTCTGTGGCCCAGACAAACAACCCACTAATCTGATCATATCTCCGCATATACAACTCCAAATGCGCCCAAATATTACAGGCTGTTAGGAGACATCTGGGGCGCTATTTTATTCTTATATGTCCCACTGTGATTCGTCCTTCTAGAAGGACATCAAAGCGCATCTGTTCGGTAGAGGAAATCTGGCTGCCACCTCGGGTCAATTGTGGAATTGTCTAAGTTCCACAAGATTTCCACCACCCTAGGCCTACCATAATCAAGTGGGATTCTTTGTAATATTAGAGGCTCGACCAAAGGTTTCCAAAATTTCTATTTAAGGCAGTGGTGGTGGAGGAGTTGATAATCTTGGAGCTTTTTTCATCTTAATGTTATGCTGCAAATTTCTCTTTGTAATGTTCTTCCTTATCATGTAAGTTGTTTTAATTCATCCTTGTTTCTTAATAAAAGTTCTTATTTTATTATTATTCAGTTATTCTCCTTATCAATTTGATACTGTTGGTTCAATATGTGAACTTGTTCATAACAAACCTTGTGAGATTATCACACAACGGTGGAGTGATTGTTATTTTATTGCGTTTTTTTACTTCTCCATTTCATCCCTCATGATTCTACTTTCCGCTTCCATTGAAACCATAGAATCAATGGAGGGATAACCCACTTATGGTTTGATCCAAGGTAGTAGAAAGGGGCTGGATTGGATGTTATTTATCACCTCATTAATGTATAATCACTTCTTTAATTGAGATTTTTATTTTATGATTTTAAAACTCCATCGTCCTTGTTGAATTTAAGGCCACACACTTCATGTGCTAATATGAACCATTACCCTGAAGTGCTCAAAACATCGATCCTTAAAGTGTATAGGTGATTAGTATTAAATTGTGTATGAATTAAACCAGTAAGTGATGATTTTGTTTTGTCTCCTTAAATGAACCCATCTCAAATTTAAGAAATAGAAATCATTAAAAAGAAAATACGTCCAATCCACCGCGAGCGATAACCTAGGATCAAATCATTCTTTTAAATTTAATTAACTTAAATCTGTTAGTTATACTTTAAAATCATATAAAATCAAACCAATTTGGGCACTTTTATCTAAAAATAGTCTCTAGAATGTACGTGTCTATAGGTTTCTTCTTAGGTCTCTAAGGATTCGATAACCCAAGCTAAACTACAAGGACCGTTCTACCTTCATCTCTTGGGTAAATTTGAGCGAGAATCAAATTTTGGCGCCGTTTCCGGGGACCCAAGTAAGTCATCTAAAAACCCATTCTATTCTCCCCCATTTATTCTTTTCTAATACAAATTCTCTTATCTTGTCCCTTTCTCGTTTGTTTTCTTTTGGCGCATGTACGCCTACACCCGCGATCAATAAAACTGTCCAGTTAGGGTGGATAGTCCTGGGGTTGGGGAGTCAAGTACACCATGGGAATTCATTACATTAGATCATAATCTTTCCAATACTCTAAAGTCCAAAATTGAGCCAATTTCAATGGATGGTCATCAATGAAACCAACTCATAAACCCGGGTGGGAACCAAAATGGAAACCCAAATGAGGCAGCCCCAAACTTGGGGAATGCAATTGATCAAACCATGAATGACTACCTCAAAACTTCCTGGACCAATTCCCCCTCATGCATTAGACACAATTACCTAGGAGATTAAAACTACATCTTTGAACCCCATGTCTTAAACCACCTTCCCATATTCCATGGAATGGAGTCCAACATGCAATACCTGCACATTAAGGAGTTCAATGACATTGTAGAAACCATGTGTCCCCCACATCAACTAGAATCAGCTAAGATGAGGATATTTCCTTTTTCTTTAAAGGATCGAGCTAAAAATTGGCTAAAAAATTTGAGAGCATCATCCATCAACTCTTGGGACCAACTACAAAGAGAATTCTACAAAAAATACTTTCCCCGCCATAAAACAATTGCACTTAAAAAGAGTATCCAAAACTTTTTTGAAAAAGAGGGAGAGTAATTCTATGAAACATGGGAGAGGTTCAAAGACACTCTAAACATGCTTCCATGCCATGGTTTTTCTATTCCTGAACAAGTGAGAATTTTCTATGAAGGGTTGGATCTGGGGAACAAACAATTCATTGACATGATGTGTAATAGAACCTTTAAAAACAAAGCCCCAAATGATGCTTACGAGTATCTAGAAAGCCTTTCTGAAAAAAAGCAAACATGGGGAACTTTACCTTATTTTGAAAAGCCACAAAGAACTACTGGAATTCATACACTTATAGAAGAGGAAATCCTTAGGGCTAAACTCGCAACACTCTCTAGGATGGTTGAAGAGATAGTTCAGAGGAAATTCCATAAAATCCAAACTGTTGACCCTATTTGCACAATTTGTGACAAACATGACCATAAGATAGACAATTGCCCAACCATTCCATCCATCATGGATGTTATCTTGGGAGGACCCCCAGTGGAAGTAATTTCTTTGAAATTTCAAAAGCCTCATTACCAAAACACGTTCAACCCAAGGTATAACGACCACCCAAGCTTCTGCTGGAAAGATAACCATCAACCTAGCCAACCACAGGGACAAAAACCTTACCCCCATCAGAAGTACCAAACCCATAACCAGTTCCAAACCCAACCTATCCAATACCAACAACCACTAGTCCATTTTCAATAAACCATCCCACCTCCAAAATATCCCCCTAGGATAAACCTACCTACTCAAGAACCCACCCAAACTGTTCCACAAAGCCTACTAGAACAACTATGCAAAAAAATGGAGAGGATGAACTCGAATGTATCTTCCCTAAAACAATAACTTCAAACCATCAAAATTGGAAATACACCCATGCCTACTCAGGTGGTGCCATCCTCAACTTCAAGGGGAGAGTCAATTTGTGCTCAAACAACTCATGAACAACTAAAGGCTGTGACTGTTTTAAGAAGTGGGAAATCAATTGAGAAACCTGAAAAACTAATTCAGAACCCACCTGAAGATTCAAACTTGGATGAAAATTCAATTGAAACACAAGATAAAACTGAGGAAACTGATAACATTGTCAAGGAAACAACTCTTCAACAAACAACCCCACAACCTGCACCATTTCCTCAGCGCATGAGGGGGAAAACCAAGCCTGAACTGAGTGAAACGTTAAGAGAAATATTTTCACAAGTCAAGTTGAACATACCCCTTCTCAATCAAATCCAAACCATACCTTCCTACTCAAAGTACCTTAAGGACTCGTTCACTTTTAAAAGAAAATTTTCATATAAAAACCAAGTCCTTTTGGCTGCTAATGTGATTACCACCATTCAAGGGACCATTCTTCCTAAGTTGAAAGACCCAGGTTTCCCTTACATCAATGTTGTACTAGGAGAAAGCAATGTTGTCAGGGCCTTGTGTGACCTAGGTGCTAGTGTCAATCTCATCCCATATGATGTGTACTGCCAGTTAAGCCTAGAAGAACTCCAACCCACATCTGTCACACTTCAACTTGCTGATCGTAGCATTAGGGTTCCAAAGGGGATTTTAAAGGACGTTCTGGTAAAGGTTGAAAACTTCATCTACCCTGCTGATTTCATTGTCCTTGACAACCATTGAAACATATGAAATAAGGAACAAACCCCAATAATTCTTGGTCATCCTTTCCTTTCAACAATAAACTCTGTTATCCATGTCCGAAATGGGAACATGAACATCGCCATTGGGAACATGAGTCTTGACTTGAACATCTATAATGCAATCTCACAAATAGGGGATGACGAGGACATTCATGAAGTAAAAATGATAGGAAGAATTGATAATGAATCCATGGAACATCAAGTATTATTTGATGAATGTTTAAGTCAGGATGATATTGATTTACATTGTTTATATGAAGGAATTTTATCTCCTTGGCTTGAATCATTTTCAAATTGATCATATGATGAAGTCTTAGGTCCAAGAATCAGTGAAACCTTTAAAGAAACCACTTTCATGGAGACCACTCCAATTTTCTTCCCTAAATCTGATCATGCCAATCTAGTAGCTGAAACTTCTACATGTGGGAAATCAATCCTATATAAAACAATAAAAAAAGAAATTGATCTTGATCCAATGTCCCAATCTTCTGCTGAAATTCTGAACCAACCTGTTCCTGAATTGAAGGAACTTCCTGCTGAACTAAAGTATGCCTTCCTAGGGGAAAATCAAACACATCCTATTGTCATTTCTTCTTCTCTTGAATCCAATCATGAGAGGATTCTTCTAGATGTCCTTAGGAAGCATAAGAAATCCATTGGTAGGACCATTTCTGAAATTCGTGGGATTATCCCACTTATTGGGACTCATAGGATTGTTCTGGAATCTGATTCAAAGCCATGTCGTCAACGTCAACGACGACTCAATCCTAATATCATGGATGTAGTAAGGAAGGAACATCTAAAATTGTTAAAAGCTGGTATCTTATATCACATAGTTGAGAGTGAGTGGGTGAGCCCAATCCAAGTGGTTCCAAAAAAGGCCGGAATCACAGTGATAACCAATGAGGATGGAAAGATTCTTACAACAAGGGTGAGTAGTGGATGGAGGGTCTGCATTGACTACAGGAAGCTAAACTCATTCACCAAGAAGGACCATTTCCCCTTAACATTCATTGACCAAGTCCTTGAGAGAGTGGCATGTCATGCCTTCTACTGTTTCTTAGATGGGTACTCGGGGTACAATCAAATTGAGTTCTCCCTAGAGGATCAAGGGAAGACTACATTAACATGTCCATTCAGAACCTTTGCTTTCAAATGCATGCCCTTCGGGTTATGCAATGCCCCTGGAAACTTCCAGCGGTGCATGATGGGAAACTTCTCAGACATGATAGGGGATTTTCTAGAGGTCTTCATGGATGACTTCTCTGTGTTTGGGGATACATTTGAGGGATGTCTGAGGAATGTAGAGAGAGTCTTTTCAAGATGTGAAGAAAAGAATCTAGTCCTAATCTAGGAAAAATTCCATTTTATAGTTAAAGAGGGACTAGTTTTAGGCCATCTGGTCTCAGGTAGGGGGATTGAAGTTGATAAAGCCAAGGTTGACATCATTCATCACCTTCCATCACCCAAAAATATCAAGGTAGTGATGTCTTTAAGAGGACTTGATGGTTTCTATAGAAGATTCATCAATGACTTTAGTTCAATATCCCATCCCCTTTGTGCTCTCATAGTAAAGGATGCTCCATTTGTTTGGACAGAAAGCTGTGAGGGTTCATTCTCAACCCTCAAATCCTCTCTCACCTCTCCTCCCATTATGAAATCTCCAAATTGGAACCTTCCTTTCGAACTTATGTGTGATGCCATTGACTTTTCTATAGGAGCTATGTTAGGACAACGTTGTGATAAAAATCCTTATGTCACTGTTTATGAAAGAAAATACTTAAATGATGCCCAAATCAACTACAACACCACTGAAAAAGAGTTACTTTTATTGTGTTTTCCTTAGAGAATTTTAGGTCCTACCTCTTAGGATCCCCCATCACTGTGTTCATTGAACATTCTGTACTAAAATACCTCTTCCAAAAACAAGATGCTAAGGCTAGACTGATTAGGTGGGTCCTTCTCTTACAAGAATATGACCTCACAATCAAGGATAAAAAGGTAGTTGAAAATGTTGTAGCTGATCACCTCTCTAGGATGGAATTCAAAGACAACTCAAATCACCTTTCTGTGTCTGATTCGTTTCCTGATGAACACCTATACTCTGTGAGTGACTGGCCTTGGTATGCTGACATAGAAAATTTCTTAGTGACAGGATTCATTCCAAAATTCTTAGGGACTCAAGCTCGAAAGAAATTTCTTCTGATGTTAGACACTATGTGTTCGATGATCCATACCTCTATAAGTATTGCCCTGACCAAGTCATTAAGAGGTGTGTTCCAGAATCTGAACAAGAGTTGATCCTTAAATTCTGTCATAGTGAGGCATGTGGAGGTCACTTTTCCTCTAAGAAAACATCTGCTAAGATTCTTCAATGTGGTCTTTTCTGTCCCACCCTCTCAAGGGACTCCTACAAATTTTTTCAAAGCAGTCCTAGGTGTCAAAAAGTAGGGTCCATCACAAAAAGTAATCAAATTCCACTCACTCCAATATTAGTGGTTGAAATATTTGACTGTTCGGGAAATGACTTCATGGATCCCTTCCCAAACTCTCAGGGATACCTCTACATACTCTTAGCTGTTGATTATGTCTCAAAATGGGTTGAGGCCATTCCCAATAAGTCCAATGATCATGAAGTTGTGATTAGATTTCTGAAAGAGAATATAATTTGAAGATTTGGAATTCCTATAGCTATAATCAGTGATCGAGGAACCCATTTCTGTAACCGCCCATTCTCTTCACTCATGTCTAAGTATGGTATTTCTAATAAAGTGTACACTGCATACCATCCTCAAACCAATGGTCAAGCTGAGTTAGCGAATAGGGAGATTAAGAAAATTCTTGAAAAAACTGTAAACCCCTCTAGGAATGATTGGTATGAGAAACACTCAGATGCTATTTTGTCCTATAGAACTGCATATTAAAACATTTTAGGAATGTCCCCATATAGGTTGGTTTATCGTAAAGCATGCCATTTTCCAGTGTAGATTGAACAAAAGGCCTTTTGGGTAATTAAGAAAATGGATTATGACCTCCCATTGGCTGAAACAAAAAGGAAATTAGATCTCAATGAACTGGAGGAACTAAGGATGGAGGCTTATGAAAATTAAAGGATCAATAAAGCTAGAGTTCAAGCCTACCAATATAGGAATATCAAGGTAAAACATTATGAACTGGGAAAACTTGTGCTCTTGTATAGTACAAAACATCATTTACACCCGGGAAAGTTACGGTCTGGATGGTCAGGTCCTTTCATAGTGTATCATGTATACCCCCATGTGGCAGTAGAGATTCAAGATCCCACTAGTGGACACATTTTCAAGGTCAATGTTCAAAGGTTAAAAAAATTCATTGAATCATTCAATAAATATGAAATAGATGTTGAGTTAATTGAGCCAATCTATGAACCAGGAAAAAATTGATAAATTTAGTATCTATGTCGGGCTAACGACGTTAAACAAAGAGCTTCACAGGAGGCATCCCGTGGTTTTTATGTTTCTAATCATTCTGAATCATCTTTATTTTTCAAATAAGATTAATTAATCATTTTTATATTTAAAAATAAAAAATAGTCTTTTGACTTATTCTTCTATTATGAGTATGGATGGGTACAAAAGGGGAGCACCATATTCATCCGTGTCACGTGGTGTGATCCTTGAGTAATACGTTACCCAGAAATTTAAAAAGAAGAAAATGTTTCATCAGTTTATTTTGTTGTATTTTTATTATATTATAGGTTAAAATTAAAATAATAAAAATAATAAAAATAATATAATAATTAAAAAAGGGGACACGCCATAGGCCGTGGGGAAAACCCCGTCACAACCGGCGAAGCTGCGGGGACTCGAACCCAGGACCGAAGGAAGACATGGGAGCGTTCTTACCACTGACCTATAGCTTAATGTGCTTACTTATTCAATAATTTTTATATATATACTTATATTTTACTTATATATATATATATTTTTTTGTTTTGTTTGTTTGTTTTCCTTTCTCCACTAGGGAACTTTGCAAGCGACATGGATATCAAAGGACTAATTTCCAGCGACAAGAACTTCAAACTTCAACCACCAGGTGACTTAATTCCATGATCCTCATATTTCAATTTCTTTATTTAACTCCCATTTTATTCCTCTACCCCATTATAAATTTTATTTTTACGAAACTAGGGACAGTTTCATTCTATGTTGGGGGGTGTGGAAACAAAATGTTTGTTTTAAAAAAACAATGAAAAATAAGAAGTAAAATTCCATTATCATTCATATAATATAATGTTTTCTCACATTAAAACTACATAGAAAAAAACTTTTATTTCCTTGACTTTTAATTTAATTCATGATTAAGTTTAAAATCATTGATTTTGGAAGTTTGGTTGCCCAATGAAAATTTTCCTCATTTTTATTTTCATCCATTAAATCAAAATGCCACAATGCACGTCCTCTAGACTATTGGGCACTAATTTGAATTTTTGGGGTCCCATAATAAATATCATAGGCTGGTTTGTTTTTTATGAATAATATGAGTATTTAAAAAAAATTGCGTGTAGAGCAATGGATTGATAAAATGTGAGGCTTTCAGCACTTGGGGATCGTGACTCCAGATTTGTCTAGCCCTGAGTTTTTCAATCTATCTCTATTTATGGTAATATGAGTTTGTTTTTGATTAAGTTAACTCGAGACGATTCCCGAGTATATGGGCTTCACTTGGTGCCCTAAGGCCTTTGAGTCTGGGAGTCATCGGCAAAGTCTTGCTACATGGGTTAATTTGATTAACTGAAATCTCAATTACTATAGAAATATTGCAAAAAAAGTCCAAAAAAATGAGGAATGAAGAATACTCATATTAGGATTAAATGTTATTCCACCTAGCGCTTCCATGATTTCCCCCTTGAATGAAAATGAACCCCCATATCTATTATGATTCACAACACATCATTACAAGTAATTGAGTTGGATGAAGTATGATGATGGATTTGATCAATGGAATTAGCTTGGGATTGGGATATTCTTTTAAATTCATCTTTTTTTAAATTATCTTGATAGGTTATAAAAATATATTTGTGTGCAGTTTACATTGTGAGCACTGTTTGTTATAATGTGTTTTAAGAAAAGAATTCAAATAAAATCATTGAATTATTTGCTCAGGACTAGAAAATCTCAAGTTTGGGGGTGTGATTATCAAAAACGTATATTTTAATTACATTTTCATGGTATTAAATGTTCATTTTTGATCTTATGGGCCTGAGTTAGTGAATTTTCATTATGAACATCCATTCTCTTCATTTGTACACTTCATGCCTAATATACACCAATTTAGGCCCAATGAGTGATATGATTCTAAGTAATGTTATTTTAAATATTTTAATTTGATATTTTTGGAACTATATCTACACTTAAATTTGAACATTTTTCATTCAGATATCAATGGATCATTCATAAACGATGATGGAGATTTTGGAGATGAATGGAAGTAATTCTAGAGAAGAAAGATTTGACAACGACCCACTAATGAGACTGTGGGGCCCAACATACAGGCCCAATGAATCCCAAATTTTGTGGGATGATATAAGAAATTTTGAGTAACAAATAACTCTTTAGTAGATAATGATAATTAGGATTCATATGGTGGTCATTAAGGTGGCCCATGTTAGAGATACAATTCTGGGCCAGATTCTGTAGCCCAGACAAACAGCCCACTAATCTGATCATATCTCCGAATATACAACTCAAAATGGGCCCAACGTTTACAGGAGGATTGGTGACATCTGGGGATCCATTTTATTATTCTATGTCCCAATCTGATACGGCCATATAGAAGGACATCAAAGCACGTCTGTTCGGTGGAGGAAAGCTGGCTGCCACCTCGGGTCAATTGTGGAAAAGTCTAAGTTCCACAAGCTTTCCACCACCCTAGGCCTACCATAATCAAGTGGGCTGCTTTGTACTATTGGAGGCTCGACCCAAGGCTTCCAAAATGCCTATTTAAGGCAGTGGTGGTGGAGGAGTTGATAATCTTGGAGCTTGTTTTCATCTTAATGTTATGCTTCCAATTTCTCTTTGTAATGTTCTTCCTTCACATATAAGTTGTTTTAATTCATCCTTGTTTCTTAATAAAAGTTCTTCTTCTCTTATTATTCTACACTTCTCCTTATCAATTTGATACTGATGGTTCAAGGTGTGAACATTTTCATACCAAACCTTTTGAGATTATCACACAGCGGTGGAGTGATTGTTATTTTATTGCGCTTTTTTTACTTCGCCATTTTGTCCCTCATGAGTCTACTTTCTGCTTCCATGGAAACCATAGAATCAATGGAGGGCTGATCCACTTATGGGTTGATTCAAGGGAGTAGAAAGGGGCTGTATTGGATGTTATTTATCACCTCATTAATGTATAATCACTTCTTTAATTGAGATTTTTATTTGATGATTTTTAAACTCCATCGTCCTTGGTGAATTTAAGGCCACACACTTGAAGTTCTAATACGAACCTTTACCTTGAAGTGCTCAAAACTTTGATCCTTCAAGTGTATAGGTGATTTGTATTAAAGGGTGTAGGCATAAAACTAGTAAGTGATGATTTTGTTTTATCTCCTTAAATGAACCCATCTCAAATTTAAGAAATTGAAATCATTAAAAAGAAAATACGTCCAATCCACCCCCAGCGATAACCTTGGATCAACGCATTATTTTAAATTGAATTCACTTAAATCTGTTATTTATACTTTAAAAACATATAAAATCAACCCATTTTTTCCAATTCATAGCCAAAAACAGTCCATAGAATGTACGTGTCTATAGGTTTCTTCTTAGGTCTCTGAGGATTAGATAACCCAAGCTAAACTACAAGGACCGTTCTACCTTTATATCTTTGGTAAATTTGAGCGAGAATCAGATATTGTTAAATTAATATCCATAAATTAATTTATGTTAATATTAAAGTGATATAACATTTACATATTACCATTTTTCTTCAACTAAGATATTTTTGTGTTCAGAATGGTTTTTCATAGAGGAAACAGGGTTTCTGTGCAGTGAAGGAATACAGATGGAAATGACCTTCCAAATCCGCAACTTGAGATGGTCGAAATCAAGACTAAATAGTTTGTTTCAGTGACGGCTCAGTTTACTTAGGTGATAAATTTCAGTTGATTTTATAGATGATAGAGGAATTTGAAATTAATTTAAGGGTTGTTTATTGAACCTTAAAGGAAAGTAAGATATATGGAATGTTTAGTAAGAGTGAATTCTGGATGCAACAAATATCATTCCTTGGTCAAATTGTTTCAAAAAATGGAATAACTATTGATCCTACTGAAAAAAGGTTTTTTAAGAATGCCCAATACCTAAAAATATAAACGTGATATATAGTTTTCTTGGTTTGGAAAATTATTACAAGATGTTTTTTAAGAAAATTCCCAGTTATCTGGCCTACTGACAAAGTTAACTTGAAAAGGTGTTAAGTTCTTTTGGAAAAAATAATGTGATTATTGTTTTCAGGAATTGAAAAGAAGATTGGCGAATAGTAAAATTTTGGAAATGACTTTCAGAAATGGTGAGTTTGTTATCTACAGTGATGCTTCATTGAAAGGACTTGGTTGTGTCCTAATGTAGAAGAGTAATGTAATTTCTTAGGCTTCACGTGAGATTAAACCTCATGAGTTAAATTACACTTCACATGATTTTGAATTAGCTGTTGTTTTTTTTATTTCAAAATTTAAGGGAATCATTTGAATGGAGAAAAATGTGAAATATATACCGAACAAAAAATTTTATATTATATATTCACTCAGAAATAATTTAGCATGAGATAGAAGAGATGGATTGAATTAATCAAGGATTATTATTACATGTTCCATTACCATCCGAGAAAAGAATCTATAGTGGTTGATTCTTTGAGTCAAAAAAGTAATGCTTCATTACCCATTATACGTTTGGAATGAAAACCTTTGGTTTTTTGATTTGATTAAATTTGGAATGGAAGTTGGTGGTGCAAGAAATTCCTCTGTTATATTTCAGGTGTCTGTAAAATCATCTCTATTAGACAAAATTAAGAAAGCGTGGAAAGAAGACAGTGAGTTTCAGAAAAAGGTTGAGTTAGTTCAGAAGGTTAGGATTCCGGATTTTAACATTGATAATTATTGTGTTTTTAGGGCTGTAAGAAGATTATTTGTGCCTTGTGATTCAAAGTTGAAGAAAGTGTTATAATGTAAAGCTCATAGTTCTCTATTTTCAGTTCATCTAGTCAATACTAAGATGTAAAAGGATCTCTACAAGTTTTAATGGTGGGATGGAATGAAAAGAGATATTGATGACTTAACATTAATGTGTTTGAATTGTCAACTGGTTAAAGAAGAGTGGAAGTTACTGAGAAATATGCTTTAGTCAACACCGGTGACAAAGTGGAAATGGAAAAATATATCCATGGACTTCGTTTTGGGATTACCAAAGACATATCGAAGTAATAATGCAATCTAGGTTATTGTTTATCTATAGACTAAATCTTCTCATTTCATTCCTATTTGAGATACTTTGTCTCTAGATAAACATTATTGATTGTATGTTAAGGAGATAGTCAGGTTTCATGGAGTTCCCCTCTCAATTTTATCAGATCGTGATCCTAGGTTTACTTATGTCTTTTGGAAAGGCCCTCAAAAGTCATTGGGTACTATTAGTTTCACAAGGTTTCATACCCTCAGATGGGGGGGGGGGTGAATCCGGGTATTACTAATTTTAAAAATAATTCCCGTTATAATATTGTTTCACTGTTATGTAAAACACTCCTCTCTCCCTTTCCTGTTTCACAATATAAATTGAAAGTAAAGCAAGCACATGACACAACATTTTTTAATTGGTTCACCGTTAAGGGCTACATCCAAGGAGCATAGGCCAACAGGTTTTTGGTTGTACCAAATTCCAAAAAACTTCACTAGCTATGGATTACAATTTTTGGGCACAGTCACTATGTCCTAGGATCACTGCCTTTACAAGGTTTAGGGTCAGCCCACTGCTTTCCCATGGGCCACTCCCTGTTTCTCTCTCTACGGCTCACTGCCAGTGGAGGGGATCACCATCTTTCTCTTCATTTTCTCACTACATCGGAAAAGATCCACTCACAGTTTATAGACCAATAGGTCTTTTAATTATATCTAACGAATATATCCTTTGTTGTATGTGGATGCTCTATTGAAGTCCAACTTTCACCCTTAGATGGATCTCTATTTGCACCGAAGTTATCAAGAAATTTTCAGCTTTCACGCAGCCCAGAAACACTGCCATGAATCAACCTTACATGGCACGCAAGTCAAACCCAGCAGACAATTAGGGGCGTGCAAGTCACCACTGGTGTACAAGTCCACCTCAGAAACATGCACAACAAAAACTTCTTCAACTCCAAACTTGCGTGAAACACTTCCCTTTACGCGCAAACCAATATTGGCGTGCAACAAACAACAATCGCCCTTCATCAAATATGGCACGCTAGTCCCACTTGCATGACACACCACCACCTGTGCGACCAACACACATGTGCGAAGGGAGATCTTATTTTTATAAGTGTTGAACTATGTTGGAAATGATGAGGGGTGTTCCAGCATTTATAGGAAATTTGACCATGCTGCGCGACAGCGTGCAAGTCCAACCTTGGAAAAAAAGTCTCGACTCGCAGGTCTCTTCCCCTGCAAGTCACTTGCGTGACCCACTTCCAAACTTTCATGATCCTCTTCCCTTTTCCATATTTTGAATTTCTGATCTTGAAAAACAACAAGCGCACAAGTTCTCAAGCATCCAAGGCATCGGCGCGCAAGTCACCTGCGGGACAACACCAATACCTGCGCGACCCTTATCCCTTTTCCATATCTTGATTATATGATCTTCAAATAATTATGGCGCGCAAGTTTCCATGCCTTCAAGTATGTGGAGTTCAAGTCCCTTTTCCAAAAACCAGTTTTCTTCATTTTTCGATTTTCAGGGCAAAAAATTTGGCAAACACTAGAAAACGGCGCCACCTTGTATATGTTCATTTTGTACCACCTACATATCATCCATTCCTTTGACTAAGTTCTTGAATCAAACATTGACCGTTAACCACAACACTCGAACTAGACATGCCACCATGAAAACCCCTTTGTCAACAAATTTGAATGTCATGGTTTGTTTTGTCAGCAATCACAACACAGATGTATGCTTTGTCAACAAACACAATCACCACAAAAATGTTTCAATGATACCTTGAGGTATTATTTCCCAACAATATCCCCCTTTGGGTTTGTTGACAACTCTACCATAAGTAGATACATCATTACTTCTTCAGCCACAATTTGCCTATTGTGATTCCGATAGCGATCAATGATTTACTCATCACATACTCTATGCCCACATGAGAAATGCTCGACGTGAGAACCAAGAGTAAATGAAAAGTTCATCAATGAATCACTTCATCTTTGACACCCTCTGTTGACACCAAACTGATACCAATTTGTTAGAAATATTCTTAACACATTCCAACACCACTCTTCTGCTTTTATCACGATCATCAGCTGTCGTGATATCTATTCTTTGATCAATCATTTATAGCATAATCAGATTTAAAACTCTCCCCTATCTATCTTCTCCTTCAACTCCCCCTATTTGGATGCTCCACTTGTTAGCTTCTCCCCATATCACTCATGATATATCAAAAGTTCACATTGTCTCCCCTTTGAACAATCGCTATTTTCTCCCCCTTTGTTAACGAACCCAAAGGTCACTCCTTTGCATTCTGTAATAGATTAGTGAACACATCAGTAAATTAGGGAAACACACATTATACCTCCGGGTTAGGGGGTTCCACATCCACACTATTTCAAGTGCGGGGAGTCGACTGAACTCCCAGAGCTAGTCGATTCCTTTAAAATGCTTCCTTGGGTAAGTCCTTTGTCAGAATATATGTAACCTGTAGCTCTATAGGTGTATACTCCAACCTCACAAGACCTAGATCTACCTTCTCCTTGATGAAATTATATTGGATCTCAATATTCTTAGTCCTAGAGTGATGAACTGTATATTTTCTTAGATTGATAGCACTTGAGTTATCAGACAGGATTCCGATCGGAGACTTTACTTTAACTCCCATATCTTCAAGCTACTGCTTCATCAACAATAACTGTGTGCACGCTTGAGTGTCCGAAATGTACTAAGCCTCCGTGGTGCTCAATGAAATGAAATCTTTCTTCTTTCTTATCCAAGAAATACACAATACACCAAGATAGAATTCATCTCCAGACATTTATTTTTTGTTATCTACTAATCTAGCCCAATCTGCATCTGTGTAACCCAATAACTCGGTCTGAGACTTATCATTATATGTCATGCCAAATTCCACTGTGCCCTTAATATACCGAAGTATTTTTTTTTACTGAGAGCATGTGGATTTCATTGGGATTACTCTTATATCTCGCTACTTAGCCTATGGTGAAAACAATGTCAGGCCTTGTTGCGGTCAGGTATAGAAAACTTCTAATAATTTTCCTGTATTATATGATATTAACTGCCTTGCCATCCTCGTATTTTGATAATTTCATACGGGTAGCAATCGAAGTCTTCGTCTCCTTGTAATTCTCTATTCCAAACCTTCTCAGAACCTCATTGGTGTATTTGGATTGAGAAATGAAAGTTCCATAACTTCCTTGTGTCACCTGTAAACTAAGGAAAAATGTTATCTCTCCAATCATTGACATTTCAAACTCATTTTTCATGAATTTGGAAAAATATCTATACTGAGATTCATCTGATCTGCCAAATATTATGTCATCAACATAAACCAACACCATCATCCTTTGATTAATATCGTTTTTGAAATAGAGATTGTAATCAACTCCCCCACACTAGAAACCAAGCTTCTTCAAGTATTGATAAAGCCTTAAATACCAGGCTCATGGTGCTTGTTTCAACCCATACAACACCTTCTTCATCCTGCAAACTTGGTTCTCATCCTCGTGAATGAGAAAACTATCTAGTTGCTCCATATACACCTTCTATTCTAGAACTCCATTCAGGAATGAAGATTTGACATCCATCTGGAACAATTTGAACTTTTTTTGCACTACTATGGCCAAAAATAATCTAATTGTCTTCATCCTTGCAACCGGTGAAAATGTCTCATCAACATCAATTCCCTCTATCTGGGAGTATCCCTTGCACACTAGCTGTGCTTTATTCCGAATCATTGTGCCATATTCATTCATCTTATTATGATAGACCCATTTAGTCCCGATGAAATTCTTATCTACTGGCCTCAAAACAATCTCCCATGTCCGGTTCTTCTCAATTTGATCAAGCTCTTCTTTCGTAGCCTGAACCCAGTTTTTATCTTCAGCTGCATCGGAAAAACATTTCAAGTCCACCTGTGATAAAAACGATGTTTTCTGTAATGATTTCATTCTTCGAGTCTGAACGGGACCTGTCTGATCACTAATGATATTTTTCCTATCAATTTCAGCTCGACTCTTTGGCTTCCTTGCAGACACAGACATGAAAATTTCTTGTTCATCATCAGTATCTTCTTCTGAGTTAGCTTCTTCCACTTCTTATCCACCTATGTTACTTACCTTATCATCACTTTCATCCATAAACTGTTCCCTGGGTCGTTGAGTATTCTGTTCATTTTCCAGAATAGTGACAGAATTGCTCTCAAAAATTTTTCCTAACCTTTTGTTGAAACATTTATATGATTTGCTTCTCCCTGAGTAGCTAACGAATATCCCCTCATCCCCTCATTACTCAAACATCATGTGATTTTCATTGTTGAAAATGAAGCAGTTACTCCCAAAGATTCGAAAGTATTTCAGCATTGGATTCTTTCCGAACCACATTTCATACAGATTATTCCCTTCCTTCAGACACAACAGAGTCCTGTTCGAAATATAGATCGATTTCAAAAAAGCTTCCTTCAAAAATTTCTCTTGTAGGCCTTTTTCAATAAGCATCGTTCTGGACATGTTTTTGATTATCCGACTTCTCCTCTCAACCACTCCATTCAGCTGGGGAGTTCTCACTGATGAAACTTGATGCCTTATCCTGTGTTTCTCAAGATAGTTTTCGACTTGATAGTTTGTGAATTTTGTACCATTATCAGTACAAATCTTCTGAATTTTCTGCCCAAGCATCCTTCTTGATTCTCTCCTATACTGCTTTATGCTACTGAATACCTCTATCTTATGGGTAACAAAAAATACCCATTCAATTTTTCTATAATCATCAATGGAAAGAACATAGTACCGTTTTCGACGCATTCTCTAGGGAGCGCATATCCATCTGTGGAGGACGCGCTGCTGTGGCCCAGCATTCCCTCTTTCCAAAGGCGGGTGACATTCACTCGTTGGTTAGGGACGTTTGCTCCTTGATCGAAATGGGATGATAGGATGTCGGTTCATCCTTCCGTGGATACCTCCTCGGAACTCATCACCTAGTCCGGGTCTCCCACTTAGATTTAAGAAGTTTTTTGTGAATCTCATTCCTGGTTCCATATCTTCAAGGACTCTGGTTTATTAAAATACATCCGTCAAGACTTCCCATAGGGTCTTGACATGGTAGCGACCTTAGGTCAGAGTAGACGGCAACAACAGGAATGTCAGGGAATCTCTTGGTGTGTGGACATAGGGGAACCTATATTATTTTTCATAAGAGGGCATCTCAAGGGTGCAGAACCCGAGGCATCCCACATCAGATGCATGGAATCATATTCCATATGAGGTTTTCCTCAGCTTCCAATGTTTATGAAGTGGAATGCCATGAGTTTAACGTCTTGGGGAGACGGAATGAGGGTGATTAGAACATCCCATAGAGACGGATCATAGGTGGTGTGCCCCATAGAGGGGAGATGTCACACCGTGAAAGCTGATCTGGACACCGCTGAGGGCGGATCAGGGAGTGTGGACCCGAGAATGGGGAAACACCAAGGTTTTCAATTGGTTGGGATTGAACATCAAGAAGGTTTCCAACATATCCTATATAGAAAACAGGGATCAAAACCCGCACTGTTTGAAGGGGTGATAAATTGTGGTATACACAGAGGACAACGACCCAGAGATATGATGTGGCTTATGGATGGATAGCGGCCCAGGTGCTAATAGAAGAAGTGAGGAGGTGGATGGCATGATCCTACCGGGATGTGGAGGCCCGGGTGAGAATCGGGATGGATGATAAAGAGTTGAATGAAGTGTAGGGGGAATGAAATGGGTCCATCGCAAGGGCGATAGTGAAGTTGGTCTTGATCCTCGAAGGGACCTCCTACGTATCCCCATGACAGGGAATCAAAGTCCGCGTATTTTGGGATGGTGTTGTGGAACCGAAGTGAAGGTGGACCTTGGTCCGATGTGTGTTGTCAGCGAACCGACGTAAAGATGGACCTTGGTTCGATGGGTCTTGTCAGCGAACCGATGTAAGGGTGGACCTTGGTCTGATGGGTGTTGTCAGTGAACCGACGTGAAGGTAGACCTTGGTCCGATAGATGGTGGGCTTGAACCTCGTGAGGCCTCCTACGTACCATTCCTTGATACGGATCAAAGGCCACGTAGTTCAAAGGGTGTGTCGGTGAATCGACGCAAGTGAGGACCTTGGTCCAGATGGTGTGGGGCTTACACACTAGGCTGCCCAGGTTTTGGTGAACTGACTTGAAGAGGGTCGGAGTGACCAACAGGTGGTGTGTGTGAACCACTGGGAGGCTTACTACACACCATGTCGTGACATGGATCATGGACCTCATAGTTCAAAGGGCTTCGTCGGCGAACCGACATGAGGGTGGACCTTGGGGTCCGCTTGGGGTGGGCTTGAACCTCGTGAGGCTTCCTATGTACCATGCCTTGACATGGATCAAAGTCTTCATAGTTTGATAATAATGGTGGGTGTCGGAAAACCGATGTGAAGAACGGACCTTGGTCTGGTGGGAGATGGGCTTCAACCTCAGGGAGGCTTCCTAAGTACCTTGACTTGACATGGATCAAAGTCCTCGTTGTTCAGGTTGGTCTCAAAGGCCTACTGTCGGACTGGAATGTAGTTTAAAATCATATTGGACGAGGGTGGAACTTAACGTGAATAAATGACCGGTGGGCTTGAACCTCGTGGAGGCTTCCTACGTACCACGCCGTGACATAGATCAAAGACCTCGTAGTTCAAATGGATTTGCAGTTTAACATCATGCTTGTCGTGGGAATAAAGTTTAACGTCATGATAATTGTGGGCATACAATTTAGTGTCATGGTGGATGAGGTCATACATTTTAACTTCATACTGGATGAGGGTATACAGTTTAACGTCATGATCGAAGAGGGCATACTGTTTAACTTCATGTGGGACGAGGGAATAATGTTTAACGTCATGATGGATGTGGGAATACATTTTAATGTCATGATGGATGAGGGCATACAGTTTAACCTCATGCTGGACGAGGGCATACAGTTTAACATCATACTGGAGGAGGACATACAGTTTAACTTTATGTGGGATGAGGGCTTACAGTTTAACATCATGTGGGACGAGGGCATACAGTTTAACGTCATGCTGGACGAGGTAATACAGTTTAACATCATGTGGGACGAGGTCATTGCCTTGGTCAATTCTTACACTAAGCCCATGTAAGTCGTTCTCTGTGTAAGAAACAAGAGGCATCATAGACCTGACGATCACATCGCGATGGCTGCGTTTGTGAGAAGCGAAGAGGGGATTACGCATTAGGCAGCTCATGGTGTCGGGACTTACTCCAGGATGGAGGCCTAAGGAAAAGGATGATTATAGTTTCAGGCTTGAGCCTTGAAGAGGCTTCCTACGTATCCCCGTGGCAGGGAATCAAAGTCCACGTAGTTCTTCAGATGACGGCTTACCGCCGATTGGGGGTTTCAACGGCTTACCGCTTGATTGGGTCAGAACGGATTACCACAGGATAAGGATGTGAACGGCTTACCGCTAAATGCGTTCGTAATGGCTTACCGCTTGATTGGGTCACAACAGCTTACCGTTGGATAAGGATGTGAACGACTTACCGCTAAATGGGGTTTCACAGACTTACCGCTGGATTGGGTCACAATAGTTTACCGCTCGATAAGGATGTGAACGACTTACCACTAAATGGGGTAGCAATCGTCTTACCGCTAGATTGGGTTAAAACGGCTTACCGCTGGAAAAAGATGTCAATGGCTTACCGCTTCATAGGATCACAGTGGCATACCGTTGGATCAGGATGTCAATGGCTTACCGCGGAATATGATCACAACGGCTTACCGTTGGATCAGGATGTCAACGGTGGATGGGGCTTACGCAAGGATGCTGCCCAAGTGCCGCCATGGGGCGACAATGGTGAATGGGGCTTATGCAAGGAATCTGCCCAGGTGCCGCTAAGGAGCGGCAATGGTGAATGGGGCTTATGCAAGGAAGCTGCCCCAGTGCCGCTAAGGAGCGGCAATGGTGAATGGGGCTTACGCAAGGATGCTACTCGGGTGCTGGTAGGGAGCAGCACTGGTGAACGGGGCTTACGCAAGGATGTTGCCCGGGTACCGCTAAGGAGTGGAACTGGTGAACGAGGCTTACGCAAGGATGCTAGCCGGGTGCCGCTAAGGAGTGGAAATGGTGAAATGGGCTTACACAAGGAACCTGCCCGGGTGCCGCTATGGAGCGACAATCGTGAATGGGGCTTACGCAAAGATGCTGCTCGGGTGCCGCTAAAGAGTGGCACTGGTGAACGGGGCTTACGCAAGGAAGCTTCCCCGGTGCCGCTATAGAGTGGCAATAGTGAATGGGGCTTACGCTAGGAAGATACCCGGGTGCCTCTATGGAGCAGCAATGGTGAATGGGGCTTATGCTAGAAAGCTGCCTGTAATGTCTTCCTCATGTCTGGCCATGAGGGCATCCCAACCCACTGGTGGATTGAGGCCTTCACCTATGCGCTGGTGCACAAGTGGGATAATGTCAAGGGGCGTTGGAATCATGCCACTGTAATCATTACATTAGGCGTGTTATTCTTGGAGCATAAGGAATCTGTTGTTTTGTGCAAGTGGTATCCTATGATTGACACATAGGGTGTACTACAATTTATAGTCTAGTAGATAGGACTATTCGCATCTCATGCTTGGAGCACAAGGCATCTCTTATTTGGAGCAAGAGGCATCCTATATTGATCATATAGGGATAACTACATTTTAAAGTCATGTAGATAGTACTGTTGGCATCTCATGCTTAGAGCATAAGGCATCTCTCGTATAGGGCAAGAGGAATCCTATTTTTGGAACATAGGGTGTACTACAGTTTAGAGTCTTTTAGATAGGACTATTGGCATCTCATGCTAGGATCATGAGGCATATCTTGTATTACGAAAGAGGCATCCTATTATTGGAACATAGGGAGAACTACAGTTTAGATTCTTGTAGGTAGTACTATTGGAATCTCATGCTTGGAGCATAAGGCCTCTCTTTCTTGGAGAAAGAGGCATCCTATCATTTTCTAGATAGGGAGTACTATAGTTTATAGTCTTGTAGATAGGACTACTGGCATCATATGCTTGAAGCATAAGGCATCTCTTGCTTGGAGCAAGAGGCATCCTATCTTTTGTTAGATAGGGAGTACTACAGTTTATAGTCATGTAGATAGGACTTTTAGGCATAAGGTGCATGGGAATGGATGGTGTTGGGTCTTACCCATGGGCAGACCTTTATGGTTCAACTTGGCATAGGAGCCAAGTGATAGGGTTTGGAGGAGCTTCCTGAGGAATGGTTCGACTCAAGTACTCAGGGAATTGATGATGAGAACCTCAACTCATGGCATAGGAAACAAAAACAAGAGGAATATGTAGACTCAAGGTGTTTCATGGTGTGTGGAGGAGTATCTCAAATCATGGTATTCCATAAGTAGAAGGAGGCTGTGCATAAGGGAACAATGGAAAATCCCGACATTCCAGCCCGAAAGGTTCACAGTGCGACTCTCCATTTTTCATGGGGGTATGTGACGGTAGTGAAGGGACCGGCCTAGAGGGGCGGGACCACAGCCCAGCAATGAGCCCGAGTGGGGGTGTGGGGGCACATCCCCTGGGGTATGGACCGCTGGGTGCGAAGGTTAGATCCTTGAAAAGGATAGGTCGTCACGAAGTAGCTTCGCGGAGCACGGCATCGCGGAGCAATGGTCTCTCGCGGAGCAAAGCGGTCTCATGGAGCAAATGGCTCTCGCGAAGATTGGTCTCACAGAGCATGGACCGAAGGAGTATGGTCTCGCGGAGCAGCATCGCGGAGCATTTCCTAGTGGAGAATGGACTCACGGAGCCTCGGCTCGTCGAGTAGCAACACGAAGGAAGCTGCTTGCGGAGCATGGCCTCGCGGAGCCGCAATGCGGAGCTCCGCCGACTGGGAGATCGGCCGCCCAAGGGGCGAAGTGGCCTTGGCCGTCCGTCGTGAGAGTGGGGTGATCTGGTTATTTATAGGTAGGGGCACTATGAAGCAGATCCCAGGCAGTGCGAAGGGGCCACGGTTGCTTCGCGGCGGGTCGTGAAGGTCAACCGGGTTCACGGAGCATTCCCGCCTCTGGGGCTTCGAGGTGGGCTCGCGAACGTCTGGGCGTTCGCGGAGTGTTACCGCCTCCTCTGCTTTGCGACGCGTCGTGAATTTCAGACAGGTTCGTGGAGCCTCTCGCCTCATTACTTCGCGGAAGAGCTCCGTGATCATGGAGGGGGCTTCGTGAATGGGCTTCGCGAACCAGATTTCCAGCCCAACTTCAAATGTCCATAACTCCTAATCCGTAGCTACGTTCGGGCCCTGAAACCTACCAAATAGAAGCTTGCGAAATGGACTACAATCTTGGTTCGTGTATGGTGGAATTTGGAAAATTTTGGGAACACGTTTTCTGGGGTCAACAGGTACCTTTTCCGATTTATAGCTCGTGGTGAGATAGCTCCACATACATCCACATGTACCAATTCGAGGAATCTAGTTGATTTTTATTCCTTTGTCATGTCTGTCTTTCTGATGATCTTCCCTTGTTGGAAAGCATCACATGTATGAGTGAGATCATGTGATAGTTTGGGAAGGTCTCTAGCAGCATTACACTTTACCAGATCTTCCATAGATGTTTGGCATAGATAACCGAGTCGCTTATGCCTCATCTAGTTTTCATCCTCTCTGGATAAAAGGCAAGTATCTTTTTCCCTTCCTACAAGGTAAAGATTTCCAGTTGTCCTTTTCCCTACCATAACAACAGCTCCAAATTTTCCTTTCACAACACACATCTTATTGGTAAATCGGATAGAATTCCTAGAGTCACACTATTGGCTGACACTGAGCAAGTTATGACGAAGACCCTCTACTACCAAGACATCAGCAAGTCTTATTTATTTTCCCCCAAAATTGGATTTCCCTGATCCAAAAATCTTATGGACTTCATAGTTTCCAAATTTGAAAACTCCTTCTTTATTATATTTTATGCCTATAACAAGATCCTTATTACCCGTCATGTGATATGTGAAACCACTATCAAGGATCAACACACCAGAGCGATATGATGCTTTAAGGGAAATCTCTGCCACCACGGCCTTGTTATATTTCTTATTCTTGGTCTATACTATTTCTTTCACACTCGACATGGATTAATATATCTGTTATTTCTCAGAGTATGATGGACTAGCATCATCTTGCAATGCCGTAAATATATTCTGTGTTTTTAGCTTATCTGTCTGTTTATTGATATGCTTCTTGCAAACATTTTGATTCTGCTTTGGCACATTTCTATGAATGGTTGAAGTGCAGTACCTAGAAATGAGCCCAAATCCTCCACACCAAAAACAGTGTCCATTGAAATATGTTCTGGAAACCCCTTCTCTGTTTGGATTCCACCTCTGTTCTTGTTCCCTTCGATATTTCATGGCTATGGAACGCACATAATATGAATGTCCCATCTTCCCACAACAATAACACCTAATATAAGGTGCATTCCTCCATATTAGTTCAGAACTATGAGTTTCCCCTTGTGATCTCTGAATATTCGGATTCTGCTTTGTGCCCAAATTAACCTTCAATCTCGAGATGGGTGCTTGTGGTCTAACTTCAATTTCTATAGATTTTTGCTTTTGATCAAGCCCTGAATCATCCTTAACGTTTCATCTCAATTGCTGCTTCTTTCCTGCTGAACTACTAGGCTCCTCTTTCAACTTTTCAGTCTTCGGAATGACCTTATTTCCCCAGAATGTATTAGGAATCAAGGGTTTTTCCTGGTCTTTAACTTTTATCGACAGAGGAACAAATTCTACTTTAAGCTCTTTGATACACTTGACATGATCTTTCACTCTTCTGTTCAAGCCATCGATGTCACTTTTCTGTTCTTCAATCTTGAGCTTATTCTCACTAACTGATTCTGAGTTCTCTAGTGTTGAAAACTTGAGTTTTTCCATTTCTTCCATAAACTCAGACTTCCCTTCTTCCTACTGCTGCATATAGAGTTTGGAATCACGAAAAAATTTATTAGTTTTCTTAGTTTTGGCTCTCCAAACATCTATCTTCTCAATAGTTTCTTCCAATTTAGCTTCCATATCAACTCTTCCTTCACCATCAGCTTCTTCTTCTCCAGCGTCAATTTCTTCCTTTTCTGGAGAACTATCGACGACCGCTACCATAACATTTTCTCCATGATCTTTACAGTTTTCAATCTCCTCAACCTCTTCAACCTCAGACTCATCTAAACTATATATTTCTTGTGAAATAAGATTATTCTTCTTGAAGAAATTTCTCTTGAACTACTTCTTCCCTTTCACATAGGCTGAAGATTTCTTCTTGGGTATTTCAACATAATCTTCATCATTTTCTTCTTCATACATTTTGGGGCATCTTGCTGCGAGATGTCTAACATTTCCACATCTAAAGCACGCAAGAGGAAGTTTTCCTTTGAACTTTCCTTTTCCTCTTTGAAGGTTTGAGGAGAGGAATGACATTATCTCATCTGTCTCTTCTTTACTCCTGATAATCTACAATGGTGATCTTATTCATGGCCTTAAATGCCACCTCTTTGGATTTCCCCTTTTCCACAGCATCATTATCATCATTTCTCATTTCATATGCAACAAGGGTGTTGTGCAGGTTATCCAATGTCAATTCTTTTGAGTCATTATCTTCCAAAACATAAACTTTTGGATTGAACCGAGGTGTATGTTTTATCAAGATCCGCTTCAAAATTTTTATATCTTCAATAATTTCACAAAGACCTCGCATGTCTTCTAGGACAGCATTTACCCTATCTAACAATGCATCAATAGACTCTTTTGGGATCATCCTCAGATCTTCATACAATTTCCACAACACTTGAGGCTTTGCTTCTATGACCTTTGAATCCCCATCATATATATTCAAAAGCCTTTCCCACATGGCATGTGACGTTTTGCATAACATCACCTTTGTATAGATGGGATTGGAAAGGGCTCCCCCTAAGGCATTGATTTATTTGGCATCAGCATCCAACTCTCTATGCTCATCTTCTGATAAAGCACCACTAGTAATATCTGCTGTGATACCATGCATAGCTGCTGAAAACACATCCATTCCCAATGATAGGAAATAGTGTTGCATTCAATTATTCCATATCTGAAACTTACATATGTCGAGGATCGGAATCCCTTTATGATTAGTGACCTCCATTTTGAGAAGAAAAAATATTAACCTTTCCCTTTGATACCAATTGTTATGTCCACAAGGATGAATACCCAGAGAGGGGGGGTGAATCAGGGTATGAATAATTTAAAATTAAATCCCGTTCTGATCTTGTTTCACTGTTAAAAAAACGCTCTTCTCTCTCTTTCCTATTGCACAATGTAAACAGAAAGTAAAGCAAGCACAAGACACAACAATTTTTACTTGGTTCACAGCTAAGGGCTACATCCAAGGAGCATACGCCGACAGGTTGTCGGTCATACCAAATTCCACTAAACTTCACTAGCTGTGGATTACAAGGTTTGGGCACAATCACTCTGTCTGAGGATCATTGCCTTTACAAGGTTTAGGGTCATCTCACTGCTTTCCCAATGGTCAATACCTATTTCTCTCTCTATGGCACACTGCTGGTGGAGAGGATCACCTTCTTCCTCTTCCTTTGCTAACTACGTCGGAAAGGATCCACTCATAGTTTATATACCTTTAGGTCTCTTCATTATCTCTAATTAATACATACTATGTTGTATGTGGATGCTCTGTTGAAGTCCAACTTTAACCCGTAGATGAATCTATCTTTTCACCAAAGGTATCGGGCAATCTTTCATCTTTCACGCAGCCCATAAACACTGTCGTGAATCAACCTTACTTGGCGAGCAAGTCAAACCCGGCGCACAAGTAGTGGCATGAAAGTCACAACTGGTATGAAAGTTCACATCAAACACTTTCGCGACACAAACTTCTTCAACTCCAAACTTGCGTGACACACTTCCCATTACACCAAAACAAATTTTGGCGCGCAACAAACAAGAATCGCCCTTCTTAAAATCTGGCGCGCAAGTCCCACTTGCATGACACACCACCACCTATGCGACCACCACACCTACACAACGAGAGATATGATTTTTCTAAGTGTTGTAATCCGATGGAAATGAAGAGGGGTGGTCCAGTATTTATAGGAAATTTGACCACCATACGCGACGGCGCGCAAGACCACCCTCGGCCTGTAAGTCTCAGTGCGCAGGTCTCTTCCCCTGCAAGTCACCTGATGGACCCACTTTCAAACTTGTGCGAACCTCTTTCCTTTTCCATATTTTGAATTATGATATTGAAAAACAACAGGCGTGCAAGTTCTCAAGCATCCATGGCATCGGCGCACAAGTCACATGCGCGACAACACCAATACCTACGCGAACCTTATCCCTTTCCCATATCATGATGATTTGATCTTCAAAAACTTTTGGAACATATGTTTCCAAGACTTCATGTACATGGAGCACAAGTCCATTTGCCAAAAACAACTTTTCTTCATTTGTTGATTTTCAGGCCAAATTTTTTGGCCAACACTGGAAAACAGCGCCACCTTGTATCTGTTCTTTTTGTACCGCCTCCATATCATCCATTCCTTTGTCTAAGTTCTGGAATGAAACATTGATCGTTAACCTCAAATATTGAACTTGACATTCCACCATGAAAAAACCTTTGTCATCAAATTTGAATGTCATGGTTTGTTTTGTCAACAATGACAACACAGATGTCCACTTTGTCAACAAACACAATCACCTAAAAAATGCTTCAAGGATACCTTGAGGTGTTTTTTCCCAATAGGTACTGAATTAAATTTTACTACATCTTTTCATCCTCAATCATATGGGTAGTCAGAATGAAAAATTCAAACCTTGGAGGTTATTCTACGTGCTTGTTAACTAGATTACCAGGGAAGTTGGGATGAACATCTTTCTTTGGATTTTCTTATAAAAATATTTTTCATTCCAGTATATAGGATGGCTCCATTTTAGGTATTATATGGGAAGAAATGTCGAAACCCATATTTTTGGGATGAAGTAGGTTAAAAGAAGTTTATGGGATGAGATTTGCTAGAAGAGATGGTAGATAAAGTTTAATTGATTCAAGATCACATGAGAACAGCTCCGAGTAGGAATAAATGTTATGCATATAATCAGAGGAAGGATATTTATTTTGAGGTAGGTGATCATGTCTTTATTAATGTTTTTCCAAGGAAATGTGTGATATATTGTGGTAAGGATGGAAAAATGAGTATGAGGTTTATTGGACCTTATGAAATCATAGGGAATGTGGGATTAGTTACCTGTAGAGTGGATTTACCTCTATCTTTATCCCAGGTACACAATTGTTTTCATGTTTCAATGTTGATAAGGAATATTCTGGATCCATCACTTTTTTTTGATCCTAGAGGTAGTTCAGGTGGAAGAGAATATCTCTTATGAGGAAAAACCTTTCCAGATACTTGACAGAAGAGAGAAAGTGTTACATAACAAAGAAATTCACCAGGAAATGGATTTGTGGAAAAACCATATGGTTGAATATGTAACATGAGAATCTGGAAATGTTATAAGGGATAATTACCCCCCACTTATTTGATAAGTGAATAAAAATTTCTTGGACACAATTTACAAAAGGGGGAAGGATGTAACATCCAAAGTAAATATATAATAATATATTTTCATTTGTGAATTAAATATTAATTTTATTTTAAAGGTGATGCTATGTTCGATGGTGTACCAGGTACACAACAACGGGTTTCATGGAAGTCTAATGTTACACGCAACAATATGTCATACAAAAAAATAATAATATAATATTAATTTAAATGGTAGATAATTCCTAGTTGTTGTAGTGGTGGGAATTAATATAAATTTATTATACATGTTTGTTAAATGTTTTTACATTTATCCAACAAAAGTTATAGGCTTAAATTGTAAATGAATCTAATTTTAAGAATCAATAGTCTAATATTCTTTAAAAGGACGATTTAAGGAATTTTTATGGCGAACCATCCTTAAATATAGTTCAGATCACTTTTATATGTTCTATTTTAGAAAATATAATTCTTCTTTATAATCGGGACATCAAAAATTACTTTGGGTAATTTTTTTAATTTGTTTATAAAATTCCTTTTTAATGAATAGTGAAAAATACTGTATTTTAATTAAAAAATTACTTTAAATCTAATTTATTTATATGGTTAGATTATTTTTTTAGTTGGTTTTAAAGTGTAATTAGATTATATTTTTACCATTTTATGCAATTTTGGTCATTGGATGAAATTTCACTTTGAAATTGAACATAAACAAGTGTCAATATTTTGATAGTAAATATTTCTTAAAAACACACTTTTTGTTTTGAAAACAGGAATTAATTTTAAATTAATTAATGAAAAATATATGTTTTGAATTTGGTAAAATGGACATAATTTTTGAATTTGGAATATCAAATAAAACATAGGCATAATTATTTGTATTTTTCTGAAAAACATGAATTTTTTATGATTAGTGAAAACACTGAGCAGTAGTTAAAATGGTGAATTTTTCATTTAAATGAAATTTTACAACTTCTATGAATTGAATTTAAAAAATAATACATATATGGTTGATATTAGAATGGAAATTGTTTTTCAATAAGATGAAAATATTTTTTTTTGAACAGTAACATTTTACTCTTAGTTACCGCGGTTAAAGGCAAATAGGGTAATTAAATGTAAAACAATATTATAATAACAAAAAAATTCTTTAGCACTTCTCCTAAACATATTGTATTTGTAATGGACAACCAATACAATTTTTGGGTGAGTCTTTTTGCCTTTTAAAGACACTTGGGTAAGATAATTATATTAGTAACATTTTATTTAAAATAAAAATAAAAATATCATAAACATGTGTTGTTTTACTAAAAAAAATTAACGTGGTGTTATATAATTGATATATTTGACTATAAATATTTATTAGAAATATAAAAATAATTCCTATATCTTAGTATTTGTTTTATAATTTTTAGACCTCAAATAAATAAAATTATTTATATCACAATAATGATGGAGTGTTTACCTCATTAATGAAAGATTTAAATAAATATGATTATAGAAGTTAAAGAAATATCCCTAACCTATCCAATTCTTATTGGCTGGTTTTATTTCACATAATAGTGATATTATATTTTACTTTAGTAATATTTCAACCTTTAGAAATGGAAAATAATTATATAATAAAATAATATTTTCAATCATTCTTTAAAAGCCCCTCCTCCCCCTTATAAAAAGCCCTCATCTCTAAATCATTAATCAGACCTCTCAAGCCCCTTGGATCATCCAACGTTTACCCTAATAAGCTCTCAAAATATCTCTCTTCTACCTAGAATCCTTAACATAGGGTGAAGGTAGTACAAGAAATCTTTTTGGTTCAAACCAAAGGGAGTTACTCGATTTAAAGGTAACATCTTCTTTTATGTTATTTTATTTTATTTTACTTCTACAAATCCTATACGATTTTTATTTTTTTTATAAAAAAACTAGTATCCTCAGTAAAATAGGTTTTTGTTATGAGATGTATTCGAACTACACTTACACACACCTCTATCTAATGGGTTAAGAAAATATTGTTTCTTTGGACGACGAACTACTGCCTCACAAAACGATGATTGTTCAATCTTCTCCAACCACATCTTATGGTGGCCATAATGATGGAGCTGTATTTATATGTGATTTATATTATATTTATTTTTTCACTATGATTCTGTATTTTTCATTTATAGAATACCTTTATGGTTTCCATAATGGGTAAACACGATAATTTCATTCGAGGAAGTGCGGACTACTAGCCCCACAAAGTGATATGACTTGTTCATGCCACACATAAAATTTATAAAGGATGAAGTTAATGAAATTATATAATATATTATACAGGAATTAAAATATACCTATGTATCATTATGTTTTCATGCCAATAAAATACAAAATTGAAACGAAAGTAGTGTTCATTCGTACTTACGACTTACCATCTCCGTAAACGGTGCATTTAATTTAATATCTCTAAATGTTAGGTACTATTATAAATAAATATATATACTGGATATATATGATATATATGATATCTAAATCCAGAATATAATTATAGATATAACAAACTTTTGACCACATGGACAACTTGAAAATATAAGAAGTTCATTTTTGACTCAAGTAACAAATATTAAAAAAATGACCATTATTAACTTAAATGATTACATATTGTTTATAACATGGAAATAATAGAAATAAAAAAGAAAAAGAAACATGAAAAGGGTTCTTATGAAATTAGAAATTAACATTATTTTATTATTCAAAAGATTAAAGAACAAACGGTTCAAGTCGGACATGACGTAAGGGAACTTCTTAAACCATTTCCCATTCATTGGCTGATCTTATCTTTCTTGTTTATATCGCCCTTTGATTATGTGAGAAATAAAATTTTTATATCCTATGTTTTATTTATACTGGATTTATTTTTAATTATAGTGAATACACATAATATATCTATTTTATTTTCAAAATGATATTTGTAAGGGACTTCATCTCAATGTACTTTCATTGAGGCGTGTTTTGTTTTATACACGAATTCCATTTATATAGTGTATAGAAACATTTGAAATTTCATTTCATTCAAAGGGAATATTTTTCTAAGAGGAGTTTTACTAAACGATATAAAATAATGTTTATTTAAACGTAAGTGGTGACAAATACATTTTCCTCCACCGTGAGTATTATTTGATCGATGGATTACTTAACAAGTTGTAATGTTTTAAAAGGAAAATAAATACCATATACTATTTACATATTTTGGTATTGAAAATGGTATTGATAATGGATTTTTTATGTCAATATTATTAAATGATATATTGTGATTAAACTGTGGAAATGTTATACTTCCTTTATGTTTGTTTTGAGTTTTATGAATAATTTATGGTTCTTGGGAATTGTTTCCATATACTGGTTGTTCCATGATAAACCTAGAGCGAGTGTGCCCGATATAGCTCTCCAATGCATTGGGTAACATGAAGTAGGTAAATGTGAATGTTTATTTTAAGATATCTAGGGAATATATGGTGATGGGTATTCCAAATGTAACTCCCCACGTTGCTGTGAAAGCTACAACGTAAGTATGTTATGGATGCCACAAGTGTCCTTTAAGATTTTTTATTACTATGTGTTAATCATAAATCTTAAGAATTAATGAGGTAATTAAAAGATCTTATGTTTTGTATGTATTGATTGACTAATGATTTTATTTCATTATTTTACAACCCTTACTGAGATTTTTATGCTCATCCCATGTTTTGAAATGTTTTTCGCAGGACTCAAAGATGAATAGGGTAAAGGATTAGATCAAGGAAAAGTTATGCTATCTAAAACATGAAACTAGGAATGATTTTTTTCAAGAGTTTTTATTTTATGAAAAAAATGGAAATTGAGTAGAAGTTTCTACTCTGTAATTTTTGAGATGTAATAGTTATAGCCTAATTCTCTACAACTCTAAACCTAAAAAGATACTAAATGTGAATTATTAATTTAATTTAAGATCATGTAATGTTTTAAGGATGGGTCATTATAGACTTCCATGCCTACTATAGGTGAAGTAGATCTATATGTGCACTGAGCGCAAGGTCGCAAGGAATTAATACTCTTGGAAAAGATGCTTGAAGTCATCCTAAGAGAGGGTCACCACATCATGAGTTGGAATGGTCAAACTCACCCATATCCCCATCTAACCATAAATAAGGCACGCAAATAAGATCACCATTTTTTCATGTGTAATCCTCACTAAGCGGAAAACCCATGTCACAACCTCCATCCAGTTCTCAACGGCCTGAGGATTTGTCTCTCCCTGGAACCTAAGTGGTCTATGTATTTGGAAATTGACCATGGAAATGTGTCTGTGTGCATCCTCTACTGGTAACATGAGTAGTAACTAATGATCAATGGGTGGTGGTAACACTGGGGCACCACCCAGTGGTTCCATCTCTAGAACAAGTCCCTCAACTGACACCTCATCACTAGGAGGTTTTTCGTCACTGCCACACATCATAATCCTAGATGGCTTCTTATGGGCAGGAATCCTAAAAGAGATCAAGATGTACCACAATAAATAGATTACACCTAGTGATCAGACTCAAATTCAACAAAAAACATGAGGAAAGTCCCAATTCGTATATAATTTATGCAACTAGTGTTTCTATATATGGAGTGTAGAAGAAGAATTCAAGGTCCTTTTATATTGATACGCCATCCACCCACAAAAACTAGATTCCCTAAATCTGAAAGTTGAACTCAAAACATTTAACATTGTTTCCCAAAACCAAAAAACAAAAATTGGCTCCCAGTCTCTGAGGTAGAACTGAACACCTATGATACCACTATTTCATGATTTGTACCCCGAGACCCATGTCATGACTTCCCCAAGCCTACCTACCAAAGTCAAGGTGTTGAAGACTAGCACCAAACTTGTCAACCTGCATGTGGGAGGCATTTTATTGAGTACCAATACAAACACACATGCAACCATATCCCAAGAAAACTAGAAAAGAAAAATTGCATGCTACTAAAAAACCACTGAATTTAATGGTAAAAATAAAAGTAAATGGGCTAGATTAAAAACTCAACAAACGAAAAACTGAAAACTGGAATGTACAAGGACACTCAAGAAAACCATCCTCTAAAAACCCCATATGATGGAAATTGTATACTAGTTTCTAGAAGCTGTAGAAGCACGCCCTGCATGCCTGATCTCACTGGGAACTGCCTGGTCCTGGGCCACCCAATCATCCACCAAGTCATCAGTTGTATTCACCAAACACAACACATGTGGGAGAAGCCTGTGATAATGGTGAGTAACATATACTGGGTAGGGACCCAAAACAAACAAAAAAAGACCACAAATTAATCCACGAAGTATAACCATAAATCATGATCATGAATCAGAAAATCTAACACTGGGTATAATCTAGAGAGTTAAAAACAATACCATTTGTCGCAATAATGGACACCTTGGGCTGCATTGGTGCTCATCCCTTATGGGTATGTTGGGTCACCTAGAATCGCCCCCAACCATGGGCTTTCCGGGTCACAAAGAGTAGCATCGCACTAGTCATGTACTTCTGTCGTACTCATCCTTGATTAGTACCTTGGGTATACTAGGTCACACAGAGCTACTCCCCACCATGGGTCTGCCGGGTCACACAGAGCTGCTTCCCACCTTGTCCATCGTACATAGGTTTTCATCCCTAATGAGTAATGTGGATCTATCGGGTCACATAGAGTCACTCCCTAATGTGGGCCTAGCTAGTCACACAGAGCCACTTCCCACTAGACCATAATAGCTGATCTACATAGGGTATCTCGTGAGTAGTCTTCAGGTCTCATTCAGCCATATGATCTCCATACACATTGCGCTTCATTCCAGGAGAATCCTCTCCTCAAGAAATTAGTTGTATTCAAATTTCAATGAAAGCCTCATTAGATTATTCCAAAAGATCCACCTCGCCTAAAGGGTTCTAATGTCAAAAAAAATTCATCAATTAGATGCTCAGTTTGAGAGCTATAGGTATTTTAGTAAAAAGTGGTCGGTTGCGACTGGACTCGGGCCGACCTGACCAACCCGGCCCAAGAGTCCTACATGGCCCGACCTGATTCCACTAACCCGACCTGACCCCGTTCAGGTCTGGGCTAGCCCAGTCTAGCTTGGCTAGTGGGACATGCCTATTGGGCCTTGCAAGACCTATATCGTTTCAACCGTGGGTCCAGCCCACCGGGTTGCCCGACGATCAGAATTTATCCGGCCCAGACCACAATGGAAGGATAGGTTTTTTTCCCACCCAGGCTGCAAAGAAGACCAGTATTGTGTCATGAGCCCGGCCGGTGAAAACGGGCTGGATTAAACCAACCCGGATTGCTTCGGGCCTGGTTTGCGCACCCTGGTCCGGCCCACGAACATGGGCCGATTCTCCTCCAGCCAGACGTGTGGGAATTTGGCTTACAGTGCACCACATATGACTCAGTATTCCATGCTTTGGGCCCCACAATCAATCTATGGACCGTGTTCCAGCTTGGGAAAATGTCCCCTATGCAGGAACCACTTTGTCGACGCGGTCGGGTGCCCATGTATGCCACCTACAGTCGTCAGTTGTTTCCAGTGAATACTTCATCCCCATCTTGGCCGGAACCATCCATTGCTCCCACCCCCCAGCGTGCCATCATGGCACACCGCCATATACCTGTGGGCCCCCACCGGTGGTCACTAGTGCACTAGCAGTACTGACAGGTTCCTTCATGGACCCCTGGGTCAACTCTAGGGGTATGTTATTTGTTCCATCTATGCCTCAGGTCTCCAGGAGGGTACCGGCTTCCCTACTAAGGCCTTGAAATTGCCACGCCGCAAACATGAATATTTGGCCATGAAAAATTCACACAGAGGGGATACATGGGAATTATTCATGTCGACACTCTCACTCTAAATTAGTGTTTAAACATGGGGAGGTTTAGGATTGGAGATCAATCAAACAATTAATCAATCCTGATACCTAAATCCCAAGTAAAGTAACCTTACAGCAAGAACAAGTGGTCCATGAATCAACGGGTTCGTGGGTTGATCTACATTCATCGTTTCATAATGAAGAACAAGAAAAAGTAAATTATTACAAACACAACCCCTACATAGAGGTGTTTCATCGTTGGAGCTATCCATTTGCAGGGATTCTGTTGGCATTTGTCGCTCTCTGGTACCATTCTAAGGGTGCGTCGATGTCACTAGAAATTCGTCGGCATTTTTCATTCATCATTGGAGAGGATTTATGTCATAGGTTCATTACAGGAATACCACATTTGATTCCACAATGTTCTATCTCATTAGTAGATAAATGCATCATATAATTTCTTTTACACTACGTTGCTACATCGTTACGCAGTTTCATTAATGAAACAATGTGTATGTTTCTCTTTCGTTAAGAAGTCTCATTAAATTTGATCCTTGTTGCCTCATGACCGTACCACAGTGCTAGTGTTCCCCCACTCAACGGTGAGAAAAGAAAAAAATTACTTTTAATGTTATTTTTTTTGAAAAGCCCAAAAACTATCATTGCAAGTTGACCCTCGTCGGTCAGAGTTTTGTATTTTCTAGACGAATCCCAATGTTATGAGTTAACCAGTGCACTCAGATTGTTGATCTGAACACCATTTTAAAATATATAAAAACTTGCTCGTACATTTAATTAAATTAACTTAAAGGATGTTCAAAATTTTATTCTGGGCTCACTGAACCTCGGAATCAAGTTCCGTCAAACCGTCTGGTCTCGAAAAAAAGACATATAATTTAAAAAAATTACATGTAATTTCTAATAAATTGAATTTATAGTTATTTAATTTAATAAAATGAATTAAATTTTTATAATTAGTATTTTTTTATTTTTTTATTTGGAATATGTTTTCTTCGGTTAACATGGATTGTAACTTTGGAAAAATTTATCACCCTAAAAAATGGAAAATAAGTTCCATCTAGGTTAAAATTTATTGAAAAGTCCATATTATATAATAAATATTATTGGATGAAGGGAATTCAACTCATATTACTGTAAGGCCCCGACCCCAGTTACCTAGAGTCGGTGCATGATTACATAACATTGGTATGATCACAAGAAAGATCAAATCTCGAAAGACCGATTGGTTTAGTAGTCTTGGAAACACTAGATATATTCATAAGTCTTACATTACATCATAAAATGAAAAACTACTACAACAACATATTTTCTCCATAATTCACACTCATATCCCCACATAATATCCCTACAGGTCATTCATAATTTACTTCTTCACCTCCTAGGAAAAATAAAACATAGAAAAGGGGTGAGCTCAAATTCCCAGTAAGGATAACAATATAGCGGAAACTTTCATAAATAAGAATAAACATTTAAGGCAATGTATAACTAAAACAAAAGCCTTTTAAACTTGAACTTCAACATAGTATGGAAAAAGTAAAATGAAATAATGCCATTTACTTATTCACATGGATATTCTACTAATCGAATAATCACATGAAAAAATCAATAACAACTTTCATAATGTTGGAATGCATAATGCCAGACTATCATAACCACATAGCCAAGGCCTCGTGCCAAGACTACAAATACGATTTTGCCAAGGCCTTGTGCCAAGACACTAGTTTGTCTCATGAGACCTACCGATGCATCGAGGAGCTATAGCGGGCTCCACCCGTCACATATTAAGTCCAATGAATTCCCATATGAAAAGGTTTAAATATAACACAAACATTCGTATTAAAACTAGCATACGAAATGTCAATACTTTCACCATAAACTATGAATGGTATAAAAATAGCACATCCACAGTCAAACATATCACAAAACCTTCAATACAATATATAATTTTTGTATCATAATAAATCAACTTCAAATAATCTTAAAATCCATCAAAGGATGTTGACATAGATGAAATCAAAATTCTTTTTAAAGAAATATCTCCTTTTATTTTGAAATCATTTAAGATCCATATAAAATAAAACATTTTCTATGAAAATATTCTTATAAGCTTGTAAGGGAAGCTTTGAAGATTTTATAACGGCGAAAAATAGCCGCACCCGCCGTATAAGTTAAAAAAACATTCTTACCTTAATTCTGTCGAAAAGGTTAAAAAGGACCTTGTTTTGAAAATGACTGAAAGATTCCTTTATAAACAACTTATAAAAGTCAAAAAGGGTATAAATGACTTTAACTCATATTCTAGTAAATAGTAAAAATGTTTTGAAATACATTTTTAAGAAACATGGATGTGGTTGATAAAGAGATCCCAGTAGATTATTACGTATAAACAACCTCGGATAATGAAGAGATTGTGAAATAACCATTACCAATTTTGTAACTTATGAAACATACAACCCATGAAAGAGGTATCATAAAATTAATATGTAAATACACATAAATTAGAGTGTATTACACAAAGAATATAATTATGGGCAGTACATACACCACACAAAAGGTGATGGTGGCAATATGACATGAATCTCACGGGAATAAGGAGTGAGATGAAAACCCCTTACCACACTAATCAACTGAGTCATATGGACAAAAGTTAATAACCACCAAATTATTTCCAGAATAAAATGAATATAAAGAGAATCATGATAATATATATCAAATGGCAGTACACAATACACCACTTTCAATAATTTAGTGGCGAACAATGGAAATCTCACGGAATTGAAAGTGAGATAAGAAAATCCCTTACCTTGTACTTTTCCTTGGTTGGGGTAGGTTAACCTCCTGTATAATGGTGAAATAATTGTTATTAAATTATACAAGAATCATATATCTTAATATGATATCGTATATGATCTTTTAACATTGATTTGTTAATAATATCTTAGAATTATCGTCGTTTCGGGTGTTAACTTACTCATTTTATTTTGTATGTTTTGTTACATAAGCCATGTTTGTTGTATCTTATTCATATCCAAAATGATTTCAAGTCCATAAACATCATTTTTAAATCATCAAATGATAATTATACTTGAATGGATACGATGGAGAATGAATCTCATCACGTTCGTGGAGACGGTAGTCCGTACGTACGCACGAGCGACAATATCATTCTTTTGATATTAAAATAATATATAAATGGATGGTATATCATATATACAGAATCATTAACATGTTATATTTATTATTTACATGAGTTACACATCATTATTATACCTATCCAAATAATAATATATTGAATAACAATTACACCACGACGTGGAGACGGTAAGCCGTACGTACGCACGTATGGTGACATGTTATTCAAAGGGTGGATAGAATACTGAATATGGTTGTACCATATTTATAATAACATCACAGTATATGTGAGATACTGGATTTATTATTTTAGAATGGTAAGAACAAAGGAAGAAGAAGTGGAAGAAGAAATGAACTTGGAAAAGGGTGGTGAAATCATTACCTCTTCTTCGGGTTCTTCCTTTTGATTTGATCAAAATAGCTCCTTAGGTTGGCTTTCTGATCAAACTAATGCCTCTAGGTTGTATTGAGGGATGTTGGGAGAGTATTTGGGCAGAGTTTGGCCGAACCAAAAGGCTTTGAAGGTGTGAAGAAATGAGAAGGAGGAGTGCCCTTTTATAAGAGGGGTGAGGGGCACCTTTGGAAAAGGTAGAAATATTAATTTATAATAAATTCATATTCGGTTTCTAATGGCTCCAAAGATGACTATTCAAAGGTTAAGGTGGGGCTAGGTCGAAAACCACTCAACCAATAGAATTTAGACAGGTTTGGGTACTTATATTAACCTTATCTTTAAGTATTAACTCTAAGTTAATTAGTTTCACTTTTACAATGTCTCTTTGTATTTTTATATAATATGGTTAATAAACTTACTATATACATCCAAGCGACCCCCAAGTGGTCCATTAATGATGAAAATATCATTATATAAGTCTCTTGTCCGAACCTTAGATTTTTAGGAATTTAATATCAATTAATAATATAATATTTGTTTTAAGAACTCTTTTATGTCAATTTTGACACTATTCAATAGTTGATTTTTGTGAAACTCATAACAGATTTATTACTTCGTAAAAGGTCAATTAAATCAATACTAATATATCATATTATCCTATAAAATTAGTTTAATTCATTAAAAGTTTCATATTATATTTATCTGGGTATTTATAATGTCAATTATTTATTTGTTTACTATTATAGTAATTACTGCATCATCATTGTGTCATAAATAAAATAAATTATTTAATGTCTAAAAATTATAAATAAAATATAATTATGTAGGAAATCTTTTTATATTTCTAATTAATATTTATAATCTAATATCCAACATATATAACCCTATGTAACAATTGTTTTTCTAAAAGATATATGCTTGTGTCATTTTTGTATTCATTTTAACTTAATTAAAATAAAGTGTCATTATCACTTACAAGTGGATCCATGGGGTCCCAAAATTGACCCAAAGATGCCCATGGTCGACCATGTATCAACCAATAGGGTTAAGACTCGTTTTAGGGTGATTTAGTATTATTATAATATTATTTTATTAACCCTTATTTACCAGATTTACCCTTAACCATGGTAAATAAAATATTTACCGCAGTAATTATTCAAAATGTCTAAAAATAAAAGTTAGCTATTTACACAATTTGAACATCCTGATTCCAAATATGGAATCCTTTTTCCTAAATTCAAAACACAGAAGTGGCAGAAATTAATTTAAAATTAATTCCCGCTGTCAAAACAAAAAGCGTGTTTTTAAGAGATAATAACTATCAAAAGATTGACACTTGTTTATGTTCGGTTTAATTGTAAAATTATGTCCAATGACCAAAATTATATTAAATGGTAAAAATATATTCTAAATATACATTAAAACTACTAAAATTCATAATTTATCACTATTAATTATTTTGATTAAAAAAGTTGTTTTTAATTAAATTTTAGTAATTTTCACTATTCATCAAAATATGAAAGTTATCCGAAAAGTACCAAAATTTCACCTTAGGCTAATTTCAATATTACGAATCCAAAAATGAAGTCCATTTTGAAATATAAAATATATATGATTTCAAAAATTAGGTATTATTATTCACAACGGCTAGTTTAATTAGTTGTGGTGTGTGTTAGAACTCGAGGTTGCGTACAACACACGCTACTGTATTATTCAAAGAAAGCGTACCGTGGAAGATTGGGATGTTTCATTTTAAATTTTTGATGTCCCCATTTAGTCAAAAAGTTTCAAATATTGTATTTAAAAAGGGTTCACTATTAAAAGTTGATAAAAGTGCAATACTGAAAATGAATTTGTTCTTGCATTATATCTAAGAAACTCATAATATGGATTCTAAAATTATAAGGATTATATAAAGTTTAAAATTTAGATAATACTATTCATAACATCTTTTGAATGGCTTTTTTTTGTAAGTCATGGTGTGATTGAACTCGGTATTGCGTGTAGTGCAAGTTATTGAATTATTTTGAAGAAATAACACACTATAAAATCTTGGGGTGTTACATTCTCCCCTCCTTCAATAAATTGCGTCCTCACAATTTGAAATTGTTCTTTGAAAATAGAAGGTTGAAAATAGAAAATATATTTGTGGGAAAACCCACATCGGAAATTGGGTTACTAAAATTTAGTCTTAATATGAGGAAAAGAGAAATGAAAGTGTCACCACCAAATTATGATCTCGATTAGGAGAACATTGGTGCAATTAGAGACAAATAATTGGAGGAAAAACGTAAATATTTATAGGTAGTGATTGAGGTCATCAATCACAAACAAGTATAAAATTTAGGTCCTCAAATTCATCAATCTATGATGATTTGAAATACCATCGGTTCAACAAAACATAGGGTATTAGGATAACAAATTTTTGACGTTTCAAAATATCTTAGTTGAAATCCCACATCGAAAAATGAATTAACGAGGCCTCTATTTAAAATAAAGAGTCGAAAGTATGAAGTTTACCGAAAATAACACATACTAGGGTTCCATGTAGGAAAATATGGATATGGAAGAAAAATATAACCATCAATTATCTGATGGAGAGTGGTAGAAAACATGGATATGAAAAGGCCAACAATCCCAAAGCCATAAATTAGTGATGATTTAAGGTACCATCTAGGAAAACATTTTTTTTCTAAGTTTCTTTTCTTAACATTGAGTAATTTATTTATGAGATTGGCTAAGATCATAAGGAGATATACTTACTTTATAATTAGAGTTTTATCCATTAATAAATTTCTACCACAAACTCATCTTTCACTCTAAAAGATAATAGAATGTAAAAAAATTCTATTTACACTATTCGTATAGGGTTCCAAAATAAAAGAATTTATAATTCATCTACAAGATATTTTAATAAAAACTACATTATTTAATCCAGGACATCTCGTGGGCCAGTGGTAGGTGATACACCCTTGTCGCCCTTCGGTTGCAGGTTCAAGTCTCGCGGCCTTGCCGGTCGCGACGGGTTGCCGCCCGACCTCCGGGTTGTCCTTTTATGGCAATCCAAAATAATCCAAACTAGAACTATCCAAAATACTTCTGTACAAACTCACATTCCAACATTTATAAGGAAGGTAAACATAATTTAGATCCTTTTTACCCCGTAATATCATATGAATACCTTCATCATGTATTCTTTTAATACACTAAAACATCCTGAATTACCATATTCTTTATTGATTACATTCATGCTCCCTTATTCCATATAGAATGATGGATATACTTCATCAGTCCAAAAATGTTTTAAACCCCAACAATGATGGAATATACAAATCATTAATCAGTTCCAAGGTAGTCAAGAATATCCAATATAATTTTTCCAAAATAATCATGTATTATTCGAAAATCACTGCCTCGGTATCAGAACTATATTATGGTTTATCATTCTCTCAACCATATATTTTCCAAAAATTTATCCTGCTATTGAGTCACTTTTCTTTGTTCCACACAATCTCAAGTCCTTAATGAAATAGTACTGCAGTACAATCCTTATATACTCCATAATTATTATAACAAGTACATTGTTGATACAACACTCAATTGACATAATCAACATAAGAACTCTAATCATTCCTTTTCATCTGTGGTAGTATTATAACTTGATTATTATCCAATAACATCATTTGCGGCATAGTCTGATGACTGGGACATAGGTTCGCGTAGTGTCCAAACTCCTTGCAAACGAAGCATTGTACATTTAAAACCATTTTCTTACCCTTGCAGTCACGTACTTTGTGCCCTTTTCCTCCACACTTATAACAAACTCACATTCCTTTCAGGAAAGTTCCAGGGTGTTTCTTTCCACAGTTACCACATATGGGAAAATTCTTCTTTTCCCTCTTCCCTTTATCCATCTTTCTCTCTTCCATCCTTTTCTTCTCTTGCTTCCCTTCAAAGCCATAGGACTCAGTAAACTCTTTACTTATCTTATCAACACATGATATTATTTCTTCATATGATGATAATACATGGGAGACTATTTCTATTATAAATTCTAGCTTAAGACCATGAAATATATGATCCATCCTTCTCTTTGGATCATGTGCATTTCTGGAGTTCTCATTCCTTCTACTGGGCACCATTTCTAAACAATGGCATACACTAGATCGGTTTATGAATCAAAATACATAATCCCATGCTTATAAAACACTTAACATAAATTGAACTATTTATGGATATAATCCATAATCATAAAAAAGATTTTGTTTGAGGAAGTATATACTCATAAACCCTTCATAATGATTTGTAAAGAAAATGAGAATTATCCTAAGCATATCTCCCGGGAGTGTCGTAACCAAGAGTGCAGCAAGGCCCGTTGTCGTGCACCAGTTCCCGTTCGAGTCTAGCTCAAAGCGGTGTTTTCGGGTTTTACCCCTAGGTACATCTGCGCCAGAGCCGCCTCTACCTGCTCGTATCTAGACAGGGATGTATTGCTCGGAAAACTCACAAAATCTCTACAATGCCAAAATTCTAGGAAGTTCTTCTACACTAATCCTCAAAGTTCATCTTAGGTCAACGTGCTCTAATCAGAGTTTATCTAAATCTAGTTTCCAAGGTTTGTACTAAACTTCCTCTGATACCAACTGTAACGCCCCGACCCCAGTTACCTAGAGTCGGTGCATGATTACATAACATTGGTATGATCACAAGAAAGATCAAATCTCAAAAGGCCGATTGGTTTAGTAGAGTTGGAAACACTAGATATATTCATAAGTCTTACATTGCATCATAAAATGAAAAACTACTACAACAACATATTTTCTCTATAATTCACACTCATATCCCCACATAATATCCCTGCAGGTCATTCCGAATTTACTTCTTCACCTCCTGGGAAAAATAAAACATAGAAAAGGGGTGAGCTCAAATGCCCAGTAAGGATAACAATATAGCGGAAACATTCATAAATAAGAATAAACATTTAAGGCAATGTATAACTAAAACAAAAGCCTTTTAAACTTGAACATCAACATAGTATGGCAAAAGTAAAATGAAATAATTCCATTTACTTATTCACATGGATATTCTACTAATCGAATAATCACATGCAAAAATCAATAACCACTTTCATAATGTTGGAATGCATAATGCCAGACTATCATAACCACATAGCCAAGGCCTCGTGCCAAGACTACAAATAAGATTTTTCCAATGCCTTATTCCAAGACACTAGTTTGTCTCATGAGACCTACCGATGCATCGATGAGCTATAGCGGGCTCCACCCGTCACATATTAAGTCCAATGCATTCCCATATGAAAAGGTTTAAATATAACATAAACATTCGTATTAAAACTAGCATATGAAATGTCAATACTTTCACCATAAACTATGAATGGTATAAAAATAGCACATCCACAGTCAAACATATCACAAAACCTTCAATACAATATAGAAATTTTGTATCATAATAAATCAACTTCAAATAATCTTAAAATCCATCAAAGGATGTTGACATAGATGAAATCAAAATTCTTTTTAAAGAAATATCTCCTTTTATTTTTAAATCATTTAATATCCATATAAAATAAAACATTTTCTTTGAAAATATTCTTATAATCTTGTAAGGGAAGTTTTGAAGATTTTATAACGGCGGAAAATAGCCGCACCCGCCGTATAAGTTAAAAAAAACATTCTTACCTTAATTCTGTCGAAAAGGTTAAAAAGGACCTTGTTTTGAAAACGACCGAAAGATTCCTTTATAAACCACTTATAAAAGTCAAAAAGGGTATAAATGACTTTAACTCATATTCTAGTAAATAGTAAAAATGTTTTGAAATACATTTTTAAGAAACATGGATGTGGATGATAAAGAGATCCCAGTAGATTATTACGTATAAACAACCTCAGATAATGAAGAGATTGTGAAATAACCCTTACCAATTTGGTAACTTATGAAAAATACAACCCATGAAAGAGGTATCATACAATGAATATGTAAATACACATAAATTAGAGTGTATTACACAAAGAATATAATTATGGGCAGTACATACACCACACAAAAGGTGATGGTGGCAATATGACATGAATCTCACGGGAATAAGGAGTGAGATGAAAACCCCTTACCACACTAATCAACTGAGTCGTATGGACAAAAGTTAATAACCACCAAATTATTTCCAGAATAAAATGAATATAAAAAGAATCATGATAATATATATCAAATGGCAGTACACAATACACCACTTTCAATAATTTAGTGGCGAACAATGGAAATCTCACGGAATTGAAAGTGAGATAAGAAAATCTCTTACCTTGTACTTTTCCTTGGTTGGGGTAGGTTAACCTCCTGTATAATAGTGAAATAATTGTTATTAAATTATACAAGAATCATATATATTAATATGATATCGTATATGATCTTTTAACATTGATTTGTTAATAATATCTTAGAATTATCGTCGTTTCGGGTGTTAACTTACTCATTTTCTTTTGTATGTTTTGTTACATAAGCCATGTTTTTTGTATCTTATTCATATCCAGAATGATATCAAGTCCTTAAAAATCATTTTTAAATCATAAAATGATAATTATACTTGAATGGATACGATGGAGAATGAATCTCATCGCGTTCGTGGAGACGGTAGTCCGTACGTACGCACGAGCGACAATATCATTCTTTTGATATTAAAATAATATATAAATGGATGGTATATCATATATACAGAATCATTAACATGTTATATTTATTATTTACATGAGTTACACATCATTATTATACCTATCCAAATAAAAATATATTGAATTACAATTATACCACGACGTGGAGACGGTAAGCCGTACGTACGCACGTATGGTGACATGTTATTAAAAGGGTGGATAGAATACTGAATATGGTTGTACCATATTTATAATAACATCACAGTATATGTTAGATACTGGGGTTATTATTTTAGAATGGTAAGAACAAAGGAAGAAGAAGTGGGAGAAGAAATGAACTTGGAAAAGGGTGGTGAAATCATTACCTCTTCTTCGGGTTCTTCCTTTTGATTTGATCAAAAGAGCTCCTTAGGTTGGCTTTCTGATCAAAATAAGGCCTCTAGGTTGTAGTGAGGGATGTTGGGAGAGTATTTGGGCAGAGTTTGGCCGAACCAAAAGGCTTTGAAGGTGTGAAGAAATGAGAAGGAGGAGTGCCCTTTTATAAGAGGGGTGAGGGGCACCTTTGGAAAAGCTATAAATATTAATTTATAATAAATTCATATTCGGTTTCTAATGGCTCAAAAGCTGACTATTCAAAGGTTAAGGTGGGGATAGGTCGAAAACCACTCAACCAATAGAATTTAGACAGGTTTGGATACTTATATTAACCTTATCTTTAAGTATTAACTCTAAGTTAATTAGTTTCACTTTTACAATGTCTCTTTGTATTTTTATATAATATGGTTAATAAACTTACTATATACATCCAAGAGACCCCCAAGTGGTCCATTAATGATGCACCTATCATGATATAAGTCTCTTGTCCGAACCTTAGATTTTTAAGAATTTAATATCAATTAATAATATAATATTTGTTTTAAGAACTCTTTTATGTCAATTTTGACACTATTAAATAGTTGATTTTTGTGAAACTCATAACCGATTTATTACTTCGTAAAAAGTCAATTAAATCAATATTAATATATAATATGATCCTAGAAAATTAGTTTAATTCATTAAAAGTTTCATATTATATTTATTTGGGTATTTATAATATCAATTATTTTAATTTTTTACTATTATAGTAATTACTGTATCATCATTGTGTCATAAATAAAATAACTTATTTAATGTCTAAAAATTATTAATAAAATATCATTATGTAGGAAATCGTTTTATCTTTCTAATGAATATTTATAATCTAAAATCCAACATATATAACCATATGTAACAATTGTTTGTCTAAAAGATATATGCTTGTGTCATTTTTGTATTCATTTTAACTTAATTAAAATAAAGTGTCATTATCACTTACAAGTGGATCCATGGGGTCCCCAAATTGACCCAAAGATTCCCATGGTCGACCATGTATCAACCAATAGGGTTAAGACACGTTTTAGGGTAATTTAGTATTATTATAATATTATTTCTTTAACCCTTAATTACCAGATTTACCCTTAACCATGGTAAATAAAATATTTACCGCAGTAATTATTCAAAATGTCTAAAAATAAAAGTTACCTATTTACAAAATTTGAACACCCTGATTCCAAATATGGAATCCTTTTTCCTAAATTCAAAACACATAAGTGGCAGAAATTAATTTAAAATTAATTCCCGCTGTCAAAATAAAAAGCGTGTTTTTAAGAGATAATAACTATCAAAAGATTGACCCTTGTTTATGATCGGTTTAATTGTAAAATTATGTCCAATGATCAACATTATATTAAATGGTAAAAATATATTCTAAATATACTTTAAAACTAATAAAATTCATAATTTATCACTATTAATTATTTTGATTAAAAAAGTTGTTTTTAATTAAATTTTAGTAATTTTCACTATTCATCAAAATATGAAAGTTTTCTGAAAAGTACCAAAATTTCACCTTAGGATAATTTCAATATTCCGAATCCAAAAATGAAGTCCATTTTGAAATATAAAATATATATGATTTCAAAAAGTAGGTATTAATATTCACAACGGCTAGTTTAATTAGTTGTGGTGTGTGTTAGAACTCGAGGTTCCGTACAACACACGCTACTGTATTATTCAAAGAAAGCGTACCGTGGAAGCTTGGGATGTTTCATTTTAAATTTTTGATGTCCCCATTTAGTCAAAAAGTTTAAAATATTGTATTTAAAAAGGGTTCACTATTAAATGTTGATAAAAGTGCAATACTGAAAATGAATTTGTTCTTGCATTATATCTAAGAAACTCATAATATGGATTCTAAAATTATAAGGATTATATAAAGTTTAAAATTTAGATAATACTATTCATAACCTCTTTTTAATGGCTTTTTTTTTATGTCATGGTGTGATTGAACTCGGTATTGCGTGTAGTGCAAGTTATTGAATTATTTTGAAGAAATAACACACTATAAAATCTTGGGGTGTTACATTACCTTAGGATTGATATTTATTGGTTTACTGGACACCTTTCCATTATAATGATTTATATATTATTTAATCCAAATAATGTTACAAAATTTCACTATCATAGTTTTAAATTTCCTTTATGTGTTTGCATAGTGGAAAAATAGTTATGGATTAATATTAATGGTAATTCAACGTATAATGAAATTATATTAATTATGGTTATTTATTTATAATTTTTTGGAAATATACAATTACCTTAAATTAATAAATAATTCTAAAATAATATTTATTCAATTAATTGAAAAATTATATAAATAATTTTGAAAATATAAAAAGTTATATAATTTGAGTAATTTATATTTTTACAATAAATTTATTTGTGGATATGAATTATTATATTTTTTTTGAATGACTATATTTGAATTGAAACTTTGGATTTCTATTTTAATTCACATTAAATAAATTGTGTCAAAATTAAAAACAATTATTTATTATCAAAATAATAGATATTTTTAAAATTATTAAAATAAATAAAAAATATTTAAATAAGACAATTTGGATAATATATCGTATTAAATTTCATATGTTTTCAATTTATGTTCCAATTAACACTTTATAAGTAGAAAATTTAAACCCTTCAATATTGAAAAATTTGTTTCTATAGTTAAAATTAAATCAATTTGCTAAGGATTAATCAAAATTATAAGGTTGAAAATGACACTAAAACCTATCCAAAATATTTTTGTTGATGGTATTAAAAGCCCATAATACCTTATCTTTAAAAACCATTTTATTTGGATAGAGTTTTCATTATAATGAATTTATTATAATTTATTCTTTGGAGTATTCCAAAAGATCCCTTAACCTCAATTATAAAAGGTGACCTCCTCCCTCACTTATTCAAACCATGTTTAGCCTTATAAATAATGAAACCAATATAAATTTAACTTCTTAAATTTATAGAAACATTAGGAAGTATCTTTTATTTCCAAAATTCTATCCATCTATCATGTTAGTGGTGATATAAATGGGTAATTTCAATGATGTGGTAACCGCCTTAACCGTTCACTTTCTTTTCAACTCTTTTTTTACCGCCTCCAAATCTAGGTAATTTTTCATAAAATAAAAAACCAATTATAGTAAATATAATTAAATGTTATTATAGTTATTTAAAAACCATTATATACCCTCATTCATATAAAATGAGAAGTAGAAGTATCGTTCATCTCTATGCACGACATATCGTCTCAACAAAGTGATACAATTCATTATTCATCACCATATTTAATGAATGAGAATTATGTTGGTTTTAATGTTTATATATGATATTTATGAAATAATTATACTTATTAATTTATAATATCATATCTATTTACTTAAAATCCAATCCTTTGTGATATGGTTACATTTTTCATGCATTTATGTAGACTACCAAATCTACAAAGCGATCCAATTTGTTTTTTATTTATATTTTACATGGATGGTGATGAGAAAGAATTTAATGAATATATAATATATATATGATATATATGATTCAATAATTATTATATAAATTTGAATTAATATTTTACTTATTTCATTCCATCCATTGAAAAATGAAAACAATGTTCATGCGTACGTACAACCTGTCGTCTCCATGAACGATTTAATTAATTTTCTATTTATAACATTTTAAATGACTATAAATACGTATATATTAATATATATTATATTTATATCCTTATTAATATTTTTTTAATGATTTAACCATGATATATTTACAGGTAATGTAACTAATAAACTGAAATACTCATGATAAACAGAACAGTTAACATAAAAAAATTGTAATTTTATATAGGTGATATTAATAAAAGAGGGTGATAAAATTTTATAATGGGATATTATATGATATTATAGTCATTTAAATGATTCATGTATAGAATTATATAAAATTTAAAAATATAATACATTTTTTTAAAATGATTTCCAACACAAAAGAACTTGATGTCGGGATTTTATGTCAAAATATCACTATTAATTGGGATTGAATATAATGGTGATTATTATGATGAAATATTATGTAATAACTCTCAAGAAACTAATGAATTCTATTTTAATATAGTTATTAATTAAAGAAAATTAATTTCATAATTATCTTCTAATGTACTTATGATAACAAAAATATTCTTTTAGGGTAAACCGATGATTCCAGGTTATATGCTCCATGCATTCCATTCTTATTCATGTTCTTCAGGTTTATGAATATGATGATTTTTTTGAAACCATTTTATATTGCACATGATATATTGTGAAGAAATATTGAACTGTTTATGAAACTCAATTATTTTCATAGGGTTATGCTATGATGATATTTTTATGAAACACATTTCTTTCCATGGGTTTACATGTAATGAATGAATTATGACCTTGTAGAACAAATATGTATTATTTTAATTATTTGATGCATGGAACCTATATCCCCACTAATAAATTGGGTAAATGTTGATATATCATTTGATAAAAATGACTACAATGGGGAGTATACCCAATTCAACAAGGGACTTCATCCACTATGTTAGTCTTGGGACTAAACCATGACTACTATCATGGTTTGAGGAGTGAATAAATTCAACTATGATAGTCATGTAAATCAGCCTTGACCACATAGAAAATTATTTTTATATCCTAATGTGTATTACAAAATTACATGTCTTATGCTAATGTTATCGTCTCATAGATCATGTTATATGATTACATTATAATTCAGGTCTTATAAAATTCCAATCTTTATTCCATAACTCAAGATTATAATATATGGTATATAGGGTATGATTCTAAAATTCTAATCTCATGTTATCATACCATTTTTTTATTGTTATATCTATATAATCCATAATATATCCTCTTTTACCCTCCCTGAGAATTAGTTCTCACCCTTAAATATTTTCCCTTTTGTAGATTTTGAATATTGGTTTTATCTATGATATGTCTATTAAGGGTGATAGTTATGAATATCAACATGGGATAAAATATAGAAATATTATGAATCAGTCGTTTATGTTTCCAAATTTATAATGAAAATAGACCTATATGATTGTATAGTATGTTGGTATGTTATGTAATAAATATCAATCTTTTTAATTGTAATATCTATGTATAAAATGTATGGGTCTCCATAGTGTATGGGGTGTGAGTTTGGATAGTTTTTATCACATGTTGGCACATGGTTAGCCAAACTATGTGAACCAACAATGAAGACCATTAAAAAGTGGGAAATTACCATTTTACCATATAATCTGTAATCTTATTTATTTTTATTATCCTTCCAAATTCACACAACCACCAATCAGAGCTCTCTTTTCTCCCCTCTTAATGGATCTAATATATATTGAATATTTTTGCAGTCATTTGAGTTAAGTTCATCACGCTAGAATCTTCTCGGTATTTTTTGAACTCTATTACCATTCTTTCTATGTTTCCTTCACTGTTTGGGATTGTTTTTCCATGGGATATTATATCCCATATTTTCAACGTGGTTATATCATTTCTCAATTTTACCTCTTTCGATAAAAAATCTATGTTTGATACTAGATGAGGATTATATTACTAGTTTAAGCTATATGGCCTAATAATTTTGAAAAGTATTTTCGTGTTTATGAATTTCATTATTGCGTCGTACATGAGAATAATCATGAGTTGCACCTAAAATTTAATCCACCTTAGTATAATTGTACCTACTATGTCCTAGACCATTATTTTGATATGTTGATAGTTGTGGAGGATAGTTACCTCAACATGATATACCCTTATGGCAATGCCCTATTATGTAGCTTTTATGGGATTTTCATGGATTTTAACGAGAACACCACTTGGATGTGTTTGGATTGTCTCTTAAAAATTAAATGGTTAAATGAGTTAAATAAAACTCCATATGACATTTACAATTCACTTGGCAATTTTTTCACTTATCTATTGTTTGAATAAAAGAGAAAATTAAATTATGAAATGGAATGGATACATCCCATGACCTTCTTGATTTCTTACCCATGGAATTATCTAATTATAATATTTGAATTGAAAAATCTAATAGAAATTAACATGGACCTTGTTTAATTTTATATTATCTTTAATAATGGGAATAGATCTGGATAGTTATAAAGTAATGGCCTAAATTGCGTGATTCTTGGAATCCTTACATAGAATGCCTTGGATGGGATCATAAGGTGCTGACTGATTCACTGATGTGACATAAATGTGAGATTCGACACATATGCATGATCAATGCCTTGGATAGTGAATGACATGGATTTACATCAATTATCCACATACAACTAATGGAAATTCATGTTCTTTTGATTATGTCATTTTATTGACATGATGTTATAGATTTACATGGATTATATCTTAGAGATCCAATAAATTATATCACTTAGGCTACATAAGACAAGATCCTAGGGTTAGGGTAGAACCTTCTGGGTGAAAAACTATGGAAGTAACCTTATATTGAACTCTTTTTGAAGTATTAAATTTCATGAGACTTGAGGAAACCTCAGAAGTTTATTAGTATGTACTTATGGATTTGTCAAATATCTTAGGTCCTAGAGTAACAAAAAAATTATCAAATGCTTAAAGATAATAAAACTTAGGATAAGGTAGGTATGATATGATGGGTATCCAATGAGGAACCCCAGAAGCTATGATTTGTTATTTCTACTTCCATTATTTATTATTACCTTCACAAAATTTTATATTATATAAATTAGGTGGATAATATTAAACATTGTTTGTGGTGACCTGCTAAGATTTAATCACACCATTTCCAAGCGTATGTTTGGTACCTAGAAATACTTTATTTTTAAATTTAAGAATAATGGGAAGCCCCACCTATAGAAGTTTGACTACTTTGGGGTTTTTAGCTTATATATGAGCTAGTTCTCATGATTATTTAGGTTTAAAATTTTTTCCTTATTAATTTCATTTGTATATGTTGTACAATTGTATGCATGGTTCTATATATAAATGTTTTATATCTTTTAAAAATATGACATCATTTTTATATGATATATTTTTTTTGTCTTCTGTTTATTATTGTTATCTTGATGGTTTACCTACACTTCACAGTATATTTCATCCACTAATTTATTATTATTATTTAGCGCTATGATATTCTCTGATAAATAGGGTATAGTCACCCCATCATAACATCATAGACCCTTGTGGCTTGTCCTCACCCTCTGGCTTACATGGAGGCACACTTGATTCCATGTTGCTAACTAGGCTCTATTACTTATTAGTAATCCCAGCCTGAGATTCCACATTAGGAGTTAAATATTTATGTTGATGATTTATTATTGTGTGATTTTATCTCTCCCAATGAGACTCAATAAGGAGATCTAGTTCATTTTTCCGAGAATTATATTGGTGACTAAAGGTTGTATATCGATTATCAGAATTTGAACTAATTGATAGAAATTAACTTGTATCTTATAACTAATATTGGTTACTGTAACACCCTATATTTCATATATTTATTTTTCTCATATATTTTATATGATCATTTTTATACTAAATTTATTATTTTGGAATGAAACTTTTATAATAGTGTCATTGAAAATAAATAAATATGACCAGAAAACATGTTTTTATAATATTTGTAAATTAAAAAATGGATAATTTACCATACCATAGATAATTTGAAATAATATAGTAAAATAATAAAAGTAAATTTCAGGAATATTGGATGTAAATATCCATCTCTTCAATAAAAATTAAAACAAATTATTAGCAATATAATAAACATTTCTGTATATTAACAAAGTCAAGAAATAAAAAATGTTTTGAAAATAATAAAAGTAAATATAGATAAATAATATATCATAACCATAGACTTCAGAAACATTATACCAATAATAATCTTGATACATAAAAATATATGAAATAAATAAATATTTTAAGAAAAGAATTATTTTATAAATATAATATGAAGAAATATAGGTCATTTTTTCATACCTCATCGTTAAGAATATATTCAATTCTATTATGTAATATATATGTGAAATTATTTTCAATATTAATTTAATCATAATTATAATTTATATATTAGTTATAAATATATAAAAAATCTTATGAAATTCCATTCATTATGATATCAAGATTTTATAGTGTGTTGAGAATCCAATTTATGAAATTAATATATTTATATTTCATAAATTCGTAAAATTTGTCTTAAAAATGAGGTTTATTATACCTTGAGTCATAATGAAAATCTATTTTTATTTCTCATTTTTTCTTTAAAATGGTTTTATAATGACCTTGATTTATTGCTGTGTTTTTACCAGCCATCATATCTAGCATCTTCTAATCTAGATCATCCGTCACTTTTAAAAACATGAAACCACCTCTATTCATCCGATTCTACTCCATTTAATACCATCCATTCAACCATTTTAAAATATCCTACCATCTTGGACCATCCGATCAGACTAGAAACCACATCCTAGTCATCCCATCCTATGTCGCACGAACCCCTCTTCTAAATTTTCATAAAGTTAATCCTAACCCTTTGATCAAATCACATTTGATCTGAAATGTTTATCCTTTCTCCTCCTTCTTCCACATTGTGTTGAACCATTACTCATCCCACCGTATAGATTCCAACCATCCCTTCATATACACTTTCCCATGATTATTTCATTCAACCATCTTCATGGCCCCATTAGATTCGACCCTCCATATATGTCTGAAGATTGTTTTTTTACCCAAAATCCCCATCCTAGACTCTGATCACCTTCATTATTTAAATATTATAATTTTTAGGGTGGCAATTTATCTTGTTCCATTTTAATTTATGCTAATCCAAATTTTTTTTGGTTAATAGTATTCAATTTTTTTCAATTAGTAAATATGCTAATTGATACCTTGGTTCTATATTAAACCCCACATTGCACACCTCAATTCTACCTGAATTTTCTCACTACGAAGATCTCTCTCTCAGAACCTAGAAACCCACTTACCTCTTTTGATTTAAGTCATGTAAGGGTTTTATTTACTTTTAAACAGTTGTACTACCTATTTAGGATTTACATATAAATATATATATATATATATATAACTGTGTGTGTGTGTGTAAATATATATGTAAAATAACATATTTCTAACTCAAACTGCATATAAGATACGTTATTCTGATTTCAATGATCTAATTCTAAAATCATATAATTTTAGGGGTGAAGTTAAAATCATTTTTAGAATTATGGTTCTTGATATTATTTTATTTAATATTAGTAAAGGAAATTTTTTTCTCCTCTTCTTATACTAAAACTCAAATATGGGGATTATATATTTTATTGTATAGAATTTATTTATGAATTATTATTTTCATATTTAATTTTGAGTTTTGTATGGAATAAGTTTTTTTTTATTTGTTTGGAAATATTGTTTTTTGAAATGGATTATCTGCCATAACTTTTGTGTTTTTCTTAAGGGATTAAATTTAATTTTCATGTATATGTTTATAAATGAATTTAAATCAATCAACTTATTTTATTTACACAATTTCTAACATATCTCAGTTGTTAGATTTATGTAAAGGGTTTCAATTATTTTTTTATCAATACTTTTTATTACAAAAATATGTATATATACATATATATGTGTATCTAACCTAAATTTATTTTAGAAAATATAATGAATGATAGAATATATAATTTTAGTTTTTAGATTAGAGTTGTAAATAATTATTTCAAATATCAATTAATTATTTAATTCATAGTTGTGTAGTGAATTTATTTATGTTTAGATATTCTGCATTAAAAGTGTATATTATGTTTATAAAAATTATTTTACAAATTCATTATAAATATGTCACAACAGATATTATAATTTATTTATGTTTTTGTTTTAATTTGATTTCATATTAATTCATCCAATTAATATTATCATTTGTCGATGTCTTTCTCAAATGTGAATTTATTACACAGTGAAGGGAAATTTAAATTCAATGCCATATGTGTCCGTATATATATATATATATAAGTATTAAATGTTTATTTTCTTATATATATATATGTGTGTGTGTGTAATAAGAGATTTTAATTAAATGGATGTTTTTAAGATCTATAGTTAGGAAGGAATAAACTATTTTGTATAAATAAGAATTTAATAAAATTTTATATGTTTATATATACATTTCTATATGTACTTATTTATACATATGTAATTATACACAATTGTTTCTATTTCTTCAATAAAAATTTATTGAATTAAACACTTCAGTGTTTATGTTTTACCAAGTGATTTTTTTACACAATGGAGAAAACATATGTATATATGATTTATGTATATATATATATACATGTTAAACCTTGAAAAGTTCTTTTTTTAAAAAGAGAAGTTTTTATATGTAAATACAATATCTTATTTTTAATAGAAAATAATAACAAAACCTTTTTTCTTATTGTGTGGCTTAAGGTTTTAAAATGGTTTAGTACTTTGATGTTATAGTTATTATTTCATGTATATACAGACGTGTATATATTTTCATTTATTAAAATTGGTTAATCTTTAATTTCCAAATCGATTTTTGAAGTTATAATTTTTTTTTATTTTATTATTTTATTGTTATGATTATGTGTAAACATAGTATTTAAATTATAGTAGTTATCATTCTATGTGACAAGTCTAAATAGGATATTATGTTATGTGGGAAAGCTATCATTTCATGTATGAAACTGCATTCTCACCTCATGGTATGTCATGAATTTTTGGTTACGATCAACCCCTAATTTATAAATTAAATACCATGAATGTTATAGAGCATGTATGTATTTACAACAATATTATGTCTATTTGTGAATTTCAAATAAATAAGTTTATTCACATAACATATGTATACATTTTTTTTGTTTAATATGTTTCATATCAGGACTACATTGGACTTATTATGCAATGGTTGAGGCCCTCTATAGCATCTCGGTGTGTCGGTAAGTCTCATGACACATAGTAGTGTCTTTGCATGAGGCCTCGATAGAATGATTATGATGTCCAACATTATTCATTCCCACATGAATAGGACTTATAATATGATAGGCGAGATCTTCTATAGCCTTTCTATGCATTGGTAGGTCTCCTAAAACAAACTAGTTTCTTGGAATAAGGAATTGACAGTATGGTTATATATGGTATTGGCACAAGGCCTTTTCCATTTAGTAACGATGTTCGACATTAGAAATCAATCCATTATGAGATTTTTATTTTACCTTCCATGTAATTTTTTGAATAGTATAATATCTGTGGTTAAATGTCATTCTTTTTCTTTAATTAATCAATTGGACATAGTATAATTATATATATGTGTATACTTATATATAAATTCAATTATAAATAAGGGTTAATATTTTATATCCTATCTTTAAACTAAGGTTATAAGCTCATATATCATTTCATTGTTTTTATTTACATGTTAGATGATAATTTATATCATTTTATATTGAAAATCTAAACAAGTATTATTTTATGTGTGAATATGTATCCTCACCTCGGACATTTCGTGCATAATTATGTATGGTCATTTTCTAAATTTTAATTATAATTTCATGCATTTTTTGATCAAGTGTGTGCATATTATATATCTAATTTTATTTGTAACTTTTAAATAAGAATATAAATTCTAGAACATGATATTTCCCTAAAAATTTGTTCTAGTAACTCTTGAATAAATATGATGACATGTTTTGTGAAGGGTTATTTTCATTCTAATAATATGATTTAAAGGATGTATTTTATTTCAAGGAAATGTTTTTAAAAGAATTTAGTAAAAATTTATAAAACCACTTACTGGGAATTCTAAATTCTCACATGACGTTTTAAATTGAATTTTATAGGTTTAGTAGGTTTATCAGTTTGGCACCTTAATTTGTGGTGGAAACACACTAATGTTTATTTTTGTATAGTTTTGAGGAAATGTGATTGTTGTATCAAAATATCTAAAAAATAAACATGTAATGATAATATATTGTGTAATGTGTTGTGTAAATATTCATTTCCTTTTATAAAAAAATTGTACAATATATTTCAGTACCGACTATGTGGAAATTGGGAGAGGGAATTACAGTTGGTATTAGAGGAACAATCTAGTTAATTTTGGAAAATAAAAAAAAATTATTTTTAGAATGCTTTCTTAAGTAAAATTTATTTCATAAAATTATCAGATGGAATTTGAGAGATCATAAACCGATATTTTTGTGTCTTCCTACTAAGTTACTATAAACAATTTTTTTAAATCATATACATAAGCATATAGGAATTTCTTAAACCTACGTTTATCTTATAATCTCCTTTATCAGGTTCTGATTAACCCAAATATCCTTTGATTCTACGAAGGACCAAACCCTGTGTATCACTTTATGTAGTATACATAACATTAATTTTATACACATAAAAGTAATTTTTATTAAGTCATCTTAAATTATTTCACCCCGTACAAAAATTATCTGGCCTTATGAAAATTTTGAGAAGTTATAGAGGAAGGTGACCCTTTCACAGCCTATCTATTTCAATTTTTCAGATTTAAAATTTGTAGGAGACTTTATGATATCAAATATTTTAAAAACATAATAGTCTAACAGGTCTATAGGGACCGGTTCCTTTTGCATATCTTTGAGATTTACACCTCCCATGCCTCTCTCTGGAAAACCAATTATGTTATATGTGAGTTTGATCATAGTTGCATGCGATGTATTTGGGAAAAATAAATTTAAGAACAAAGAACCACTTGGAAATCAATTTGATGATATCATTGAATTATCCATGGTGGTGGACCTAGTAAAGGTATAATTGTTTTCCATTCAAATTTTTTTAATAATTATTAATATGTTTTTGTTGGACATCAAGGAGGATTTCAGAAGGTCACTAGGTTTTGGGTTTGGGTGAGTAAGAAAATTGTGAGGGAACAATTATGTTAAGAGGGGGAGGACAATATAACACCACCAACATATATTACAATGATGTAATTAATATTAATGTTTTTTCGTAATTATATTAATTATTTTGACACAAATAAATGAAAATAATTTATATGATCTAGTTGAATTAGAAAAAACCAAGGTTCATTTTATTTAATAAAATATGGATAAATTATATAATTACCAAGATAAATGCATTAATTAGACTAGAAAAATTATTGCAATCACAAGTAGTGCCACTGGAAGACCTACTAACATCATGATGAGACAGAGTGTGTGTTATTCTTCCCTTTAAGCCATCATAATAAAAAATAAATCTGCTAGAAGTATATCAAGAAGGATGAGAGTAAAAGAAATGTACAAAACCATCCCAGATGTAGGAAAAGGGACACCGGTGATGTGGTGCCTTGATACTCGTAAACATCGGTATTTATAGCACCCTGGATTTGACCATTTCAAGAAGGTATCCATTTATATTTAAATTACTGTTAATGTTTTTTGTAACTATTATAATTTTTTAAAATATTTAAATTGTATAAAATCTAAAATTTTTAATAATTTTTAGTTAAATTATATTATTTTTTTAATTATAGATTAATTTTCCAATATTTAGATTTTAAACATTAAAACATGATTATTTATTCTTTTCAAATGTTTGTGTTTTAATGGTTGAGTGTTTCAAAAATATGAAATGAACATAATATTTATATATGTGATTTTAAATTTACTATTTTATTAATAATATGACAATAATAATGGAAAATTAATTTTTAGGTATTTTAAATATACGCATATAATAATATATCTATTTTATTTTTTCATGTTACAAATGTAGGAATACATATATATTGTACTCTGTAATATATGTATATTAAAATGATTTTTAGTTTGAATTATTTGATAAATATTTTACCAAAAATATTTATCTAAGTACCCACAACTGAGAGAAGCCTTATAGGCCGAACCCTCAATGTCTAATGGGAACATAACATAACTCTAACTAAGAAGCACAAGAGTGAACCAAGCATGAATAGTGAGGGCTTATTCACACACAAACCCATGTATAAGGTCCCTAGTGAGCATGTGAAGGGTTAGGCTATGGCCCAGATGGGAACGCAATGTATAAGAACTCTCATGGTGTGTGTTTGTGTCATCCAACATATGCACCACACCCTGACCCTTATAAGGGATCCTCTAATCCAGCATTGTTTAGATGTGGGATACTGGTTTCCCTATGGAATGTGATCTCCGTTGCTCGATCTCGTTGCACGAGATCTTGGCAGTCTGTTCAGATTCTCTAATCGATCCCCTAGAGCCTTATTTAATCGGCGTGTTCTTACTAGTAATATGATCGAGATTCGCCTAAACTAGACCTTATGTACCATTTAATAACTTGTGGCCACATCTATTCATCTTATTCTTATTTATTTAAATCAACCTTTTTTTCATTTTTAATCTTTTCCACCCATCCTAGACCATGTGATCAGACCTACAACCACATCCTATCTATCCCTTCTTAAGATGCACGAATTCCTCTCTAAAATTATTTAGGGTTAATCCTAACCCTTTGATCAAATAAATTTGATCCAAACTATTCATCCTTTCTTCTGATTCTTCTTGGTTGAGTCTAACAGTCCACATCCCTCCATATATCCATTGTCCCACATTAATCTCCACTCTCTCGTGATGCTTTATTTCCACCCTCTTTGTGATCCCACTATATTCGAACCTCCATGTATGTCCAAGGATGAATTTTTTTAAACCCATATCCCCATCCATGAATCATATCCCCTACATTGTTTCAATATTTTTATTTTTAGGGTTTCAATTAATCCTCTTGCTTGTTGATTTGTGTTAATCAATAATGTTTTTAGATAACTATAGTTAATTTTGTTATTCAATTAGCAACTATGCTAATTGAAAGTGTTGTTCTATATTAAATACCACATTGCACACCCAAATGCACCCTGATTTGTTTCACTACCAATATCTTTCTCTCATATTCTAGATACCCACCACCCACTTTTTATTTATGATAGGTAAGGGTTTTAATTAGTTTTGAAAAAATTTTATACCTTGTCAGGAGTTATATATATACATATATATATATATATAATTATATCTTTTGAATTAGAAAATCACATATGATTAGTTTTTAGGATATAATGGATCTAATTATATGATATTGTAATTGATAGGGTGACGATAAATTCATTTTCAGAATCTGGATATTCATATTCTTTTATTTAAGATCTATAAGGGAAATTGTTTTCCCTTATTTGTCTAAATCAACTCAAATATGATGATTATATATTTTATTGTACCAAATTTATTTATGAATAATTATTATCAAATTTTAATTTGAGTTGTGTAAGGGATTAATTTTTAATTATCTATTTTGAAGTCATATTTTTTTGAAAGGGATCATTTATCTTCAGTTTTGTGTTTTTCTTAAGGGTTTTAATTTTATTTGCAAAGATATATGTATAAACTCATTTAAATCCATCCAATTATTTTATTTACGCAATTTAAAACATATTTGATTTGTTAGGTTGATTCAAAGAGGTTGAATTATCTTTTATATATATATTTGATTCATACATAAATATGTATATATATACGTGTATATGTATCATAAATTAATTTTAGATATTATAATTATGGGGTTATTATATAATCATATTTTTCATAGTATAATTATAAAAAATTATTTTCATTATCAATTCATGAATTAATTCATGGTTTTATTGTGAGTTTATTAATTTTTTGATATTCCATATTAAATAAATATATTATGTTTATAAAAATTATATATTAAAGTCACGATAAATATACTACAACAAATATTATTATCTATCAAAGTTTTTGTTTGAATTTTATTTCATATTAATTCATCTGATTGATATTCTTATTTATCAGCATTTTTATCAAACATGAATTTATTTCCCAATGAAGAGTGTTATAAATTTTAAGACATATGTTTATACATATATATTTATATGTACGAAATGTATTTTTTCATTTATATATATTTATATCTCTAAGAACGTGTGATAATGGTTGTGATTCTAATGGTTTTTCCTAAAACGTATGGTTTGTAAGGGATAAACTATTTTCAATCTATAACAATTTAGTAAATTTTTATATGTATATATATATACATATATATATACACTAATTTATATGTATGTAAGAATATGGAATTGTTCCTATCTATTTGATAAATATTTTCATAATTAAAAACATAAGAGTTTCAGTTTTACCAAGTGATTTTGTTCCACAAAGTTGAACACATTTGTATATATGATTTATTTTTATATAGATATGTACATTCCAAACCTGGAAAAGATTAATTTTAAATCAAAATACAGTTTTACTATGTGAATATAATCAAATATTTTTAATGGAAAACTATAACAAAACCATATTTTGTTATTGTGTTTCATAATATTTAAAAAGGGTTTACTACTTTGATGTTTTAGTTATTATTTCTTGTGTATACCTATGTGTATATATTTTTATTTATTATAAATGGTTAATATAATACTTCCAAATCCATATAAGAAGTTATAATTTATTTTTATTATATTATTTTATTATTATTATAATGTGTAACCGTAGTATTTAAATGATAATATTAATCATTTTATGTGACAAGTACAAACATGTTACTGTTTTTGTGAACAAGCTATAATTACATATAGAAAACTCCATTTTCACCTCATGGTATGTCATGAATAGTTAGTTATGATCAACATCTAATTTATAAATTAAATCACATGCATGATAGATAGAATATATGTATTTACATCAATATCATATCTATTTGTGCATTTTAAATAAAGAATTTTATTCACATAGCATATTTATACTTTGGTTATTTGCAATCCCATTAATATGGAGAATGCACTGGGCTTATTATGTTATGGGTGAGGCCTACTATATCCTCTTTCGCATCTGTCTTTTTTCAGATTATGTTTTATGATGTATCCCCCTTTTTGTACTTTCTTTCTTAATTTATAATAAGAGACCTTGAGTCTCCACCTTTTAAAAAAAAAATAAGGGTTAATATTTTGTTTCCAATCTATAAACTATGTTTTGAAACTCATCTATAATTTAATGGTTTTCATTTATGTGTTTGATGATAATTGATATCATTTTAAGTTTATCTTCTAAATTTTTTTTACTTCGTTTAAAAAATAATATCTTTACTTCATACATGTCATAAATAATTATGTATGGTAATTATATGACTTTATTGTGGCATATCATGAATTTCTTTCTCAATTCCTTGTATATTATATAATGCATTTTTTGAAACATTAAAATAAGATTAGAAAATCTAGAACAAACGATTTCCCTGAAAATTATTTTTACTAACTCTTTAAAAATTATGATGTCATGTTATTTGAAAGGTTGTTTTTATTTAAGAATATTATTTAATGGGTGTATTATATTTCAAATAAAAGTTTTTAAAATAATTTATTAATCATTTTTAAAACCCATTAATGGGAATTCTAAATTCTCACCCTAAGTTATAAATTCAATTTTAAATGATTATTAGATTTATCAGTGACTTACATTACTTTTTGGAGGCAGCACACTAAATATTATTTTTATATGTCTTTGATGAATTTTAATAGTTATAACCAATTATATAAAACATATACCTTTAAAGACCCTATATTGTTTAATGTGTTGTGAAATTATTCAATTCCTTTTATAAAAAAGTTACACATCATATTTCAGAACCGATTCCGAGCAATATGGGTAATGGTGTTACATCTCATATGATATTTTATGAGAATCATATGTTAAAATAAGCATTTTGATAATATTTCTAAACCAAAAGGATATTTTATAAAGCATGTACAAATTAAAATAACTTATTATTTATCGTTTCAATGGTTATTTTCATATTTTTTAAACCTAAATTTTTTTTCTTGAGCATGTTTTGATACACTAAAACATTTCATTTATAGGTGGGTAACACATTTTTAATGAAAAGGCTAGGTTATTTTTAGCATACATGATCCTTGTCAAATAGAAGATGTGTAAAGGGATTACTTGTTGTGTGTTAATCATGAATTTGGATTTAGGGAGAAGAATGACCAGATTCTTATTTCATTCATCACAAGATTATATAATCTCAACCCATATTGTCTACCAAGATGATTTTGGTTGATTCCTTCCCTTCAGGATTCATCAATTTGCGATTGATCACTGTTATGGTTGGATATCTCCTAGCCTGTTATTTAATCATTTTTTTAATTCATTGGGTTTTGTTTAAGATGTAGTTTTGGATGTGGCTGTGTATGGATTTATTATTGGATAATTTTTTCAATTAATCTATTTTAGTTTCATAACATGTCATATCTTTTGATGTCCATTCTCTTGGTTCCTGGTCACCATTACTGAAGGAGGCTTGGTTTCTACCATGTTTAGGGAAGTGTTTAAAAAAATGGGATAATTATTTGAATTTTTCAATGTTCATGATAAATTTATTTTGGATTTTTGTTTATTTTCTGTGATAAGTTATTTCATATGACTTCATGGAAATGATTTTTTTTTCAAAAGTGTCTTTGGAATTAGGTTTTCAAACTATAAAGAGGATTTACTTGACTTGGATTTTATGAAAATGTGAGCATGGTTATAAAAATTTATTTGTAAAATTTGACATTGTGAACCTTGGGTGTGTCTGGAAAGAGACATTAGTATCCATATTATGTGTTGCACGACAATGTGGTATCCTTTAGTGATATCAAATGGAAGGACTCAGTTTTAGTTGAATATAATCTATTAGTATGTAGGATTATGAGTGTCTAGATTTCATCTTCATATAGGATATATCCCAATAGGAGGTGATTTATAATTTTTCATTTATGTTTATTATTGAAATGAATATTTTTATTATGGACTATTTCTCACATGTTTTATATGAGTTTGTATCACAGTGGTTTTCATGATAGTTGTATTAACAATATGTTTATATAAGAATTCATTTATATGGTTTTAGATTTTATATATTCTACTTTTCATATCATTGATATTTTAATATGAATGAATTTATTGAAAATATAAGGATAAAAAATTGAACTGATTTATAACTTGATTTATTTTCTTAAAATTATATGTAATACTATTTTTTTAAATATCTATAATTTTTATATTCTTGATATTATTAATTTTATTGAAACAATGGTGGCATCTTACTAGTATTTGGATCACTACCAACTTATTCCTTTGGTTGTTAGTACAATATTTATTATATGATTCATGAAATGGGAAGTGAAACTTGTTGCAGGTTAGCTTCTCTTTTTTCTATTTCTAGTAGTTCTGGTTAGTACTGAGGTGAGTATTGGTCATGTGGAGAGTTTACATACTTTTAGGTTTAGTTTTTATTTAGCTCGGATTGTATGTATTTATGGTCTATCATTTAATTCATCTTTTTATCCTATTTTTATGGACTGATTTATTATATTTAAGATTGGTTTCTGTTTTCATATTTTACATTTATCACATGACAAGTAGGATTGGGTGGCTTGTATAGCTAATATCTGTTAGTTCATTACAATTTGGTTTCAAATGGATGATCATCCTGATATGTGTTAACATTGAATGAGTTTAGTTTGTTGTTTTGGGTAGAATTGAGTGTGGACCATCGGAATTAGAAAAGTAATTGTTGGAAAGGATCCTAACCAGCTCACTTCCATAACTAAAACCATGTTACCATGGGTGTTCAGGGACTTTTACTAGGTTTGAGACATAGATTTTCAGTCTACCTGAATGAACTATATTAAATGTTTATTTAAATTGACATGTTCCTTATTTATGTAATGTCTTCTATGGTTGTTATAAATTTTAAATGTTTTAATGATTTATTATCAATACCGGAAGCTGATCCTACAATTTTTTAATTTTATCATGACCAATTGGTTCTTGTCTTTTTATAGAAAATTCTTCCAATAAGAGCTCCTCTAAATCCAAGTAAGTAATTTTGGACAATGTTTATATAATAAAACCCTCAAGTGGACCCAACATTTGTATATGCTTTTACCCACGCTATTTAGACTCTAGATCATGTGGTTTTTGGTAAACCTATATACATATCGGATCATGGATGTTAATTTATGAAGTAGCGTCCACCCATCCTTTGTGGTGATAATGGACCATAGAAATCCAAGGAGTGTCTTTAATGGATAGAGAGCATCTTAATCATCATGAAGACTCATAAGGGATCTAAGGTGGGGTTTTCATTTGTATACTCATGGGATTGAGAAAGATATGGTGGGAATCTATTGTATAAGCTATGTTTCTCTAGAATGTTTCATGTGATTCCTTCTAAAAAAATACTAAACAATTAGTTTTATTCTGAGACACTATTCGTTGGAAAGACATGAAAGTTTTTGAAATTGGAGTAGAAAAAGAATACTGTTCTGGAGTTTTCTACACATTTTTCTGTGTTGGGGCATCTAGAACCAGATCTTGTCACTACGGAGTACCTTAAGGATCATAGGTTGGTCTTAGGATTGAGTCCATATATTTAGTCTATATAGATCCTCATGTTCCTTCAGACCCTTGTGGAAGTGGTTTACAGTGCAACTTTTTATTAAGAATACATACCTGTGAAGTTAGTTTTGGGTAGAGATTCAGTTGGTTATGTTGTTAGTCATGGTGTATCTTCTGGCTAGAAAAAGAAGTGTAATAGTAGTCAATTTTCATTAAAACAATTTTCAAAGGATTTGATAGGGTAGTGGAATGTTGTCTTCTAGTAATTTTGGAGGCATGGTCATACCAGGCCAAACATAATGGAGTATCCAAGTACTTTTCATCTTCATTGAATATCTATCCATCTAATTTTTTTTGGAAAAGATATCTCATAGAGTAAGGGAAGGATCCACTCTAACCAAGGGTTTGTATGTTAATAAACATACTTCCAAGGGTGTTTGGTATAATTCTTAGGACAAGGGTGCTGTTATTGTTGATAATAAAAGATTAATTTATGTATTTTAATATGGACCAATTGGATATGAAGTAGGGACAACTACTATTAGAGGCACATAATTTATCTTATCTTCAATGGTACTGGCTTTTTTTGACAAATGATACTAATTCTATTAAATTTAAAATGTTAGTTGATGAGTTGGTATTTTATTTTGACCTTGTTCTATTCTTATTAGAAATTTTCACACCTTTAGGAAGGAGTTATGAACATAGTTTTAGATGTCCCATGATTCGGGTGATGATATACAACTTTGAGTTCGAGTGGGAGGTTTTAGTGCCTAATCATCACATATTCGACTTGATTATCATCATGTAATAGATGATTAATGTTAAGGTATATATAGAGTTTTATCACCATTGAGTTCATTTATTATCTACTTATGGGGTCGCTCATATTTTCTAGGGTGATTGAGACTCTAGATCAGGAAGGGAAGGTCCTATTGTTCCTTATTCTAGGGTAATCTCATGTTAGTTATCAGAGATGTTACTTAATGACATTGACCTTGTTTTGGTTCTCAACTCCCTAAAGTGGTGTGTGATCACACAAATTTATTTTTGGATTATATTAATGTTTTAATACCCCAAAGAGAGGGATTTTTTATAATTTAAATACTCCTTAGTGTTATTCCCATTGTTATTCCATCATACTATATACCACATGTAGAGTTGGGGGAATATAATGCCCTACCTGAGGACCTGGAGGGTAAAGGATTTATTCATACTAGAAAGTCTCCATGGGATTATCCTATAATCTATGATAGGAACTATGGATGGATCCTCCATATTTGTATCAATTATTGAATATTTTCTGGGGTTACTATTAATAAAATTATCATTTACTAATTTCTTTTTTATTTATTTCATCTTCCTAAAGGGGATCGTTGTTTTCTAATATTTCCCTTTGATCATGGTATCTCTAGTTGAGTGTCGTAGAGGAGGGTATACCATGGTTACATTTAGGAATCTATGTGGTAATTTCATATTTCTAGTTACGCCATTTGGTCTCACTAATTCTCCTATGGTGATTATGGATTTGACTAAACATTTATTTCATCGGTTAAAGGATTCTTTTATAGTTGTGTTCAAGGATGATATTTTATTATAATATAACTTAGAGTATGATCATATGTACCATTTTTATATAATTATTCATACCATGAAAGAAAATTGTATGAATTATTTGTTTCCAAATGTGATTTTTGGATCCTGTAAATGAATTTCATGGGGTATTTGATATCAGGGAGGGGAGTCTTAGTAGATCCAGAGAAGGTAAAAATAGTTTTGTCCTAGGAGCATCATATAAATGTATTTGAGATACTAATATTTATGGTTTTTTCTGGTTACAATAGACTTTTTATTCATTGATTCTCCAACATTGAATATTCAATTATTTATTTTAACTATAAGGGTGTAGTTATTTAATGGAATGAAATGTGTCATAGATATTTTGAGGAGCTTATGGGGAGGTTTAATTCCTCACAAAAATTGTTTGATGGAATATGCAACATGAAATAATGTTTTCGATGATGATTCTGGTATGGTTTGGGATGTGTCTTAATGCAGGGGAAACATGTTGTTGCTTATGAAACTCACTAATTATTCCCTCATGATAAAAACTAACCTACCCATGATATTGAGTTGTTAGCGGCTTTTCATGCACTCAAATCTAGGTGTCACTATCTTTATGGGAATTAGATTATGGTATATTCTGATCATAATAATCTAATATAAATTTTTACTCAAATGGATCTAAATTTATAATTGAGATGTTAGGTAGAGTATCTTATGATTTTTTATTTTTTATAATTATTATACCTATATCAAAGAAAATGTTGTTTTCAATGTATTGAGAATAAAATTATAGATGCAATTCGTTAAGGAATTAGTTTATGAATAGTCTCAAATGAATTTTTTGTTGAGTAGAGATATGAAGTGAAAGGGGTTTGTGAACAGTTATTTTTGTCTATAATTAATGTTAAATATTATTTAGATGCATGAGTTCATATCAAGTAGTTATGATACACTGAATTGCAACATTTTAGTGAAAAATCTTTTGGTGCAAAGAAATATGTTGAGTGGTCTGAGTGACCGAACGAAATATTGTGCTTATGTAGATGGTTAGTTGTTTTTTCTCTGAGATTGGAGTTGTTGGAAAATGGGTATAGTTCTTTTTTATCCATGTATCCATGTGATACAAATATTAATCATGATATTAGATTTCATATTGGTGGTAGGGGATGATATAGTCAATTGTGGATTTTTTTCTCACAGTTCCTTACTTGTCTATGAATTAAGGAGGAACACCATATACTTATTGGTTTTTTGCAACCCTTAACCATTATGGAATGGAATTGGGATGATATTTATATTTAAATAATTCTTTCGTTTTCCATGTAATATTAATTGGAAGTATCTGATTTGAGTGATCATTGATAGACTCATGAAATCAGCACATTTTATACCTATCCGAGAGATGAGAAATGTGGAATTGCTTGGGGAATTTTATGTCTAAGAGATTGTGAGACTTAATAGGGTTTCGTCTACCATTTTATATGATAGCTATTCACGTTCACATCTAGGTCTTAAAGAGTTTTTCATTAGCTGATGAGTTCCTAGATTAGATTTGGCATGAATAATCAAATGAAAACAAATGGATAGATGAAAAGCATTTTTAATGTTCAAGATGATATATTTTGAGATTGCGTGATTGATTTTAAAAGATTTTGCGAGTAGAAATTTCATTTGGATGAATTTTCCTATAGAAATAGTTATAAGTATTTGATCAAGATTTTTCATTATAAGGGTTTGTGTGGGAAGTCATGTATATATACCTTATGTTGTGTTGAGTTTGGAGAGAAGCCCTTGGTCAGGCCATGTGTTGTTTATGGGATAATAGGGATAGGGTAGTTGATCTGGAGGATATTGATCATGGAAAAGAGTCATAAGAAATATTATGGGGACCAAATTTTTCAGCCACTACAGGATAGGGTCGGTGATCTCGTCTTTCTAAAAGTTTCAAATCACTTGGGACATTATTAATTGGGTTAGTTGGGTAAGTGGCACTGAGGTTTGTGGGCCCCTTTTTTATGACTAGAGAGGGTGTAATATCAAATTTACTTATCATCTGGATTTAATTTTATTCCTTATGTGTTATTTTCTTCCCAATTAAGGTGGTATATACAAGATCCATCCCATGTGATTCTATGGTAAGATATTGATCGTGATCCAGATACCAAAGAGTTTTAGCATCTAGTTCAGGTTATGGATCACATAGATAAGGTAATACGTGGTAAAATCATCCCCCTAGAATTGGTGCAATAGTTTTATAGATAGGATATGTATGAGGCATGGGAGTGGGAGTCATTGAAGAAGCAACAATGGCCTTAACATTTAGTAGATCTAGGATATTGAAAGACTTCTAGGAGTAGAAAGTGTTTATGGTTTAGAAATTTTAATAACATATTACATTTATATTAGGTTTGTTTGGACCTTTGTTTTTAGATTCCTTTTCCACTTCATTATTAATTCCTAAAACGTGTTTGGAGGATACCTATAATGGTAAAGTTAAGTATTTTTTGTAATTCAAAGCTTAAATTATGGGTTTCTATTGGTTGTAGGGAAATTTCATACTATGTATTGGGACTACGTGTCATGTAATAGATTTTGAGAATAATTTGGTAATCGGATAAAAAAGATGTGATGTTTACATGCCTTGTTTTGGGTTCACATCATGCAATATAAATTATCATATTTTTAGTAATAAGGAAAAAAAATTTAGGTGTATATATCCCTTGTGGAATACACGATGTGTAATTGTATTGCATGTCATGTATTAGTAACAAATTCATGTTTTATAGTGTCATATGATCGGTTTCTTATTTGATTCATTGCAGGCTTCCTTGTGCTCAACCTAGGGGCTCTTCATAGGTGATTTTTGATGATTTCATTCTCTTTATGATCAAATCAATCTATGATTGATCACCACGGTGTTAAGGTTCCTCCTCTCCAGGTATGTAATCCATTCAATTTTTCTTTGGTTTGGGTTTGAACTATGATTTTGGCCATGGTTTTGTTCAAATTTGGGATCAGATAGTGTTTTCAATTGATCCTTTTTAGTTTCTTGGTGTGTCTTGTCTTTTTATAGACCTTCTATAGTCATATTTGTCGAAGGAACCTATTTTCCCACCAGGTAGAGGATAGTGTTTCTATTCAATGGGTTAATTATTTGAATTAAGAAAAGTTCTTAATATATTTTTTTGTAATTATTTTATTTTAAGCGGTAATTTGTTTCAAATAATTTTGTGGAAAAGAAATTTTTTTCAAAACCATGTTTTAGTGGGAAATAGATTTAATGGATTTGGAAATGGGGTTTCAAACTCTCATGTGTATATTATTAGATTTTTATATGTTTTATGATAATTTATGTATGGTTTAAAAATTTATTAGGAAAAAATAGATTTTGGGAACCTTGGGTGCATCGGGAAAGAAACATAGATAGCCTTAGTGTGTGTTGCACCACTAGGTGTTAATATTTTGTGAAATTAACTAGAAGTAATAAATGTCTATTGGAACCAAAATAGACCTATTTATACTTCTGAGTGTATGGTACATATTTTCCCATAGTAGGGTCTCAGTACAAGGTGCTTTTTCATTTTGTATTTATAGTTATTTATCACATGATTATTTTAATCATAGATTGTTTCTCATATGTTTTATAAGAGGTTGAATCATGGAGCATTGTATGATAAAATATTTCTTTGAAATATGGTACTCTTCATAGAAGTATATTAATTTCTATTTTATCAAAATTAATTTCTAATTTCCTATTCTGAGAATATGAAAATATTTTATGAAAACCTAAGGAGATAATGGATAAATTATTTACAACTAGATTTAATTTATAAAAATTCTTTGTAAAATTCTTTTTTTTAATCCATAATTTTTTTATTAAAGATATTATAAAATTTATAGAAATGGTGGTGGTATCCTATGGGTCAATGACTTACACCCTAAATTTCCTTGTTTGTATTTGTAGATTATGTACTGTAGGATATAGCTAAAGGGAAGTACATCTAGTAGCATGTTAGACTCTCTTGTTTTTGTTACCTTTGGATCAGGTTGGTTTGGGGTTGATTTTTGGTCATGTATAGTATTGGCATGCTTTCTGTTTGATCATGTTTTTTCTTATATTGTATGTATTTATAGTTTAATGTGTGTTTTCTATTTGTACTCTAGTTGTATGTCTTGTTTTACTTACATTTAAGACTAGTTTATATCATCTTATTTTACCATTATCAAGTGATATTCCTGTTAAAGTGGCTTTTATAGTTGAAGTATGTTGGTTGGTTACATTAAATATTTATAATCATCATGTAAAAATAGATAAATTTTTAAATGGGACAGTTTTTTGTAAAAAGAAAAATATAGTAAAAATTGTTGATATGTTGTAATGCATAGTAAGGATGGATACATGTGTCTGTGTATAATCAAGATAAATTCCAACAAAGTTATTTCCCTTCATATAATTTCCACTTTAAAAATTATATTTTATTGTTAGGGGGACTATTGGGTCACAATTGGTGTAGCGAAACACTTATGATAATAGAATAATAAAATATTGATTGATTAATTCCATGGGATTCAACTTACAATACCTAAAATAACCACACCATATTCTGAGTTATATATAGAAAAAGTTCAAATTATCACTTCATATCCATATTATTAACTCTCTCCCTTAGTACTTTCTTGAAGCTTATGTTAGGTGAATTTTTTTATTTGTACCTCTAATTTCCAATTATGATTAATTTTTTAATATCTATTTAAATTCACATTAATATGACAATATTCTTCTATATATAGTTTATTATAATACTTTTTATATATTTTTCATGTGATATTATTCATTAACTATCATGAATCCCCTTTTCCTATGTAATTTTCATGACTTGGTAAGGGTTATTATTACTCTCCTATCATTTTTATATCATAATTCATTTATTATAGGATTATTTAAATTATCATTTTGTGTCATTATTTTATAATAGAAATATTACTATCACTTTTTATATCTTTCATGACATATAAATAATCAACTCTCACTTTAACATTTTCAAAAGTATTTACCTTCTCAAATTTATAGTCCTTTTTCTTTCTCTTTTCAATTCCAATTTGCATTTCTATTCTAGTTTCCTTTTAAATGTCCATGTATTATTCTAATAGAGTTTTTATATCATTTAATTACTAGTATTTAAAAAATATTACACATGGGATAACCCATTTCACTATTATTATACTCTACTCATAAATTTTTTTAATGGAATAAATGTTATAAAAGGAATTATATTATCTATTGACCCCAGATAATAAAATCCATAGGTAATATATATATTTGTGGTATTATTGAAACATTATAACTAATATGGATTCTTGTCTAAGGAATTATGTCATAGAGGTAGCTTGAAGGCTATCTATTCTGTCCCATGTATATTAAACACTATTTTAGAACAATTTCACTTTTCCATCAAAGCACACCAGGATAGTTGTTTCTCTTTATAAAAATTTTATATCCCTAATGTGTGTCAAATATGTGTCATTGCAAACTTTGGATTTTATTGTTGATTTATCGATATAAAATTTTGTCTTATAAAAATTTAGATAAATGCATTCAATGTTATAAACCCATTGATAATCATTATCTATATAAGTTTTCAATAATTTCCATTCCATACTATTTACATATTAAGGGTTATTATTTTAATTTTTTGAATATATATATATTTATAATAATATTCAATGGAATTTACATAGATATCCATATAATTATGTTGAATAGGAATGTCTATTTTCCTCACCGTATATCCATTTATCTCTTATTTCATTAGTTCTGTGTACCTAATTATTTTTAATAAAGGGTATTTTCCATTATCGCCAAAACTTATATTGACTAATATATGTTTTCATCCTAACTATATATATATATATATATATCTTGTGTGGCCTGATTTCGATGTACAAAATTATTTTAGATAAGTGTATCTACCTAGATAACTGTACAATTCATATGGCTAGGATAATCCATTTCCCTAACATTTCATCTATTTTTCATATATGATCAATATACCTTATAGAGAATGATTAAGATAGAAGTGACTTCCCCAATATATCGATATCATTTATTTGATAGGTTAATTTCCAAAAATAGTTAAACCTATTATATCTATGTGGATAATTATTTAGTAAATACCCATGTTTAAATAAGGGTTTTCTTTTGGAATATTATATTTTTTATTATTCATCGTTTTGTTTCATGAGATGAATGCATTTAAATTATTATGTTATGGGGGTGGCTAGAATCATATATTCCATAAATTCATCTTTTTGGATCATGTGAAAATATATATGGGGTATTTGTTTTATTCATTCCCTTTAATATATAATGTTTGAAACCCCATGACATTAGCATATATTTCCCATAAAATAAATATTTTCCCCGATATCTTGTTAAATAATAAATACAAAACTAATGTAAATTTTGTTTTACTTAATTATGGTTGAATATAATAATACAAAATGAAATAAATTACAAGATAACAAAATGAGTCATATTTAGTAAAATTAATAATGGAATGAAACCACATGTGAATAGTAATAGTAAAAGATTGAAATTCTCATCAACATGATCTTCCATGAATATCAAACGTCAAATGAAAAATTTAGAAAGATTAAAACACAATGGTGATAAACCACTTTCTAAATAAATAAAAGAATAATATGAATCATTTTATATATGTATTAAGGATACATATTAGAATATTATGTTACTTTTTTATCATTTCATAAGACATTTATTCATGGATATAATTTTATACAATAAATAAATTATAGTTTCTTAATTGTTTTTGACAAGTAAAAATTTAATGTAATAAATCATAACAAATAATTCTTGAATGAAAGAAAATTAAAATAATAAAATAATGTTTTGTATTATATAAACTTATATTTTTTCATTAGATATTATTATAATTATTTTAAATAATGATTTTATGTGTATATTAAATTCAATGAAAAATTCTAATAAAAATTGAAAAATAAATTTGAATTGATATAATTTTAAAAAAATATTAATGGGATTTGATTAAAATAATTTATTGATAAATATGTTATTTTTTCAATGAATTATTTCATTATAATTATTAATTATTTTGTAAAATTAATTTAATTTGATCAATATTAGATTATTTTTATTATAAAATTAAATATTCCCATTTAGAAAAAAACATTAACAATCAATTTATTTAATTTATCTAAAATATGATTTAGAACAGTTAATTTTTACGAAGTTATTTTTTCTATAAAACTAATTTTTTAAAAATATTTATTATTTTCATTTTGATTATTAATATATATTATTTAGAAATCATATTACCTTAAATGTATTGAAATTTTGAATATTCATGTTGAAATTATGTAATAATGATTATGTTACATGTTTTTAAAAAAAATAATTTCCATGGTAAGTAATGTCAAATTAACTAAAGGGTGTGAAAATGACATAGCTCAAAATTTTGATAATAAAAATGATATGATCTCATTATATAATAACATTATGATAGATTAATTCAAACAATAATCACCAATTCATCCTTACATAACCCACATGTGATTCTATCTTTACCCTTCACCTAACTCATGTTTCTAAAGAATTGACCTTCATTTTCAACTATAAAAGAATCCATATTCCAGAAACACTAAATATATTATATAATATACTTATATTTATAATCCCTATAAAAATTCCTTCTTCAATATAATGTTGAATTTTTGGGAGCCTTTGGTCACCTGGAGTATTATTGATTTCCTTATTTCGAAGGAAGAAAATGGGAGAACGAGTGATTCCATCGAAGTAAGTAAACAATTCTTCCGCATTCATTTTGAAAACATTATCATATACACTATTACTAAATATCATTATACACTATGATTATTTAATATTAAAATTATTATTATTCTTTGATAATGATATTATTATAATATAACTCGATGTTCTTACACATTCATTAGTTAAAACACCTTTTTGTTTTGGCATGGTTTCCGACCTCCATGAGAGATGATATAAGTTTACCATTATGAGTGATAAAAAAAACATAAATAATATTAATATTATATAATAAATAATAATTTAATATTTTTTAATAATTAATTAATGTAATTATATTAAATTATATTTTTTAATGAAATCAATTTTATATTGAAACAAAATACATAAACTATTTATTTTCACCGATCCGGAGTAACCATCCCCATAAAGATGAACATAATTCCATTAAAATTTATAACTATATACAACAAACCTATGTGACCCCCATTTAAATTATATATTTTATGAACACATGATCAATGATAAAGGAATTTAACTACTATACCAAAGCTAGCGTAGAACAAATATAATAATTAAAACTCAAATATAAATTTTAATAACAAATGATTTTAAATTTGTAATAAGAAATTATGAATAAATGGTATCAATTAAAATAATTATAAATATGGTTACTATATAGATTAATAATAATCCTAAATTTAACATTCATGAGGTTAGAGCATGTATGATCATGCAGGAATCGAATGTAAGTGTTTTTCATTTCAAATTTCACTTCACTGAGATATGTTTCATAATATGCAGCTTGTTTCATTTATATGTTTCATATATTACTTATTTGTAATGTTTTATCATAAATATAGTATTATTATTTGTATTTAATTTTTTATTTCATTATATATATTTCAAGGTAATTTTAATCTACTGTTAGAAATGTAGCATGGGTTTTGATTCCAATCTCGCATTAAATCGACATAGTTTAAATTGGAAATTACATATTTGTGAAAGTTTATGATTGTTCTCTATAAAACCCAATTTATTTTCTTACACACTATTTTTTGATGGGTTTACATTCCTTATTAAAATTTCTCTTTACTTTGGTTCACTATTCAAGGATAGAAGTCTTATATATGGAGCCAACCATATCTCATATTTATGTTAATCAATATGTAGCCTCCATGTATATATTTTTCAAATGCTCTTATGGATGTCTTTATCCATATATGTGTGATTGATTATGGTTATTTTCAATTGAATTTCAATTTATTTACAAAAGTGTAAATGGAATTTGTATTTATCATTTTTTTCATGATTTCATTCTCTTAATTTATTCTTTTTTTCCTTTCAAAGATTCATTTTATTATTATTATTATTTTAAAAGTATATTAAATTAATATTGTCTTTAAAATTCATAAATTTTTTATATAGAATTATTTTCCAAAATAAATTTTTTTTTAAAAAAAATTATATTCATTCTTATTTTTCAAACACTACTATAACTTTAGGTTTATTCCATGCTATCTTATATCTGCAAAAATGAAAAACGATCATAAAGGTTTCATTTATCAACCCTTTATTTGTAATGCTGATAAGTGGTCACCTTTATTTGTGCATTTTCTATCACTGATAGTGGTATTGATTTCACCCTGGAGTCTTACAAAGCACATATCGATGATCGACTATTTTTTAAATAATTCTTTTACATCACCATTATAGAATCATGCTACATGAATGGGCTCCCATATACAATATTCCCACAAAAAATGGGCCCTTTCCAACATGAATTGGAATTTTCCCCTCTATGATCCCCATAGTATTTATCACACCCTCTACTAAGTATGCATTCCAAGTTGTGTTGCCTAAATGGTTGGCCCATTAATTTGATGACTACCTGACTTCAAAAATTTTATTTCATATATAAAAATATATATTGATAAATATGAATCTAATAAATATATATATTTTTATATATAAATTAAAAAAATTAAAAAAAATTCTTTTATTTTTACTGAATTTTAAATATTAGTCATTATTAATATTTATTAATATTTAGTCATTTTTTTATTATTAAATTATTAATTCTTATATAAATATATAAGTTAATATATATGAATATAATGAATATTAATATATATGTATATATGCATTTTTTCAATCGGCTTAATATTTTTTATAATTTTTTCATTTTTAATATTTATTTATATTTACTAATTTGTTTCTAATTAAGTAATTATATAATATAAGAAATTTGTATTGATATATATAAAAATATATTGATACATATTAAATATAATATATATATATATATATTAAATTTGTTTGATTTGAGCTTTTATTTTTTCAATTTTTTTAAAATATTTGTTTTTAATATTTATTGATAATTTTATAATTAAAATCCTATTTTTCATAGAAATATATATATTTATTTATATTAAAATATAAGGAAATATATTAATATATATTATATCTATTTTTAGTATATATTTATTAAATTTTTTGAATTTAATATATATATTGCAGTAAATATTATTTAGATTTTAAATTATAAATTAATTAATTACAAGAACATTATAAATATATACAATTAAATAATTAAGATATATTTATTTATATTTGTTTATTTGCATTTAGTTTTTCTAATATATATAAAATTTATATAATTAATATTTATTCATTTCCATTTTAACGTATATTAATATTCATTTTTAATTTTTTTAAAATTAAATATAAAATTAGTAATAGTTATTCAGTTTTTTAAAATTTATTCATTATAATTATTAAGTTTTTTCATTAATATATGATACATAACATATAATTTCATTATTGAATTTAACATATATCAAACATGAATATATAAATATACATTAATTTCACACAAAAATATTTATGTAATTAATGATATCTTATATAACAACACACAAAACTAATATTTATGTAATTTATATGAATTCAAATATTCATTTTATAATTTCACTTAATATCATAATATATTTAATATATTATGATTTGGATCAATACATTTTAATAAATATTTTAAATATTTATTATATTATTATATTTTATTATTTTCATTATGTTTTATTTTTTTGGAATTTAATCATTTTAAAATATTTACCTATACATATTTATGTACTATGTTTTATTTTTTTAATACTTATTCATATTCATTTCAATATATGTCATTATTTTTTTGAATAATTTGTTTAATTGTTAAAAATTATTGATTTTTTAAACATTTGTAAGTTATAATAATTTATATTTAATTAATTTAACTTATTTTTCACATTCATACATTTAATATTATATATTAATTAAATATGATAAAAATATATTTATAAATAATTATTTATATATAAATATATTTATGAATTTATATTAACTATATTAATAAAATCATACTTCTATATTTGTAAATAAATAAATACAAATTAAAATGAATTTTATAATTAGAAATAAGTAATTATAAAATTATAAAATTATATTAAATATATAAAAAATAATTAATAAATTTTTTATATTTATATTTATATTTATATTTATTATATATATATAATTGTAGTTAGGGTTTATCCTAGTAGTATAGGTAGCCCTGTAATACTACACCAAACCTGAGATCAAATCCAAGGAGCCTAAAAAAATATGAGGATGAAGGGGCAGTAACACCTGGCCACTATAGTAGAGTCGGACCGAGATAGGGGCATCTGGGGTAACTTGGTCAGGAGATAACAATCTTGGATAGTGATAGGCAGTAGGGGCACGATGTAGGGATGCTCGGTCAGGAGTTGGTCGATTGGTGTGGTACTATGAGTACTACTTAGGCAGGTAGGCGATAAGAGGAAGACCCGCACAGTTGTGGTGAAAAAAAATAGCATCCAAGATACAGGCTTTGTAATGTACTCCATATCCATTGGGCCTTCAGGACATAAAAAATGGGCAGGTTATCCTTTGGGGGTTTATGACCTGCCCTATTAGGTTTTTTGTGTCGAATGTCTATGATTGGTTGTAACTATATAAGTAAGTAGCTATAATATACAAGTATACAAATAATTATGTACACAAACTTATAAATATATTTACAAATTAATTTTTTTATAATTATAAATAAAAATATATAACTATAAATATATTTTTGAATACATATTTACAATTCTTTTAATATAATTATAATAAGACACATTTATATTTGTATTTATTTATTTATAATCATATATATTAATATTTTTTATTTATAATAATTATATTGGTAAACTTAATTATATACGTTTTTATCCACACTAAAAATTTAATGCTGATAAAGATACCATTTATCAATACATTATTAGCACTGATAAAGAGGTATTTTTTGAGCGCTTATTATTTTTGCACTGAGCAAACTCATCTTTATCCGTGCTTTTTTCAAATCACTAATAAAACCATTCATGGAATTTTAATTATTACTCTAATAGAAGAAATTTCTCATAGACCATTCAGTATCTCACAAATGTTCATCTCCACTATCGCTCACCCTCAACCTTCTCTAGGAGAAACTCTCTCATATCTATGGTTTGTTATTATTTCTCCTCATCTTATCTTTTAGAAGTGTCATCAATCACCTCCCTCAAACATAATTCATCCAAACCATGCTATATTTTCTTCATGATTCATATATTTCTTTCTACTGCCTCGCCTCGCCTCCCTCTCTTTAGGACGGTCTAACCACTGACTATCTTGAAGAATCCCTTTGATGTCCACCCATTCCTACTCCCTCATCCTACCAATGCAGTATGTCTTCCCACTCTTGTTATCATAGGGGATGAATATAATTTTCCTATAGTAACAATATGATCACTCCCAGAAAAGTTTCAGAAAATATTATTCTCATTAAATTTAAACCAAGAATATGGAATTATGTTTTTAAATGATTTATACATTGAAGTAGCATGTAAAATGGTTATATGTAGTCTTAGAATTTTCATTCATGTGAACAACATTAAAAACATAGTCTTATTCTAGATATTTCCTATATAAAAAAGAACAATATGAAAATAAAATTTATAAAATTTTAGTTCAATATATTTTTTTATGTTTTTTGGTTTTCTATTTTTTATAATTTTTTATTTTATGAATAATGTTTTCTTTCAATTTTTTTACCTAGAACATATCCCCAACAAAAATTTCCTAAATGTTATTTAGGACATATTTTTAGGAGAACATGGACCATTATTTAATTTTACAGGTTATAAACCATTCTATTTCACCACCTGGAAATGTTTTCAACCCACATATCATTGGGTGAGTATTAATAGAAAAGTAATAAATAATTTTTTTGAAATTAATAGAAATGGAACCATTGAGGGTTTCATATCCTTGTTTGACACTCAAGATGTTCCTCATTGCTAGAGTTGTTTACCTATATTGGGAAATTGATTTCAATTGACAGGATAACAAATCACTTACTATTTATTCTAGTGTATTTAGCAACCACTATCGCATTCCATATAATTCCCTCTCATGATGACCAATGGACATCCTAATTATTCCACAATTACCCATGAGATTTCCTCTCATGACATTCATAGAAATATGATTATTTCTCTTCAAAATATTATGATCTTCTCATAGTTGATGGTTCCCACACTTCTACAACAATCTATATAAACTATGTCTAACTAATCATTCGTGACTAGGGTGAGCCTCTAATTTATTATATCACTTAATCCTATATGATCATCTACCCTAATGATGTAAGGAATAAATATTATCTGAAAACAAAATAATCGTACCTAATGACACCCATAGTTAGTAAAATGGATAAAAATTAATTAAGACATAAATTATCACACTTCCATAGCAATTCACCCAGAGAGACAACATTAATCAATTATTTGAATAAGTAAATATATAAGAATGGTTATTAATCTATATAAACATCATTGGATGGATACTTTTAATATAATGTTATAACCACTAGATTTTGTTCCCTACCTGTTTTTTCATTTTCAGGTCAGCATAGTTTTACAATCTTGGCTTTAGTTTTTTTCATTTAGAATCCTATAGGGAGTCATATTTTACAATTCCTTTATCTTTTTATCTATTAAATAAATGATTTTAAACCTATAAATCTCTTCATATGGTATATATTGTTGTTTTGATCCCCCAATATTGATAAGGAAGTTATTTAATTAATTACTTTTCCTACAAACCATTATCAGTATAGATTTTAGTGTCTTTTAAGTGATATCCACTCCATCAAAATAAGATGCATATGGATAAATTTTATTTAAATTACATAATATATTTATATAGACAAAAAAAAGCTTCATCTATCCACTTTATCTTTAGTATGTTTCCCACAAGACTCTTCTCCATTATTAATGTTAATGAGATGTCACAACTCCTTCCTTATCCTAGTATTCAATTAATTTATACTTTTCTTATATTTTTTAATCATGATGTTCTCTTTTATGTTTTATTTGATGGTAGATTTTATAAATTTATAAAATTTTGGATTCCAGTTTTCTAGATTCAAAATTCAATATTATTTTAAACTTTTTATTTTGATTTTTTTTTAAATAAAGAGATAATTTTTGGGTTTTATATATCCAAAAATATGTTCGTAAATAAATTTTATAGTTTAATTATGATTTATATGAAATTTATTTTTATTTGAATATGTAAATTGGTTTTCATAATGAATATAAATAATTAGGTATTTTTTTAAAATAATTATAAAGGTATTTATTTATTAAATTGTAAAATTGTCATAAATATTTAAAATGAATATTGAATTAAAAATGATAATAGTTAAGAATAATAATTTCTTGTTTTAAATGTAAAAACCTTGTTTTAATTAATCATCTCTATGATTTGAGAAACTTATAAATTGGGATTCTTATAGTGGATTAGAAAGTGTTTGGTTTTGGGTATTTAGGATATTACCATGTTCGTCAGTGCATTATAGGATTTTTTTTATTTTCTATAATACGTGGCATGGAATAATTTATAGAATAATATAGAAATAAGGAATCCAAATATACTTCTATCATCATTAAAAATTTCATCAATTCTATTTATAAAATTACAAGAACCATGACCCTCTAAAAAATTGTGGTGATTAAATGACGTAGTATGTTATGAGGAAATATATTTTTACACAAATATAGAAATCTATGTCAAAATTAAATTACATGAAAGGATAAGAATTTCCAGTAGATTATTTTCATCCTATAATAAAAAAATTTCTATTTTAATATATTTATTACCAAAAAAATTCCCACATAAACTGAAATCTAAAACCTTGACAAAAAAACCTCATGTTTTCCCCCAGCTTGTTTATTTTAATGTCACCCTTGCGTATAATGATAAATTATTTGGAATCCTAACCGATAACATTAAAATGTTGTGTTCCCCTTAATATAATTATCTATATGATTCTCTTATGATTATGAATATATTGTGTGTAATTGGTTTTTTATAACAAAATGTTTATTTTAATAATTTAAGGGGATCAATATAAACCGACAATGGATGCACGAAAATTATATGGGAAAAGAGTATGAAGATGGAGTTAAAGAGTTCATCAAAAATGAAATAGATCATGCTTATGACCCTTCTTAAATATTTATTCCATGTTTACATTATTTTTATTCTAGAAAACATAGTATGGAAAACATGGGAGAAAATTAGATTTGTCATAAATAGATCAATGCTCTAAATATTTGACTAAACATGGTGAATAACTGAACATACAAACTGATTGGGATGATATTATGGCTCATTTATCATTTGATATGAATAAAAATGTAAATGATGATAGAGATCATATGGAAGAGATGAAAATAGAAATTGAATATGACCTTTATTATTTTTAAAAGTTGATTGAGAACTTAATTAAAATTCTTAAGAGATCATTGTAAATCAGTTTTACTAAATACACAACATTTTCAAGTATATTGAAGTTATAAAATTTCAAATTTGGAAGCCGATGGAGATGCACTAGCTTTACAGAACTTATTCCTCTCCTAACTGATATATTATTAGAAGAATGCGATCTTAATTGTTAAACATATAACCTTAAATGAATTCTATGTTTAGTGGAAATGATCTATAAAAAAATACAGGCTATTATATATTAATACACATTTTTTTACAAGGACCAGGAATCACTCATATAATTTCCTTAGTTTGGCATGAATCGATACTAGAAAAATGAATCAGTTTCATCAAAAGTTTAATGGTACATTCCTATCATTCCATAGTTTAGGATATTATATGGATATCATGAAGCCATAAGAAAATTGGAATGGAATGTAAATATAAGACATAAATATGGGGAAATACATCCTCTAACAGACTGTCCTTGATTGTATAAAATTTATTATAAGTATCATGAATTTGGAAATGAACCAAGAAACATTCTTTTTTGATTATATATATATTGAATAAATCTTTTTGGTTTACAGAGTAGTGATCATAATACATGGCCAGTTATGTTGGTAAATTATAATTTTCATCCTTGGTTATGCATGATGCAAAAATATATTATGATTTCTATCCTTATATATATACGAAAACAACCTACTAATGATATTTATGTATGTTTGGATATATTTAATGAATATTTGTTATTCATGTGGAATATAGGTTTTAAAATGTATGATTCTCATAAAAGTGAATAATACAAATTTTGGGACATATATTTTTGGATGATAAACGACATCCATAGTTATGGAAATTTTTCTATCCGTAGAATTGAAAGAATTTTTGGGTGTACCCTTCTTGAAGAATACACACACTCATTTTCACCGAAACATTCCTAGAATGATGCCTTTTAGGATATCAATTTTTTTACCATGATGCCTTAAATACCTACCTCAGATTATACCATTTAATAAGAATACTAAATTAGTTAAAATGACATCTTCTATAATAGGTTATACACTATTTTATAATGTTAATTATATTGACCTTATTTTTAGTAAACCATTTTAAAAAATAAAATCAGGTTGAAAAAGGGATAAAATTTATTTTAATTAATGTACATGAATTTTTCATACATTAGGTATTTTCTTGATTTCATTCATGTAGAAAACAAATGTAATTCATAGTGATATTATAACATTAATAAAAGTTATTATAAAAAATCATTCAAATCAATGTTGCACATGTTTGACATGTGGATTAGGCAAGTGTTTGCATTAGTGAAAGCTAAAAGGGTGAATTTTTGTGTACTATAACCTTACACTCGATCCAAACATGAAAATTTTCAATTTTTCATGTCCCTTAATTGTTTATACATTCTATTGGAATATTTTTAAAATTTCAATAATTTATAATCAATGATTTATTTTACATTACAAGAAATAAAATGAGAATAATTTCATTTTATAATGTAGGATTGTATTCTTATTATTTTAAATTGTATTCTAATTAAAAATGGGTTACATACATTAACCAGAATGTTCTTCTTTATAAAATCCATAAGAAGTAAAGTTATACAAATGGATATTTTTTCAATAATGAATACAATGGTTTCAGTCATATTATGTGAAATAGATATTTTTTCCCACAATCAATATTTGATATAATGGTCCACCGGATGGTTTATCTAGTTAGAGTGGTTTGACTATGTGGCCTGATCCATTATAGATAGATTTACCCCATTGAACAATATATGAATATTTTGAATGATAAGGACATGAATCGACTTCATCTAGACTATTTTTTTATGAAACAATATATTGTATAATATGATATCGATTTCTGTAATGATTACCTTCAAAATTTTGATAGAATCAGTCTCCCAAAATCTTATCATAGAGGATTTCATATGGGTGAATGGATTTCAGGAAAAGATGTTGTTAGAAGTACCATCATATAGTGGGAGAATTATGACCCTTACATTTTTGATAACACTGATGAAATTGAACCATATGTCCAATCCCACAATGGAATTCATCAATATTTGAATCCATTAAGTGTTGAATGATATGCATAAAATACAAAAAAATCAATTATTTTCAAGATGATTCTAATATCATCTTTATATGGAGTTATCTAAAAATATTAATTCAATTTCCAAACAACTATGATATTATGATTGGGGATAGATACATCTATTATATCTAACAGTAGTTTTGAAATTAATGGTTATATATTCTAAAAAAAGAACATGATAACCATAATATGATAAAAAAATATTGGATTTACTATTTTGGTGGAAGTGATTCACATATCTAGTTCTAATGATAAAAATCCAATTTATGAAAATATTCCATATTTCGGCATCATAGAACAAATATATGATTTGGGTTATACAAAATTTTAGATTATGATTTTCTATTGCAGATAGGTTCATAAGAGGAGTGCAGTGGAAGTTAATGAAATGTGATTCATGAAGGTTCATTTATTTATGGAATGGGAAAATATGATCTGTTGATAATGGCATCACAAGTAGTGTAATATTTTATTTCTCATACTCTTATTTTTTTGTTAAATGTCTTATAGTGAATAAAAATAGTAGGATGGATGAAAATTGAAAGGAAGATGACACTTTCATTTGGAGATCACAATCATTTCATTTTGGTCCCAATGTAGAAGATGTATTTTCATTAGAGAGGACCAAAAATAGGTTATTTGGATTCTCAATGTAGGATCAAAATTCCTTCATATATTAAGGAAAATAAACCGAGTTCAATGAGAATTTTAATCAGTTTTTTAATATAATATGATTTTCCTCATAATACTTTTTGTTCTCTACTTCATTTAAATACTCCAAATTTCATTTTTCACTACTCATGTAAATAATTACATCTTCACATGATGATGTTACCAATATTAGGGAAAATATATCTTTGATGTTAAAACTGCAAAATTATTAGACAAATAACAAAATGCTGTTGAAAGAAAACAATAACATAGAATCGTGTTGTTGACAAAAATTATCAGGGAAATAAAAAAGGGTATAAAATTTTAGGTTGCATGGAATCAATATGGACATTCTTTTGACCCCAACAAGACAATGTTAAATAGTTATATTGGTTTCAAAATGAGAATTAATGTTATAATTGATATAGATTAATGGATCCATGTCTAGATTTTAATGAAGGAAACACATTAGAATGATATTTAAGTAATGTTGTGCTATACTTTATCTATTTTACTGAAACATTATATATTGAAACATTGATTTAATTTTCATTATCCCTTATAAATTTTATTTATTTTGGATTATTTCCAAAATATGTATGTCTTATTAGCTTCTATAAAATACTATAGAGGCATATAAACACATCTTACCATGTTTTATTTCAAGGAAGCATCAGGTAATGTAAATCCCAAACCCCAATTACTAATAAACACATTATGAAGAAAGAAACATAGAAATATTTTATTAGTCTTCTTGACTAGAAATAATATCAATTTCATTTCAGTTAATGGTATATTATTTGACATTATTTTTCTCCAATTTCATTCAAAAATATTTATTTATGGAAATTAAAAGGAGGTCTGAATGTAAATAACATGAATCTAGACAAATGTACCCATATCTCATAGAAAGTTTGGCATATTCTTCACCATTGATGAAAGGGTATGTATTTTAAAGCTATAATAAAATTCTTATGTTATATGAAACAACATATATTTCATTATTTTTATATAGATCGATGAATCAAAACCTAAAGCCACTTCCATCCCACATCATGATTTATTGAAGGAGCTCTACTTAAGTAATGGGGCTAAACTTGTTGATGAAAAAAGATGTATGATAATGTGTATTAGTGTGGAATAATAGTAATACATTATATTTTCTGATAGTATTACATAAAAATATTGATTTACGTTCATTTATTTTTTATATAGTCTAGATAATAGAATTTGAAATGGCGATACCTAAAGAAGCATTTTATTCAGTAGCTTTGAATAGGCTGAAAAAATGTGGTCCTATTAGAGATATAGGTTTTGGATTGTCACCTCAAACTTATTTAAACAATAAATCAACAGAAAAATATACATATTTTTGGTTGAAAGTATTTCATGTTAAAATAGATTCTTTGAATTATATTATAATCTAGTCTGGTTTTGAGGACCAATGTATGACGAAGGATCAAAGTGAACCGGTGGTGGAACAAATGTCAACACATGGAAAACCAAATAAACAGACTATATTTTTTAGGATAGAAATTCCCCTAGAATTCATACCTTACTTGTGTTAATCAATTTTTTCATTACACATTCCCCTAAATGTGAATAAAAAAACATCTGTTAACATTATATTAATAAAATTTTATAGGTAAAATTCATTTGTGATTTCTATCTATCAACAACCAGACACCTCATTTTTGTGAGGGGTATGGTGTATAATATATTGGTATACATTCTACGCACCAAATAACTCCCAAATAATCACATTTTAGTGGGTATTGATGTAGATCAATTTTTGAGTGATGAGTTGTCTATTCCAAATGATGATCTCAATATAACAATGGTCAATGACTATTTGGGAACATTAATAGCATGACCATTTAATAATATAATGATACATGAGGCATTTCCTTATGAGATTCTTTAAAATGAAAAACTTATAAATGTTTATTAATGAATACCTAAAGTGGTATGTTTTATTACAAATGGATAAAACGATGTGAAAATGGAAGGTCAATTCCACACAATCTAGTGAATCAACCAAGAAAATAAAAGGACCTTCTTGGAGTACATTCTCCCCTACAGTTCTACTGCAACATATATTATCATTACAAAATCGTGGAGATTCAAGATTTAATGATCGGGATTTCCCCTACATTCATTATAATGGAGAGATATTAGGTAAATTCATTGAGGATGCGGTTGGTATCAAGAGAATAAATGAGATTATAAATATTAAATAGATTGTTATATAAGTTGTGAATACATATATAAAATACATTTTCATTATCCTTATATCTAAGGAACTAACTAATATCATCCATACAGTTATTTACTATTTATATTTTCTACAGAAGTTTATATTTACAATATATAAATGTAAAACCTATCGAAGCATGATTTTGATTCACTAATCCATGTATCGGTTATAATAATAATCATTTTGATGTTAAATAAATTGATAATAAAGTAGATGAACTATGTACAGTTTTCGATAAGAAATTAATAGATCACAGACTCATCTTGATCCCTTTAATATAAGGATAAAACTCTACAATCTAATCATATAAAATATATGTTTCATTTTTTCATTACTTCTTTGTTTTTTTATTTTTAGGAATCATTGGATGCTAATCATAATCAATTTGGATACCTCAATTTTTTTTGTATTTTGACACAATCCATTATTAAAATCAAAATAATAACACATGATGTGTATTATAAATTTTTAATGTGTTACAATCAACATTTTAAAGATAAAATTTAAATTGTTTATATCAATTTTTTTAAAATATTTTTTTATGAAAGGTTCATCTATAAGTATAGGCTAAAAAAGTTATGAGATCGTTGAATTAACATAATAGGACTATAGATTTTTTAAAATTGAAATACAATATTGTGTATAAAGTACTATTTAACTACAAAAATATATTTCATAAGAAATTACATATTTTGTTCAATGTTTCTTCATTGTCTAGGAAAATATTACAACAATGATTTTGGATATTTTAATTTCAAATTTTTGAAAGAAATCATATACCCTCAAATGTCTAGAATCTCCAAATATGAAATTATCGATGGTAATTATAAATTTATTTAAAAAAATTCATAATCATTTTTTTGTCTAAATTTTTTCAGTACTACTGAGATTCTGAATAATCTACATAATGAAAATAATAACTAATTTTTTTTAGAGATTTGTGGGAAGAGTACATCGTTTCATAATGATTTCCAGTATCAAAATTTTGAGATCTGTATACCATAGAAATATATTTTGGAATTATAATATTATTTTCAGAATGTGTGTATATTATTTTTAATATGTTTTTAATGAGTAAGTAAAATGGAAGGAATAAATTTGTTTATAAATGAATATTCATAACATTGTGTTATAATGTACATAAACATCATGAGTGGATGAATTCATATTCTCTTTTTTGGTTAATTTTCTCATCATTTTATCTACTTTTTTTAATTTCCTTGTCATTTTTATCTGATATATATTTTTTTAAATTTAAACATGAATTAAACTCACACATCACATTATAAAATACAATAAAAAAAATTATATCTGTTTTGATAATATGTGATAGTGATCCATAAGTTATTTTTCAGAAGTAGGAATTAACTACACATAAATCCAACACAATATGTGGTTGGTATTACTCGATGTGAATGTTCGCAATCCAAAAATACCATTTTAGTTTTAAATAAATTAAACATATCCAAAACCAATTAAACAAACTTATATTGTTTCTAATATTTTGAAAAATGATCAATAATTCACTTTTAATGAGTATGAATTGACTTCACATCAATCTGAGAGATTATATGTTCGATTAGACTCAAAGTAAGTGTTCTCAATGTAAAGCTATAATATTAGTTAAAACTAATCATATATCCAAAACTGGGAAAATGACATTATAATATTTTCATAAAATTAGTAAAATGGTTCGTAATTCAATTGTGACCTATAGGAATCCATCACTTATCAATATGACAAATTATGCGATTAGTATGACTAGAATTATTTGTTTTAAATATAAAAGTGCCATTTTTTATTAAAACATGTATCAAATTCCCATAACTAATCAAATGAGATCAAATTGTTTTAAAACATTAGGAAAAAGAAAAATAAATAATTTTTAATATTTAAGAAATTATTGTACATAAATCTGATGTACGATGTGATCTATATGACCCAATGTGAGTGTTTTCATTAAAATTATGAAATTTTAGTTTAAAAGGAAATTAGCAAAACAAAAACTGAGAAAACGTGCTTAGATTATTTTCAATAATTTTTAAAAAGATTCATAATTCATTTTTCCTTTGTAGCAATTAACCTCATTCCAATCAAACCCACTATGTGGTCGATATGACCAAAAATACATTTTCTATATAAAACATTCAATTTAGATTAAAACACATGAAATAGGAAAAATCAATAAAATGATCTCAAACTATTTTCAAAATTTATGAAAACAGTACATAAATTATTTTTCACTCGTAGGTATTTACCACAAATAAATCCCACACTCGATGTGTTCAGTATGACTCAAAGTATACATTTTAAACACAAAAATGTCATTTCAGTTGGAAAAAAACATAAAAGAACCAAAACTTATAAAATAAGATCATTTTGTTATTAAACGTTTGAGAAACGTTCAATAATTCAATTCTAATGTGTACGAATAGACTTTACATGAATCTATTCCCAATGTGACCTTTATGTATAGAAGTGTGTGTTTTCAATTGAATAATTCCTTTTTTTAATTTAAAATGAGTGTCACATTTCCAAAACTAAAAAATTGAGTTCATATTCTTTTCAAAATATAGTAAAATGATACATATTTCATTTTTCATGTGTAGTAATTTATTTCACGCCAATCAGATGATTTTTATAGTCTATATGTTTTGAAGTGTGTGTTTTCTATCTAGAATGGTAACTTTATTTTAAAATGTATCACATAGACAAAAGCAAGAAAACAATCTCAGGCTATTTATAAATATTAAAAAATGGTTTGTAATTATTTTGGGACTTATAGAAATTGACCACATGTAAATGCAACACTAAAAATGGTTAGAATGGCTCAAAGTGTGTGTTTCTAATAAAAACTCATCTTTTTAGTTTAAAACATTCATCAAATATAAAAAACCTAAAAAATGAGGTGGTATTATTTTCAAACATTATAAAAAATTGTTCATGATTCATTTGTTATGTGTAATAATTGACCACACATCAATATTATAAACTATGTGACTGATATTACTCAAAGTGTGTTTTTTCAATAAAAGGTTCCATTTTAGTTTAAAATATTTGTCACATCTCTTAAATGGAGAAAACAATCTTATATAGTTTTCAAAATTTTGTAAATGATCAATAGTTCACTATCCACATGTATGAATTGATTGAATTTCAATCCAGCACACGATGAGGTTAATATGAATCAATGATTGTGTTTTCAATATAAAAATTTTGTTTCATTTTTAAACACTTCACATATCCATAATAGATAAAATGAAAATCAATTATTTTCAAACTTTATGACTGTTGACCAAAATTAATTTAGGACCTATAAGAATTGACCACACATCAATCTAGTATCTTATGTGCTCAATATGAATTGATTTTCATATTTTCAATAAAAAGTGTCATTTTAGTTTAAAAATGCTTCAAATATCCAAAACCAAGAAAAAAAGCTTGTATCGTTTTCAAATAATAAGAAAATGTTTGATAATTTATTTTTGATGTGTAAGAATGAAACACACATTAGTTGGACACAATATATGACCGATATGGCTCAAAGTGTGTGTTTTCAATAAAAATGATCTATTTTAGTTTAAAATACATGTCACATAAAAATGACCAAGAAAAAAAATGCTTGTATTGATTTCAAAATTTATGAAAAACAATCAATATTTATTTTTTTAACATGTAGGAATATACCACACTCTAAATGACACATGATGTGGTCTATACAACATTGAGTATGTGTTTTCAATATAAATATGTCCTTTAGTTTAAAAGGCCTAACATGTCTAAAAAATAGAATATAATCCTAGGTTTCTTTAGATATTTGGACAACAATCAATAATTCAATTTTCATCTTTAGGAATAGACCACAAGCCAATGCAACACTTGATGTTTTTTGTATGACTCGGAGCATTTGTTTTTTTATAAAAAATATAATTTTAGTTTAAAACACACATGAAATATTAAAAAAAATGAAAATTTAGGATTGAATTCTTCCAAAAAATTAGAAAAATGGTCCATAATTAATTTTAAACATGTACCAATTTACTAAACATCAATCTAACACACGATGGGACTGATATTACTCAAATTTCATGTTTACAATATAAGGGATAAATTTTTGTTTTAAGCACATGTCACATCACAAAAAAAAATAAGAAAATGTTCTTAGATTTTTATAAAAAAATAAATAAATTGATTCATAACTCACTTCTTACATGTAGGAATTGACCTCACATCATTGAAACGCATGATGTGGTTGATATGAGTTGAAGTGTGTGTTTTTAATAAAAAAGTTCCATTATAGTTTTAAAAACACATCAAATATCAAAAAATAAGAAAAATGGACCTTATTGTTTTAATAATTCACAAAAATGGCCCATAATATATTTATGATGTGGAGTAATTGACCCATATCATTCAAATACATGATGTAATCGATATGACTCAAAGTTCACATTTTCAATATAAATGAGTCATTTAAGTTTAAAATTTATTTCACTAGACAAATTAAAAAAAATGAGATAATATAGTTTTCAAAAATTAGAACAATGATCCATATATAATTTGTGACATTTATATATTGACCACATGTCAATTTCACACATGTTGTGGTCGGTACGACTTGGAGTGAATGTTTCCAACATATAAGTTCCAATTAAGATTAAAACGAGCATCGCATTGCCAAAACTGAGAAAAAAAAGATCATATTTTTTTTCATATTTTTATATTCCAAAATTTAATTAATTTTCATAACATTTTTATCAGATATTTATATAGTTAATTAATACCATGATAATTCAAGTTGTCTGGAAATAAATGATGTAATAGTTGAAGGATAATTCTAAAAAAACTAGTCCTCTTGAATTGACTGCCATCCATTGTGATTTTTTATCACCATGGATGATATCCAATTCAAGTGTAACTTTTTCAGAATAAAAAGAATTGTGATGTGTATAAATGAACAGTAACTTAACCCCACAAATTGTATTCCTATTATGACTCTAAGTATATATTTTTTATTTGAAATTGAAATTTTGTGTTCAATATATTTATTTATAGTATTACAAACATAGTAATTTTTTCTTATACCATTGAAATCATTTTTCCAATTTAAGGTGATTTTTTTAAAAACTAATTCCATGATTGGGTTCAAAGACCAAAGAATAAGTAACCTTGATGTTTTTAAGGTCCTTGCTAATTTAGACTTATTGATGTAATTTTACAGACTGATGTTTGAAATTTTTATAATATATTTTTTAGGTATTTGTGTTTAAATTTTTATACCAATTAAATTTCGTATTTACTCCATTATTTTCTCCAGTATTTGATATTTTTTTCTGCTATAGTGTGTTGAAATTTTAATAGCACACTACAGTAATTTTAACGATTATAAGTTCTAGAATAATATTTTATAAGTGTACCCCTTATTAGTACTATAAAACATGTTGATTAAGGGGTCCTTTATTAGCACAATGAAAATAACTATTAAAGGGATCCAATATCACTATTAAAATAACACCGATAATGGACCACCATTATTGGGGATTCTTTTAGAATTTCTAAAGGATCCCATTATGACTTCCAAATAAGAGGGATGATAAAGGGGTCCTTTTATTATAACTTCTTGAAGCATTGATAATTGTTTCCTTTATTAGATATTTTTGTCACGGATAAATTTTCCCTTTATTAGTGATTTTCTAGCCCTGATAAAGCTATTAGGATTTTAATTGTACACTAATTGTCAGTGTTTTTTCGGAAAACAATGTCCTTTTATAACATTGTTAAATGGCCTCTGTTTAGTTGTGAAAGAAATTTTCTAAATCTCTTAAAAAAATTATCTCTACCGACATCCTTAAATGTTTCCCATTATTCAGTGAGGGTATTCTCTAATTATGGAATCCAACATTTTTTTCCATGTAGATTAAAGTCATGTCTTCTGAAAAAATTCATAAAACTCATTTCTTTATTTGGAGTTAATTATTTTATGATTGAAATAAGAATGTGATCATTATCATGTGATACATATATATAGGGTTTATCATTATGTGATTGTCGAGTCTAACATTTATCCCCAATTCATTGGGAAAATCATTATATTTCATGACATAATGATTTTTTATGTGGACCTAATTGTGTTTAAATATGTTTACAACCCTATGCATGGACCTAATTTCATTTAAATATATTCATAACTATATTAGTGAACCTAATTATATATTTTTATACACTCACAACTCAGTACATTGATCTAATTTTGATTAGTTATGTTTTCAAGACTCTGTTTGGATCTAATTGTGTTTAGATATGTTCACAAATCCTTGTGTGAACCTAATTTCATTAATCTAATTTCACAATTTCATGAGTGTAACTAAGTATGTCTAGCTATTTTCATAAATCTCAGCATGTACCTAATTGAATTCAGTTATATTTAAAACTCTATTTTTGGTCTTAACATTGATTATTTGTGCTTAGAAATCTATATGTGGACCGAATTATATTTATATATTTTCACAACTCTATGAAAGTTACATATTTAATTTTTCTATGTTCAAATACCTATACATAATACTATTTTCATTTAGTTATGATCATGACAATATGTGTGGATTTTATTTGATTTAGCTAGGTAAACAATGTGGTTGTTTACGTATGATTTTGTTTCTGTCACATGCCTATGTTTTTATATAAGGAGGATGATTATTATAATATATTTTCGACATTCTTACTATGTGGAATATGTTATTCTTCTATGGTAATAATCTTGAGCTTATGTGTCATACATCAATTTTTATGGTCAACTATTATGATTCTAGTATTTTTTTATTTTCATGTATCTCTTTATTTTATGTTTTATCACATTCTTATGATTAAATCCTTTATGAATCAATAATAGTTTTACCTTGTTGAGTATTTGAGCTCCCCCTTCTTATTTTTTACCATTTCACTAGGGAATTAATTGTTAGAATATATATAAGAGGAATTCCTGTGTAAATATGTTTGTAGGATATGTTAAAGTAATATTATGAAATAATTTGTTTATATAAATAATATCTAAAAACCCTAAACCCTTACTTTCTGATATTTTATGTATATTGGTGAGGGAAAATGTTTATATTTTGGAAATTTTTAGAATTATATTCATCTAATTCAAAGAATTTATATGTTTGAATTTAACGGGGATGCCATTATTTTGGGGATTGGGTTAAGAGTTATAAGATTACATCACATAAATGAAGCTGGGTTGAACGGAAATTATAATAGTATACAACAAAGCTTTCATAAAGTATGAAATCATAAGTTTTAATTTTTTATATTTATTCTCTTATGATATATCTAATATTTTTTACTAGTAAGTGTATAGAACCATGATGAACAATGTTAATAATGGTTGAGATAGATAATTTAATGATTTTCTCATTAAGAAATCTAATGGGAGGTATATGGATTTCAAACATTCATCAAAATTCAATCTTAGGTTATGAGTAATAAGATTTACCATATTGACCACTTAAACACACTAGCAAAGGAGAAACACATTATTATGTCATTCATGCATAAATTATATCTAAAATTTACTGTATATTTTCATCACAAAAATTATAATAATTTGAATAACATGATAAAAAATATATTTTATGTTGTTAAATTCTTCTAATATGAAAAACTAGTCATTATTGATTATTTGGTGGATGAAGAAGTAGACCAATGATGGACATTGATATATAATTTAAGGTAAAAAGAAGAAATCAACTCAATGTAATGAGATGAGATTAATAAAATATTCTTTAAAAAATATTTTACTCTAGATCTGAACCTTATAATTGAGTGAAAAATACTATAGTTAATGTAAAATAATAATGTTTCAATTAGGTTATAATTAGAAAAACTCAAGAGAAATTTATACTGTGAGAATAGTTTTACTATTTACCCAAAATAAATATCAATATTTTTATGGGGAAAAAGTTATTTGAAAGTAATAAATGATAATTGACATTGGTCTCTATTAATAAATTATTAAATGTTCACTTAGGGGTGAAATGGAAAACATAGAATCATATTATGTTATGAGTCAAGAAAATTAAAATAGAATTTCCAAAAAAAACTCGATAGAGAAATTACATTGGAAAAAAGAGAAAAAAGAGAGCCTACATGACATAAATGAAGGAGGAGGCACTCATGAAATTTCCTATAAGTAATGAGAAAAAGTTTCAAGTATGAAAGGGATAGTTGTTGAGATTATGATCATTAAAGAGAGGTATATTTTGAAACAAGGATATACATACCTGGAAATAGAGTGTATTTTGTGTTATTGTAAATCTAAACTAGGGTTGATTATGGATTTCATGAATGGTTTATTTCCAGGACTGAATTTTCATAAATATGTACCAGGAATGAGTTTCATGAAGACTCAGTTTTGTGAACACTAGGTTTCATGATGTTTGGTTTTTCACAAAGGTGTTGGGAATCGTGAATGTGTGAAGGAAAACAGTGTTCTCATGACTATGAGAGGCTTCATTAATGTGTGATGGCATGAAGGAAAATCTAATTGAGTAAGATAAGGTTCTAGAATGGTTAAAATTTCACTAGAGCTTCATGAATAAAAGAGATTCATGAACCTGACATAAGATGCTTGTGGAAAAGATTCTAGGAGATATGGATCTTCAAGGAAAGAAAATACTATATATAGGAATACCCCACTCATTTGAAAACATGAAGATAGTTTGAGGAAAATAAAAAACTCTTTGAATCCATGAAGTCTAGAAGAATCATTAATCAGGATTTCTATGTGAGCTTGAGAATCAAAAAAGGATTGTTTATGTCTTAACTGATGCTAATGCTTTTCAAGAAATGGGTTTTCGTGAAGACTATGCCGTTCACAGTGACCTAGTGATACATTAATGTTGTGATATTTTTAATTTAATTAATCTTTGAGAAGGTTGGATGCTTCATTAATGTGTGTGGTTTCACAAAAGATGGTATTTATTTTAAATTATAAGGGTATTTTTCAATATGAGTAAGATTCCAGAATAATAGTGTTGAATGACTAGTTTAAGTGAATAGTTATTCTAAGTTCCTCAACTATGGAATAAGATGAAAGTAGAGTCTCATACTAATCAATGACAAAGACTTAAATTCCCGTTATGTTATTGTGACCATGAAGTCACTAAACTGAGCAAGACATCACCCAATGTAGTGGGCTAGGGCGAGTCAATAGATGTTTTTTAGGAAGGCAGTGGGCTATCCCTAAAATTCATGTAAAGGTAGTGTGTCTGCTATAGAGTGACATTGTATAATATTAATATTTCACCATATATAGTGATTTTTAGTGGATTTAGGTTATACCAAAACACGTTCATTGTATTTTCCTTGGACTATCCCACATTATAGAACAAAGTAAACCTGCTGTGTTTTCTTTATCCATGGGAATATTTAATAACTTCATGATTACATTAGATACGTCATACATGTTCCTACCTATGTGAAAACAAGTTGCGTCACTATAAAATAAATTGGAACCACGAATAATCCCTCCCATAATAGGGATTTATAAGGCCCTAAATTAAAAGGTTCAATAAATATCATAAATTATTATGTAATGAAAATAAATCCAAAACACAAAAAAGAACCACAAAGAAACCCCCCAACAACCTTCTCCCAAAGCCTGGAGCTAAAGATTTCTGAAACAGTGATGACCAACAGTATCCCCTCTGATATAGTCGACCCACTTAGGTTTCAAGATAGTAAAAGTATGAAATAAAACATCCTATGGAATAGAAGTATCTTGAGAAGACAGGTGGTCGAAAACCTTGTTCCCCTCCCTCCAAGTTTGAACCACTTTGATGTTTCTAACAAGCAGATGGTGACATTTCCAGATGATATATGAGATTGACCATGGAGAATCACCATAGTAAAGAAGTGACTTGTGCACCAGCAATGAGTCATTTTATGCTTCTGTGATGATCAAATCCTTTAGGACGCATAAGGATATCTCATAGAACATTTCTAGGGCCTCGGCCGGTAAGGAGGAGTCGTGACCCAGCCTTACAAAATAATCCATTTACAATGACTTACTACTGTCGCACACTTCCCCCATCCTCACATGAGTCGATGACCATATGATCCATCGGTGTTGAGTTTTTACCCCCTAGAATGTTGGTTCCAATGAAAAATTTTCCTTTGATTCCACTAGCCATGATGGCCTCCCAGGCCCTTGCTGAAAACTGAATGAGAGATGATGTTTCCCTCTAGTTTCAAACCACCCTATCCAAGTTAAATAATAGGTTTTTAATTCAGACAATAACTGCATGTGCCGATAAACCCTTGGCCTCTTATCTCACCCTATTCCAGACCGTCCAGAGGCACCATCATCATGCATGTAACACCACCATGCGAGCCAGCCTTTCTGAGCCGCTGCCTCAAGAACAATGTTGAATAACGATTCATAAAGGGATGACCATCCATGCTAAGAGAGAATACTAGAGTGAATTCCCCAAAACATGACCATAAGTCGCTCTCCCATTCACTTTCAAAAATAGATGATCCACGCTTTCCTCGTCATGAGATTTGCAGTACATACATCTTGGTGCCATGTAAACACCACACCACTTGATGTTCTCCTCTGTTGTGATTTTTTTATTCTAAATTATCCAAGTGAGAATGTTGAATTTGGTAGGAATATCTTTTTCCAACAAAACCTCATCCCAAGTGTATGTTCATTCATGAACCTGTTCCCTAAAAATCTCTCGAAAGTCTTTTGACGTGAAGAAACTAGAGAGGGATGGGGGGAAGACGCAAGTGTCTGAGTTAAAAATCAGCTCAATGTGGTTGAAGAGATCTTATTTCTCACTATCTAGAACCAACGAGATAAAGGACGAGAAGAGCCCGGCCTACCTGATGGCGATGTTGGTGACATGGAACCCTATAAAAACCAATAATGATGCCACACAAGTGTTGGTGCCAAAAGGATAAATCCCTTCTCCCAATTAGCCAATGAGAATGTGGATTTAGAATATAAATGAGAGGACAAATCACCATGTATATAGACAAATAATGGCTTCCCACTGAAGCCTGGATCCCTGATCGTACCACGATTCACTGTTTTATTCCACCCTTACACCGCAGTTTTAAACTAGTTTTGTAATGAATATTCAAAATATAATAATAAATTTTACTTCATGTTCGAATAAATCAATCAACGTTAATAAATATTATAATGGGAAATTTTACTTGTTTTTATTGTTTCAATGTAGGTGGAGGTGATTTGGAGGGCCTTTGATGAAGTGGAAGGAAAATGGGCCAAAATTGCATGGATCCATGGACATATGTCCACTGTTTTGCATAGTACACGAAATCCGTGGATCCAAATGGGATGAAATTTTATGGGCCTCTCCAAACGTTAATAGGATACATTTAATATTAAGAAACCCAATGTAGATTCGGCTTCTGTGGGGCCCATCCGAACTGATCTGTTCAAGCCACAGAATTTGGACCAAGTCAAATGTGGTGTTCTGTAGTTTATCAATATCTTGAGTTTTAGTTGTCCAAATGGTTCCAACCGTTCGGTGGAGACAGTCAAGAGGTAGGGATACAACGTTTCTATTTTCTCCAAAGCGAGATAAGACTTTCTGAAGGCTGAAACATGTGGTACAAGTGGATTGAATAAATCTGTGTGCCTAAAACCACCTTCCAATTTTCCTATAAAATGGCACCTTAGGCTCCCCATTTGGAAGTTCTTCCAAGAGGCAAGGTGCTGCCATTTTGAAGTCCCCAAAGAGTCTTCTCAACAGCCCTAGCATTTCTGGAGGCTATGGGAAGTTCTACCCCAACATCTTTCTCTTCCTCCTCTCCCATGGGTTTCTAAACCCCTTGTGATCACCCGGGGAGGAATGTGATGTACATCCCAAGGTTCATGTTTGTAATATTTGAATGATCTTTTAAATTATAGATTGTTGTGTTGTTTTTCATCATACTATATTCTTATTTTATTGAGTTATGTACTTGTATGTCATGCTCAACTCATGTGATCATGTTTGGGGGTACCCATTCATGTGATGTTTCACACACCGTTCACCACTTTCTTTCCCCCTTTCAATTGTGGTGTTTGTGTGGTTTATATTGGTCAATTGAACTCACACAAGCACTGTCAAGGCCATTTACATTTATGTAATGGTATCACAAAGAAATAACATACAAATCTGGATAGTGCATCGAGTTTTTTGTGTGTTGCCTTGGTGAGTTTTGGTTATGAAGTCAAACATAATTCATTCAATCATCGGTGGTGTCCGGTGAATCATTGTGTGTTTTTGACTGAACCCTAGGAGGTATCCTAGTATAAACTCAATAAAATACTAGTTATAGGTGTTACAAACCCGTTATTAAAATATCATAACATTATATCATGAAGTGATGAAGGATAAACATCATACGAGTACCCCAGGTTGATCACACTTAATTAATTATGTTAATCTCTACTTTGTTTTATAGCTTCTATTTTCTATTGTCATCTTTAATCATCAAAACCAAGTATTATAAAACCCCATTTCCCTTTTTAATTTCATAATCAAAACTACATTTTAGAATTAATGATCTATGGCTCCGTCGAGAGACGACCTAGGGTTGCTGCTATACTACAGAAATTCTAGTCAAAATTAAACGACTAATTTGACGTGCTCGACAACACGGTCAAATTTTGGCGCCATTTCCAGGGAGCCAAGATCAATTTTTTTCTTTATCATTTATATTTTGTTATTTTACTTCTTAATTAGTACTCCTTTAAATACCCAACCCCCATTTTATTGTTTTTGTTTTGGGGTTTGTCTTCATTTTTGGTTGTTTTTGGTGTGTTCTTTATCTCTCCCTCTCTCTTCTTCTCCATATCCCTCTCCAATTCTATAGTATAACGTTCTATTCTTATTTCAACCTTCTTAAGTCTTTTTTTATCCATATAAAATAAAAAAACAAAAAAATCAATCAACAAAACTGGACATCATTGTTGCATGACAAGATCTGGTATTGGAACACTACTTGAATTTGATCCTGAAATTGAAAAGTCACGTCACACACAAATGAAGGCATCTAGAGAAGGTCAATCAAGTAACATTATGGAACTCCATTTAGAACCTCAAGTGGTTCTAAGCCAACCCAAAATTGAACCCAATAAAACCCATGAAAACATGGCTGCAAATAATCGAACTTTAAAAGAACTTACTACCCCTGATGTGGAGTACCAACCTTCGTACATCCAATATCCTGAGGAAGCAGCCAAATTTGAGATTAGATCAGGTCTCATTCACCTTCTTCCAAAATTCCATGGTCTTCCAGGTTAGGACCCTCACAAAAATCTAAAGGAGTTTCACATAGTGTGCTCCACCATGAAACCCCAAAATCTGTTTGAGGACCTCATTAAGTTTAGGGCCTTCCCTTTCTCCCTTGATTGTGTATCCAAAGATTGGCTATACTATTTTCCTTCCACAATTGGGGGTTGGAATGACCTAAAAAGACTTTTTCAAAAAAATTTGTTCCCTGCCTCCCGAACTACATCAATTAGGAAATAAATTTGTGGAATTAGGAAATCGCAAGGAGATACCCTTCAAGAATACTGGGAGAGATTGAAAAGACTTTTCTCAAGCTGCCCCCACCACCTGAATAGTGAACATCTTTTAATTCAATACTTCTATGAGGTACTTATCCATATGGATCGTGGAATGATTGATGCTGCAGCTGGTGGTTCCCTAGTTTACAAAACTCCTTCTGCTGCTCGTGACTTAATAGCCAACATGGATCAAAATGCTCAACAATTTTGTACACGAGCTATTGCACCAACCCGAGGAGTTCATGAGGTAAGTCATTCATCCCTAGAAAAAAAGGTAGATACTAAACATGATGAGATGCATACCCTTCCAAGGAAATTATCTCAAGCACAAGGTAACTCACAATCTACTTATATTACATTACATTGTGGGATTTGTTCTGAAAACACTCATTTTTTTGACCAGTTCCCACAACTTCAAGATTCATCTGAGTCCTGTGCAGCTGTGTTCCCAGGGTGTCCATTCCAAAAAGCACCTCCCTTCAAGAAAGAACAATTCTGGACAAATCCAAATACAAGGTGGCAAGCACAACCCCAATACCTACAAGGAGGAAACTCAAGCTACCCAAAGCAGAATTGGTATCAACAAGGCCAAGGTATGAAATATTCTTATCCTTTAACTTCTCAAAACAATCATCCTCCTCCCCCTCCCAAATATGAACCATGCCTCAAGGACATGGTGAAACAAATGGCAACCCAGAACCTTCAGTTCCAACAGACCACACAATCAGCTATTCAAGACCTACGAACCCAAGTGGGGTAATTGTCGAACACCATCGGTGAGATTAAGATGCAAGGTTTTATACAACTACCATCCCAACCCATTTTCAATCCAAAGGACAAAGGTAATGTATGTGCAGTTACACTTTGTAGTGGTAAAGAAGTTTCTACTTCTATTGATTCTGCACAGAAGGTTTTTCCCCCTCATGAAAACTCTCTTTCCCAACCCTCATAAACTTCATGTAAAGATAAACAAGAAAAAAATGGTAATCGAATAGTCATTGATGATTCAAATGAACAATCCACTCCTCTTCCTTTCCCTCAAAGACTCTCTAAATCTAATAAAAAATTTGATAATGAGATTGACAATGAAATAATGGATAAATTTAAAAAAATTCATGTTAATATTCCATTGTTGGATGCAGTCAAGCAAATTCCTCGTTATGCGAAATTCCTTAAAGAGCTTTGCACCCATTGACGAAGGCTAAAGGGGAATAAGAGAGTCAACCTGGGAAGGAATGTCTTGGCCTTGATTCAACCATCAATGCCAACCAAATGCAAGGATCCTGACACATTCACCATACCTTGTACCATAGGGGAGACCTTCTTTTCTGATGCTATGCTTGATTTAGGTGCTTCAATTAATGTAATGCCTCACTCCGTGTATACTTCTCTACATGTTGGAGAGATTCAACCAACAGGAATTGTTGTGAAACTTTCCAACCGGAGTACAACACATCCAAAAGGAGTGATTGAGGATATCCTTGTTAGAGTGAAGAATCTCATCTTCCCCGCTGATTTCTACATTCTTGAGATGGAAGATACCTGAACCCAAGGACATGACCCTCTCATACTTGGGAGGCCATTCCTAAAAACAGCAAAGATGATCATCAACGTTCACAATGGTACACTATACATGGAATTCGAATGAGAAAAGGTAAGTTTTAACATCCTTGAGGCTATGAAACACTCCGTTGAAGAGCACTCCACTCTTCCTGTATATTCTATGGAAGTGCTCTCAAATGGTGCACACACACACAATACTCTCCTAAACCCAAACAATGATTCTTTTTTGTTTTCTTCACCCTTGGATGATTTGAGTTTTGGTTCATATATTGAATGTTGTGGGGGTTCAGAAAAATGTATACTTTGTGCTTTAATTGATGAGTGTGTTTATTCTGAGGTACCCATGACTATCAAGGATTCTGCAAATCTCATTTCAATAGATTCTCTTTCCATTGAGAACAAACATGAGTAGATAGATAGTTTCATGGAACTCACTCCCCCTAAATCCCCTCCCTCAATCTAAAAACAACCGGTGTTCGAACTTAAAAAACTTCCTTCTAATTTAAAATATGCATATCTTGAGGGTATTGACCAATTGCCCGTCATTATTTCCAATAAGCTCTCTCCACAACAAGAATTGAAACTACTCAAACATTTGAGAGAGTGTAAAAAGGCAATAGGATGGACATTGGTTGATATTCCCGGGATTAGCCCATTTATTTGTATGCACCATATACTTTTGGATTATGAGGCTAAACCTGTAAGACAATATCAATGCCGGTTGAATCCCACTCTCCTTGAAGTGGTAAAAATAGAAGTCAGTAAATTACTTGTTGTAGGGATCATTTATCCTATATCTGATAGTAAATGGGTTAGTCCAGTGAAAATTGTGCCTAAAAAACAGGAATAACAGTTGTGTTAAATGAAAGGAATGAATTGGTTCCAACACATGTGAAAAACAGTTGGCGAGTCTGTATTGACTACCGTCGACTGAATCAAGCCACGCAGAAGGACCACTTTCCTTTACCTTTCATTGACCAAATGATAGAACGATTGGCTGGTAAGTCCCATTATTTTTTCCTTGATGGCTATTCGGGTTATTTCCAAATCCATATAGCCCCCGAGGATCAAGAAAATACAACTTTACCTATCCATTTGGCACATTTTCATACAGAAGGATGCCATTTGGTCGATGTAATGCTCTTGGTACGTTTCAATGATGTATGTTGAGTATTTTTTCTGAGTACCTTGAGAGTTTTATGGAAGTCTTTATGGATGATTTCACGGTATATGGATCTTCTTTAGATGATTTTTTGGAAAACCTAGGTTTTATCTTCCGCCGCTGCGTTGAAAAATATCTTATTTTAAATTATGAAAAATGCCATTTTATGGTTGAGCTGGGGATAGTTCTTGGGAATGTCATTTCAAATAAGGGAATTCAAGTTGATAAATCTAAAATTGAATTAATTTCAACCCTTCCATATCCAAAATGTGTTCGTGAGGTGCAATATTTCTTGGGTTATGCTGGTTTTTACCACCGAATCATTAAAGACTTTAGTAAGATCACACTTCCCTTATCTCGGTAATTACAAAAGGATTCTCAATTTTGTGTTTGATAAAAATTGTGAGGATGCATTCAATTCACTAAAAACGAGTCTCACATCACCTCCCATAATCCAACCACCTAGGTGGGATCTCCCCTTCGATCTTATGTGTGATGCCTCTAACTTTTCAGTTGGGGCAGTTTTATCACAAAGGGTTGAAAAGGCTCCTCATGTCATTGTGTATGCCTCACATACCCTTGACCCTGCCCAGGTAAACTACACAACCACAGAAAAAGAAATCCTTTCTATTGTGTTTTCCTAGGAGAAATTCCGTTCATATCTTCTTGGGTAAAAAGTGATTGTGTTTTCTGACCATGCGGAACTTCGTTTCCTCCTAAAGAATCATGAAGCCAAGCCCTGCCTCATTCAGTGGATGCTCCTCCTCCAAGAGTTTGACCTTGAGATTAGAGATAAGAGAGGAGTGGAGAATGTTGTAGCTAACCACATTAGTAGGATTTCTCCACCATTAGACCATCATGTTGTCTCACCCCTACCCATTGGAGAATTCTTCCCTCCTGAGAACCTTTGTGATGTTGTGGACCTTAACCCCTGGTATGCGGACATTGTGAATTTTCTAGCAACATCTAGGCTCCCCACTGATTTTAGCACTTCAAAATACAAGAGCCTTAAACATGATTCTCGATGGTACATTTGGGATGACCCATACTTGTGTAGAATTTGTAGGGACCAGGTTGTTCATAGGTGTGTCCCTGACAATGAGTTCACCTCTAGTTTGATCTTCTGCCACACCTTGGCATGTGGGGGCCACTTTGGATCTCAACGTACAGCTAGAAAGGTCTTTGACTCAGGATTATATTGGCCAAAATTGTATAGAGATGCCCATAGGTTTTTTAAATCATGTACTCGATGTCAATTCACAGGGAATATCTCCCAGAGGAATGAAACGCCCCAACATCCCATGTTATTCTGTGAAATCTTCGACGCATGGGGCATTGACTTCATGGGGCCTTTTCCAAATTCATTTGGCTTTGTGTACATCTTATTGGCTGTTGACTATGTATCTAAATGGGTTGAAGAAAATGCCACCAGGACCGATGACTATCGAGTGATTGTTGATTTTGTGAGGTCCCAGATTTTCAGTAGGTTTGGTCTACCAAGATTCATCATTAGTGATCAGGGTTCACATTTTTGCAATCGTAACATGAAAACCTTTCTTCGTAAGTATTGGGTTGTTCATAAATTCCCCACTTCATATCATCCCCAAACTAACAGACAAAAAGAAATTTCAAATCGGGAAATTAAGCGAATCTTGGAGAAAATGGTACAACCAAATAGGAATGATTGGAGTTTGCGCTTGGATGATGCACTTTTGGAGTACCGTAATTCTTTTAAAACCCCAATCGGAATGTCACCATACAGAATTGTGTTTGGAAAGTCTTGTCACCTCCCGGTGGAGGTAGAACACCGTACATATTGGGCTGTTAAACAATGTAATATGAACCTTTCAGAAGCAGGCGAGGAATGAAATCTGCTGATTCAAGAGTTGGAAGAAATTCGACGTGATGCATATGAAAACTTCCGAATCTATAAAGAGAAGACAAAGTCTATTCATGATAGCATGATTCACCAGTGGAAGTTCCATATTGGTGAGAAGGCCCTCATGTACAATTCCAGGATTAAGCTCCACCCAGGTAAGCTTCGTTCCTGATGGCTGGGTCCTTATACTGTTACTAATGTTTACCCTTTTGGTGCAATAGAGGTTTTTCATGAGAAGAGTTGACGAAGTCTTACCGTCAATGGGCAGCGACTTAAACACTTCTATGAGGATTTTCCAAAGAATCCGGTGGAGTAAATCCACCTTATCGACACATCATACTAATAAAACACATGAGGTTTTATCCTTCCTTCTCACATTATCAATTATTTCAGTGAGGAAACTGCACATTCTAGGTGTGGGGGGTGGATACATTCCTGGGTTAGCTAGGAATTTTAATTGTTTTCACCTTTTGTTTTCACTTTTTTTCATTTTTGTGGTATTTTTATTTTCCCCCATCAACAATTTCGAAATTCCATGATGTGGCGACCATAAAGAGGGGAAAGTAAAAATACCATAACGAAGGCTAAAAATAATTAGTGTATGAGTTTACCATCAAGGACTGATTTCTAGTGAATTGGTTTTCTGTCAATGATATAAATGGTCATATCTATATGAAACCTTTGAGATGAATGATGCCCTTTGTGTGAGTAGTTTTTTGGAAAACTATGTTACTAATATCTCCACAAATATTTTCACTAAACCACAAAGTGTGATTATTTCTTACTTAATATAAGGTAAATATAAGTTGGGTTAATATTTTTTATCATTAAATGATATTTCAATATGTTCGTTCCTTATCCTATTTGTTTCATTACTGTACTAGATTGACCTATGTGTGTGTACCTAATGTCCAACTTTTTTACGCCCTCAAGAAAAATTATTGTGTCTTGCGCAGGTCAAAAACCACTCCTCCTCAACCTTTGATCTTGTTATAACTATTTCAATTAGTGTCGTGAGGAGATCAAAAAAGGGTTGAGAGATGAGTGTGAGATTTGTTCCAATTGCAAAATCAAAAAAATATAATAAATGCGGGGAGTGATGAAATGTGCAACATATGGGGATATTTAGGTTGCGAGCTTATGTTCTGACTTTTGGGAATGCTTAAATGAGTGGGTCTTGAAATATGATTGCAAAGGATGTAGGACAGGTTCGGTGACAAAATCATTTAAGCTGAAATTTTTTAAAATAACATATATTTATTGGATAGAATGTGTAAATAATATCATGGAATGGTTTTCACACACACACATGGAGGCTTAGTTTCATGGTTTAATTCTGAATTCTTTTCTCAATTGGGTATCATGAACCTTTTTGAATTTCGCTATGATATAATTTATGAGACATATTTTTCTATTTTCACTATGAATAAATCCTTGGTGTGGTGCGTGCATTGATCACATTACATTAAATAAAATTTCCTCAAATGATAAATCTTCAGGATGTTGGAAATATATTTAGGTGTGGGGGTGTGATTGTACCCCGATTCACTATTTTATTCCACCCTTACACCGCAGTTTTAAACTAGTTTTGTAATGAATATTCCAAATATAATAATAAATTTAACTTTATGTTTGAATAAATCAATCAATGTTAATCAATATTATAATGGTCAAGGTTACTTGTTCTTAATGTTTCAATGTAGGTGGATGTGATTTGGAGGGCCTTTGATGAAGTGGAAGGAAAATGGGCCAAAATTGCATGGATCCATGGACATATGTCCACTTTTTTTCATAGTACACAAAATTAGTGCATCCAAATGGGCTGAAATTTTGTGGACCTGTCCAAACATTAATATGATACATTTCATATTAAGACACCCATTGCTGATTCAGATTCTTATAGGGCCCATCCGAACTGATCTGTCCAAGCCACCGAATTTTGAGCAAGTCAAATGATGTGTTCTGTATTTTATCAATATCATGAGTTGTAGTTGTCCAAATGGTTCCAACCATTCGGTGGAGATAGTCAAGAGGTTGGGCTACAACTTTTCTATTTTCTCCAATGCCCGATAAGACTGTATGAAGGCCAAAATGTGTGGTACAATTGGATTGAAGAAATCTGTGTGCCTAAAACCACCTTCCAATTTTCCTATAAAATGGCACCTTGGGCTCCCCATTTGCAAGTTCGGCCAAGAGGCAAGGTGCTGCCATTTTTATGACCCCAAAGAGTCTTCTAAACATCCCTATCAGTTCTGCAGGCTATGGGACGTTCTACCCCAACATTGTTCTCTTCTTCCTCTCCCATGGGTTTCTAAACCCCTTGTGATCACCCGGGGAGGAATGTAATGTACATCCTGAGCTTCATGTTTGTAATATTTGAATGATCTTTTAAATTCCAGATTTTTTTTTGTTGTCTTTCATCATCCTCTATTATTATTTTATTGAGTTATATACTGGTATGTCATTCTGAACTCATATGATCATGTTTGGGGGTACCCATTTATGTGATGTTTCACACACCGTTCACCACTTTCTTTCCCTCTTTCAATTGCGGTATTTGTGTGGTTTATATTGGTCAATTGAACTCACACAAGCACTGTCAAGGCCATGTACATTTATTTAATGGTATCACAAAGAAATTAAATACAAATCTGGACAGTGCATCGAGTTTTTTGTGTGTTGGCTTCGTGAGTTTTGGTTATGAAGTCAAAAATAATTCATTCAATCATCGGTGGTGTCCGATGAATCATTGTGTGTTTTTGAATGAACCCTAGGAGGTATCCTAGTATAAAATCAGTAACATTATATTTCTAGGTTTTAAAAACTAGGTATTAAAAGATCACAACCTTATATCATGAAGCGATGAAGGATACATATCATACGAGTACCCCGGGTTGATCAAGCTTAATTAATTCTGTTAATCTCTACTTTGTTTTATAGCTTCTATTTTCTATTGTCATCTTTAATCATCAATCCCAAGTATTATAAAAACCCATTTCCCTTTTTAATTTCATAATCAAAACCACATTTTAGAATTAATGATCTAAGGCTCCGTCGAGAGACGACCTAGGGTTGCTGCTATACTGCAGAAATTCTAGTAAAGATTAAACAACTAATTTGATGCGCTCGACAACATGGTCATTCCCCAAGAAGTGCCTGTGAATGATACTCCACTATAATGTGTGTTTTTTTAGGACACCCCACACTAATGTAGCATGCCTATAGTGAATAGTGTCAACCATTCTTTGGACATTAATTCCACCTTCGTAGACTGGCCTTGCCATCTTGGTCCATGAGGCCTGGTGATTTCTGCCAATGGAGAGGGGTCCCAGATGAAACAAGGAAGGATGATATCAATTTTTTGAATGAATAGTTTTGGGGATTTGATGGATTTAGGAGCCTAAATTGAAGAAGCTAGAATAACTCTATTAACCAGTGTAATCTGTCCCCTGAAATATGGGTACATGTTTTTCTAGTTCATCACTCTATCGGTAATCTTGGTGATAAGGTGGTTGAAGTACCTGATTGGAATTCTACTCGATGAAATGGGGGCACCCAGGTAGACTAGGGGGAGAGTTCCGCTCTTCATGTCCACATTGAGGCTCACAGAGGAAATGTGCGCTGAAGTTCACCCATTCTAGATGTAAAAGTTACTCATGTTGTTGTTGATGACCTTCCCACTCTAGTGAATATACTCCTCCAATGCCATTCTGAATCTACTAATACACCACCCACACTTCAATTCTGTAATTTTAAGTAGTTTTTTTTATGAAAATGAATTCCCTAATCCTACAAATACTAAGGATAATTAAAATTAGAAACTTATATTATCAATGTAATAAGAAAGAGCATGTTCAATCAATACCACTTAAGTGGATAATGAAAATGATGTAGTGAAAGGTACACATCTCTCTAATCTGAACCTGTGTTTTTCTTATTTTATTTTAGTTCATTTCATTATTTTATATCATGATAGTTATGCAATTTTTTTCTTAGATCTCCAAAATTTAACATTGAATTGTCAATTAAAACTCATGGTGTTATTATAATTTTATCTAGGGAAAATTATTCTTATATGATTGATGAATGTAGGAATATACATTCCATAGAAATATTTCTCAGTCCATTAGTAGAATTCTATGTGATATTGAGCTTGTAATGGCTTACCCATCATAGTGCTCATTTGAATTTTTAGGATAGGGAATTATCATTTCTTATCACAAATAATCTAATTAAAAAATATTGATCCGAGTATGATGATGATCTCCCTATTGAAACAAATTCCATGATATTATCCATTATTCAAAATAATGGGTGATACATGGATGAAATTGTTAATGAGTTACTCAGCAATGAATAATTTCTAATTTTATGGTAATATATTAATGACATTTCATGAAGATCTATATTATCTTCCTCCATAAAATGAGGTTCAGTTGTCAATTAAACTCATACCTACTTCTATTTTCATTATAAAGATTCCTCACAAATTTCCCCAATTTAAAATTAACAATTAAAGAATATTCAACAATATAATATGGGAAAGGGGGTTTATATACCCAAATACTTCTCTAGGGGATGAACCATTTCTGTTTTTTATGAAAATCGATTATTAAATGTGTTTTTGAATTCTTTATCATGAACATAATATGGTCATGGTGAAGAATATTTATTTTATATCTCATGTTTTTTATTTTTTGATAAACATAGAGTGGATATATACTTCTTGTATGTGGACCTTCAAATTGAATTCTGTGAATTAATGTTCAAGGGAGTTGATATACCCAAGATATCCTTTCAGAAAATAAATCAACATTATGAATTCATTTTGATTCTATTAATCATTAAATATTACATTTTTATATTTATATAACTATTGAATAGAGTATTTAGATATTATTATGTAAAAGTTATAGCAGTCTTTATAGATTATATCCTAATCGATTATATGATTAAGAACAAACATGAAGTGTATTTTAGGACTCTAGTAAAAAACTTACGAAATGAGAAACTACATTAAATGTTTATAATGTATGAATTTTAACCCAAATACTTCCTTCTTCATTCATATAATAATAAGGGATTTTATATATATTTTTCATTCAAAGAGTGAGGTGATATATTAATTCTTATGACTAGCCACTATGAAATATATCATTATTTTTCTTGTATTAGCCTTATAATATTAATTTTTTGTAATGAATTTCTCAATATTATCAAATCCACTAAAAAATTTAGAATAAAAGGGATTGAAGTCCCCCTAGATAGAATAATGTAAAGATAAAATCAATAATAAAACGAAAATATAGGTCAATGTATCAATACTCAGACTACCCTATAGTGGAGAATGTTTTTTGATATACAATTTTTCATCAAATAAGGTTCTTGGAATTATCCTTATGAAAAATGACTAAGTGGTAGCTTATGCTATATGTCAATAAAATACCCATGGTAAAAAACTATATGAAACATGATCTAAAACCAATGATAATAATTATTTTATTAAATATAAGGATTCATTGTCCCAATTGTGAAATTTTTTATGTAAATTCATATTCCAAGAGCATAAAGTATATAATCACACAGAAGGAGAAAACATGTGCCAAAACATAAAGTGAATGATAATCAAAGACTAATATTTTTTAATAAATTTCCATATTCGGAATGATAAATAGGTGGATGATTCTCTAAGATGAAAATTTCATGCTAACTTATCCTTGATGGGGAATGAATATGAACCAATATTTAAGGATATTAAAAGGATTGAAATTGAATTCCTAATACATGGAATGGAATCCTACCATTTCCAAGTAATTTCTCAATCATCCATCTCTGTAAAGATTAAGGAGTAACAAAATGAAGATTAAAAGTTAATAAGATGGTAGTAAAAGTTCATGATTTTAACCTTGATAAATAAAGAGTAATAAAATAGTCTACATCATTTTGTGTCTCATTTATAAAGAACCTTAAAATGGATATTTTGGGTGATGCACATATCTCATAATTCTCTATTTAATAGGGAATAAATTAAATTTATAGAGAACTAAGTAGAAAATCTATGAGTTCTTATTAAGTGTGAGATTGTAGTGTATTTATCTTGATTCATGTTATGTTAATAAGTAATGTTTGAATGCCAAAAATACAAGGGGATAATTATACCATTACCTATAGAAGAATGTAAATGAGATGAAATCACTTAATATTTTTTCATATGTAATCCCATGACAACTAAAGGTTATAATTCCATCTGGGATCTGGTTGATCGAATTTTAAATAATACACACTATGTTGCAATATTAGAATAACTCTCACTTGATCAAATTTCCATGTCCTACAAAAATGAAATTCTATGAATATATATAGTCCCCATTTAAACTGCATCTAATTAAGATTCAATGTTCACATCAATTTTCTAGTGATTTATGAGATAATTAAGTATATACGGAGACAAAATGTATTATATCTTTTCATCCTAAATTCAATGGTCAATATAAAATGAACCTTCATACATTTTATGAAATTATAATCTTCAGATCAATGGTTTCCAAAGGTAGATGGGATCAATATCTTCAACCTATTGAGTTATCATATAATTAAAATTTCCACTATAGCATCCATATAGCACTATATAAAGCCCAATATGGGAATAAATGTTAAACATAGACATGATGGGAGTAATTTGTAGAGAATATATAATTGGGACTTCATATTGTTTATGAATTCATGTATATCATTCAAACCATTCAGTAACATGTCAATCAAGCACAAATTTAATTGAATATCGATAGTAATAATCATCTACCAGATATGTACATTGATTTTCATGAAAACGTATTCCTTTTAAAATTTTCTGGGAATTAGATTATGCAATTCATGAAGAAATTGGGTTTAAACTCTATATAATTTATTCCTTTAGAAATCGCTGATCATGTGTAGATGGTACCTTATCATCTTGAACATCCACCAAATCACTCCCTACTAAAATATCTATTGCATGTATCAGTTTTGAAAAAGTGCATACCAAATCAATATCAATTTCTGAACTCAAAATCTATGTGATTGAAACATTATCAAACTTATGAGGAGTAAATGGTGGATAACATAGATAAAAAAGATTAAGTGTTTTTAAATAACCCCATTCACATGATAAAATTTTTATTATGAACTCATAAGTTTGAATAATCTATGTGGGAACCTAATGATATATTGAGACAAAATTACCCCGCAATTGTTTCATTATAGTAATAGACATTTGAATGAAATTTTCATTTCATGGTGTAGATTGTTATACCACATGATTTGTTAATGTATTTAAATTTAAGTAACTATTGTATTTGATATCTTTTTATTAAGAAACACTAACCTATAATGGACTACTCTTTACATCATTATGCCAAAATACTATATAATATAATAGAATACAATACAATATAACTTAATGAACTATAATTAATAAAATTACACAAGGAATGAAACCACATGTAACTAAAAATACTACAAGATTAAAATTATCTTCATTATGATGTACTATAATGATAATTTTATAAATGATAAATATATAAATAATACAACACATTAAAAATAAAATAGGCATATTGGTAAAAAATTCAGAATAAAATGAATGATTATTAATATATATCAGTGTTTATATATTGTAATTTAATATGATTGATAAATATATTGCCATTGGATATATGGTTATTGGATATACGATCATTGGATAAAAATTCATCAAATATATACTCTACTATCTTGTAATTTTACATGAAAAAATTAAAAAATATGACTCACATAAAATAAATAATTATAGACTGAAATAAAAAAATGAAATTCCTAAATATTTATCTTTATAAGAGTTTATATATATTTATTATTATTATTATTATTATTATTATCATTATTTTACTCAATGATTATATTTTTTATTTAATACATTGAAATAATATAATTCAAATAGATTAATAAAATTTATCTTTTATAAGATAAATTAATAATTATAATGGGACGTGATATAAATAATTAAAAAATAAAAAGTGATACATTTTTTTTTTTGGAAATACCTTTTTCCTTAGTGACATATATTTTTTCAATAAATTATATCTATAACTTTTAAAACTTGATTATTATAGATTATAATGATTATTTTAATAAAAAATTATACAAATACTGATTTAATTATTAATTGATATTGAAGTATATTATGAAAAATTAATATTTAAAAAGTTAATTTTTCTATAAAAACTATTTTTTATAAATATCACATTTTTCCTTTAAAAGATAAATTTATCATGTGCGTAAATTTAAATATATTAAATATTTTCTAAATTTGGAATCCGCACATTTGAATTCGGTAATATCAGATTTCAGATATTTTTAGTTGAAAAACATGGCTTTCAATTTTGAAAATTGAAATCAAATAAATTAATTCAATAAGACATATTAAAGGTATGGGAGTTAATAAAAAAATTATCCCTAATATTTATTTACCTAACCAACCTAGATCTTTTGTGGTTACATCATTACCATTATCCCAACTCAATTTTATAATGACATAACTCGCATTTTCACATATAAAAGGATTCCTCTGGTACCCCCTCCAAACTGCATATATCTTTTATTTTTATCATGAATCCCTAACCAAATTTTTTCTCCTAATGTCATATTAAATTTCGGGTATCCTTTGGTCACAAGGAGGCATAAGTCTATCATTTTGAATGGAAACATTATTAGGAGTGATTCTCTCAATGTAAGGAATGAGTTCTTCTTCATCCCTTTCATTTAATTTTTATTTTTAACTATTCCTAAATATCAATATCTAATTCAATTATTTGACATTATCTTCATTATGCTTCAATAAAAATGATATTATTATAATATAACTCTAGATTTTTGTTTATTAATTAGTTATAACGTGTTCTTGTTTAGGTTAGTTTTACCACATACATGAATGATGCTACAAAATTTCCATCCTGAATGATAAAGAAAATATAAATACTTTTAATAAATTGAAATTTTATTAATTTATAAAAAATTTCATAATTCCATAATATATATATATATATATGTATGTATAATCATTAATAAGATCAATTCTAATTATTCAATGAAAATTTATAAAAATGATATTTTTCCCTCAATGAAGTGTGAACATAAATTGCATAAAATATCCATTGAACTCTATAAATATATTAAATACACCTATGTAAACACCGCATAAATTATATAGGTGATGAAAACATAATAAATAATCACGGATGAGAACTGTAACACCAAATATATCATGGAATAAATGGGAAAATTAATACTCAGATATTACATTTAAAAAATATTAACTAATAAATGGGTAGTAATAAATTATAAAAGAATGGAATAAAAAATAAATAAAAAATAAAAACTAATATTGTTTTTTATTGATTAAAACAAACCAGAATTAATTATTTAGGATTCTAAAGATTGATCGACCATACTGGAATCCAATTTGAGGATTTTTTGTCTCAAAGATCTTTTATTTGAAACATGTTACAAAATTTGAACCTATAATATTTTATATGGTTTTTATAATACCTATTTTAAATGTTTTATAATTGTAATAGTTTTATTCCCGATATTTGAAGTTTCATTTCCAATTCAATCTTTCAAGATATTTTGATTAAAAAGTTACCGAAGCATTATGGATTTATTTTCTAATCTCAATTTATATTGAGATTGTATATGTTTTAAATTTCCATTAAGGTAAATTATACATCATTATTATCTAAAATATCATAAATTTTCTTATTCAACTAAAAGGATTCTTACATTTGGAGTTGAAACTATCTCTCATTTTTTATTAGGAATCAATTTCATCTATTACCATGTTTTTCATATACATTTATGGAATAATTTCACCCCATATCAATGATTACATAAGGAAATTGTTTATTGAATTTTACTTTCAATAAAATTTATGAAATGAATTCATTTACATTTTTCATCATGGTCATTTTATCGCACTGTTTTCTTTGATTTTATTTATGATTCCCTTTCCAACTATTCATGGATTTTAAAAAAAAAATTTCATTTTATTTATCATTTTATTTCTAATAATATTGATTTCAAAATTTAATTAAATAATGTTATTAGAAACAAAATGATATTAAATTGTATTTATGAATTCAATTTTCCATTTCTCGTATAAAGTGATTTTTATCTAATTCAACATCATTTAGTGATTTTTATATATTATCAGGGATATTATCTAGTGATATCATCCACCTTATTTCTCTAGAAAACATATGGTCCTATATTAAGGAAATATTTATGAAACCTATTTCATTCCCTTGGGTTAATTATGATTTTAAATAACTATTTATTCAAACTATATTCATGGGATACACATATATTGTGTTTATCATTATGAGAGTTTTGGGTCTAGTATACCCTCCAATTAATTGGGTAAAACCTTATATCTCATGACATAATGATGTTATGCGTGGACCTAATTTTGTTTCGAATTATTTGTAACTATATACATTGAAATAATTTTTTTTGGCTATGTTCATAGTTATATCTGTGATCCTAATTGCATTTAGGTATTTTAAAAATTCTATGAATAGGAAAAATTGTGTTTTGATGTGTTGAAAAACATATTCATGGACCTAATATCATGTAGATCTATTATCAACTCAATGTAGGGACCTAATTTTATTTATATTCAAAACTCTATGTATAAACCTGATTTCCTTTATCTATTTCACAAATTTATTCTTCAATTATGCCTATTTTTGTGTCACATGCCAATGTTTTTATTCTTGGTTTAATTTTATTATCTCCTATTTTATAGATTCTTACTCTGTGGTATATGTTATGTTTAAATGGAAATCGTTTTCAAGCTATATGTATTTTTAGCATAAATTTTACGAAATAATTATGAATCTATGATAATTTTAATAAACTATTTTTCTTATATTCATGTTTTATCACACTATTATTATGTAACACATTATGAAACATTAATTTGTTTTCCCACACTAATCCTTTCACTTAATCCCTTATAATATTTTTTTCATTTCCCCATGGAATTATATATAGGAATATTTCTAAGATTAAGTCATGTGTAAAAAAGGTTTTGGGTAAAATTAATGTAATAATTTGCAATAAGGAATTTACAGAGATAATATCCAAATATACTATACCGTAGGGTTTTGGGATTCATTGTTAATTTATGGGATGAAATAATGAAATTATAGAAATGATGTTAAATATATACATGTTATACCTAGTTCATATCATGATGTATTGGAATGAGGCCTTGATGGTATGGCCTGGTGTCTTGGACTAAGGCCTTCATGGAATTGTTATGATTTCTATAATTATGAATTCCATTTTTCTGAGGCCAATTATTTTTACCCATGTGTATATTTGTTCTATTTTTCCTGAAATACATGAATTATATTATGTGTATTTATCACTTTTTATGGAATACATTTTTAATTTATTCTTACACAATAATTTATGCCAATATTATTTCCTGATATCTACTATTGTGTGTTAACTCTTTCTAATAATCAATTATAACCATTTTACAATGTGTCATGACCGAATGCATTGGGTGCCACATCATTGGGGTAAGGTGATTTTATAACACCAAGACAACCTCAAATAGGTCATGGGATATTGACTAGTATCAAGTTCATATATAATAGACCAAGGATGCCTTAACCTAATGTACATGTAAAAAATAATACATATCCATACATCATTATATTGTAGAAAATTTAAATAACTGCTACTATAAATACATTAATTACAATTATCCCACATCAGAGTATAACAATTAGCAGTGTAAAATCAAAGAGGGTTAATAAAACCCAACAAAACTGTAAAAGGACCCAACCTACTGACAACACTAGGAGAGATGACTTAATGTAACATCATGATCCTTCAAAGGTATGTTTAGAGAAACTAAGCTCCACCTACTCTTGATCCAGCTAGGAGTCCAATGAAAGAACTATTATGTGTATATGAAACAAAATGTGAGGGTAGATCACATGCAGGGTTGAGTATAAACATACACAATATGGCACACTAAAATCACCAAACCTAAAGCATGAAGAGAGTAGTTATTTGAAGCCTATGGGAAAACCACATTCTGAATTTAATGCTGATATCATTTTCCCCATCCAAGACTCTATACGATATATATTCTATTTTTTATAAAAAAATTAATGTGTTTGATATAGATTGTTTAATATTTTTAATATATCTCCAATTAGGCTCTATGGGGCCCAGAATCCTACACTTGGCTAGTTTCGTACCCAAAAAATATTCAAAATATTTACATAGAAATTTTATATCCATTAAATTCCACCATCCTTCTAGAATTTTCATCTCAAAAATCAAAATCCTACATAGATAGTTGTGGATAATGAACTCGCTTCATGTCCTCAAATTCCCATGATCTATCCTAAATATTTTCTATATATCCAAAAAAATAAGAACCTAAGTTAAACACACACACATAATGGTTATTCTTCTACTAGTTCTCATACATCGCTTAGATCCTTAGAATGATAAATCCACATTTAATGTCAAGTTCATCCAAGCACACATAATGTAACGATTCGTGTATATATCCCATCAGCTCTAACACATCGATAACACCATGCCCCTAGTCCAACTATAGGGGTAGAGCTAAATGGTACACCACTTTGATAACCCATTGAAACAATTGGAAAAGTTAATATGATCCAAATAGATTTCATGTCTTCCAATCCAAATCATTATAATCTCTATTGGGGTGATATCACTCAGACCACCAGATCCCCTCATCAAACTCAGATGGCCTCTATTTTTTTCAAAAAGGTATCCTGAATACTCCAATAAGTCCTCATCCACCCTTGGATGGACTACATCTTTAAAAACATTTCATTCATAAAATATGGTCCCAAAAGTGTTATTCCTTTGGATTTTACTATAATAACTATGAACTACATGGTTTCCCATACATGGCCTTCAATGGTCTAACACATATGGTGGAATGGTAACTTCCATTATATAAAAAATACACTAATTGAAGATGATTCATCTAACTAAATACATAATTAACAAATAAAACTAAATGGTTTTCTCCCAAGCACTATGGTACTCTTTACCAGACCATTTTTTAGTTGTAGAAACACTGCACTCAACTACTAATAATCCCCAAAGGATTCATTCATCCACTATATTAATATGAATGGAAAAAATATCTTGATCTAAAATTATTGTCTATATAAATCCATTAATTCATACTACATTTGGCATGCTTATTCATCCCAAAATATCTATTGAAATATACACTCAGATTGATAGGAAATGGTCTTTCATGGTTAGTTGGTATATGTTCAATCAGATGGAATTTTGACCTCTCACTAATCATTGAAGCCCCATCATGAAAACTAAAAATGTACTATCCCATTTCAACTTCTATATGGTAAAATAATACTACCATAAAGTAAAAAATTTATTCTATTCTGGGTGCCACAAAATAAATACAAGATCAAGGTGGTCTAAAATACATTGACCCCCATTGGATGTCATGAAAGCAAGGAAATATTCCACCTTATTCACCTCATGAATATTGAGGATAAATTACACCAAAGGATAGAGCTGTTTTTCTTGTATTTTTTAATAAGACATCTGATGTAATAAAGAATTTGAATCTTCTCATGCAATGTTCCATCGACCACCATCAAGTTTGTTTCCACTGATTCCAGCATGATGTTGTGCTCATGACACAAATCAATACCTTTCATCTTCACATTGGCCTCTGCCAAAAGGGTGTCACCCGTCCCAAAGCCTTTACTAAAGTCCATAAGCATGGCCCCTTGATGGTCATGTAAAACCCTACCCCTATTATAACTCACAAATTACATAACCCATCCAAATTTATTTTAAGTCAATTGCTAAGGTTCTCCACTCCACTAACCATCCCTATCTACTATGAGTCTGGGGAACATAGATTTTTAATTTATCATCCTTGATTATCCACAGCAAGGATGCACTTTCCCAACACTTGACAATTAGATCCAGTTCCACCACAATTCTTTGATATTTTACCACCAAACCCAAATGCGGACTGGTTATTCCACTGTGTCAAAGTTGATTCCTCACACTCCAAATGGTGCAGAGCCACACCACAAAAAATGACTTCCCTGACATTAGATTCTTTTACATTGTCATCAGTCCCTAAAAAATAGTCTTAAAGAAAAGACTGCGGGGAGTAACATCTTTTCCCTAACCCAGTGACCTCACCCAGTTCATCCCAGATATATTCATCCAACCCAATTTTAAATAAGATATGATCCCAAGAATCCACATTGGTGTTCCTACAACACTGACATTTAGAGGCCAAAGATATACCTTTTTTCTAACCTATTTATCTGTGGGAATAGACGGTTTACATATTCTACACACCAAGATATTGTATTTAAATGGGATTTCATTTCACAATAGAGCATCATTCCACATTTTTGGTCCACCCAAAACCAGTGTTACAAAGCAGTGTCCCCTTACCAAGAAAGAACTGAAGGATGATATCACTATATTGTTCCTCCTTGACATGTTGAATAAGAGAAGGGTATACATCCATCGACTGGAGGTTAGTCGCTCAATCCTTGTCCATATGGGATAAGAATAAAGAGTCCAAATTATCCATAACGTCACTCTATAATACAAAACAAAAAACATTTTTGTGAGCATATTGGATGATATTCATACTCTCGGGTGGATACCAAGAAATCACTGCCTCTACCATTATTGAGGAAACTATAACACCCATTTATAAAATGTCATATACTATGAAGACGACTTCTTGATTTCATAACTATCACATCATGAGATCCCTATAAAATTGGTAGTCTCATAACATGTTCAAAACCATCATCAAGTGTCTCATGGTATTTACTTATGATGCAGAGTAGAAAATGATTTCATCACTAAACAATACTATGAACAAATCCAAAAGGGATGAATGATCTAGTTCCTTAGTCTCATAAGAAATGATAAAGAGTTCATATCGGTTAAGGGTATCACTAATAACTTAAAGAATCCATTCTTTTTCTAGGGATCCACAGACAATATTTCCTCTTCTCCCACCCGAAGTCAGTGATAAACTATTATGATGTCAATCAATTAAAACCACTGAGATCCTAGCCATAGGTCAAAGAATGAATTGATTATAAGGGTGATTAATCCTTCCTAATCATTATCTAGTTATATAAATATTATTCCACACCTAACCTAAATATCACATCCCCCTTTAGTAGAAAATCACTTTGTTTCATAGGGATGCAACTTGGTCCAACCATGCCCCTACTATGTCGATTCTTCTACCACACCTTCAACTCTTGTAGCCATAAGAGGAAATATGTTATTTTAGTGCATATATCGGTTCGTACATGAATGTAGGTCAATGTAGAGGAAAATATTTAATGGGTTTGTAATAATATAATACCATTAAGGAATACATACTCATTCACCAACAACATGAAAGTAAATTGAACAATTATTGCATCTAATGGTCCATGGGTCATACAAGCCAACTAAAAATCAATCATGTGTTTCCCTCCATAAATGACCTCATCATAATCATCATAGGATTCCTTATAACTAATGTAAGAAATATCATTCCCACTAACTATGATACACTTCAACCTTATATGATACATTCAACTGAGAAAGAACAATAGAAAAATATACCAAATTAAGGTAAACATTGTAGGGTCTCACTGTCTTAATGGAAATATTACATGTGAGGCACCCTCTCTACTATCATTGATATTTCACACTATCAACAAAAGTGTGTGATCACCAATTATTATTTTATAGAACCTCCAAACAAAGTGGTCAAGAATAAATGCCAACTGACATTGCATTATCACAGAAGCAGACATGTTCAAGGAAATATGTCTTAAGACTATTTGTTATTACTATAGTTTAAGTATATTAGTAACATGTCATACAATGAACCTTACTTGAATCCTCCAGGATAAAATTTCCCACATCCTAAAACACACTTTTCAATGTAACACATCCACCACACCTCAACACTATCCACTTTGGGTTATACTAACTCACTCGTATGGTTTTAATTCGCATTATAAGAATGAGTCTCAATGGGGGAAGATTCCTTTTTTCCTTTCATGCATGGATATATTTGAAATATAACAAACACAACGGAATATTATAGATATTCATCTCCTATAAAAATTCACACTTCCAAGACTACCTTCCATAGGGGTCCTAACCATATAGAACACTCACAATACATGATCGATCCAATCCTCTACCACCTGAGATGGTGGTCTAGCTCACCATGAAACCTGGTAAGTCTCTATATTTGAAATTGGAATTACAGAATCAGAATATAATCATCAACTACTAGTACTACTAAAGTAGGATTCACTTCAACATGAAGGGGAGCATCCACTAGAACCACCAGAGGTAGGTCAACAAGCTTTTCAATGGGTGCAAAAAATCACTTGCTATCCACTTAGAGGAATCACCTCCAAGACAGGTCCATATACTGAAGCATCAACACCAAGAGGATGGTCACCACAATCTGGTGATATAATCCTAGTAGGTTATCATAATGGAGGTATCCAACAATAGTTGAGATTCACTATGCTCAAAATAGAATATCTGGGGATGTGGCTGAAGATGGAAATAGAAATCAAAACCCATTTCTATATGATGCATGTACCTATGGTTACTTTATAACTAGTTTCTATATGTGTCGAGTAATGAAGTACATTATTACATTCTTGGGGAATGGATGCAATGATCCCACAACCCACATTGTTTTAAATGTCCATAAATCCAAACATGAGACACTTTAATGTGGTTATGATAGTTCCCAAACCATACCTCACTACTAGAAAATTTCTAAACTCTAATCCTTGGATGATCAACAATGATATCACTCTGTCACAAACTGACCAACCATGCCTCACCCAACTGGTGGTAAGTTAGTGTTGATACCCCAGTCAATCCACCAATATGCTAGGTTATACCAACTAGTACTGAGTAGGCATATCACACACATGAGGACAAGTAGACTATCATTCCTATATACAAGTATATATCTCTACAAACAATATAATGTTGAAAAGATAAATAACTGATATTTTAGAAGAATTTATATCATCTGTCCCACATCAGCTTAAAATATGTTGTACAGTGAAAAATGGACCTACAAAAGGCCAGGAAAACTATAAAAGAACCCAAACCACTGAAAACACGAGTGTAGATAACAAAAATAAACTCATGGATTCATTTGATGTTCGTTTAGAACAACTATTCTCCACATACCCCTCGTCCATCCAAGACTCCAATCAAAGGATTTCCACATGCATAAGACATGACATGTATGTATAGATCCCATGAAGGGGCGAGTATAAACATACACAATATGACACCCCAAATCACAAAACATAAATAATCAAGAGAGTATTCATAACATCATAATTAAGATATCAATCAAGAATATATGAAAATACTCATAAAAACAACCCAGTCATGCTCAATGGTAGACAATAAGTATCAAGTTGACGTCACATTGTCACTGATTATCGAGGATTTTAATAGAGTTCCAAAGGTAACATCCTCCTAAGAGAATACACACACCATGTCTTAGTATGTTGATGTAACTCATCAGAGAGAACACACTAGTCAGGTCCATTCACACAGATGGAAATCATCCAAGATAATACACTCATTGGGTCTTCTTACGTGGATAGAATGCATCCAAGAGTTAAATGACCTAGAATATTATTAATGGAAATTCACTTATTATAATTAATCCATATATTATAGAGTTACTAAAATCATATAAAGAAAATAATACAAACTTTTGTATCAGACAATGGTCTAGTTATTTTCTGAGATCAGGACTAGAAAACATTAGTAATAACCATATGGATAATTAAATCACCATGTATATCCTATTGGATCCCGGGGAATCACATGTTAGGATATACTAATACTTTCCTAGTTTATCCATCTTAGATTAATGTTTCCTTTTTTATATTCCTATTAGAAGGGTATTTAATCCCCCTTAATTATATATTATTTTTCTTGGTTAATGGATAAGAATAGGAGAAATCGTTCAAAAAATCAATTTAATAGACAATTTCATGAGTGTCCAAATGAAATGATAAATATTAAGAGAATATGAGCTCAAAACTTCATTAGTGTACTGGCTCAACCAGCTTAGGTTATGAAAAATAACATGAATCATGGGGAGAACCTTCCTTCTCATTTGGAATATAATGTTACGGTTGACTCATTTATACAAAAAGGTCTCAAAAGATTATTGTATATTACGATACAAATATTATATTACAATGTATTAAATCAATTGAGAAGTTATATTCTATCCTCCTATTCTTGGAAAAAGAAAATGTTTTTTTGATAGTCTATAATTTTGAATGTGATTATAATCACTGGTTGAAATTTATCATGAACATAAATTCTATATTTGTAATTTATTCCATGGAATGGGTAGATTTTAAAAAAATATTTTGCTAAAAATATTTTCTACAAAATTTCCATAATATTATTGAAAGAGTGTTCATAATAATGAATGAAATGAACGATGAGTCTATTGGCTCATATGACGAAAATTTTATAAGGATTTCATGATCTGCCTATAGCTTTATAACGAGTACTAATATCAAGGTGTATCACCTCTTTAGTATACTAAATCCAAGTCTATAAATATTGTTGGAGATTCAATAATTTGAAAGCTATGAGGCTATTTTCTATTATTCCGTAAAGATTCAAATGGATATTAAAGACACTCAGTGGTATTGTGGGATCTATTATAAAAAGGATAAAAGAGTTTAATATGGGATGAAAAATACATAAATCCCATGATAAAGGAAAAAACCAAAAACCACTTGTCATCATTGTGAGTTGATGCATCCTGGGATGTTAATAAGGGGAACTAGGATATGCTTCAAATGTGGAAAAGTGGGGAATCAAGAAAGTAATTCCTAATGGGAGATGAATAATCCCAAAATGTGAATGAAGAATGGAAGTTCCATATTAACACTCACCCAAAAGTGTAGAGTTTCAACTATGAGTAACATGGTCATTTTTAAATTCAATTACCTATGTCTGGGGTTGTCATAGGCAATAAACAACATCCTCCATGGAAGCATGGAAAGGAATGTACTATCACAAATGTTGAGGATCATCCTAAATATGATGTGGTTACATGTAAGTTGGTTATTAATTCATGAATATTGAAAGTATTATTTGATTGTGGTTCAGTTAATTGTTTCATATATTTCATGTTTAGTATAATATTTCAAAAATAACATAAAAATATAGAGGATGAGTTATCTTACAGAATTGAAAATGATGAAATTATTGAAACCAATCTATAGAACTTGTTCCTGGTTAGTGTTTGTGAACTGAACCTCCCAGAATATCTCATCTTACTATCTTTGGGGTAGAATGATGATATATTGGGCATGGATTATATATCATTATAAAAATCCAACATCAACTGTCGGGAATGGTAGATCACACTTTATATCCAAAAGGATCCCCCAATTTGTTACAAGTGTAATGAGGAGGATGGATATCCTTTAAAATCATCATCAAAATTGTGTATATTATTTCCCTGTGAAAAAGCATATCTGGATCAAATTATTGAGAAAATGGAGAGAATAATTCGTAAAGACATTCCCATTTAGAGGGACTATACTGATGTGTTCCCTTAAGAATTTCCAAGACTTCCTCATAAATGAGAGGTTCACTTCTCAATTAATATTTTTTCTAGATCTCTTCCTATATCAAACACTCGTTATAGAATAGACAGCATTTATTTTGAAAAAATAGTTAAAATATAATATGGAAAAGGGTTTTATACACCCAAGTGGCTCATCATCGGTTTCTCGAGTCCTCTTCATAAATAATAAGGATATATTGATATGCCTCTTAATTTAATATAACATTCTCAAAAAAATCACGACAATGAACATACAATCCCCTACCACAGATAGATGACATTTACAATTCACAACATTGGGCCAAGTATTTCTCTAAGGTGGACCTTCAGTCAAGATATCACCAATTAATGGTGAAGAAGATATTCCCATTAATTCCTTCTATCAATATATGGAAACTATGAGTTCATAGTAATTCCATTTAGACTCACTAATTCTATAGAAATATTCATAGACATAATGAATAGATACATTAGAGATTACCTAGAAAAATTTGTGGTAGTCTTTGTTGATGATATTTTGATATACTCCCAAAGCAACGATGAGATTGAGGAGCATTTGAATAAAATTATAAAGACCATGGGAATGGATAAACTATATGAAATGTACAGTAAATGTGAGTTATGGATGGAAGAATTATCATTCTTGTGTCATCTTATTGCCATAAATGGAATATATGTGTAACATTACATGATAAGGGAAATCAAAGGGTGGCCTTGGAAAACATCTCTAACAGAGATCTATAGTTTTTTGGGTTTATTAGGGTATTATTGATTTTTGAATAAATTCTCATGATTCCCAAACCAAGTAACTAGCCTAACTCTGAAGGGAGTATTGTTTTTTAGACCAATTAATGGAATGTTTTTTACAATGACTTGAAAAAGGAGGATTATCACTACACCGGTACTCACACTTATGAAAATTGAGGAACCCATTTTTGTATATAGTGATGCATCAATGAAAGGCATAGGTAGTGTCCTAAAGAAAAAAAGAAAAATTGGTACCCCATGGAAGAAATTATGGTAATATATCATCAATCCTTTCTCAAATGTTTTCTCAACAGTTCCATATAGAGATGATAGAGGATTCTCAAACAGTTGATGAGAATATTCAAGAAAAATATAGAAGCTATTAGAGATGGGAAATACACGGAGATCAAAATTTATGAGGAATGAGTCATAATAATTGAATCATGAGGATTTGTACCATACAATCTAGAGATAAATAAAGAGATTATGAATGATGGATAAAGATCCACATTCTTTATTCACCCAGTAAGAACAAATATTAATTGAGATCTATGAGATTATTTTTGGTGAGACAATACGAAGAAGAAGATATTTGAGTATACATAATGTTTCATCGAATGTCATCATATGGAGGATAAAATGAAAAATTCTAATAGCATGATGTTACCATTACACGCACCTACATGGAAATGGGAAAACAACACCATGGATGTTGTCACCAGACATTCAAAGACATCTATAGGAAATAATTATATAAGGGTTATCATGGATCTTATAACAAATACATATCAATTTTTCATAGTTCAAGAGGATGTCTCACTTGATAAACTTGTATGGATATTCATTAAAGAAGTTGGATGCTTACATGGAATACCACTATCGACTGTATCAGATCGAGATCTGAGATATACCTATAGGTCTTGCAAAAGTATCCAACATGCTCAAAACATTGTGTTAAACATCAATATGAATTATTATCCTCAAATTGATATCCAATCTAATAGGAATATTTTGGAACGGAAAGATATGTTGGGAGATTGTTCTAGGTACTTCAAAGGAGGATGAGACCAACATCTTCCTATGATCGAGTTCTCATACATATATAGTTTATACTAAAGAATCCAAATGGATCCACATGAATACCTTTTTTAGGGAAGATACATAACACTAGCATGGTGTGATGAAGTTATTGAATAAATGCTGCTAAGACCTAAAATGGTTGACGATATGGTAGAAAATATGAAAACCAATCTACAACACATCATGGAAACCTAAGGTTGAGAGAATATATATGTGGAAATTTGTCTATTATCCATAGTGTTTGAGGTTATAGACAAGGAATTCCTCTTCATATCCCCATAGAAGAACATCATGAGATTATGGATGAAATGAAATCTATGTCCCACAAGATATATCATCATGATAGATCTGTGGCTTACCAACAGTCCCTTAAACCAAAAATGTCTCAAGTATACATTTTATTTATCATGTCCATCATTAGGACGTATAAATCAGACCCCTCACATGTACTACATTCATAGGTTTTACAATTGGTAGATGATCTCTTTTAAAAAGATGAGATGGTGAAGATCTTTATTTATAGAGATAATGTTCCACCCAAAAAGACTACTTTCCTGGTCAATGTACTATGGAAGAACCAAAAGTACTAAGATAAAACATGGGAACATGTGGAATCATTGAAGGGAAACTACCCTCACTTGTTTTCAACTTATAAAGTAAAACAAAATTTCGAGGGTGAAATTTCATATGGGGGAAGAATGTAATGATGCGGAATTTTAATAATGGAAATTCCCTTCATATAATTATATCATAGATTATAACATACCTAAAATCACAAAGATAATATAATACTATGTTTATAAATAAATATTTATTGAAATCAGTTGTATTGTTGAAATTAAATAACATATACCAAAGAAAAAGAATCTTCATTGTTAGAATAATAATATGACCATTAAGAATAGTAATATGATAAATAAAATAGTAACCTCACCTATGAAAGTATAAATAAAATATTTTTATCTTATAAATATAAATGTGATATATTTATATCTTCAAATAATTAAATAAATGTTTCAAAAACGAAAAATTATGTTTTGGTATTTTTTATGAACCATAAATTTTTATTTAATTTTATTTTTATTAATGTAATTATTTAATAGAAATTTTCTCCTCATAAAATGTATCTATAAATTAATATTTTTAGTTCTTATCATTATAATATAATTATATAAGACCTTAATGAATTTTTTAATGTTTCATAAATTTAGTTATAATATTAAAATCAATATTTTCGGAGTAATTAATGATTTTTTAAAATTAAATATATCATACATTGAATATTATTTCCATAAAATGGAGTCCATTTTTGAAATATACACATATAATAACAATTGGGGTTAATTTTTTATATTTTTCTAAAACATTGGAATTTTATGTTAATAAGGAAATACGGAAATTTATAAAATTTAATCTTTTACCCAAATACATTAATTTTTTAGTCTTGTATGATGTATAGATTTGTTAAAAACCAATTTTTTTAACTTAAATTAACTATATAATGTAATTATTCAAAATAATCAACAATATAGATTTTTTTGAGCCAAAATAATAAAAAATGTATTAATGTTTTAAAAAACATCACTCTCCTCCCCTATAAATACCATACCTTCCCCTCAAACATTCTATATCATGGATATTACTTATATTATGCCCAATTCCACTACCAAACCTATAACCAATATTAGGATATTTATAGTCTCACCAAAATACCTTTTTCATGTCCCTTAAGGAGGTTCTCAAGGAGACGACTCTCACGAGGTAAACCCCTCCCCTACTCTCTATTAATTTCTTGTTTTCTTGTCCTTCCATCACCTTCGTAGTCCACATAACATGATAAATGCAGTTTCATATATATAATAAAGGTTTATTATGTCAATGGAACATCCTTCATAAAATATCGTCTCCTCTCCTTTAGTTCCAATAATGAAAACATCATCTGTGAGGTGTCGATTCACCACCTTCATGGATGACGTGTTTTCATTTCTCTTTACAACCTACAAGTCTGTTCATAAAATAATTTCTACACTTAAAAATATTATAATATGTGTATTAATACTTATTTAATGTTTCTAGAAACATTATATAATCATATAATTAAATAAAATGATACTAATTTGTGATGGTCGTAAAAAATTCCAAAATGAACTAATCATTTTTAATCAACATTTTATCTAAAAAATCATCCTGATATAAAAAAACAATGTGATACATGGGATTATTTCAATTTATATGAATTAATTAATACCACCTCATTCGTGTGTTATATTTTTCATCAATTTGACAAGAACATTAATAATTATACATAATTAAACCGACAATGATTTTCATTAAACAAATGCTCTCAGAATGATGATATTGAATCTTATAACCCATCATAAATACAATATAAGAAACTAATAAAATTATAGTAAATGTAATACATGTTGAATAGGTTCTTAAATAATTAATTAATAAAACTAATTTTATTATCAAGGTCTTTAATTACAAGTACAAAATAGTTTTAAGCATACTATAAGGGATTCCCCCAAAACCCTCATTTTTCCTTCAGGTAAATCTTTATCTCTATATCACAATTTTTATTTCATTTATGGAGAAATACATTTTTTAAATGGTTCCCTTTTCAATTAATCCAGATAATTGAAACCAATGAAATGTAACTTCTAAATTACATTCATAATTTTCATGTATAATATATAATCTATTTTAATCAACCATTATTTTTATAAAATCCCTAATTTTATCAAAAAAAATATTTTTGATATTCTGGTTTTATTCAAATAATTATTCGTTTTTCCTCTATAAATACTCATTAATATTTTCTGGTAAGCCGTACTACAGTTGGACATTTCTAAAGTCTCATAAACCCTCACATTAAATGTTTTCACTTCAGATGGACATCATTTATCATGATATTTGAAAAATTTTACTTATAAATTTCCATGTATTATTTATATCTATTATTTCATGGACCTCATTAAGATACACTGATTGATTTTTCCTTATTTCGTTATTATGATACCCATTTCATTCCATGGGTAACCATTATGTTTATTCATTATATTTGATTCTTCATGTGGAACACATATGGATTAACATGTTTTGATGGGTATGAACATATAGTGCTCCAATGCATTAAGTAATGATTAGTCTAATGATACTTCATGTTGGGAGAAGCAAGTAAACCTAAATCATTTATGGGACATTTTCCTCCAGGTGAAATGGTGTTAGATGTTTTTCTGGACTCATGCTTATTTCATGTTGTGTATTATTACCAAATTCATATCATTAAATGATTACATGATCCCATATTCTATATTTTATGCTTCCTAATGTTTAGTGTTGTTTAATTCCTTTTTATGTCATCAGGTTATTCCTTCTAAACCATGTGATATGCATTATTCCTATGCTTATTCCATTATTGTGATTTTTATCTCATCACTCTGTTCATGTATTCCCTAGGTTATCCTATGTATATGTAAGGGCTCAATAGATGTTATGAACTTGTTATGGAAATTAAATAAAATATGTTTTAATTTTGGTTTCATGCCTCCTAATTATGTACCTAATCTTCCAAATACAATAGAATTTATGATCCTTAGTTTGTATTTGATGATTAAATTTTTCACAAATTCATGTAATAATATGATTAAAGGTCTAGTATCTCTATAAAGAGAACATTATCTCTAGGTTTTTCTATAGACAAGCACCATGGAAACTGAATGGTCTCTTATGAGATACTCACCTGATCGTACTAAGACATGCAATAAGATAATAAATATCGATACAATGATAAGGGATCTCACCTAGGACCTAAGGGGTATTATCAACCCTAATTGGAGTGAACTTCCCTTTATTGGAATCACATGCCTTGAAATTTGGCAATGGGAATTGTGAACCACACTCTGGAAGAATGAATATAGAATCACAGTATGGGATAAATAGAGGGATTCGTGACTCTATCTAATAATAATCCTTTATAGGGGTCACATTTTATACTCTAAAAATGATTACTCACTAAACCCTATTCAAGATATAAAAAATGAACACACCATACCAATATTAGAATACACTATAATGTTCTAATGAAACTCACCCAAGATCATACTGATGCTTCTCTAAAGACAACAAGGGCTCCAAATTTACCTTGAATAAGTACGTTTCCTGTACTAATGGTACATGGTATGTATGTAAAAGTCTATAAGTACTTGTTTGTCTCCATCTCTCATGGAATGAATTTCTCTAAAAAAAAGGTTTGTTTCTTTTATGATAAATATTATTTACAGGTTAGCTGGAACATTGTATGTTTTCTCACTAAAACTTATGTACTTTAGTCATGTCCATCTACTTAGGTCATGATTTTGTAGTAAGGTTGTTCCCAACATAATTCATTTAATCATATAAAACATTGATATAAATTGTATCTATTTATAAAAATTTAAACTATAAAATATTTTTATTGAAAAATAATTGATAAAAGATATTGGATCATAAGAGTATATAGATGAAAAAAATTAAAGAGTGAATTGAAGTTTAAATAATAAATCCTACAATTTATTTATCCTATTTATAAAGGTATTAACGACAAAATATTGTCTCTGGTATTAGAAAATAATTAGAAAAATATTATTATAGATACATTAATATCAATGTTAATGAAATAATTATAAAAAACTGTATAAAAAATACTTTAAAATTCACATATGAAATAAGTAACTATTAAAAAATATTTATAACAAAACATTATAAAGTTCATAATAATAAATACACAGGCCTTAAAAAATAATTTGTACATGTCTACCGTCAGTGTAAAGGAATTAAATAATCCATAATTTAAGTATCTATGGTTTTAACCAAACTATAGTGTTCAACCTTTCTTAAACAATAAATCTTTTAATACTATGATCTGAAGAACATTTATTAACCTATTACAAGGAAACCTTTATCAATATGATCAGAAACCTCTATCTTCCTAAATCATGGAGACCCATGATCACACCAGATCAAACAAAAAATTTATAAATATAAATGTTCTTAAGGAATTATTAAATAAGTCCTAACTATGATTCCTAAAGAAATAAAACTATTTAATGATGAAAATAAAACACTCTCAATTTAATAAGATATTACAAACACTTCACCAAATAATTACATATCTGTAGTTTTATTGGATTAAAAAACTACCCCTTCAATTTTTCTTTAATTTATAACCATTTACCCAATGGTCATATAAAAATTTATTATGTATCAATTTAAATAAATTTATATAAAAACATTATTCTCTTGAACTTCTGAGCATAAAGTCATCAGATGGTATTCTTGGTTGCACCATTACTATGATTTAGTATTCTTCCAAATATAATGAATGTTTTCAACTAAGGGAATTAAATTTTTTACTTAAATTGATTAAACTTTCTTGGTCTGGTAGAATGCACATTTTTCATCTAGTAAAATGAAAATTTTCAATTTATAGATTTTATAAAGATTGACATGATTATCATGTATACCTCTGTCTAATTAATATTTATCCAGTTTAATTGTTTGACCTATTTCTGGTGAGGCTTGGTTATACATTTTCTTGGTGAATTTATATATCAACATTTGATAAATTTTTATACTTTTTTTGTAAAAATGTATAAGTATATCCTTTTTGGAAGTATAAACCAATGATAAATGATTTCTACAGCTGATAAAATATCCTTCATATAAAAAAATTATTCAATTTAGATGTACAAATTTTTAAACATAAAATATTTAAAGATGTTTTTTGTGATTTTGAGAACTATGATTAGAAAGTGTGGAAAGTAAACCTTTAACTCAAAATAAAGAAACAAACAAATAAAAAATACGAGGAACAAACATAAACAATCATTTAGGTCCTTCCCAATCTATTTTCAGGGCGGTTATGAACAAAATTATGATAAAATAATAAAAAAACAATATCAATATATATTTATTTGTAGATAAAATCAACACTTTCTAATAAATGATAATCATGGAAATTAATTTATTTTTATAAAGGATTTAATTTTTATTTAGGTTAAACAAAGGTTAATTAACCAACACTAACAAATATTCTACCATGATTTTTGACCAATCTCTTACAAAGGATATTTATTCTTCATTTCAATTAGTGTGATCCATGAACTCCATTGATAATGATGATCCTCATGGTATTTCGAACTGAGTTGAATGTTCATGCGACCATCCACCAACAAAACCACCACCATAGTTCTCCCTCTATATCCTATAATACACTCTTAGGTTATGAAACTATCCTTAGATAATTTTCTATAGAGTAAGTTTTATAGTTGGTCTATTAGTGTTTTCATGTAAATAAAAATTAAATTAACTTATTAATTTAATTGATTTATTATTCTCATGTTTAGACTCTATAAGTATCCCAAAACCCGAATGAATTATATAATTTCTAGGATAAAACATGAATTTAATATTTACTATTGGTTTAATTTTCTCAATTTTATTCTCTATTCAAGAGATATTCTATTTATTTTAAAAAAACTCACTCACATGGAATATTATATTTTAATCTTTTTAAATATATCCATCGAAGATTATTGGTCCCCACATTCTCCCCAAAACATTGGGCCTAACTCAAAAAATATTCCAAGAAATATTCCAAAGTGTTATATAGAAATTTCAATGTCGTTGCACAATATTTCCAATTCTACCTAGGAATTCAAGAGGAGTATTATGTCAGAAATTATAAGGATACAATTGGTAGAGGAATAATGACATATTTAAAATAATTGTTTTATGAACATTTTATATTATGTCATAATAAATTTATTTTGTGTTTATATGTGTATCTACACTCTTAATGAATAATAATATTTAGATCTTGGATATGTGATCTCGTGTAATTTCATTTTCATGTGCTGAAAATCCCATTTGATATAGGTGTATAGGTCTAGATGTGTTATAATTAGTGTCATAGAATGTTTTAAAGTGTCCTTTAGATATATATTTAGAAACTTATATGTATATAAAATATAATTTAGACCAAAATATTAGGAAATTATAGTAAAATTATTATTGGGGGTTTAATTATTAATATGATTCTTATGTGAAATACATAAGAAATTAAAATCTTGGATTATTTGTATCCAACATTACTAATAGATTAGATTGTTTCTCAATTATAAATTAAAATTTGAAATTTATTAAACAATGATACATGATAGAATAAATTTAATTGTTTCAATTATTATGGAAACATTATAGGGACTTTCTTGATAAAAAAATTAAAGAGTTTGGAATTCCAATTATAACCGAGTTTAGTTATTTTTGTAACTATGAAGTTGTTTTTAGAATTAGAAAGAAAAACATTAAAATAGAAAATCCATATTTTTTAGAACAAGCTTATATATAAATTTTATACAAATATAAGGTTAAATATTAAACATTGTTTAAAAAAACATTTTTTAACATGATCATTATCGGGTTAATGATATAGCTTTTTATCTAGTAAAATAGGTGGAAACAAAAATAGAGATTAATAATAAGAATTTATCATGTGATAATATTTAAATGTAATTATTTTAGTTTAAAATTATAAGGATTGAATTTATTTAAGCTCGATAATGTAACTGTCTAGATTTTAGATATATATTTTCCTCGTTTATTTTAATTATGGTTATTTTTATTTTAATGTTCTTGTTATAGAAGCAAACTTATAGAATAAGACCACTAATGAATAAATAAATTTAATAACGTAAAATTATTTTTATTATATAGCTAAATTAAAATATATGTAAATAATATATTCAAATGATATTTAATTTTGAATAAAAAAATTAAATTAATAAAAAAATCATGAGAAATGGATGTAAATATAAAGATCTTGAATAAAAACAAACAATTTTTTTATCCATAAAATATAAATTTATTTCTAATCATGCAATAATGAATTAAACATTGTTTTTTTAAATTCTAAAATTGAGATAAGATAAATAATATATCATTTCTCTTAGTCTTTGAAAAACACTATACCTAAAAAGTTATGAAGCATAAGAAAAATAGTACATATTAAGAAATATGTATGTTTTTTGATAAAATTATTTTAGAATTATAATATGAAGGAATATTTATTCTTTTATTATAACACGAAAATTAGGTATATAACCATTCCAATTATGTAATAATTGAGTTAAAATATTTTTCATATATATTTATATATTATTATAAATGATATAGTAGTTATATATAAATGTACGACATTTAGAAATTCCTTTAATGGTATATAATTCATCCGGGTATCATGATTTTAAAATGCACTACAACTTCTATTTCTAATATTTATATAGTTATAATGTTGAATTGGTAATTGTGTCTTTGTAAATAATGTTAATAAGAACATGAATCATAATTAAATATAATGTACATTTTTTATTATAATATTTTTTTTCATCATATATAATTAGAAAATATTTTTTACCAAAATCTTGATTCATTGATAACTAAATTTCTGTAATTAATAGTTTTACACCATATATATCCATTTTAATAGTAATTTATAAATTCAAATATAATTTATAACATAGTACTTAAAATTGTTTAATATTAATATTAAAGTAAATATAATTGTCAGTGATTGATGGTCTCATAATAAGTTCTTGCATCATATTACATTTTATAGAATTATAGGATAATATAAATGGTTTAATGATGTTCTTATAGTGAAAGGATATTTTATGGGTAATTTATAAATTTAAATAAAAATTTATACAGTTTTTGAATAATTTCTATCATATTTTTAAATGTAATAAAATAATGCACGAGAATGTTTTGATACTTCAAGACATTTCTTTAAGGGTCAAGTAAGAAATTATTAATTGGAATAATATTTTATAATGTATTTATAATTTTATATTTAAAATTATTTTATCATGTTAATAATATTGTTTTCATAAAACTTATATGAAATTGGAAAATGTATTCATTAGGAAAAAATGAGACCGTTGGAGTGTAGCTGTTTTCAGTAATGTCTGTTATGTAAAAAAATAGATATGTTTATTTAAAAGAAAAAATTTCCCCTATTAGGAGATGAATTTGATAAAATGAGTTAAATATTTTGAATTAGGACATCGAAATTAGTTAAGGGATGAAATTTGGATATTTTTGGTAAAATAGTAAAATACGATAAATAGGTAAAATATGGTAACATATAATAATGATTACATCGTTTATGTTTATGCATGGATAAATATAAAAAATTTAGTTCCCTTGACCTAATTGTTTCACTATGAATTATAATGGATTATTAAGGGACGTGATGTGTCATAATGGGTGCAGTGTTACACTTAAGATAATAGAACAATTAAATATTGATTAATTAATCCTATGGGATTATTCACACCGTGGATTTTAATACCTGACCCTATTCTAATTTATCATTAAAAAGGCTCAAATTATCTATTCATATAAATATTAAAGAGTCTCTACCATATCCCTTTTTATAATCTTCATGATTTTGGGGGTTATAAGGTCTGTTTCAAAACCAAGTAGCTTAAGTAAGGTAAAAGTTATTATTTCTCCCTCTCCTTTTCCAATTGTGATTATTTCATTTTAATATATTCCGAAATTCAATTAAATATGACAATATTCATCTACATACATTATATGATCAAAAAATTTATTAATTTTACATGATATATTATTTATTCACTCCCATTAATCCTCATCTCCTAATCTGTTATAATGCCATGTAGGGGTTCATAGTCTTCTCCCATCATTTTTCTATAATAATTATTTTTTTTATAATATATATTAAATTTCCATTCCATATGATTATATTATTATAATATAGTATATTACCAACCCTTTTATATATCATTTATGAGATACAATTTATCCAATATCATTTTACCAGTTTCATAAGTTGATGGAATTAAAAGGGTTATTTTTTATTCTCTTTTCTATTTCCCATTAAATTTACACTATAATATCCTTTTTTATTTTTAGGTTATTATTTTAATTGTTCTTTATATCATTTTATGTGTTACATTATGATATCTTATGAATGCGAGACTCTATTTCAAGCTCATTATACTTTGTAAATTGTTAAAATTTTGTAATTCTTTTTAAAGGAATGAAATTCAATTGTAACCTATGATATGAATCCCTATTTATAACATTTTTCTGTATTGTGGATAGATAATTAATAATAGTGTAATTTTTTATAAGGAAGGATAAAGGGGATGTACATAGTGGAGCCTCTATTGGGTCCCAAGTCGATTAATCTTTACTTTAGTACAATTATAATAACTAAATGGTATTTTCCTAGTTAGATAAACAACTATATTTCCAATAGTATATATGGTCTTAAACATATATCCATTTACCATATATAGTGTGAGTGATATATAATTAATTATCCCAAAAAGGGGAATTCATCTTGATATCATTACAATTAAAATGATTGGGCGAAGCTATTGTATTGATATTATATATATTTCTTCTATAAGGTTTGAATATCATTTTCTTAATTTTTCTAATTATATATTCTTCCAATTTATTATCATACCAATTTTTTTAATGGAGAAATATATTTATTTCATATACCTATTATTTATGGGTTGATAATTATTGACAATTTATCGATGTTTATATAAGTGGTTGTTTTCAGAAAAATATATATTTTATTGTTTATCCATTCATTTCATATGATGAATAAATTAGACTTATTATGTAATAGGTGATGTATGGAATTATATATCCCTAAATGCAGTAATAGGTCCAATGAGACAAAATAGGTAGATTTTTAAGTGTATGTATTCACTTATATGTATATTTTCGTAGAATGGTATCTTTATGGTATGGTATAATGCCTTGGAACAAAACCTTTAATGTATTGTTGTGATGTTTGGTATTATATATTCTAACATTATGAGATCATTAATTTTTATCCATGTGATTATTTATTCAATTTCAATGACTTAAATGGATTATCTAATTCCTATGAATAAGGTTTTATGAAACTATTTTTATCTATACTCACAGAAGAATTGTATGTAATTTTATACTATGTTTTCTTGTGGTGTAAGTTATCTCTTACTAATTGTCTGAGCTCTCCCATTTAAATGTTTCCCAACTTCAATAAGTAATGAAAAAGGTGAAATATCAAATAAATTATATTTATAATATTAATTTAGGATAAATACAAAAAATTAAATAATTGTTTTATGTATAATTTATTTTATTCAATAATAATATAATATAATGTTTACATATGTCTCTTGTCACATAAAGCTGATAAACATGGGTTCTTGTGTATGTTATCTCTTATAATTTGATTTCTATCTAATAAATTACCCACCATCTCTGGGTTCCCAGGGTGTGGGTTATTATAGATAATTTCTTGATTATATAATTGAAACTAAATGGGTTTTAAAGGTAAATATATATTTGGTCTATAATTAAGTTTTGTTGAATGGGGATGTCATTTTTAATATGGAATTGAGATATTGATAAGGGAATTTTTATTTTATTTAAATTACTATTAGAGTTAGTAATATAATAAAATGTATATAGGTTTAATGAATTGGGTTAGTTTCCTTACCTTAATTTATGTATTTTAGTGTTAATTGGTTAGAGCCTAGATTAATTGATATTTGGTGAAGAGAACGTAGACTATTTAATTACTATTTTCTGACTTCTTTTTCAGTATCATTAGTATTTCATGATTTGTATGTATAAGTAGTATACACGTGATGTTCATTATCTTGATAATGATATTTCCCAACAATATTTAACAGAGGATCCATCATAGTAAGAATTTATTGGAGATCACCTAATAATATGTTAAATCTATATAATAGTTTGGAGTTTATAAGTTATTATAGGATATTTATGTTGTAATTTGAAATATTACATTAAATTTGACCTCATTAATGAGAAAAAATTATGCTTCTTGTCATAGGTCAATGATTAACTACTAAACTATATAAAGGGGTAGTTGATTGGTCCCACTATTATTTTATTGCCTAAGGAGTTATATTTGATGTTTAATTTAATTATTATCACCTATGAATGATTTATTTGTCGATAAATTATAGTGATGTATCATTAAAGGGTTTAAGAAATTTTTACATTATGAATATAACTATTCCACCCATAAACTTTGGCTTGTGTCTATTATGTTTTCTTCAAAGTTATATATGAATTACCTATTCATAGGAAATTTTTTAATCTTCACAGACTAAAATAATTTGTAGGATCGAAATATAGTATGAGATGCTCAATTTACAAGAGGGGGGGGGGTGAATTGTATACTTTAAAAATTCCTTTGGAACCGTTAAAGTTAGTTAAGAATAACTATGTTTCCTTAATCAAAGGAAAAGGCTAAGTTTAACAAGGTTAAACTAAGAAAATTCACAACACCTCTAACTCCAAATGCAAACTTGGAAAGAGATTCTGAAAGTAGGTTCCGGAAAAATGGTTCCGGAAAATTGAAACTTAACAAAAGATTACAAAATAAGATTCTACCTTAAAGCGTATAGAATCTAACTTAATCAGAGTACAAATAAGGAAGTATAAGAAAGTTATACTTTCCTTATATTACAAAATGCAGCGGAATAGAAACAAGTAGTAGAACTACTAGTTACAAGATATAAGTCTTTTAACCCAAAGAGAAGGGTATCCATCAACCTTGGATAAAGGTCCCTTGATTTATACTTTCAAGAAAGTCTGTCTTACCCACACCAAGGTAAGCCCTTGATACGAAGATCGGAGTCTCTGTCTTGATATCCCCGCAAGCCCTCAACTTCAAGGTACTTGGCAACCTCTGTCTTCCTCAGCAAGGAAGCCCTCGAACTTTAAGGTAGTCGGCACCTCTGTCTTCCTATCCCCGGAAGCCCTCGAATGTAATCACCAACATTCGGAGTCGCACAAAGCTTTGAGAGTTAATAAGAGCCTCTCTCTCTAGAAATCTCTTCAAAAAAATTAGTAAGCCTTTAAGCACTTTCATCAGCACCGAGCTCTTTCAAATGAGCTCCTATTTATAGGTAAGGTCGGCTCCTTCTCCAACGGTCATATTTTCCATAAAGATCGGAGGGACCTGTACACGTGTCACTTAGACAACGGTTAGTTTATAACAAAACAGACGACATCGTTTTATAACAAAACAAGTGTAACAGAATGAACGACATCGTTTTACACTCTATCATAAAAGTTCGGAATGAAAACTTCGGAGTGAAGGTTCGGAGTGTAAAGAACAATAGTAAATAGTAGACAAATTTAAGAAGTGTAAGAAATATAAAAGTTCGTAGTCAAACAAAGATATTTTTCGGAGTCTAAATTAATTCAGAGTGTATAAAACAAAGATACTCAAATTCTGTTTAATAGGTGAATTCGGAATAGGAATTCGTCATCAGAAATCGTAATGAGAATTCATCATCAAGATTCGTAATGAGAATTCGTCATCAGAATTCGTAATAAGAATTCGTCATCAGAATTCGTAATTAGAATTCATCATTAGAATTCGTAACGAGAATTCTTTATCAGAATTCGTAATGAGAATTCGTCATTAGAATTCGTAACGGGAATTCGGAATGAGATTTCTTCATTAGAATTCGTAATGAGAATTATTCTTCAGAATTCGTATCCTGAATCTGGAATAGAACTTAGTCAGAGTTCATATCTGGAATTCGGAATGAAATTTCCTTATAGTTCTTATCCAGAATCCGAATCCTAAAACAGAATTCTTTATATCAAAGTTTCAATGATTCCGAGAAAATGAATCCGAATCTCATACTTAAGAAAAATATGGATGAAAATATGATAAGGATAATTTTTCTTATAAAAGCGATTTTCCTTAAGAAATCAATTTTCCTTATAAAAGCAAATTTCCTTATAAAAGCAATTTTCCTTATAAAAGCAAATTTCCATAAGAAAGAAATTTTCTTAAAGATAAGGTGTTTGTGATTTTCAAAACAAGAAGGAATGGAAAAGTCATAAGGAAAACCTTATTGACACAACAATCTCCCCCTTTTTGGAAAGCACAAACATCCTTACGAAAAAAAATCTAAGAAGAAAGAAACATATTAATGCTTATCTCCCTTGTTTTAAGGATATAGATGAATACGACTAACTCCCCCTTAGGCTTTGAAACTCTAAGGATCGTATTCATATTTCCGGAGTGATATTTCATAAGAAGGTATTCTTTAAGAAAAAAACTCCCCCTTAAACAAACTCTTATTAGAGTTCTTTTTCCTTGGGTATTTTTTCTTTCTCCCCCTTTGATAAACTCTTATTAGAGTTCCTCTTTTTCTTAAGGATCTTTTCCTTCTCCCCCTTTGTGATTTTCAAAAAGAATTGGAGGGAATGGAAAAATAACAAAGTACCTGAAAGATTAGTAATGACTACAATGGAAACGAGATACACAATTTTCATTAGATTTGGAATGTCAGTAACAAAAAGAATACAACAAAAAGATCGGATTTGGTTATTTCGGATCTTTCTCCTTCGACATGAGCCCCTTAAGAATAGTCTTGATCTTCTTTAAGTCTTTATGATCTTCTTCATCTTGCTTCTCTAAGACCACTATTCTTGCGAATTGAGCTTCAATTTTTTCTTCCTGGGCTTTCAGCTTTTCTTCCTGAGCTTGGATCTTTTCTTCCTGAGCCTTCATCCTTTCTTCAAAATCGATCCGATGATCCCTTTCAAATTTCCAATTCTGAGAAACAGAATTCAGTTTCCCATTCAGATCCCTGACTTCTTGGTTCCGGAAGTTCTTTTCTTCTGTCAGCTTTTCTTCAAAGGAGGAAGTCAGCTCATTTATCTTCTTGTCCTCGGTCTCAAAGGCATCTTTAACATTGTCTTGAAACTCATCAATCAACCTCATCTCTTCCATAGTCTTCTTCGACCATCTTGTCATCCTTTTACAAGATCTTTTATGAGCTTCGTAACCAACAAAGAAGGTTTTGAACTGAGCCTCAATCTGAACGCACTTATCCATAACCATAGATACGAAGTCGGTTTTCTGATTCAATGCATGTTGGAGCATCTGGCATCTTGAGTCAATACTAGAGAAGGTCAGAATGGTTCCCACCAACTTCTTTAAGGACTGAACAACAAAGTCATGCCCCAATGAGGATGACTCCGAATCTGAAATCTTGCTTGGAGAGTTTTCTTCCTCAACAAGTTAAAGCTTTCTGTTTGAAGAGCTACCAAATTCCTTTCTCTTCCTTACTTCTGAGCTCGGGGTATCAGCAAGAATTTTCTTTCCCTTGTCTTTTTCCAGAATTGAATCATGTTCCGGAGTTCTCTTCTCACTATCAGAAACATGAACAACATTATCTTCCTCATCAGCAACTTCGTGAATACCATACTCTACATTTTTCATCTGAGAAATATCATGTAAATGTTGTTCTTCTTCTCCATGATGGGAAACTTCTTCTTCTCCTTTCTCTTCTTCCATTGTTGGAGTAACTAGTTTCGAGGATTCAGCTTCTGATGTTCGGAGCGATAAGTGTTCCGAAGGTGTTCCCTTGTAATCATCTACTTGTTTCAGCACATCTCCGGTTTCACCACTTCCTTCAGCACCCTCTTTTATTTGTTCCACTTGCTCAACTTCCTCATAATTCTTAGCAATAGCCTCTTCCGGAGTAGCGAAATTCCTTCCTGGAGTCTCAGGTATAGATTCCAGGGAGAAAGATCTTGGAACTGGAATAGTTCTGAAACCATTTCATTGAATTTTAAAAAGGCCTGAGCTACCTCAGCCTCAGACATCTTCTTCTTGAGCTTCTTTTGCTTTTCTTGTCTTTTAAGCTCATCAGCAGTTTTCTCCTTCAAGGCCTTAGCCTCCGTAAGGTCCAATCCGAACTGCGGATCCCCTTCTTTCCTTTTCTCATTATCAGCTCTCCACTTTGTAACAACCTCATCAGGATAGGCTTTCATCTTCATAGGCTTTGGAGGTGCGGAATGGACTTACATAGACTTATGATTCTCTTCTTGTACTTCCACTTCTTTCAGCTTTCTCTTCCTTACTGGCTTAGATGATTCTGGTTCAGCAGCTTTCGGAACCGTTTCTTCTTGATTTGGCAAATTGAAGAATTCACCAGTTTCCTTGTTGAAAGCCACATTCATCCTTTTCAGAGTACCATCGCTGACCAGCATGATCTTGCAAACTCTTGGCTTAGATTCGCAAGCCTCCTTGAAAGACTCAAGGTACCGAACAATCAACTTGGAGAGGATTGCTGGATATATAATAATCTGAGCTCTCAGATTCCCCTTCTTCAAATTTTCAATATTAAGAAGAATATGCTTCATCAAGTTAAACTTCCTTAGATTTATCAGGAAATCTAAGATATAAATCTCACTCTTCTTCATGCTATCTTTATCACCTTTCCTCGGTACGATAAGTCCTTGCACCCATAACTCCAGAATCCAGAAGTTTGTAGATAGACTTGCAATCATCGGAGCCCTGTCATCGGCCAGTCCGAGAGTTTCTAAGGCCTTTTACTTGTTGAAGCTACCCTTAGATTCTGGCAACACATGCGAAATAAACTCGGCTTCTCCTTCATAAGACAGCCCTACCAAGCTTGCAGCCTTGGTGTGAGAAAGCTTGTAAGTCTTGCCATAAGACTTAAAAGAAAACTTCTCCCTATTATCTTCCTTGAAGAAAGAAAATGACTCAAAAAACTCGACATGTAAATCAGAAAATACTTCATCTTGGTTCCCGGTTTTTGATACCGCAACATCTTCCCAGCCATTCAACTTAATATTCTTTGAAATGATAGAATCGTAGTTGCTGAAGAAAACCGGATAGACTAACCTTTCTCTGTAAACTAACCACTGAGAAATAGGCTTAGTGGATGACATTTCTTGAGATTCTAACTCCGCAGACATTTGGATCCGAAGTTCTCTGAGAAGTTCGGAATGGAGACAACTGTAGTTCGGAACGGCCTTAAATCAGAGAGGCAGAGATTCGGGACGCGAGAGCTTGAGATCGATGTGGGACGAGAATTTGAGTCCCCTTTATATAGGCGACGAGATGAGGGTTCACATTCCACAGTTGATCTAAAGGTTGGAAAGAGCTGCGATCAGATCTGACGGTTGAAAACTTGAATCCAATCTTTTTGAGGTTTTTATTAAAATAAAGATTTAAGAAAACTATAATCCGAAAACGTAGTACAAGAAAATTCTAGCAAGTAAAATATGACTACGAAAACATGAGGAAGGAAATGATACCTTTCGGACTGGCTTAGGGAATTATTCGTAATAGTTGATTTCTCAAAAAATTTACTATGAAAAATAAACTTAGTACGAAAAACTCATTACGGAAAACTCAGTACGAAGAACAAACTTAAGAAGAAAATATAGTACGAAGAACTTAGTACGAAAAATACATTACGAAAAATACATTATGAGTAAAAACATCGATACAAAAACCTAGTTATGAAACTGCCAGTACGTAAATTTTCATTCCAGAAATGTTCAATAAGAACACTTCCATTCCAGAAGTATTCTATACGAAACTGTCCAATAAAAAAATTTAGTTCCGGAAGTTCCATTCCGGAAATCTTCGTTCCGAAAAGTTTGAAAACAAAATTTGAAAAACTTTGTTAAATAAACAATCAAATGTACTCCCCCTATGAAAAGGAGTTTATTACTGTAAGGAGATTTTTTCAACAGAAAGTTAATTAAGAAAGATTACCTTACGGTTATCATTCATAACTTCTGTTTAATATATTCAAATCTTTCAGAAGGCAAAGATTTTGTGAAAATATCAGCAAGTTGATATTGCGTTCCGATAAACTGAAGAATAATATCTCCTTTAAGTGTGTGATCCCTAAGAAAGTGATGCCTAATATCTATGTGTTTTGCACGAGAGTGATGTGCAGGGTTTTTACTTAGGGCAATGGAACTTGTGTTATCACACAAAATTTGAGTTTTAGTAAAACTCAAGCCATAGTCTGTGTGTGTGTGTTGCATCCACAACAATTGTGCACAACAACTTTCAGCTGCTACATATTCAGCTTCAGCAGTGGAGAGTGCTACAGAATGTTGCTTCTTGTAGGACGAAGAAACTAAAGAATCTCCTAAGAAATGACAAGTTCTGGATGTACTTTTTCTATCCATTCTACATCCACCAAAGTCAGCATCAGAAAATCTTTTTAGAACAAAATCATTTCCAGAAGTATAAAATAATCCTAGATCCATGGTTCCCTTAAGATAGCGAAAAATTCTTTTTACTGCCTTTAAGTGAGATTCCTTTGGATTGGATTGATATCTTGCACATAAGCATACTGAAAACATTAGGTCTGGTCGACTAGCTGTTAAGTAAAGTAGACTTCCTATCATACCTCTAAAAGATGTTTGATCCACTGGTTTCCCAGCTTCGTCAAGATCTAAAGAGTTTGAGGTACCAATGGGAGTACTTATACTCTTAGTGTTGTCATAACCATACTTTTTCAGAAGATCTTTAATATACTTATGTTGAGATATGTAGGTTCCTTCTGGTTTTTGAGAAATTTGAAAACCAAGGAAAAAAGTAAATTCACCCATCATACTCATTTCAAATTCAGATTTCATTAGACTAGAAAAAGAGTCAGTCAAAGATTGTTGAGTTGAACCAAATATAATGTCATCAACATAAATTTGAACAATAAAAACATTTTTCTTGTCTTTCTTTATAAAAAGGGTTGGATCTTCATTTCCCTTAACATAGTTATTTTGAAGCAAAAATCCAGTGAGTCTATCATACCATGCTCGTGGGGCTTGTTTAAGGCCATACAATGCTTTGGTAAGTCTAAAAACATGATCCGGATGTTTTGTATCTTCAAAGCCAGGAGGTTGTTCAAAAAAAACTTCCTCTTGAACATAACTGTTAAGAAAAGCACATTTCACATCCATTTGGAAAAGTTTGAAATTAAAGAATGCTGCAAAAGCAAGTAGAATACGAATAGATTCAAGTCTAGCTACTGGAGCATAGGTTTCTTCATAGTCTATTCCTTCTTGCTGATTATAGTCTTTAGCAACAAGTCTAGCTTTATTTCTAACAATGACTCCATTTTCGTCACATTTATTTCTGAAAACCCATTTTACTCTAATAACAGAAGTGTCCTTAGGTCTTTCAACCAGGGTCCAGACTTTATTCCTTTCGAATTCATTTAGTTCATCTTTCATGGCTTTAATCCAATCATCATCACCTAAAGCTTCGTTAGTGCTTTTAGGTTCTAATTGGGAAATAAATGCTAGATGTTCTACTTCATTTCTTAAGGAACTTCTAGTCCTTACAGGTTTATTTACATCTCCAATGATACTATCACTGGGATGATTCCTAAGAAACACCTGATTTGGGTTTTGGAAAACCTGTTCATCAACATAGGGTAGAAAGTTTTATAGGGTAAATGTTTCAGAAGTATCTTCTAGAACAATTTCATTATCAGAAGGTTCTTCTATCAAAGGTTGACAATCAGTTTTTGAAAACACATCTGAAGATGTAAGTTGAGATGGTTTAAAAACAAAAGGATCTGATTCATCAAATTTTACATGTACTGTTTCCTCAACAGTACAAGTATTTTTATTAAAAACTCTATAAGCCTTAGAGGTTGTGGAATATCCTAAGAAAATTCCTTCATCAGACTTTGGTGCAAATTTATGTAAGTTATCTTTAGTATTCAAAATGAATACTTTGCAACCAAAAACCTTGAAGTAAGAAAGTCTTGGTTTTCTACCATTCCATAACTCATAAGGAGTTTTATTAAGAAAAGGTCTAATCAAAACTCGATTTATAGTATAACAAGTAGTACTTAAAGCTTCAGCCCAGAAATGTCTAGCAATAGAATATTCACTCAACATGGTTCTAGTTATTTCTTGAAGAATTCTATTTCTTCTTTCAACTACACCATTCTGTTGAGGAGTTCTAGGTGCTGAAAAATTTTGAGTAATACCTTTCTTACTATAAAAAGATTCAAAATCAGAATTTTGAAATTCTCCTCCATGATCACTATGAATAGTTTTCAATGGATGGTTTTTCTCATTTTTAACTTGAGCTCTAAAACACTTGAAATAGAAAAAAGCTTCATATTTCTTTGCTAGAAAATAGACCCAAGTAAATCTAGTGTAATCATCAACTAGAACAAACACATAGTATTTGCCTCTAATGCTTCCAGTTTGTGTTGGACCAAAAAGATCCATGTGCACTAACTATAATGCATTAGTTATTGAGACTTCACCGATTGACTTAAAACTAGATTTATGTTTCTTGCCATATTGACAAGGATCGCAAACTTTAGAAGAATCAAATCTAAGCTCCGGTAGATCCTTAACTAGTTTTTTCTTAGAGAGTTTACATAGGTTCCTAAGGTTACAGTGTCCTAATCTTCTATGCCATAACCAGGAATGATCTTCCATTTCACTTAGGCAAGGTAAATCTTGGCTTCTTAGGTCTTCTAAGTTTAAGGTGTAAACAGTCTCTTGCCTGTTGGCTGAGAGAATAAATTCTTCCTTGGAATTGTGAACTAAACACTTATCATTCCTAAAATTCACAAGGTAACCTTCATCACATAATTGACTTATGCTAATGAGGTTGTGCTTAAGACCCTTAACAAAAAGAACATTTGAAATCAAGGTTTTACCTAAAAACACAATATTACCAATACCAACAATCTCTCCCTTAGCATTGTCTCCGAAATTTACCTTTCCTCCTTTCGTTTTGATAATATTTTCAAAAAAGCTTTTGTTACCAGTCATGTGTCGGGAACATCCACTATCCATGTACCATGTATTGTTGCTGGTACTTTCTTTATTATCCTAAAATCAAGAAGAAAATTAGACTTTCGGAATCCAAACTTGTTTGGATCCGAGATTTCCAGACAATAAAATTTTAGGAACCCACATTTTCTTAGAAAAGTAAGCTTTGTGAAATCCTAGAGATTGGATTTTGTTTAAGGAACAATTCTTTGCCCAGTGACCACCACATTGACACTTGGTACAAAATGGGGCACTTTGAGGAACAAAATAATTGTTACTGAAAATAGGTTTTTCATGGGTATAACCAAATCCGGATTTATTTCTTAAAGGTCGTATTTGGGAATACATCTTATGAAAATTTTCCTTACCATGGGTAAAGTTTGATAAACACTTCTTTAAGGAAAAAATTTCGGACTTGAGTTTTACAACCAAGTTTTTATCCTCAATATCATTAGTTTTAGAACTAGAGTTAGGCTCGAAAATATTTTTATTAGAAATTACTTTTTCTAATTCTTTAGAAAGTTTGTTCTTCTCAGAAATTACTTCCTCAAGATTTTTTGAAATATTTTAAAAATCATCATTTTTCTTATCAAGATCTTTAGAAAGATCTGATATCTCTTTTGTAAGAATAAAATTCCTAGAGTTTTCCTTATCAAGTTTCTTATTGAGTTTGGAATTCTCAATCTCAAGAAGTTTAGCAAACCTAGAGACTTCTTCATAAGTAGGTAAAGTATTTTCCTCATCAGAAGATGATTCTTCATCAGAAGAGTTATAATACTTACTATCATTAGAGTTTAAAGAAACATTGGTCAAAGATTCAGCATTTCATACCTTAGCCATAAGACAATGATTATCAATAGGTAATCTGTCTATAAGACCAAGATTATTCTGTCCTGAAGATTCATAATCAGAAGATTAATCTGAAGAGTCACCACCACTGGCACTCCAGGTGTCATTGGCTTTTAGAAATTTCTTAGCTTTAGCTTTATAATACTTCTTTCTTGTTCCTGTCTTAATTTCTTTCCTTCCTTTCTTTCTTTTTGAGCATTGGGAAATCTGGTCTAATTTGTCCAGCTCTTTTCCATTCATAACAAGTAACTTCTCCATCTTTCTTATCTTTCCTGTCCTTTTTCTTATACATAGATTGAATGTTTCTCTGCCCAGCTATCTTGTTCATCCTTTGAGCAAGATTGGCTAATTCATTTTCTGAAACTTCACTCTCACTAGATTCGGATTGAAAAATGAATTTCTTAGACCTGCATATAGTTACTCTCTCAGGAGTCTTAGATTTCATCTTATTTGAAGTTGTAGTAAAAGCAACAGTACCATTTCTATTCTTCTTCTTGATGTTGTCAGCATCTCTCTTCATTCTAGTTTCATGTTGTAGAAGAGTTCCAAATAATTCATCAAGAGTAATTTGAGTAACCTTCCTGTTCTCATCTATAGTTGTTCTCTTGGATTCCCATTCATTGGTCATAATATTAATTATCTTGTCCACAAGAGCTTCATCATCTAAACCTTTCTCTCCCATGGATTGTAGACCGTTGACAATAGTCATAAATCTTTGTTGCACTTTATAGATAGGTTCTCCATAAGGAAAATTGAAGCCATGATATTCTGCTCTAAGCATAGCTCTTCTAGTCTCAATCACCTTGGAAGTCCCAAAGTGTGTAACCTCTAACTTCTTCCATATACAATTAGCTGCTTCACAAGAAGAAATTTGGATATATATATTTCTAGTCATTGAACATAGTAAAGTGTTGCATACCTTATAGTTTAGTTGATATTCTTGCTTTTCCTGGTTAGTAAAGGTTCTAACTTCCTTGTCAAGAATTTTATAATCACCAGTAAGCATAACAAAGTTTTCTACTCCAGTATTGATAACAAAAGTCTTCATACGATCTCTCCAGTATTCATAATCATTACCATCAAATATAGGTGGTCTTGTCGGATTTATATTGTCAATAGATCCAACATTAATTCCTGCCATACTAAAATAACTTTGCACACAAACTTGTTAGTAGCAAAGATTCGTAATCACAAAGTTCGGAATGATAAAGTCCGGAATGGATAAATTCAGAATAACAAAGTTCGGAAGGATAAAGTGAGCAAACAAAACTTGTATGTGAGTACAAGTATTTCAGAGACCTCCTATGATACCAATTGTAGGATCGAAATATAGTATGAGATGCTCAATTTACAAGAGGGGGGTGAATTGTATACTTTAAAAATTCCTTTGGAACCTTTTAATTTAGTTAAGAATAACTATGTTTCCTTAAGCAAAGGAAAAGGCTAAGTTTAACAAGGTTAAACTAAGCAAATTCACAACACCTCTAACTCCAAATGCAAACTTGGAAAGAGATTCCGAAAGTAGGTTCCGGAAAAATGGTTCCGGAAAATTGAAACTTAACAAAAGATTACAAAATAAGATTCTCCCTTAAAGCGTATAGAATCTAACTTAATCAGAGTACAAATAAGGAAGTATAAGAAAGTTATACTTTCCTTATATTAAAAAATGCAGCGGAATAGAAACAAGTAGTAGAACTACTAGTAACAAGATATAAGTCTTTTAACCCAAAGAGAATGGTATCCAACAACCTTGGATAAAGGTCCCTTGATTTATACTTTCAAGCAATTCTGTCTTACCCACACTAGGGTAAGCCCTCGATATGAACATCGGAGTCTCTGTCTTGCTATCCCCGTAAGCCCTCAACTTCAAGGTAGTTGGCAACCTCCGTCTTCCTCAGCAAGGAAGCCCTCAAACTTTAAGGTAGTCGGCACCTCTGTCTTCCTATCCCCGGAAGCCCTCGAATGTAATCACCAACATTCAGAGTCGCACAAAGCTTTGAGAGTTAATAAGAGACTCTCTCTCTAGAAATCACTTCAAGCAAATTAGTCAGCCTTTCAGCACTTTCATCAGCACCGAGCTCTTTCAAATGAGCTCCTATTTATAGGTAAGGTCGGCTCCTTCTCCAACGGTCATATTTTACTTAAAGATCGGAGGGACCTGTACACATGTCACTTAGACAACGGTTAGTTTATAACAAAACAGACGACATCGTTTTATAACAAAACAAGTGTAACAGAATGAACGACATCGTTTTAAACTCTATCATAAAAGTTCGGAATGAAAACTTCGGAGTGAAGGTTCGGAGTGTAAAGAACAATAATAAAGAGTAGACAAATTTTAGAAGTGTAAGAAATATAAAAGTTCGTAGTCAAACAAAGATATTTTTCGGAGTCTAAATTAATTCAGAGTGTATAAAACAAAGATACTCAAATTCTGTTTAATAGGTGAATTCAGAATGAGAATTCGGAATAGGAATTCGTCATCAGAAATCGTAATGAGAATTCATCATCAGGATTCGTAATGAGAATTCATCATCAGAATTCGTAATAAGAATTCGTCATCAGAATTCTTAATGAGAATTCTTCATTAGAATTCGTAACGAGAATTCCTTATCAGAATTCGTAATGAGAATTCGTCATTAGAATTCGTAATGGGAATTCGGAATGAGATTTCTTCATTAGAATTCTTACTGAGAATTCTTCTTCAGAATTCGTATCCTGAATCTGGAATAGAACTTAGTCAGAGTTCATATCCGGAATTCGGAATGAAACTTCCTTATAGTTCTTATCCAGAATCCGAATCCTAAAATAGAATGCTTTATATCAAAGTTTCAATGATTCCGAGAAAATGAATTTGAATCTCATACTTAAGAAAAATATGGATGAAAATATGATAAGGATAATTTTTCTTATAAAAGCGATTTTCCTTATGAAAGCAATTTTCCTTATATAAGAAAATTTCCTTATAAAAGCAATTTTCCTTATAAAAGAAAATTTTCTTAAGAAAGCAATTTTCTTAAAGATAAGGTGTTTGTGATTTTCAAAACAAGAAGGAATGGAAAATTCATAAGGAAAACCTTATTGACTCAACATAATTTTCATTTTAAATTATCATAGAGATATTTTTACCTAATCCAGTAGATATATAGGAAATGTTATTAGGATTATGACTTTGAGATTATATATACTGTGGAAAAAACATAATATGGTAACTAGATAACAATGAAAATAACATATATTAATGTTTCCATGGAAGATGGTGATGAATGAAGAATAATATAATAAGTCAAATAAATCATTCAAATATGGTTGGGTTAATTGTTGATTTTTTTTATAATATGATAGTGAACACTTCTATTTTAGGAATGTAATCGAATATCAATTATGGGAGAGGCTGGATAGTCAATAAAGATAATATTTCTAGATGTATCATGAAATTATAAAAATACATATTTCCTTGAATAATATATTATATTGTCTAGGGATGAAGAAATTATTGTCTATGTTTTATTCCATGTATCATGTATTCCAATAAGTAAATGTCAAAAATTCGTTTCGTATGTGTTTTTAGACACCTTTGAATGATCATTAGGTTCTAATAAGTTCTCTAAAGTAATTCAATGTTCCATAATTAAAATGGGAAGACATCCCTATAGATTTTAAATATTTACTCATATATTGATTTTGAATGATTTTACAATAGTTATTATTGATCATTTATTAAATAATTATATTTATTTCCTTTTAAAAAATTGATCATTATATATAATTTTACAAGGAATCACGTAGTGTAAATAGTGAACAATTATGGGCTTCCAATATTAGTTATTTAAGATCATAATTCTTCATTTACATTATAGATGTCAAGGATATTATAACATTATTTTATCTTCACAATTCTCTATAATAAAACATCACATCATTCAAATAGTGTCCAAACTAACTAGACGATTCAAATATAAAAGGATATGATGAGATATTGCATTCTAGATCATAACTGATCTTAGGTTGTGCATTTGGTGAAAACCCAATATCAATTTGGTGTTATAAATCGATTATTTATGATAAATTTCAATGTTTCTAGTGACTGTATTGCTTTTTATGGCATCTAGGGATTGAATGGTATTTTTTGAAAAGTGCATCCCCCACTTCACCATGGTGCTAGCCCAGATAATGAATTGAATTTGTTTGGGTAGCTATGTGAGGGAAATCACCCTCATAAATGGGAATGATGATGGTAATTTTTGTTTGGTTGTTTACCTATTGAAAATTTTAATCACCAAAATCCATGTTTCAGGAGCCACAGTGGTCATTTAAACCATAGAGTTTTCTTATTGGAAATAATGTAGAGACAACACAATGGTAGAGTCATGGTTTCCATTTTTAGGATCCTTGGAGAGGACCATACCATGGTGTGGGCTATTGTGTGATGTGGGAAATCCATATCAACAATGTAGAGAGGGTGGATTCGTTCATCGTGGATCTATTTGTCTGAGGGCCTCTAAGCTATTAGTAGGAGGTGCACCACAACATTTTAAAGGGGGCCATGTTGTCCACGTGTCTATCCATTTTTTATGTATAGATATTTTAGTCATTCCCTACTTTTTCTTAACCTAATTTCATAATCCTTTCCCAAACCATTTTTACCCTTGAAATCCATGGAGTAATGGAGAATACTCCCTCTTTCTCCTTTATTATTTTTTTCTGCTTAACCTGATTTCAAATGAGTTTCAAGGAATTTATTCTTTCATTAAATATTTTATCTTATCTATTTTTTCCTCTTCCATTACTCCCTGTAATTTACATTCTTCTTGAACACTAATAACTATGTATTGATATTTATTGTATTTTGTTGGATCTAACATAGGGGTTTTATCATTTATGGTTTATAGAGTGTGATCCATTTCTTGGACTGGACTTCATATTAAATGGTTATTTGGTTTTTCATGTTTTTAGGATGTTTTTTCTATGTGATACCAATTTTTTTTAGTATATGAGATTATCCTAATTTTTAAATTTTATTTTTGAAAAATTATTTCTGTATTGGATTACTACAACATGTTTATAAAATATGTCTATGAAATCTTCTATTAGTATAATGGGTTTTATAATGAATTTAAAATATATCTTTTTAATGGGTGTTTAAAAGTTTCAATCATTTTGTGAGTTTTTAGTATGGTCATAAATTTATTTTGACATTAAATCTAGGTATTGTGTCCCAAATTGTTTTCTAAATGAGGGAAACTAGGTTTTTGAAGGATTTTTTTCTTATGGATTCATAAATATTGTTTTAAAGGTTGAGATATCAATGGAGTGAAAAATACTAGTCAATCCAAGTTATAATTTAAGAAGGTATTTTTGGAAATTATAAAAAATAGTTTCTTTAATTCCATGAGACCCTCATTATTTCCCCATGAGTATATATTGTATATAACATTTTCCTTTATGTTGTATCGATTTAAGTGATATTGTATTATATGAAAGAGTTTTTGTTTCATGCGAGGGTGTTGGATATGTGGGAGATTTATAATTTATGCTTTATTGATGCATATATTGATCTTAGACTGATTTTCCACACCAACACTTTAGATTGATTAGAAATTCCATGGTATGTATATATGAGATGTTGATTTGTGCTATTTTAGTTTAAAGAACACATGGTCTAGTGTCCCATCTACAGTGTGGAGAGGCTAGGTGATGAGTTCCCCAAGTGACCTGAGTGTTGTCTATTCATGTGGTTTTCTTACAATTTGGAAGAAACATAGACCATTCGATGCTCCCATACTATTATGTATAATTATGGTTGTCTCACTCTATAACCTACAGGGTTTCTATTTTCACATTTTTAATTATGCATGTTTTGATATTGGGGTTCCATTTTTTCTCATTTATCCATTTGTGATAATTTTTTATAGTACAATATTTATTATCATCACTTGTTTAATTACATTACATTATTATAGTAAACATGGTTTTATTTTATTTTCTTTTTATTCAATGATACTTGGGTAGTTTTAAATAAATAAATTTTTAAAAAAATTGAAATTTGTTTTTGAATAAAAGTTAAATACTTTTTATATAAGGGACGTTGTACTAAAGGGTATTATAAGGATGAAAATAATAAATATTTGGTCTTAAAAAATATAAAATATCCTCATTTCAATTGTTAATGTGTTTTACTATTAAATGGAGATATCAAGTGATTTTTTTATAATAGAAAATTCTTCGTCATTTGGATGAGCTATTATATTTTTTCTCTTATTTCTTAAAATTGAAAACCCATATATTTTATTATATTTAAAATAATTATAAACAATTTATTAAAATGAATTTCATAGAATATATGGAGAGATTGAATGGGGATTTTTCTCTCACACCCTACATAAACACTTTGGTGTGTATAATGTTCTCATGTTTTATAGAGGTTTTGGTTTTTGTTTAAGTTTGTATATCATTTTTAGGCACATGATATGGATTTGGGTTGTGGTGAGAGACATAGGGTTGTATAGAGGAGATTCTATTATAGTACGGTATTTGGTTTATGTTGAGTTTTAAGGAATTATTCAAGGTGGACATTATTTAAATTGTTTTTATAATTATATTTTTTTCATAAATGTATTTATTTAGGGATGATTTATGTAAGTTGATAAATGAGTTTAATCATATATATTGGTTATGCCTTGTTTTCAACTTTTTATTCATTTCTGATTCTTTATTTTTCATTAGAATAAAATGTATTAATGTACCATGATGGATTTTGTTTAAATAATCTAATATATATTTACTCTGATGTAATGGTGAAACCATTTACGAGGTGAATTCCTTGACTCCCAGACACTATTTTCCAGCCCATGGGGATTGGGGACGCCCATTGGGCCAAGTGGTGAGTAGGCTCTGGTGACATGTCAGTTCACCCTGGGATATTATGTTACACACTTATTACTATTTAATCATTCTTAAACTAATATCTATCACTACATAATTTATATATCACCATTAAAATAAATTTATTGGTGACCTATTCCATCATCCCTTATTTGGACTGATATTTCTGATGTATAAATTATTAGAAAAGAATTAGTTTTAGACATTATTATGATCCCCCTCAACTAGTACCTCTTCTAGGATGAAAATAAAGTGAAGGCATCCCCCTTGATGGCTATATACAATATTAAATGGGTTGGTGACTGGTTCCATGTGTATAAGAGCCATGATCAGAGGTATTACCCATAATAAAAAATTTAAAGATTAGAGATAAGAGGATATCCACCAATAATCACAAAATCATTTCAATTACATTTTAAAAATAAATTTCCATAATCCAAATAATATTTACATGTAAAATGTATAACATTAGGAAATTACATGCAAGAGGGGAACTAAATCCAATCTATCTACAAAATCTATCTAGGCTACCCAAACACCTACTCCAAATTCCATCATATATTCATATAAACATATAATCACTATTAGAAATAGGTATACATATAAAAACAAAACTTGAATCCACAATTACCATATACCTCCATAATATCTTCCACCAAGCCCCCAATGACATGGGAAAATATTTGTACCATAATCAATAATACCAAAACAAAATAATACAAAAATCACTATAAAAATTCCTTCTCGGGGCCTAGGGGTTTCGATCAAAGCATTTACATGTTAGTAGAACCATTTGAAATATTAGAATTAGCTACCTGGTTAAGAGGCCTCTCTCCCAATATGAGCAGGAATATGAGAATTGAATCACACAGAACACACATCATAATCACCTATCCATGTACCATGTGACCCCAACCATATTGAAATTACTATATCATCAAATCAAGAGCTTCTAATAGCTCTATATGTCACCACCACATATCTATAACCACTTTAAAACATATCTGGAACAACACATCACATATTCCCTTACCAACACATTTAATATTTATATACAACCATTTCCCAACCAAAATGAAAATTCCACTTTATAAAACATATGTTAGTGGGGTAATGTAAAAATTAAGGACATAAACATCATTATATATTACATCTATGTATATCCCATACATATGAACCATCATTCCTGATAACTCTATGAACATCTTATCACTGGTAAGCATCACAATCAATTATTCCATCATTACTACATAATAACCATCAAAATAGGGTATCATGAACATGTAGATATTAAACCTGATGTACTCCCTAATTATGGACACCCTCACGAGAAATTATCATTATTTTCAAATTACCAAGTCAACCCTTATATTACATACTCATTAATTCAAGCCTTTAAACACTATATTTTGATGGCTATTTTGATTCTTCACAACTCATAAATGTTCTAAATCATCATTAACCATATTTTATTTATCATTTACCTATAAAAAATTACAAAATTATTCCTAAAACATAAAAACCATATAATAAGATTAATATTTCACAATAAATCAATAATGTCAATAGCACATTTAATGCTTTATATAAAGAAACCACAGAGAAAAATTCAAATGTCCACACTACCTTCATAAATTTCATTTAACAATTACCAACCTCAATTAATTCATTACACCATTCATTCTCCCATAAAAAAACAAATAAACATTAACAATTTTAATAATAAATAATTTATATTTAAAAAAGGATATTTAAATGTCATAAAAAAATGTTTTTTATATTTCAGACTTTATGAAAGGTATACCGCGTTATGGGAAAAAACATCAATTTCCATTAATATATTATTCTATTGTGGAGATAATGTTTTTCATTATAACAATAAATTATAGATTTTATCTTATATTATGAATTTATATTATAATTTTGTAAACCACTTTGTCCTTTTTCATGTAAATCAAATAAAAAATACCAAAACATTATAATAAAACAAAAAAAATATCGATCTTAGGGTGTATAGAATGTTTTATTAATTTACAGCTTTAAATTGTTATCTAGTTCTATTGGTCGTAATTCTTCGTTACAATTTTATCAACTTGAAATCAATAAAAACATGTAGAAATATAGAAATCCAAATAAAAAGGAACCTTTTAATTTCAAAACACAAGTTCCACCCATCCAATTTTTCATTCCCTTATTAATCACAATCTTCTTTAAGTCCAGTTTCAGATAATCCTTCTTTATTCCAATAATCCTAGATAACACATTAAGGAACATAAATCAATATATATATGTAAAAAATGATTGTATTTATAGATGTAATCATAGTAGGTCTCATTAAGCTATCATTCTAGCATGTTGTGAGAAAATCCATAATTCTACTACCTCAACTGAATGCTTTGACCAATGATGCACTAGATAAATGTCAGAAATATATGATTATATGAATTTAATCACATGTGTAAACACAAAAAATCATAGACATAAGAAAAACCAAAATTATCAAAAATCAAGGCCCGAAAAACTAAATTTTCTACCATGGTCCATATGAATGAACGAATGAGGAGGAACTAAGAAGAAAATCTATTGGAATAACTAAGAAAACTCGCCTCATATATGTAAGAAACAATATTCCAAGGTTGAGGTTTAAATCAAAATAATAATAGCTCAAAGAACACCAAAAATAAATCACATTATCCTAAAAATAATGAGATATAAAGTATCAATATTTAATTTAAAAGGTGTTTAATAATTTATAATCAGTGTCTTTTTTAAGGACCATGGTTAAACACCTCAATCTAAACCATACCAAATACGTTTTCCCCCAAAATTATAGTCAATATATTGGGATACACGATAATGAACTCTAATCTATCCTCCTCTGAAATTCACAACATAATCTACTCCATATATAATAGAGTATTCTTATAAAACAAGGGTAAATCTATATTGAAACCCAAACATTACATCATAGATACCCATAAATCCAAAAATACATAAAAAATGGCCTCTTCATAATTTAATGTGACAGATAACCCCCACACAATTACCATAAACATCTCATAAACATCCCTACACCATAATTGATCTCTACATAGAAATGATTAAATGATTAGTAGATCCACAAAACTAACACATCTAAAACACTATGCTGTTGATTCCTCAACTAAACTGCAGATCATGGGATCTGTAATTACCTATAGATATATAAGGGAATGCGTGTTACATAAAAATATGGTTTTCTTATTCTATATTATTAATATAATTATTTGTACCCTCGAACTTCATTTTTGGAAAAATTATACTTGAAACCTTTTTATGAATGCTGGTTCAAATAATGGAGAATTGTTTTCAGATAGTTTTAGAAAATCATGTGGCTCTTCTATGTGGGGTTTGTAATAAATTATAGAGGCACCATCATGGTTTGTGTATTGTTTGATATTTAACAAAAACCATGCATAGATTACATGGATATCCATAGGATGTTTTATAATTGGAATAAATTTTTTTAATTCCTACAACTAAATTGTATGCTTTACTAAAAACATAAAATTTTCAGAATTCCAAAATTACCACTTATAATTTATGAACCTAATTTCGGTCTTTTATTCAATTTTCTATTGACACATATAATGCATCTAGGTAGGGGCTTTTACATGACATCCCTTTCCCCCAACCTCTCTGAATGTCTCCTCATCCCTCTCCCTTGTATTTTCATTCTACCTATACTAATTTATATATATATATATATATCTCAAGGTTTGGTTTCCATCTCCTCCCTCATTCCTATTCCTTAGATTTTTTCAATCCCCCCTTCATTGTGTTTCACCATGGATTAACCATAGGGCATGTGATTCCATATTTTCCATGCCATTGTTAATAATATTGTGTGGGGTATATTATTCAGATATTCATTATCATATTTAATATTTATTCTCACCATCCACGCCTATTTTGATGGAGGTTACCCCTTGACATACCCTTTAAAATCTATCACTTTTTACTTCTTACTTTTTCAATCCGTAATTATGAGTTATAATAGAAAAATTTATTTGTTGATAAAATTTTGAAAACAGAACTATTTCTTTAATTTTTATTCCTTATATAAAAATTATTTTTATATTAAATATAAATATTATCACTTTTTTGATTTACAATGAATGCTATTTTTTAAATAAGTTTCACAAATAAATTTTATAAATATATTTTGAAACATCTAAATTTTTCTGGACATTAAATTTATTTCCTAAATGGTGGTTTATATTTTATGGGTGTTATTGGGTTTTTAAAATGGGTTACATTTTTTCAATGTTTCAAATGTTTTTTGGTGTTGTATTTAGCATCTCCAAAATATGTTTTCAAACAATTGATTTCATTATATAGTAAAATTCAAGGTTTTTTCTTGTAATTTAATTCTTAAAAGCCTTAGATGAATAATTTTATTCTCCTATGGTTTTTTATATATTTCTAAAATATCTGTGGTATTTTTTGAACTTCTTTGTGATGTTGTACTTTATAGTTTTATGGTGGTTATTATTAGTCAAATTTCATGTGAATCACTAGGTGCTTAATAAGGATAATGTAGATGGTATGAGGCCCCCACCAGTATCTAAGTTAGTGAAATAGTTTTGTGGAAATCCCTTTATCTAAATAGATATTGAAAATATAGATTAAATGCTTATGGAGATGTAGTAATACTATGTACCCCATGAATTTGTGATATTAGGGTGTTTCTATAATATTTCTTATTTTAATAGACTATTTATGTGGTTTATTTAAAATTTTATAAATTTTTACAACCTATTATTATATATATATATTTCAATTTTACTTCTATAGTTCATATATATAAATGTTTTTTATACTCTCATGTTTCTACATTAGATTACAATTTCCAATTTATCTTCATTCCACTTCTATTTTTGTTTCGAATAATTTAGTTGCATGACATTGTTTCTTACTACTTCCTTGCTATGGTGTTCATTATTGTGTTATTTTCATTATTCTTGAGACTTGAAATACATTATAAAATTTCATTTCAAAAATTTATTAAAAGTATTTTTTAAAAAGTTTTTATAAATGTACCATTAAAATAATTGTTTAAATAAAAGAGTCTTGGACATTGTAAACTATTCTCAATGTGATTGTAATAATTTAAAGAAAATGAAAGTGAATTTTTATAAAATAATTAAAAACATACATTATATATTTCATGGTTATGAATGAAAAAATTATTTTCAATAATGTATTTCAAACTAAAATAAAATGAGTCTTCTATTACATAATATTAATGGGGTTGGTTTTAGTTTGGTATAACTATAGGGCCATGTGCTCACACCATATAACAGTTTGAGAATAATTTTGTTTAAATTAGTTCCACTTCAAGTAATCATTCATATAGACTACTCTAGAGTGGGTTGAGTCTATGGGTGGTGAGTTACCCTGGATCTCCTGGAGTTTAAGAATAATGTAAAATAGGTTTATTTTTTATTTTTTAGTGGTTTCTCCAAAAAATTCATCCCAAGTTTTTCCTCATTTATATTATGGGTTGTATCCATGCACGTAAATTTATTTTTGTTTCATTAAATGGGTTTTTTTAGGGATGGAGTTTGAGGTGAGGGATTGCTTCTATCTATGAAATATATTATATTTATTCATTTGTATTTAATTCTATAAGGGTTTCCAATATTTACATGCATTAGGATGGAATTTTAGTAACATTAAAATTTCATTTTTTAAATAAATTTATGGGAGGATTGATTCCCATGAATCGATTTCTCCTACCATAGTGATTATATCCGTGACATGGGGGTTAGGAATGCTCCTCATCACTTGCCATGGGATGGATCATGTGTTTGATGGATGGATGACTCAATTTAGTTCATGAAAAGTTGAATCATAACCCCAATGTTAGTTGGGTGAGTTTGATATAACAGATATGGGATAGTTTTAACTTTAGAGGTGGGTATGGTAAGAGTATACCTTGCTTTTATTCATTCCCGACTTCGAGTTTCTATGGGTTACTGGTTTGTGTTTCATAAATTTCAAGATTCATTCATTGAGTTATGGTATATATTAATTTTAATTTGTTTTATTAAGTTATGTTGGTGTTCAATGGGTTTTTATAATGGTTAATATATTGGGGGTAAAAGTTATTGAAGAAATCATAGAATATGATTATCATACATATATTTTAAAAACATGTAGAAACCCTATGATTAGTTCAGTTTATCCTCTAATGGATTTTTTCATGTTTTGTGTATAGTTCCCCAAACCGTGAGACTAAACCATGAACACCCATTGGTCTCCGATTAATGTTTTTTTCACCACAAATTCTTATATTTTTATGTTGTGTGATTTTATTATTTGAGATGAATTAATGAGGATTTATATAAAACTTTCATGATATTTTATTTAATTTTGATGAGATCTTGTTAAATAAATTTTCTTCTCAATATGATTATGGTTAATTATTTCTTGAAATTGGATTGATTTGGATAAATATGTTTTTAAAAAAATTGTAATTCTATTATAAATGGATTTCTGAAATTATACTGTGAAAATAAAGGGGGTAATTTTAATTAATAATTGGTCATACATATTTGGTGGAGTTTTACGTTGATTTAAAAAATGGAAAATTAAGACACGAGACTAAGTAATATGATTTTGAAATGGTTTTAAAATAAAATTTTAGTTATATTAATTTGTCAAGATTTACTCTAATGATTTATTATTTTGAGATGGTATTTAAATTTCATAGGATATGATTTAATTTTTGGAGTATTTTGATGGAGAAATTTTTATTTTTTATCACTTAAAGTACGACACCTAGAATATTATTGATTGGTCATAATGAGTCATTGTTTGAACTGTTATTTTAGAATTTTATATCTTGGGATTAAATTATAGTCTATATAGCCATTTATTATGCATATAATCCTAGTATAGTATTATAATTATAGTGCTTCATTGAAACTCTTAAATTATAACTCCAGGAGGTTGTGTAAGTCTCATTCATATTTTTTGTAATTTTAGGTATAATAAACTAATTTTAGTAGTATATTGAGGGATTATGATTGGGATATCCAATTATTTTTCCTTCAATTTCCTCTTTATCCTTTTCATGATCTTTCTCTTTATGTTTTCGGGAATACATTACAATATATTTATTTGGAGAATAAGTCATAAATATGTGTGATAATAGATGCTAAATTTATTGGACATTCTATTTTTTCTCACAAATTTTAATTCAAGATTTATTTCATAGTGGATGTTTTTAAAATCTATTATTTATTTTGTCCACAACTAAAAGGTAAGAATAATATTTTGTAGAAATCATCTTATGGCCCATGATGATTATATTACCTATATGGATGTTATGTCCTCATTGTAGAGTTCTATTATCAATTTGGACTCATATATTTCTATGGGTTTGAGATGTATCCTGATTGGGAAGGTTGTTTTATAGTCATGGTTTGATCTGGTCTCTCCTTGTTCTCAAAATCTAGATTTAATTTGTTAACACTTGTGTGGAAGGGATATTTTAATCTAATATGTATATTTTTTCAATAGTCTCTCACTTTGAAATGTGTGAGGACCCAATTGGTGGGGTTCATATTGATTGTCCAAATTCTTTTTCAGTACTTCACCCTTCAAATAAATTGTATTGCAGTGATCAATTATTCTGGAGAATCATTTTTTAATTTGGGTTTCTAAAGATGTTTAATTGGATCCCATTTTCATCTATACCATTGATGATCATTTTATTTTTGGGACGGAAAGAATAGTCTTCAATTTGAAATGATTAATTCTCCAACATGACCCCTCCCTAGATGACTTTGTATGATTTTCTTCATTCATACTTATAGATATTTTTAATCATATTGTGATTATTTTATATAGAAGTGGTGAATGATCTCTTGAGTTGAAGAATTTTTTATAGTGATTTTCCTTGTTTGTGATCATGGTATTTTTGGTTCAGTAGTTTCATCTCTACAGGTACGATGGTGGGTGTTACAGTTTACCTTGGTTTTGTGTCTAAATTTCTGATTAGGGATTTTAATTTATCCTTCCCATATCTTTAACTTTCTATTAGGATTTCAAATGAGGAAAACTTGATATGGTGGAGAGAATTTTTACACCTCATCATTTTTTTACTCTTTATTTAATTTTTTTATTGATTTTTATCCATGTTAATGAATTTTTAAATTTTTCTACTTGAAAATTTAAAGGGATAGGGGTTCAAATCAAGGAAAATGGTTTCTCTTGGTTTTAACATACTCTATATCATTCTTATGGATGTTCTAATGTAAATAATTTAGGCACAATAATGGTTAGAAAAAGATTTTCCAAACCAAACATCTGTTTGAAGCGAAAAGTTGTTTACAATTTTACTTTCAGGGTATCAAAATGTATTGGTAAACTATGAAACCCAAAAAAGTGATCCATTAATGACTACATGATTTCTGAATACAAAAACATCCCATACCCTTTTGATTTAAGACCAAATTTTGTTATTTTCTACCGTATCTAGTCGAGAACATTGACATGGATGGTTAGGGCCTCTCATGAAACATACATTATCCACATCCTATATGCATAACTCATCCTCCCTCTACCTGAAATATTCTTATCTCCTCTGATTTTGAGAAACAAATCTCAAGGTTCAATTTCTTTCTCTTCCTTCCTTTCACCTCTCATTTTCCTTCCCCCATAAATTGTGTGTCCCAAAAAATTAACCTTAGGGAATGGTTTAGAACATTTCTAATGTTGCTCATAATAATTATGTTCAAGGAATGTTATTCAGGTCTTATTTCTTCTTTATAAAATGGATTCTCACAATATTATCCATGTTTGTGGTAGTTTTAAAGTTTAGTTTACCTTAAAATCCAATAATTATTAATTTAATATTTGTAAAACCCTTATTTAATTGTTTTAATGATAATTTTATATGTGTTGAAGAATGTTTCAAAATAATACTACGGTTACACTTGATATTTGTTATATGTGAACATGTTTTTTATATTAATTATAAACTTCAAACCAATTTTTGATTATCGATACACATTAATTTTTTTGATAACATACAAAAATGGTTTTCCTAAACATATTTTGAAACATTTAAACATGTTTTGGCCTCTAAAATAATTTTATGAAGAGTGGTTTGAATTTTTTTGTGTGTGATTGGTTCTCTAAAAATGATTATATTTTTTATATTGTTTTGAATTTTTTATTATGATGTGTGTGGATTTGAGATTTGGATTCATAAAAAAAGTTTTCAAAATAATTTCAATGAGTCATGGTATAAACTATCAAAATAATTATTTAATCATTTGATTAATTTTTACTATAAAATTGATGTGTTTTTCCTTTAATTTTCATTATAAGAGTATTTTTATGAATTGTTTGAATATTCTCTTACAATTTTATGGATTTTTATATGTTTATGGTATTTTTGGGGATTTATATTGATGTAAAACATTATAATTTTTGCGGTCATTATTATTCAATCACCATAAGAAACTCATGGAGCTAGGGTAGGATAAGTATATTAGATGAGGTGCCACTCTACTACTCATGATAGTAAAGTAGTCATGTGGTACCCGCTCTGGCCAAAGATATAGTATAGATCCAGAATACACCACTAGGGTGACACGGTATTTCTAGGTGGTCCAATAACTTGTAACTATAGGGGTTTCTCCCATTTTTATTATTTTAAGATAATTTTTTATGGTTTTTACAAGAGTTTCTATGTTTCAAAAACCAAAGACTATATATATATTTCACTTTGACTTGTTGACTACTTATAAAGTCATGTTTCATCCATAATATCTTATTCCTATTTTATATTACCATTTTATATTTATCATGGTTCTTCATCCTTTCTATATCGATTTATTTAATTTCATGTCACTATTTTTTTCTAATTTCATATGAAAGGGTGCCTCTATGTTTTATTTTATTTATCCTCGAGTCTTGATCTGTATAAAAAATAGTTTTCAAAAGAGTATTGAAAATAATTTTCTCAAAGTGGTTTATTATTTGATTTAATTGGTATTTTAATAAAGGAAGCATCATCTAGGTAAATGTTTTCCAAATTGAAAATTTTTATTTAATTAAAATAACTAGGTTTTTTATATGATCGTGAAAATAGAAATATCATTAATGTGATTGTGCATGAAAACCCAATTTAATTTTTTTTTCAAATAATAAACATTGGGAGTCATTATACATTAGAATACCTTCTAGGCCTTATGCCCATGCTGACTAACATTTCATGATAAAACATTTTTTTAGATGAGAGCCAATTTTGGGACTCCTACTTCAAAACTGCACTTACAGTTGGTTGATTATGATGGTGGAGTGTGGCCTTAGGTAACGTGGAGTTAAATAACTCTACATTAGCTAATAATTTTTCCTCAACATTGATTAATGATAGTTATACAAGAAAAGAACACTTTCCCAAATTTGAACTATCCTTAAACATAAAATCAAATTATTTTTAACTTGACAAAAAGTTTCTTTTTATTAAATAAGAAAATAAGTGGAATATAGAAGAAAGTCCCCACAAGGAGGCCAGAAATGATTCAGTCCAAAAGCGTCTTCTTGAATAACAACTCTACATTTAATAAGATGTTATCCTATGCTATCAAAGATAACCATATTCTCAGTCGAATTACCCAACCCCACAGGGGAGTCTGCTGTGAAGTTTCCTTCTCTCCAAATATGACGAACATTCTTCCCAAGATTGGTTTCCATATAACACCTACGTACCATGTAACGAATTTCCAACATTATAATATTTCACCTTTATATAGATCTCACATGAACTTTGGAGTCAGACGCCATTACTGCCACTTGAATACCATACTCCCAGTAGAGCATTATACCTATTATAAGAGCCCTCACCTCCGCACCTAAGTATGATCCTGCCTAATAGAAGGAACAAAAACCCAAGAGAAATGATCCACTAGAATCATGAAGGACCCATCCACCTCTCTAACACCTCCCATTAGAGATCCATTAACATTTAATTGAAGCCACCCTCTGGGGGTATCCACTTTATCTAGTGGCCTGCGTTCCTATAAGGCATGTAGAATCTGTTGAACAGGTTGTGTGAAATCACTAGATGCTAATTACCATTAATAATTACTCCTAGATTGAAGAGAATAGAAGTGCATCTAGTGGGAAGGGTAAGGCATTATGAATCCCAACCGAACCTAGTTTTGCGCCCCCATATCACCAAGAAAATTGAGGCCAAAATGATAGAATGAGTCTTGCACTCTAAGGCTATTCCTTCAACCCCATGGAACTAGGATTCAAGGAATCCATGTATTGAATGGTTTTCATTATCAATACATGGGTGTAGTGAGAATAAACTCTAGAGGTAGCGATTCCAGTTTCATTGAAAGAATAAATAAAGGGTAGATTCAGTTTGGGTATTCTCGAAACAAAAGCATCATGGCACCATGTTGATCCCTTTCCTTTGAATGTTTTCATATGTTGGAAGAAATTTATTCCATATACGCCAAATAAGATATATCATCATTGTAGGAATCTATTTACTCCATGTATTAATGGGGAACTCATCATGAGGCCTCTCTGTATGCACAAGAGCATTGTAATCCTTAGAGTTGAACCTACCTAAAGGTGATCAAGTGAAGCATCATCTATCTAGATCTTCTCTCAAAATAAAATCATCATACACCTTAACCTAATTGGGGGTGAGAATAGTGTGAATGAAACTAAGTATATCACAAGAATCCCTGAAATATATATATAGGTGAGGAAAATCAAGGAATTAAAACATTTCCCCTACATAGTTAACCTTCTAGAAGTTGAACTCTCCTTTTCCAATGATCCATCAAGAAGAATCCAAGAGAATATCCATATGGTAGGCAATTCACTATGAAATGTGAGAGAGTCATATACCTACACCGGAAATCTCCCAGTGCACACCATAATTCCTTCTGAAAAATTTTTCTCATAAATATTATACCATAATATCATCCCAAGACAAATATCCATTGATTCCATGAATGAATTTGCTGATATCCTGAAGGCCCACCCCTCCCTCAGCCACGGGTCTAGCCATATGATTCTAGGATGCCCAATGGATCTGTCTCTTCGGTTAGGAATCCCTAAAAAATGAGTACAAAATATTTTCAATCTCCCTGACCATGCCTTTGGGAGGATTCAGTAGCGAGAAAATGTGCATTGGAATAGATGTAAGGCCACTATTGACAAGTGTAACCCTCCCCACAAATGATATGAATTTATTATTCCATTTTAGAATCCTCCCCGTAGGACAAATGATTATTTCTTCAAAGTGATGTTATCTAATATGGCTGCAAGAGAGAGGGACACCAAAATATACACCAACCATCTGCCTCTGATGACACCCTAGTATGGTCTCAATATCTCTACAGAAATGATGATGAAACTTATTAGAGATGAAAGGGTGGATTTTTGAGGCATTGAAACCCTTTCCACTCAATCTCCAATAGGTTTTAAAAATCTCCTTGACATTGAGAAATCACCTTCGCCTTCCATTAGAGGAGATTATATCTCCATCTGCGAAAATAAATAGAGTGGTGTTCTCCAATATGATCCTTCTACGATAAAGGTCCAGATTTCCATCTTCCACTAAATTCCTAATACATAATGATAATGAATCTTGAACTAGGAATAAGAAGATTGGTGATAGTGGACCCCCTACCAAACCCCCATAACTGATTTGAAGAAATTGAACAAGCTATCCATCGTGAAAATAGAGAGCCATGGAGAGGAGAAGCATCTAAAATAGAGGCCAAAAAACCACTCCTTGAGACCAAAACGAGGCATAACCAAAATAATGAAGCTTCAATCTATTTTATAGTAAGATTTATACATGTACAGTAGAAAAATAACATTGGATCCAACTGATCATTGATCATCTCATTAGAAATTCATACCACTCTATAGATTCTTCATCCTCTAATAAAACCATGTTGTTCCCTGGAGACCAATCATGGGAGTTCCCTGCCCAGTCTTGATGCAATGGGAGGAGCTAAAATTTTGTATGAAACATTGCAATGGTATATGTGTTGAGAGTGACTAATACTTTTGGGATCAATATTTTTGGGAATAAAAACAATTCTAGATGCAAACATAATTATATTCAAGGATAATCCTCTAAAATGGCTTTCAATAACTTCCACAATAAGAGCCCAAACCACCTACCAATCTTCCATTGAGAAAGCACTTGGGGAGCCATCTAGCCCGGGTGCACTATCATGAGGTATCCTAAAAACCATCTCTTTGATATATTCTTCCACTGGTAGTGTTGAAAATGGTTATTAACTGAGTCATCTAACATGAGTGGAATGCATCCCATAAATTCTTCCTCTGATGAGTCCCCCAGTACACCATTATGCCTAGAAATAATTAGAACAGCTAAAATACCTTCAAAGTGATCTAGTCCCATGTGGCCCACCACTTCCATGTCTGAGGTGAAAGAGACATTTCCCAAATTAATATTTCAATTGATTTTTAAGAAAACCTATGTAATTAAATTTTAAATTCCAATCAACACACAATCATAAAAATGTTTTCCGGTATCAAAAAAAATTATCAATGAATGGAATATATCCACTCAAAAAATTACAACAGATAACTCTCTTAGGATGAAAAAACCCATCATAACTCATAGTGAAATTTTACTAATGATAACTCGTATAATTACTCTAGAGAGAAATCAGCTCAAAAAGACACCACACACCTTGAACTACTCAACCCCAAGACATAGACAAGATCTAACTCAAAAAGGCCACCTCACTCTCCTCTTCTAAAAAATATGAATCTGGTAACATAGATAATTCATTTAAACATTCCCATGTACTAATTTGGGGCCACCCCTAGAACCCTCAATCATATATAAATATCTCTCCAAAATCTATGACAAATATCTCAGCGCGCCATAATAAATCAACTTTAGAAGCATGATATACTTCTGAATCAATGAACTAAAGGAATACTTTAATGTTTCACTCATTTATTATCCTCATGAATAAAGAAAGAAACCCAAAAACTATATTTATGAAAAAATAACAATGCTGCATACACTATCATTCCCTGCTGAATCTCATAAATCTCTTTATTTTGATCACACATATTATGCCGATCCAAGATTTCCATAAATGGATATTAAATTTTTCTGATCAATATTAAATGGATTACACAAACACACTCCCAAGTACTATAATAGATTAGTGAATTTGGAAACTTGTAACACAATCTTCAAATGTTGTAAAAAAATATTCAATGATTCCCACTAAGATCATCAATTTTAGTAATCCTCATTGAAATTCCCTATATAATACATCTTGTTATGACATGGGGAAAGGAAAGATAAGTCATCGTGATCTCAGATGATCATTGACGTTAAAAGAAAGGATATATGTGAATATAACAAGTAAATAACTGTGTGAGAGCATGATAAAACATTTGAAAACCATACCATGCATATCAGAGATAATAATTCTCAATCATGGAATAATGATTGGAAGTTCATAAGACTTGAATCAATTAATAATCAAAGAACATGAGACATGAGGGTATTGAAATGGAATAATACATAGATTTTTGGGATACACATCATCTTATAACATTGTGAACAACTGTCATAAGAAATCGGTTAACTCAAAAAGTTAAGTATATGAAATCGAAACCTCACATAAACATATAGACACACAACCAAGTACATGAATAACATTATGAAAATGTAATTAGTTTCATGATTAAAATAATAAACATGTAATTAATTTCATGAATAGAATTGTTAAAATGTAATCTATCTTACACATAGGAGGATACACCTCTTGGGTAGGACACACAACCATCCCTAGTGGAAGCCATGTCTTGCTGGACTTAGTTAACTCATATTCTAGACATATATTACAGAACCAGTTGAAATCCTATTCCATCCCATTATTAATGAATATATTCCACTCCTCATTACATTTCTATATATCTCATTATATATAATACATTATCTAATTAATTGAAGGGAGATATAGGTCCCACATATCTAAATATTCATCATATCTTGACCCATGAAATGATTTTGTTATCATAAACATTCCATAATATACTAACATATTGAAAATAGTCATTTTAATCATCATTTCCTCAAAGCATGACCCATGAAATTATGTTTTTTTCATAAAAGTACAACGCATGAATGAGATTAAGCTTTCATAAACATCATTTCACCAAAACATAAACTATTTACAGAATGAAAAAAAATGGTAACCATAGATCATATCCCATATAAAGAATGAGTAATACTAAAGGATGTCATCTTAGAGGAAAAATAATTTTTATTGATCATTTAAAACATTTCATGAGGAAATATTTCCTTTCTACAATGAAAAATTCTTATTAAAATTTTTACATTTTGGAAAACATTTTCGTAAAATCAAAACTAAAAAACTTATAAAGAGATATTTTCAATAATTTAAAACACATTTTAAAACATAAAATTTGTATAAATCATTTACCTTGAAAAGGATTTTAAAATATCATTTAAAAATATTTTTTAAATCATTTCTTGAAAACATGGTTTTTGGATGAAAACAAATATCTTACCAAAGAGTGAAATCAAGTTAGATTTTATTAAAAAAAATTTACAAATTATCTTCATTAAAAAAGAGAGAAGAAATAGAACTACCATGGGGATATATCATTGATGACTATATTAACAGAAACTTCAAGAGAATTATCGATATATGGATCATAATATTTCATCAATGTAATCATAATCATAAACAATTATGTTAAATGATGAGATTGTAACAAAAAACTCTTACTACTTTGGAAACATTGAATCTTAAAAATCATAAAGGAATAACATAAAATAAAACATAAAAATATAATTTGGGAAAAAATAATTATATTATATTTATAATGGGATTTATATACACCTCGTGATATAATATAGGTGAATATTACAAAGTACATCTCAAAGAAGAAAAATTGGGACCAAAAATCACTTTACCGCTATAGTAAATTTATAACCATAAACACCCTGAATGTGATATCATTAAATGGATAATTAAATGAAAATAATTAAGAGTATTACAGTCATTAAATACATCCATGGTTATTATACACACCACATATGGTAAATATGTGTTGAATATGGATTTTGTATCACATAAAACAAAAGAGAGTCATACATCTCTTAACTGAAGTATTGACTCTCGAAATACTTATTAAAGAATCTTGTATAATAATAATAAGGTCATTATAAAACAAAAAAACCATATGAATATATATCATATTATATATGATTTTCTTATCAAATTTTATTACATGTTTCTTAATAATTTCTGGTTCTAGTTACGTTTTGGGTAATAACTGCTTTTTTCATACATGTTTTGACTTGTAATTTTTCATCCCCCAGATTTAAAATGGATTATTAATATAAAAAATTTAAAACATTATATAAATAACACACATATATATATACATATATTATATATGTATTTATATTACTTTTAAAAAAAATTGATAGAAAATTGAATACACCATTCATGGAGACATTGGGTCGTACGTACCTATGAAAGTTATTTCCATTTTCATGTCATATTGAGAAAAATAAAATTAAATGATATTTATATTTATATATAATAAATTAAATATCCTTATTATGTCATATATATCACATATTTTCATAAAATCCATCCTTAATACATTCCATGTATAGCGTGAATTAGCCACGTCACTTCACATGGTGGTCGTCCGTTGTACACACATAAGAAGTTATCGTATTCCCAAAAAATGGAAAATAAAAAGGTATGTGTAATTTAAAAATTATATAATCTTAATTAAATCATAAATATTATAAAAACAATATATAAATAGTATTTACATCATTATTAAAAACCATGAAATGTGGTAATGAAAAAATGAACGATGTTAGTTTGTGAGGCGATAGTCTATCATACACACGGACAATGATTTCATAACTCATTTGATGGAAGTGTATGTGGTTATGTTTAATAAAAATATCATAAAAACATATAATTAAATATATATTACGGAGGTTATTATATAATCGAGATATAAAAATAATTTATGGTTTTTGAGGAAGAAAAAAATGTTTTTTGATGAATGTTAACTCTTCTTCAAGTATCTTTTTTCTAGTGTAAACCACAAGACATCCATGAGTAGATTTATGAAAATCTTCAAGGTAATAAGATGATATTATGGAAGTATAGAACTTATTTTGATACGTATTTGATGAAAAAATTGGTTTTTATGGTGTGAAATGGTGGGTAGAGTGGATAACCTTTTATAAGTGTGGGAGATGACAAACTTAGATTTCATTAAAATATGTTAGGTTTACACATGATTTTAATTAAAAAAAGGCCCTAATAATGAACCCAATTTATCCCAAAAAGGAAAAGGATTTTATTTTGTTATAAAATTGGTTTTTTAAATGTTTTGGGGAATTTCTACACCATATATTCTATATTTAACCACAAATTAATCGTGTTTTTACCTTAATCATTTAATAAGTTTTTATTTCCTTCAATGATTACAACAGAAAAAAAATTATATTTGATATATTATAAATTAAAAATTATTCAGATTCAAAATATTGAATCATTTTTTCAAATTTAATTTTTAGAATATTTAGTAATTAATTTAAAATTATTCCCCCAAAAGTGTCAAAAAAACAATGTTTTAAGGTAGAGTAGATCAAAATTTTACAATGTTTTTATATTAAATTTCAATAAGAAAGTGATTAAAGTTTTATAAATTAAATTAATAGATGTATTAATAACTAATTATAATTTAAAAACAATTTAAAATATATTTCAACATTATAATTTTTTTAAACTAAATCCATTTTTTCAATTGAAATTTAGTTTTTCTCAATATTCATAAAAAAATGAATCTTATCCGAAAAACAACAAAAAAATAAGCCTAAGATAATTTTGATATTCTTATTTAAAAAGAGTAATTTATTTTATCTTACCCATTTTATTAAATTTTAAAATTTTGTTTTCACAATAATTGGGTTATAAATTGGTGAAAAAACTTTTTTTTAGAAAAATACAGTGTTTGAGCACAAAATATAATTTCTTAATATCTATTGTCTATAAAAGAAATATTTTTAACATATAAAACATTATGGAATTTATAATATCTAAATTTAAATAATATAATTAATAAAAATTGTTTTGTTTAATTTATTGAGATAAAATGTGTCTCTGAATAGAAAAATATTTTTCCAGAAAATAAATTTCATTATTTTCAGATACTTATTAATTTCATTAATTATTATTTGGTTAACAGATTATTAATTATTTAAATAGGTATAAACCATATTTACGTAATTTATATAATCATTTTCATACATTCTATTATAATTGAATCTTGGTGTACAACTGATTAAAACTTAATATTATTAGAATACTGTTTTCTGGTAAACCTCGCCTTGCATGAAACAAAAACTCTCCAAGGGAAATGGTATTGTGTATAACACAATCCAAACATTGTTTTTCTTATCTCATAAGATAATCCAAGTGTTTTATGTTGTGAAATATTAACTTGGTGTAGTATTCAACTCAATCCATTATATAATTTTAATTTATTCAATAAAAATCATAAAAACTAACGGTGTCACATGTCTATATGTGGGAGTAGAAATACTTCTGGAATAATCCCAGAAATTCCTCCCAAGTTATCTACCAAACATCTACAAACATAATCTCCCACCATATTTGGGATGATTTTAGAAACAGTCCAACTTCTAAAGACACTCATAATTGACCAGGAGTCTTTAACAATCCATAGGACATATCAACTTATTGTAATGAATCCTCAACATCATGGTTAAAGGGTCCAACAAATTACATTGGTGTTTCATGATGCTAAAATTTCCACAAGGATACATCCGATGATTTCTCCTTTTCTCTCCCACACTCAACATCTCAATATCATTTTGGTACAATGACATTAGATCAAACAACAAGGATAGAATAATCTATAAAAGGACATCAATATTTACAAAGGACCATAATATTTCACATAAAAGGCCCCTAAAACTACACCATTATCTTCCCAAACATATCTCCCAAAGAAAATTTTAAATTTCCATATCACTATTTTCCATCATGAATAATAGAATTACACCACTATCACGTAACTCACATATCCTTATTCCAACTAAGAAAACAACTAGAAATGTCAACGACCCATCACTCTTAGAGGACCCTTACAATAGCCAGAATATTATCCCGATTTCACAAAACCAATTTTTTTTTCCTTTCAAGACTCTATAAAACCAATTCCACAAAATACCAAAACAACCACATAACACTTCATTATCCTATACAACCATCCTATCTATTTCTGCCAAACCATTTTAAAATATCCATCCCTACCAAGAAAACCATCCCCAATCGTGTTGTATAACATATTTCATACATTAAACCCATCTATAAAAAATCCCTGAATACTCCCACATATATTATAAAAAGGAAACAAAAAATAAAAACAAGTTTAATAAAAAACATAATAATTCATCACATTTCATCAATGTTTTCATAAAAATAATATATAGACAATATTAAAACATTACTGGATTTCATATTTCCAAAAAAATACCATTCATTAAAAATTTTAAATGACTAGACTTTCATTCTTGGAGATTCTGTCAATTCAGCAATAGTAATAAAACATAATCATAGTTATAAGAAATATCATAAAAAATAACCACTTGATACATATTTTATATTGAATAATTTTTAACATACAATCTAAGATTTTATTAGGGGAAACTCTCATGTAAACCATCCCTTCGAATGAAAATTCATAGTTCAAGTAAAATTAATAGAAACACACACACACACAAATATATATATTTCTTAAAGTAATAACCCATCAGATCGTATTAGATTATTATATTATATTTGTACAATTTACATTTATGTAATATCACTTTGATTTTCACATCAATAATTTCAATTACGAATTATTTCAAACTCTAATTGAAAATATACACATGATAAGTTCCTTTCAAGTATGTGTGGCACACTTAATAAAATATTCCGTTAAATATTCACCTCAAAAAGTTACAATAGTTCATATTAAAAATTGAAAACATTAAAGGCTTTATAATCATGTTTCTCACTAACCATGCTCAAATTAAAGAATATGTTGTCAATGAAACATGATTTCTATGTGAATGAGGAATGATATTATTTCATTAAATTATTAATTTAAAAAAACCCCAATGCACAACATGCATTGATAAATATATACTATTGTTTTTATAAATAATTACATAAAAATACGTCAATCTCAAAAAAAATCTAAAATTAAACAATATTAATTTTACTCTACATACATGCACATTTATATTTCAATAATAACTCATATATCGGAAACATATGCATACTATACATTGTGAGTGAAATAAATCATAGTGAATAGATAATGGTATAAAATTTAAAACTCCTCTATTCATAGTCCCTAAATAATTCATTTCAACCTATCCATGTAGAATATACTAATGATAAATCATTTTAAAATGGGATCTCAAGCTTCATTAGCAAGACCACCTTAAGAATTCTTCACTGATGATTCTAGAAATTGTGGAAATAGTTCAATATGTTACTCATTTCAACCATAATTAATTAAAATAATTATAAAAAACATGTCATAGAATAAATTGTCATAATACATCATAAATTTGGTAAAATTTAAATTTTATAGAATTAATAATTTAATCCAATTTAAAATTTTCCCTATAAGATCATGTAATCAAATCAGAAAATAAAATATAATTTATTTACTTATAAAACATGGTAGTAAAATAATAGAAAAAAATCATAGGACCCAGATTGAAAATGCCAACAATACTACTAATAGTTATTCATGCACCTCTCTAGGATTTCTACGCCAAATATAGTTACCCTTTCCTTAAAACATTTCACGATTTATCAAAATCATTACATAATATCACAGGGGGGGCATAACTATTGGTGTCCTACCCATTCTCTTTAGTCTATGTCATGTGTTAGGATCAAGTATCACTACTTCCCTTTAAATCCCATGTTGTTCTCATATATGCCTAACTCAAATATTCACACTATCTCTAAACATGGCTTCAATATCACATTTTCATACCCCCCCCCACTAGAACCCCTATTATGGGGTAATAAAGAGAGGGAGTGTCCCTCATAGCGCGTCTCTAATAGGCCATGGGTTGGTGAATTTTATAAAGGAAATAAAACACAAAATGTGAGGAATTTCCCTCAAAACAAATATATGGATATTAGATAAGAGGAGATCCAACAATAAACACCAATAATAATAATTATATTCTAAAAATTAATTTCTATAATCCAAATTTTAATGTTTTATTCCCTCTTGATATGCTTCTTAATAAGTTTAGTGATTGTAAGTGTTTGGAGGAGGCTCAGAGGGTGTTTAAAAAAGATCAATTATTAAAAGATAGATGTAGTGAGGTTATAAGTCAAGTAACTTGATTTTACAATGTGATGTTTGGTTTTGAATCTTATCTTTGAAAGAATCACAACATGCATACTTTTACACGATGTGAAACCGGGATTCACGATATTTAATATTTTTGGGTTTAAAAAATAAAAATAAGCTGAGGGGAAATGTTTTTTCTTTTTTGAAAAAAGTGAACCTCAAGGGATTTCATGGCATGAAAGGAGAGTACACGTCGTCTAATTCCCCAACGTTGTAATATCTTAAAATATTCCAATTACTCAGGTTTTCTCAAATACTACAGCAATATCAGTCTCTCTCTTTAAAGAAAAGCCTTAGGTGACCTAAGGGGTTATTCAAACCATCTTCCTCCCTCTTAGATATATTGATCTTTGTGATCATTCATTTGTGGTCTATGGTGATCCAAGGTACATTACCCCTTCCTCTTCTAGTAGTTTCCCTTTGTTGGGTATTTTTCTATTCTGTATTTCATCATCATTTTGTGGCCTTTTGTTTATCCATGATTTTTAATGGGGTCTCTCTCATTTATTGTTGGTGTGAATGTGCCGAAAAATCCTCGGATGGCTGCAGAACTTGTGGGATTGGTGATCGATGGTCAGTTTCATGATCCGTTCTCATGATAAGAACATTAACACCCCTTTGACGTAGGGATTCCATCTTCTCTCTTTATATTCTCATCAAGCAGGGGGTGTTTCTTTTGTTACCCATGTATTATAGTTGTTCAAGCTTAATCAAATATAATGAACTAGATAAATAATTTAATGGGCATATGGGTTTATTGCATGATTTTCGTAGCTTTGCTTATTTTTTATGATATTGCGATTATGCGGGATGAACACAGCTCCAAAAATGGTGGTCGTTCATTAAATTGTTTACACTGGTTATGTTTCATGTGTGTAATTCTATATTTGTAGCTATTGTGGTATCACCCTAAATGAAAACTGGTAAATCATATACCCTTGGATAATAAAATGTACCCCAAGATTTCCCAATTTCTATGAAAACCCCTGAATTAAAAAGAGGAATTAAAAAGGGAAATGCGTCAAATTTTTTGAGACATGTATAACCTTGTTCTTATTCATCACCCCAGGGCCTACTAGAGGCAGGAATTAGGGGATATTGTCTCCCTTTCTTAATTTCAAGCCTAGGTGGGGAATCTTTGGAGGGAGGGGTCATTACCGATTGGTATTAGATCTAATGGTTGAGAGATAGGCTATATTTTGGGGTTGTGAATGGTGAGGATTGCATGTGTTGGTATAGAAACAATGTCAAGTGATCATGGTGTATGAGATAGGCTAGGGATGACTGGAAAGGAAATGGGATGTTAGGGCCCCCATGATCTGATGAAATGACTCTAATCCAACCAAACAACTAAGTGAGGCAACCTAATTTGTAGTGTCGAGACCCTAGGAAAGGTACATGCATCATAATGACTTGTGTTATTATTTTTTTTGGGAGTTTTCAGAGACATTAAATTGATGATAAAATGATTTAAATGAGTTAAAATAGATCTTAAATAAAATTCTATACTACTCCGGCTTAGTAATTCCTTATTTACTTTTTAGCATTGGAACTCTGTCATTTTCCGCATGTGTCGCAAGTGGTAGAGGCTCAGCAGGCTAATCTGGTTGAATGGTGGAGGGTTGATCTAGTGGATGAGGATGACCATTGGTTGTGAACGTTATATTCTTTCTAGTGGTAGTCCATGATAAAGTATGAAGGTAGTGTTTCAGACATTGAGATGGAGGGATGGTTCGAGGATCTTGGGATCACCATTAGTTTGATCTAGGATCTGATAGAGTATTGGGTTCCCTGGTTAGTGATTTAGATGTGGGGATTTGTGTGTCAGTGGTGGAAGATTCATCTTGGGAACAGGAAGGAGGCAAACATATTGGGGGTAGACTTTCTGATGCCTTTCAGGGTGGAGTTCCTTTTATCGACTACGAAGAATGAGACGAAAAAGGAGATACTCTCTTTAGTAGGGGAGTATGTCTGTGTGATAACTTGGGATCAAGTTCATGGATCATCCTCGCTTCTCCACACATCGATTTCCAGATGAGGATTATTTGGAAAGATGGCATGAGTTGGACCTCCATCTTTCTTTTCTATATATTGTTACTCCTTTTACATTTCCTGTATATCTATAGTTTCAGAAGAAGGAAAATGTAATAAATAAATTTCATTGCGAATGATTTTTACTATGAGGTGGGATCCAGAAGGGTTCTTTAATGGAAAAGTAGTTAGTGGTAGGTTAGAGAGACCATGACCATCTTTAGAGTCTGTTCCCAATAGCTTCTCTAGATAAGTTTGGAAGAGGATAGGTTCAATGCCAACCTCAGTCTTAGTTGTCAGTCAAATAGTTTCTGTAGTAGAGACAATATCCTTTTTCTTTGTGAAAGAAAGATGGAGAAGATAGGATCCGACCACATGGTGTTCCTCGGGGACCTCAACCCAGACATTGCCATAGAGGCGTTCATTAGTAGAGGGGAAGAACATGAGGGCATGTTCAGTTTCACACAGTAGAGGAAAGTGTTCCAGTAGGACTAAAGATTGATATAAGTATGATCAACTTGTTTAGTACCCCCGCTTATGATTTTTTTGATTCATCAGATTCACAAAATGATGTTTCACCCACTCTAGACCATGCTCTAGGACTGGACATAGAGAGGCTTCACATGAACTTGATGTTGAGAACGTCAGTCAGAGGGTAGACCATCTTGTTTGATGTGTTCTAGGATGTAAACTGTTGATTGGAACACATTATTCCCATGGGGATATTTTATTTCTACCAATATATTCATATGATTTCATTCTCAGAATCTACTGGTTATATTATTTTCATGTATTTATCGACTACATATGGAGAAGAGTTTTCTATTTAGAAATGGATGGAATGTGTGTGGCTTTCATTGGCTAGTGAGGTTCTAATGTGGGCAGTCAGCATGTGGAGCATCTTCCATCATTGTTGGATGAGTTGTTAGTGGAATCAGTGGAAACTAAGATGGTGGAAGTACCTAGTGTAGTAAGGGAGTACTTGAATGTTTTCCCTAAAAGTTTTTGACTCTAATCCCTCGACGTGATGTTGAATTGGAGATAAATTTCTAGCCCAGTGCTTCTCCAATTTTGATGCCTCCTTATCGGATGGAAACTTTTGAGATATGGGAGTTGAGGATTTAGATATATGTATTAATGAAAAATGTATTTACCTGACCTACAGTGTCATCGTGGGGCACTCCAGTGTTCCTCACAAAGAAGGGTGATGTTATTTTGAGACTTTTTATAGACTACTAGAGGTTGAATTAGGTGACAGTTGAGAAACATTACCCTCTTCTATTGATTGACTATCTTTTAAACCTGCTAAGAGAGGAAATTTGGTATTTTATTATCGATCTGTGGTCTGGATATCGCCATTTTTTTGGTGAAGGAGGGTGATATCATGATGACTGCTTTTAGATGTAAGAATGAGAACATTGATTTTGTATGCTTTCCATTCTTTGTTATGAAAGAACCAACCATGTTTATGGGGATTATGAACACCATCATTCGTTAGTTCCTAGACCGGTTAGTTGTAGTATTCATCGAAAATTTCTTGATCTACTCAAAGTCAGAGGAAGAGAACACCGAGCATCTCAAAACTCTCTTACAGGTTCTTCGATTCCACCATATCTATGAAAATTTGTCCAATTGTAAGTTCTAGACTTGAGAGTTATGTTTCCATATCCATGTGGTTCCCCACAAAGGTGTAGCAGTTGACCCATCAAAGGTTAAAGTGGTTGTTTCATGGAAATCACCCAAGAATTTGAATTATGTTCATAGTTTTCCTAGAATCTCATGCCATTATCAGAGGTTTGTACCCAATTTTTCCAGATTTGCAAATCAGTTGACTACTCTAACTATAAAGGAATAAGATTTTGTTTGGAGTAAGTAGTGTTAGGCAGCATTCGGTTATTTGATGTGGAAGTTGTTTAGTGCTCCAGTTCTCTGGCTTCCAGAGGAAGGGGTGATGTTTGAAATGGTTTGTGAAGATTCTCTTCTAGGATTGGGATTCATGTGGATGCAGTAGTGGGGATTGATATCTAATGGATCCATGAAGTTACATCCCCAATAACATAACTTCTCCACCCACGATCTGGAGTTAGAATTATTTGTTTTTTCACTAGAGTTACACTAGTATTAACTAATTGGGAAGTACTTTTTGGTCTTAACATATAACATGAGTTTGAGATATATATTTACTTAGTGTGATCTAAATCAATGGAAGTGGGGGTGGATGAAGTTTTATTAGGACTACTGTTTTGAGTTCTCCTACACCTCAAAAAGTGGGAATATTGTGGCTGGTTTTTTGAGTATAAAGTCACAGAAAGAGGTTGTTTTGGAATATTCATATGCTTAAAATGTATATGGAGTAATTGGAAGCCTTTCACATTGATTCATTAATGGATTGTGGTGGAGGATTTATGTTCCATATGATAGTGCAGTCATCGTTACTACTTTTATTTGAGGAGTCTCAAAGGAAAGACTCATAGGCTGAGGTGTTGTGTGATCATGTGTTCTATGGTGATGCTCTAGAAGGACAGTCGGAGGATGGTTAGAACTAGATGTTGTTTCAGGGGAATTTTTTTGGTCTGGTAGAGATGTGGGAGATGTTTCTTCATGAAATTCATAAATCTACATTAGTGGTAAACCTAGAAATTAATAAACTTTATAGTGGCTTGTTGATGTATTTTTGGTTGTTTGGGATAAAATGGTTAGTAGTAGAGTTTATGGAAAGATGCATGGTTTACCATCTGGTAATGGATGAGAACCATGTTCCAGGTGGTTTCTTACTACCCTTGGGAGCCCTGATTAGAAGTGGGATGACATCTCGATAGATTTTATTCATTGGGTTACCAAGGGATCATGGAGGCTATAATGATATCTGGGAAGTAGTGGATCATCTAATGAAATCGGCTCACATCTCAATGATCAAAGTGTCAGGTGTAGTGGATTCCTATGAAAATATGTATGTGGATGAAGTGGTATGGTTTCAGGGAGTTTTGAGGGCCATTTTCTCATACCGGGATGCATGGTTTACCTCATGAGTCTGGAGGGGATTATTGCATGCTTCTGCACCTAGTTACACCTTAGCAATACATTCCACCCTCCTAAAAATGAGCAGATGGAGCAGATAATCCATATGTTGGAGGATAGGTTGCGGTCATGCATCGTAGAATTTAGAGGCTCTTGGGTACAACACCTAAACCTGTTAGAGTCCGATTATAAAAAGAGTTATTACTCATTAATTGGAATGGATACATTTGAGGAGTTTTATAGGAGACGGTCTTGTGCTCCATTACTCTTGAAAGAGGTTGGGGAGAAAACTATTATTGGTCGAGATGTGGTGTAGAGCACAACAGATAAGGTTCATCTTGTCAATCAGAGGATGGAAGTGGTGGGCAACCGGAAGAATTCATATATAAATCGTATAAGGTGGCACCTAGATTTTGAGGTAGGTGACCAAATTTTATTGAAGGGTTTCTCATAATGTGCGTAGCAGAGATTTGGTAGATGGAGCAAGCATTATCTGAGGTTTTTTGGACCCTTTGAGGTCCATTGATGAGTTCGTGAAGTGGAATACTAGTTTTCATTTCCACCGTAGCTGGGTAGGATCGATGATGTCTTCTAGATCTCTCATATTTGTTAGTATCTTTATGATGACTCCCATTTCATTGACTGAGGGGAGTTAGATATCCTGGATGATAAAACATTTGTAGATAGGCCAATGGAGATCCAGGATATTCAAGAAAAGTTGTTCTATGGACAAAAACTCATTTTGTTCTAATATAGTAAAGGCATGGTAGCTCTTAGGATTTTAACGACCCGATCATTTCTGTATAAAATTTCCTTCCTTTCATATCTTATGAATATAGATAACACATGATCTATTTTTTAATTATTTGCTTTAAACAACTGTTAAGTATCATTATCCTTGATAATATAGCTATTAAATACTGATCACAAAACTAATATAAATATTAGGTTTCATAAAATCCTTTCAACACATACATAGGAGTTGATGCCTACACCAAATAGACTCAGGCCATACGAAGCTCATTTTCAGAGCTCAGGAAGGATGTAGAGTCACTGGGATTCTCTCTTTACCAATCCCAAGCTGAGCATCAACACATTAAGCTTGAACAAAAGTTCTTATGAGAGATGTTCAAGTTAATAAGGATTTCCACCTAGATGATGTTATCTGAGCCGCCCCATGAGTCTTTCACCTTCGCACACCTTACCTTTATGACATAACCAGGTGTTATAAGAGGTCATGAAACATGGTATTATTTACTTATTGTGTAATCACATTTTATAAAAAAAGTATTATTCCATCAATTCCTTTATGAGAATAGAAATTCATAAAAATAATGAATCTTATAAATTTATTTTTCTGGTAAAAATGGTACTTTTTTCGAAATGTATACAATATTATGTAAAACTAAAGTTATTATTAATAATTTTATACAAAAATTCATATACATGATTATTATATCATTTCCTTATCTAAAAATTATTAGGTAATGAGTATAATAAGATTAACATGTTTATACAATAAAATATAAAGTGTATTTTTAAATAAATTATTTTAAAAAATTAATGGAATTTTGAATAATTAATATTTTAATAAAATATTATCATCCAATTGCATTTATTAATAATAAATGAGTATTTAATTTTTATGGCGTCAAATGTAATTTTTATTAAGGGTATTAACCATGATTTTCCATGCCAAAATCAACATGTTTGGAATACCATGCCCATTTATCTATCAAGGGTATTCACCATTATGCATATATACTTATTGATTATATAATTTCATATATTTATTAAAAATTCATTTATAGTGTAATAAATGATTATATTAACTGAATCTTTATTATATGATCTATGTGGCACACATAATCATGATATTAAAATGTTTATGAAGGGTGTTCCCTGATAGCACTCCAATGCACTGGGTAATGTTTAGTATCACGATACGTCATGTTGGTATAGGGGATTACCTAATTCCTTTTATGAAATTGTTTCACCATGTTAGGATAGGGGTTACCTGGTTCCATTATGTTTATACTGCAGAGTTTAATGTTGTTTCCACATTTCAATGTTATGATGATCATGCTATATCATTCCTTTATGTTCCTGTTGCTTTTACGCTCCAATGATTTGTTGATTTCCAAAAATGTATTGTATTCTTCATGTTATACATTGTTTACTCTCTTACTAAGATTTATTGATCACCCATTTATTATGTATGTATTCAATTTATCCTATACAATAAAAATTATGAAATAATGTTGTGGTCATGTAAAAGATGTTTTCAAAAAATATGTTTTAGTTTATTTATTAATTGGTCATGTAATGTTTCTAAGCCCCAACGAAACTAGTCCTCTTGATCTTTTGAGATGTTTTAAGTGAATGTCTATGAAATAAATCATGTCTAAATATGAAATTATGACTACGGATATTATAGTTGGGATTAGGGGATATGCTTGGTCATTTTTAGGATTAGTATTAGAAAAACCATGTGAAATCCTTAGGGATAATACTACGTATAAGAAAAATAGACCTAAATTTTTGTGATTATAGAGTAAGTATTTTACCAAGAAAATGCATCCCTTTTTTGATACGAACATGTAGAGGTGGTTTTGGCATAGAATTATGTAGGTATAAAACCTGAAAGAACCACTTTGAGATAGACTCAAATTGGGACTGGTGTAGGGAAACGGGCCATGTTGCACTCTTGGATCGACACTCCCATGGGATTTTCATTGGTAAATTCATATTTTTAGTATACAATATTATTATGGGATAAATAAAAAATTCTAATAATAATATACATTAGGAAATAGATTATGGATAACATAGATTGAAGTTTGGATATAAATAAGTTAAGGAAATAAATTTAATTTAGATGTTATCCCTATTTTCCATTGGATTACTATTTACGTTTTTAGTAGTTTAGAATACTAACTCTTTTGTTTACTTTTATTATAACCAATTGCTCATAATAGGAGGAATCAATCTAACAACCAATGTGAATATCAATTTGATGACTGTTCAAATGAGATGCATAATCCAATGGGAGTGGGAATCACAAACTATATCATGATAATCTCTCAGTTAACTCATGTTTTAATTACAAACAAGTCTCAATAAGAACGTCCACCCCCCCCCCCCCAAAGAACATGATTTAATGTAGATATTAAGGAGATAATGGCCTCTTACATTAAACGGATCATCTAATCCCTTAATCACCCAATAATGCATCAACTCCATTGATAAGATCTTCTCCATAAATCAATATTATGAAAAAGAGAATTTTCTTATTTCTACGTACCGTATGGAGGGTGAATCTGATCAATGGTGGACATCGAACAAAAATATAAACCTTGAGGTAGTGATCGAGGTGATGGTATGGAAATATTCATAGAAATGATTTTTGATAAATATTTTCATTGCACCCATTTTCATAATATGGAAATATATTTACTTGTACTTAAGAAAAAAGATGAATAATATGTTTGGGAGTATGAGGAAAACATCACCACATATGCATGATATGCCTCAGAATTTTAGTTACCCCTAAATTCAAGGTTAACCGCTTCTTTGGTGGCCAAAAACCTAGCCTACAGAAAGACCCAGCGAAACAATAATTTGACATCTATGTGGATATTTTCTTAATGTGACCTCAAATTCAAGTTGAAGATTGAATAATGTCAGGGTTATCATAGTGATAAGAAGACAAAAGCGGTCTTTAATTATAGTGGTCCTATAGATAAATCCAATGATTCTATGAAATAAAAACATCCCAATTACCAAAGGTTCAGAATGAAGCATGCTAGAAATTTCTTGAAGTGGGCATCCAAATGATTTAGGCTAGGGAATAAATATTACAAAGCTTGTGATTGCCGACAAGAAATGCCCACTAAAATTTAGATCACTATGAAAATTGTGATAATGAGATGCCCAATTTGATGGGAGTGGGAATCAAAATCATTGACATGATACTCTCTCTATTAACTCAAATTATTAGTAAAAACATGGGTCAAGTGGTACATCCACCCCCCCCCTAAAAGGAAAAGTTGAAATCTAGAGCATCACGAGAGAAATAAATCATAATTTAAATAGATCATATGATCCCTCAATCGTCGAACAGTGTATCAACTCCATTGTGTGTGCGGCTGTAGTTGTTTCTATTGTTGTATCACCCAAATTGGAAAACGATAAATCCCATACATATGGATAATAAATGGATTCCCTTGGATTCCATAGTTTTTGGGGAAACCCCTGAATTTACAAGTGGAACTATAAAGAGAAATACCTCCAATTTTGTGAGCATTGTATACCCATGGTGTTGGTCTCCACCCTAGGGCCTACTGGAGGAAGGACTGAGGGGGGTTATTATCTCCCTTTTTTTTCCATCCCAGGAGGTGGATCTTTAGAGGGAGGGGGTCATGACACAAATGATACAATCATTCCAAATGTATATAATCTTGAAAGATACGTTAAATATGGAAATTAATCCATTCTTTCTACTAACTCCATCCATACAACACCACCAACAACTCCAAACTCTATAAAATTTTCCAACAAACACATAGAAAACTATGGCCGGTGGAGAACATGTGAGTACTCATAATGATAATCATTTTAAATCAAATAAAAATATATGGGTAATAAATATGGAAGATAAAATTACTGTGAAATGATCTATAAAAAAAATAAAAACAAAATTACAAAGGGAATGTAGGATAAACATAAAAATAAAATTAAAAGACATGCTTCCATTATACTTCTATAATATCCTTCACAAAACTCCCAAAATGATTAGTATCCACCTATATCGTCATCAAAAAATCCAAACCAAAATTTAATAACCACAACCAAAACACATAAATCTATAATCCTAACGATTTATGCTACCTCTCTCTATAACACCCTAAGCATCCAAAGTACATTTCTCCTTGAATAATACAATAGCGTGTAATGTACGCAACACTGAGTTCAAGCGCACCACAACCAATGAAACTAGCAGTTTAAAAAGCGGTGATGAGTAGTAATAACCACACTTAAAATTTTATATATATCCAATGTAATTTTAATCTTCATATTTTTTGTTTCATAATCATAATATAAGGAAAAAAATTCAACTTTTTAGAGAAAGGAATTATATTTTTAAAAATTGCAGTTTTTTTGCCTTTTAATGGGGAACCCTTTCTAAATCCAATATTTGACACATATATATATTAAATATGATAAAAAAAACTTCTTTTTCAGAATCATGACATAAAAATTTTGTTTGGATAATTTTTCGGTGCTTTTCTGATAACTGTCATATTTTTATAAATAGTGAAAAATACTAAATGTTAATTGAAAACAACTTTTCAATCCAAATAATTTAAAGTGTTAAATTAGAAATTTAAATGGTTTTAAAGTATAATTATATTATATTTGTATCATTAAATCCAATGTTTCTCATTGGAAGTAAATTGACATTTAAATTGGATAAAAACACATATCAATCTTTTTGTAGTTTTTACTTCTCAAAAAACCTGCTTTTTTGCTTTTGAGAACAAGAATATTTTTTAAAATTAATGAATACAACTTATATGTTGTTAATTTGGTAAAATAGAAATCATTGGTTCATTTTTAAGATACAAATTTTCTTAGGGTGAGTTTTTTCTATTTTTCTGAAAACATTACATTTTTGATGAATAGTAAAAACATTGTGTTATTGTTTAAAACCTACATTTTATTTACATAATTATTTATTTTATTTAAATTTATTTTAGGTAAAAATAGATACATAATACCTATATATGTTAAATTTAATTCATTGGAGTCATTTTATAAAAAAATAGATATATAAAAGATTATTGAACATTTTAACGTCTTTTACCCACCTTCTATGCACATTTGCAAATTTGCATAAAACATAATTTTACGTCTCCTGTAAATTGAATTTCAAAAATCCAAGAGACCCAATTGAAATTATTAAGTATCATTTAGTTGAATAGGATGAAAATAATTTTTGGTGAATAGTAACAATGTGAATTTTATTTACCAAGGTTAAATGTAAATAGGGTAATTAAAGGTAAAAATCATATTATAATTACCCTAACATAGGTCATAATTATATTGAATAAGTGATTTTAGACCAAAATAAATATTAGGCATAAAATATGATCCTCTTTGACCCACTTGGATTTGATTTGAACATTTATTATTATTTTTTTAAAGAAGAGTTAAAAGTGTTAAATTCCAATTTTCCTAACTAAAATTTTTTTATTACAAGGTTATACAAAAGATAAATTCGACTATAATTATTAATAATAAATATAATAATATTTTTAATATAATTGTATTTTGTTTATAATTTTTAATCATAAACTAAATAAATTTATTTATGACACAACGATGATGTAGTAATGACTTTATTAATTAAAGGTTAAAATAATTGATATTATAAATATAAAAATAAATTTAAATTGGGTCTTTTGATGCATTACACTAATTTTCTACATTAATATGGCATTTTATTAATTATTTAAGTTATTTGGTTCGAAGTAACAATTTTTTTGACCTCCACAAAAACCAAATACTAAATAGTGTCAAAAATGACATAATGATTTTTCAAAACAAATATTATGTTATTAAATGATATATTATTCCAAAAAAATCTATTTTTTGGCCAAAAGACTCATATGATGATATATATGTAATTAATAAACCACTTAAGGTTCACTTTTCTTTTTATAATATGTTTATTTACCATTTATTATAATAATACAAGAATGCATTGTAAAAGTTAAACAATTTAACTAAGAGTTAAATATAAAATATAATGTTAATATGGTAACCTTAACCTATCTAAAACCAGTTTTGGAGAGTTTTTCAACCCATCCTCACCTTATACTATATAAAAAAAATTTTAATCCATTATAAAAAGAATATGATAGTATAATTAATTAATATTTCATGTTTTCATAAAGTCACACTCACCTCTCTTATAAAAGGGTACATCCTATTCTCTCAAAATCACACATCTAAAACCTTTTTTCTCGTCCAAACCCTAGTCAAATATTCTCCCAACTACCCTCACTTCAACCTATAAGACTTACATTGGTCAAAAAGCCATCCTATGGATCCCTTTTGATCAAATCAAAAGGAATTACACAAAGAAGAGGTAATTACTTCATCACCTCTTTCAAAGTCCTTTTCTTCTTCCACTTACTCTTTCTTTGTTTATTCCATACAAAAATAATAAATCTAGTACCTTATACTAACTGTTATGTTATTATAAAAATGTAAAATCATTTTCATTATTCTATCCATTCTATGAATGAAAAAAGTCACCATACCTGTGTGCATACGACTTACCGTCTCTAAGTCGTGGTGTTGTTTTTTATTCAACACATAATTATTTGGAGGGTGATAATAATTATTATAATTGATGTAAATAATAAATATAACATTTTAATTATTCATTTTATGATTAACCATCCAATTACATAGAATTTCACCATCAATGGAATACTATTGTCGCTCGTGTATACGTAATGGTTACCGTCTCTACGAACGCGACAAGATTCATTCCCCATCATAAACAATTAAGAATAATTTTCATTTTATGATTAAGTATCATGTCTAAAAAATTTATATCATTCTGTATATTAATCAAATACAACGTATCAATTTCAAACATGAATTATGTAATAAAAAATATAAAGTAAAACGAATCAGTTAACACCCGAAATAATGATACTACTGAAATATTATTAACAAATAAATATTATAAAATTTTATATTATATCATATTTATTTTTGTAATTCATGTATAATTTAATAAAAATGATTTACCTATTTTTCAGGAGTTTAATTTACCCTTGACTAATGAAAATTACAAGGTAAGGGGTCTTCATATCACTTCTTATTCCCATGAGATTCGTGCTATATTTCCATTATTCTATTTTGTGTGGTGTATGTGCTACCCATGATTGAATTATTTATGTAATATTCCCTAATTTATGGGTCTTTAAATCTTCATTGTATGCTCCTTCCTTCACTGGGTGTATGTTTTGTACGTTACCAAATCGGATAGAGAATTTCTAATATCGATTTCCACTCATTGGGTTTTACACAATCATCATTTGATTATTTTACTCCAAGATTAGGTGTGAAATCACTACTTATTTATTTATGTAGTAATTTTCACTCCCCTTTTTGTGGATATAATTTTGAAACAAATAAAAACACATTGATAAATTCTCAATTCATCAATATGAACTTGATAAGAGAAATCTTAAATCAATTTCAATTCATTGAGTTAAACATCCAAGTCATTGGTTTTATTTTTACAAGAATATGTGTGAACACACTATGATTTATTTACACTGAATAGGAAATCATATTGAGTTTATTTACATTTGTCACACATAATTATGTAATTTATTTATCCATAACATAAGGATATAGTCTTTATAAGGTATTTTATCTCAATTTACATTCCACTGAGACATCTTTGTTGTTATGCTCCAATTCACTTCTATGTGGTGTATATACTCTACTTTGACATATTAAATCTTGAATACATTTGTTCTCATTATATTATAATTTTTTTACCTCAATTAATTTTATTCAAGAATCATTCATTTGGTTAAGAACTCTATCTCAAATATCATTTTAAAGGTTTTAAATATTTATTCTTATAAATCATTTTCATTAGTGTCAATGATTTAAAAATGGTTTTAAGGATTTATTTTTAGGAACAAAGATGTTTTAAAATTAAGATTCCTTTATAATGTTTCAAAGTGGTATGGGTCACTTTGTTTAAAAAATATCTTTTAAATGGCTTCTTGATTGATAGTGAGACTTTTACATGTTTTTTAAAAAGGGTTATTTCTCTATAATAGTTTTACTGATTATTTTAATTTCTATCAATATCCTTCATTATTATTGGCTGAGGTTGATTTATTATAATAAAACCATCCATTTTGTATTGAATGAGTTCTGTTTGACTGTGGATGTGATATTTTTATACCATACATGGTTTGTGGTTAAAATATTAGCATTTTTTATGCTAGTTTTAATACAAATGTCCCACTATAGCTCCTCGATGCAACGGTAGGTTTCATGCGACAAACTAATGTCTCGACACAAATACTTGGAAAAATATTATTTTAGTTTTGGAATGAGGCCTTGAATATGTGGTTATGATGTCTATCATTATGCATTTCATCATTATGAAATTAGCTATTGATCGTACATGTGATTATTCAACATGTAGAATATCCATGTGAATAAGTAAATGGAATTATTTTATTCATCTTTTCCATATAATGATGAAGTTGAAGTATGAAAGGCTTATTCTTCAGTCTTATACATTTCCTTAAATGTTTATGTTTTTATATGATAGTTTCCAGTATATTGTTATCCTTACTATGTATCTGAGCTCACCAATTTCTTATGTTTTATTTTTCTCTAGATGTGAAGAAGTTTATTATGATTTAACTACAAGAATAGGCTAAGGGGTATGAGTATTTACAAAGGAGAAAAAATATTGTTGTTTTTTCATTTCATAATGTAATGTAGAATGTATGTATGTATCTAGTACCTCTAGGGAGACTAAACAAATCTGTCTTTTGATACATGATCTTTTGTGATCATAAAACTGTTATATAATAATGCACAGACTCCAGGTAACTATGGTTGGGGCATTATAGTTGGTATCAAAGGAGGTTTTAGATCAAACCATGGAAACTAGATTTAGAAAAAATATGATTAGAGAACATTACCCTAAGATAGACATTGAGGATTAGTATAGAAGAAATTTCTAAAATTTCGGTAATGTATAATTTTTTTTTTCATTTTCCAAGAAATACATCCCTGTCTGGATACGATTAGGTAGGGGGAGCCCAGGAAATGATTTACCTAGGAGTGAAAAATCTGAAAAGGAGGTTTGTTCTAGACCCCAGGTATCCTCGTGAACAACAACGACCATTGCTGCTCTCTTGGTTATGACACTCCTAGGGGATATGATTACGATAATTCATGTTATCATTACAAACTAATTTGAAGGATTTTAATACAAGATCAAAATAAATAACCATGATTAATCCTATGGTGTTTTATATTGAAAATAACGTGTCATGATTGTGTCTAAAAGATTTTATGGCTATTGTTACTGACACTATGCTTTCAAGTTTTATTCCATGGTTGGATTCCAAGGATGCCATAGTATCATTTAAAATGATGTACAAGGTGGTAACGGTGGTGGAAATAAGAAACTAAATGGAATTTTGATAGGCATAAAAGATATTGTGTTCATGTAGAAACAATTTTCCAAAAATATGATAAAAAACATATACATTTACTGAATCCTGAAATAAAAAAAGAAGATAATGGAAGAGAATGATAAGAGCTATAGTAGTAGAGATCCTGGAGAAAAGAAATCTTATTTTCCATCATGCAGGAAATGTGGAAAGAGTCACCCAAGATAGTGTATCAATGTAACAAAGTAATTATTTATGTGTGGGGAAGAAGTACATAATGTAAAGAATTGTCGAGGGAAAATTAAGAGTACTATGGAAGAAAATAAAATTTATCATATTAATATATTTAAAGTCATTTTGTGTAAATGTAGGGGACCTGGTCATTACCCGAGTCAATGTCCTATTCTATAGGATAACCTCTATGTCAAGGAAGAACCTATGTGGAAATAAATGGATTGGGAAATGTTTAAAAGTATTAATGCTCTTTGTTGATGGGATTATGGTGGAAGAATTTTTTCTTATATGTGTAACCCTACAGTTTGCTATGTGAAAATTCTATTTGAATAAAACTTATCTTTTCTTTTGTGGATATAGTTATAAAAAAATTTGGGTTTATATGAGCCTTGAATTTGAGTCAATTACAGGTTATTATTTTTTGGAAAGATAATGAAACTTATGAGATAACATTTGTGGTTAAAATATGTTATGGTTTTTAAGGAATTTATTTAATTTTTTGAAATGTTATAAAATTAAACAGTTTTTGAAAAATAACAACATGCAGACCATGTGAAAACCCATCACATTAGACAATGATGTGGGAATCGAACCCACAACCAATGTGTGACTGGGATTTATTGCCTACCAATGGACTACGTGAAGTCCCTAGTTAGTATGACTAATTCTATTTTATTTGAATTATTTAATAGATCAATAATATGTTGATTTTGAGAACTTATTATTAATCCTTAGTATAGGAAAATTATTTGGTGATTAACTGATAAATGTTATTTTGGAAGATGTTCACTATTTTGGGAACACTATATGCCTAATGAAAATAGAATACTATGGGATTTCATTTGAGGAGTAACTATGGATTTTTTATTTTGCAGGAATGAATGTTTTTTTTACTTATAGATATTTGGGTTATTAAAAAATGATTTACCTATCATAGAGAATAAATGATTAGATTAAATAATTTAATGTATGTGACATTAAGATTAGTCGATGTTATTTTTGCATAAATGTTGAGATTTATTGTGGAAGACTATGTGATCAAATCCATCAGATTTTTTGGTTTCAAACCTAGTATGGATTAATTTGAATAATTTCAATCAAAACTATTTTTTATGTTATTTGTTGAAATTTGTGTATTTTTCTTTAATTTTGGAGATAAACATTCGTATTTCTTCCTATAATGGATTATCTTTTTTGGGGATTGTCTAATATTGTACTAAACATTTGGGGTTTAGTTAATGTATAAAGAATAGGGAAACATATATTTAATCATTTGTGGATTATGTGATTATCCAGAAGTTGATTCATGCACTTTTGGTGAGACCATGTCATCTTGAATACTTATATTTTGGTGTGAAATATGAGTTTGTGGTAGAAATAAGTTAAAAGATGTAACTGAACTAGTAAAGTATTTTTTTCTTATTTTATGAATAACATAATTCTTAAACTTTAGGGAAATGATCTTAAAACCAAAAATGTGTTATCCTAATACCTTATGTTTTTTTGAACTGATGATATTTTTAATCGTCATAGATTTATGTCTTTGAGAACCTTAATTTCCCATTTACCTGTTTTTTATTGATGACCTTAATATCTCTCTCTAAATATTTACATTTTTGGCCAATTATAATTTCAACCAATGTTCTCCTATTATAAATCCTAATTTTGTGGTGACTTTTTCATTTCTCTTCCCCTCCTATTAAGTCTTAATTTTGTTAACCTTATTTCTGATGTCATTTTTCCACTAAGGAATATTTTTTAACCATTTATTTCTGATGATCAATTAAAAATTTTGAAGATGTAATTTATTCAAAGAGGGAAGAATATGACACCCTAAGCTACCATGGTACATTTCTCTTTTAATAATATGATAGTGTGAGAAGTATGCAACACTGAATTCAAGCGCACCACGACCTATCAAAATAGCCATTTAAAAAGTAGTTATTCATTTTAATAGCCACATTTTGAATTTTATATATATACCATATAATTCTAACATTCATATTTTGTGTCTAATAGACATAATATATAGAAAAATTAATTTTTTCTGATAAAAAATTTATTTAAAAAAATGCAGTTTTCCAACCGTTTAATTGGGATCCCTTTTAAAATTTAAAATTTGACACTTTTATATATTCAATTTGATTAAATAAACGTTTAATTTAGAGTTGGGAAATAAAAATTTAGTTTGTAGAATTTTCAGTGCATTTTTGATATCGTTCATATTTTGATAAATAGTGAAAAATACATAATTTTAATTGAAAAAAACTATTTTATTCAAAATAATTTATAGTGTTAAATTATACGTTTAAATGGTTTTAAATTATAATTAGATTATCTTTTTATCGCTTAATCCAATTTCTCTCACTGGAAGTAATTTTACATTTAAATTAGACATAAACACATGTTAATCTTTTGATAGTTTTTATTTCTCAAAAACAAACTTTTTGTTTTGACAACCAAGATATTTTTTTAAATTAACTAATACAACATATAGTGTTTTAATTTGGTAAAATAGACATTCTTTTTTAATTAGGAATATTAAAATTAACTTAGGGTTAATTTTTTTTATTTTTTGGAAAGCTTTCAATTTTTGATGAATAGTTAAAACACTCCGTTATTGTTTAAAACCTACTTTTAATTTAAATAATAATTAATTTAACATAAAATTATTATAGGATAAAATATATGCATAATACCTATATAAGATAAATTTAATTCATTGGTGTTATTTTATAAAAAATTAGATGTGTAAAATTTTGTTGAACAGTATAACGTCTTTCACCCACATTCTAGGCACATTTGCAAATTTTCCTAAAATATAATTTTACCGCTTATGTGAATTGAATTTAATAAATTCAATATACATGATTGAAATCCGTAAGTCATGTTTTGGTTCAATAGGATGAAAATAGATTTTGGTCAATAGTAAATTTTGAATTTTATTTACCACGGTTAAAAGTAAATAGGGTAATTAAAGGTAAAATGATATTCTAATTACCCTAACAAAAGTATTAATTCCATTGGATAAGTGTTTTTCGACCAAAAGCATCCTTAAGAATAAAATATGATCCTCATTTACCAACTTGTATTAGATTTGGACATTTATTATTATTTTATTTAAAGAAGAGTTAAAAGTGTTAAATTCATATTTTAATAACTAAAATGTTTTTAATATAGGGTAACAAATAATATAAATTTGACTATAAATATTACTTAGAATGATGAAAAATATTTCCCACATAATGGTATTTTATTTATAATTTCTATACATTACCTAATGAAATTTCTTTATGACACAATGATGATGTAGTAATTACCTTATTAATGAATGATTAAAATACTTGATATTATAAATATCCAAATAAATGTAAATTAAGACTATTCATTCATTAAACTATTTTTATAGGTTAATATGACATTTTAGTACTGATTTAATTTTAATCATGATTTGGTGACTTTCACAAAACAAAATACTAAATAGTGTCGAAATTGACATAAATGAGTTTTCAAAACAAATACTATATTATTAAATGATATAATATTACTAAATATCTACAGTTTGGCTAAAAGAATCACATAATAATACATATGTCATTAATGAACCACTTGGGGTTCACTTGGCTTTTATTGTATGTTTATTAACCATGTATTATAATAATACAAGAATGCATGCTAAAAGTTTAAATATTTAACTAAGAGTTAAATCTAAAAGAAAAGGTAAATATGGTGACTTAAACATGTATAAATTCTATTGGATTAGATGTTTTCGACCCATCCCCTCCTTATCCTCAAAATAAATCTTTTTGGATCCATTATAATATGAATATGTTTGTATAAAAAATTACTATTTCAAGGTTTTCCTAAAGGCACCCACACCTCTCTTATAAAGGTGTACTTTCCCTTCTTTAAAAATAAGCCCTCCAAATCCATATATCTTGGGAAAACCCTGCTCAAATATCCTCCCAACAATCCTCAATTAAATCTAGAAGCCTTAATTTGACCATAAAGCTATCCTATGGAGACCTTTTTATCAAATCACAAGGAAGCACCTGAAGAAGAGGTAATGACCTCATCACCTATTTCAAAGTTATTTTCTTCTTCAACTTCCACATTCTTTGTTTTTTCCATAACAAAATAATAAATCTAGTACCTTATAATTACTGTGATGTTATTAAAAATATTGTGAATCCATATTCAGTATTCTATCAATCCTATGACTGATAAAGTCATAATACGTGTAAACATATGGCTTACCGTCTCCACGTCGTGGTGTAGTTTGTTAGTCAACACTTAATTATTCGGATGGGTATAATAACGAGTATAATTGATGTGAATAATAAATATAACATGTTAATGATTATTTATATATGATATATTATCTAATTACATAATATTTCACCCTCAATGGAATGATATTGTCTCTCGTGCATACGTATGTGTTACCGTCTCCACGAACGCGATGAGATTCATTTCTCATCATAACCATTCAAGAATAATTTTCATTTTATGAATAAATATAATTTTTAAGAAAAAAATTTTATTCTGGATATGAATCAAATACATCCTATCCATAAAAAACATGAATATGTAACAAGACATATATAGTAAAAGGAATTAGTTAACACCAGAAATAATGATACAACTAAAATATTATTAACAAATAAATATTATAAGATCATATATTATGTCATATTTATGTATTTAGTTCTTGTATAATTTAATAAAAATTATTTAGATATTATCCAGGAGATTAACATACCCACGACTAAGAAAAAGTACAAGGTAAGGGGATTTCACCTCACTTCTTATTCCCATGAGATTCAAGATATATTTCCACTATTCCCTTTTGTGTGGTATATGTAAAACCCATGATTGTATACATTGTGTAGTATAAATTAATTTATGTGTGTTTATATCTTAATTGTCTTCTTTCATGGGGTGTATGATTTATAAGTTACCAAATCCATAAGGGAATTTCTAATTTTGATTTCTACTCACTGGGTTTTATGAAAACTTCATTGATTATTTTATTCCAATATTATGTGTGAAATAACTATTTATTTATTTATTTATGTAGTAATTTAAACTCCCATTTGTGTTGATATAATTTTTATACACATAATCACTCCATCAATAAATTCTCAAGTCATCAATATGAACATTATATGAGTAATCTTAACTCAATTTCCATTCCTTGAGGTCAACATCAAATTCATTGGTGTTGTTTTTAAAAAAATTTGTGTGAATGTACTCTAATTGATTTTCACTGATTATGAAATCATATTGGGTTAATTTATATTTTTGACACATAATTATGTCATTGGTTTATCCTTAATATAAGGATACAGGCTTAATAAGGTATATCAGCCCAATTTACATTCCATTGAGACTTATTTTTTTTATGTGCCAATTAAATTTTATATGTTTATATACTGTACATTGACATAGTATATCCCAATTCCCTTTATTCTTATGATATAATAAGTTTTTGGTTACCATAATTATTTGTATTCAAGCGTCTGTCATTTGGTTAGGAACTCAAAATAAAATATTTTTTTAAATGTTTTAATGATTTATTCTTCTAAATAATTCTCATTAATGTCCATGTTTTAAAAATGGGTTTAAGGATTTATTTATATGAACATGGATATTTTAAAATTAAAATTCATTTTAAAAGATTCAAAGTGGCATGGATCACTTTGATTCAAAAAAAGTTTTAATGACTTATTGATAAATAGTGATACTTTAAACTATTTTAAAAAATGGCATTTATCTCAAATATTTTTACTGATTATTTTCATCTATGTCAATATCCTTTATTATTATTGATTAAGGAAGATTTAATATAATAAAAGATTCCATATTGTATTGAATATGTTATGTTTGACTATGGGTGTTCTATTTTTATACCATTCATGGTTTGTGGTTAAAATATTTACATTTACTATGCTAGTTTTAATACAAATGTTTAGATTATGTTTTAACCTTTTCATATGATTAATTAATTAGACTTAGTAAGTGATGGGTGGAGCCCACTATAGCCTCTAGATGCATCAGTATGTCTCATGTGACAAACTAGTGTCTTGTCACAAGGACTTGACAAAATATTATTTGTAGTCTTGGCATGAGGCCTTGACTATGTGGTTATGATGTCCAACATTATGCATTCAATCATTTTGAAATTATCTATTGATATTACATGTGATTATTCGACTAGTAGAATATCCATGTGAATAAGTAAATGGAATTATTTGATTCATATTTTCCATATTATGATGATGTTCAAGTTTAAAAGGCTTGTGTTTTATTCTTATACATGACCTTAAATTTTTATTTTTTATTATGATAGTTTTCACTATATTGTTATTTTTTATGAGCATCTGAGCTCACCCCTTTTTTATGTTTTATTTTTACTAGGTTTTGATGAAGTATATTATGATTGACCTGCATTAATAGTCTACGGGATTTGAGTGTGTTAAAAAGATACACAATGTTGTATTTTTTCAATTTCATTCTTTAGAAGCCTCCCATTCATAGCCTCATGCCCTCATGGATGTAGGGTGTGGAGGGAAATAGCATGGAATGTAAGTTCTATTCCATCATCCTTACCTCCATCAGCTAGAAAATTTTGGAAGCCAGGAATCAGGTACAGTTGGGTTCCCGTGATTCAGATTCGTTTCTTTTAATGAGGGCAAGGTATATTATTCATAATATTCTCTAATTATTGAAAGGGATTTAGTAATCGGCCCTGATTTTCAACATCCTTAACAGAACTATTTCGCTTGGAGGCTCAGGAGGCAGATGGGTTGTTTGGAATCCCCCTTTCAGCGGTCTGAAACTCAACATGGATGGTTCTTTTAGAAATGGGTTAATGAGAGGGCGAGGAGTCCTGCGTGATGCATACAGTTCTATTATTGTGGCATTCATCTCCTTCTATATCTCGGGTTCTTCCTTGGGGGTGGAGGCTTAGTTAATGCTTGATGGTCTCCATGTTTGCAGGGAACATGGTCTTGAGGTGTCGGAAGTTGATTCAGATTCTGAAATTCTGGTGAAGATGATCCATGGAAGGCAGGGGATTCCATGGGATTTGATTTACATTACCAGGAGGTGTGTCAGGGAAATTTCTTCGGGACACGTCATTCATCATAGCATGAGGGAATCTAACATCGTTGTGGACGCTCTTGCAAGCCTCGGATGCCCAGAAGAGGGAATTTCCATTTTTTTCAATTTGGGGTCTCTTCCGCGGGAGTGTCAGATCTTTGCGTAGAAATATTCTCTTTTCTTACATTATTTTTCGACCCCCTTGATGGCCCTTTGTAATGGAGGTACAAGGCCTTTCTCTAGACGATTATAAAAAAGTTAATTCTCATTCATAATGGAATGTAAAACATATGTATGTATCTAGTACCTCTAGGGATACTAAAATATTCGATCTTTCGAGACTTGATCTATTGTGATCATGCCGATTTTATGTAAAAATGCACCAACTCTAGGTAAATAAAGTTAGGGTGTTACACTCTCACTTATTAGCAGAGCCTTCTACCATCTAAGTGGTACATACCCAGCTATATATCTCCCTTTCTAATAAAAAAACATGATATTACAAGAACATCATACCCAAACCATCATCACATATCCACAAATTATATCTCCAAAATTCAGCCACATTACTTCATCATCTCATCAAGTATAACCACCAGCTTTATATGCATCAAATTCATATCCATAACCAATTTACGACATATCCACAACTACATAACACATATTTTCAAACGAGAACATTAAATATCGGCATACCACTATTTCCCATCCATAATCATAATTCTAATTTCTCATCCATATGTCAAAAGGGAAATGTAAAAATAAATGAAATCAACCTTGTTTCCTCTTCTTTCCATGTACATACACCACCAATGAACCATAACTTTCATATAATGCCACCATCTATATATCACCACTAAGAATTACCATCAATTGAAATCTCATCACTATAACATTACCATCACAGTTGGGTAACTTAATGATGTAGAGCATCTACCTCATGTTATCCTGCAACAATGGATAACTTTTACTATGTTCCATCATAATTTCCACACAACTAATTCAATCATACTTTTTCATACTAATAACTTCAAGCCGTTATATCTTGTATTTGTATGCCTGCATTGAACCATTATATCCCATAAATTTTATATTATACCATTCCCAATATTTTCTACTCTGTTTCAAAAACTCCACTTCCCCGATTCTATCCACACCTAAAAAACACGTAATAAGAAATATATTTCATAGAAAAGAAGAAAAATCAATAGTACAACCAATTCTCCAGGGAAAGAAAAAAACAAAAATTCATCATTTCTACACTACCTCCATCCACTTCATTTACCATTTTTCATCATCATTATATTCATTATATGATTATTTTAGACATTAAAAACCAATTATTCTTTACCATATGTTACAATAAATATTAAAATTATAGTGAAATATAATCACTACATTTAAAATTTATAAGTAAAATGGTTTCTTGATTTTTGACTCAGGTAATATTAATGAAAGGCATTCTAGGTCACTATAATCAACACCCATTTCTTTTCACTAATTATTTTGAGGTGAAGAAATCATTTCATATTTTCACTATCAATTATAGATTCCAACATAATTTCTACATTATAATTATTAATTTATAAACATATTTATATGTGTTTATGTAAAAACATAAATAACACTACAACATCAAAAGAAATGAAATAATTCTCAATCTCATGGTTTCTGTTATTTCATTCTCTATTATGAGCATTAAATAATTATTCTGTTATATTTGTGAAAATGCTCTAAAATAACTTCTATATCTATAAAGTCACATCAACATGTGGTGGTACAAAAAAAAATTTGAAACCCATTTTCCACCTATATGTTTACAATTACCTTAATAATCTCATTATCCTTTAATGTGTGTCTAATATAATCATTAAATCATAAAATAAACCAATAAAACCCATTAAGTAACATTAATAAAAATAAAATTATGATATGTTATCTTCATTGAATGATCCACAGTTGTTATAATGAATTATACCATCCAAGAAGGTATAAAATAAGTCCAAACATTCACTACCACAACCAAAAGCATTGAAAATAGAAATACAATATCCTCGTGATAATGAAAGGATTAGTAATCCAGAATCCCTTCCGAAAACACCAATAATATAATATATAAAAAACCTTATCATGATCATAAAAAAATCATTAAATTTTCTCTAATCCACTTCTATTGTCCCTCCAAACAATGTACCGAAGAGAAATCCAGAAAACGAAGAAATGAATAATAACTCAACCTCGATTCCCAAGAAACACTCTTCCAAGGACCAGGGTTAATACATCAAAATAGGTTCTAAAATACCTCCCCAATTCACTCTTATTTAACCCAAGAATCTAGAGCGATATCGAAAGAATGAAGGGATTCAAAGAGATTATAAATTTATACTCAAAATTTTTTAATGTCATATGGTGTGACTCCTTTGATTATTCCATAATGAATATGTTTTTAATTGTGGTTCTCTAACCATGAAGATAGATGAATGAATGAATAAGAAAGATTTATTTCAACAAGAATAAATGTTACAAGAGACAACTCCCACACACCTCCCATTATTATTTCTCAGACGTGGAGGTCTCCCGGCTTACATTGGGTACAATGATCTCTCTTGGATTGAATGATGTTTTTTGGAAGGATCCTTATGACCTCCTTAAATAGCCCGGGAGGGGGTGTCATGTTCAACAAAACGTTCCCACTAATCCATCCACCCAGCATTGGACATTGACTATGGGAAGTTACCAACAATTGACAACACTCATGGATGTCAAAACAATAGTTACTAAACATGAAGAATGTGTAGCAACAAATATTGAAGTCTTGGGTAGGAGAAGGTTGTTGCACCACCTTTTAATAAATGTGGTGTGAAGGTGGATGTTTCCATCAATTCTCCGCCTCTAGCAGAAATCATCTATAGCATCTAAAAGTTATATCTTCTCCCAAGAAACCATCTTTGTCAACATATCTGTTGGGTTCTCCTTTGTATGGATCTTCACATGTCGCAAAAATTGGTGATCCATAACTTTGTGTATCCAATGATAGTGAATGTTGATGTTCTTCATCTTATAATGATACATTGAATTATTTCACAATTATAAATCACTTTGAATATCGTAATGAACTCTGTACTCCTGGCTAAATCTTAGTTCTTGGTGAAAAATCTTTATCCACAACAACTACATTCTATCTTCTGGATTAGCAATGTACGCTATTTCCTTCGTGGATAAAAAAAATAACTTCTTCAACCTTGGCTGCCATGACACAGCTCCACTTGAAAAAGTATAGATATATCCAAATGTAGACATATTTGGGTCATGATCTTTGTCCATATATACATCTTTATAGCCCACTAAAATAGTTTCACCTCCCCCCTTATAATAAACATAAATTTGAAATACCTTTAAGATACCTCGGAATCCACATGGTTGTATCTCAACGCGGCTTCCTGAGATTGGTGAGAAACCTGCTCATGATTTCCACTGTATGGGAATTGTTAGGTTTTGTACTCACCGTAGCATACAACAAGCTTCCAACTACTAAGTATTATGGTATCATCCCCATCATATTTATTTCTTCTATAGATGATAGGCATGAACTCTTACTCAACTTCAAATAGCCGGTAAGAGGTATGATCACAATTTTAACTTTTTCCATGTTGAAATGTTTCAAAACACATTCAACATACTTATCCTAATGTAGAAATATCAACATCTTCTTTCTATCATGAATGATCTTCATCCCCAATATTTTTTGAGCTGCTCCCAAGTCCTTCATGTCATAAAACATAGATAACTCCTTCCTCAACTAGAAAACTATTTGCTACATCCTTCCCAATGATCATCATGTCCTCATCATAAATTAGAAGAGAAAAAAGTTACTATACTGAATTCTATTGATGTAGACCCACTATTCTTCAAGTTTCCTCTTATAGCCATGACTCATCATGAATGATTTAAACTTCTTGTACCACTACCTAAGAGCATGTTTTAGTCTATGCTATTCTACCACTTTCATATGAGGTTTTCTTGTCTAGAAACCTATAATCTTTCATGATACTTCATATAGATCTCCTCTGAGAGGATACCGTAAAGAAACATTTTCTTCACGTCCATTTATTCAATCTCCAAGTCCATGCTAGCTAAAAATTTGAAAATGACATGGATTGAATCCATCTTCACCATGGGTGAAAAAATATATTCAAATTAAGCTATTATATTCTAAAGGAATCGATTGACAAATAACCGAGCTTTGGTCTTGACCTCATTTTTGTTATAATCCTTCATCATCCTAAACACCAATTTCTTTATTAGTGCCTTCTTATATTTGGGTAATTCCGTGAAATCGTATATTTGGTTCTTCATCAATGACTCCATCACATCCTCTAATGTATGTATGCACTTGAGATATATTAGGATGAGAAACTAATTCCTAGTATCCTTATGGATCACCCTCATCAATCAGAAAAATGTTATCTGAATTTGAATCTTTTTTAAGTAATCTTTCCTTGTGAAGATCATTGAACATCAGAAATGTTAGGTTCTAAATTCACATCATCAAATAGCTCTTATGATGGTTCTGAAACATCTTCGAGTGAGTATTGAGTCTCCCCCTACTCAATATCTTCTTCCAGTTCCACTTGGTCCACTACCGATGTGTATTCTTTCACTTACTCCTCTTAAATGATAGATGGTTCTAGAATATGTATTGGATCATGAATTTATTTCTGAATAATTTTCCTTCGATATATTCAATGATTTTGAATTTCCTTGACCGGCTGATTATCATGGAACATGACATCTCTACTTACAATCACCTACTTCTCTTTTAGGTCCCAAATCATGTATCTGAACTCCTCATCTCCATATTCAATGAAGATGTATTGAGTAGATCTACCATCTAGATTTTGCCTAAGCTCTATTGATAAATGTGAAAATTCCAAACATTAAAATACTCATAAATGGTAGTAATAGGGATGATTACCAGACCATCATTTATATGATATCTCAAAATTCACTGGGAATGATGGTAATCTATTGTTGAGCTAGAAATCAACTTGAATAGATTCACCCAATAATGGGTTACGGAGGTTAGTCAGAGTCATCAGGCTTCTACCATACTCCATGATGGTTTTCATGAAACTTTTTTCAACTCTAATGTGTTGTGGAGAGCATGGGACCATCCTCTATTGTAAGATTCCATGAATCCTGCAATAAGAATAAACTTCTCTAGATGTTTACTCTCTTCTATTCTCTTAATTACGAAATTTTGAATTCCTTCTAGTTTCACACTCCACTATGACGTTGAACATCTTGGACTAGTCCATTACGTATTCCTTCATCCGCATAAAGAAACCCCACACCCTTCGAGATGAAACATTAATAAATGATAGTAAATATATGTTACCTCAGAGTGAATCCACCTCCAGGGGTCCGCATACATTAGAGTTCACAAGATCCTGAAACTCTGATCTATTTTATGAAGAGGTATTGAATTAGAATCTATATTTCTTCCTTTAAAATTAGTATTTACAAGGATCAACTAATAGAATCATGCAACACTGATGTAATTCTTCTTCATTTGGGTAGATAACCATCTTTCACTCATGTGGCCAAGTCTCTTTTTCCACATATTTGTTGTCTCTCCGTCCATCATATGAAGGCTATATGTACATATCTTCACATGAGTTTTTTACAATGTACCACAATTGTGGCCCTAGGTAATGATGATGGATCCATTTGACATCCTCCATGATCTGTTGTTGAATATGTTGTTATAGACTTGTTGATCAAAGGTTATACATGATAACAAGTTGACTCAATGTCTTAGAACATGCCGAACAACCTCCATGGTGATTGTGTATCCAACACTAACCTTCAATTGGATATCACCCATGCCAAAAATCTTCGCTGAACTAGTATTTCTCATCTTGACAATACTAAAGTCTCAAGCATGATAAATCATGAAATACTCATGATTCAGTGTAATTTGGTGAGATGTTGCATTATCGACCACCCATTATTTGTCATGACCTAATTTATGAAAGAATGTCCCTTTGTCTACGGATAAGAGCATCATTTCTCTGTTAACTATCACGTGCATGTCTCCATTTCATCTTTATCAGTTTCTACTTTTCCCATTTTTCTATAGAAACCTTCACCATTTCATCTTCTTGTTTTCCATCATTCTATAATGGTAGAATTTTTATAATGGTCTCCTACAATATATAGACCTCTTCTAGAATTGGAATCTATTTCTAGCCCCTTAACCACCTCTCATGGATAGTCCCTCAATTTTATTTTAATTATGAAACATTTTTTGAAGAATCTGGAAAACAAAAGCTCACCATTGCACAGGGTACAATCACAAATGGTGGAATGGCCTATTGGATCGCCAAAATAGGACATCGATTGATCAAGATAAGATCAAAATAGTATCAATGGTCAAGATCACCTGACGACGTGGTGCTGGTGTGGTGATGATGTGGCTCATTATAGAAAATTTCTGGGAATATCATCATTTTCAAAGTAATACCTTCTTCTCCATCTTTGTTCAAGGCTAGGAAGGTCATTTTAGCTTTTTTTTCTACACAATATGGCCCATTGGAATCATCTCACCAGAAACTTTCAGAATCTTCCTTGAAAATAGGATTCCGAGCAACATTAATATTTGGTTCACCGGAAAAACTTGACTTCTCTTCGAATTTCCACCATAAATCAATTTGATACAACTCTTTGTTGTTCATTGACCATGAAAAGAGTTTAATTTAAGAAAAAGGATGATTATTTCAACAGTAATAAATGCTACAATTCACCAATCCCACACATCTCCCTTTATTATCTCTCACACGTAGAGACCTCCCGGCTCTCTTTGGATATAATGAGGTCTCTTGGCTCAGATGATGATTTCTTAAAGACACCCCAGGACCTCCTTAATAGCCCTGGTGGGGTGTCATGTTTGACACAACTCCCCCAAAAATCCCTACAAAAACCATTAGACATCTACAATGAGTATCCTCCAATAATATAAAACTCTCATGGATATCAAAACAATAGTTACTACACATGAAGAATGTGTAGCAGCAAAGGTGGATGTATTAGGTAGGAGGAGGTTGGTGAAAACCCTATAAAAATATTTATTTGTAGCTAGATGTTTACATCATTTTCATTTAGAATTAAAGAGAACCATAGTGATCTATGTCGTGATGATCTTGCGTCCAACCTCCTCCAGAATCCAAGATGCAATCCCCACTTTAGTCAATGGTCGGATCCTATAAATGTGTAGTTAGACTATAGTAAATCCCAAATACCATGTAGTAGTTATGCCTAGATTGATTGAAATGTCCAATTTAGCCTCTACACCATAGCTCACTAACACACCGTAGTCAGGATTCATCCTACGCATCACTATGCCATAGCTCATCACCAAACCTCTATCTTTCTCTGAATGGAAGAGGCTATAAAAAAACCTATAGAACTATACATCATAGCGGTATTATTTATATTGTAGATTAGAGGATCAAACCAAACATATATAAGTAAAAGGGCCTTCATAAAGGGAAAAAACATTACCTTTACTTAAAGAGGACCCACATACGGGTGTCTTGATTTACCTTCATGTGTGATTAGGTTTATCCTTACGTGAAACATAGAAGACCCTTAAACCATAAGACTAATTCCTATGAAAAAGTTGTTTTCTTTTTATAGGATGACTAGAACATTATACTCAATGACAAACTATTGAAGAGGGAAGTCCTAGAACTATCTTGTAGTGTATTGAATGCAGACAAATGAGGATTGTCACCCTACAGAAAAATTTAGAATAAATAGTCAAATGAAATTTCATCATAATGAATCTGAAGAAAATGGACTGGTTGGGGTCATACATGTTTTTAATGTTAGAAGATTGGAAATCTTAGGAATGATTACAGAAGTTTTAGGGAGATATCTGAAATACTAACACTAAGATGTTCAGATTCTAATCATTCATCTATGGGGAGAAGCATCTGGATACTAATATTTAATATTATGCAAGAAACATGGGGGATTGATCCTGGATAATATTTTTATCCAGTAATAGAGTAAGTATTAATAGTTAATTATGTTTCTAGATGATTTGAAATAGTTCATTATATGGATTAAAAAGCTCAAAAATTCATAGTAAAGGGAGATTTTCATGTTTGTATAAAGAATGAGGTCTTTCTATTACTAAAAAAAGTAATACACATACTAGTACTATGGAATAACATAATTTTAATTGGGTATCTTGAAAATTTTAAGCCGTGAAAATAACTATGTGAATACATTTTGTCATGTAACATGAGGATCTATGGTGGATATGTGAGGAGTAGATAATAGGACCATATATCCAATTGGATGATCAGATTTAGTGGTAATTAATAATGTATCAACACTTAACAGAATATATTTTTTACATTGATGAATTGGGAATCATGTTGAGAATAATATAAAATTTCTAAGGGAAAAATCTGTGCTTAATATTGATCACACTAACATAAGAAGTTGTGATAGTTATTTTCTTAAGAAATAGTTAAGGGTTACATTAAACATGAATGAGTCAAATCTTTGAGCTCAAAGGTTAGAATGTGTTTAATAAGGAACATGGGGGGGGGGCAAACATTGTCTGATCTCATGGTTGGTCACATTACTTTGTACCACATGTGGATGATTTTACATGTGGAATTGGAAAAACTATACAATATTTTATAGTGTAAGTACAGATCTAGTGGATGGATAGAGGGACAAAAAACCATTGACAATAATGGATGATCCTGATTCAACATCAGTAATATTGAAAATATACACTATAAAAATAGTTAATAAATTCAATTCGAAGAGCCTCTATTTTGAAATATTTCATCCCCTCCAAAAATAGATAAGAATGACATAATGGTAGAGATGTAGTAATTTTTCAAAATTCCACCACCATTCATGATATGAATGATAACATGAATTTAAGACACATAAATTCTAATTCTAATACACTAATATTGAGGGTTCCACTTATCCCAATTACATGAATCTCCTGTTCTAATCATATCCCCAACTATAGATCATGTAATTTTGATGATGAGGGACTAATGAGGATAAAAAACTTAAAATATATTTATATTGGTGAACATGGAGAGGAAAAATAATTTGATGAACCCAGTATAATATTTCAAAGATTTTTGATGTGATATTTTGTGGGCCTCCCTTAAGACCCATAAGAAAATGATAACAAGAAAACTATTTCCATAAGAATCTAGGGATACACCTGAATGGGTAAAAAAATATTAACCCATAAAAAGGTCCATGGATTTATACCTCCTATTAAATTCATGTAGTCCCACAGGATTATTCCATATGAGGATCAACCAATAAATTTTAGTAAAAAAATTTACTATTTGGTTGGGATTACCATTTATATAACAAAAACATGTTAATGAATGATAAATTCAATTATTTTGAATCGCATAGGTAGTATAGGTAACTTAGTCCATGATGAACCACTATATAAAATAGTGCATCACCATAGTTGTTTTGTTCTATATATTACTATCCCATTGTTAAAATATGGGTTATAGTTGGGTGATTATTTTGAAATTAGAGATTCGAAAGTGGCCAGAGGGGGTCATTTAAAAGCACATGGGCCTTATTCCATAAAAGGATAGATATTTTTGTAATCATTTTTTTGAGAATAATTGAGGACCACCCCAATGAACACATGAAACTATAAAATAACATTTGAGTATAATATCATAGATAGGCCAACATGTGAAGAAGAGGAGTTATCTTGGTTAATTATATATCGAGAATTTGTTCTCCCCTTTACCACTAACATAGTAAGAATTGTCCTAAAGTGTGTTGATTTTACTTTTTATTCTATGCCAAATGTTATAACCATTACTGCCCTCAGACCATTGGATAGGGGATTCCAATTGTTTTTTCTTAATAAATGTGGCCCATGAGGGTTTACCTATGATCATATACTATACAAACTTCTCTTGATTTTATTTTATGATTTTATCAATACTCTTGAGATCGATTCCCCCTTCCTCGATATATTTTCCCAATATAGACTACTTAGCCCTCTGATATTGTCTATTTTATAAAGATTCCCATATGAAACTTGTAACACCCTGTGTATTATGAAAAATATTCTTTTTAATTTCATTAATGTCTTGTGTTATACGCTACACCAAAAGGAGCTTTCACAACACACATCTTTGATCTGGCTTGATTTAGACGCAATCACGACCTTCCACGATAGTGTGTGTTGTACGCAACACCATGTTTCGCTAAACAACGATATGCTATTAAGATATTATTAAAACTAGCCCTTATGAATAGTAATAACCACTTTTTAAATTTTTGTAAATTTTATTTTTCAAAATGGACTTAATTTATGGATTCGTACTATCGAATTTAGCCTAAGGTGAAATTTTGATACTTTTCGGATAACTTTCATATTCTGATGAATAGTGAAAATTAATAAATTTTAATTAAAAACAACTTTTTTAATCGAAATAATTAATAGTGATAAATTATTAATTCGAGTGGTTTTAAAGTATATTTAGAATATATTTTTACAATTTAATACAATGTTGGTCATTGGAAGTAATTTCACATTTAAACCAGTTATAAAAAAGTGTCAATCTTTTGATAGTTATTATCTCTTAAAAACACGCTATTTGTTGTGACAACGGAAATTAATTATAAAATTAATTAATGCAACTTATATGTTGGGAATTTTGTAAAATAGAAATCATTTTTGAATTCGGAATATCAATTATAGATTACGGTGAAATTTTGGCATTTTTCTGAAAAACTTCAATTTTTGATGAATAGTGAAACCACTAAGTGGTAGGTTAAAAACTAAATTTTGCATAAAACTTAATTTTACCGCTTCTGTGAATGAAATTTCAAAAATCCGACAGACACGGTTGATGTCAGTATGTAAAATTTGGTTCAATGAGATGAAAATAATTTTTTTGGTGAATAGTAACTTTTTACTTTTTTTACCACGGTTAAAAGAAAATAGGGTAATTAAGGGTAGAAATGATATTATTATTACCCTAAAACATGTCCTAATTCTATTGGAGAAATGTAATCCGACCAAAGACAAACTTAGGAATAAAATATGACCATTTAGGCCCACATGGATTTGATTAGGACATTTATTATTAATTTATTTAAAGAAGGGTTAAAAGAGTTAAAATCAAAGTTTATTTACTAAAACATTTTTAATATATGGTTATACATAAGTTAAATTCGACTATAAATATTAATTATAAATCTAAAAAGATTTCATACATAATGGTATTTTATTTGTAATTTTTAGACATTAAATAATATAATTTATTTATGACACAACAATGATGCAGTAATTATCTTATTAATGAAATATTGACATAACTGATGTTATAAATACCCAAATAAATATAATTTGATACTTTTTATGAATTACACTAATTTTATAGGTTAATATGACATGTTATGGTTTATTTAAATAACTTTTTTCTAACTTATCATTCTATTATGATTTTCACAAAAATCAATTACTAAATAGTGTCAAAATTGACATAAAATAGTTTTTAAAACAAATATTATATTATTAATTTTTATTTTATTCCTAAGAATCTATGGTTCGGCCAAATGACATAGATAAGGTTATATATATTAATAATAAAAAACTTGGGGTTCTTTTGGCTTTTTATAGTAAGTTTATTAACCTTATAGTATAAGAACACAAGAAGACACGGTAAAAGTAAAACTATTTAACTTAATGTTAAATCTAAATGATAAGGTTAAAATAGGAACCTAAACTTGTCTAAATTCTATTGGATGAAAGGATTTCGACCCATCCTCACCTTAGACTCGAAATAAATCAATTTGGAGCTATTTAAAACCGAACTTGACTTTATAATAAAATAACATTTTTAGTTATTCCCAAGGTGCCTCTCTCATCCCTTATAAAAGGGCACCCCCTCCCTCTCTTCCTCACACAACATTGAGCCTTCAAGACTCGGCCAACCCCTGCCAAATTCTCTTCTCCACTTCCCTAGAAACATCCTAGAGGTTCTGGTCTTCCTCAAAGACCAATTTTAGTGCCCTAAGAGGAGGTCTCAAAGAGGCGCTTCAAAGAAGAGGTAATTTCCGTTACCGATTCTTTCACCATTATTTCTTCTTCCACTTCTTCTTCTTAGGTTGTTTCATTATGAAGTAATAACATCAGTATCACACATATACTGATATGTTATTATAAGTATGAAAAAACCTTATTTCACCATCTATCCATCCTATGGAAAACAAAATCATCGCGCGTGCGTACGTACGGAATACCGTCTCCACGCCGTGGTGTAATCTGTTTTTCCACCAACACCTTACATGGATGGTAATTATGGTGTAAGGAATAACTATACATAGTTATTATAACATCATAATTATTCTGATATATTGTATCATCCACTCCAATTCAATTCAATAATTATGGAAATGATATCATCGCTCGTGCGTACGTACGGCCTGCCGTCTCCATTAACGGTGCATTTCTTTCCATTTATTGATACATTATATATATGTATATTCTGAATATATATTATACATAAATCATGTTTTATACTCTATAATTAAGTAATAATGATCTATGTAATCATATGAATAATTACAAGTTAAAACACGAACGAAAAATGAGACGATTTTACCAAAAATGCTACTTTAAAATGAATTTACAAAATAACAGGTAATATAAAGTCATAAGTGAAAAACATATGATATAATAACAATCAATATGATTCTGTAATAAGTCAATGACATTATTTAAATAATTATACAAGAGGTTCAGACACTTACGAAGCAAATCAGACCTAAGGTAAGGGAAAATATCACAATCTCATTTTATCCGAGATTGTTTATATTTTGGTATTTACTGGGGTGTATTTTATCATCCAAATACCTGTTTCCTCAATATGGGATATTATTTCCATCCACCTACAATTTTTTAATTCCAAATTACCCTTCGGTGAGTTTTTATTAAGAGATATGAAAGGACTCTTTTGTTGTTTTTCGTACGAGGTACTTTTTGACTTTTCCGACAAAAGTACGAGAAGAATGTTTTTTTAACTTATACGGCATGAATGGATTTTTAAAACATTATTTCCAAAAATATTCCTTTACAAGTTTTCAAGTTTATTTTTAATCAACTTCATTTAGTTTAAAATTGCATGACATGTTAAGAAAGGAAATGTGTTTTTGAAGTAGAAAGGATATTTTCCTCAAGAATGGAGTTCAAGTGTTTTATCAAAACTATTTTCCATCTAAGATAATAAAGGGTTTTGTTTTTATCCCTATTATTACATTGATTTGATTATGTGGTGATGAAATTATTTTTATGAATTCCTTTATCTTATATGAATTGTTTTATGATGTCATGATGTTTAAGATTCCCATTTGTATTACATGGGTTATGCAATGATGTATGATTTATTATTTTGTGGCACACATAAGAATGGTATCATTATGAGATGGGTGGGACCTATATCTCCCTCCAATGCATTGGGTAAAGATTTTATATCTCATGAGATAGACATGGCTGGAATGGTAGGTTATACCGGTACAGTGAAACAGGACTGAAACGAGGGTGACTCGGTTCAGAAAGGGACTTTGTCCACTAAGATAGTCTTGGAAATAAGTCTTGACTAATAAGATATGATTCTCTATGATTATGTGTTTATGCCACAAAGTTTCATGTTTTAAGTTATGATTATTGGGATTACATTTCACTACTATGATTTATCCCATGTTATGAAATTATGATCTCTTTTGCAGGTTAAGATTTCTAAAAGATATGTTCTTATGAATATGACGTGATTGATATTTCTTTTGTTTACCCTTACTGAGCATTTGAGCTCACCCTTTTATGTTTTCTTTTCCCCAGGACATAAAGAAAGGTTTTAGGTAAAAAAAGGAAGATCTTTATGGGAGATGTTGAAGATCTTTCACCACGATTAGAAGATTATATTCCGAGTTTCCAAAGACACTAAACTATTACGATCCTTGTGTGTGTTTTTTTGTTATGTACTAAGTATTCCGCAAAAGTAATGTAATGTCCATGTACATCAAGCTTCAGGTCTCTACAGTTGGTATCAGAGGAAAGGTTTAGTCAACCTTTGGAAACTAGGATGCGAAAACATTAGTGAGATCCCTAGAGATATTTCTATGGTATGTCTAGGGATGTCCCTAAGGATAAGTATACGTATATGATATAGTCCTAGAACTACGGTAACGATATTAGAATTTAACATAAGGTACTCCCCCTTTATTATGTTGTTTTCCCTTGCATGATTTTTTTCCTCTCACACTATTCTTTTGGGTTTTAGACGATGGTTGGTTCCCGAAGGAACCGTGTTGATCAATTCAATGGACAATGCAAGGATTGCCCTCCTGAACAAACAAATGTTATGGGAGATGGAGTGCAAAATCTTATTGCTATACTTACACAAGCTATGAATCATTATGGACTTCCAAATGAGCAGAGAAGGGAACAATATTCTATTGAGTCCTTCATGAGGCAACATCCACCTTCTTTCAGTGGGTCTTCCGATCCACTTGTTGCTGAACAATGGATCAGTACCACTGAAAAGATATTTTTAGTTCTTCAATGTTCTGAGCATGATAAAGTCATCTTAGCAGTATATCGTTTGGAAGGTGAAGCTGATCAATGGTGGAATCTTATCAAGAATACGAGTCCAAGAGATGAAATTGAGTCCATGGAATGGGACGAGTTCAAGAACTTGTTTTTCAGTAAGTACTTCCCTCATATTCTTCGAACAAAGATGGAAAAGGAGTTTCTTGAGCTAAAGCAGAAGGATGATGAATCTGTTGGTATATACGAAGCGAATTTTACAAGACTTGCAAGGTATGCATCTGGCATTATCATCCAACCTGAATGTAAAATTGATCGATTTTTCAGTGGCTTAAAACCATGTCTTCGAAGGGAATTAACTATAAGAGACTTCTGTAGCTATAAAGAAATTGTGCGTTGTGCTATCAAGGTAGAAATGGAAGTTGGTGTTACATATCCATCTCATGGTTTTGACAAGAAACAAAAGATGGAGTTCAAGGAGAAATCTCAGAATAAGGGTGAAAAGAAGATGAATGTTTCCTTATGCACAAAGTGTTGAAATAAGCATAGTGGAGATTGTCTTAAAGGGACTAGAAAATGTTTTAAGTGTGGAAAAGAAGTTCATCGAGCATCTTAGTGTCGAAGTAATGGAAAAAGGGTTTCTAAATATGTGAATAAAGAAAAGACTGCAGAGAACGCACCACCAACACTTCAATGCTTCAAGTGCAAGGAAATGGGGCATTATGCTAATAAATACCCTAATCCAAGGGTTAGTGATGATCGACATGAGCAACCGCTTAAGGCAAAGGAAAAAAGGGAAGTCACATGCGATCACTACTGGCGATGTTGAATATGACAATGATGTGGTGGAATGATTAAGTGTTTATGTAATGGGATTCCAAAATAATGTTGTATCATAAAGTATTGGAATATTTATGTATTGGTCTAATGTGGTATTCAAAGTGATTGAGATATTTTTGGAAATAAGATGATATGCGCATAATGAAGGAAAAATGAGAAAACAAAATGTTTAAAAGTATTCATGAGCTCATGATTGATATAAGGACTAAGTATATAGAATTTTGAGGGTTTTGGTATGTGGAAAGAGTTATCTTTTGACAGCACTCATGTTTTCACTAAGATTCAATGGGTATTCATTTTTCAACAGATTACATGATTATGGTATTCACATGATTGGAATGTGACGAACAAGATATATGAGGGATAAATTATGGCATTCATGTGATCATTTTCACTATACTATGAGCTTGGACCGAAATATTTTAGATAAGCCTAAAGATTGGAATGGATTATGTTGGACATAAGTTAGTATTGTTTAAAGATAAAACTTTTTTTGATATTGTTGATGGGATGTTATAATAATGTAGTTTTAGAAAAAGGACAACCTGCAGGACGGGCGACAGCCCATCGCGTCGGACAAGGATGTGGGAATCGAATCCACAACCGAAGTGCGACTGGCCTTTATCGCCTACCACTGGCCTACAGGAAGTCCCTGTTTAGTAGAATCTAGTTTTATTATATTAAGCAGTATGATATATGAAGTATAAGTTCATTTTAGTAACCATATATCATTAATCTCACTATAGATGGACTTATGTATTTTTTGATAACTTTTCTAACCTTTTGAGACAAATGGAATGACCCATCATTCTATCACATGATCTGCTAACACATCACGAATGACAAATTCAACATCATTTCTTTAATAGATGAAGTAGAAATTGTCCAAATAACGACAAATAGTGAGACTATACCAAAATCACGAAAGTATTTCTTCTAATTCCAATTTCATCAACTTTAGGGAAATGATCTTGAAAACCAAAAATGTTGTCCTAGTGCTCTTATATCTGATTAATCAGATGGCACCTTAGATCGTCACAAATTTATGGATTTGTGATTTCTAGCTTTTCCATAGCCATATTCTCTACCACTCTCCATCAGAACATGATGGTTAGATTTCTCTTCCATATCCATATTTTCACCTATGTGGAAACCCAGTGATTAGTTTATTTGGGTAACCGTTACATTTCATACTTTTGTTTTTAAAGATTGGTTTTGGTATTCCTTTTTACGATGTGGGTTTCGATTAAAGAAACTTTCGAATAGTAAACCATTTATAACCCCGACGAATTTCGAGGGCGAAATTCATTTTAAGGGGGGTAGAATGTGACTCCCTAAGTATTATGAAAAATATTCTTTTTAATTTCATTAATGTCTTGTGTTATACGCTACACCAAAAGGAGCTTTCACAACACACATCTCTGATCTAGCTTGATTTAGACGCAATCACGACCTTTCACGATAGCGTGTGTTGTACGTAACACCAAGTTTCGCTAAACAACGATATGCTATTAAGATATTATTAAAACTAGCCCTTATGAATAGTAATAACCACTTTTTAAAATTTTGTAAATTTTATTTTTCAAAATGGACTTCATTTGTTGATTCGGAGTATCAAATTTTGCCTAAGGTGAAATTTTGGTACATTTCGGATAACTTTCATATTCTGATGAATAGTGAAAATTACTAAATTTTAATTAAAAACAACTTTTTTAATCGAAATAATTAATAGTGATAAATTATTAATTTGAGTGGTTTTAAAGTATATTTAGAATATATTTTTACAATTTAATACAATGTTGGTCATTGAATGTAATTTCACATTTAAACCAGTTATAAACAAGTGTCAATCTTTTGATAGTTATTATCTCTTAAAAACACGCTATTTGTTGTGACAGCGGAAATTAATTATAAAATTTATTAATGCAACTTATATGTTGGGAATTTTGTAAAATATAAATCATTTTTGAATTCGGAATATCAATTATAGCTTAGGGTGAAATTTTGGCATTTTTCTGAAAAACTTCAATTTTTGATGAATAGTGAAACCACTAAGTGGTAGGTTAAAAACTAAATTTTGCATAAAACTTAATTTTACCGCTTCTGTGAAAGGAATTTCAAAAATCCGACAGACACGGTTGATGTCAGTATGTAAAATGTGGTTCAATGAGATGAAAATAATTTTTTGCTGAATAGTAACTTTTTACTTTTTTTACCACGGTTAAAAGAAAATAGGGTAATTAAGGGTAGAAATGATATTATTATTACCCTAAAACATTTCCTAATTCTATTGGACAAATGTAATTCGACCAAAGGCAAACTTAGGAATAACATATGACCATTTAGGCCCACTTGGATTAGATTAGGCCATTTATTATTAATTTATTTAAAGAAGGGTTAAAATAGTTAATATCAAAGTTTATTTACTAAAACATTTTTAATATAGGGTTATACATAAGATAAATTCGACTATAAATATTAATTATAAATATAAAAAGATTTCCTACATAATCGTATTTTATTTTTAATTTTTAGACATTAAATAATTTAATTTATTTATGACACAACAATGATGCAGTAATTATCTTATTAATGAAATATTGACATAACTGATGTTATAAATACCCAAATAAATATAATTTGAGACTTTTTATGAATTACACTAATTTTATAGGTTAATATGACATGTTATTATTTATTTAATTAACTTTGTTAGAACTTATCATTCTATTATGATTTTCACAAAAATCAATTACTAAATAGTGTCAAAATTGACAAAAAATAGTTTTTAAAACAAATATTATATTATTAATTGTTATTTTATTCCTAAAAATCTAAGGATCGGCCAAATGACGTAGATAAGGTTATATATATTAATAATAAACAACTTTGGGTTCTTTTGGCTTCTTATAGTATGTTTATTAACCTTATAGTATAAGAACACAAGAAGGCACGGTAAAAGTAAAACTATTTAACTTAATGTTAAATCTAAATGATAAGGTTACAATAGGAACCTAAACTTGTCTAAATTATATTGGATGAAAGGATTTCGACCCATCATCACATTATCCTCAAAATAAATCAATTTGGGGCTATTTAATACCGAACTTGACTTTATAATAAAATAATATTTTTTGTTATTCCCAAGGTGCCTCTCTCATCCCTTATAAAAGGGCACCCCCTCCCTCCCTTCCTCACACAACATTGAGCCTTCAAGACTCGGCCAACCCCTGCCAAATTCTCTTCTCAACTTCCCTAGAAACATCCTAGAGGTTCTGGTCTTCCTCAAAGACCAATTTTAGTGCCCTAAGAGGAGTTCTCAAAGAGGCGCTTCAAAGAAGAGGTAATTTCTGTTACCGATTCTTTCACCTTTATTTCTTCTTCCACTTCTTCTTCTTAGGTTGTTTCATTATGAAGTAATAACATCAGTATCACACATATACTGATATGTTATTATAAGTATGAAAAAACCCTATTTCACCATCTATCCATCCTATGGAAAACAAAATCACCGCGCGTGCGTACGTACGGAATACCGTCTCCACGCCGTGGTGTAATCTGTTTTTCCACCAACACCTTACATGGATGGGTATTATGGTGTAAATAATAACTATACATAGTTATTATAACATCGTAATAATTCTGATATATTGTATCATCCACTCCAATTCAATTCAATAATTATGGAAATGATATCATCGCTCGTGCGTACGTACGGCCTGCCGTCTCCATGAACGGTGCATTTCTTTCCATTTATCGATCCATTATATATATGTATATTCTGAATATATATTATACATAAATCATGTTTTATTTTCTATAATTAAATAAAAATGATCTATGTAATCATATGAATAATTACAAGTTAAAACACGAACGACAAATGAGACGATTTTACCAAAAACGCTACTTTAAAATAAATTTACAAAAGAACGGGTAATATAAAGTCATAAGTGAACCATATATGATATAATAACAATCAATATGATTCTGTAATAAGTCAATGACATTATTTAAATCATTATACATGAGGTTCAGACACATAGGAAGCAAATCGGACCTAAGGTAAGGGAAAATATCACAATCTCATTTTATCCGAGATTGTTTATACTTTGGTATTTACTAGGGTGTATTTTATCATCCAAATACCTGTTTCCTCAATATGTGATATTATTTCCATCCACCTACAATTTTTTAAATACAAATTACCCTTCGGTGAGTTTTTAGTAAAATATATGAAAGGACTCTTTTGTCGTTTTTCGTACGAGGTACTTTTTGACTTTTCCGAAAAAAGTACGAGAAGAATGTTTTTTTAACTTATACGGCATGAATGGATTTTTAAAACATTATTTCCAAAAATATTACTTTACAAGTTTTCAAGTTTATTTTTAATCAACTTATTTTAGTTTAAAATTGCATGACATGTTAAGAAAGGAAATGTGTTTTTGAAGTAGAAAGGATATATTCCTCAAGAATGGAGTTCAAGTGTTTTATCAAAACTATTTTCCATATAAGATAATAAAGGGTTCTGTTTTTATCCCTATTATTAAATTTATTTGATTATGTTGTGATGAAATTATTTTTATGAATTCCTTTATCTTATATGAATTGTTTTATGATGTCATGATGTTTAAGATTCCCATTTGTATTACATGGGTTATGCAATGATGTATGATTTATTATTTTGTGGCACACATAAGAATGGTATCATTATGAGATGGGTGGGACCTATATCTCCCTCCAATGCATTGGGTAAAGATTTTATATCTCATGAGATAGACATGGCTGGAATGGTAGGTTATACCGGTTCAGTGAAACAGGACTGAAACGAGGGTGACTCGGTTCAGAAAGGGACTTTGTCCACTAAGATAGTCTTGGAAATAAGTCTTGACTAATAAGATATGATTCTCTATGATTATGTGTTTATGCCACAAAGTTTCATGTTTTAAGTTATGATTATTGGGATTACATTGCACTACTATGATTTATCCCATGTTATGAAATTATGATCTCTTTTGCAGGTTAAGATTTCCAAAAGATATGTTCTTATTAATATGACGTGATTGATATTTCTTTTGTTTACCCTTACTGAGAATTTGAGCTCACCCTTTTATGTTTTCTTTTCCCCAGTACATAAAGAAAGGTTTTATGTAAAAAAAGGAAGATCTTTATGGGAGATGTTGAAGATATTTCACCACGATTAGAAGATTATATTCCGAGTTTCCAAAGACACTAAACAATTACGATCCTTGTGTGTGTTTTTTTGTTATGTACTAAGTATTCCGCAAAAGTAATGTAATGTCCATGTACATCAAGCTTCGGGTCTCTACAAAACTATTCGGGTTGTGATCTATATATTAGATAACTTCTATAGGTGAATTTTTTATTGATAAATCATGAATATTAATTGAAGATGGGGTATAATTCACCAGAGTGATCCTTCAACCAAATGTGAGAAATTGGATTTTTTAGTTGAGAATATTTCCCATAAATCAATTATAGATTCCATCAAAGATGTGGATATGAAGTCTTCCACTTGATAGTAGAGTGCATGGATAGTCCATAAGAAATCATACTATATATATATATATTCATATCCTATCCTCAATAATATTTCACATCCTTCTTGTGATTTTTTAGATATAATTGCTCCTTTTTTCGACATTAATAATTTGAAAATTTACTTTTTATGAATATGTATAAACTCTTAAATAGAATTTATTGTATCATTTATGAATAAAATATGGTAATATATCAATAATAATATAGATATTCTAAATATGTAAAACTTATAATAAAAGGATGGAGTGGTTTACCTTCAATGCCTTTGTAAATTTCTTAATAGATGAAAATATTATTCATAATAAAGAGGTTTGGTGGAAGAGGATCACCTTGGAAATTCCCCCTATCAAATTTAATGAATCCAAATATCCTTCTAATATGAGAGACCATGAACCAAGGTTAGTATAATCATTCGAATACAAGATCTTAAGCACACTTAGAGAAGTTATGTTAATGGAGGAATCTAACAATAAAACCCTAATATGTATTATTATAATCTTTTTTCATATCAAATATCAACATAATAGTGAATATAACAAGAAATCATCCAAGATATGAAATCATTTCCTATGATAAAAAAATGAAACATTGGATTTTTATTCTTTGTGGGAATCCATGTTCCACCCTTGAAAACATTTAAGGGAAACTAATATAAATAATTTTATTAGAATAGTTGCATTAAATATTAAAGATAAATTTGACATACATATTAAGATAGAATTTTCGAAATCCAAAAGGTTCACTTATTTAAGGTATCATAACTATGATAGTGGAGGGGGTAACCCTGGGAAGTATATAACTCATGATGTAATCATAGACCATATTAGTGGATTATTTTTCTATGTGATCCCAACTATATCAGTAGAAATATCCCAAGATGCATATAGGAAAGAAAAAATGTTTAGATTAAGGCTTATAATGTCATCTATGAGCTCACATTCAACCAGGTTGGATCATAAAAAAAATATTATACTGAGTACACAAACCAATGGGTACATTACAAAAATAATTGAAATCACCATTCTAGATTTGGACACCTTTTCTTATCTCACACTGAGGTTCTATAATAATATCTATTTTTAAGGAAAAATGATAAGGATAATGTGGTATTGATATCATTTGAGATAGATTTATCATATAGTTTCATATCATGATTCTCAATGAGCTTACTCTTCTTTAGGAATGCATAAAAATAGGTCATATTTCTATATCCTTCTCTTATCCACTAAATTCATGATCACTCTCTTCATAATCTTTCTTCTTCAAGTATAATTTCCTCTAGGAATATTCATTTTTGACTGAGGATATGGAATATTTCAGTATCCAATCAGAACAAAAGATATAAAAAATGATAACTTATCTCTTCTAGTAGATCTCATAAGTTAGTGTTGAGACCCTAGTGCTTATTATACCATGTAATGATGTCACCATTCAATCTACGAAACCTGTTTTGAAATGACACCCATGAATTCTCTTAGATTGGAGATGACTATGATTCTATCACCATAAATTTAAATCCAATATATTACATCCATCAAATAAAATAAAATATTTCTCAATCAACGTATTGAGATATTTGTATCTTTAGAATTAGAGGTGAGTGATCAGATAGATTGAGCACCAAATGAGTGAAATATGAAAGTTGGATTCTGGATATTTCTTAAATGTTGGCTAGAAATATATCAAGAGGGCATTATTTTTTTCTATTAGAATTATTATTATTAAAAAACTTTTATTAATCACTAGTGAATCCTATTTCTAAGATTACCTTATTGTTAAGGAATTATTATAATTCATTTTAATCCCTGTTCTGATAACCCCCATGACCCTTATTTTCAAAATGGTCAAGTATAAATTGAAATTAAGATCTTAAAAACCGATGTTACGAAGCCAATATCATAGATTGAAGGGGAAATCCAGATTATGATTCTCTCAACAACATCAATTTTTCCAAAAATTATTGTCTAAAATAAGTAAATAGTAGATTTAGAGACATTGATTGTAATTTATTTAAGAGAAGCCTCAATAACATATAATTGTAGTTTATTATCCCCAAAAATCTATATATTGGTATCATATGGAGTCTCATGAAAACAATTTTATATATAAGGTTTTTTTGAAAACTATTGAAAAAAATCATTGATTTTTTTTTCTCGAATAGCTAATAAATACACCTAATTACAACTGACTGTCTTCCGGTGATACATACTTTTGGATTTGGAGTTTTTTTCTCATAGAATTCAGTTCTATTTTAGATATTAGTATGAATGAAGAGGGAAGACCTGCTGGCCTAAATTACCTCGAAAATGGGTAAGGTATTTCTAAAACATAGATATCGACAAAGTCCAAGGGGTCATACCGCATCTAATAGGAGTTTTGGGTTTTTATTTCCTTGGGTTATCTCAGATAGTAGGATTATTATGATGTTATTAATAATACAAATTTATATATCTAAAATAATATGGGTAATGAGATTTTTTTTCCAAGTTATGGACTAATATCCTGGGCCAGGAAGGTAATGATATCAAACTTTATTCATGAAATCACTGGTGGCCATTCATGGCATGTACCAATGGTATTAGATTCTTAATGAATAGAAAACTATGAGAAATATTCATTGACCAATGAAGGAGCCAACATGAGAGAAACAAAAGTCTGATCTATACCAAAACCTTCCTTAGTAACATTTGAAGGGGTTTCATAACTTTCCACTGGAACCTCCACAACCAATGTTAGAAGAGGAATCTTCGAGGATTTATTATCCTCCCCAAAGAGAACACGTATCAAAAAACTAAACTATTTAAGAAAATATGCATATAGAGGAAAACATTCTTTTTTTAGAATCCTTAATCAATTAGACAGAAAATATGATGATTATGCTTGATCTAGGACAAACTATAAGGTTACTAATGGGTGTAATTGACCCATATCGAGTCTCCCTTCTTTATACCCAACACAATTTGGACCTCAGGTTATCTCATAACCATGGGGATGGTGAACCCATTCAAGATCATATGATTCAATATAGGGGAATGATTGGGATCCCTGTCTATAAGAGTATAATCACCCTTCATACTTGTTGAATCTGTGTTCCCTCGAATGTGTAGATGAAATAAAAAACCTAGTGTGTGAAAATACAATAATATCTACCAGAATTCATCATTGAATCCATATTGAAGATGGATTTCTGGGGAATTTGAGAAGATATATCCCCCTTAAAATAAATTTACATGAAAAGATTAATCTCCAACTTCAAAATTAATTCATAAAAATAAATAATACTCAATAATATAGTACCTATAAAATTGATTATAATAATATTTTTTAATGGTATTGGATTTCCATTAAACTAGACCCACGACACAACCAATGAGGAATCATTTCCCTTCATTGCATCTGAAGACCTCAATAGGAGGAAAAACAATTAGGGTTCTATGAATATAATTTAATTGATCAAATTCATTTTAATAGAAATATTGGTATTGGAATATATTCTATTCGTTGAAGTTGTGGATGTAGTCATCCTCCATTTAATATTTATTGAAAGTGTGCTTCTGAGAGGAGGTTGGTTCAAAAGTATATTATTTTTATGTTTTCGTCACTTGGTGGCCTTTTTTCAAAAGTTCAGATGATAATTTTAAAAGATAGTGTATGTTTAGTAATCTATTTGTTTTTTTAAAGGTAGTATTAACACTGATAATCACTATAAAAAATTGGTATTTTCAATAGTAAAATAGATAAGCTCCAACATTTCTTGAATGTTTGTGAAACAAGATAACTCACTCTATTAAAATAGTATAGTGGGGAAACCATTTTTGATTTCAATTGTGATTACATGTTATATTTATCGATGTGTCATTTTTAGTGAAAAAATTTAATCATTTCATTCTATTATAAGGAAATGATTTTTTATTTATCCCGTGAACATCAGAATCTCAGTCAAACCCACATAAAACATAAGTGTTCCTTTTTTACTTTCACTTATATTCCTTGAATTAATGTGTTTTTTATTAGAGAGAATGTTTATAAATTTATTTCTTTAATTAGTGAGGTGATTTGATTTAAATCAATAATTATAATTTATATATAACTAATTGTTTTAGAGTTGTTTTCTAAAATATTCTCCTATAGTTGTAATTCGGGAATAAATTCTTTTGGTATAAATATATGTGGTGGGGTAAATTTCAATAAAAACCTCTATTTTTCACAAGTAAGAAACTCTATATCCTAGGACCAGATAAATTCAAACATGGGGAACATATGAATATAAAAGGATTTATTATTTAAAATAGAAATTCCCAAAGGACTATGGAAATTCTATGAACTAATAATTTGATTGAAATCTTGATTATTTGGATGTTTTCCGTAAACATTACCATGAGGGATAAATTGTGGTACTCAGAAAATGATGACTATTCTTCATAAAAATGGAATGATATGGGTGAACATCCATAATAACTCACTATTTCCTCCATAGGGGGATCATATTGATTAAAGGATTGCATGATTTTTTGGGGAGGAGGATTTAATCAAAGAGGGACACCATGTGTGAACCAGTGTATGGTATAGAGGGGGTCACATCAAGGGCCCAACGAGAGCTTTAGATCTAGTGGGATTGGGGATCCGCTGCAAATATTTTCATGAGAATAATCCTATGGGACCAACGGGAGCTCCTAGAGAAAAAGGTTATCTAATTAATCCATTTGGAAGACCTTGAGATCTTTAGTGATATACCTATAAAGAAGAGGATTCAGGTCTACAAACTCCTCTAATCATGTGGACAAGAGGGAACTACAAAAACAATGAATATATAATAAAAAACACGGTAGGTGTTTCGGGAACATATAAGAGATAAGATAGATTCATTTAATTGTTTTTACCATTTGAGATATTTTTCCATGATACAAAATAATTATTGGGTTGATTACTAAATGTTTAATTTAATATCAATACAAAATTCATTTAATTCAAGACCATGGGTGAGAGGGAAAATGGTTGGATGCTAAAATTCATATAGTCTAACAATGGGGGTGAAAATAAATGACATAATTTCCATGAACATTAACATATGAAAGGGACTAGGGTGGAGGGATTTTTTCTTGAAACTCCATTACAGAAAGGGGTACAAAAAATGATTCTTTAAATGTTGAAAGAACGGAAAAAATTTATGTACATACACTAAAAAATTCTTAATTCATCCTTAGATGAATAAGTTAATGTGACATAATACATTTTAAAATTAAGTCCATGAACTCCTTCAGTGCATGAAGCACTTGAATAACTATGGTTTGGGAAAATATTTAAAGTATATCACCTCAAAATCTATCGATGTATTTCATAAATTTTTTATGGTTCTAAATATAGATAAAAACTCAATAAAATTTTAATGCATGCTTCATTATGGGATATGAAAATAATGATTTTTGATTTCATAAAAGGGATGAGGACATGTGGAAAGACATCATGACCTTGGAGGTTCAATCCATGAAAACAACCTAAAGAATGAAAGGAAATTCACTAAAATTATTTTAATATAAGGAATTAACTATTGAAGTTCATGCTGATCTGGATAGGTGTACTGAAAATTCAAAAATTCTAGTGGATTCGGATGGAAGCACTAGAAGTCTAGAGGTGTGACTAGTTGAAGATATGCTTGAATGATTAAGAACTATAAATTCTCAGTGTAGATCTATAAAGGTTTGTTTTTAAGAAGTTTGAAATATGTATAGAGTAGTTTTAAATGATAAAGTCTAAAGACATTCCAGATTAAAAAATGGCATAGAGATATGAGGATGACATGAACTTGATAATTCTAATGAATAAAGGTGAACCAAAAAGACAAGAAGAGGTAGTTAATCTAACTAAAACTAAAGTGTGGGACCTAAAATTTTATTACAATAGGTTTCAATTTAAATATAATAAAACTTGGTTGATAAATTTTCTACCAGAGAGAAAATGAGTTCTTTAGAAAAAATGGGGCATTCTTTCTAAGGAAAGCATTTTATAAAATTATGTGATTAAAGTAAAAACTAGTGGTAATGGGATTCCAATACAAATTGGGAATTGGATTATATGATATTTTCTCTTTGATGGTTAACACTGATATCATCTAGATAGTGTCAGGTATGGTTTCATATGAAAATCTTCATATAGAGAATATGGATATAAAGACTACCTTCCTTCATAGGGATTTTGAGGAAGATATTTACAGTAATAAACCAATGGGTTTTATGGATTATAGAAGCTATAAATTGGTCTGTAATCTAAATAAAATTCTTTATGGATTAAAATAGGAGCCAAGAAAACTGAATTGGATGTTTGACACTTTGATGTTAGTTGAAGGATTCACTTGGTGAAACATAGAACATTGTTGATACAGGAAGTCATGGAGTGATGAGAGTTTCAACCTTATTCTTCTCTATGTGGATAATATATTAATAGATAGTAAAAATTATAAAAGAATTCAAAATAAAAAATAAGATATGACCAAATGGCATGAGATGAAAATATCACACATGCCAACAATATTTTTGTAATTAAAATTGGGAGAGGTTCCGTAACACCCCAGTAATTTTTCTTATAATTTTAAATACATTATTTTATGAAAAAATATAATTTAAAATTAATATTTTTAATTAATAACACTTAGATTTAAAATTTATAGCTTTCATATTAATTTCAAATTAATGGATAGAAAACAAATAGTATTTTACAGTATTATTTTGTGTAAAAGAATATTTTAATATGAATATATGTATATTTTTTAAAAAAATAATTTTTATTAATATATTATTTAATTAAATTTTGTAAGAATAATATATCTATATTCACTATCATAATTATTTTGATGAATACAAAATTATGTTACGAATATGTTTACTATTAAAATGACACCCCAATGATTTAAAAAAAATTAATATAGAATGTATGAAATGATGAGTCTCTACAAAACAACACTTTATTATTTCCCTGCCAATAAATATATTATTTCTTGCTTCTTTGATTTTAATTTTGAAAAACGGGCATACAACGTTGCGATCATTATGTTTTTTGGACTCTAATAGGATCAACTTAAGTTTTTTATTGATTAGTTACTTAACCCTAAGGAATAGCAATGCACCCTTATGAATAGAAATGTTTCCTATATGAATAGTAAAATTAACTTTATGAATAGTAACATCACCGATGAATGTATAAATAAAATTTAGCCACATTATAAATGAGAGTGATTATTTTATAAATAAATAATTAGGTTTTGGTATTTTTGTGAGTAATAAATATTTATTTACAATTTTAAATTAATAAATTTATTTAAAATAAAATTAATTTTCATAAATCTTATCCCTAAATAAATATTTTTTTGACTTATGATTTTATCGTAATTTTATGATACCTTAGTTAATTTTTAATGAATTTTAAAATCGGATTTAAAATTAAAATTTGTATTTTTCATCTAAAAAACGATTTTATTTTAAAATTACATTTCACATATTTAGAGAATTATATTGGTAAAATGGAGTTCTATTTTAAATTATACACATCAAAATATTGTTAGGGTGATTTTTTTTTGATTTTTCTGAAATACATGAATTTTTATTGAATAGTGAAATTTGATAATTTACAAAATATGCTAAGTAAATGAATTTATAAAACATGTTTGAGTATTGGCTTATGTAAATGGAAATTAGATCGAATTAAAAGAAATTATTAATTTTTTTGTCACGTGAATAAATTCTATTCATAGTCTAGATCCAAAATAATAAAATAATGATTAAAATAATGGAAAACCCTCATCTCCTCCACAATAAAACCACCCCTCACTCCTTCTCTTAACTCCTATAAGTCTTGAATATTCCGAATGTTAATCCCAAATACTCTTCACTAGTACCTCCCCATCTCCAAGATCCCATGGGATTTCAAAAATACCAAAACCCCTTCTCTTAAAAAGGTTCTTAATGAGGACATTTCAAGAGGTAAACTCCCTCCCTTTATCTTTTAATTCCATTTTGAAATTATTTTATATTTTTATATTTTCCTGACATCCTCTGTCTAAATGATCATGATAACTCAATTATCATCTATATATTGGAAATATATCATGTTAATGGAAGATGCAACATTGATATCCGTACTCTCTCTCCCTCTCTCTTTTATTTTCAAAATGAAATCATCATCCGGAAGGTGCCAATTTATGTCCTTCACGGACGACTAACCATTGTTCTTCATTTTTCCCTCTAGTCTGGTCCTGAAACCATTTTTATGGTCCAAAATGATTTTAAAATATTTATTATATCTTATGTAATGATTTTATAACAATAATTTTTACATGATACTATATAATATAAAAAAACTAGTTCATTGTCATTGGAAATACCGGCTGTAAAAATCTAAATGATTATCACTGGATGACTTATCTAATGATTTATCCTCATACCATGCAACCAAATGATATATATAACAATTTAAACTATTGTTTTTATTAATTATTTATAAATTAAATCCCAGATAATTATATCCATTCCACATTAAATTTCATACTTATAATGAATCGAACTCATCATGAATATCATGAAATGAACACTCGGAAAGGACAGAATTCAATCATATAAATTATCAAAAGGGCATAAATGAACATCATAAATTTTTATAAATTATAAAAATGTATAATAGGTTTTGAACTAAATTATTAATGGTCCTACTTTCATATTCAAGAACCTTAAGGTCTGCTACAGAACACAGTCGGACATAAGGTATGGGTTTTCTCATCTCACTTCCATTTATGTGAGATATTCCTTATTCACCACTATTTCTTATGTAGGATGTGTTTATACTTCCCATTTATGTATCATATCATGATTATATATTTTTTAATTAATTTATCATTTTATGATTATTAATTTTGGGGATATGATTCGCTTGATTCCAAAGGGATAAGGGGTTCCACCCAAACCTTCATTTTTCCTTCGGGTTATTCCTTCACTATCCTTACCCAAATGTAATGCTTATTTATTTATCTTTAAATTTTGTATATTCTTTTTTTATATTCCAAAATAATCTATTTAGATCATTTCACCTTTTTTATGGGGATTATATGTTTTAAAATAATTCCATTCTTATTTCTTCTAGATAAATAGGCCCAATTCAAAAGAACTTCTGAATTCTTACCCATTTTCCAGTGCAATATATAATATGTTTTAATCAATAATTTTTTTTAAGATCACTAATTTTATCTTGATAAAATATTATGGTTAATTTATAGTTTTTCGAAAACAAAAATTCCATTATTCTTTTAAATCTTTTTAATATTTTCCTTAAACCACACCAAAATGTTTTATTTCTAAAGCTTCTTCAAAAACACTTTTTACCTGATTTCACTTTAGTGGAACAAACTTTATGCCTAAAATATTATTTAAATGTATTTCCCTTTTCTTTTATGTTATAAACATGTTTATAATATAATTTTAAAACAAATATAATTTTTTTTCGAAATGAACTCTTCTTTCCAAATTAAATTTTTTTTTATCATCTCACTTTTAATTATATGGGATATACAACATGTTTAACACTTTTTACTTTAATATTTTGCATATAATTCCCTTGTATTAATCAAATAAAGAGTCATATTATTATTATTATTATTACAGTATATATAATTATGAGTTAAATGTTTCAAATCGGTATGGCGCATTTTAAAATGTTTAATGATCATTTCCCACAGAATATTATAATTGATATAATTAGAGTATCTTTATCTAGGATTATGATTAAAATATTTCAAGGTGATATGGGACACATTTATCTAAATATATATTTTATTATACATATAGAGAATGCATTATAATAATCATGTGATGGGTGGGGCCCACAATATCCCCACGATGCATCGGTAGGTCTCATGAGACAAAACATAATTGGGTTTTGGCCGAGGCCCTATTCGAGTATTTTTAGAAGTCTTCTTTGAGGCCTTGAAGGTAGGTTTATAATGCCTATAATATGAATTCCCTCATTATGATATTAGTAATAGCTAAATCATTTCATTATTAAAAAAGTATAATATCCATGGTGAAGTTTCATGTGACTATTTATATGGTCGTATTCATTCAGTTCTTATTCTTACCATATTATATGACAACCCTTCTCATTATTACACACTCAATCCTGATTTATTACATAAACATAAACATAATACAACCCATAATATTGGGAGGTCTAATGTATTTTGGTATTAGTAACATTAAATGAAAAATTAATATTTAAAATACAATATCTTTATTGAAAAATATTTTTACATGACCACAATATTTCTTCTTACTTAGCATTTCAAGGGATAACTTGAGAAAATATATAAGAAAATGGTGAGCTATAAAGCCTAGTAATGGAGTAAACAAGGCATAACATGAATAATACAATACATGTTAGAAAATAGGCATATCAATGGAGAATAAGAGAAACATGGACATAGAGGAATGATATGGCGTGATTATCATATCATGGAAATGTGGATAAAACACACAACATGATATTTGCATGAGCCAAGACACATTTCATAGGATTAGCATGAGTAAACTCTCATGGCACATGAATTAACATGAGTAAACCTTCATTTCTCATTAATAGAAATGAGTAAACACTAATTTAAATTGAATTATCATGATTAAACCTACATTTCATATGGAGTATCATGATACTAAACATTTCCCAATGCAATAGAGTGCTATCAGGGTGTACCATTCATAAAAATTTCATTTAATGGATAAGAGTGCCACATGGATCACATAACATAGAATCATATAAAATCATAATTTATTACATGATTAAGGATTTTAGAAGACAAACATGTGAGTAACCTTCAATTTGTATAGGTGTATAAAGGTGAATGCCCTTGATTGGGAAATGGGTTTGGTATTCACTACAAAATGATTTTGTCTTGGAAAATCGTGGTGTAATTTAGGAAGCATAACGACATGACATAAAAATTCATAAAAAAGGTTGATAAGAGAGAAAGGGGTATTTCCTCATATGGACATTAAATGGATAGTTAGGGTTTCATATATATATATATATATGTCCCAACACATAGAATTTTGTAATAGAAGGTGTAGCATAATAATGAAACTTTATGAAAGAGGAGAAATAGAATAACCCTTAGGAAATTTTAGCATGGTAAAAAGTGTTCATGGGATGAATTATTGTGAGATAAATAGGTCTCTAATCATTGAAAAATAAGTAATTAAGTATTCAGAGGTTCAAAATCACACCCCCAACATTTTCAATTGAAAATAAAAGGGTATAACAACATAAAAAACTTGGACAAAAATGAGAATCGAATAAATCCCTTACCTGAGTGTGTGACTTTAAAAGTAGGAGGAGGGGCCTCTTGAGTGTCGGGGAACCTTAAGATGATTAAAGAGAGATTGTAGAATAGCAGGAATGTAACACCCCAAGTTTTTCTAAAAATAAATAGAAATTCATGGAACTGTGTTTTAAGTAGATATTTTTAACTTGCCTTTAAAACACAACTTTTTTACTTCTATGTTCTGAATTTCAGGAAACTGTCATCTACATTTGTGTTTAGTATGTTATTTGGAGTCTATTGAAACCAACTTGTTTTATTGTCGAATAGTAACATAACCTTATAAATAGTAATATTAATAGTGATATGACCCTAATGAATAGTAGATTTTATTATTATTTTATTTTATTAAGGCTTTAAGATAATTGCATCTAGGTTAATTTTTCATTGTGATATAGAAGTAGTTAGAGAATTAGAATTGTTAATTTTTTAATTAATTATGATTTTATTTAAAAATTATATTAATCATATTTACAGATTATTCTCAAAAAATGGACTTCATTTTTGAAATCTAAACATCGATAAATGGTTAGGGTGAAATTTGTGAATTTGTCAACAATAGTTGATTTTTTAGTGAATGGTAAAAAATACAATTTTTAGTTTTAGTGTGTCAATGATATCATTAATGATATGATAATGATTTCATAAATCGTTTTTCCTTTTTTATATTTAAATAATATGTGAGGTGTCCCAAGTGTCTTCTACCATGGGAAAATACCATGGGAAAGCCCATGGTTTTGTAAATACCACTCATGAGGTGTCCCTTGAAAATTATCAAAATAACCCCTCACTTTTCATATAAATACCAACTCTTACCTTAATTGAATTCATTCCCAATTCTCCCTCAACGATTCTATGGCCTCATTACCTTCATATTAGTCCTCCCAAGGTTTCCTCAAGCCCCCAAGGCCCCAGCCTTCAAGATCTATGGGTTACTCAACAAGGTAAGAAAATTATCAATTTCTTTCTTTTATCCTTTCAAATTCTCTTTTATGTGGTATATTTTTCAAGATTCCATAACTTGTTCTTATTTCATTATTATTATTTATATTCTATATATTATGAATCATTTATTTATGCTTGACCCTTATCCCCTCTTTTTTTAGTATTTTCTAAAACCATGTTGTGTAGCCGTTAGGCTTCTGATTTTTTTGTAAGAGATTTCTCACGTTTTCTTTTATCTTGAGTTCATTCCTTATTCTTCCTTAAAATTTCCTTACCCATGCGGCATTAAATCTCCAAAAATCATGTATACTTTGGATTTTATCATGTTTATGAAAAATTACTCATCATTATTCTTCTCCACTACCACTTATTTAAAGAATAAAAACATTGTATGTTTGTGTCAAATTATCAACATCGTGGATAATGTAATTTCAATTTCCATTAATTCTTTAAGGTGTGTTCATGAAACCATTTATATGGTTGAACCTAGTTATAATATATGTTTTATGACTCACCAATGTTTCTGGAAATATTTTATACTCATTGTTCTAATTTATAATACAAAATGAGGTTGTTATTATCAAAGAACCACTAAAAGGATCTAAACGAACATCATTAATGTTCTAACATATGAATCATGCTCAGGTAAGAATTCAAAATGATAAATTGAATAATTTATATTAATGGTTATATTGAAATAATACTCCATTACAATTCTGTTGTTTCACTTCCAATCGAAAAGAATGTCCACCATGAACCAATCATTGAAATCATGTAAATAATTCAACCAAGAACAGTGCAAGGGGAAAAATACTAACAATTTAGGGTGAAATGATGTTATGAAATGATCATATAAGATGATATAAATATGATAATGCTTCTATAAAATATTAATAACACTTGTGTAACCATTATACAGGAGGTTTAAAAAAAATTTAACTAAGAAAAACACGAGGTAAGTGAATTCTTACCCCGATTTCCATTCTTTGGGTTAACCTTATAATTAATTATTTATGTTCTATTTAAATTGTTTTTGTGTTTGGTTCTATTTATATAATGTTTTATTATGTGTATTTACAGTGTATATACACACTCGATCAACTAAATTTAGTCTCTCTTCAATTGTATGATTTTTATAAGGGGCCTTTCTTTAAAAATCTTCTTTTTAAATTCGGTTTTACAAAAATCCAAAGTAATGTTTTTATGAAATTATTCATGTTGTATGATTTTGTTTTGGTTCTTGGGAATTATTTTTTATTAAGGGTGGGAACTATATCTCCCACTAATGAATTGGGTCTGTGTATGTTGGAGGTCAGTTGTAGGGTTACTCCAAGTGTAACCGTGATCATTACACAGAGTAAGGTAGCCGGGGGGGGTTACAGATTATAAGGTAGCCAAGAATGGTTACATGATTATGTAAGTAATTCCCCAAGATACCTATATGATTATATTTATTTTCTCTTGTTTTGTGTGGATCTTGTGTTAATATCATTTTACACAAATTAAGTATATATGAGTGACAATCATGTCTTCTGAAAATGTTTTCATACATTACAAATATTCGTGGACAAATGTTCTCTTTCCTTCCTTTTTCATCCCTTACTGAGATTTTGTGCCCATCCCAGGTTTTTAAATGAATTTTAAAAGGTTAATTGATTTTTAATACTAGGAATAAAGACACGTTAAATCTTTAATAATTGTCAAGGAGTCTGGTTTTATGTTTTAATGTTTTATATTTTGGAAAAAATGGAAACTGTTTTTATTATATCCACTCTATAACAATGTGTATTATTATGAATGTCTTGGACAAATTATATAAAGCTATAAACTTGAAAAGATCCTCAATATAAAAGGAATTGTTTTCTTGACTAAATTATAGATTATGTATGTAATAAGGTCGGGTCCTTATAGTTGGTATCAAAGGATGGTTTAGATAACTTTAGGGGTTAGGGTGATGTTAATAGAATACCATAAATGATTTTCACTATATTTTTAATTTGTTAGAGAATTTAAATATTACCAAGTTGCTACTTCTAAGCTATCTTTTTTCAGAATGGTTGTAAGCATAAGCAACAGGGATGCTGAAGAGGGGAGGCACAAAAAGAATGACATCCTTTCGGAACTACAACCAGGAATGGTTGGGATTAGAACCGAGCAGTTTGTGGCAGTAATGGCTCAGCAAACGCAGGAAATAAATGGTGGTGGAATCCATGAAATAGGTCCAATAGAGGTACCACAATGGATCATGATAGTAGTTGAACATTTTATGAGACAACATCGTCCTGCATTCAATGGTTCTTCATACCTAGTAGCAGTTTAAGGATAGATCAAAGCCCTTAGAATGATATTAAATGTTATGGGATGTTCAAAAAATCAAAAGGAAAGTCCTACAATTTATAATTTTGAAGGGGAAGCTGATCATTGGTGGTCAATGGTAAGGAATATTAGGGGCAGAGTGGATTTTGATGTCTTAGAGTGGGATAAATTTAAAAGCCTTTTCCTTGAATAATATTTTCCTAAGGTGGTGCGACATAGAATGGAGAAGAAATTCCTTGATTTGAAACAGAACTAGGAAGATTCAGTGGCTATGTATGAAGAAAACATCACCCAACTGGCGAGGTATGCACTAAATCTTATTTGGAATCTTGATAGAAAAATCAACCTCTTTTACTCAGGACTGAAGCCAAGGTATCGAAGGGCGTTGGCCTCCCGTGAATTCAAAAGTTATGATAAACTTGTCCGATGTGCTGAGAGGGTAGAGATGGAGTTTGCTTATGATCATGTGAACTTTGTTAACAAAGAGAAGAAGAGTTCCAGTTGGCAATAAATGGGTAAGATTCAACCAAATAAATCTGATGGTATGAGAATTCAATTCCCAGTTTGTGGAATGTGTGGAAAGAAACCCCCTGGGGAATGTCTTTGAAAAACTGGGTAGTGTTTTAAATGTGGTAAGTTTGGACATATGGCCTGTGATTTCAATGAAAATGATCCTAAGACTAATCCTGATAAGAAAATTGTAAAGTGTTTTAAATGTGGTGAAATTTTTCATTATGAAAATGTCTACCCAACGAGAGATCTTATTGGTGCAAAGAAGAGGACTACAAGCGGAAAGGTGTAGTGAGATCCTTTGCGACTACATCCGTAGACGTCGGGCCATCCCAAGAATTTGTATCTGGTAATTTTTTTATTCACACAGATTTTGATAATGTTTTGTTTGATATGGGGTCTACACATTCCTTCATCTATGAGAAGTTTTATGGTAAATTGGAAATATCACCTCAACAAATGAGACCCGATTTTGTTGTTAAAACACAAGGGGGAAATTTAATAGAAAAGAAGAATTATAAGAATCTTTCTATTGTGGTTTGTGGAAAGACTTTACTTGAAAATGGTGGTGTTTTACCCTTAGTCGAGTTTGATATTATTTTGGGGATGGACTGGATTTCTGATTATCATGATAATATTGACTGTAGAGCTAAAGAAGTTGTTTTTCAGAAATAGTTTCAGTTTGTATACAAGAACGAACCCATTCACTTGATAACATATCGGGAAGCTGAGAATCTATTTAATGATGGAAATGAAAGTTATCATGCTCATATTTTTGAAAACAAGGGAACTATTCAAATTAATGATGTTCCAGTGGTAAATGAATACCGTGATGTTTTTCCTGATGAGTTACCCGGTTTCATACCTAACCGAGAAGTCGAATTCACAATTGTCTTAGTTCCAGATGCTAGTCCAATTTCAAAACCCCCATATCGTATGGCTACAATAGAACTTCTTGAATTAAAAAATAAATTGCATGATTTTCTTGAAAAATGATTCATTCATGCTAGAACTTAACCATGGGTAGCCCCTGTTTTGATTGTTAAATAGAAAGATAGTTCTATGAGACTTTTCATTGATTATAGAGCTCTGAATAACATTACTTTTAAAAACATGTATTATTTTTCTCATATAGATGACTTTTATGATCACCTCTAGGGAGATCAGTACCATTTCAAGATTGAATTGAGATATAGATACCATCAGCAGATGGTGTAGGAGGATGACATCCCAAAAACAGCCTTTCGTACTAGATATGTGCATTATGAATTTGTTGTTATGCTGTTTTGATTAACTAACTCACCTGCTGTATTCCCGAATCTTATGAATAGTGTATTTCATGAGTTCTTGGATAAGTTTTTGGTTTTATTTATTGATGACATTTTTGTATTTTCTAAAACTAAAGAGGATCATGAATTTCATCTAAGGGTTTTTTTACAAACACTAAAAGAAAAGAAACTATATGGAAAATTCAGAAACTCTGATTTTTGGTTGCAGTAGATTTCTTTTCATTGGCACATTATAAATATGGATGGAATAACAGTTGATCCTACCATAATGAAAGCAGTTGATGAATGGGCAAAACCCACAAATGTTACATTGATTCATAGTTTTCTGGGCTTAGAAAATTATAACCGATGGTTTGTTAAGAACTTTGCATGGTTATCTCGCCCGATAACTAAGTTAACACGGAATGGGGTTAAATTTGTTTAGACAGAGGAATGTGATGTTTGTTTTCAGGAACTGAAGAAGAGATTGGTGAATGCTTCGGTTTTTGCCTTACCTTCTCGGAATGGTGAGTTTTTTATCTATAATGATGCTTCATTCAAGGGACTTGGTTGTGTTTTGATGCAGAATGATCAGGTAATTTCCTCTTCTTTGAGAAAACTTAAACCTCATGAGATAAATTATCTACATAATATTTGGAATTGGAAGCTCTGGTTTTTTCTTTGAAAATAAGGAGACATCATCTATACAGAACCTGTCACATACATAGATTATTTTAATTGTATTTGTGTTTTAATTTCCATTAATGCTTTGTTTTGGGGGGTTTCCAATGTTTTTATGGAAAATAGGTGAGTTTTCATGAATTGGGCCAAACCGTGAGCCCAATTCCAGATTTAAAAATAAATTTTGTTTCTTTCATAACTTATTCATTTTTTAATATTTTTCAGTCATTCTAACTCCTAAATGTCCTCCCCTGATATATTAACACCAAAATTAAAATTTGGAGCGTTTGGAAATCCATAACCAAGGTGTATATGGGGTTTTATTTAAGGGATTGGGCCTGCCCGAAAGCCCAATTCCATTTTTAAAAATAAAATTTGATTAATTAATAACTTATTCAGTATTAAGGGTTTTTTGGTGATTCAAAGCCCCAAACACGCCCTTTGAACCCAGTCTCGCGTCCAATATCCTCCCACCCTCTTTTCATCTCATTTGCATCGCGGTTTAGGTCGAACTATCTAGAGAACTCAAATTTCTGGCAGATTTATAAAGGTAATTTGTTTCCTTCATAACGCCTTCAATTATTACTCATTTTCCCCCATTCAAATTTCTAAATGATCTACCTATTCTTGTTAAAACCTACCTGGAAGGTTTGAGTTTTTTTGAAATCAGATACTGGTATTTTGGGGGGAGATTTATACAAGATATTTTAAGTAAGTTGTTCTCCTCTTTTCTTCTTTCAATTTGTTTAGGGTTACATCCAATTTACTTAGGGTTACTTCCATTATCATTGAGGTTCCTTATGTCCAGGTAGTAGGGTTTAAAAATTAGGGTTTTATATTGTGTTTCATGGTCTGAAATTCTGGTTTTAGGTCTGGTTTACCTTCCTTGAGGTGCGGCGGTGGTGCGTTTGAGTTTTCGCACAAAGGATTCAAGAGTTTCCTTGAATTTGGTAGGTTATTCCATTGTGTATGAAATATTTGTGAATTGGCTACTGTTTTTATGGTATTTTCATGCTTATTAAATTTTATTATTTCTGAAAAATATAGTTTTAGTGGTGTTTGTATTTAAAATGAATCCTAAAGGCCAATTTCATGTGAAATTGGGGGGTTTTCCTAGAAATGTTTTATTAGTTTAATTGGGGATACCCTAAAAGTAACTAGTTGATTTTATTGAACTATAATAGGGTTAAAAATACTGTTTTTAATGATTGTACCTTGTGTTTTTTACTGAAAAAATCTGGTTTCAATGCTATTTGTGAACCACATGAAATTCTAGGATTTGTGTTGTGTAAAAATGGAGACTTTGCAATGATGTCGTTTCTTGACCCATATGGGGTTGCCCTAAAACTGATTTTGTGTTTTCACTGAAATGTAGTAGGATTCCCTTAATGTTTTGGAATCTTAAATATGTGTACATAGTATGCAAGTGAGGTCTATAAGGACTTTTGTGTCCGAAACACTACGAGATTTTGAGGAATTGTTTTATGAAAAATCTAAGTGTTTTGTTGCGTGTTTTAAGTGGTATAAAATGTGATAGCTACTGTATTGGTTGTGTTTGACCAGTAATGGTGTTTTATATGAAAATTTATTTATGATGCATGCTGGAATTGATTGAGCACAAAAGGGTAAGCCCGGGTACCTAGGTGGGGCGGATTTGTACTAGTACGGCTAGTGGACCGGATGGGTTTTGTCCCTGTTTCACTTAGCATTTGGATAACGACAAATCTAACTAAACTATGTGGATGATTATTGGGGACCACTAGGTTATGGGTGTGTTCCCTACTAGTGGCTCGTGCACGAGAAAGGATTTTGCTATGGTTACTTTACACCGAGGTACGAGGTACATAGGGCCCAAGACAACCTAGTGCCTAGGGGTGTTCCCAATGTTGTTGCTCATTGGATTGGTAGTATCTACCCATGTCTTATGGTGTGTTTGGAAGTTAATTGAAGTAACTAAAATTTCTATTTTAATGTTTTAATATTCTGAAAATTTTGGATTGAAAACTATTTTCAATTAGAGGTTTCATTTCTTGAAATTTTAACACTACTTTTCCTTGCGTTTGAAAACTGCTTGCTTTTTCACATTGTATTTATTACTCTATGGAATCATTGGGTGGTATCCTACTGGGCTTAGGATCAAACCCTACATACACCCCTTGGGTGTAAGTAGACTTGGTTATTTTTGATTCAGGTAAAGGAATGGCTAAGGGTGATGGCGGTTCATGGTGTCAGTTCCCATTCTTGGTGCGGAGTTGTGGAGATAGCTTGGGGGCGATGACCCCTAGTTGTGTGGAGTCCTTGGGGCTGTCTTAATGCTATAATTATTTTTATTTGGGCCACTTGTATAATCTTTAATCCAATGTACTCAGTTCTGGTTTTTACTTAAGTCTTGTTTGGCTCAAAAATTTCAGATTTATATTATGGATTGTTTTTAATGTTTTATGCTTTCATACTCGGGTAAATCGTTCCCAAACCAAAATTAATGATACCCGGGCACTTATGCCAGCCCGTGGGGATAGGGAACGCCCTTCGGGTCATGTCACGGGCTGGGTTTGGTTCCGGTTTTGGCGGTGACCAGATTCGGTTCGTGACAAAATGGTATCAGAGGAGGTTCCCTCCTTGGGTCATGTTATTTGGGGAAGAGTCGGCATAGTCTGGAGCTAGGATTTTTGGGACTTGAAATTTCAGTCATGGGTAGTGTTCCTGGCCAGCACACCTCATGAAGGGATTCAATTCACCATGGGAAGTATGGATTTATCTGAGTCCTTTGGTTTTCTTGGTTTAATGATGTCTATGGGAAATGAAAAGAGAGTTAGGAGAATAATCTCAGTGAGCTCGCAGGGCCTGGAAAGCCATGTGGAGACATGGATATTTCCCTAGAATACTCTCTGTGATGGAGAAGTGATTGGAATATGGCTGCCAACCATATGTCCAAGTCACCCACCGAAACTAGTTTCCTCTTGCATTGTTTTGTGCTTTAGTTTTGAAATCTTAGCACTTTGGTTTTAAGGTGCCATGGTTTTAAGAAGCGTAAAGTTTTTATGAAATGATTTTCAAATAAAGAGGGAATGGTTTGGTTTATGAAATGGTGGAACTAAATTTTCAGAATTGTTTTGAAATGTAAAATGGTGTGCTTACACCACTTTGAAAGCAGGAACTATATTGAATTTGGTTTTGAAATGTGTTTCCAATAGAGTTTTCTAAACAATTAGAGTGTGTTTTAATGGGATGATATGTTTCAAAATTTATGTGAATAACTTGAAAGTGAGTTCTTTTCTAAATGGTTGTGTCCTTCTGAAATGTTTTGTAAGATGTGAATTGGGATTTCGATCTCATTGTTAGCGGTTTTGAGAAAAAGGTTGGGTTGGTTGACCATTTTGTTTTTGAAAAGTGGAAGGAAGTTTTGTTTTACCCTTTGGCATTTCCATGAGTGAGCACATGAATGGGGTTATATGGGATGATGGATGGTTGATGGCATGACTGGATGAGTGCTGGGATGGATATGAGGAGGGTTCCCGGTGTGGCACAAAAACATGCATGTGTGAGGCCCATGGGGTACCATTGGTGGATACGCTTACTGCTAAACCGTTTGTTTTCAAAGAATTGGTTTTAAAGAAAAACATGATGTCTTGATGAATAGTTTGGTATGGTTTGTATTATGGGTTTTTGAAAATGTTGATGTTGTGGGATGTTTTGAGTTCAAGAACCCCTTCTGTTTGAACTGTGTTTTGGGTTTGTGTTTGGTCGGTAAGCTGTGTTGTCGGGATGGTTAGTGGTCTCTTTTGAAATTTTTTTTGGGATGCCTTTACAATGGTTCCCTTCATGTGTTTAGATCTGGTTTGTGGCATGTTTTGACCAATAGACTAGCTTGGTTGGGTCCTTGGGTTCTCTCATTGGATAAGGTACGCCCCCATTAAGGGTTAATGCACAACTGAAGTGCAACCCGTTTTGTTTTGTCATTGGAAAATCCTCCAGTTGATCAATATAAAGAATATTTTATAAAACTTTTTTTTATTGAGTCTACACTCATTCATTTCGCTGATTTTTGGATCCTCTTGTAGTGGGATAGTGCTTTTGGAAGGTTGAAATAGACCTTAGTTTCTTAAGTTTCCTGATTCATCAAAGGTGGGAGTGTTCTTTCATTGTTAGTACAGATGAGTGTCTTGATGGTGTCTAAGTGGACCTATGGGTTCTTTATAGTTTCTTTGAAGAAAGAGTTATTATTAAACCACCAATTTTGAGATTTAGGTCATGATATGATATTGTGTCCACTTTTTGGACTTATCTATTGTTTAGGGACTTTGAATATGGTCATGTTCCATGTATTGTTTCTATCAATTGCCAGGGTCATGTTCGGTGACGCATTGTGATGTTGTCTGATCTTTTGACCATAAAGGTGAAGGTCACACAATCCTCTAAGGTTCTATGTTATGTTGGGATTGTGTATCCCTTGGGGAAAACATCAAATACTCTATCTTAAAGGAAGGTGTTTATACGTGTCTTTCCCTTCTATTGTTTCTCACCCAAAGAAACAAGGTGCAATGTGTGTGCATCTTCTGATCCCTTGTTTCAATGAAATGTATGGTTTTGGTAAAGTGGGTTATGGAGTGGGTTATGTCTTGATAAACCCATAGGGGTATGCAGTGTAGTTGTTTGTAGCACCAAAAGAAGAAGTTCCACATAGGGGTTTCAACAGCCTAACTGCGTGGCCGAAGATGCTTCAATATTTTGAGCTCCAGCCATAGGTCCCGGAGAGAAGCTGGCGCGTAGTCAGGGGAAACACCAGTGTCGTTTAAACACTTGTACAAAGTCATATCCTCAGTATGAAAGATAGGAACAGTTTAAACCTATGGTGTCATCATATTTCTTCTATTGTTTCCATTCGGTGGAAATAGGTGGAGGGTCTTGTACCCATGTCATCACACAATGTTTTTCCCTCCCCCTTTGGTTTCCATTGAGTCTTTGGAGAATGGTTGGAAATTTGGATAGACAAGTTGAGCACACGGTTTTCACATGGTTAGTTCTAACCATGAACAAAAAAAATAACCATGTAGATATAAGGATCCACATAGTATCGCACAGTTTTCCAAACTGTGCAGAATAAACGTGTGACCGTTCCAACTCCATAATTTTGGGATCTTTTCGTGTCGGCACAGGCCGGTCGGTTAAGATGGTTCGTTCATGTGGTGGGAAGACCCACTGTGGGTATCATGTATATTATTTTGTAAATTTCTAATTTATGTATACCCCTTGTACTAGGGAGTCTGTTTGGGCCTCCCCCTATTAGTGTCTTGATTCTGTCTCGGGAAAAAAAATTTAAGTTGTCTGTTACGGTGGGGAGCCCATTTGTGTCTCTTCATACGAGTAACTCATATTTTTTCCATGGTTTTGTATGGGAAGTAGGTATTATCATTTGGATATATCTAACTACCTACATCTTTCTTTGGTAAAAATTGATATTGGAGAGTTACCAATGGTTTAGTTATAGTAGGGAAAGTGTAACCTTGTTCGATGTTGTTGTTTATTTGGGTAAATTGATTGAGTGTTGTTCAGATTGTGTTAGAGGAGTTTTCATTTGGGATAAAGCCTGAATATGCTTGATTGTTTCAAGAAATTGGTGTATGTCGGGTTTGTGAGAGTATTCCTTCCTTCATTGATCAATGGAGGTGTTATGGCCTTTGGGGGAGAAACCTGGCAAGAGAGTACCTCTTGGTTTCTCAGTTGAGTTTGGTTGTTGCTTTGGCCTTACTGTGACTTTTCAGGGCGGAAAGTTTTCATGGTGGGGTTAATTGTCACATACATAGCTTATTTTAAATTTATTTGTATTTTAATTTCCATTAATGCTTTGTTTTGGGGGGTTTCCAATGTTTTTATGGAAAATAGGTGAGTTTTCATGAATTGGGTCAAACCGTGAGCCCAATTCCAGATTTAAAAATAAATTTTGTTTCTTTCATAACATATTCATTTTTTAATATATTTCAGTCATTCAAACTCCTAAATGTCCTCCCATGATATATTAACACCAAAATAAAAATTTGGAGCCTTTGGAAATCTATAACCAAGGTGTATATGGGTTTTTATTTAAGGGATTGGTCCTGCCCGAAACCCAATTCCAGTTTTAAAAATAAAATTAGATTAATTAATAACTTATTAATTTTTAAGGGTTTTGCGGTGATTCAAAGCCCCAAACACGCCCCTTGAACCCAGCCTCGCGTCCAATATCCTCCCACCCTCTTTTCATCTCATTTGCATCGCGGTTTAGGTCGAACTTTCTGGAGAACTCAAATTTCGGGCAGATTTATAAAGGTAATTTGTTTCCTTCATAACTCCTTCGATTATTACTCTTTTCCCCCATTCAAATTTCTAAATGATCTACCTATTCTTGTTAAAACCTACCTGGAAGGGTTGAGTTTTTTTGAATTCAGATACTGGTATTTTGGGGGGAGATTTCTACAAGATATTTTAAGTAAGTTGTTCTCCTCTTTTCTTCTTTCAATTTGTTTAGGGTTACATCCAATTTACTTAGGGTTTCTTCCATTATCATTGAGGTTCCTTATGTCCAGGAAGTAGGGTTTAAAAATTTGGGTTTTATCTTGTGTTTCATGGTCTGAAATTCTGGTTTTAGGTCTGGTTTACCTTCCTTGAGGTGCGGCGGTGGTGCGTTTGAGTTTTCGCACAAAGGATTCAAGGGTTTCCTTGGTTTTGGTAGGTGATTCCATTGTGTATGAAATCTTTGTGAATTGGCTACTGTTTTATGGTATTTTTATGCTTATTAAATTTTATTATTTCTGAAAAATATAGTTTTAGTTGTGTTTGTATTTAAAATGAATCCTAATGGCCAATTTCATGTGTAATTGGGGGTTTTTCATAGAAATGTTTTATTAGTTTAATTGGGGCTACCCTAAAAGTAACTAGTTGATTTTATTGAACTATAATAGGGATAAAAATACTGTTTTAAATGATTGTACCTTGTGTTTGTTACTGAAAAATCTGGTTTCAATGCTGTTTGTGAACCACATGAAATTCTAGGATTTGTGTTGTGTAAAAATGGAGACTTTGCAATGATGTCGTTTCTTGAACCATATGGGGTTTCCCTAAAACTGATTTTGTGTTTTCACTGAAATGTAGTAGGATTCCATTTATATTTTGGAAGCTTAAATATGTGCACATAGTATGCAAGTGAGGTCTATAAGGACTTTTGTGTCTGAAACACTACGAGATTTTGAGGAATTGTTTTATGAAAAATCTAAGTGTTTTGTTGCGTGTTTTAAGTGGTATAAAATGTGATAGCTACTGTATTGGTTGTGTTTGACCAGTAATGGTGTTTTATATGAAAATTTATTTATGATTCATGCTGGAATTGATTGAGCACAAAAGGGGAAGCTCAGGTACCTAGGTGGGGCAGATTTGTACTAGTACGACAAGTGGACCGGATGGGTTTTGTCCCTGTTTCACTTAGCATTTGGATAACGACAATGATAACTAAACTATGTGGATGATTATTGGGGACCACTAGGTTATGGGTGTGTTCCCTACTAGTGTCTCATGCATGAGAAATGATTTTTCTATGGTTACTTTACACCGAGGTACGAGGTACATAGGGCCCAAGACAACCTAGTGCCTAGGGGTGTTCCCAATGTTGTTGCTCATTGGATTGGTAGTATCTACCCATGTCTTAGGGTGTGTTTGGAAGTAAATTGAAGTATCTAAAATTTCTATTTTAATGTTTTAATATTCTGAAAATTTTGGATTGAAAACTATTTTCAATTAGAGGTTTCATTTCTTGAAATTTTAACACTACTTTTCCTTGCGTTTGAAAACTACTGGCTTTTTCACATTGTATTTCTTACTCTTTGGAATCATTGGGTGGTATCCTACTGGGCTTAGGCTCACACCCTACATACACCCCTTGGGTGTAAGTAGACGTGGTTATGTTTGATTCAGGTAAAGGAATGGCTAAGGGTGATGGCGGTACATGGTGTTAGTTCCCATTCTTGGTGCGGAGTTGTGGAGATAGCTTGGGGGCGATGACCCCTAGTTGTGTGGAGTCCTTGGGGCTGTCTTAATGCTATAATTATTTTTATTTGGACCACTTGTATAATCTTTAAACCAATCTACTCAGTTCTGGTTTTTACTTAAGTCTTGTTTGGCTCAAAAATTTCAGATTTATATTATGGATTGTTTTTAATGTTTTATGCTTTCATACTCGGGTAAATCGTTCCCAAACCAAAATTAATGATACCCGGGCACTTGTGCCAGCCCGTGGGGATAGGGAACGCCCTTCGGGTCATGTCACGGGCTGGGTTTGGTGCCGGTTTTGGCGGTGACCAGATTCGGTTCGTGACAGAACCAAATTCCAAATATATTCTGACCATAAAAGTCTAAAGTATATATTCACTCAAAAGGAATTAAACATGAGGTAGAGAAGATGTCTATAACTGATAAAAGATTATGACTTCACGATCAATTACCATACTGGAAAAATAAACAAAGTAGCGGATGCATTATATCAGGAACATCATGCATCATTAACCATGCTACGTTTGGAACATGATCCCTTGAATAATGATTTGATGAATTTTGGCTTAAAAGTTGTGGGTGCTGGGAATACATCTATTTTGTTTCAGGTTTCAGTGTAGTCTTCATTGTCAGAAAGAATTAAGGAAGGGATGAAGGAAGACTGTGAGCTGCAGAAAATGGTAGAATTGGTTAAAATGGGTAAGTTTCTAGAATTTAATCTCGATAAAGATTGTGTTTTACGATTTTAAAAAGGTTGTGTGTGCCTTTTGGTTCACAGTTGAAAAAACAATTGTTGCGTGAAGCTCATAGTTCTCCATTTTCTATTCATCCCAGAAGTACTAAGATGTATAGGGACCTTCCGGAGTATTACAGGTGGGATGGAATAAAAAGAGATATTGATGATTTTACCATGATATGTTTGATGTGTCAATAGGTTAAAGAAGAGTGGAAATTACAGAAGGGGATGTTGCAGAATTTTCTAGTGCCAGAGTGGAAATGTGAGAATGTATCCATTGACTTTGTGGTGGGACTACCAGTGTCTTCTAGAGGTAACATTGCGATTTGGGTTATTATTGATCGGCTTACAAAGTATGCACATTTTCTTTCTATTTGAGATACACTGACTTTGGATCGGCTTTCTCGATTGTACCTCAAGGATACTGTGAGGTTACCTGGAGTCCCTATTTCCATTATATCTGACCGAGATCCTAGGTTCACTTCTAACTTTTAGAAGGGACTTTAGAAGTCATTGGGCACAATGTTAAATTTCAGTACACCTTTTCATCCTCAATCAGATGGTCTGTCAGAGCGAACGATTCAAATGTTGGGGGATATTCTTTGAGATTGTTCAATGGACTATCAGGGAAGTTGGGATCAACATATTTCTTTAGTTGAGTTTTCTTATAATAACAGTTTCCATTCTAGTATTCAGATGGCACCTTTTGAGGCCTTGTATGAGAAGTGGTTTCATACTCTAGTGTTTTGGGATAAAGTTAGTGAAAGAAAGTATATGGGGCCAAAATTAGTAGAAGAAGTGGCTGAGAAAGTGAGGATGGTCCATCAGCACATGAGGACAACTCAGAGTAGGCAGAAAATTTATGCAGATAATAGATGGAAAGACTTTTCATTCGAGGAAGGTGACCATGGTTTCCTTAAAATCCTTCCTTGGAATAGTGTGATGCATTTTGGTAAGAAAGGAAAGCTAAGTCCAGTGTTCATCTGTCCTTTTGAAATCTTGGAGATAGTTAGAATAGTTTCATTCTGCGTAGCTTTTCCTCCATGTTTGTTTCAAGTACACAATGTTTTTCATGTTTCGATGTTGAGAAAGTATGTGTCAGATTCATCACATGTCTTGATCCAAGAAGTAGTTCAGATAGAAGTGAACCTTTATTATGAAGAGAAACTGGTTCAGATTCTTGATCGAAGAGAACATGTATTGCGGAATAAGGTAATCCACCAAGTAAAGGTTTATTGTAGAAACCTCATGGTTGAAGAAGCAACATGGGAGTCTGAAAATGCTATGAGGGAAAAATACCCTCAGTTGTTTAAAAAGTAAGTAAAATTACGAGGACACAATTTCCAGAAGGTAGGGATAATGTAACACCCCATGTTTTTCTAAATATAAATAGAAATTCATGGAACTATGTTTTATGTAGATATTTTTAACTATCCTTTAAAACATAACTTTTCTACTTCTATGTTCTGAATTTCAAGAAACTATCATCTACATTTGTGTTCAGTATGTTATATAGAGTCTATTAAAACCAACTTTTTTTTTGTGAATAGTAACATACCCTTATGAATAGTATTATGAATAGTGATATGAACCTAATGAATAGTAAATTTTATTATTATTTTATTTTATTAAGGATTTAAGATAATAGCATCTAGGTTAATTTTTCATTGTGATATAGAAGTAGTTAGACAATTAGAATTGTTAATTTTTTAATTAAGTATGATTTTATTTAAAAATTAAACTAATAATATTTAGAAAATTATTTTCGAAACATTGACTTAATTTTTAAAATCTAAATGTCAATAAATTGTTAGGATGAATTTTGGGAATATTTCTGCAATAGTGTTTTTTTGGTGAATAGTAAAAAATGTAGTTTTTAGTTTCGTTGTGTTAATGAAATCATTAATGATATAATAATGATGTCATAAATCTGGAAGACTATTGTATAGTAAAATAATATGTGAGGTGTCCCAAGTGGCCTATACCGTGGTCAAATACCATGGGAAAGCCCATGGTTTTGTAAATAACACTCATGAGGTGTCCCTTGAAAATTATTAATATAATCTCTCACTTTTCCTATAAATACCAACTCATCCCTTCATTTAATTCATTCCTAATTCTCCATCAATGAAGCTATGGACTCCTTACCTTCATAGCAGTCCTCCCAAGGTTTCCTCAAGCCCCCAAGGTCCCAACCATCAAGATCTTAGGGTTACTTTACAAGGTAAGAAAATTCTCAATTTCTTTTTTTTTTCCTTTCAAATTCACTTTTATGTGGTATAATTTTCATGTTTCCATACCATGTTCTTATTTCATTCATATTATTGATCTTCTAAAAATTAAGATTCATTTCTGGATGGGTTACCCTTCTCCCATATCTTTTTAATATTTTCTAAAACCATTTTGTGTAGCCGTTAGGTAGCCGAATGTTTTGTAAGAGATATCTCACTTTTTCTCTTTTATTTTGATTTCCTTCCTTATTCTTTCTTCATATATCCTTACCCAAGAAGAATTAAATCTCCATAAATCATGTATACCCTATATTTCATCATTTTTATGAAAAATTACTCATCATTATTCTTCTCCTCTACCACTTATTTAAAGAATAAAAACATTGTCAATTTGTGACAAATTATCGACATCATGGATGATGTTATTTCAATTTACATTAATTCATTAGAGTCTGGTAATGAAACCATTTATATGGTCGAACCAGGTTATAATATTTGTTTTATAACTCACCCATCGTTCAGGAATTATTTTTTACTAAAGGATCTATTTTTTAAGACAAAACGAGGTTGTTATTATCAAAGAACCACTAAAGGATCTAAACAAACATCATTAATGTTCTAACTTATGAATCATCCACATGTAAGAATTCAAAGTGATTAATGGAATAATTTATGTTACTGGTTATATTAAAATACTACTCCATTACAATTCTGGTCTTTCACTTCCAATTGACAAGAATGTCCACCATGAACCAATCATAGAAATCATGTAAAGAATTCAACCAAAAACAGTGCAAGGGAAAAAATACTAACAATTAAGGGTGAAACGGTGTTTTGAAATGATCATATAAGATGTTATAAAAATGGAACGTTTTCTTTAAAATATTAATAACACTCATGTAACCATTATATAGTAGTTTTAAACAAGTATTAAGTTAAAAAACTCAAGGTAAGGGAATTCTTAACTCGATTTCCATCCTTTTGTTAATCTTTAATTCATTATTTATGTGATATCTAAATTGTTTTTGTGATGGGTTATGTTTATATTATGTTTCATTATTTTTATTTACAGTATATATACATACTGAATACACTATATTATGTCTCTCTTCAATTTTATGATTTTTATATGGGGCTTTTCTTTAAAAATCTCTTTTTTAAATTCGGTTTTACGAAAATCCAAAGTATTGTTTTTATGGAACTATTCATGTTTTGTGATTATGTTCTGGTTATTGGTATTTATTTATGATTAATTTTGGGACCTATATCTCCCTCAAATTCATTGGGTATGTGTAATTTGGAGGTCGGACGAATGATTACTGAAAGTGTAACTGTGATGGTTACACAATGTAAGGTAGCCGTGAGGGTTACAGATTATAAGGTAGCCAAGAATGGTTTCAAGATTTTGTAAGTAATACCCTAAGAAACCTCTATGATTATATTTATGTTCTCTTGTTTTGTGTGGATCTTGTGTGAATATCAAGTTACACAAAGTATATATATATGAGTGACAAGCATGTCTTCTGAAAATGTATTCATACGTTACGAGTATTCATGGACTAATGTGTTGTTTCCTTCCTTTTTCATCCCATACTGAGCTTTTGGGATCATACCAAGTATTTAAATGATTTTTCATTGGTTAATGGATGTTTAATACAAGGAATGAAGACACGTTTAATGTTGAATAATTGTCGAGGATTCTTGTTTTATGTTTTATATTTTTATATTTTGAAAAAAATGGAAACTGTTTTTATGGTATCCACTCTCTAAAAATGTGTAATGTTATTAATGTCTTGTCCTAATTCACTAAATCTCAATACTTGAAAATATTTTCAATGTAAAATGAAGTGTTTTCTTGAATTAATTCATCATTATGTATGTAATATGGTCGGGTCCTTATAAGGGACGTGTCACAATGATTTTTAATGAAGATAAGTGGGAGATTAGTTGGGTTTATATTGGAAATGAGTGGGGAATTCATTAATATTTCAGAAACATAGTTTTTGGAATCTATATAATTAAATATTTAAAACCAAATACCTTTTCATGGTTTTTACCATGTTTTTTCCATAGTGGAGTAACAAGCTTTCTTTCAGAAGTCCAATGGACGAACATATAAAAATATTAGGCTTTCTTATGTGGAGGTGAATAACACTCTTAAGGAAATCCATCTAAATTGATAAAATATTTTATAGGTCTTGAAGGGTCCACAAAGGAATTTTAAAATTAATGAAAATAATCTAAGATAAAATTATTTTAAATTTAAAACTTATATTTTTTATATATACCGTTTATTATATTTCTTTACATAAAAATTGGGTCATTATGATGTCATAAAACACATTTTATCATTATAAGGTATTTATTTTTTTCCAAAATATTATATTGTCCCAAAAAATTATGAAAAAATAATGATTGGATAATTTAGATGTCCTAATTCAAAATATAATAATCATTTTATCTAAATAAATTTTGAAAATATTTTAATTTTTAATTTTAAAATAAAAACTGATATTTATTGAAAATTCATGGGATTTGAGAAAAAAAGATTTCAAATGTTAATAAAAATTACAATTGTATTCATAAAAATTATACCATAATTTATATTTAATAAAAATTAATTTCGTAATGTTATTTTACTAAATATTATTTAATTCAAAAAATCCATTAATTTATCAAAATATATTTTTTAATTGAATTTAAATATTAACTAAAAATACTATTTGTGCTTTAAAAAATAAAAATAATAAAATGAAATTATATTATTTATTCTATAAAAAAATAATGCACATAATCATAATTTTATAGTCTTGTTAAATATCCCTTTTTTACACCTGAATATTTTCAAAGCACAGAGTGTGTGATGGTCGGGATTTCTTGGGGTCGTTTGGTTAACATGGGTTGGGTTGCGATCTCATTGAGCTTGAACTTCTACCGTAAAAGGTTTCACTCATGCTTTAGTTATTGGATCTCTACATGGGCATGGTCTACGGAAAAGACTTGAAATTTTATTGCCATGGAATGATCTGATAAATGGGCTTCAAAGGGAACAATCCTACTGGTCAAGGCCATCACTTCCCTCGTATGTTTCAGAGGGATTTCATAAAACCCTATATATATACTAGTCATGTGATCACTATTCAATAGATATATCATAAATTTTAATTACATGTATTGTTTTTTTAAACCCAATAAAAAATTGCATGTGTCTTCTATATTCAAAATACACTAAATGAAGGGTAATGTATTTCATGAATGTTCAGGTCATTACAACATTACCCCTATCGGAAATTTCACCCTCGAAATTTATTTTCCAACACTAAAACAGATGTGGGTAACTCTGCCTCATCACATCCTCTAGTTCCCATGTTTCTTCTTTCAAACATATGGTTACTCCAATATACCTTGACAGGGGGCATTGTCTTATTTCGTTAAAATTTTTCCCCACAATCTAAGATCTTCGCTAGCTTCTCTTCATAAGAGAGGTAATTATCCAATGATACCACCTTTAGACTATATACCTATGATGGGTTAGGTATGTACTTCCACAAGAGTTATATATGTAATACATCATGAACATGAGCCATGTTCAGTGGGAGTACTAGTCGATAGGTCACTACTCAAATGAGATCAAGGATCTCCAAAGGGACTATGTGTGTTGGACTAAGCATTCTGTTTTTCCCAAATATTATAACTCTATTACATAGTAATATACAGAGGAATACCATGTATCCAATGTTAAACTCTATGTCTCATCGACGGTTGATAGCATAACACTTTTGTTCACTCTGAGTAGCATTAATGTGCTGCTATATGGTTTAAGCTTTCTCCACCATTTCTTCGACCATTTGCATACATAGAAGGTTTCTCTCCCCAACTTCATTATAATATGTCGGTGTTATGCACCTCTTTCAGTAAAGGGAATCGTAACAACCCATTTGGATTCTTGAGTGGAAACTATTATTGTATGAGAAGTCAACTAGAGGTTGATGTTGATCTCACACTCCTTTAAAGTACATTGAAAATGATCCCAACATTTCCTCAAGTGATTGTATAGTCCGATCAGATTGTCCATCATTTTGAGGATGAAAAGTCATACTGAAGTTCAGCTCCGTATTCAGAGCTTGTTGGGGACTCTTCTAGAACCTTGAGGTGAGTAGTTGATCTCAATCAGATACAATCGATAGTAGAACTCCATGAATCCTTACCACTTCTTTGATGTATATCTGTGCTAGTTTATCCAATGAGAAATTATCCTCAAATGCAATGAAGTGTACAGTCATTGTAAGACAGTCCACAAAAACCTAGATAGCATAGTTTCTGTTAGATTTCTTCGAAAGCCCAGTGACAATATCAATGGTGATGTTCTCCCATTTCTATATTTGCATGGGTAATAGTTTCATCATCAAATTAGACATATTTCTCTCATCCTTCATTTCTCACATATGAGGCACATATATGTATAATTAGTGATCTCATGCTTCATGTTATCCCACTGAAAATGATCTCAAAGATCTCGAAACATATTTTTTTTCTATGTGAATAGAGAAATTTGAACTTAGTAAATATTCCAAAAGTTCATTTTTTGACACCGGATTTGATGGAAAAAATAGTCTTGATCAAAATCTCACAATTCCTTCTTCATTAACATCGAACTCTAGGGATTTCCCTAATCTAATAGTTTCCTCTTTCTTCTGATTTATTTAGTCATCCATTTGATCATCCTGTAACCTTTCTAAAAGATATAGTTGAGTAATCATTTGTGAATGTATTGATGATGTTCCCTTATTTATGACCCCCATGTCCATCTTAAAAAAATCTAAGATGATTAGATACTTTCTAATTCTTACCAATGATAGAATTTCTCATTCTTCTCTACTTAGAGCATCTTCTACTTTATTCATCATCTTTTTATCTTTGGGAAAGGAAGTCTCTTTCCATCCTAATTCATAGGGGGTGTATGAAGTATTAATTAAATAACATTTTGTGGAAATCCTTTCATTCCAACGCCTCTATCTCTTCCTTAGGCTCCATATTTTTTTATCAATGTCCACCATTGATCAAATTCAACCTCCACATGATAATAATATAGAAGAAAATTATCCCATTCATAACATTGATGGATGTAGAAGATCTTATTAAAGGATTTTATCCATTGTTTGGCGATTGAGGGGTTAGATGATCCATTAAAAGAAAGATGCCTTTGACTTATGAAGCTCTCAATTTTATCTTGTTTTCTATTGGAGGTGGGGGGGGTTGAACATTCCAATTGACCCTTGTTTCTATTAAAAAATTTATTTAGCTGAGATAGTATCATGACAATGTTTGTGATTCTCGCTCCCATCAGATTGGGAATCTCATTATAACAATCATCACATTGATCTTCACATCGGTTTTTTTCTCGAGTCCTCCTATTACCGGCCATTGGCATGAATAAAAGGGATGTTATGGGTCACACATGAAAAGGAATCCATGGAAAAAAGGATAACTAATAAATTATATTTTTTTCTATAACTTGTGAATTAATTGGCCTCAATATATGTTATCCATGGTCTAATTCACAACATATATTCTTATGGGAAATTTATTCCCTTAATAAGGATTCATATTATTCTTAGGAATTTACCAAGCATATCCCCCAAGAGTGTTGATCTAAGAGTGCAACAGTACCTATGTTCGTGCACCAGTTCCAATTCAAGTCTATCTAAAAGCAGTGTTTTGGGGGTTGGCTCTTAGATACATCTATTCTAGAGCCATCAATACTTGTTTTCATCTAAACATGGATCTATTTTCTTGAAAAACCACTTACTATATACTCAAAAAAACATTGTGAAGTTTCTATTATACAAAGTCTCATACTTAAGGATTTCACTAGGGTTTTCTAATCCAAAGACAAAAATTAACTAAACCTGTCCTTTTATTCCAACGATAATAACTCTGCTCTTTATTATACGCTTAAACATGAATTATTACACAAAAACTAACTTAATACAACTCGGAAGATCGCTAGGTCTAGATTATTTTGGGATTTGGAACATTACATGACATCTTAATACATAAAATACATCATCTTTATGGGAAACTTCTTTTACATGACCAAATTATTCTTTCATACTTCGCATTACATAGGATAACCTGAGGATATTCATAACATAAGTGTGATCTATAAATCCCAGTAATGGAGTAAACAAGAAATAACATGAGGAATACAATCAATGTTAGGAAATAATAATAACGATGGAGCAAAAGAGAAACATGAACATAATGAAATTATATATTGGGATTATCTTATCATGGTATTATGGAAACAACATGCAACAATATATTATCATGAGTCAAGGCTCATTGCAAATGGAATAGCTTGTGTAAACCCTCATAGAACATGAATTAGAAAGATTAAAACCTCATTGCACATGAATTATCATGAATAAACCCCCATTGCAGCAGAATTGGCATGAGTAAATCCTCATTGCACATGGCATATCATGATACTAAACATTACCGAATGCATTGGAACGCTATCAGGGCACACCCTTCATAAAATTTTCATTTCATGCATAAGTGTGCCACATGGATCATATAACAATGAATCATTCAAAATCATCAATTATTACATAGTAAAGGAATGTGGAATACATACATATAAGTACCCTTCAATTTTTATATGTTCATAAATGTGAATACCCTTGATAGAGAAATTACTATGGTATTCACTACACAATTATTTTTGGCTTGTAAAATCGCGGTGCAATTTTGGTAGCATAATGGCGTGAAAAAAAATTCATAAAAAACATTGATGAGAGAAAAAGGGATATCTCATCATATGTATACGAAATGGATAGAAAGGGGGTCATATAGATACATGTACTAACACATGGAATTTGGAAATAGAAGGTGTAACATCATAATGAAATATCAAGAAAGAGGTGAAATCATATAACTATTATGATATTTTGGCATGGTAATAGGTGTACGTTTGAGGGATTAATGAGAGAGAAATAGGTCTCTCATCATTCATAAAACGGTGGAAAGTATTTTGGATGTCTGAAATCATACCCCAAATTTTTTAATGGAAAATAAAAGGGTATAAGAACATACATAATCAAGGACAAAAATTAGAAAGGAAGAAATATCTTACTTGACTGTGTGACTTTAAGATTCTTATGAGGGTAATCATGAGAGCTTGGTGTTCTTTGGGAGGTTTCTAGAGAGGAGAGGGCAGAGTTGGGACGTTCTCCAAGGATTATTAGTTTATATAATAGGGATCTTGGGTGGTTTTATATAATAAATGAGAGGGGAATAATTTAATATTTCACAAACATAGGTTTTGGAATCTATATAATTATATAGTCAAAGCCAAAAAACATTCCAAGGTTTTTCCCATGGTTTTTAAAAAACTGTTTTTTAAAAATTTATTTTATAAGGCCAATGGTAGAACAAATTAAATTATTTTTTTGGATTATGTTAACGTGAGTCACACTCTCAAGAAAATCATTTTTAAATCTTAAAATATTTTATAAGTCTTTGAGGGACAACTAGGGCAATGTAATATTAATCAAAAAATTTTAAAATCACATTATTTTAAAGGTAAAATATATATTGGCATAATAACCCTTTTATAGTATTTTGTTACATCAATATTAGTTCATTATGATGTCATAAAACACATTATAGATTTATAAGGTATTAATGTTTTTCCAAAAAAATTCAATTGTTTCAAAAAATTATAGAAAAATTCATCTTTGGGTAATTTTGACATCCTGATTCCAAAAAATAATATTCATTTTATCAAAATTATTTTCTAAATATTTTAATTATCACTTTTAAAATAAAACACAACATTTATTGAAAAATCAATAGTTTTGACCAAAGGAGTTTTCAAACCTTAGTAAAAATTACAATTGTATTCATAAAAATTATATGATCATTTATATTTAAAAAAAATCATTCAGTATTAATATTTTATTAAAATAATTTTTAATTCAAAAAATCATTAATTCATCAAAATACATTTATTAATTGATTTTTAATATTAACTAAAAATACTATTTGTTCTTTAAAAATTAACAATAATAAAATAAATTTATATTCTTTATTCAATACAAATATAATGCACATAACCACAAGGATATGGTTTTGTTACATAACCCTTTATTAAAGCAGCATATTTCCTAACAGTATGGTGTGCTATGGTGGGGTTTTCTTGGAGCCGCTGGGTGAACATGGTTTTGGTCATGATCTCGATGACCTTGAACTTCTCCTGTAAATAGTTTCACTCATGCATAAGTTATTGGTTTTGGGATTGAACTTGTTCTTGGGAAAGGACCATAAATGTTATAAACCTCGAAAGATCTGATAAATGGGCTTCGAAGGGAAAGATCCTACGAGTCGTGGCCATTACGTCCCATGTTTGTGTCGAAATAATTTTTTAAAACCCTATATATATATATACTAGTCATGTGATCAATATTAAATGGTTATATAATCAAATATAACAATACATAATGGTGATTTAAACCCAATAAAAAAAGTGAATGTGTTTTCTATAACCATAGAACATTAAAATAATTGGAATTTTATTCATGAATGTTTATGTAATTACATATTATGCTCAAGATTATGTTTTAGTGTCCTGATTTGGTCACTGTTCCATATTTTTTATTATATATTCTATTATATCAATTATCCTTACTGAGAAACTAAGCTCACCCATTTCTTATGTTCCCTTTCCCTAAGATATAAAGAATAAAACATTGAATGAGCTCTCAAGGATGCAGTTTATTTCATATTGTATCATGATTTGTTTTCTATTTTCGATGTATAATAGGTATCATGACTATAATCCGGTATTCCAATACTGCTAAACCGATTGTTCCTTTGAAAGTTTATTCCTTGTAATCATTCCAATGTATTAAAATAATGCACTGGCTTCGGGCATCATGGGTCGGAGTGTAACAGTTGGTATCAGAGGAATTTTAGCAGCTATATTGGAAAGTAGATGTAGAAAACGTAGTTTGGGGAACATAAACCTAATATAAACTTTGAGGATAATAATATAATAACATCCTATAATTTTTGTAAGAAATATATATTTTGGGTATTCCTAGAAAATAAATTTTGTCTGGATATTACAAGTGGATAGGGTTCTGGGAAAAATGTACCTAGAAGTAACAAAACTGACAAGGTGTTACGAACTTGACTTGGGGTTACCTGGTACACAACAACGAGCCTTACTAGTCACCTAGTTTTACACTCATAGGGGATAGTATTCATATAATTCTTGTTTAATTTTCCCACAATTATGTATGATTTTTCCATAAAGTAACCAATATATTTGGTTCTAGGATTTACGATGCATAAATTAATGTTAAGTGTTATACTATGTTTATAGTTATATAATGTTCATAATTTTATGAGCTAATATAGTATATGGAATTGGTTATAAATGGATACTATTAGATGGAATGAGAACTCCACCAACGTAGATTATGAAAAGTGTAAGAAGGTTTATATCTTTCATCGTCTTAAGCCTAAATATCGAAGTGAAATAGTCTCAAATTTATCCTCATCATATGCGGAAATAACATCCTCTGTTAACAAGATAATAAAAAATTTCCATGAGCCCTATGGATTAGAATGGAAGAAAAAGAATAATGGGATGGAAAAAAGAAAAGATGGATAATATGAATAAGGGAATGATGGGTTTTACCACATGTGATAACTATAGAAAGAATCACCCTAGAAAATGATTAAATGGAATGGGAGTTTGTTATATGTTTGGAGAAAAGTTACACCATGTTATTTATTTCATGTGTAATAAAGATGTTTCCAATGTACAATGCTTCAACTTCAAGGCCATGGGACACTATTTGAATGAATTTCTAAAGCACTAAAGGAGTATACTCCAAACTATGTTCTTGGATAATGATCAAGTTATGATACTGCCGCAGATGAAGTGGAATTATAAATATGCCTAGCCAAGAATCATTTCATTTTAATATTTTATCAGCAATATACCAGTTATAAGAATAATGGAATATATGAGGATTATGATGAATTACTTTTTCATTAAGGATTTCAGACCATAATATATATATTGACTGTTATAATTATTTTAATAAATACTAAACTATTATATGAATGATTTCACTATTAATATGACACCCCAAGTATTTGAGAATAAATTTCATATATATTGCATGAAACCCTAAGTCTCTACAAAACAAAACATTGTAATTACTTAGCAAATAAACATAATTTTTCTGTTCCGGTGATTTGAATTTCAAAAAATGGACATACACTCTTACGATGAGTATGTTTTTTAGAGTCCAATAAGATCAATCTTGTTTTTTTGGTGAATAGTTACTTTTCCCTTTACAAATAGTAATGTACCATTATGAATAGTAATGTCACCATTATGAAAAGTAACATGACCCTTATGAAAAGTTACCACACCCATGAAATTATAAATACTATTTATGTACTGTAAAATTTAGAGTGATTGTTTTAAAAATAAATAATTAAATATTATTATTTTGAGAATAATAAGTATTTATTTATGTAACGCCCCGACCCTAATTACCTATAGTCGGTGCATTATTACATAACATTGGCATGATCACGAGAAAGATCAAGTCTCGAAAGACTGATTAGTTTAGTAGCCTTGGAATAACTAGATACATCCATAAATTTTACATTACTTCATAAAAAAAGACATCTTGTCTTCATATCCCCTCATACTATCCCTGCAGGTCATTCATAAATTACTTCTTCATAATCCTGGGAAAAAATAAAACATTGAAAGGGTGAGCTCAGATGCTCAGTAAGGATAACATTATAGCAGAAGCTTTCATAAATAATCATAAACACTTAAGGCAATTTATAACTAAAACAAAAGCCTTTTAAACTTGAACTTCAGCATAAAATGGCAAAGGTAAAATGAAATAATGCCATTTACTTACTCACATGGATATTCTACTAGTCGAATGATCACATGCAATATTAATATCCACTTTCATAATGTTGGAATGCATAATGCCAGACTATCATAACCACTTAGCCAAGGCCTCGTGCCAAGACTACAAATAAGATTTTGTCAAGGCCTTGTGCCAAGACACTAGTTTGTCTCATGAGACCTACCGATGCATCGAGGAGCTATAGCGGGCTCCACCCGTCACTTATTAAGTCCAATTCATTCCTCATATGAATAGGTTTAAACATAAAATAAACATTCGTATTAAAACTAGCACACGAAATGTCAATACTTTAACCACAAACCATGAATGGTATAAAAATAGAACATCCACAGTCAAACATAACTCATTTGATACAATATGGAATATTGTATTGTATCACATTAACCTCGATCATGAATAATGAAGGATGTTGACATAGATGAAAATAATCATCAAAACTATTTGAGGGAAATATCCCCCTTTTCTTGAAATCATTTAAAAGTCACACTATTTGTCAAGAAGCCATTTAAAAATAGATTTTTTGAATCAAAGTGTCCCATACCACTTTGAAACTTTTAAAAGGAGTTTTAATTTTAAAACTTTAATGTCCATATAAATAAATCCTTAAAACCATTTTTAAAACATGGACATTAATGAGCAAGATATAGAAGAATTAGTCTTTAAAACATTTTAAAATGGTATTTTCGTTAGAGATTCTAACCAAAAGAGAGACACTTGAATACAAATATTTGAGGTAATCAAAAATTTGTAATATCATGAGAATAAAGGGATTCATGATATACTATGTCAAAGTACATTATATACACCACATAAAAGTGATTTGGTGTATATCAACAAAGAAGTCTCAGTTGAATGTAAATTGAGATGAAATCTCTCATAAAGGCCGTATCCTTAGGTTAAGGATAAATCAACGACATAATTATGTGTGAAAAAAATATAAATACACTAAATATGATTGAATATTCAGTTTAAAACAAATCAAAGGATATTCACACATATTCTTGTAGAAACAACACCAACGAATTGGATGTTTAACTCAACAAATGGTGAAAGAGTTAAAATTACTTTTATCAAATTCATATTAATGACTTGAGAATTATCAATGGAGTGATTATGTGTATAAAAAGTATATCCACAGGAAGGGGAGTGGAAATTATGACATAATCAAATGAATAGTGATTCCACACATAATCTTGGAGTAGCATAATCAATGAAATATGCGTAAAGCCGAATGAGTGGAAATTGAAATCTCAAATTCCCTTATCGATTTGGTAACTTACGAAAAAAACAACCATGAAATAAGGATCATACCATGACTATGTAAATACCCATAAATTAAATTATATTACACAATGAATTAAATCATGGGCAGTACACATACACCACATGTAATAATTAAGTGGTGAACAATGGAATTCTCACGAAATTAAGAGCGAGATAAGAAACTCCTTACCACGTTAATCAACTGAGTCGTATGGAAAAAAGTTAATAACCACCAAATGATTTACAGAATAACATGAATATAAAGATAATCATGATAATATATATCAAATGGCAGTACACAATACACCACATTCAATAATTTAGTGGCGAACAATGGAAATCTCACGGAATTGAAAGTGAGATAAGAAAATCCCTTACTTTATACTTTTTCCTTGGTCGATGGTAGGTTTACCTCATGTATAATGGTTAAATAATTGTTATTTAATTATACAAGAATAATTTACTTTAATATGATATCATATATGATCTTTTAACATTGATTTGTTAATAATATCTTAGAATTATCGTCATTTCGGGTGTTAACGGGTTCATTTTACTTTATATTCTTTGTTATGTGAGCCATATTCGTTATTAATGGGATGTATATTATTCATATACAGAATTATATCAAGTCCTTAGATACTATTTTTAAATCATCAAATGATAATTATACTTTAATGGATATGATGGACAATGAATCTCATCGCGTTCGTGGAGACGGTAGTCCGTACATACGCACGAGCGAGAATATCATTCTTTTGATATTAAAATAATATATAATTTGATTTTATATCATATATACAGAATAATTATCATGTTATATTTATTATTTACATGAGTTACACATCATTATTATACCCATCCAAATATATTGAATAACAATTACACCATGACGTGGAGACGGTAAGCCGTACGTACGCACGTATGGTGACATGTTATTCAAAGGATGGATAGAATACTGAATATGGTTGTACCATATTTATAATAACATCACAGTATATATATGATACTGGAGTTATTATTTTATAATGGAAATAACAAAGAAAGAGGAAGTGGAAGAAGAAAGGAACTTGAAAAGGGGTGGTGAAAACATTACCTCTTCTTCGGGTTCTTCCTTTTGATTTGATCAAAAGGGCTCCTTAAGTTGGATTTCTGATCAAACTAAGGCCTCTAGGTTGTAGTGAGGGAAGTTGAGATAGTATTTGGGCAGGGTTTGGCCGAACCAAAGGGCTTTGATGGTGTGAAGAAATGAGAAGGAGGAGTGCCATTTTATAAGAGGGGTGAGGGGCACCTTTGGAAAAGCTAGAGATATTAGTTTATAATAAATTCATATTCGGTTTCCAATGGCTCCAAAGTTGACTATTCAAAGGTTATGGTGGGGATGGGTCGAAAAAAACTCAACCAATAGAATTTAGACAGGTTTGGGTACTTATATTAACCTTATCTTTAAGTATTACCTCTAAGTTAATTAGTTTCACTTTTACAATGTCTCTTTGTATTTTTATATTATATGGTTAATAAACTTACCATATACATACAAGAGACCCCCAAGTGGTCAATTAATGATACACCTATCATGATATAAGTCTCTTGGCCGAACCTTAGATTTTTAGGAATTTATTATCAATTAATAATATAATATTTGTTTTAAAAACTCTTTTATGTCAATTTTGACACTATTCAATAGTTGATTTTTGTGAAACTCATAACAGATTGATTACTTCGAAAAAAGTAAATTAAATCAATACTAATATATCATATTATCATAGAAAATTATTTTAATTCATTAAAAGTTTCATATTATATTTATTTGGGTATTTTTAATATCAATTATTTTGATTTTTCACTATTATAGTAATTACTGCATCATCATTGTGTCATAAATAAATTAAATTATTTAATGTATAAAAATTATAAATAAAATATCATTATAAAGGAAATCTTTTGATATTTATAAGTAATATTTATAATCTAAAATCCAACATATATTACCCTCTGTAACAACTGTTTTGTTAAAAGATATATGCTTGTGTCATTTTTGTATTCATTTTAACTTAATTAAAATAAAGTGTCATTATCACTTACAAGTGGATCCATGGGGTCCCAAAATCGACCCAAAGATGCCCATGGTCGACCATGTATCAACCAATAGGGTTAAGACACGTTTTAGGGTAATTTAGTATTATTATAATATTATTTTGTAACCCTTATTTACCGGATTTACCCTTAACCATGGTAAATAAAATATTTACCGCAGTAATCATTCAAAATGTATAAAAATAAAAGTTACCAATTTACAAAATTTGAACATCCTGATTCCAAATATGGAATCCATTTTCCTAAATTCAAAACACATAAGTGGCAGAAATTAATTTAAAATTAATTCCCGCTGTCAAAACAAAAAGCGTGTTTTTAAGAGATAATAACTATCAAAAGATTGACACTTGTTTATGTTCGGTTTAATTGTAAAATTATGTCCAATGACCAAAATTATATTAAATGGTAAAAATATATTCTAAATATACTTTAAAACAACTCAAATTCATAATTTATCACTATTAATTATATTGATTAAAAAAGTTGTTTTTTAATTAAAATTTAGTAATTTTCACTATTCATCAAAATATGAAAGTTATCCAAAAAGTACCAAAATTTCACCCTAGGATAATTCCGATATTACGAATCCAAAAATGAAGTCCATTTTGAGAGATAGAATTTATAAAATTTCAACAAGTAGGTATTACTATTCATAACGGCTAGTTTGATTGGTTATGGTGTGTTAAAATCTCGAAGTTATGTACAATGCACACCATTGCATTATTCGAAAGGAAACATACCGAGGAAACTTGGGGTGTTACATTCTCCCCTCCTTCAATAAATTGCGTCCTCACAATTTTTAAAATTTTTCTTGGGAATATAATGGAAAGTCCCACATCGGAAAAAGAGCCAATAAAACTATCACTTTAAAAGAAAGAAAGAGAGGTATAAGGGTCATCCAAGATAACCCATACTAGGATTCCATGTAAGAAAACATGGATATGGATGATAAAATAAGTGTCAAGTTCTGATGGAGAGGGATAGAATTCATGATCTGGAAAAAGTTATCAATGAGAAAACCACAAACTTGTGTTGGGACAAACGACCATTAGTCTCCTAGTAGGAAAGTAAACGGACAGCATTTTTCTTAAAGTTACATTACATAAGGAAGAGGAATTAATTTATGATATTGACTAATAACATTATGAGATATACTTACATTTTAAGTAAATTTTCATTCTTTAATAAATTTCCACCACTAAATAAATTTTTTTTAAACGATGAGTATTCAAGAAGACTTGGTCACACTGGAAGAGCTAGAATAAACTTCTATAGATTCACATGATCCATGCAGGATAAACCATATATTTACATTGTCTTTGAAGATTAATCAAAACCAAAATGGTTAGTGAATGATCTAATGATCCCCCAAAAGGATATTCATTGAGATAAATATGCACTAATCTTAATTTCTAAAATTAAACCAACAATACCCCAAAGTTAAATAGATACCATTCAATAACCAATTGTCCTTAAAATCCTTTAATATAATCCAAACTAATATTGAAACCCAAATAATAGAAGAATTTGATTATGTAGTCTCCCATGTTACATTTTATCTCCAAATGACGTCAAATACTCTTAAAGTCACATACTTAAAAGTAATTAACATCATCACATATTATCTGTTATAGGTTAATAATTTCCATAAATAACCAAAATCACTATAAATCAACAATAAAAACGTAGATAAAAATCCACCATTACTCAACAAATGAAACCCCATTGTATTATATTTTCCTTGGGCATATAGTGTTTCCAACAAAACGAACATCTTTCAAAATAACATTTATCACTTAATCACCAAATCATTTTCCTATACCAAGGGTATTCATTTGATAAGACATAAGAACCCAAATCATCTTATTATTGATCAATAAAATCATTTAACAAAAAAAATAGTCACACTAACCAGGGATTTCACGTAGTCCAGTGGTAGGCGATAAATCCCAATGGCACATTGGTTGTGGGTTCGATTCCCACAGCTTTGTCCGACGCGACGGGTTGTCACACGGTCTACGTGTTGTCCTTTTTCAAAAACTATATTTTATAATATTACCAAAATGAGATAAATTCCTCAAAATAACATAATTTAACCACAAATGTTATATCATACTTTGCATTTTCATCACAAATTATAATAACTTATCATTTTCTCAAACCCCAATGATCATATAAAACCAAATGGTTATTTATACCTATATCCACAAGAGAAGAGACAATTATTCTTCAAATATCATTCACACATGGAAAAATGCGGGGTTACAAATACAAGAGAAAATTATTCCAAAGTACCCATCAACAAGGAGTGCTAATACTTTTTAAGTTTTTCTCCAACCATTTATTTCCACATATCTTCTTCTTTGACCAAGAAAATATCCTATAGAATAGGATATTCACTCGGGTAATGGCCAGGTCCCCTACATTTACGGCAAATGACTGTAAATGGACTCTTGGGACCATTTTTATCTTCTTCCATAGTACTCTTCATTTTTCTTCGGCAATTCTTCACTTTATGTCCTTCCTTCCCGCACGTAAAACATTTCGTTGTCCCATTGAGACACTTTCCTGGGTGTCTCTTTCCACATTTCCTGCATGATGAAAATTGAGGTTTCTTTTCTCCATGGTCTCCATTGCTAGAGATCTTATCATTTATCACCTTTCTCTTCCTTGTTGAGTCTGGGAGTTGGTTAATATATATGTTGTTGATCATATTTTTGGAAAACTGATTTGGCATAAAGACGATATCTTTTACGCCTATCAACATTCCATTTTGTTGCTCATTGCCACCACCGTTCCCACCTTGTACATCATTCTCAAAGTTTCTATGACTTCCTTGGAATCCAGCCATTGACTAAAACCAGAAAGCATTGTGTGAGTAATAGTAGTCGTAAAATCATTTAGAGATTAAAATGTCACCATATTCTCAATTTGAAACATATTAGGATTAACCAAGGTCATTTAATCTCATCTTATGTATATATTACTTAAATCGGTTTGTAAAGAAAATGTAAATTATCCTAAGCATATCCCCCGGGAGTGTCGTAACCAAGAGTGCAGCAAGGCCCGTTGTCGTGCACCAGTTCCCGTTCGAGTCTAGCTCAAAGTGGTGTTTTCGGGTTTTACCCCTAGGTACATCTGTGCCAGAGCCGCCTCTACCAGCTCGTATCCAGACAGGGATGTATTGCTCAGAAAACTCACAAAATCTCTACAATACCAAAATTCTAGGAAGTTCTTCTATACTAATCCTCAAAGTTCATCTTCGGTCTATGTGCTCTAATCAGAGATTATCTAAATCTAGTTTCCAAGGTTTGTACTAAACTTCCTCTGATACCAACTGTAACGCCCCGACCCTAATTACCTAGAGTTGGTGCATTATTACATAACATTGGCATGATCACGAGAAAGATCAAGTCTCGAAAGACCGATTAGTTTAGTAGCCTTGGAATAACTAGATACATCCATAAATTTTACATTACTTCATAAAAAAAGACATCTTGTCTTCATATCCACTCATACTATCCCTGCAGGTCATTCATAAATTACATTTTCATAATCCTGGGAAAAAATAAAACATTGAAAGGGGTGAGCTCAGATGCTCAGTAAGGATAACATTATAGCAGAAGCTTTCATAAATAAGCATAAACACTTAAGGCAATTTATAACTAAAACAAAAGCCTTTTAAACTTGAACTTCAGCATAAAATGGCAAAGGTAAAATGAAATAATGCCATTTACTTACTCACATGGATATTCTACTAGTCGAATGATCACATGCAATATCAATATCCACTTTCATAATGTTGGAATGCATAATGCCAGACTATCATAACCACTTAGCCAAGGCCTCGTGCCAAGACTACAAATAAGATTTTGTCAAGGCCTTGTGCCAAGACACTAGTTTGTCTCATGAGACCTACCGATGCATCTAGGAGCTATAGTGGGCTCCACCCGTCATTTATTAAGTCCAATGCATTCCTCATATGAATAGGTTTAAACATAAAATAAACATTCGTATTAAAACTAGCACACGAAATGTCAATACATTAATCACATACCATGAATGGTATAAAAATAGAACATCCACATTCAAACATAACTCATTTGATACAATATGGAAGATTTTATTATATCACATTAACCTCAATCATGAATAATGAAGGTTGTTGACATAGATGAAAATAATCATCAAAACTATTTGAGGGAAATATCCCCCTTTTCTTGAAATCATTTAAAAGTCACACTATTTGTCAAGAAGCCATTTAAAAATAGATTTTTTGAATCAAAGTGTCCCATACCACATTGAAACTTTTAAAAGGAGTTTTAATTTTAAAACTTTAATGTCCATATAAATAAATCCTTAAAACCATTTTTAAAACATGGACATTAATGAGCAAGATATAGAAGAATAAGTCTTTAAAACATTTTAAAATCGTATTTTGGTTAGAGATTCTAACCAAAAGAGACACACTTGAATACAAATATTTGAGGTAATCAAAAATTTGTAATATAATGAGAATAAAGGGATTCATGATATACTATGTCAAAGTACATTATATACACCACATAAAAGTGTTTTGGTGTATATCAACAAAGAAGTCTCAGTTGATTATAAATTGAGATGAAATCTCTCATAAAGGCCGTATCCTTAGGTTAAGGATAAATCAACGACATAATTATGTGTGAAAAAAATATAAATACACTAAATATGATTGAATATTCAGTGTAAAACAAATCCAAGGATATTCACACATATTCTTGTAGAAACAACACCAACGAATTGGATGTTTAACTCAACAAATGGTGAAAGAGTTAAAATTACTCTTATCAAATTCATATTAATGACTTGAGAATTATCAATGGAGTGATTATGTGTATCAAAATTATATCCACAGGAAGGGGAGTGGAAATTATGACATAATCAAATGAATAGTGATTCCACACATAATCTTGGAGTAGCATAATCAATGAAATATGCGTAAAGCCGAATGAGTGGAAATTGAAATCTCAAATTCCCTTATCGATTTGGTAACTTACGAAACAAACAACCATGAAATAAGGATCATACCATGACTATGTAAATACCCATAAATTAAAGTATATTACACAATGAATACAATCATGGTCAGTACACATACACCACATGTAATAATTAAGTGGTGAACAATGGAATTCTCACGAAATTAAGAGCGAGATAAGAAACTCCTTACCACGTTAATCAACTGAGTCATATGGAAAAAAGTTAATAACCACCAAATTATTTACAGAATAACATGAATATAAAGATAATCATTATAATATATATCAAATGGAAGTACACAATACACCACTTTCAATAATTTAGTGGCGAACAATGGAAATATCACGGAATTGAAAGTGAGATAAGAAAATCCCTTACTTTGTACTTTTTCCTTGGTCGATGGTAGTTTTACCTCCTGTATAATGGTGAAATAATTGTTATTGAATTATAAAAGAATCATTTACTTTAATATGATATCATATATTATCTTTTAACATTGATTTGTTAATAATATCTTATAATTATCGTCGTTTCGGGTGTTAACGGGTTCATTATACTTTATATTATTTGTTATGTGAGCCATATTCATTATTAATGGGATGTATATTATTCATATCCATAATGATATCAAGTACTTAGATACTATTTTTAAATCATAAAATGATAATTATACTTTAATGGATATGATGGACAATGAATCTCATCACGTTCGTGGAGACGGTAGTCCGTACATACGCACGAGCGACAATATCATTCTTTTGATATTAAAATAATATATAATTGGATTTTATATCATATATACAGAATAATTATCATGTTATATTTATTATTTACATGAGTTACACATCATTATTATACCCATCCAAATATATTGAATAACAATTACACCACGACGTGGAGACGGTAAGCCGTACGTACGCACGTATGGTGACATGTTATTCAAAGGATGGATAGAATACTGAATATTGTTGTACCATATTTATAATAACATCACAGTATATATATGATACTGGAGTTATTATTTTATAATGGAAATAACAAAGAAAGAGGAAGTGGAAGAAGAAAGGAACTTGAAAAGGGGTGGTGAAAACATTACCTCTTCTTCGGGTTCTTCCTTTTGATTTGATCAAAAGGGCTCCATAGGTTGGATTTCTGATAAAACAAAGGCCTCTAGGTTGTAGTGAGGGAAGTTGAGATAGTATTTGGGCAGGGTTTGGCCGAACCAAAGGGCTTTGAAGGTGTGAATAAATGAGAAGGAGGAGTTCCCTTTTATAAGAGGGGTGAGGGGCACCTTTGGAAAAGCTAAAGATATTAGTTTATAATAAATTCATATTCGGTTTCCAATGGATCCAAAGTTGACTATTCAAAGGTTATGGTGGGGATGGGTCGAAAACAACTCAACCAATAGAATTTAGACAGGTTTGGGTACTTATATTAACCTTATCTTTAAGTATTACCTCTAAGTTACTTAGTTTCACTTTTACAATGTCTCTTTGTATTTTTATACTATATGGTTAATAAACTTACCATATACATAAAGAGACCCCCAAGTGGTCCATTAATGATACACCTATCATGATATAAGTCTCTTGGACGAACCGTAGATTTTTAGGAATTTAATATCAATTAATAATATAATATTTGTTTTAAAAACTCTTTTATGTCAATTTTGACACTATTCAATAGTTGATTTTTGTGAAACTCATAACAGATTGATTACTTCGAACAAAGTCAATTACATCAATACTAATATATCATATTATCCTAGAAAATTATTTTAATTCATTAAAAGTTTCATATTATATTTATTTGGGTATTTTTAATATCAATTATTTTGATTTTTCACTATTATAGTAATTACTGCATCATCATTGTGTCATAAATAAATTAAATTATTTAATGTATAAAAATTAAAAATAAAATATCATTATGTAGGAAATCTTTTTATATTTCTAAGTAATATTTATAATCTAAAATCCAACATATATAACCCTCTGTAACAATTGTTTTGTTAAAAGATATATGCTTGTGTCATTTTTGTATTCATTTTAACTTAATTAAAATAAAGTGTCATTATCACTTACATGTGGATCCATGGGGTCCCAAAATCGACCCAAAGATGCCCATGGTCGACCATGTATCAACCAATAGGGTTAAGACACGTTTTAGGGTAATTTAGTATTATTATAATATTATTTTGTAACCCTTATTTACCGGATTTACCCTTAACCATGGTAAATAAAATATTTACCGCAGTAATTATTCAAAATGTCTAAAAATAAAAGTTACCTATTTAAAAAATTTGAAAATCCTGATTCCAAATATGGAATCCATTTTACTAAATTCAAAACACAGAAGTGGCAGAAATTAATTTAAAATTAATTCCCGCTGTCAAAACAAAGAGCGTGTTTTTAAGAGATAATAACTATCAAAAGATTGACACTTGTTTATGTTCGGTTTAATTGTAAAATTATGTCCAACGACCAAAATTATATTAAATGGTAAAAATATATTCTAAATATACTTTAAAACAACTCAAATTCATAATATATCACTATTAATTAGTTTGATTAAAAAATTTGTTTTTTAATTAAAATTTAGTAATTTTCACTATTCATCAAAATATGAAAGTTATCCAAAAAGTACCAAAATTTCACCCTAGGCTAATTTCTATATTACGAATCCAAAAATGAAGTCCATTTTGAGAGATAGAATTTATAAAATTTCAAAAAGTAGGTATTACTATTCATAACGGCTAGTTTGATTGGTTATGGTGTGTTAAAATCTCGAAGTTGTGTACAATGCACGCCATTGCATTATTCGAAAGGAAACATACCGATGAAACTTGGGGTGTTACAATTTACAATTTCAAATTAATAAATTTATTTAAAATAAAATTAATTTTTATAAAATTAATTCATAATTAAATATTTTTATATCCTATTATTTGAGGACAATTTTATGATACCTCAGTTAATTTTTGAATGTATTAAAAATCCTGTTTTAAATTTGAAATCTGTATTTTTCAAGTAAAAAATGATTTTAATTAAAAATTAAATTTCAAATATTTAGTAAATTATTTTTGTCAAATAGATTCTATTTTTGAATTATACATTTTCATAATTGGTTGTGGTGAATTTTTCATATTTCACTAAAATACATAAATTTTTTATGAATAGCAAAATTCGATAATTTACGAAATATGATAAATAAATGAATTCCTACATCATTATTGAGTTATGAATGTTGTAAGAGGCCATTTAATGGAACTCAAATGAAATAATTACTATTTTATTCACAATAATCAATAATATTCATATATTAGATCCAAAATATTAAAATAATGATTAAAATAATGAATAAAACCTTCCTCTCATCTACTATAGGACCACCCCTCACTCCCTCTTCTCTTTACTCCTTTAATCCCGGATGCCCCGCAAATATTTTCCTAAATACTATTACCTAGTCCCATCACACCTCTAGGAGCCCATGGTCCTTCAAAAATACCAAATCCCTATGGCGATTGAGTGTTTTCTTACAATACTATTACATCATTTAAATGATAAACAACATAATAGTATTACACATAGTGGATCCAATGATTTAGTGCCTTAGGAAAACTAGGACCATACATAACAATTACAACATCGAGCATAAAAATTTAATCAATTTATTATTTTCTAGATTCTTAATGGCACTTGACCTCTCTTTAGTACATGTACTCACCAAATGATATACATCAAAAGGGGTGAGCTAGAAGCCTAGTAAGGGGACATATAATAACAATATATCATGGGGTGAGCATAATCATGACATAGGCGAAGGATAATGAACATTGTAGGAAGCATAAATATAAGACTTGAAATGTGGAAATGCATAAAATATGAAACATCATGTCTTAGTAGTTAACTACCACACATAATTGTGAACAAATCTAACAACTTTTTCACAAATAATTTCACATTTTCTCATGAGATTCATTACTTAAACCAATGTATTGGAGTGTTGTATAATTCAAGGCACATCTGTCACATTTAAACATTCATATTGCTCTATATAATTCTGGGAGAACCTGTTACATCATAACATTACCTTGTTTAATGCATGCCACAATGAACATATAAAAAATGAACATAACTAACAACTGAAAAGAAAAAGGGATTCATCTCATAAGAACACATTAATAAACATTGGGTTCCCAAAAATAAATATGGAATAATATAATGTTACAAGAATCATCAATCTTGAATGAGAAGTAAAAGGTGTGTTCTTAAAAGAAGAGTTCTTTTGGAAAACATTTGTATTGACATAAATACTAGTTAAAATCATTTATATCCTAGAAAAGGGGGGAAAATAATGAAAAAATGATTTTTAAGGAGTAACCATATTAAAATAGAGTAAAAGAGGGAGAACCCGAATGATGAAAGATAGGTTCGAGAATTTCACCTTACCTTATATCCAAACACTTACATTACTTTAATGTCCTGTATAATTACATTATATTCATTAATTAGAAATTAAAAACCTTTTATACATTAATAGGGTTATTTTGGTTTCATTAGGTTATTAAATGGACCTTTCAGGAATTTTTGTTTTTATGATTTCCTTGAGTGTTTCACATGTATTCCTGAATTGATGTTCTTGTAGAACATGGATAAACATCCAGAACATATATTCCATGTTATTAATTATATTACGTAAGTTAAAATGATCTTATAATGAATAACATTGTACACCATGTGGATTAATCATTAGATAAGAATTAAATGATTATAGTTTGAGTTAATTTGGAATGTTTTTCGACCACAATGAACTTGTTTGGATTAATCATTTTCTTATATGTACATAATTTAGTTAAAGAAAATTAAATGGGACTTAATACATAATTTTTTTTGGTTCAACCATAAAATTGGTTTCATGAACAGATCTGAAGGTATAAATGAAAAAAGAAAATATGTTGTTCTTGAAGGTGATAGATTAACACCTCACAAACAATGTTTTGTTTAATAGAATAAAAAGAACAGGAGAAAGGGGTTGGATGGTATAAAATACTATTAGTATCATAACATTCCAGTATGTTTATGATACTAGAGGTACCATGCCATTTTGAAAATTATAGGTGGGGAGAGAATAAGAAAAGAACTTGAAATTGAAAGGGAATTCAACAAAAAGTGTGAGAGAAATTACCTCTTGATTCCACTTCTTGAGATCCTCCTCAAGGGGCCTAGGCTTGGTCTTTTTATGAGACCAGAAGCTCTTGGATGTGGGGGAGGGACTAGGGAAAATGCATGGGCATATTTTAGACAAGGTTTGAAGCTTGATATGTTTGAGGGAATGAGGGTGTGAAGGGTTATTTTTATAGTGGAGGGGAGAGAGGTTTTCTCAATATAAAATTCATTAATTTTATATTTCCCCACAAGACAAGGAATAGTGATTCATACATGACCAGGAATAGTAATTTTATAATGTGATCCCAATCCAAGTGGGCTTACCACAGTAGAAAATTAGAAATGACTCTATAATTAACTTATTTATCTTATTTTGGTAAATTATGGTATTTCACTCTTCATAAAAAATAAAGTATTTCCTAAAAGTCCCAAAATTTAACCCCAACAATTTTTCGAAGTGTTGAATCCAAAAATAAAGTCCATTTTTCAAAGATAATTTTATAAATATGATTAATTTAATATTTAATTAAAATCATAGTTCATTATTCAAAACTGAGTTTTAAAACATGCATTTACTTATTCCACAATATAGGTACATACTACTTTCACTTGAATATTATTTTTATAATATCATAGGTAAGGTTTATATTCATTATGGTATATCACTATTCATAAGGGTATGTTACTATTAATAAGGGTATGTTACTATTCCGCAAAAAAATTGTTGGTTGTATTAGACTCCAAAAATTATCTTGAACACAAGTAGGTATGTTGGATTTTCAAAATTCCAAACACATAAATGAAAAACATATTTTTAAAGGTCACTCAGCACATATTACTTCATTATGTTGGTTTTTCATGTGGTTTTATGACATATATTTATGAAGGAAACTTCCATTTAAAAACATTGGGTCATTACATTCTTCCCCCCTTATGAACTTTCACAATGAAAAATTCACTTTACACAAACAGGTGAGGGTACTTCTCCTTCATCGCATCCTCTGGTTCCCAAGTAGCTTCATCATGCATATGGTTCCTCCACAAAACATTGTCAAGGTGGGTTTTGTTGTTGCATGGAACCTTATCTCTACGGTCCTGAATCTCTACTCTATGCTCCTAATAGTAGATATCATCTTCCAGTTGTACCACCTCTGAGTTCAGTACATGTGACGGATACGGAATGTACTTCCTCAGGAGTGATACGTGAAAAACATCATGAACTTGATCCATATTCGGTGGAATTGAAACTGGATAGGCAACGGCTCCTATACAGTCAAGGATTTTAAAGGGTCCAATGTACCTTGGGCATAGCTTCCCTTTCATCCCAAATCACATGAATCTCTTCAAGGGTGATATTCGAAGGAAGACTTTATCTCCATCATTGAACTCCACCTCCCTTCAACGGTTATCAACATTGCTCTTTTTACAACTCTGAGCAGCTTTGATGTGTTTCTGGATGACATGAGCCTTCTCTGTCATCTCTTGCACAAGAATGGGCACAAGTACGTTTCATTATCCAACTTCATCCTAACATGATGGAGTTCTACATCACTTTCTATATATAGATTCATATGGAGCCATGTGAATACTCAAGTAGAAGCTATTAGCCATCGGTTTGGGAGTGATAGGCCCTGTATAAATTTAATTCAATACACAAAGCATGTGGAATGCTCCTCCAAAATTTAAATGTGAACCTAGGATCACGATGAGAGACAATAGAGAGTGTAACTCTATGCAGTCTCACAACTTCCTTCACATATATATTTTCAAGTTGTTCAAGTGGGAGGTCTTCCCAAACAGTGATAAAATGGGCAGTCATGGTGAGTCGTTCGACCTCAACCCATATCGTATTATTTCCCTTCGACGTCTTCAAGAGACCCATGACCAATTCCATAGTAACATTATCCCATTTCAACATGGGTGTATGCAATGGGGGCATCAACCCTTTGGACTTTTTTCTCTCTTCTTTAACATGCTGACATACCAAGCACATTGAGATATATTCTGCAATATTCTTTTTCATGTTATCCCACCAAAAGTGTTCTCACAGATCACGATACATCTTTATTCTCCTATGATGGATACATAATTTTGAGCTATGTGAATTTTCCAATATATCCTTCGTTATCCCAGAAGATAGAGTCACACAAAGCTGCATTCCAAAAAAAATCACACCATCATGGTCGATATGAAACTCATACAGCTTCCCTTCCATTACTTCATTCTCCTTCTTTTGTATCCCCACATCATCCTTTTGTGTGTCACTAATCTTTTCTGGGATGGATGGTTGTGAAATCATTTGGGAAAGGTAGGATGTATCCCCTGCCCTTATGATTTCCAAATCCATGTTTTTCATATCCATGAAGATATTGTCTTTCTCAATCCGTAACATGGATAGAGTAGCCGGTTCTTTTCTTCTTAGAGCATCAGCTACCTTGTTCGGGTATCTAGGATTGTAATGAATAGAGCAATCATAATCCTTGATTAGCTCTAACCATATCCTTGGATGCATGCTGAGCTCTTTTTGTGTGAATCTATACTTTAGAATATTTTGGTCGGTGTATATGTCACACTTCTCATCATAAAGGTCATTCCACTTGATTTCAAGGAAAACATCATGGATTCCATCTCTAGATCATGTGTCGGGTAGTTCGGCTCATGGATCTTCAACTACCATGAGGCATAGGATGTAACATTATCATTTTTCATGAGTACACAACCCAAGACTTTCTTTGAAGCACCACTGTATATCCCAAAACATTTTCCACTTTTTGGTAGTGTGAGTATAGGTGCAGTGATATCCTTCCCTTTAGCTCCTTGAAGCTTCCCTCATATTCTTCCATCGAGACATACATTACTCGTTTCCTTGTTAGCTTAGTTAGCGGGCTTTACAATCGTGATAAGTTTCACACAAAATGTCAGTAGTACCCAGCAAATCCAAGAAAACTACAGATTTCAGTGACACTAGAGGGCTTGGGAGATCCATCAATCGCCTCTATTTTATGAAGGATCCACATAAATTCCCCCACATGTTATCACATGCCCCAAGAATGGGACTTTCTTCATCCAAAATTCACACTTTTTGAACTTGGTGTACGACTTATCCTTTCTCAACATCACCAATACAAGTCTTAGATGTTCTTCATTTTCCTCCTTTCTCTTGGAGTAGATGAGAATATCATCGATAAACACTAGCACATATTTTTTGAGAAAATGTCTAAAGACTATATTCATCAAATCCATGATGACTTCTAGGGATTAGTAATTCTGAAGGGCATCACCAAAAACTCATTGTTCCCATACCTTGTATGGAAGGCAGTCTTCTAAATATCTTCATTCTTCACTTTTAGCTGATGATATACATAATGAATATAAACCTTTGAGAAGTATTGATCTCCTCTTAAGTCTTCGAACAAGTCATCAATCCTAGGAAGAATATACTTTTTCTTTATGGTGATCTTGTTGAGTTCTTGATAATCGATTCACAACCACATTGTTGCATCCTTCTTCTTCACGAAGAGCACTGGTGCACCCCAAGGTGATGCCCTAGGGAATATGAACCCTTTGTCCAGATACACTTGCAACTTCTTCTTTAACACATCTAGTCCAATAGGATCCATCCTATAGGGGCACATTGATATAGGAGTAGCTCTGGGTATGAGTTCAATTGAGAACTCTTCCTCACGATTTGGGGAGAATTCCATGTAGCTCTTCGGGAAATACATCATTGTATTCCCTCACTATGGGCATTTATCCTAGGTTGGAACCTTCCTTTGACTCAACTATTTGGACGAGGTATGCTTCTTCATAGGGAATCAACACCAACACAGAAGAAGGATTTTTTAAAGGAGATTCATGGTATTCCTTGCATTTGTAGAAGATCAACGAATGGTTTTGAATATTAAAGGATATTTCCTTTTCCTGATAGTTGATATGTGCTCTATATAATGAAAGCCAATCCATTCCCATTATAGCGTCAAATTCCACTAAGGGAAGTATTACGAGATTCTCTGGAATAATCTTCCCACATACATCAACAAAAGAAGACTAAAACACTTGGGTTGAAATGATTTCACCACATGGTGTTTTTATAGATATCTCTACTTCAAGGATTCAGGGATTTGATTCTACAGTTCTAGAAAACATGAAAGATACAATGGAATGCGTAGAACCAGAATGAAATAACACTTATACCATTCATGAGTGAATAGGAAGTGTAACTTGTACAAATTCAATATCTTTCTCTACATCCACTGTAGTGATGGAATAATCCTTCCCATTTTATTTTGGATTTGGTGGCTGTTGACACTGATTACCCTCGAGAACTCAAGGTTCAGTGAACTAGCTTGCATAGTTGTCTAGCTCTCTATTGTTGTAGCATTGAACCATGGGTGGTTCTATCCATTCTTCCACTCCATTCTCCTTCATTTTTATATATTTTCTACACTCTGGATCATGGTTTCTTTCTTTACCACACTTGAAGAATTTACTCATCCCTTTGAGGCATTTCCCATGGTGTAACTTCTCACATTTTTGGCATGTCGCTCATTGAGTTTTCTTCCCACCTTTTTAATTATAACCACCAGCTGGAAAATCCATCTTTCGTTTCTTATCACCATATCCATGGGCCCATTCTCCAAAATCCATTTTTTACTTTGAGAGAACATCGTAAAACTTCTTCATAACTCGCAAAGTCTCAAATTGCAAGATCCTTTTGAATGTGTGGTTTTAAGCCACTAAAAAATAATTCAATTTTGCTATCAATTTTTATAACAAAACACGAAGCGTACCTTTCAAGCCTTGTAAAATTCTCTTCATAGGTTGTTATATATTATCCTTATTTTTTATTGAAATCTATGAATTCTCTCTCTATCTTCGTGATAAGAGTTATTGGGAAATAATTTTTAAGAAACATTATCTTAAAGTCTTCTCATTCCATCCCATCAATTTCCTCCCTTGGCTTGGTGTTCTTAATAAAATCCCACCATTGATCGGCCTCTCCATCTAGATGATAAATGGATTGTGTCACCTTCTCCATCTCGAAACAGTGGATAACAGAAAAGATCATCTCTATGGAGTTGACCCACTTTTCCGCAACTAGTGGATCGGAAGATCCACTAAACGACGGTGGTTGTTTCCTTATAAAACATTCGATAGGCAGTTGCTACCTCTTTGGTGAAGGATGATGTTACCCATTATTATGGTTATTGTTCATAACCTAACATTCTTGGGTAATAATCACTATGAAGTTTTGAACTCCACCACCCAAATCATTGGGAATGTCATTCGGTCAATCATTGCATTAGCCCTCGCACAAGTTGTTGGGCTGGTTTCTCTTGGTTCCCACCATTTTCATAAATAGAAAAGGTTAGAACAAAACATAAGTCCCCAAGTAATGAATAAATTATTTATTTAAAAAATTTATTTTAAAATCATAACATATGGGATCCCTATGTAAAGATTCTTGTGTGCATATTAGTACATAGTCTCATGCTATAGGTTTTCTCTAGGGTTCACTAATCCTAATTACCCAATAAACTAAACCTTCCCTATGATACCAACTATAGTGACCCGACCTTTTATTATAAAACAATTACATTTCTTGAAAGAGAAAAAACATAATAGTATTACACATATAGGATCCAATGGTTTAGTGCCTTGGGAAAACTAGGACCATATATAACAATTATAATTTTGAGCATAAACAATTATTCAATTTCTTCTTCTCTAGCTTCTTACTGGCAATTCACCTCTCCTTAGTACATGTAGTCACCTGAGGATATACATAAAAATAGGTGATCTAGAAGCCCAATAAGTGGATAGAAAAGAACAATATAGCATGGGGTGATCATAATCATGACATAGGGAAATGATCATGAACATAATAGGAAGCATAAATATAAGACACGAAATGTGGAAATGCATAAAAATGAAACATCATGTCTTGGTGGATAACAACCACACATAATTGTGAACAAGGATATAATATCTTTAACACATAATTTAAAATTCACTCATTATATTCATCACTTTACCCAATGAATTGGAGCACTATATAATTCTAGGTGCACCGATCACATTTATACGTTCATATTTCACTATATAATTCCAGGCGCACCTGTCACATTATAACATTGTCATTTATCATGCATGAAAAAAATGAACATATAACAAGAATTAACAAAAATAAACCATGAAAAGGAATGGTTTTCATCTCATTGTAACACATTCATAAACATTTGGTTCCCAAAAGAAAGAGGGAATAAGATATATGTTACAAGAATTGTCAATCTTTAATGAGAAGTAAAAGGTGTGTTCTTAAAATAATAGTTCTTTTAGAAAACATTTGGTTTGACATAAATACCAGTGAAAAACATGTATATCCCAAAAAAGTTAATACAATTATGAAAAAATATTACTAACGAGTAACCATATCAAAAAAGAGTGAAAGATGGAGAACCCAATGGATGAAAGTTGGGTTCGAGATTTTCCCCTTACCCTATATCTGAACGCTTCCTTCGCATTAATGTCCTCTATAATGACATTATGTTAATTAATTAGAAACTAAAGATCATTTTATACATTAATATGGTTAACTTCTGTTTCATTATGTTATTTTATGGACCTTTGATGAGTTATAGGGTTTAAAAACATTGTCCGGGAATGTTCATTTTTATGGTTTTCTTGAGTGTTTCAAATGTATTATTGAATTGATGTTCGTGTAGAACATGGATAAACATACAAGAACATATATTATATGTTATTAATGATATTAAATAAGTTAAAATTTTCTTATAATGAATTACAATGTGTAAAATGTGAATTAATCATTAGATAATAATTAAATTATGATTGTTTGAGTTAATTTGGACGGTTTTTCGACCACAATGAACGTGTTTTGATTAATCATTTAGTAATATCTGGACATGTGAGTTCTATAAAATTAAAAAAGAACTTAATACATTTATAATATTCTGTTTCAACCATAAAAATGGTATTATGAACAGATCTGAAGGTATAAATGGAAAATAAAAATATGTCGTTTTTGAAGGTGATAGATTAACACCTCACGAACAATGTATTCTTTAATAAAATAAAAAGAATAAGATAAAGGTAGATGGATGGTATAATATCTTATTAGTATCATAAAATTATATTATATGCATGATAATGGATCTTACATACCATTGGGACAATGATAGGTGGGGAGAGAATAAGAAAATAACTTGAAATTGAAAGGGAATTAAAGGAAAAGAGGGAGAGAAATTACCTCTAGATTCCTCCTCTTGAGATCCTCCTCAAGGGGCCTAGGCTTGGTATTTTGATGAGACAAAAAGCTATTGGATGTTGGGGAGGGGATATGAAAGTTTCTTGGTCAAAGTTTAGGCTAGGATTGAAGCTTTAGAGGTGTGAGGGAATGAGGGTGTGAAGTGTGGATTTTATATTGGATGGGAGAGGGGTTTTCTCAATATAAAATTGTTTAATTTATAATTTCCTCACAAGATAAGGAATATTGAGTCTTCCATGACCTGGAATAGTAATTTTATATTGTGATCCTGAACCAAGTGGGATTACATCTTGAGAAAACCATACATGACTCTATAATTAGCTTATTTAGGTTATTTTGATAAATAATAGTGTTTCACTATTCATCAAAAATTCCGATATTTCAGAAAAGTACAAAAATTTTACCCCAACAAATTCCCAATGTGTAGAATCCAAAAATGAATTCCATTTTTCAAAAATTATTTTATAAATATGATTAATTTAATATTTAATTAAAATAATTGTTTATTATTAAAAACCCAGTTTTAAAACATTCATTTACTTATTCTAAAATATAGGTACATCATACTTTCACTTGAATATTATTTTTATACTATCATATTTAATATTACTATTCATTAGGGAATATCACTATTCATAAGGGTATGTTACTATTCATAAGTGTGTGTTACTATTCACGAAAAATTATGTTCTTTCTATTACACTCCAAATATCATCTTGAACACATCCGTGTATGTCGGATTTTCGAAATTCCAAACACATAAGTGAAAAAAATATGATTAAAGGTCACTCGGCACATAATAGTTTATTTTGTTGTGTTTTTATATGGTTTTATCACATATGTTTAAGAAGGGAATATCCATTGAAAAACTTTGGTCATTACAATCCCCCTCTCTAAAGGAGGTTCTCATTGGGGATATTTCAAGGGGTAAACCTATCCCTTTTTCTTTTAATTTCATTTACAAATTATTTTCTATTCTTATATTATCCTAAAGTAATTTTTAAAAATGATCATGATAACTCCATTATATTATATATAATAAAATTATATCATGTTAACGTAAGATTTTACTTCATTCTCCTTACTCTCTCTCTTTTATTTCAAAAATTAAATCATTGCCCAGGAGGTGGCAATTTACAACCTTCATGGATGAAGAACATTCATTCTTCATTTACACCTTCATGTCTAGTCATGAATCCATTGTTATTGTTAAACCAGATTCAAAAATATGTATTATATTTAATTTAATTATTCACGAACCTTCATTTTATTATGATACTAAATAATACAAAAAATCTATTTCGTTGTGTTTAGAAAAACCCGCCGTAAAAATCTAAATGATTATGGAAAAATGAATTACCTAAATATTGATCCTAATATCATGAAACCAAGTAATATATACAACCATTTAGAATTTTTTATGTTATTTACTGATTTATATATTCAGTTTCAAGAATTATATACATTGCACATGAACTTCTATACTTATAATAAAGATTTTTCATTATGAATATCAAGAAATGAACAATATGGAATGTCGGAATTTGATCTTATAACTTATCAAAAGGCCATAAATGAACATAATAAAATTATAATAAATTATATAAATCTAAGCTATTTTATGAATTAAATTAGTAATAAGCCAAATGTTAGAGTTGGTGTCCTGAGAACCAATTGTTTGTACTTTGATTACGTGAATATACCCTTATTATATATTGTTCATTGTTCTGCATTAATATAATATAATAATGCCCTGGAATATTTGTTTCATTAATAAGGTCATTGTAGATCCCCCGCTATGATGAGAACCTTGAAATTCTATAAAAATATTCTTAAATAATGTTCTACGGTTGGAAGACATACTATGATATGAGACATGGTATACAGACCGTCATGTGTGAGTACTCGAAAGAAGGAAAGACTGTTTCTCATGGACTTCACACTTGGTAATATCCACGATGGGAGATTATGAGAACAGACTCACTAGTAGTAATTTTTCATGTCCTGGTGTCAACAGACATTGCTATCGACGAGCGTCCGTAATGGTCCTAAGACTATAAGATTATCAATAACTCATGTCAGGACTCGTGCACTTATATTTGCTGATGAAAACCATCACGAAGATATTTAGCGTTAAGTAGGGTACGGTGGGTGCATCACGAATGACATGATGTTAATGGATAATTCAAGGAAGGATTTATCCCATCCATATTTATGTATGTATATATATCAGGCCCTTTGATTGATATATAACTGTTGCCCAAATTCCATGGCAATGGTGTGACAACGAGTTTATTTCTGGAAGTCAAAGAATGACAGATCAAGCATATAGGTTTATGATGCTACCATGAATCCTTCTTAATGAGATATTGAGACAAATGGAATAAATTACATAGTAATCCTTCGTATGAGGTGAAATTCCAATGAGGCATCAACTTCTTTCTCTTAGGTTCCTTGACCCATTGCTAAACAGTAATCTTTCACTTTAGGAAATCCCACCTAATGCCAATGGGAAAGAGTCCTAGAGGGTCACACACTAAGGTATCCAAGTACTGCATGTAGAATAAAGATTATTCTTTTATGTGGTTTAATAATTATTTAAGGATGACTAAATCGTTTTGATGTGGGAGGAAGAATAAAATGTAAACAAGTACACATCGTGTATTAATGATTACACACCATGTAGTTTTCATTTTGGAATGGAAATGAAAAACAAGTACATGTCGTGTATTAATGATCATAGGCCGTGTAGTTTTATTAAAAAAAAGTACACTCCATGTAGTTTTTCCAATCGGGATTCTGGGGATATAATATTGTTTTATTAAATTATATTTATTATAATCAGTGTAGGCGCTTGTCAAGGAATTAATGATTCGACATGGGGGTTTTCAATAAGAGTTAATGAAATATATAAAATTTGTAACGCATTTATATGTTGTCATAACTCTATAACCTCAAACCCAATTATAAATATCCTCACAACACCAAAACTTTACCTAAGAATTGTTGTGCACATCAATTCTGAAGAATTCTCTCAAGGCCGAAAGAACTCCCTCCTCTAAGAACGCTCTCAAGACCGAGAGAGATCCTCCTCCATCGTGTCAAGACGATCTATGGTGGACAACGCAAGCAATGGTTTCTCCATGCTAGCACCCAGATACTCATTTGGCGACGTCTAGAGATACATGGTGCACGTGTGGATCACTTCTAGAGGATGTCTACATTTGGCTTCTACGACACAATGAAGAATCACATCAGAATGTGATCAGAAATATCAATGGAGGAAGAACGCCATAAAAGGTACTTCATGTCAATTAATTAAATTAATTATAATCAACCTTTGATAATACACCTTTATTGTTTCAGTTCTTTTCTTCTTCTTTATCTCTTTCTGTGATTTGATCTGTGGAGTCGGGCGTTTATCGTGATATTGATCTCGGATTGATCATTGCTAATGAAAAAAATCAAAGTGGGCACATCAACCCATGAGCTTCCGCTGCACTCAGAACCTTCAATTGGTATCAGAGGGTTCACAACATTGATTATAGTTATTTAATTTTTTGTAGATAATTTATTATCTTATATTTGATTCAATTCAATATAAATCATTCTATAAAACTGAATGAACGTGATTTTTTCTTCCTCATATGTTTTTTTGATTCACATCACAGAAACTATCTTTTAATTTTAATTTTGATTAAAAATGAGGAACTCAGGCAGAGTGGCCACTCATTCTATCTACACAATACAATAATACATGGCGTATATTGAAAACTACACGCTATTTACTTCGGTTCAACAAACCAGTACTGGTCCACCAAACCACGCTGTGTGAATTAAGTATACCTAAGATATTAATACACCGTGTTGACCAGAACTGAGCAGTGTGGGGAAACCTAAATGCACGGCGTGTATGTTTAATCAACACACCATGTAGTCCAATCCAGCCAATGTGAAACCATGTACAAGGAGAAGCCATGTAGCACATACATGGGATTTCCAGGCTGGTAACTACATAAAAAGGAAGTACACGCCATGTTAGATTGATCTACACACCATGTACTCCAAAATATCCATAGTACAGAGAACACGCCAAATCCCTCAGCTTGTACTTTGGATAAAGGGTGAAAAAATACACACCATGTAATATAGCATACATGTCATGAACTTTCCAGAAATGGAATATCACCGGGTTTCCTCCAAACTACAAAGACCTGTACAAGGAATATAGATGAGAAGAATCTCAAGGAAATTCAGAATGTAATTTTAAGATAAATAATTGATTAATTATAGTATCATAATTAATTGAATTCAAGCATGAATTATCATAAATAATAGAATGATTAAAATAATTTGAATATTAAATATGTGTAAATTTCATTGCTTTATATGGATGATAATGAGCAAGACCAAATACCCTTTTTATGTGTATAGTTTCATTTAAATTTATTTAATTTAAAATCATTGTCTTGCGATCCTTCTTCCAATAAAATGTATGGGATGTGTGCCCATGGTTTTATTAATGTAAACCCCATGTAATTGAGGATCTTCCAAGCTAGTGGAGATGGTTCAAAACTTGAATCTGAGGAAAAACAACCCAAAAAGATACAAATGTGGACAGGTGGGGGCTTTGGAACACGAACCAATGGGTTCAAGGTGTTTTCCCTAGGTTAGGGTTAGCTTATTTAACCCGCTAGATATGCTGACCAATAGAATCTCATGATCATGCCATTTTTTTCTGTTTTCATCATTTATTTATTATGTATGTGTTGTCATGATCCCATAATTAATGAAATAAACAATCATGAAAAGATGGAATAAAATAAAAACGGGACTATGTGTAAACATTATCATAACATGGTTGATCACTTAAACAAGCATCACTTAATATTAACAAGCATGTGGTAATTATAAAGAAATCATAATGGATTAAAATCCCTAAAATACCATATTAAGTCAGACCAAGCCTTTCGTTACTTGATTAAGGGAAAGACACAATAAAACTATGTGTTTTAACAATCCTTGTTGGAACACTTACTTTTATAAAGGAATCTCTTATAAAAGTTTCGGGTTTACTTAAACATTTTACATCAGGAGGAGTAGCTTTTGCTAGACTTGTTGTAAAATGGAGGAATGTGTTGAAGAAATACAAGTCAGGATTTCAGGATTGGGGAGTCCACTCAATAGATCAAGGAACTATAAGCTCACATTTGTAAAAGACCTTCCTATCTAAATACCTTTAAATAACTTGACCAATCATTTTGGTGTTATGAGAAGGGGAATATGGATCCTTGCCACTACAATTTCATCGCAACTGGACATTCCGAGTTCAATGGTGAGGGCCATTATGACTTGATAAAATAATGGGAGAATTAATATATTCATTTATAATTTTTCATAAAATTTTATCAAAAGGTACTGATAATTATTCTCTTTTAATTTGAAGAATCAATATGACATACTCATCAACTACATTTTCTCTATGATCAACTCTGGATAAAGGCAATGTCCTCACTAGTAGTAACTTTCAGGATTGGTTTAGGCACCTTTGGGTTATCCTACGCCATGAATGAATGTTTTATGTGCTGGAGTCAACAAATCCTAATTCTCCCACCCAAGGGGAGTGTGATGAAGATTTCCTAGTCTATGATCAACAGTTGAGCAATACAATCAACGTTCAATGTTTTATGTTGTCATCAATGTCTAGTGAGCTCATGAAGTCTCAAAAAGACATGGATACCTATAGCATGCTTGAGAGTTTCCATGGTCTACACCAGGAGAGAGCAAGACAGGAAATGTTTGAGATCTCAAAGTCTCTATTTCAGAGCAAGCGTGGAGAGGGTTCCCCAGATGGGCCTCATTTAGTCAATCTCATTGGCTATAATGAGCTTTGGAGGTTCTTGGGTTTAAACTCCCCGAAGAAATGGGTACCAGTCTCATTCTTGTATCACTCCCCCAGATATTCTCTAACTTTTTTGTTAATTTCAACATGAACATCATTGAGAAGTCTATATATGATCATCTTATCCTCATTCACCAGGTGGACAATGATATGAATCGTGAAAAGCCTTCTATCCTTATGGTGAATAAAATCAAAGGGAAGGCGAAGATCTTTAAGACCAAAGCTTCTTCAATGCCTTCTAAGAAAAGGAATATCAAAGGGGAGTCAAGAGAACCGGATGTTGTTTGTTTCACAAGTGGCAAGATGGGCCACTATAAGAAAAACTTCACCCAGCAAAGTAAGCAAGGGGAAGCTTCAGGTGTCTTTTGTTATCAAATTACATCTATCTATTTCTAACAATTGGGTATTAGATACTTCTTTTGGTACTCACATATGTATCCAAATACATGAACCATGTAGATTCACAAATATTGACCAAGGTGAGGTGGATCTACGAGAAGCCAACGAGGTCACACTTGATGTTGTAGCTGTCGGAGACTACCACCTCATATTGCCTATAAGGATGGCCTTGGTATTGAAGGGATGTTATTATGTACCCGCTGTAAATAAACAAATTATTTCATTATCCATATTAGATACTGATGGATTAATCTTCAATTTTAGAAATGAATGTTGCTACTTTTATAAAGATAGCATTGGTTTTGGTAGGGCACATTTATAAAACGTCTTTTATGTGTTAGACTACTGAAACTATGTAATAGAAATCGATGACAAAGTTGATTCATAGGAGTCATGCCACACCCAACTTTGTCATCACTGGCTTGGTCATGTCAATGAGAAATGTTTGACAAAATTACATTAAGATGTGTATTTAGAATCTTTCGAACTAAAACCACCTGGTGTGTGTCATGCATGTCTACAAGGAAAAATGACCAAATAAACCTTTAGTGGGAAAGGTGAAATGGATAAAGAGCTTATAAAATTAGTTCACACACATGTGTGTGGACCATTTCCATTTGAAGCAAGGGGTGGGTTCTTAAAATTCATAATTTTTACTGATGATTTTAGTAGATTTGGATCTATTTACTTAATGAGGTATAAGTCAAATTATTTTGATCGGTTCAAAGAATAAAAGAATGAAGTTGAGAACCAGGATGGTAAGAAGATTAAGAAACTCTACTCAGACAGAGGAGGATAATATATTAATCAAGACTTTATTGATTTCTTATGGGATTTTTGGAATCTATCTCAACACACTCCTCCTTACACGCATTAGTGGAATAGTGTAAGTGAAAGGAGGAACCACACCATGTTGGACATTGTGTGATCAATGATGAGTTATGCGAGTCTTCCATTATCCTTTGGGGGATATGCATTACAAATCACAGTACACATACTAAACCAAGTACCAACTAAATCGATAAATGGATTTCCATACGAATTATGGAGTGGGAACAAATCCATGTCATCAAATTTACAAGTGTGGGTTAGTGAAGAATTTATTAAAGCCTCTTCAGGGAACAAAATTTAACCCCAAGGAAGAAAGTGTGCCTTTATATGATATCCCAAGGAAACTAGGGAATATTACTTATAAAAACCCTCAGATAAAAAGGTTATAGTGGCAAGACATGCCATATTCCTTGAGATGGAGAAGATATCCAAAAGAGATAGTAGGAGCGAGATAGACTTCGGTGAAGTCAAGGCTCAAGATACAAAATCGTTGGTACAAGAAACAATTCCAAAAAGCCCCGTGGAAGAAAAATCTATTCTAGAGGCAAAAGAACTATGTAGGAGCATGAGTGAGGTGAGAGAACCATAATGATATGGTTCTTGTCACCGAGGATGGTGACTCTTTATTAGTTGACAATGATGATCCTCTTACCTACAAGGAAGCAGTTGAATTCACAGACATTGGAAAGTGGCAAGAACCCATGAATTTTGAAATGGATTCCATGTACCAAAACTGAGTCCTGATTTTTGAAGATCCTCCAATTGAGGTAAAGCCTGTTGGTAATAAATGGGTATTCAAGATGAAACTGAACATAGAGGGACAAATCAACACCTATAAGGCATGATTGGTTGAAAAAGGTTTTAGACAGCGTCACGTAATTGAATATGATGAAACCTTTTCACCGGTTGTGATGTTGAAATCCATCATAATCAAATTGTCCATTACCTCTTACCATGGTTATGAAATTTGGAAAATGGATGTAAAAATAGCATTCCTTAACAGGAACCTCTAGGAAGATGAAAACATGACACAACTAGAATGGTTTGTGACTCCAAAGGATTCCAACAGGGTATGTATGTTGCTGAAATCCATTTATGGATTAAAGAAGGCATCAAGGTCAAGAAAAATTCGTTTAGATGAAGCCATAACGAAATTTGGATTTATTAAGAACAAATGTGAGCCTGATTTCTCAAAAGGTTTAGTGGAAGTGTATTCATTTTCCTATTATTATATGTTGATGAAATATTACTAATTGGAAATGAAGTACCTGTCTTATAGTCAGTTATAGAATGGTTGGATTAATTCTTCTCTATGAAAGACTTGGGAGAGGTAGCAAATATTATTGGGATCGAGATCCATCGTGATAGATCCAAGAGAATGCAGGGCATGAGTCAAAGTACATACATTGACAATATACTGAAGAGATTCAGTATGGAACAGTCCAAGAGATTATTGTTTCCAGTGTCACATGGAATTCATCTTTCCATGAAAATGTGTCCTCATTCACTTGAGGAAAGAAAAAAATGTCAAATATCCCTTACGAATTCGCGATTGGGTCAGTCATGTATGATATTTTATATACAAGTCTAGATGTTTCTTACACATTATGTGTGGTAGGCAGATATCAAGCTGATCCAAGATACAACCATTGGATGGTAGGCAAGACTATCCTTAAGTATCTGAGGCGTACTAAGGATATGTTCCTAGTTTATGGAGGAGATGATGAACAAGTAATCAAAGGACTTGGAGATACTAGTTTCCAGACTGATCAAGATGACATGAAGTCATAGACTAGATACATCTTTAGTTTTAATGGAGGTGCAGTGAGATGTAAGAGCTCCATACAAGGTGTGGTCGCAGATTCTACAACAGATTCCATGTATATCACAACTTCTGAGGAAGGTAAAGAAGAATTATAGATGTGAAGCTTCGTTCAATACCAAGATGTAGTACCTAGCAGTAAAGATCCTATCACACTCTATTGTGATAATACTGCAGTGGTGGAACTCGCAAAGGAGATAAGGTCACATCAGCAGACAAATCAATTACTTCAGAAGTATCATCTCTTGAGTCATTTTTCTCAGAGAGGGGAAGTTGTAAGGAGTAGTATTTCCATAGAGGGCAACGTGGTATACCGTTTGACTAAAGCCTTGACTCAACAGAAACATGATCATCATGTGAGGTCTAGCATACTAAAAGTCCTAGGCAGTTTTCTCTAGTACAGGTGAGAGTTTGATATATTTGGAGTCCTGAGAACCAACTATTTGTACTTTGATTACGTGTATATACCCTTATTATATATTGTTCATGGTTCTGGATGACTATAATATTATAATGTCTTGGAATATTTGTTGCATTAATAAGGTTATGGGAGATCCCCACTATGATGAGAACCATGGAATGATATAACTATATTCTTAAATAAAGTTCAATGGTAGGATGACATACTAGGATAGGACACATGGTATATATATCTTCATGTGTAAGTACTCGTAAAGAGATGAGACTCTCTCTCTCATGGAGTTCACACTTGGTAATCTCCAAGATGGGAGATTATGAGAATTGACCCTCCTGTAGTAATTCCACATTTCGGTGTGTCATCATACATTTTTATCTATGAGTGTGTGTAGTGGCCCTTATACTAGAAGATTATCATTAACTCATGTCATGAATCACGCACTTATATTTGCTGATGAAAATAGTCACAAAGACTATTGGCGGGAAGTAGGGTACCTTGGGTGCATCACGAATGACATGTTGTAAATGTATTAGTCGAAAAAAGATTTATCCCTTCCATATGTATGGAAGTATATATCTCGGGCCCTTTGATTGAAATAGAAATGTCTCCCAAATTCTATGGCCATGGTGTGATGACGAGTTTATTTATAGAATTTAAAGAATGAAAAATCAAGAATATATGTTTATGACACTTCCATGAAACCTTCATGATGAGATATTGATACAAAGGGATTAAATTACATGGTAATCATTTGTGTGATGTGACACTTCAATGTGGCATCAACTTCTTTCTCTGGGGTACCTTGACCCGTTTCTAGATAGTAATCTTGGACATTAGGTAAGCCTGCCTAATGGTAATGAGAAATAGGCCTAGAGGGTCACAAACTATGTGTATCCAAGCATCTCAAGTAGAATAAATATTATTCCCATATGTGGTTTAATAATTATTCAAGGAAGACTAAATCATTTCCATGTTGGAGGAAGAATAAAATGAAAACAAGTACACGCCATATATTAATGATTACATGCTGTGTAGTTTTCATTTTGGAATGGAAATGAAAAACAAGTGTAGTCTATGTATTAATGATCACACACTGTGTAGTTTTATGAAAAACAAGTACACTCCTTGTATCAATGATTACACAAAATGTAGTTTTTCTAGTCAGAATTTTGAGGAAATAATATTGTTTTATTAAATGATATTTGTTATAATTATCATGAGAGCATGTCAAGGAATTAATGACACGACATGGAGGGTTTTCAATAAGAGTTAATGAAATAAATAAAATGCATAATGCGTTTATTTATTATCATAACTCTACAACCTCAAACTCGATTTTAAATATCTTCAAAACCCCCACACTTTTCCTAAGAATCGTTGTGCACAACAATTCTGGTGAATTCACTCAAGGCCGAAAGAACTCCTTCCTCCTAGAACGCTCTCAAGACCAAGAGAGATCCTCCTCCATAGGATCAAGACGATCTAAGGCGTACAACGAAATAAAAGGTTACTCAATTCTAGAACCCATAGACTCATTTGGTGACGTCTAGAGATACGTCATGTATGGGTTGATCGCTACTAGAGAAAGTCTACACTTGGATTCTGTGACGCAATGACGAATCACATCAGAACGTGATCAGAAATATCAATGATGAAAGAATGACATAAAAGGTATTTCTTGTCAATTAATTAAATAAATTATAATAAACCTATGATGATCCTTCTTTATGGTTCCGAGACTTTTTTTGTCTATTTCAATGCTTCTATCCGTGGAGTCTGGCATTTATCGTCTTATTGATCCCGGATTGATCATGGCTAATAACAAAAATCCAAGTGGGCACATCCACCCATGATCTTATTCTGCGCCTAGAACCATCAAAAAATTCCATATTCCATTACCTTAAGGCCATGTTCAGAACACATTTGAAAATAATTTAAGGGTTTTCCCATATCACTTTTATTTGTGTGAAATATTCATTATTCACCACAATTTCTTACGTATGGTGTGTGTATACATCTCATTGATGTATCTATCATTAATCTCTTTTATTTCAAGGTATTAAATGTATCATTTTTTTATTATTAATTTTGGTTCATATGATTTGACTGATTTCAAAGTGGTAATGGGTTCCACCAGAATAGTTCTTTTTTTCATCAAGTTATTCCTTCACTATCATACCCAAATGTAATGTCTATTTTTTATGTGTACATATTCTACATTATGTTTTTATTTAGAAAATTCATATATTCAAATAATACCATCTTTCACTTTGGGGATTATCTATTTTAAAGTATTTCCCTTCTTAATTATTCCCAATAAATAGGCCCGATTCAAGGGAAGGTATCAATTTCATACCAATTTCAAGTGCACTATAAAATTAGTATTAAGACATAATTATTTTTTAAAAATCACATAATTGATCATGAATAAATATGTTTGTTCATTTATGGTTTTATGATAAAACACTCTATACTTCTTTAAAAACTCAATAATATTTTCCATAAACCGCACTAAAATATATGACTTCTAAAGCATCATTAAAAACACTTTTTACATTATTTCACTTAATTTGGACAGTATTTATGACAAAAATATAATATCAATGTATTTGTATTTTCATTTCTAGGAAAAATATATTTAATATCTGATTTTATGAAAAATAAAAAAGGTCTTCCAAAAGAACTCTTCTTTCCAAAATAAAATGATTTTTTCTCGTCCCAATTTTAATTCTATGAGATTTATGATTTGTTCACCAATTATTACATGCATGTGGTGCATGTAATTCACTTTGATATATCAAATCCTTATTCTTATTATTCTCTTGATATTATATGCAATTCAGAATTCAATTTTTCATTATGTTATGAGACACTTTGAAATGTTTAATGATCATCTTCCTCAAGATTTTATCAATAGTTAAATTAGAGTATTTTCATCTATGATGGTTATTAAAATATTTCAAAGTGGTATGAGAAAATTTTATCTAAAGCTATATTTTATTAGACATATGAGGAATGCATTGGACTTATAAGGCTAAGGGTGTGCCCGGCTATATCCTCTCGATGCATTGGTGGGTCTTATGAGATAGAACAAAATTGGATTTTAGTTGAGGCGATACCCTCGTATTTTTAGAATTTTTTACCGACGCCTAAAAGATAGGTTTATGATTTCTCACATATTAATTACCTCATTATGATATTTTTAATAAATAAATCATGTGATTATTCGACTATTAGAAGACCTATGGTGAATTTTCATGGGATTATTTATATTACATTATTCATTCTATTTTTATTCCAGCCATATTATTCTCATGATTATGTTTTAGTTTCATGAGTTAATATCATTGCCTTATTTTTTATGATATCTTATTCTATATCACCTTAACATAATGATCAACTTATCTCAACCCTTTTCTATGTTTCCTTCCCTCATGGTATGATGAAGAAATCATTGAATAAGCTTTCATTGATGTAGTTTATTTCATATTGTATCAGGTTCAATTTTCTTTTTTCCAATGTGTTATGGTTATCTTGACTTTAATATGGTTTTCCAAGATGGCTAAACCGGTTGGTACTTTGGGATTTGATTACTTTTAATCATGGAAATGTATTAAAAGAATGAACCAGCTCCGGGCTTTGGGGGTCAGGGTGTTACATGTTAGAAGGGGAAGACTTTAGTGATATCTAATAGGGATTGAATTTGGGAAATAAATAAAATAATCCTTATGATAAAATTCAGGTTCCCAATAAATCCATTTATCAAACATGTCAAATTATCTATGTATAAGGTGACAAAAATGGAATTTGAGGAATCATACATTTTGAATATTTCATTTGCATCAGTAGTTAGAAGTTCGATATAATCGTTAATATTTACTCAAATATAAATTTAATTCATAGTGGGAATTGTGATCTGATTCATGAAAAAAATGTGAAAATAAAAGTGGGAAGTAGTTAAATGGATCATATAATACGTGAAGTTATTGGATGATATAGCCTTTTTTCGAAAAAATGGTCCATTATGAGGATACATTGATGAGGGTTCTCCAAGGATTCGTACACCTAGATAACCACCATTAGATTTTTGTTTACATATATAGGAATGATATTTAGTTGGATATCTCAAGTGTAATTGAATATTAATATGCCTACAATGGAAGTTAAATATATAGTAGTTGTGAATAAAGAAAGGAAATGGTAAAGTTGTTATAATTGTTGAATGTTCTTGAAATGAGTTATGAGGGTCAAGTATAAATCTATGATAGTTAGAGTGTCATCAACATGGCATAGAATATAGTATTTAAGTAACATATGGATCAAGCTTAGTTGATATACCATTTAATATAAACCATTTTTTAATACAAAGAACAAAACTTCAAAAACATAGATTGAATCCAAAATATAGCATAATTGTTCCCCAATAATTTAGTCTAAGAATATAAAAGTAAATTTATGTATGAGGGGGTTTTGGGTGAATGGATCGTAGAAGGCGATAACCGACTATGTTGTTGTAGAAGTTGGAGAAGATTTTTGTTCTTGAGATTGAAGATGTGTCAAGAGTTCCTTGAATCATTATTCATGTTTGAAATTTTTGGGAGATTAGATCCAATTGTTTTGCTGATTACATCAACCAAGTATCAAAAAAAACATGATGACAAAATAGTTTTAGAGTTCAAGCAGTGATAATTAAATCTTTAGTGGATGGTAGGTTAGTCCGACATAGATCTCTTAGGATGGGAGTGTGTAGTGTACATTCTTAGTATGTTAGATGACATTCACTAAAATTTATTCAGGATTACTCTTGGTTTTCAATCAATTAAATTTCAACCTTCACTATTCACTGACTACATTGGTCATGTGTTGATTCTTATAGGATATTAGGGGTCAATATGAACTTTGGTGGATTATCTAAAAATTTAAGATGTAAATTCTTCTCAATTGACTAACAAATTTTATATATTAGAATGGGAGACCACCAAAACAAAAATTTGATTATGTAATAGTAATTTTATTGTATGGTTACTTTTATTTCGTTATCTAAATATTTGAGTTGAAAATAGATATTATAATTCGTATATGTTTTAATTGCAATAGAATGTTAAAATTTATCCCTAATAAATATAGTGTATATTACCTAATACACAGAAACTAATGTTTTCTTTCCATTCCTAGATTTATATTCCAATAATCTCCACCATTGAGTGAGGCATGAGAAATATTCAGTGTGTGCGAGTGATACTTAGTATGATTATTAGGGTGTAAAGACATCTTGACTTCAAGTGCATTGAGTAGTGGGAGTCTTCCATTTGATTAGCATCTTCTCTATGTATCATCTGGAGGAATTAAAATGTATTGGTGAGATGGTGTATTGTATCACACATTAACCTCGATCATATCAAATTCATAATGCATTTAATACGACAAATTTTCAAATGATAATTCATGATTGTTATTATATGATTGATTAGGGTGATATTTTATAAGGGAGGGTGTTATGTTGTCTTAGTGAAATGTATAATTTCAAGACCATTGAGAGAAGAAATTTTGATATATGATTTATTTCATTAGAAAATATATTTTAGGATAATGGTGGAATCGATTAAATTACTTAAGAAGAGTATTTGATGGTAACTGTTATATGTTATGAGTTGTTTTGAATTTTTTTTAAACATGAATTATAAGTTTAAATTTGAATTTAAAATTTGGGTGGAATTTCTTGAATGAAATCATTGGTGGTGTATCTTAGGTAGTGTTTTGTTTTCATTAATTTCTTTATTTATATTGGACATGCATGTTTATAATTTATTGCATAATAATTATTTGAACGCTATTTAATGTATTGGCCGATACATTAAATTTATATTACTTTGTTAATTTTACGTTTGTTGGAGAAGTAATGACAATATGATGGATTTCAATTGGAGATAAATTCAATTAAAAATATACATTATGTTACATATATGACATATTGTAGTGTGTTTAATTATGGGGTGATTAAAATAAAGTGTTTATGGACATATTATATGAATACTAAAAAGGATGTTTCTTAATAAAACAAGGAAAACACATCATGATTTCTGTAAATACATTATGGTTAATTATAAATGTTATAGTTCTTGGGCACAGATTCAAGAAATATTTTATGTTTTCACTATAATTACGGGTGAAAAACACATTACACATTGGATATATATAATTTCATGTTTATTATATTGAAATATTATGGGTTTTTCTAATTAACCTGTTGAAGGAAACATGTCATCGTATAAGGGAAATAACGAATCATGATAATGATTATTTTTACACATTGTTTTAGATATCAAATAAGTGAGAAACAAATTTAGAAAACAATTATTATAACATACCAACAGATATAATTTTTCAAACCAAATCAAACCCCAACTGAACCGAGCATCATTCTTCAATTGTTAAGGTTGGTAACAATCACCATGTGTTTAAATTTGTCATTTGGGAATAATTTACAAACATAAAATACTAAATTGGGTAAATGTTAGTTTCTACTAATAATCAATCATGACTCATATATATATCAAACATTTCAAAAATCTAAAACATGATCTATTCTCTACTAGAATACATATATTCAAGGGCTAACTGTTATATCATTTATATATATATATATATATATATATTTATGTAAAAAAAATACATAACATTACTTGGATATATAAAAACATTCCAAAAAAATAATCTAACAAAAAAGAACCAATGAGATAAACAATTAAATTATTATAGTTGTATATCAAATGATTTTTCATCTGGAGATAGCCTCATGTAAACACTATCAATGTTACCCAATTATTCCAAATTAACACATCAATCTATAAAGTCATGAAAAAATAAAAATAGATATTTAAAAAATATTTATAGCTAAAAGATAGAAAGTGGAGCTAAATTTCCATGGAAGTGTACATTCAGGTTTGGAGTACGACGGATCAATAAGAACCTCTAGAAATCTAAACTCCCTCATGGAAATAATAGGCGTATTAATAAAATTGTTTCAAAAAAATTACATATATATAGTAGTAAATAATTTTTCATATAAAAATATTCAATGAAAAAAACATGAAATCACATAAATCACATATCATTAATAACCATAATTGGTGATTCCTTAAAATAAATGTTCCCAATAATATATATATATATATATATATATATATATATATCAGTTTTTAGTATACATTGTAATTTTAAATGGGTAGTACATCCACTTAGTCGAACCAATTAGGTCAAATGAATATGTGATTGGTCTATATCCTCTCGTATGAGGGAAAACACACCAGGGAATGGGACTCCATTTTCATAGTTAATACCATCAAGGGGAATATTATAGGTAAATTAGATGCATCCTCTCAAATAAGAGAATCCTATGTACCTAGGAACCGATAAAAATAAATATCAAGTACTTAGGCACCCACGTATATCTATGTATAGTCGGTGCACAAAAACTAGCTTTCTCTTGTGACTAGAAACCTATCATAATGAAATTAAATATATATATATAGCTTCCCTCATCTCAGTACACAAGTTTGAAAAATCCTATATTCTATATCAAAAATTCATATCTAGCAATTTGGATCATACATAAAATATTGCATGGAAAAAAGTAAATTATCACATCGATACTTGTATACAATACTATTATAATAATAAAATAACACGAGAAATAATATTTATTTTCAGAACATATATGGTGCATTAAACCAAAAGAAAATAATAATGTCTGGATAATAAAATAATATAATACATAGTCTTGAAAGGTATAATAAAATGAAAATTGAATACCAAGGATTTCTAGTTGTCGAGCTAAATAAGGAATAAAACATGGAATCAACGATAACTGTAGAATATTATATGAAATATATGAATTTTGGGTCAATATAAATCCTCATATTTCTAAAATACATTATGAAAACATATGTGGAATAAAATAATTCATTCATGGTCGCCATTACTCAAGATACATATTCCTAAAGAAAATAATTTCAATCATTGGTATTTTTATTAATTTGAAATTTAATAAATTTGGATAACAGAAAAGATGTTTTATAATATCATATTATAAAAAAATAATAAAAAGGTTTCTTTCATAACTAGGACCTTTGATATTGGAACATTATTCGATGCTGTTTCTTTTTTGTGAATGTTGATAATGTGGATGATGGAGATGTGTGTAGTTTGTGGTGATGATGGTCAAAGACTTGTGGTCTCATCCACAACATGGATCATTATTGTCAAAAACCCACCTCGATAGCCACATGACTTGATCCTAAGATAGATTAGTGTTGAGGATTGATTCTCATGGATATGTTATGATCTCCTCATGTGTCATTCTACCACATCCTCGAATGTTATGTCCTATTTTGGTGCCCACATTTAACCTTTTTGTTTTGAATTTTGATTTGGTTTTGTTATTTTATTTCACCAAAAACTAATAAGAATATGGGATATAGGTGGGTATTATATAAAAATATAATGGAGAATCATTTTAGGTTCTCTCACAACATATTAAAAGTGAGTTATTTGAAAAATATATAATTTTTTTTTTGAAATCTATCCTTTTAAAACCATGTATCCAAACTCAAATCATTGAAAAAAGATATAATGAGTATATTGGAAATTAAATCATGTTTTAGATTCCACTTACTCACTCAATAATTTCTTCATGTAATTAGAAATTATATTTACAAAAATAAAATATAGTATCATGTCAAATATAATAATTTGAAAATAAATATAGGATTGTGATTATTCAATGTCATTTATTAACATATTTTCCTAACCTAAAACCATGGTCATGAAATCAGGATCAAGAATTTCATGCAAATAATAATATGGAATAGCCAATGAATGTCCCAAAAAAATTTCTTTATATATCCGATGAGAAAAATTATGTTTTCATTTATAGTTATATGCCTGAATTATTGTAAAGGATCTTACCAATTAACAATGAGTGTGCATATAAATACCTCATAATATTTTTGAGGCAACAACTAAAGTACGTATACTAAATACGTATCATTCAGAATGTAACAACCACTCAAATAAGTTATATAATCATATATCATGGTTTTCAAACCATTTAAAAACCATGTAATAACATATATATACTATTAAAAATCTAAAAACATGTTTACAATAACTGATGAATGTCATTGTAGTGCTCAATGGAAAAAATATTTTTAATCAATAAAAATAATCAATGAAAATATAACCTAATAATACTAAAAAAATACATTATTTGAACATTAATAAATTTAAGGAAAATTTCAGTATACATGACTTGAAAATAACATCATAAAATTGTAGAAGAGGTTTAATACCACCTACTGATATAATTTTATAGAAATAATTACACAATCACCATGATCATTAAATAGTTTCCTAAAAGTAAAATGTTAAAGATAATTATCATTTAAACTCAAAATATTTAATTTTATATTTATAGATACCTAAATATTAACCTATAATCCTTCTAATAAACTAAAAAATATTTTTGAAAAAAACATATAATAATCCCCAATTTCAGAAAACATGAAAAGTTCTAATTTAGTTTTATTCCATCATCTATATCGAGATTGATTAAAAAATCATAGAATGGGAAATGAAAATATAATAAAAAAATGAACAAAGTGGTTTACATGGTTTAGGGAAAATACCCCACATCCTTATATTGGAATAAAAATTCTCTATTTTCTAGGGATATATTCAAATATTTTAGTATAATATGGCCACACAACAATCCAGTGACTATATATGGATATAATAGTAGGGAAAATATCATGTGAAGGATTTTCATATTAATTTTTTTTGTGAAATATATTTTTTACCCATGACATTCACAACATAGAAAAACTTACACACTTTTATATCTATGTATAGCCCATGTGAGCGCATATTTTTAAATCATCATGAATGCCACACAAAACAGGCATTAAAAATCAATATTCTGAAATAACCTCATATAAAATTTACAATAGATACTCAACATGTAGCAAAAATTATTTTTGAAAAATATTTATATAGGATTTGGGCCACAAACACCAATCCTTTTGGATAGGGATTAATTTCCTCCTAACAACCCTCCATCACCTCAATGTCGAGGTCGAATTGTGTAATTCTGGGATTAGTGTAAAATCAGAACCACATTATATCATGATCCACATATCTCCAAATTATCCAACTTAGATGCTTATTATAGATAAATAATTCTACATAAATCCTATCCTATGATAGTAATTATTTTCTTTCTCACCAATCTACATCATCTATAATGTCTAACTAAGGCAGAACAGTGAATTAATATGTTGATACAATCACATTTTCATCATATCATCTGTATTCTAGAACCCGTGAATCTTCACTATGATTAATAGTAATCATTTAATATTACTCTGGTGAAATGACATTTTAGTAGAAAATTCATCATCTGGGATGGTATATTAGATTCTTCACTAAATTTACAACACTGTCAATTTTATAACAAAATAGATTTACACCAAGATTCCTATAAAATAGATTAACTGACTCCTTATCCATATACACTTGTATCTTTATTTTATAACAATGAAATATTATTCCTCTATAGAATATAATTCCTAAATATTTTTTTATTATAATACCCAACTAATAGTTTTTCCTCCAAAAATATAAACATATCTTTTAGTAATTATTTTTCTATCTAAATCACTTCTTATGTTTCCATCCATACATTCCTATAAAGTAATCTCTTCCCTGAAGCATGGAATTTATCCTTGATTCACTTAAATTATCTAATCACTATCATCACACACTCAATTTTTTCTTCCTACATTTATCCAATACGTGCTAACAACTTTCAATTCATGTGTAATGTCTTGTAATGTAAAAACAATTAAATATATTAAAATCAATATAATTTATTCAAACGGTATTTCTATCATGTACTAATGTTCAATATCAATCTTCAATAATTACTCCTATGATGGCTTGAAGTTAATTGTAAGAGGAACAGTAACTAGTTTGGCCTCCTTCATATCTAATAATTCTGATAACATTCTCTATGAATTTTGTGTGTGATAGTTATAATCTTGTATTAACCTCATTCCAAGAATCCTTTTCACATCACAAAGATCTTTATTTGTAATTATGTTGATAAATTCAACTTTAACTTATTTATCCATTGTTTTAAATACTATTAAATGAGAATATCATCCATATACAATAATATTGTTGTAGAGAAATTACCAAATTATTTGAAATAATAATATGGGCACATAGTGCTTCTGTTATATCAATTCATTCCCAATAATGTATCAAATTTCAGATTATACTACCTCGGTGTCTTATTTAATTAATATTAACTATTTTTATGATTTCATGAAAGACCCCCTCTTTACATGCAAAATAAACCCTTCTGTTAGATTCATATAAAAATCCTCCTATGATTCTCCAAGAATGAAGGATATCATAATGTCCATCTTCTTCCCATATAATCCCTCTACTGTTAGACTGTTGAGAAAATCAAATTAATTGGAACCAAATTAATGGCACCCTTATATTAAGAACATGGAAAATCTAGTGGATGGACCTTATGGGTATTCTTGATCCCCATGAGTAGGTTCTAATATCCATTGCATCAAGGAATATTGGTTGGGAATGAGTTCACCCGTACAAACATCACTTAATTAATAGAGGAATCGTTTAAAGAATCTTACATGGAGAACCCATATGTTTGTGGTATGAGCCATATGATATTATCAGTTTCATATAAACGAAAAAAAGAAAATTTAAGTATAAATAAAAATCAAACTCAAATCCAAGATGAAAAACTAAGATAAAAAACAAAAAAGAAAAGTGAAAATTTTGGGTGATACAACAATAAACCAAAACAAAACCAAAAAATACCTTACGTAATCTTCTTGTGACACAAATTCATCAAAAATATTTGTAAAAAACACATAATTATCTGGAAGATAATAATGGGTAAACCTATGAGAACATCTCGGTTTAGAAAAATCATGTTTCGAAATAAGGGTTCTAGGATAACATGAAAAACAGATTATATGGACCAAGGGGTGGTGGATTATGGGTGAACAAAAATAATTACTTATTTTTAATTTAATTTTCTAATAATTTAATCACCTAGAAATTTTGATATTTATTTAAAAATTATATTTATGAAATTGAAAATATTTAGTTAATCAGATGAAGGATGGAACAAAATTTTTGTCTGATTGTATTCATTTTTTCATCCAGAAAATTTGTTCGAAAAATTTAAAACCAATGATGATTTATTATTCTTCCGTATAAAAAATAACATGACTACAAAAATTTACATAGTTCATGATTAGTTTATTTTGATTAAATAATTCTATATTATGTGGAGAGATATTTTAAGCCATCAGATGAGGATTCCAAATGAATTCATTGTATATATGTCTCTAAATTAGCAAAAAAATAGTTCCACGCAAAGTATTAAAATAAAGTTTTCCTAACATAAATATCAATTAATGTGTTATGGATAGGTCCATATAGACGAAATATGTTTTGGATACCATTACATATAGGGAATCCATACAAATAAGAACCATATGATGGTATACTAGGGAGAGAATTACCGATATGATAGGTTCAAAAAAAGAAGTTTCATTTGATGGTTTGAGGATCTTGTTAAAGTTTTTATAAATTAATTAATTTTTATTATACTGAGATATACATTCAAAGTGTCAATAATCGTGAAGGAAATCACTTTATTCTATCCATTTTTCCAGGAAGGCTTGTAAATCTTTGATTACATGAGTTTCAGTAAATTTATATAATTAATGTTGACTCAAATTTATTCAATGGTATGAAGGGGTAAAATGTTGAAAAACTAGAGTGTGAATTTAAATTTTGAATAATTAAATTCAAAAATGATTTTTGTGCCTCTCCTTTGATTTTTGAGGAAGTGATGTCTATATAAACGATGATATGAGTTTTTTGAAGTAGTAATTGTTACTATATTTTGTACTAGGAAGTTTATTAAAATGTTTTTGCATGTTGTTGTGAATGGAATCAAATAAGAATAAGAACAACTTATAGGAAGGCTTGTATGAATAATTTGACCTGAACAATGACGATTTATTGAGACTATCACTGAAGGTTGATTTTCTTATTGAAATAAATATTTTATCATATTATTTTTTTGAGAAACACATGCACTATTAGAGGACTACCGTGATATGAATGTGATGGATATTCCTTACATTATGTAAACCATAAAGAATAATTTTTATAGAGTATTTTTATTCTTAGATTATTCTGAGATGATTCCAATGACTAGTTAATATTATTGAGTAGTGAACCATGTAAATTATTAGGTTAATATGGGTGTTATATTTTTGATTTTCTGTAGATTAAGTTCTCTCTTACTATATATGAGGGTTGTTTATAAATGAATAAAAACAGAAATGGCATACCATTAATTCATCCCAATCCACCCTCCTAGTGGTCTCACAGATCTCCATGTGTCCTTTTAATTTAAAAAAACTATTTTTATTTATTGTACATTTCATATTTGATGTTTGGTTAAAAAATACTACAATGGATGTTCAAAAATTGGTTAATAGTAAGTGTATTATTATCCTTGATGGGAAGAATTGTCATATTTGAAAAGGAAAAAATGATACCCAACTGTTTATCCATTTTCTATAAAAAATTTCTTTATTCAACAGATGATTTAAATACTCCTACTAACAGTCCCCCATTAATATCTTTAGACCTTATGTTTCAAGAGAATAATGGGAAATCTATAAATGTTATACTTTCTACCACTTTGGAACAATAATTTTAAATGATTTAAAGAATTGAAACTACTAGAGGGCTCTGTGATAGGTTGGAAAATATTTATAGATCTAATATAAAAGTGAATAAATAGATGTTATATATATATAAATTGAATTACAAGGATCTTAAAATAATATTTAATAAATCTATTAGAGATTTATCTACAAGGGTTAATGGAATTATATTCACTATAAGGCATTTCTGTGAGAAATTTGAAGATTTAACTACTGTAAAAAAGATTCACAACATTATTTCAGATATATTGGCCACCAATGTAACATACCAGGTAAATAAAGAATAAAGAATTTTCATATTTATTAATATTTACGAATTAAATATTAATTTTATTTTAAAGTGGTTGCTATGTTCGATAGCGTACCCGATACGCAACGATGAGTTTCTTTGAAACTTACGTAGCACACTAGTAATAAAATAATATTATTTTAAATGTTAGTTAACAAGTAGCCGTTTTACTGGAGGGAATGGATAGAAATAACTAAAATATGATTAGATATGTTTTTAAATGTTTATACATTTACCCAATAAAAGATAAAGGCTTAAAATACGGAAAGAGTTCAATTTTAGGGCATATATACTCTAATTTTCACTAAAGGTTCACTTATTACCTTTTAATGGTGAACCGTCATTAAATATAGTTTTGATCACTCTTATACTTTATTTTGGACCAAATATAACTCTTCTTTAGAATCGGGACATCAAAATTTACTTTGTGTAAATTTTTGGTACCTTTCTGATAAAGTTCTTTTTTTATGAATAGTGTAAAATGTTGTATTTTAATTCAAAACCTCTTTTTAATCTAAATTATTTATATGATTAGATTATTATTTTAATTGGTTTTAAAGTTAAATTAGAAAATATTTTTACCAGTTAATCCAATGGTGGTCATTGGAATCAATTTCACTTTGAAATTGGACTTAAACTGGTGTCAATCTTTTGATACTTATTGTTTCATAAAAACACGCTATTTGTCATGACAGCGGGAATTAATTATTAAATTAATTAATTTGACTTATATGTTTTGAATTTTTTAAAATGGACTTCATTTTTGAATTCGGAATATCAAATATAGCTTAGGGTGAATTTTTGGTAATTTTCTGAAAAACTTCAATTTTTGATGAATAGTGAAACCACTAAGTGGTAATCAAGCAAACTGATTTTTCAGTTAAATGAAAGTTTACCACTAATGTGTATTGAATTTTGAAAATCCGACATACATGGTTGTCATTATGAAGTAAAATGTGGTTCAATGAGATTAAAATAATTTTTTGGTGAATAGTAACTTTTTTTCATTAATCGCGATTAGAGGTAATTAGTGTAGTTTAAGGTAAAAATGGTATTATAAGAATGTGAAAACACCATGAAACTTGTCCTACACCTATTGGTTGAGTCATGGCCGACCAAGAAAAGCCATGGGAAAACTTGGGGACCCCATGGAGCCACTTTAGTTGGAAAATGACATTGATATATTTTTATTTAATGTTAAAGTGAAAATAACACTAACATAAATTGTTTTCCTAAAATAATTTTTGAGTGGGGTTATACAAGTCAAAATTTTGATTATAAATAGTCATTGGAAATATAAAACGATTTCCTACATCATAGTAATTTTTTATGATTTGTAGACATTAAATAAATTAAATTATTTATGACATAATAATGATGCAGTGATGACATCATTATTTGGCGATTTAAATAAAATGGAAAGATAATGAAAACTCTAAAACCTACACATGTCCAAAACCAATTGGATGAGTGTATTTCGAACCCTTATCACCTTATCCACGAATTCAACCAATGTGGGACCTTTTAAAACCGAAACACATTTTCAAATAAAGTAATATTTCTTTACTTTCCAAAAGTGCCCCTCCTCTCCTCTTATAAAAGGCACCCACCTCTACCCCATTTCACACACTTCTCAAGCCTTTGGCTCGGCCAACCCCTGCCCAATTACTCTCTCTACATACCTCTCCTCATCCTAGAGGATTCCCTTTGTGCAGAATCCTTTCAAAGGAAGCCTTTAGGCTCAAATCAAAAGGGAGTTACACTTTTAAAGGTAATTCATTCTCTCTTGTTCATTTGTTTTATTTTGCTTCTCCAACCCTATAAACTCTTTTTATTTACTTCTTTTGTAACAACACCAGTATATTTAATATACTAGGATGTTGTTATAATATTTATTTGAGCTACACTCTCACACAACTACATCAAATGGTTAAAGAACATACGGTTTCCGTGGATGGCGAAATTCTTCCTCCCGAAACGATGATTGTTCAATAATCATTTAACACCTTCAAAGGTGGCCATTATGATGTCACTATTTTTATATATGATATATAATATGTTTATGTTTTCCTTAAACTTCTGTTTTTTTCATTTTGGGCATACCTTTATGATTTCCATTGTGGGTAAGCACGATATCTTCATTTAAGGAAGTGCGGACTACCGCCCCCTAAAAGTGATGTGATTCGTTAATGCCATATGTGGGACGTGTAAAGGATGGATTTAAAGTTATTATATATGATGTTATACTGGAATTATAATATACCTCTATATCATTATTATTTCTTTCCATTAAAGTATGATATAGAAATGAAAGTAGCGTTCATGCGTACGTACGGCTTACCGTCTCCATGAACGGTGCATTTCATTTCTTATCCCCAAATGTAATGTACTATTAAAATTACATGTATATAATGTATATATATAATTAATGATATATATAAATGATGAATATAATTCTGGAATTAAAATATACATACCTCTCATTTAGTTTTAATTACACTAATATGACAAAGAAATGAAAGTAGCGTTTATGCGTACATACGGCTTACCGTCTCCATGAACGGTGCATTTCATTTCTTACCTCTAAATGATTATATAATATTATAAATACATGTATATGCTGGATATATATGATACATATTATATCCAAATCAGGAATTTCATTCTGGATATAAGGAACTTTTGACCACATGAACAACATGTAATTGTAAGAAGTCAACTTTCGACTTAAGAACCAAATATTGACAAAACAAACATTATTAACTTAAATGGTTACATAATGTTTATAACATGTAAATAAGTGATATAAAAAGAATAATGAACTTTAAAAAGGTTCTTAATCAAGTATAAATTAACTCAAGTTTATTATTCAGGACGTTAAATAACGATCGAGTCAAGTCGGACCCAAGGTAAGGGACTTCGTCTCAATCTCCTTTCATTGAGGCATATTTCGTTTTATACACAACTTTCTTTTATACGGTGTATAAACCCTTTGACTTTTACTTTTATACAAAAGGAATCTTTTTCTACGAAGCGTTTTACTAAACGACAAAAATGAATGTTTTTTTAACGTACGCGGTGACAACGACCTTTTCCGCCGCCGCGAGTATTATTTGATCATTGGCTTTCTCAACAAGCCGTAATGTTTTTAGAATAAAATAAATACCATATACTCTTTTATGTATTTTGGTATTGAAAATGGTTTTGAAAAAGGATTCTATTATGTCAATATATTTATGATATATTGTGATTGAAATGTGGAAATGTTATCATTCCTTTATATTGGTTTTATGTTTTATGATTTTATATTGGTACTTGGACATTTTAACAGGTGGTTACATTATAAACCATATGACGGGTGGTGCCGTGAATACCAGGACGGGTGGTTACGTTATAACCTCCAATGCATTGGGTATGGAAGTCGGCCGTATGGCTATTCCATTAAGTATGTATAGAAATTGGCTGTATGGCTATTCCATTAAGTGATATGTGTGGAAGTCAGCCATATGGTTATTCCACTTAAGTATGTTTATGTCCCAAGTTACCTTTATATATTCTATGTGTTCTTTATATGGGTTTTATGGTAATCCTTTGGTTACAAAAAGGTAAGTAATGATACTTTATTCAGTGAAGATTTTTTTTACTACTTCATGAAGGTGAAGGTATTACTTTGATATAGTATACATGGTTTACTTGATGTGTGAAAAACTAACAGTTTTCATTATTTTTGTATCCCTTACTGAGATTTTTATGCTCACCCCAAGTTTTTTGAAATGTTTTTCATAGGACTTAAAGTGGAATAAGGTCAAGGATGGGATCAAGGGAATTTCATGCTATCTAAAACATGGAATCTAGACATCTTTCTTTTTAAGAGTTTTTATTTTATGGATACATAGTAGAAGTGTCTACTTTGTAATCTTTTAAGATGTAATAGTTATGTTCTAATTCTCTAAAACTCGAAACCTGAAAAGATCCTCAATGTGAATTATTCATTTAATTCAATATTAAGTAAGGTTTAAGGCTGGGGCCTTATAGTTGGTATCAGAGGTCGGTTTAGACAACTTTAGGAATTAGAAAAGTGTTAAATTATAATATGATTGAAATGATATAGCATTTACGGATTACCATGTTGCTTCGCATAAGATATTTCGGTGTTCAGAATGGTTTTCCGCAGAGGAAACAAAGCAGCTATGTTGGGAAGACATCAGGAGGAAGAAAACCTTCCAAATCAGCAACCTGAGATGGTCGGAATCGGAACTGAACAGTTTGTTGCAGTGATGGCACAGTTGACTCAGGCTATAAATGGTGGTGGTATCCATGCACGAGATCAGCCAGATCAACCGCAGAGGAACATGTTAGTGGTGGAACATTTCATGAGGCAACATCCCCCATCATTCAGAGGATCATCTGACCCTGTGAAAGCTGAAGGGTGGATTAAAGCACTGGAGAATATTTTTGATGTCATGGGGTGTTCAGAACATCAAAAGGTTAGTCTTGCTATTTACCGTTTTGAAGGTGAAGCTGATCAGTGGTGGTCGATGGTTAAAAATATAAGGGATAGTGATGAGATTGAGGATCTTCATTGGGACGAATTCAAAGGCATGTTTCTTGAGAAATATTTTCCTAAGGTGGTTCGTCTTAGGATGGAAAAACAGTTCCTATAATTGAGACAGGAGGATGATTCAGTGGCTTCTTATGAAGAAAAGTTCACTCGATTGGCAAGGTATGCTCCAAACTTCATACGAGATCTTGATAGTAAAATAAACCGTTTTTACTCAAGGTTAAAGCCAAAGTATCGAAGGGCTTTAGCTTCTCGTGAGTTCAAAAGTTATGAAAAACATGTTCGATGTGCGGAGAAAGTGGAAATGGAGTTTGCCGATGATCAGGTGTTCTATGAAAAACAACAGAATAAGAGGTCTAGTTGGCAGGAAAAGGGGAAGAATTCATCAAAGAAGCAAGGAGGTAAGAAAACCAAATATCCATCCTGTGAGAAGTGTGGTAAAATGCATCCTGGAGAATTTTTATCCAAGTCCGGTAAGTGCTTTCGGTGTGGTAAGTCTGGTCATATTGCTCATAACTGTAAGGAAGATGATCAAGAAGGAAATGAAAAGCCAACGGTAAGATGTTTTAAGTGTAATGAAATGGGTCATTATGAAAACGAGTGTCCAACGAAGAACTCAACTGGGGGAAAGCAGTTAGACTACAAGCATAAAGGTGTGGTAACATCCTTTGCAACAACTTCAGCAGATGTTGGGCCATCGAATGAAGTGGTATCAGCTCCAGGGAGCTCAGTATTTTTTGAAGATTGACTTGAGGTCGGGGTACCATTAGTTGAAAGTAAAAGAAGCAGACGTTCCGAAGACTACGTTCCATACTAGATATGGCCATTATGAATTTGTAGTTATGCCTTTTGGGTTAACCAATGCACCTGCTGTATTCATGGACCTTATGAATAAAATTTTCCAGGAGTTCTTGGATAAGTTTGTGTTTCTGTTCTGAGGTTTGGGAAGAGATTATGTGTGCCTTGTGATTCACAGTTGAAGAATGAGTTGTTATGTGAGGCTCATAGTTCCCTGTTTTCAGTTCATCCTGGCGGTAATAAGATGTACAAAGATCTGCGGGTGTATTACTGGTGGGATGGAATGAAAAGAGACATTGCTGATTTTACTGTGAAGTGTTTAACATGTCAACAGGTTAAAGCAGAGCGGCAGTTACCGAAAGGGATGCTTCAGCCTTTACCAGTGCCAGAGTGGAAATAGGAAAACATACCCATGGACTTTGTTGTGGGATTACCGAGGAAATCTAGAGGTAATAATGCAATCTGGGTTATTGTTGATCGCTTGACCAAATCTGCTCATTTCCTTTCTATACGAGATACTTTCTCTCTTGATCAACTTTTCCGTTTGTATCTTAAAGAGACAGTCAGGTTACATGGAGTTCCTCTCTCCATTGTATCGGACTGTGATCCTAGGTTCACATATAACTTTTGGAAAGGCCTTCAGAAGTCGTTGGGTACTGAATTAAATTTTAGTACAGCTTTTCATCCTCAATCATATGGTTAGTCATAACGAAGAATTCAGACCTTGGAGGATATGCTACGAGCTTGTTCGATGGATTATCAGGGAAGTTGGGAGCAACATCTTTCTTTGGTTGAGTTTTCTTATAATAACAGTTTTCATTCCAGTATACAGATGGCACCATTTGAGGCATTATATGGGAAGCGGTGTCGAACTCCAGCATTTTGGAATTAAGTGGGTGAAAGGAAGCTGATGGGATCAGAATTGGTAGAAGAGATGGCAGAAAAAGTTCAGCTAATTCAGAAAACACATGAGAACAGCTCAGAGCAGGCAGAAGAGTTATGCGGATAACCGGAGGAAGGATCTATCTTTCGAGGTTGGTGATCATGTTTTTCTCAAGGTTTCTCCTTCGAAAAGTGTGATGAGATTTGGTAAGAAAGGAAAGTTGAGTCCATGGTTGGTTGGACCATACGAAATTCTAGAAAGAGTTGGATCAGTTGCATACCGAGTGACTTTACCTCCGAGTTTATCTCAGGTACACAATGTTTTTCACGTTTCGATGTTGAGAAAGTATATGCCAGATCCATCTCATGTTTTGAGCCCAGAGGTAGTTCAGCTGGAAAAGAACCTATCTTATGAGGAACAACCGGTCCAGATTCTTGACCACAGGGAGCAAGTGTTACGGAATAAGGTGATTCATCAGGTAAAGGTTTTGTGGAAAACCATGTGATTGAAGAGGCAACGTGGGAATCTGAAAATGCGATGAGGGATAAATACCCCCACCTATTTTGATAAGTGAATAAAATTGTGAGGACGCAATTCCCAAAAGGGGGGAAGGATGTAACATCCCAGGTAAATAAAGAATAACGAATTTTCATATTTATTAATATTTACGAATTAAATATTAATTTTATTTTAAAGTGGTTGCTATGTTCGATAGCGTACCCGATACACAACGATGAGTTTCTTTGAAACTTACGTAGCACACTAGTCATAAAATAATATTATTTTAAATGTTAGTTAACAAGTAGCCGTTTTACTGGCGGGAATGGATAGAAATAACTAAAATAATATTAGATATGTTTTTAAATGTTTATACATTTACCCAATAAAAGATAAAGGCTTAAAATACGGAAAGAGTTCAATTTTAGGGCATATATACTCTAATTTTCACTAAAGGTTCACTTATCACCTTTTAATGGTGAACCGTCATTAAATATAGTTTTGATCACTCTTATACTTTATTTTGGACCAAATATAACTCTTCTTTATAATCGGGACATCAAAATTTACTTTGTGTAAATTTTTGGTACCTTTCTGATAAAGTTCATTTTTTTATGAATAGTGTAAAATGTTGTATTTTAATTCAAAACCTCTATTTAATCTAAATTATTTATATGATTAGATTATTATTTTAATTGTTTTTAAAGTGAAATTAGAAAATATTTTTACCAGTTAATCCAATGGTGGTCATTGGAATCAATTTCACTTTGAAATTGGACTTAAACTGGTGTCAATCTTTTGATACTTATTGTTTCACAAAAACACGCTATTTGTCATGACAGCGGGAATTAATTATTAAATTAATTAATTTGACTTATATGTTTTGAATTTTTTAAAATGGACTTCATTTTTGAATTCGGAATATCAAATATAGCTTAGGGTGAATTTTTGGTAATTTTCTGAAAAACCTCAATTTTTGATGAATAGATAAACCACTAAGTGGTAATCAAGCAAACTGATTTTTCAGTTAAATGAAAGTTTACCACTAATGTGTATTGAATTTTGAAAATCCGACATACATGGTTTTCATTAAGAAGTAAAATGTGGTTCAATGAGATTAAAATAATTTTTTGGTGAATAGTAACTTTTTTTCATTAATCGCGATTAGAGGTAATTAGTGTAGTTTAAGGTAAAAATGGTATTATAAGAATTTAAAAACACCATGAAACTTGTCCTACACCTATTGGGTGAGTCATGGTCGAACAAGACAAGCCATGGGCCAACTTGGGGACCCCATGGAGCCACTTTAGTGGGAAAATGACATTGATATATTTTTATTTAATGTTAAAGTGAAAATAATACTAACATAAATTGTTTTACTAAATTAATTTTTGAGTGGGGTTATACAAGGCCACATTTTGATTATAAATAGCCATTGGAAAGATAAAAAGATATCCTACATCATAGTAGTTTTTTTATGATTTTTAGACATTAAATAAATTAAATTATTTATGACATAATAATGATGCAGTGATGACATCATTATTTGGCGATTTAAATAAAATGGAAAGATAATGAAAAATCTAAAACCTACACATGTCAAAAACCAATTGGATGAGTGGATTTAGAACCCTTATCACCTTATCCACGAATTGTACCCATGTGGGACCTTTTAAAACCGAAACACATTTTCAAATAAAGTAATATTTCTTTACTTTCCAAAAGTGCCCCTCCTCTCCTCTTATAAAAGGCCCCCACCTCTACCCCATTTCACACACTTCTCAAGCCTTTGGCTCGGCCAACCCCTGCCCAATTACTCTATAAACATCCCTCTCCTCATCCTAGAGGATTCCCTTTGGGCATAATCCTTTCAAAGGAAGCCTTTAGGCTCAAATCAAAAGGGAGTTACACTTTTAAAGGTAATTCATTCTCTCTTGTTCATTTGTTTTATTTTGCTTCTCCAACCCTCTAAACTCTGTTTATTTACTTCTTTTGTAACAACACCAGTATCTTCAATATACTATGATGTTGTTATAATATTTATTTGAGCTACACTCTCACACAACTACATCAAATGGTTAAAGAACATACGGTTTCCGTGGATGGCGAAATTCTTCCTCCCGAAATGATGATTGTTCAATACTCATTTAACACCTTCAATGGTGGCCATTATGATGTCACTATTTTTATATATGATATATAATATGTTTATGTTTTCCTTAAGCTTATGTTTTTTTCATTTTGGGCATACCTTTATGATTTCCATTGTGGTTAAACACGATATGTTCATTTAAGGAAGTGCGGACTACCGCCCCCTAAAAGTGATGTGATTCGTTAATGCCATATGTGGGACATGTAAAGGATGGATTTAAAGTTATTATATATGATTTTATACTGGAATTATAATATACTTCTATATCATTATTATTTATTTCCATTAAAGTATGAGATAGAAATGAAAGTAGCATTCATGCGTACGTACGGCTTACCGTCTCCATGAACGGTGCATTTCATTTCTTATCCCAAATGTAATGTACTATTAACATTACATGTATATAATGTATATATATAATTAATGATATATCTAAATGATGAATATAATTCTGGAATTAAAATATACATACCTCTCATTTAGTTTTAATTCCACTAATACGACAAAGAAATGAAAGTAGCGTTCATGCGTACGTACGGCTTACCGTCTCCATGAACAGTGCATTTTATTTCTTACCTCTAAATGATTATGTAATATTATAAATACATGTATATGCTGGATATATATGATACATATTATATCCAAATCGGGAATTTCATTCTGGATATAAGGAACTTTTGACCACATGAACAACATGTAATTGTAAGAAGTCAACTTTCGACTTAAGAACCAAATATTGACAAAACAAACATTATTAACTTAAATGGTTACATAATGTTTATAACATGCCAATAAGTGATATAAAAAGAATAATGAACTTTAAAAAGGTTCTTAATCAAGTATAAATTAACTCAAGTTTATTATTCAGGACGTTAAAGAACGATCGAGTCAAGTCGGACCCAAGTTAAGGGACTTCATCTCAATCTCCTTTCATTGAGGCATATTTCGTTTTATACACAACTTTCTTTTATACGGTGTATAAACCCTTTGACTTTTACTTTTATACAAAAGGAATCTTTTTCTACGAAGCGTTTTACTAAACGACAAAAAGGAATGTTTTTTTAACGTATGCGGTGACAACGACCTTTTCCGCCGCCGCGAGTATTATTTGATCTTTGGCTTTCTCAACAAGCCTTAATGTTTTTAGAATAAAATAAATACCATATACTCTTTTATGTATTTTGGTATTGAAAATGGTTTTGAAAAAGGATTCTATTATGTCAATATATTTATGATATATTGTGATTGAAATGTGGAAATGTTATCATTCCTTTATATTGGTTTTATGTTTTATGATTTTATATTGGTACTTGGACATTTTAACGGGTGGTTATGTTATAAACCATATGACGGGTGGTGCCGTGAATACCAGGACAGGTGGTTACGTTATAACCTCCAATGCATTGGGTATGGAAGTCGGCCGTATGGCTATTCTATTAAGTATGTATGGAAATTGGCCATATGGCTATTCCATTAAGTGATATGTGTGGAAGTCAACCGTATAGTTATTCCACTTAAGTATGTTTATGTCCCAAGTTACCTTTATATATTCTATGTGTTCTTTCTATGGGTTTTATGGTAATCCTTTGGTTACAAAAAGGTAAGTAATGATACTTTATTCAGTGAAGATTTTTTTACTACTTCATGAAGGTGAAGGTATTACTTTGATATAGTATACATGGTTTACTTGATGTTTGAAAAACTAACAGTTTTCATTATTTTTGTCTCCCTTACTGAGCTTTTTATGCTCACCCCAAGTTTTTCGAAATGTTTTTCACAGGACATAAAGAGGAATAAGGTCAAGGATGGGATCAAGGGAATTTCATGCTATCTAAAACATGGAATCTAGACATCTTTCTTTTTAAGAGTTTTTATTTTATGGAGACTTAGTAGAAGTGTCTACTTTGTAATCTTTTAAGATGTAATAGTTATGTTCTAATTCTCTAAAACTCTACACCTGAAAAGATCCTCAATGTGAATTATTCATTTAATTCAATATTAAGTAAGGTTTAAGGCTGGGGCCTTATAACCAAGGTATCATAATTTGAAAATAGGGATCCCGAAACACACGCTCTCTATCCAAGAATAATTTTCATTGTATTATCATCACTTATGAAAGGTGAAGAGAAAAGTTTTTCAAGAACATGGAAAATGGATATCAGGAAATCACTTTTTAAATGATTATGAAGGGAATGTCGGTGAAATTTCTTGAAGAATAATTCACAGAATTTGGAATTGAATATATAGTGTTTAAAAACTTTTGATGCTTTTATGTCATTATTTTCTATAATTGTGAAATGATCATCCAATAATTATAAATTAAATTTACCATTTATGTTAATTAATTTTGTAATGATTAGACATTTCATAGAATATTTTCCAAGGAAAAAGGATGTTGATATTAGTGTTGAAGAAGATAGAATGACGGAATCATATTAATTGAAGAATTCATGAATATAAAATAGTTGTTAAAAATTAAATGAAAAGATTAATTAAAATATAAAATTATATTTTTTTGTATGTATGAGAAGGATGGTGATATTGAAATCAATCTAGGAATTCTAGTAGTGATAGTATTGAGAAGATTCTAATTAAAATTAAATGTTGAGAATTTTAATTGTTATGAAAGTATAAATTCTGAAGAATATGATGAAGAAACCTTAATAGATTTAAATAATAATATATAATTGAAATAATGTCATTTAAAGATTGTTCAAAATGAGAATGTGATATTGATGATGAAAAAAATATGATCTATTAGAAAAAATTAGGAATCAAAACTTGAATAAAATTTTAATTTCTTAAAAATAGGAATATGACATGAATATGTCAGATGATGAAGAAAAAATTGTCATCATCGAGATTTAATTAAATTTGATTGTTAAGGAGAATGAATCTGATCTTGTTTAATATAATCTAGATGAATGTGATTAAGCAATCACAAGCTTCTAAAACTCAGTTTAAAATGTTGGTGAATGTTTTAAGAAATTTAAATCTCATATGGGTAAACAAAGATCATACATTGCGGTTAAAATAATGTGAAAATTTATCAAAAGAAAACCTAATTCAAGATGATTATGTGTGTATACAAAACATTTGAATCAAAATATTACAAAACATATAAGGAATCGATGTTTGAAGAAAACAAAACTAGAACTAGAGTTTTTTTAAGGATGATAATAAGTATACTATGAAGAAGAATATTTTAGGAGTCTTAGATAAATATATTTCATAATTTTTATCCATGTTTTATAGTATATAGATGATGGAGAAGAGTAGAAATGTTAAAGAAAGCACACTGGTTATATTCGAAAACATTCATCCTATGGGTTATTTTAGAACTATGAAAGCATCATAAATACATAAAAATATATGATGTCTCAACTATAAACACTAAAATGAATTTAATAGGTACTTTAGGTAGAGTTTTATTGAAATTAAACCCAATAAATAGAGTCTACAAAAATAATAAAACTTGAACACATAAAAAAATTCAGCCACTGGAAACTATTTGTAAAAAGATATCATCATAAAAAAACTCTCCCCAAATGATTTTTTATAATACTAAAATCTTAAAAAAATTTCCGTGAAAAATCTAAATAAAACATGTGATGGAAGAAAAGGGAAGGGAGAAATCCTTTGTTGTGATTCTTCTCTCAAGGAATCTAAAGGATAACAACCATAGATATTGGATAGTGAGTGTTCCACATATATGACCATATATTTTAATAGTTGAAAAATAAAAAATGTTACAGTGAAAAATAAATTGAATTTGGAGAATAATGAGTCACTATGAATCAATAGCGTTAGGTCTCCTATAATTGGGAAAAATACTGAAATCTAAAAATGGCTTATTTGTTGACGGACTGAAACACAACATACCGAGTGTTTCATATCCCTCTAATTATAGAAATAAATTTGTTTTTAGAATATATGTAAAGGATTATTAGATTCTTTAAGATATAAGAGTTCTAATTATAGGATAGTTAACCAAGGGAAATCAATTTTAATATGGAGTTGAACCGGGTTCATTCTATCTAAGAATTACAGAAGAATAATAGTTTTTAAAAAAACATTATTATATGTTCTATATTATTATAGAAAAATGAAAATGGTAGGATGTATTTTTTATGGGTCAAATATTATAAGAAAAAGAGATTTGTGTTATTTTATACGACGGAAGACAATGATTCCAAACTCTTTGTAAAATAAATAATATATACAATAAACTCATCCCTTGAAGATTATTCATTCAAGAATATTTATTCCCATGAGAAAGTCATCGTAAAATTAAGTTATTTAATTTAGTTATTTTATTTATTATTTCACCCTTATTACGTGTACATTGATTTTGAAACATAAATTAGAGGATTTAAAATGCATATGATTTTCGTGGGAAGTTTTGAAAATAAATTCGGATGCCACATAATAAATATTTAAGCAGATAATAGTTCCTATTACATTCATCAGATGTTATGGATATCTTGAAAATCATGGAATTTATCTTGAACATATTGCACCATAAACAGTATACAAAAATGGTATTACTGAAAGAAATATTTGGAGTTTGTTGAAATGTATTGAACCAACCAAATTGAGCATAATACATATTGAATGTTTTGGAGACATGATTTTGAATTTGGAGTCCACATTTAGAATTGTTTCTTCTATAAACTTAACAATGGTATAACTGTATATGAGATATACTATAAGACAAACCCAAAGTGTTAAATAATTAAGGGTGCTTGTTAGGTTCTTCATTATCATAGTCAAGTTGAGAATGTTGAGAAGTTTTAGTAAGAGGTATTAACGGTATATTTTTATTTTATCCTATTAAAAGTCGATCATATGGGTGTAATAACAAGAAGAATAAAAATATTATTGACTATGAATATGTGAAAGTACAAGAACATTCTTATAAAATGGTTCATAACCAGCTATTGATATAAGAGAAAGCGAATATGAAGTTATTGTTGTCAAAAAACCTGATAAGGATTTTGACAGAAGTGATGATATAGTAGTTATATATGATAAAAATATAGATTCATCCAATTAAAATTACAATAGAAATTTGTGTTTAGAACATATAAGTCTAAGGAAACAACTGAATGACTAAAATATCATTAGATTTCAAGGGAAGGTTCGAACTACAAGAACATTGAGGATAATTTCATATACCTCTTTTTATTCCTAGGACAATCCAATAGATGTTGAAGAATCTTTAGAGAACCAATATTTCATTGACTCTATTTATTAATATTTTTATTACATTGAGAAAAATCCGATGTAGGAGTTGGTACCCAAACCTGATGATAAGGATTCGATCATAAAAAAGTTTATTTTTTGGAATTAGTTGAATGAATGGGGTCGAGTGTTAAAAAACTAGGAAATATTTCCATGTAAAGGCCACTCATGTATTGAAGGTATTGATTTTAATGAGACCTTTTCTCTAGTGGGATGACATGATACTATAAAAATATTTCTTTTTATACATTCAAAATGGAGATAAAAGATATTTTAAATTGATGTCACATCCTTTATTCTCAATATATTGTTGTAAAAATGTTTTTATTTAGAAACCATGTCTTTTCTTTGTTTCTCACTATAAAAACTATGTTTTCAAGTTAAAGGATGATTTTTATGGGATTAAAAAAGTTCTACATGATTTTTATTATAAGTTCTATGCTTGATTTATGAAGTTGAATTTAATAAAAGGGATATTTTACAACAACTTATTACTAAAATTAAGTCAAGAGTTCTCCCCCATTATGATTTTGTAGTTTTATGATATCAATTTTTTAAGAATAATGATGTATAATGTGAATAATTTTCCAAATAAATTAAAATTTTGTTTGAAATGACGATGTTGGTAGAAATTATGTACTTTTTTATCTCGAAAATTTATCAAGAGACGCATCACATTTTATTATTAGAGGAAAAATATTTCAAGGAATTAATAAATTGAATAGTAATGTAAGAAAAAAAACATATTTCCAAACTTATATCAGTGTGAAAAATGATATTTAATGATAAAGTAGGAATGAATTTTGATCGTATTGAATTTAGTAAACCTATTGGAAGAATATTTTATTAAATGGCCTCTAGACCAGACATGGTTTGTGATGTTACATTGTTTGATAGATTTCAAATTACACTAAAAAATCACAGAAGTTTTGGTTATAAAAATAATCATAAAATGCATTGAGGGGACTATAGATTATGGGATAACATATAATGTCAACGAAAATTTTAAACTATTTAGATATAAAGATAAAACACGGATATTATTTTTCAGTGAATGGATTGCAACATGTGGTGGAGATTAATTTCTTAGTGAAATATAATTAACATGGAATATATAGAATCAATTTTCAGTGACTCTCAGTACTATTGAAGATTATTGTATACTAATAACTCAACATATGAGAAAATTAATATGGATGAAGACACCACTGTATGATTTCTTATTTTATGTGAAGTTACCCCTTCTACAAGGATTTTATAATCAAAGATCTATCAATATCACCAAATAGAAATAAATCAAGATAGATTTAAGCATATTGATTTTAAATATTACATTACCAAAAAAATGTGTTGGGAAATTAAGTAAATCTATAGTTTTTTTTCAACAATAGTGTAAGCTACTGGTGTCTATAATAAACCACTATTGAAGGAAACATTTCATAAGATGAGGTGGAATATGGAAATTAAAACTGAATTTCTTAAAGAATAATTTATAAAATATACATCCAATATCTCATATTGTCAATAGATATTGTTAGAAAATGGAAACAATATATTTGAGGGGAGTTTTAAAAGGGCTAAGTTTTTATGTCACCATGTTTACACTATTATAACAGTTTGTTGAAGTGGATAAATGGGAAATGCTAAAGTGGGTGTAGGAACATGCTATATTCCTAGTTGGTAATGATAATGTTTTTAGTTCAGTAAGAAGTTAAAAAATTAATCAATGATATATGGAAAACATGGTATTTTTTAAATGATTCTTGTTTCTTAATCCAACTTTTCTCGTGTTGTCATAGAATTTTAGGATTGTGATCCATTAACTATGTTTTAGAGCATCAGTAATTTATTTTTCTAGGTTGAAAATAAAATTTAAATATGGATATTATTACGACCAAGAAGTTTTTGATTGTCTTTTAAAATAATGACGTATTAAATTGTATTTTATTTTATTTATTACATAAATTATAAGAAAATCTTAACCCTTCTCTATATTGTTTCCATGTAGAGTTGAATGGAATGTGGTTATCAGATGCTGGATGGAACCCAATTTTTATCACTATGTATTCATATTTCCATCACACAGTGATATTTGAACAAATTAAAATCCTAAAATTCTTTTTTTATTCAATTTAACCAACATCATGAATTTGAAGATTTATCAGACTGAGGATTCCAATTGAATCCATTGGATATATTGTTCTAGATATATAGCAATATAAAAATAATGTTTTTGATTCTATCTGATTGAGGGATTATGTAAAATGAAGAACCATAAAAATATTTTCCTTACAGAGAATTCTCAGTCAGATAACTTCAAAAATGGTGTTTCAGATGAATTTTTGAGGATATTTACAAAGATTTTGTAAATTTATTAATTGTGATGATGATGATTTGGACATTCAATTACTGAATAATCAAAAAGTATATCACATTATTCTAGCAATTATTTTACGTAATATTGAACATCATTGATGATATGATCATAAGAAAGTTACAATGAAGATTTCGACTCAAATATATTCTCTTTTATAATGGTGGTAAACTATATAAAGACTCGAGTGGGAATTTAAATTTAGAAGCATGAAATTAAAATATTTAGAGAATTCTTCTCCATTAATTTTCAAAGAAACAATTCATATATAAATGAAAGAATTAGTGTTGTGAATTGGTTGTTTCTACATTGTTTTGTCGTTGTTAAAGTGACATACCGAAGACAAAATTAATTGTGATTTCCTTTTTTCAGAGTAACAAATGGACAAGTACAGAATGATGAGTATTGGAAAAAGGTACCCAATAAAGACTACCAGAAGAAGAGTAATAGATTCATGGTACTAAATAGAGAGTTCCCTATGTTGATCATTAGAAATAGTGGTGTCATATATAAGTGTACTAGATATAGTATACTATATAAATAGTTTTTTTAAGGAAAAGTATCATATTGAGAATTTATTAAATGAATAGGGTTGGACAAGGAAATTTAGTCAAATGTTCTTCATTTATGTATTCCAAGAAATCAAATTCAAATAAGAATATCTTATAGGAATGAAAGTTAGAATACTTTAAGAAACATAATGAAAATGTATTGTAACATGTCGGTGAAGTTTTATTTTTTTGTTAATAATTTGTTTTATCATATTATGTGTAAAAAAATTTCAAATACCTATAGTATTATGTAAGGTATGATTATTCACTAATTTCTATAAATGAAATTGTATTATTTTCTATTTTATTTTTGGTAATTGTTTATTTTCAATCTATTCCAAGGACTAAATACACTTATTGAGTAATAGACCCCAAAAATTCTTTTTTCTTTTAGGTGTGATTGTGTGTGTTTTCTAGGGTGTATATTATCTCTAACCGGAGGTGAAGATTAATTTTAAAGAGTAAAAACATAAAACAAAAAAACTTTTATTCATAAAACCCCTATTTATGGTCACACAAATTCTGATGGGTAATTTTATATTTCATAATATAATCCATGCATTTCCATTTTTAAAATTGTTTGTAAACAATAGTTTGAAATAAATCATTTAAAAATATGTTTTTAATGATTTTTGGGAAAACAAATCACACAACCAATAATAATTCATTTTTTAAAACAAAATTATTCTTTATAAAAAAATATTTATCTTACCTTTTTAAATACTATTTTTTAACCACTATGTTCAAAAAACTATTCCCAAAACTATGTTAAGAATTCGAAAGTTGAAAACCAACCCGCAATAAGGAATCAATAACATAAGTACATCTGTGTTGCATAAATACAAAGGAAAAAGTAACCATATAAACCATTTTCAAAATAAAACCAAAACCAAATATTATTATCAATTAAAAAATTAAACTAAGAATTTATGTAAAATTTTGATGGAAAATACAAGAATTAATAGAATTTTTAATAATAATATAGTAATAAAAATTTTTAAGAGGTTACATAATCATGTAAAAAGGATCGAAGTCAGGGAAAAATGTATAAAATCATGGTGAACTCATAGAAATCTAGTGATATAATCCTATATATACTCAATTGGAACGGTTTTTGTCCCAATCAATGGAATTCTAATATAATTTCCACTAAGCATGCTTTAATAAGACACATTGGTGGTTCTTCCCTGTAATGGGTCATAACAAATGACCAAGGGATATATGTCTATCCTATCAGGACAATTATTGTAATCATATCTCTATATGTCACTATAGCACCTCGGATTGAAATGATATGTGATACATAGAGTCACATGGGATGTGTTCCATACTAGAAATACACAATAATAATTAAACAAAAGGAAATTTGTTCAATATATGTACCTCTTCATACCCTGATACACTATTCTTACCCAATCCACACTCTAAATCACATTACCCACCACAAAAATTGTATTCAAATAATAAATCATATTAATTGTGTCTGGGTCAAGGTGCAGTTAATTTAAATCTAAAGTGTTATTTTTAAAGACATATGCTTGTCCTTTATTTCAAAACTAAAAATTCATTTCAAAAATTCATTTTAAAACAATTTAAAAAACATAATCCTTCATAAATTCTTCTACAAGGTAATAAACAATACTTATATTCAAACATTAAAAATATTTCTTAAAAACACCTTTAGATAACTTATTTGATATATAATCTCGCTTTGTAACCTTTCTAAACGCATAGGTATCTCATTTTAAAAAGGTCAAATATAATAAAACAATAAATAATAAATCATGTCTCAGTAATCAATGTTACCATCACTAAATAAATGTTTAATAATTTAATAAAATTAGAAAGTAAAAAACACTAACTATATTTATAGAAAGAAAAAAAGGACAAATGTACCCATGTATAGTTAATTATAAAGAAATAATCATGACTTAAATTAATAATAAGATTTTATAAAACTTCAAATAAATTCAAACAACCTTATATTACCCAAAATTAATAATGGAAATAAGTTTTATATGTTCAACCATAAATCATGTTGTGGATAATAAGCAAAGAGATGAAAACACCTACCATATATGGGAATGAATGACACATAGCATGAAGAATAGAGTAAGTCAGTTCCAAGAAGGAGGAAACTAACCATAGGAATGAAAGTCCCAATTAATTACAATCAAAAACCCTAACCAGGGTTTGTCAAAATGTAACCACTTCAAGGGTAGAGATTTTTTGGGTTCGGAATGTTAATCATAGATGAAGATGTTACTTTAGTTAATTTTACAAAGGAAGAAATATACATTGAAGTAGAAGTGAAAGGGAAAACGCTCAATGTAGAAGAAAATTACAAAGGGAAGATATGAAACCATGAATAAAGGGTCCATATAAGGATGGTCACTCTACATGTAGGTCTATCGTTTCATGAAATCCCCATGAACAAAAATTGTATGTGGAAGGGGTGTATTAGGTGGTGCTCATTAATGATGAAGAGTTTTTTGAGAAAAGGAGCAGTGATATCCTCTCCCATATATGATCAAACAATAATTAAATTTTTCTTTGGGAAATGGAATATCTCCAGATATCATGGATGTTATGATGTTGTACACTGAGTATGTTGGGGATTTCATCTCTCTCAAAGGCCCCCACTGACCTATTCCATTATGGGATTTCATAAGAGATTCTTGCAGTCCATCGTGAACAACTGGCTACACCGGTTTCTAGATCCTCCACTTCTCAATAAGTAGAAACATAGGGGAAATGATAATTGGATCGATATATTGAGAGATAGGTACATGAATAAATTTATAGCTCCACAAAATAAGGACCCCTCTAGTGATTCCATGTAAATAAAACCCTGCCCCATAACATTAAGAAGGAAAAAATAAAATCAATTGGATTTCCACGAACCCAATATCCTTTGCAGTAATACCCCCCTATAAGTCCCATACCTAATTCCACATTTCCATTTAGGAATCCTGGATAGAAAAATCCTCTTCAAGTGGAACCCTTCCCCATGAAGAACATCACTACGTGAGAGGAACACGATCCCACATAGGACCACGCTATGTGGATGGAACCCCATTCCATGGAGCAAAGTGCTGCGTAGATAGAACCCAAATATACATACCATAACAGTATACCGAAATCTACCTTTCCATAAATGAATCACATTACAGAGAGGGAACCCCATCCTTCGTGAAAAAATGCTATCTATAATGGGTACTCCTAGTGTGTTCCACTCTCTATCTATAGTTATGACCTTCTATCGTATCATCACCCATGACCCCTATACAATCAAGTCAAATGGCATCAGGTTAAATCCTCTCCCAAATCCACCTAACAATTATTATGGGACTATTATGTGAATTAGAACACCCTTCTATGTTTACATACCCATGGTTAGAAGATTCACGTGGGAAATCCCCATAATAAGGCGAACCCAAGGAATGGCTCTATGTATACATTCCCATGGTAACCTAGGCACCAACCATTGAATACTCATATGAACATCCTCATTATAGGGATAATGGGAAATCACTGTCCTATCCCATTTAAAAAGGTTAGTATTAGACAAAGTAGATCATGCTTTCATTTCTTTTTGATAAGGAACAAAACTCCCCCTTCCCAAAACAAATTTTGGGGAACAACTCCTGAGGTAATCCCTTATCCTTCCATGCAAGAGGTGGATCAATTTCTACTATTATCCTCATCTAGGGAAATGTAAATATGGATCACCAAAAATGATTATCGTGTATATGAAAAAATAGGAAATATGACCACTCAAATGCCCTCCCTCTCCCCCTTTGGGCTCCAGCAGCATCCACAAACAGATGGGGAGGGTTGCGTGGTAATGAGATCAACTAATTACTCTTATTTCTCACCCAAATAATGACTTAAGTGGTCTTATATATTTGTGGCGATCATATCATCTTCATGAACCCAAACCCCAAATGGTCCTTCTATTAGTTATAAGCCCAAACAATATCAAAATTGGTCTTCTATTCGGTGTAATACATTTTCATGCTCCCTTTAATGGGAAGCTTCCATGACTGAGCCCCATAATTCTAAACTATATGGACATTTATTCCCAATAAACTTGGATACATTGGAAATCTCATAGAAATTCAAACCTGAAACATCACTTTCCCTTCCATTCTGTCATTTTCACGACTGTTTACTCTTTTCCTCAGTACATGATAATAAAAGTCATGGGGCTACCAAAAGATGTGGGATCTGATTACCAAATAACTAGGATACATATGAATATTATTTAGGTCTAAACCCATCTCCCAAGTCCACTCAAATGTTCTCTGGCTATATCTGTGGTAGGTGGTCACACCACAATTCAATATTTTATTTCATCCTTACACCATTGTATTAATCTGATTTTGTACTGTACATTCCAAATATAATATCAAATTTCACATCATGTTTTTTAAATTATTTAATATTTATCACTATTAAAAGGGTAAATTTTACATGTTTTGAAATTTTCATTGCATGTAAAGGTGATATGGAGTCCCTAAAGATGATCTTAAAGGATCATGGGTTAACCAAAGCTGGGTGCCCAAAATCACATCCCAATTTTCTATAAAAATGAACCATGGGGACCTCATTTTTTTTAAATCAAAAGAAAATATCCTCAATTTTGGATTCCTATAATAGTTTCATCCTATAGCTCTATGTTTTTAGGCCCTATCCTCATTTGGGGATCATGAATGGAAAATGAGTTCCACTTGAGCTTCCACCTCCTACCGATAGTGGGCTAAATAGTTGGCGATAATTGTGTGGGATCTATACACTTGAAAATGGATTTATAGAACATAATTCTCTAATGGTTTTCGTGTATATTTTGGTTTGGAATATTTTTATTTGTTGTATCTTAATTTTTTTCATTTAATTGAAACAATCTTTATTTCATAACTTATCGGTGTGTAATTTCTTTATGTCTGTTTTGTGTTGTACTGAATGGACAACATAATACTTCTCTTCTTTCCATTGTTATAGATTTTAGTGTTCCTTGGAAATACTTAACTCATGATATGGGTATGTATCTAGACTATACGATTTTTATGTCATGTTTTAGTTATATTTTCATCGTTTTTGGGTTTTTGGGTTCCCAATATCTTAGTTTACCCTCAATCAAAGGATTAGACCAAAACCAAAAAATCAATTAAGAACATTGAACTTTTCAAGTCATGTAGTAACATATAAATGATAACATAATCAACATTTATTCTTCAAATTCCACTTATTTTTAAACTTATAAACTCTTTCAATTATGTAATTTTATTTTAAAACTATTTTCAACACATCCTCCATACACTTATTTATTAATTTTTATTAAAAATTCACAAAAACACATTCCAATTATTTTTGAGAGATTACATGGTGTCTACCATATAGTATAAATCATCATTCAAAAAATAATAAAATTTATGTTTCATTCTTACAAGTTCAAATTCTAGCACCATTTTTGAGGAGCACGTCTGTTTCAAGTGTGTGTTTTTATAATGTTATATCATATTTTGAAATTATTTTTTCACTTATTTTTTTCCTTCATTTATAAGTAAATTTCAAAAAAAAACTGTTTGACTTGTGCCTGAAACGATCTTCATTGGATTAAATACATTCATTGAAACATGAACTGAAGATGATCTTATGTCTTGGAAACCAACAACCACCAAACAATCCATTGAAGGAGGACATTGATAACATCAATACACTAATTGATCATTTCTCTTCTACATATAGAAAAAATAGAAAAATTGAAATGAACTTGCATAAAATGGGTGAAAATAACCGGAAATTAAAATAATTATCCTCATCTAATATTGATATTTAAACCACTTATATTAAAATACATGGTGACATGCCTTGTATTGAAATAATATCTAGTCTAATTCACATATTGAAAAGATTTAAGGGACTTGTTGGAGATGATCAACATAAGCACTAAAAATAATTTCACACTATTTTTTCTACATTTAAAGCTACAAATGAATAATAAGAATAAATAAATGATTAGGAATTCCCATTTTCATTATAAGACACTACAAAATTGTCTTTACTATGTTAATTTAGAAATTAGTGGTTTCGAAGACAAGAAATTCCTTTTTCTTAAGAAATATTTCCTAGCCTCTCGAAAGAAAAAAGTAATAAAAAAATATGTGTTGTAAGAAAATAATGAGGGGAAACACATCATGAACACTTTGAAATATTTAAAAGGCTTTATTCATGTTTCCCATGACACTAAATAATTGATCAACATTTAATAATGTATTTTTATGATGGATTAATTCTTATCAATATAAAAATGATTAATAATGCTACAGGTGGTGCACCAATTGATAAAATCATAATCAATGTAAGGAACCTCATTGAGACATGTCACAAAATAAGAAAAATCGGATTCAAGATCTAATATACCCATTATAGGTGTCTATGAGGTGTAAAGTACTAAATTTTAGAAGAAGGGGAAAATTTTTGAAGAGGTATTACCCTTCTTCAATAACATTATCATTCAAAAATAGAATACCAAATATTCTCCACCTATCGATTTTGGTATATGTTCTTTTTACACCCCCTATTTTTAAAAATGTTCTCAATTGAGAGAAACTTCTGAGATTTGTGAGACAATCTTTCTAGGTGGCCCCTTTAACCAACCCATTAAGAAAGGACCTTACTATCCATCCAACCCTCAGTGAAAAGACGATAAATAATATATTCAAGAGTGTTATTCTAACTGACCTCAACCACCATATAACCAACTAGAGAAGAGTAATCATCCACCACCACCTAGAAATCCTCTACCACCCTAAAGAGCTTTCCAATAACCCCCACTAAAACCTGAGACTAGCCTATAATAAATAATGGATCAAATGGATTCAAATGATCTCCAATTCCAAAAAACCATCCAAGATTCCATAAATGATCTAAATACCTAATTATGTAAAATATCCAACTCGGTGTGGGAAATATACAGTCAGGATTCAGGTAAACTACCCCACCAACCACTAGTCAAACCTAAGGATAAGGGAAATATCAGTGCCATCAACCATAGGAGTGGTACATAACATGAAATTCAAATGAACCCTCCATACGGGTCATCCCCTCCTAGGGAAACCAATATCCCAACCACTGAAAATGGTAAAAGAGTAGAAAATCCTTATCCTGAGAAAAAACCACCCATGGAAGGATTCTGTTTATTGATAAGCCTCATAGCCCAACCATTTCACATACAATTACCCAAATGGAATCCCATACAATAAAACAAAAATAAACCTAACTCAATAAATAAATATTTGAAATATTAAAAAAACAAAAGGTCAAAATTCCATTGACTTATTCCATTAATAAAATTCTACAATATGAAAAGTTTCTAAAGGAGATGTGTACACACAAAAGGTGACTTTGAAATGATGAGAAGTTGAGATTGGGTAGGAATGTCTCAGCATTTATATATCCATAACTTCCCATCAAATTCAACGATCCTAGAATAATCTCTCTTTCGTGCTTCATAGGTGAGTATTCCTTTTCCAATGATATTCTTGATTTAGATTCTTCTATAAATGTGATGACTCATTTTACATACTATTAACTACATGTCCGAGAACTGAAGACCACTATAATTGTTTTTTAATTAGAAAATCAGAGTACAACACACCCTTCTGGTCTGTTAGATGTTGTTCTTGTGATGGTGAAAATTTTATTTTTCCTAATTATTTTTATGAGATAAAATGAAAGATGATATGATGAATGCACATGTCCCGATTTTATTGGGAAGAACCTTTTGGGAAACCCCCACAAAATAATAAATATCTATAATGGTACATTTTCTATATAGTTTGGGGGTGACATTGTCCACTTTAAAATCCTTGATGCCATTAAACACCCCTCAAAAGAACATTTCTTCCTCTCTATTAATTCAATTGATGTACTCCCCTCCCCTGAAAAAACATTTCTTTACCTCGAACCCCTTCCTGAGTTTTCATCCTTGATTGAAATTATAGGTAATGAATCATGAATTTATTGTTTTAGTGGTTTATAAAAATGTCATGCATGTTTGTTAATTGATGATTTTGTTACACTAAGGATCACATGACCATCGACGATACTCCCATGCTTGCAAAAGATCTTTCCTTATCTGAAGATGATATGATTGAGTAGTTAGAAAACATTAGTGACCTTTTACTTTCACACACACTCCCATAAATCCAAAAAAACCCTTATTTGGAACTAAAATAACTACATCAAGACATAAAATATTCCAATAATGAAAATGGATACAAGTTTCCTTTCATCGTTCCTACTTTACTCACTCATGAGTATGAATTTTTACTTCTTGAAGGTTTGATGGAGTATGAACAAGTTTTGGGATTGGCACTTTCTGACATTCCTAGAATTAGCTCAACAATTTTCACATATCATTAATTGTTAAATGATGTGGATTTACTAGTGGGGAAGGCACAATCGTAACTAAACCAAAACCACCTTAATGTTTTTAAAAAGCAGGTATCTAAATTATTAATTTTGGGAATCATTTACCCCATAATTTCTAGTTTACTAACTCATGGTTGTAACTCATGTGTAGAATAGTTTTAGTTCCTACATAGACTATCAATGACTAAACCTAATACATAGGAAGGACCATTTCCCATTTACATTCATTGACCAGGTGTTAGAGAGGATAGAAGAGAATCCACACTACTATTTCCTTGATGAGTATTCTTGAAATTTTAAAATCCATATTTCCACTAAGGATTAGGAAAATATAACATCCACTTTACCCTTGGCGCATTTTCCTATAGGAGAATTCTATATGGTTAATACAATTCTCCAGGTACTTTCCATTGATGTATGGTTAGAATTTTTTTGAATTACCTTGAGAATTTCATGGATGTTTTCATGGATGATGTAACTATTTATGGATCCTTCTTTTATGAATGTTCGAGCAGTTTAGGTTATGTCCTATATATCTGAATTGCAAATAATCACGTATTAAATTATGAGAAATTCCATTTTATTGTGAGACAATGGATAGAATTGGGAAATTTTATTTTGGGGGATGGTATCCAAGTAGATAAATCAAAAGTGGATGTCATTTCTTCTATACCATTCCACAAAAATGTGTTGGATGTGTGGAAATTCCTTGGTCATGATGGATTTTACCATCATTTCATTTGTGGATTTAGTAATATTTCACTCCCCACTCTTTCTTACTCTAAAATGAAAAATAATTCATGTTTGATAAAGAATTTCAGAATTCTTTTATTAAATTGAAAAGAAGCCTCAAATCACCACCTATAATCCAACCACCTCAATGGGATTTACAATTTGATATCATGTGTGACACCTCTAAATATGCAGTTATAGAAGACAAATAACAAAGGTTTGATCGAGCTCCATATGCCATTACATATGAATCACATACACTGGACCCTTCCAAAGAAAACTACACCATAATTAAAACATAATTTATTTCCATTGTGTTTGCCTTAAGTAAATTCAGGTCCTACCTTTTAGGGTACATAGTCATTGTGATATAATACCATGCATACCTACTGTATCTTCATAAGAATCCGAAATCCAAACCTCGTCTCATTTTCTAGATTCTCCTCCTTCATGAATTAAATATAGAAATTATAGATAATAATAGAGCATAGTATGTGGTGGATAACCATATCAGTAGGATCCTCCCATCCTCAGACATTGATTCATCCCCCTATATTTCCATAAATGACTTTTTTCCCAATGAGAAACTGTATTGATTCCAATGTGACGATCCCTGGTATCATGAAATTGAAAATTATTTGGTAGCATCTTTCATTTCATCAGATTTCAATAAAAACCATTTTGATCATCTAAAACATGATTCTCATTGGTACATTTAGGATGACCCCAACCTTTTGAAAACATGAACTGATCATGTCTTTTGGTGTTGTGTTCCTGATAGTGAGTTTTAGTCTCTCCTAAGGTTTTTCCACACTCTTGCAAGTGGGGGCCACTTTGGTCCCAAATATATTACTCACATGTCCTCATTTCTGGTAACTTTTGGCTAACACTATTTAGGATGCCCATGATTTCTGTACATCTTGTAATCACTATCAAATAATGGGGAATGTATCTAAAAGAAATGAAATCATATAAAAGCCCTTTTTCATTCATTAAATTTACAATGTTTGTGGCATTGACTTTAGGGGACCATTCCCTAATTCATTTGGGAACCTATACATTCTTACAATAATGGATTATGTTTCAAAATGGGTAGAGGCATGAGCCACAAGGATAGATGATTCCATGATAGTTGTAGAATTTTTTACAACCCAAATTTTCTATAGGTTTGTATTACCTATATTCATCATCCGTGACTGGGGTTTTTATTTATACCACTAAATAATGCAATCACATCTGCATCATTATGGGTTTAGGCATCATGTGGTGACTGCTTATCACACAGAATCTAATGTTCATGCTTTGGTCTGAAATAGAGAGTTAAAAAATACATGAAAAATTGTTCATCCCAATACAAAAAATTAGAACCTTATAATCAATGATTCATTAAGGGCCTACTATAATACATTCAAAACTACCATGGTAATGTCTCCTTATCAGCTTGTTTTTGGAAAGCGTTGTCACATCCCTATTGAAATAGAATATTGGGATTACTAGTAAATTAAATAATGAAATTATAGTATTTTTTATATAGTTTTTCAAAGGAAGTTATAGGTTTTAGAGCTGCTGGAAATGAGAAGATATTCATATAAAAATTCTCATATTAATAAATACAGAACCAAGGCTTCACATGACCACCTGGACCTTCATAGTTATATCTTCATTGGGAATAATATCCACCTTTTCAATGAAAGGATGAAGTTTCACCTAGTTAATCTTCATTCCCACTGTTTTCACCCATAAACTATTAAAAATGTTAATCCATTTGGTTTTTTTCAGGTACAAAATGAAGAAATGAATAAAACCTTCACTATTAATGGGCAGCAGCTTAAGCAATTTCTGTAAGACCTTCTGAAATCCCTGATGGAGGAACTCCATGTTCATGAATAAATCTATGAATGAAACTAGATAGGTTTTATCCATACTTCCTATGTTCTCTATTTTTTCAAGGAGGAAACTGCATACTCTAGCTTTGGGGGATGGGTGCATTCTTGGGTTTGTTAGGAATTTTCATCATTTTTTTTATTTTTCCACTTTTTGATTACTGAATAATATTGTTACTCCCCCCTTCCCCACCCCTCACATTTGTATGGAAATTTTAATTTTTGATTTCTACTTTATCGTAAAAATGATTCCCATTTAATAATGGATATAATTAAAAATCTATGAGGAATTTATGAGTTTCTTATCGTTTTGACACTCAAAAAAATCAGATGAAATATGAATTTTAGTAAGATTTAAATATTATAGTGTAAATTTTATTTGAAATATGGTTCTTTTTTAATGATATAAATGGTTTTATCATTTTAAACATTTGAGAAGAATAGTTTCATTTGTGCGATTAGTTTATGGGAAAATTGTTTCCCTAACTTTATTCACACATCTTCAACCCCAACCATGATGTGGGAAAATTTCTTACTCAATATAATGTAATTATACATTAGGTTAATTTTTTTCTACCTTACAAAATTATTTTTCCATACGTCCATTCCTTATCTGATCTATTTCATTACTTTAGTATATTGTCCAATGTGTGTGTACTTGTTATCTGACTTTTGTAACCCTAAAAAAATTTGGGGAGTGATTAAATGTACAAAATATGGGGATATCTAGGCGATAATATTATGGTTTGACTTATGTGAATGCTTAAGTGAGTGGTTTATGAAATTTTATTGTAAAGGATGTAGGGAAAGTTTAGTGGAATGGATTATGTAAGCATATTTTTTTATGTAATTTATATTTCTTGATATAAAGTGGAAAGAACAGCATAAAATTGTATTCACAGACACACACATGGGAAATTAGTGACATGATTAACTTTTGAATTATTTTCATTGATTTTTATCATGTATCTCTTGGAATTTTATTCTAATACAATTTTTGGGACATCTGTTTCCATGATCATTGACAACAACTCCTCGGTGTGATTTTTTCTTTGATAGCTTTTGTACCATGAATTACATTTTCATTGATCGTTAAATATTCATGAAGTTGAGAATATCACCATGCTTAATTTTTTGACATGTGACTTTTCCCAGGAGTGAAAATGTTTTGGTGTGTGGGTGTGACCGCAAAATGATTCAATTTTTTATTTAACCCTTACACCATTATATTAAATGGGATTTTACTGTAAATTCTAAATATAATATTAAGTTGAACTTCATGATATATTAAATTATTTAATATGAATAATAGTTAAAATGGTAAATTTTAATTTCTTTGATATTGTTAGTAAAGGTAGATGTGATCTGGAGGGCTCATATATGATCTTGAAGGAAAATGGGCCAAACTATGTGGAAGCCCAAGGAATCTTGAACACTATTTTGTACATTTCGAGAAATTAGTGGCTTATAATGGGATGGAATTTATTGGGCTGCTCTAATACTCCATGGTATACAACTAATCTCAATAAAGCTGATCCCAATTCATTTTTTAGGGGTACATCCAAACCAATCTGTCCATGGGATAGAAATCTACCCTAATTCAAATGTTTCATTTAGTATTTTGACAATATATCCTAATAAAGATGTCTAATGGGTGCCAAATTTGACATGGAGATATTAAAGAGGATTAAAAACAACCCTAATATTTTTTTCAAGTTGTGATATGGTCGTTTACTATTCCAAAACCCAGATACAAGTTGTATAACCAATATTGGGTGCCCAAAAATACTTCCCATTTTGGCTATAAAGGGGTACCACGAGTACCTCCATTGTAAGTTTGAACTAGAAGAAAATTTAAGAAATTTAGGAATACTATTGTAGTTTTCTCCACATCCTAGAAGTTTTATAGTACCCTATCCTTGTATGGGGATCACGAAATAAGAAGGAGTTCCACCAAATCTTCCTACTCTCGATGGTTGGATAAACAGTGGGTGATCATTACATGAGAGCTACACATTTGGATAGGGAGTGCCAACATATAATTATCTACTATTTTGGTGGATATTTTTGTTTTTAAACATTCTTTTAGATGTATCTTACATTTATTTATGCATTTAATTGAAACTATTTTTATTTCCTTTCCAATCAGTGTGTAATTTTAAGAGTGTGTCTTGTGTTGTTCTTATTGGAAAACATAAGACTTATCTTATTTCCAAAAAACATTGAGATTTTAGTGTTCCTTAACAACCCATAATTAATGGTAGGGAACTGTAACATGAATATATGATGGTTATGACAATGTTGAGTCTTATTTTCATTGTTTTATGGGTTGTGGGTACCTAATATACTGGTTAACCCTCAATCAAAGGATTACATAAAAACCTGACAGTCAATTAAGAATAATGAACTTTTTGGTGGTGTAGAAACTTATAAATGATCACATAATCATCATTAATTCATCAATGTCAAAAAAAATTTAAACTTTTAATCTCTTTCAATAAGTCATTTTATTTTAAAACTATTTTGAAACCACCCCACTCTTTTAGTAATTTTTTAAATATTCACACTAAAACCCACAAACACTCTTTGAGTGACAACCTAGGGTTTTCCCTATATTATAAATAATATTTAAAAACATAATAAATTTTATGTGTCATGAAAATTCAATCAGTAGGGTCATTTACTCCAATAAAAACACATAATTTTCGGGTCCCTTAGGCCACCTCAACATAAATCCCACATCAAATCATGATAAGGAACCATATGGATAGTTGTCCTTATTGCATGATGTTAAACTACATGGATGGGGACCTCATCACACACCCTTAAATGGATATGTGTCTAGTTAATTGGTACAGAACAACTTGGTTTGTGATTTCTCTCACAAGGATACATAGAAATCCCATATTATAGGTTCGATCCCAACATTGAAACAATTTGCATCCCCCTGGATAGAGATAAACCTCGGAGAACTTCATCATCTGACATAAACCATCATTGCCTCTATAAAAAATTAAGGAATTTATGATGAATACAAAAAAGTGTAACATTGAAAAATAACTTTGTATACATATGTATATATATATCTTTATTGATGAATAACTGCAGATACACATAGTAAATTTTGAACCCATGCGTATTTGTGATCAATCATACCAAGGGGTAATCTAGTGACCCATTTTAAGGAATGACCCAAGGATTTATGAACATGTGAACATGGATTAAATATATAATAGTGTCTTGGAATATGAAATAGTTCCCCCAAAAGATTTTTATGAGTCTGAATTCCCATTCTCTTAACCAAAGTGAGTTCTTAAGTGTCATTGGTCAAATCATCCAATGCCACCTGCCTTAGGAAATGAGGTCTATGAATCTTAGATGTGAAAAACGTTGGGTGTCTCTGGATCTTCAAAAAATCCGATTAGAGACCATTCTAATATATTTCATCTAAGATAATTTCTTGTAAACAATTCAACCCCTTCAATTGATTTTCGGGCACAACATTCTCATCAGAAATAAAAATTGTGAACCTAACATGAAATTATTAAAAAAAACCTTATTTTTATGATAAAGAGGATATAATTCTCGGTCCCTGTTGGAACATTTTGTTCTGGGTATAAAACGCCTTCAATAAAAACAAAAATGGATAACTTGACAAGAATACTTAACCAAGGTGGTGGAGAAACCTCACTGTAGGCCCCTTTCACATCCAAAAAGGAAGAGGGCAAAGTGAGACCATCAATTACACATGTGGTCATTAGATGCGGATTTGAAGTGGTTATTTTGCCTATTCTTTTGACATAAATCATGTGAATTCTTTATGTATTACTTTAATCCATTGGTATCAAAAATGTTCTCATAGAAATGCTTGAAAACACTACACCATCTGTGCCATCCAAGAAGTAGAGGACTTTATCGCCTAACCAGCATCTCCAACACTGGGTCTCAAATGAACTGATTTAGAAGTACAATCAGAAAGGTAATCTACAAACACTAGACATAGTAAAATAATACCTACAGCAGATAAGACCCCACTAGCAGCCCACTCAGCAATAGAAGGAAGTCCAACATCAGGCAGCTCCACTAGTCATCTATAATCATTTCGGGAGCCTATCTCCAGAACATGACAATGAGTACCTCCCTAATCTATGGGAGGAAAATTAATTATTCACCAATGATTTCATCTGTACTTCATAAGGGTCTCACCCATGTTTCCCTACTAGAATATGTCATCACTGACATTGTGCGGCTCAGTATACTTGTTCTGAAGAGTATATCACACTAATGACACCTATTAAAGTTCAACAAAGATAGGACCCGATGGGCTATCCACAACGATTGATGAACATATAACTAGGGATAGGTCATTACCCTAGTTCATGAAGAATATATTTTTCATGAAAATATGGAAACATACTATGGGAATTCAAATATTCTTGTTCACTCTACTGAATCGACCCATGAAAATATGTTGGAAAATTTTGAGCAAGGGAAAATTCCTATTATTGCTTGCCAAGGATGTCATTCGAATACAGCAAGAAACATTAGGAAGATAAAAATAACTACTAATTTGTGTGAATCTCATCATCCGAATAGGATGGGAGAATTATGTTAGAATATGTAAATCTAGGGTGATGCATACCAATCCCATCATTCAAATATGATGGAAAACTACAGGCTGGATCATGTCCCCAACAATGAATACAAATCCCATAAGTCAAGTACAATGGTAATCTAATGCAACCAGAGTCAAAATTTTGTGGATGCATATAAAAATATGAAGACTTATAAAGTGTGAAATGAGTAGAAGAATATCCCTACTCACAAATATGAATCCTATCAGCCAAATACATTGGAAACCATATAAGACAACTATTGTATCTCATCTATAAAATATATACAAACTCATTCAACTACCACTAAAAATGAGAACTATCAGTATTCACTAACAAACAATGGAGGAATGGAGCAGGTGCATATTCTTTCTATGACATCAGAATATGAATATCTCAATGTTTCATCAAAATATGTCTCTCGAAACATTCTAGAAATGATCTTGGATCAGACATCATTTCATGATCATATCCTACATATCTATCAAGATGTAATCACATCTTCCGCAATAGTATAATAACTATGCTCCACAACCTCATATACCCACATGGGGTGACACATCCTCATGTTCATATGGTCACTTTGGAGCATACATGTATCCCTATTCCTATCTAGGAGTGTCTTTAGTCATATTATATGATAAATAGATAACTGGATTAGGAATAAATCCCAATTCCAACTAGGGGACAAAGGTCCACCATGGTGGCCACTCTTGGGTAGGCACATACCCTTACTAGAACTCAAGATACTCGTTTTCATATCCAATAAATATCACCATAATTAGTCAAACATGAACTCATATATGATGGTCATTACCGACTACAGGCAGGCCCAGTCTCCTGCAAGAGTGCTCCCAAAGATAAATTTAGTCAAAGGAAACTAAAAAATGATAGCTCATTCAGGACCCTTCTCTTCTAGAATCATAATTTCATGATTCCATAAAGAACCTCTCAATATTGGCTCAAGATACTATCAATCTATTACCATATTGTGGAAGTGATAATAGAGTTTGTGATGGTCCTCCTCACAATGTTGTTACCATCAACATTGAAGGTCCTCCTCAGAGCACCCACAAAGGCATACTTCATGGGGAAGGATGTTCAATCATAAGATCCTATCTCCAATAAGTGTAATGGTATCCCCCATAATGGATAGAATATAAAATATAAATAAGTTACTTCATTTTTTTTAGTCCACCCAAAATCCCCTCCCCAGGGTATACGCCATAAAAAAATTTCTTGCGGTCAAACATCAACCTATAATGGAAGTCCTCAACATTAGAGAATCCACTGTGAATTCCCTCTACATAATGAAACCAAGTGGCAAGAAGGTACTCCTTTTTTTGTAGTTCATTCTGATGTTCCTTCCTGGGATTCATACTATAGACATTCTCCCTGTTGACAAACACCAAGCTGTGATGGTAACCCTCTCCATCCTAACATCGGTTACGGAAGCCATCCCCCCTACCGAAGACCACACTAGTAAGAAGTTCCTCCCATTATTGTAATCCATCATGAAGGTCCTCCCCAATTTGTACACAGTTGATATTCACCCATTAAATATACACCAAACATTATTAGTAGCCCTCTCTATCACAAAATCAGCCGTGGAGGCCCTCCCCACTACAAAATTCCACACTTGTAAGAAGTTCTTCCCCTCATCGAGTAAAGTAAGAGAAAGCCCACATATTCTAAAGCACTTGAAAGGATGGGGTAAAAAATGTTAGATACTCTATCAATGAAAATATACATCATTTCTCATCTAGAATACAGCCTGAGGCCATGCTCATCTTTTGTTCCACCTCTATATCCTTCACATGTCAATGAGACCACTATTATCCCCGCCACATGGGAGAGAGTCATCATGAAGCTTACAAATTGGGAGGACTAGGTAGATGAATATATAGGGATTAAAAAATGGATATGTTTCACATGATAAGATAATTATCTTAGGATGACATACCTGTTATGTTTTTTCCCAAAACCACTTCTCAATTGGACATACCAAGACAGTTATTTGAAGAATACATACATAACATTTTTCTCAATCATTGCACAACTCTCCACTAATTGAAAGAGAAATTATTTCCCTATGAGGGGTATGTAGACCATGTAAAAATATTGTGATATCTTTGTCATCAATTTGGCCTATAAGTCCTTCTATCTGTGTGGAAACCACAATTACAGAGGTGGAATAATGATCTTGAAATAATCTACCACAATGTGTTTCATACATTGAGTCATCCTATCATTGATACCGTATCCAGAATTCATAATTAGGGATGGGAAGATCGTGGAGATTTCCATTTTACCCCACTTCCCATTAAACATAATCCATTGGAAATAGCATAATGTAATGTAATTACCCTAAGATGAAAATAAAACAAACTCCCAATCCTGGAAAGGTGAGATTCTTGAAAAGAACTATCCTTGAGTAAGTCTCAAAAATTTCATGACCGATGAATGAAATCCATCAAAACACATTTGAACTAGGAAACCAATAACATTAATCAAGATTCCTGCCAAGGGGAATCCAATTGCCAAGAATGGATCATGTTCTCATTAAAAAATAATTCATGTGTGTTCGTCCCTCCGTATCCCTCTCACACCCGAATGGGAATGTGTGAGATCAAGAAATCCACAATAGTCACAATCATATACACAGTATAGGATCAGACCTAGATCATAGGAAACCGGTCATGTTTAACTTAAAATTCCCCCATAAGACCAGAAAAATCAATCTGAGCCCCAATAACAAACTAATGAGATCAACCCTAGCCCCGCAGGACTTGGGGAATGTTTTTGTCAACCACCCGCCCAACAGATATAAATATTTTCCAACATAAGGAGGATTAAAAATAGAGAGGTATCCCAGTTTATCAGGTCTAGTGATTCATTTCCCCCAAAATGGAGGCATATGAAAATTTCATCTAAAGGCCACCTTCGAGTTACCATTCACCAAGAAACATGAAGAGCACCCCAGAATAGAAGGATAAGATCCAAAAAAAAGTCAAAAGGGATATCATTCAATTTGAAACCTGGTACGGAACCTACAATGAGTTATGCATCATTTAACATCAAGGACATCCATCTTATGGACCATAACAAAAATGATGCAAATGATGAAGAACATAGAGGGGATGGTTACGCACAGAATCTAATCCACAATGAACCTTGAGATGTGCATACCAGAATAAGAGGGCTTCCCTAAATTTGGGTTCTCCCATAGCAAATACTGCAATAACATATTTATAAATCAAGAATATTAAAAATAAGGTGACGTATTAGCAACCTCCCCCTCATAATGAGAACTAATCCCTCACTCTTGAGGAAAGATTCACTCGGTAGGAGAATGAAATTAAAGAGTTGAGGTGGATCAACACTCATCTGCTCTGAGGAAACCATCCTGTCGAATATTCTCTCCAGGTAGATCCTAAACATACGCTTCTAGTAGGTTCAACCCAACCACTTGGGTTTATCCAAAAAAATTAAGAATGACCAAAACAATCATCCAAGAAATAAATGGTACCATTATTCCAACTAAATCCAATCATAGGAGGATATCAGGATCCCCCTGATTAAAGAAATAATGAGAATAGCTTCAAGAAAATTCATAATGGTTTCCTCTGATAGGGAATCTTACTCAAGTACCAATTGATCCATCATGACCAATGTTTCCCCCTACTATACCCACCCATTCTCAGGTTCAAAAAGATTTTCACTAAGAGATGATTAATACCATCGAGTCATTGGCCACTCGGTTGGAAGCCATGGAAGATCGACGTGCTCTTATATAGTAGGAACGGAAACCATATCCCAACTGGGTGAGTAACACTCCACCGTCACCAGATTTTGGGAACCCCATATTAACAATATTCAATGTATTAGGAATCCTGATTCATCATCTAGTGAATTATGCCTATTATTGTGAACCCCTGATGGGAACCCTAGAGAAAAAACATGAAGTGAAACTCATACCTTTTATACGATCTCTTCAAGGATCATCCATTGTATATTATATCAGTTTTCCAGCTCATTAAATAATAGTTTGGGAGGATATCTGGTGGTAGTTCCATTTCTATTTCATCACAATGTAACCAATGAAAATAGTCAAAAACATGATGAATTTCTGATATACAGAGAACAAAATTGTCTCGAACATCATTTACAAATCGAATGGTCTGAACTTCTCTTTGAACATGCCACTCCCCCTAGATGAGATGCTTTCCATATGAATCCACAACCTCCATGATGAGAATTGAACTCCACTCACCTCAGTGAGATACAAAGGTGGATTTTTGGACATCTCTTCTATTATGCAAAGAATATAATATTGATTACAATAGACCATGCTCAAGTCCTAGATAACCCCACCGGCCCTAGAAAAATATTGGGAAGATCTGTAGTGACATACATTATGTTTTAGACAGCCCCATTACCTTCTATATCCCCTATAACATAACTAAATCATGCAGGGCCCCCGAGGCATCAATAGTAACCTCCGCTTCGACAATACTAGTGGTGGGGACCCAAGAGAAATCAATTTCAAGAACAGTGGAATAAATGTTTCGAAATATGATATGATCAATATCATGTATATTTTTTAGCCAAAATTAAATGTATCTTTCTACTTCTACTAGTCCCAAAGAGGGATGAAGAAGTTAGTCTCAATAAATTTCTTGATAATTTTCCCTTACACTGGATACTGGGACACACCATCGAGTATTGTGTTCTCTTCAAAGACCTCATGGAAAAAATGGTAGAATTTGGAAAAGTCGGGTTGGGACCACCACCTCCACAAGTGGAATATGTTTCCACCACAGTACATAAAGAGGGAGAGGGGTGCAAACGGTTTTAATCAAAAGGGATTTGATGTTTGATAGTTGGATGACTTGAAAAATTGTCATGAAAGAGCATGGATTAATCTAAGCATAGATTATGTAACCATCAGTGACCCCACCTATTCCAATTGCAATGCAAATAATATATTAACTCAGAAATCCTCTAGAACTAAGTTGGACCATGTTAATGAAGATGAAATTGTGTCAAGGACAAATTTAACCCTGAACCTCTATGATTTTATGTCATCACATCAGAATGAATGAGAACCACCCTACAAAATTAAACCACCAGAAAAAGTCAATTAGACATAGTCATCTTTAGAAGCAGAGTAGATTTTTAGTTTTGATAATTCTATTCACATAATGGGAAACTTTTTTGATAAAGAGTATGGATATGAACCTGAGTCTCGTGCACCCAATTGTATAACTACAGGATGATGTCGCATAATATGCCGATACCAAGGAAGATGCCTCCATGGATGAACCCCAAAATGTTTTCCACACCGCAACGCAAACTGTAAATATTGAGGAAAGTCACGGAAGTGATTTTCATCAAACCCACCAAGAATAGTAAAATTTCCATTTAGTAGCTAGAAGCTACTTTAGTTTGATATCCTGAAGTATCAATTAGAATTTGAATAGGTGTATAACCTCTCTCAACGTATAAACATACATGTCTGGTCTAACCCAAAAAAATGAAAGCTCCTCCAGCTCATTTCCCAAGGTATGATCTATCTTCATCCAATACTCAGGACCCTAAATTGATTATGAAAGAGCATCCCCAAGTTAGGAAGAACTATAATTTAGAAGAGTATGAAATTATGAAGTAATCGTTTTTTTTAATCTAAAAAATCAATTATAAATGACAAAATTTTGTCAAAAAATATATGGGATATTCTTATAGAAGCTTTGTTAAGACCATATGATATTGAGACTGAAGTGACCGCCACTAATGTATATTAAATTGAGACTGATCCTGTAGAATTTCATGTTTTTATCTCCTCAAAAGATCTAGATAAAGATGCAATTATGCAGGGAGACATCAAACCATGATATTTTTCTAGCATGATAAATGGAATCGATATCTGAAAAAATTTTCTTAAAAATGGATCTGGAGTTAATCTCATCCCACTATAGACAGCTCGTCAGATGGGTTTAAATATAGATAATCTAATTTCCTGAACCTCAACATTGTTGGGATATGATAATATTAAACAGAATCCATTAGGCTGAATCAATCTAAAACATTGGGTTTAAGACCTCATAGTCGACTCAAAATTTCTATTGGTTCAGCAAAACACAACCTTCAAAGTCTTACTAGAAAGGCCCTGGTTGGATCAGCATAAAATGATTCCCTCATCACACCATTAGTTCATCCAATATTACATTAATGGAAAAAATGGGATATTTCAAACCAATAAGACCCTATTCTAATCTTGTGGGTCACACTATATCAATGTAGGAATCTATGAGAATAAATAGAATAAACCCTCATTAAATAGTATTGACTGTATCACCACACTAAGTGGTTTGGAAATGGTCCATATCGACCCCTTCAGGCATCTTGGTGAATAATACATACTGCCCATCAATTAGGGTGAGTGCATGAACCCATTTTCAGATGTGTATTCAGTAGTTGTCATGATTTTAGTCATGGAAATCAAGTCGCATGATGTTGAAACATCCATTAGCCCCCCAAATAATGGTGAATAATTGAATGGATGTACTCTCAATCCATCATCAGGTCACCAGATAATCCCTTCCTTTCCTGTTATGTAATTAGAGGAAGAAGACACTCTTCAGTCCCTCACTCCATCCTCTTTAAAAAATTCACCACTGTTAATGAGGTTAGAATAATTTTACTCATTTTCCAAGCATAAAAAATGTGACTCTTCTCTTAACTATGAATATCTTATCTTAATAATTATTTCTTCATCCTAAGTGAAGGAAGAAGAAAAGAAAGTGGAAGAGTAAGAAGACCTTAGGGATTCCCCTCAAGAATTCAAGGAGGGTGTCTCTACCACCATTGATGAAATTAGGGAAATAAACCTGGGTACCAATGAAGACCCACATACTACTCTAATTAATAAGACCATGTATTCCAAAGAGAAAGACATATACACCTACTTACAATGGTAGTATATGTAATTTCTTCCTAGAACTATAAATAAATGTTGTGTCTCAATCCAAAGGCGTTCTATCACTATTTTGTGCATATCAAAAGTCCACTGTTAGTACGAGAAATACTTTGGGGGGATACACCTGACACATGCTTCTAAAATATAGGCTGAAATCAATAAGCTCATTAGAGAAAACTCCATTCAGGTGGTCTAATATCCCATATGTATGTCCAATAGAGTCATCATAAAAAAGAAGAATGGAATGATCAGAGTCTATATCAATTTTAGGGATATCAATTGGCACTGCTCGAAAAAAGACTTCTCAATCCTGATCACAGAATTTTTTATTGATGAAACATATAGATATCTGGCTATCACATTCGTGGATGGTTATTATGGATATAACGAAATCTGAATGGAATGAAAAGATAATGAATACACTACCTTCCTAGCTCCCCAGGGAGTATTTTTCTATAAGGTAATTACATTAAGAATTAATAATCCTAGAACCACATATCAGTATGCCATACATCGCATCTTCAATCATTTCTTGGGAAAAACTATTGAATTTTATATAAATGGCTTGGTGGTTAAGTCACAAAAATTTTTGGTCCACCTTTCAAATCGTGAATTCATCCTGATCAAACTATGACAATAAAAACTGAAAATTGACTCCGTGGAATATGATTTCAATGAATCCAAAAGTAAATTCCTCTTATTCTTTATGTGTTATCACGGCATCGATGTCGACCCTGAGAAGAAAAAGGATATCATTTGAATGACACCTAATCATAACTTAACTGAGTTGAGTGTTCTTCAAGGACATGTAGCATACATTTTGTTCTTTATATCCAACCTTGTAGGAATTTTTTACACTTTACCAGGTAGATTTAAAAAGGGATTATGAATCATTGAACTGATTATTATCAGGAAACATTTTATGGTCTCAAGAGATATCCCTTAATTCCTCTAGTGTTAATGTCGCTCGTCCTGGGACGGTCACTCTTATTGTATGTGACGGCCTTAGAGAAGTATCTAGCTACCTTCCTTCTATAGAATATTGATATCAGTAGTGAGAAAAACAATTATTATCTCATTTAAACCATGATTTATATTGATACTCGGTAATAATATATTGAAAAAATTTGTCTCCCACTCATCTCTGCGGTCCAAAATCGGAGGCAATATCTGTAGCACCACAAGTTTCATTTGGTCTGTCACATCATCTATCTCATATATAATCATAGCCATCTAATATTGACTCGACACCTATCATAGTTTGGTAAATCCTATAGATGTTGAATATATAGATCATGCCACATAAATCCTTCAAAGGCAAAGCATTACAAATTCACTAGAAGAGTACACCTTGGAAAAAATAACATTGTTGGACATCAAACTACCCAATGAAAAGGTTTTATCTATTCAAGAATACCCCTAAGAATGGGATATTCATTTTTACAGTGCATATAGAATCTTGGAAAAAATAATGGAAGACCCCATGATCAACAAAGTGGGATTGGGAGTCATACAAATACACTTAGAAAAGGTGGTCTTACCTTACGCCTTCCTAAAATCAGAGGGTTTCAGAAAAAATGAAGCATATTATCAAGATCTCATTATAGGACTGGAGTTATAACTTCTGATACAAGAAAATCATTTGAAGATAAATAGTGATTCAAAACTGGTCAATAAGAAAGTCAATGGCGATTATGCTATTGAAATGGAAGAACTGATCCCTTTATTTGATCATGTTGAAGGACTAATTGAGGTATTCTCTTTAGAGATAACATTAATGAATGAAAGTGTGTCATAAATTTCCAAGGTTTATCCATTTGAAAATGTCACCAGTGGTTGGGCCGATTTAGACTAACATGAAGCAATCATTAGCATTGGGCACCATCAGATGGTCTCATCATTTGTTCTGGCCAACATAGAAGAAATATAAGAAGTTATCCCTTTCCATAAGCTATATGGTCCTACCAGTAGTTGCATGATACCCAATAAGGACTATCTCTAAATGGGAGTTCCCCCACTAGACAGGGTCGGACGGAGGAAATACAGAGATGAGAAATTAACTTTGTTCCATATAATGGAACAAATCAACAAAATGTCTTCTATAAGGTAGTCCTTGATGGGGTTCTTCGAAGGGGAAATGATAGAGAAGATACTGCTACCATCAGGATAGAAGTGCACGTCAAAACATGTGGGGAACAACAATCATGATCCAATATCTCTCATTAAATTCAATGTTGTGCATACTATTAGTATTTCATCCTGCCTTTTTGTTGAATAACTTTTCATTACATTTTACAAACAGATGATTTTAAAGTCTACTGTCTTGGAAATCAATAAAAATAAAACATGATAAATTAAATCACTATTTTAACTTCCCTTGAAATGATTCTTGAAAATATCACCTGATGTACAATTACTACATCTCATAACCTGGAGACATACATCAAATGAATGGCTGAGCAGAAATCCCAGTAAGGAAATCAAGGGAATCAGATTACTTGTGATATCAATAAGAATATGATGAAAAACATAAAGACATTATCAATGTATGTTTAGGAATTTCATATTAAAAATAACTTGAACCATAACATGAATATATGGCTAAAACATTTTATTTATACATTCATGAACATATCACCAAGGTTCATCCACATGGTGTCATAAAAATTACCTTGTTTATTCACCGAGGTATTGTGAAACTTTTCATCTCTAGAGATTAAATTTTTTTCCCAACACGTTGGAGTACTATCAAGGAGAACCCTTAATATGTCTTTACTTTCATGTGATCCACATAGATAAAAATCAAACATTTTAAAAATAACCTAATGAGAATAAATGAAATGGGTTTCATTTCAAAATCATGACATTTTAAAAGTGAATAGAAACATGATTTTTATTTCTTTTATAACCCTTGGAATATGAAACAGGGTTTCATGTTTATCAATTACAAAATAAAAGAGATCAGTTTTATGTCTTTATGAATAAATCTAGAAATTAAAAAATATTTAGGTATTATGATAATTAAAACAAGATAATTCCTTTAGAAAAAGAGAGAGATATTTTGATTCAAAAGGTCTACACCATAAAGACTATATAACTTGGTTTTAGAAAAAAAAATTATAAGGGAAAAGGGTCTCCCATAAATAAATAAATCATTTAATGTATAGGTATATAATAAAAAGAAATAATATCTTGGTGTGGAATGACACACCACCTGGAAAGGAAACATGAATGAAAAGAGAAAATGTGATTTCTTTTATGATAATTCGACAGCCTAACGGCGTCACATAAAAATTTAGAAAATTAATTGATTATATAATAAAGTGTCCCCCATACTTAAACATGAAATGGATAGTAATAAGAATATATAATAACATGCCACTATAAAAAAAGATGGATAGTCGAAGACATAACTAGAAATAGCATGAATAAAATAGAAGGGTGGAAGGTTCCCCTACTTTGAAGTGTGGCTTCATAAGTTTGAAGGTTGGGACCATGGTGGGATTGAGGGAACCATGGTAGGACTCCTTGGGAAGTGAAAATACTAGAACTTCATTTGGGAGGATTTTGGAATGAAATGAATGAGTGAATGTCTTGGTATTTATAGGAAAAGTGATGGAATATTAAATTAATTTCGAAGGGATGCATCCATGGTGGTATTTGCAAACCCATGGGCTTGCCCATGGTATTTTCACATGGTATTGGACACTTGGGAAACCTCATATAATATATTAATATTCACAAGTCTACCAGACATATTACATCATTATTACATCATTAATGATATTATTAAACACCCAAAACTCAAAACTGTATTTTTATTACTCACTGAAAATTCAACTGTTTCAGAAAGAGCCCAAAAGTTTACCCTAACCTAATATCGATTATCTGAATTGAAAAATGAATTCCATATTATAAAAAAATTCTAAATATTTTTAGATTAATTTTTTAAAAAATCATTCTTTATTCCAAATAAACAACTTTAAATCTATAACTCATTTTGTAACACATTTAAAAAGTAATCTAGGACCCATAAAATTAACGTATAACCATAAATAATAATAAATTAACAATTTATGATTACATTTTATGAAAATACATTTTCATTTTAAATTATAAAATTAATTATAAAATTGTAAATAAAATATCTACAACCTAAAAAAATAACAAAACATATACTATGATCATTTTTTCACTTTTAAGATATCTAAATTGTATTTGTACATTCATGGGAGGTGTTTCTATTTTTTAGGCCAATTTACTGTTCATTACTATTCACAGGGGTATGTTACTATTCATACTTTACTATTTACTAAAAATCAAGTTGATCATATTAGACTCTAAATTTCATACTGATTACAACTGCAGAAGACCATTTTTTAAATATCATTTCATATTATTAATTATTTAAAGTTTACATGAATATTATAAAATACCATTTTTAAAAAATTCAAGAATAATATTCATTCTATATTTATTCGAACATTTGAAAATCCCAAATTTTACCATAATAAGAAATAAAAATTACATTTATACCAAGGGATTACAAAAATTTTCAACGACCTTGTTGCATAGCCACTTATAACACCTTCATAGGAACTAAGTGTAAGGTGTGCCATGGTGATAGAATCTTAGGTTGGCTTGGACAACAATGCCTAAGTGGTGATTTCTATTAGCTTTAACTTCTCCATTAGGTGATTCTATTCAAGTATTGCATGTTAAATCTCATCTTTGGCTTCATCCAGAGCAAAGCCCAGATATGCTACCTCTTTCCCAAGCTCTGTCAGATGGGCTTCCTATGGACTGAGTATACTGGATGAGAAGAGGTTATGTACTTCTGCCTCATAGACTCCTCTGGTTCCCACATGGCTTCGTCTCATTTGTGGTTCCTCAAAAACACCATTACAGGGTGGGTAGTCTTGTTGGGTAGAACCGTGTCTCTACGATCCAAGATCTCCACCTACTGCTCCTCATAAGAGAGCTCATCATCATGTTATATCACCTCTGGATTTAGTACATGTGAAGGGTATGGTATATAATTCCTCAAGAGGGATACATGGAAGACATCATAAACTTTTGATATATTTGAAGGAAGTGAAATCTGATAGGCCACTGCTATACGATCAAGGATTCTATAGAGACCAATGTACCTAGGGATAAGATTCCCATTCTTCCTAAACCTCATTACTCTATTCCAATGTTAAATTTGAAGATATACTTTGTCACCAACATCCAACTCCATGTCCCTTCGACGGATGTCAGCATAACTCTTTTTCCAACTTTGAGCAGCCTTAATGTGTTTTTTCTAGAATTGACTTTTTCTTTCATCTATTACACATGATCAGGCCCAAGAAAATTTCTTTCACTAGCTTCATGCCAATAAGTTGGAGTTATACATCGCTTAACATATAGAGATTCATATGGATCCATTTGAATGCTCGAGTAGAAGATGTTGTTTTAAGAGAACTCAACTAAAGGGAGATGTTGATCCCATCCACCTTTAAATTACATTGAGCTTGTTATCAGAATATCCTCGAGTTTTTGAATAGACCTTTCATATTATCCATTAGATTGGGGGTGATAGGCCATAATGAAATTCAATTCAGTTCTTAGAGCATGTTGATGTCTTCTCCAAAATTTTTATGTGAACCCTGGATCACGATCAGATACGATAGAAAGTGGAACACCATGCATCCTTACCACCTCCTTCACATAAATCATGGCAAGTTGATCAAGAGAGAAATATACCCGAATGGAGATAAAATCGGTATTCTTGGTGAGATGGTCTATAATAACCCATATCGCATTTTTCCCTTTGGAAGTTCATAGGAGACTCATGATGAATTCAAAAGAGATATTGTCCCACTTCCATGATGGAATTGGTAGTGGTTGCAAAACCCCTTTACGAAGTTGTTACTCTGGCTTCACTTGATGACATACTGGGAACCTTGAAGTGTAGTCAGCAATCTCCATTTTCATATTATCCCATCAATAATAAGCACGAAGTTCCCTAAACATTTTCATGCATCCATGATGTGTAGAGAAATTAGAGCTATGAGCATCATCCATCAACTCTTACTATATTTTCGGAATATATGGAACACATAGTCATGTACGAAATTTCATTACACCTTCTTGATTAATATTAAACTCAAGAAACATCCCATTCTTCATAGCCACAAACTTCTTCACTAACAAAGTATATTCTCTCTGAGATTTCAAGATATTATCTGTTAATTACTACTGAGAAATAATTTGGCTTAGGGTTGATGATGTCGCTTCCCTTATAATTACCATGTCCAAATTTACAAGGTCATTGATGAAGGGATCTCTTTGAATCCTCATCATGGAAAGAACAACTTGGTCTTTCCTGCTTAATGCATCAGTGACTTTGTTTGGTCTTCCGAGATGATAATGAATTGAACAATTATAGCTTTGGAGAATTTCCAACCATCTAATCAATCTCATGTTTAATTCCTTTTGTGTGAAAATATATTTGACTCTCTTATGGTCTGTTTATATATAACATTTCTCCCCATAAAGATAGTTCCTCCATATCTTTAGAGAAAAAATGACCGCAGTATATTCCCGATCATGCATAGGATGGTTCTGCTAATGTGTATTAAACTATCGAGATGTATAATAAATGGATTTATCATATTTCATGAGGACGCACCCACTCCCTTTAATAAATTCATCACTAAAAAAACAAATCCTTCTCCATTTGATGGAATATTAAACACAGGTGTAGTAAATAATCTCTTCTTCAGCTCTTGGAAACTTTCCTCACACTCCTTTGTCCAGATGAACTTAACCCCTTTTCATGCTAACGTGATTAATGGATTATAATGTCATGAATTTTTTTTCACAAACCTCATATAATATCCCTATAATCTAGGGGAACTATGAATCTATGTTTTTGTTGTAGGCTGAGGCCACTCCTCTATAACCTTTGTCTTCACCGAGTAACCTGTGATTACATAATTGGTAACAATGCTCCCTAATAAAGAAACATTCTGTAACCAGAATTCACATTTCTTGAACTTCCCAAAAAGTCTCTCCTTCCATAGAGTATTCAAAATAACCCTTAGATGATCCTCATACTCCTCATAACTTTTTGAATATATCTGAATATCATCAATAAAAACTACCACAATGTTATCATGGTAGTCCTTAAATACTCTATTCATCAAATCCATAAAAATATCATGTGCATTATTTAGTCTGAATGACATAAAAATAAACTCTTAATGACTACATCTTTATCGGAAGGAAGTTTTTGGAATATCTTCTTTCTTCACCTTCAATTGATGATAACCAGACCGAAGATCAATATAAGAGAAGAATTGAGCCCCATTATGTTGGTCAAATAAGTCATTAATTCTTGGAAGAGGGTACTTTTTCTTCACTATGATCGTGTTCAGTTCTTTATAATCAATGCATATCCGCATTGATGCATCCTTCTTCTTCACAAAGAGAACTGGTGCTCCCCAAGGACACACACTCGGTCGAATAAAACCCTTCTCCAAAATATCTTCCAGTTGTTTCTTTTACTCCTCTAGCTCCACATTTTCTCTCCTATACTGGGTCTTTGATATTGGATGGGATCCAGGTACAAGTTCAATGGAGAACTCTACCCCTCTTTCTAGGGGAGGTCCAGGTAACTCCTCAAGAAATACGTCAACATATTCTTAAACTATGGAGAAATTTTCTATCCTTAAACTCTCATTTCCTTCTTCTTCTTAACCGATCAACTCCATAAATAATGATATAGCAGGTTCTACTAAACAAAGATCCGGTTGAGATATCTCTCCTTGGATGATAATTGTAGGTTTTCCATTCAAGACTGCTGATATTTCCTTACTTCTGCATTTTATCATAATATTATTCATCAAGAGCCATTCCATCACTAGTATAATATTGAATTCCAACATAGAATGACTACTGTATTTGTGATAATATTGTGCTCACAAATGTAAATACTAGAGTTTCTAAACACTGATGTTGCTTGGATAATCCCACCAAGAGTCTTGAATGATAACTCTACTTTTAAAAAATTGGGGTTTGATTCTAAATTCATTGAAAACATGGAGGAAATAAAGGGATGCGTAGAACTAGAATCAAACAAAGTACTTTCTAGATTTGAGATAACAACAAGGGTACATGCCACCACATCATTTTCTACGTTTACATCAGCTGTAGTGATTGAAAAATTATGACCTTGTTCCCTTGGCCGTTGCGGAGGTTGATGGTGATTCCCATCCACTCACTCAGATTTGGACAATGTTTGTAAAAGTTCCCAAGTTTTCCACACATATATCTTTGGACATCATGTAGGGATTCACTGTCTTCCCCTTGTCATTAGTTTAGGGAAGTTGTGTCTTCACTTCACTACGACAATTCCGCTCAATGTGGCCACCTCAACCACCCTTGTAGCACTTCCCACTCCTGGTCAAGTAGTTCCCTGAATGATTCTTCCCACATTTATTACATGTGAGATGTTGCAATTTATTTCCTCCTCTTCCCTCCTTAAATATCCTCTCAATGCTTGACTCCATCGATATATTCTTGTAATTGGATTTATCAGAAAACTATGTCTCACCGAACTCTAATTCAACTTTCATCGCACACCGCACAATCTTCTCATAGCATCCATAATCTCGGTTAGCTAGACTCTTGTACAGATGAAGTCTCGGTCCGCTAAAGAATCTCTCAACCTTACCATTTGGATCCATGAAAAAGATAAAGGTGTAATGTGAAATCCTTGTGATGTTCATCTCATAACTTCCCACAGATTCATTCTCCTTCCACATCAGCTCAAGAAACTCCTTATCAATTATTTTTCTCGTCGATCAAGGGAGATACTTGTTGAAGAATATCCCTTTGAACTCTTCCCACTATAGTGCTTCAACTTCCACTGTTGTACTTGGGTTTTTAATTAGTTCCCACCACAAATCAGTTTATCCCTATAAGAAATAAACATCCAAGGTATCCTTCTCTTGTTTAGAAAAATGAAGCACAGAAAAGATCGTCTCGATGGAGCTGATCAATTGTTCAGCAATCAATGGTTCTATAGATCCACTAAAGGTTGGTGGTCGTTGATGCATAAAATATTCAACAGAAAGTTTTTCCCTTTGCGGTATGATCAGTCTCTCAACTGGTTTCATGTTATTTCCTATAACAAGAGTCAGTTGGTTCATTATTCGCATGAAAGTTACCATTCTAGCTTCCATCGGGGGGTCTTCAGTGCATGGTCCATTACGATAACCATTTGCACGGTTCCTCTTATTTCCCACCATTTTCTAAAATAATAAAACCTTAGTGAGATGGTAATTTAATTTATGAATCTTTTTACTATAAAGGATTTTATATCATAAAACTTCATGCTTTAAACAATTACAATTCTCTACAAATCCTTCATAATGACTCATAAAAAGCTTATGATTAACCAAACATATCCACTGAGAGTGTCGTAACAAATATTGATGCAAGGCCCATTGTCATGTACAAGGATACCCTGGGTCAATCCTGAAACTCCTTGTCAGAGTTTTCACTTCTAGGAACATCTCTTCCTAAGCTGCCTCTACCTACTCGTATCCAGATAGGGATGTATTTTCTTGATAAACCACTTACCCAATACTCACCAAAATACCTGGAAGTATTCCTATATTTAAACTTTTAAATAGGGTTATTCCAAAAAAAATTCATAGCCCAATTTCCATAAAAAACTAAACATTCCTTTGATACCAACTATGGAATCCCTCCTTTTTATTAAATATCTTTTCATTGCATTTTACAAAAAGAGGATCTTCAATTTCTAGTGTATTGGAAATCAAGAAGAATGAAACGTGAAAAATTAAAACACCATTTTAAATACCCTTTAAAAGCTTCTTGGAAAGTTCACCCTATTTATAATTACTGCATCTCATAACCTGGATACATACATCAATGGATTGGGCGAGTAGAAATCCAAGTAAGGAATGAAAGGGAACCAGTTTACTTGTGATATCAATAAGAACATGATGAAAAACATAAAGAATTGAGAAATGGAAGTAGAGGAATTTCATAAAGAAAATAACTTGAACTATAACATGAATATGTGGCTCCAACATTTAATTTATAAATTCACAAACCTATCACCAAGGTTCATCCCCAAGGTGTCATAAAAATTAACAAGGTTATTCACTAAGTTGTCATGAAACATGTCATATCTAGATATTAAATTATTTACCCAATGTATTGGATGATATGAACACACACCATTAATATCTCTTTAAATTCATGTGATCCACATATACAAAATCAAACATTTCATAAATAACCCAAAGGAAATAAATTAAATGAGTTTCATTTCAAAATCATGATGTTTTAAAAGTGCTTAGAAACATGATCGTTATATCTTTTATAACCCTTAGAAAAGGAAAGAGGGTTTCTTGCATGTCAATTACAGAATCAAATAGATCAATTTTATGTCTTGAGTAATACTTCTAGAAATGAAAAAATATTTTGGTAATCAGATACATAAAACATGATAATTTTTTAAGAAAAAGATAGAGATGTTTTGAGACACAATTTCTGTAGCATAAGGGCTATATAACATGGTTTTAGAAAAAAATAAAATGAGAGGGGACAAGGGAATTCAACAAATAAATGATTCATTTAAAGTAGAGGTACATAATAAAAATAAATAATATCATGGTGTGTAATGACACACCACATCAAAAGGAAACATGAAATAAAAGAGAAAATGTGATTTATTATACATAAATTCGGTAGCCCAACGACATCACATAAAAATTACGAAAATAAATTAATTCGAGTAGAAAGGGCCTCTCATAATTTAGAAATTAAATGGATAGTAATAAGAATATTCAGTTACATACCCCCATATAAGAATATGGAAACTGGAATACATAAATTAAAACAAATCATCACAAAAAAGAAGAGGGTGGAAGGTTTCCTTTACTTGAAGAGTGACTTCAAAAGCACAAAGGTTGGGATCATAGAAGGGCTTGAGGGAACCTTGAGAAGAATCTATGGGAGGTAATAATACTAGAAATTAGTTTAGGAGGATTTTGGAATGAAATTAATGAGGGAATGTCTTGGTATTTATAGGAAAAGTGAGAGAATATTTAATTAATTTTTTTCAAGGGACACCTCATTGGTTATATTTGAAGAACCATGGGCTTGCCAATGGTATTTGCACATGGTATTGGCCAAATGGGAATCCTCATAAAATATATTAATATTCACAAGTCAATTAGAATTATTAAATCATTATTATATCATTAATGATGTCATTAAACACCCAAAACTCAAAACTGTATTTTTAGTATTCACTGAAAATTAAACTATTTCAGAAAAATCCCAAAACTTTACCCTAAACTAATACTGATTCTCTGAATTCAAAAATGAACTCCATTTTATGAAAATAATTTCCTAAATATATTTAATTTAATTTTTAAATAAAATCATTATTTATTCTAAATAAACAACTCTATATATATAACTCCTTTTGTAACACCTTGAAAAAGTTATCAAGGATCTATAAGATTAGGGTATTACTATAAGAAAATAAAGTAACAATTTATTTTAACATTTAATGAAAATATATTTTCATTTTAATTTATTAAATTAATTATAAAATTTTAAATAAAATATTTACGACCTACAAAAATAAAAAAACTTCTACTATGATCATTTTTTCACTTTTAAGATGTCTGAATTGTATTTATACAACCATGGGTGAAGTTTCTATTTTTTGGCTGATTTACTATTCATTACTATTTATAGGGGTACGTTACTATTCACAAATTAATATTTTCTAAAAATTATTTTGATCTTATTAGACTGTAAATTTATTACTAAACACAATTGTAGTAGACCGTTTTTTGAAACTCATTTCACATTATTAATTATTTAGAGTTTACTTAAATATTTTAAATTACCCATTTTCCAAAAAAAATTCAATAAAATTCATCCTATATTTATCCCAAAATTTAAAAATCACATATTTTACCATAATAAGAAATAAAAATTTCAATTATACCAAGTGATTACAAAAAGTATCAAAGGCCTCGTTACATATCCCCTTATAACACCTACATAGGACCTAAGTGTAAGGTGTGTTATGGTGATAGAAACTTGGAGTGACCCGAACTACATTTCCTGAGTTGTGATTTTTATCCGCTTGAACTTCTCCCTTATGAAATTCCATTCAATATTCACATGTTGAGGATCAGAATGGTCTTGCTCCATTGCAAAGGCCAAATATGTTACCTCCTTCCCAAGCTCTAATAGATGGGCTTCGTACGACCTGAGTCTACTGGATGAGGCCATGAAATCTTCTTTATGTGTTAATTAACCTTGATCACATCTATTTATAAACAATAATTGTAACATTAAGAGATTTGTTTCCGATGTTCATATTGACCAATGACCATATAACAGACGAAACCCAACGGTATGACTTCATTAATTATAGGATATATTTTTGTGGAGTATAAAATGAAATAACCCCCAAATATAGGAAACCAATATTTTTCAAATGTTTGGGTCGTTACAATTTGCATACTATGACGTAGGATTTTGATAAATTAACCAATAAGTGACACTCTTTTCAGGTTTATTCCAATTTCATCCACCTATGCCTGAAGTTACTTTATAGGACCATGTAATTATAGCTATTTCCAAACAAGGAATAGACGGCATGGGACCGTATCCCCCTACTACGGCCAAGAAATTCAAGTATATTTTCATTTAAACTGACTTATTTTCGAAATGGGTTGAGTTTGTTCCCATCAAAGGGGTAAGGGAATGAAGTATTATCAATTTTTTGAAAGAAAAGATAATCAACAGATTTAGTGTCCCTTATAAAATATTAACAAATAATGGAACAAATTTTTGTTCTGGAGAATTGGAGGAAATGTATAAGTTGTATGGTATCAAGAAAAACTATTTATACCTCTTAAATGTAGTATAAAATGGATATATAGAGACCTTCAACAATAGACTATCCAATATACTCCAGAATATGGTAGAAAATCATAGAAGGATAATCAAATCCATACTCTATGGGATTACTGAACCATGACCCACACTGTCACCCAATCAACCTCACATTCATTGGTATAAGGGATGGAGGTAGTCATTTCCCCCGATGTTTAATTTCCCTCACTCTGCATGGCCATATGTTATCAATAATTCACAGATGATAAATCCCAATAAATAGCTCGATGATATGGAGCAACTAGATTAGAAAATATTTCACTCAATGCACTATTTGGAAGTTTTCTAAAATCAACATTCATGAGCCTTCAATAATTTTTTTCCCTTCTGTATTTCCTTGAAGGATAATTGGTTTTTTTCATTAGAACACCAATGATACTCAGAAAGAAACCACCAAAATTTGAGACAAAATGGGATGGAACATATTTCATACACACAGTAAACTCCAATGGATCATATTATATTATTTCAATGGATGGGAATATTTTATAGCTCTAACCAATGAATGGTTCTTGAAGAAATATTTCATGTAGTCGAATGTATGTCCTGATCTCTTGATATTAAACCGTATCATGAAAAATCATCACTTTATAACATTAAACAACATAAGAGTCACCACCCCCACCACATGATGTTAAAATTCATGGCCAAAATGTCATTGTTTCATTATGATAAACTGCATTGTGTTTATTTCCTAACCACATGATGTTAAACTGTATGAAATCCATCATCGCATTACGATGTTAAACTATGTTTCCAATTTCATGACCACGCAATGATAAACTGCACGTATAGTCCACACCAAATAATCATAAACTAGAAACTATTTTCTTTTACAACAAGATGATAAACTGAACGAAATCCATTGTCCAAACCATATAATGTTAAAATGTATGGAGATAATTTCTCTAATCATTGATTTGTCACACATGATTCTAATCTGTCCAGAATAATGGGGACATGTCCCTAATCCTAAATGATAGTCATAGCGACATGGGTACCCTCTTTCTAGAGAACTAAGTGTGTCTTGATTCCCATTCTGGTGAGATATGTAGTGATTCTTAGACCCGATGTTTCAGGCTTAGCCACTATCAGAAAATTCCCCCCTCCTTGCACATGCACAAAAACATTGGAGGTAGGTTTCTTCACAGAACTACGCATGGCATGATTATCATTTTTTAATGAGATATGTAAAGACCCCTTGAATACTATATTTTGGTTCATAGACAACTTTATACAAAATGCCACCGATGTGCCCTCAGCCACCATTATATTACGATAGAATCCTTTGCAATTCATTATTTTCTACACCGAGCACAGCTCACATGAGCTAATGAGTTGTAGTGAGGGCTTTCCCCACAAGTACATAGTAAATGGTACAAGAAAATTAAATCTCAAAATAATGGTTAAAAATCACCCATCCCTTTGCATGAGTCAGACCAGTGTAGGGATCATACTCCAAGAATTACATGAGGCATGATTCATTTCCTCACAAGATATGCAGTCATATTTATAGTGGAGAAGAGGGGTGTTTTATCATTATTTAATTCATTAGTTTATTATTTATTCAAGACAGGAAATAATGTGGATTCCAGAGATTAAATACAATAATTTTATCTTTTGAGATCGAAAAAATGGTGATTACATCATTCATGACTCAATTAATAGTATATTTAACTTATAATATATATATACCATAAATTACTATATTTTACTATTCATCAAAAAAATTCCATTATTTCAAAAGAATCCCTAAAAATTACCCCAACTATTTTTTTATGTGTAAAATTAAAAAATAAACTAAATTTTATATAAATATTTTCATAAATATTTTCAATTTTATTTTAATTAAAATCATCATTTACTTGAAAAATACAGATTTTAAAATCAAAACTTGTTTAATAAAACATTTAAAATTTATTTAAGGTCTCATTAAATTATATTAAAATCACATGACATCAAAATGTTAATTTTTTAATATATTTTATGAAATTAAATTTTATTTTAATTAATTAAATTAGTCATAAAATTGTAATTAAATTTTTATGCCTTAAAAAAATACCAACACATTATTAATAGTTTTTAAATTATTTATTTACTAATACTGTGTTATAATTATATCATATTTTCACTGATCAGATGAAAAAAATTTGTTTAAACTTATGTGGGTGAGGTTACTATTCTATTCTCTAGTTTACTATTCATATGTTTCATAATACTATTGCAAATTTCAAGTTATTATTTCATTAGTATAGTTTCATTAATATCTAGAAATGCTTATTATTTCATTCAATATTCTTTTAAAAAGTTCTTATTGTGTTCTCAATGTGATTTTATGAGGTTTATAGTATGTTACATATATATATATATATATAAGATTGTAATTTTCAATTGATATGTTATTGAGTCGTTAAAATAACACATTTTCAGATGAAACAATAGAAAGCTATAATAAAAAAACAAGGAAAGTGATATAAAATGGGAATATAGATTTGGATAGTACGATTCCCTAAGAAATAAAGAAGAAAGAACTAAAATTTGATTGATGATAATTGAGGGGGAATTCCTAGAACTCAATCATTCATCCTAAGTAAATGAGAAAGAGGGGTAGTAAACCACCCAAAATCTAAATTAGAGATTTTTATGACAATTAAAAACTAAAACAACATGGTACGGACCCATTCAGGGTGTGAACTATTGATTCAAAATATAAATGGACTCCCTACGAAAGTCTCATGGGGTGAACCCTAATTTTAAGATGGGAACTACACCAATAAGAACATCCAGACCACTAGAAGGGCTAGTTCGTAGCAGGATCCTCTAGTTCATTGTGTGAACTACTACAAGTTTTTGAATATTGCTTCAAAGTCCATACTGAACGAACTATAAAACCATATACTCTATAATAACCCAAAAATAAATTACGTATTTCATTTTTGTGATATTTGGATGTGTAATATATCTACACTATGTTTCTTTATTCCCCTTCAATATTTCTTAAGTAAACTTGATCGGACTTATAGTTTAAAACACAAGGCATAAAAGAATATGGAATAAATGTAAAAGAAAGGAACTAGACACAAAAACCTAATATTATTTGAGAATGTATAGAACATAAACACAACAATACACCTTTGGAGATTAGAAACATGGTGAAAATATCAAATTATAACTATAACTATCGCCTAATAATTAAAAGCTTGGAAAAAAAATCTATGGACTGATTCAAAAGAAATTACATTCAAGAGATGTGTCATCTAATTGTTCTCCCCCACCATTTTGGGATTCCCCTTATCATAGTGGGTAAAAAGCCAAACATCCTAAAGAGAGAGACTAAAATGAACTAATAGCCCCAATGATCCATATAAATATAAGTTCAATTATCAAATCATGAAAATTATATATAATTTCATGATAAGGAAACAAAAATCTCCAAAAAATATGCAAGGGGAAAAAATAATCCAATGAAAAATAGAATATCAAAAGAACAACAGAATAAAAAGGAAATAAATATAGAATAATATAAAGACCAATAATGAGGATTTATTCAAATAATTATAGATATACAAGATACGATATATAATCCATATTTTAGTAATACAAGAATATAAAAAACATATAATAGTGGAACAAATGATGAAAACTAAGTCAGGTCTTTGAGGCTTCTAAACCAGATTGCTTTGAATAACAAAGATGACTACACTGATGGAATGTTATGAACTTTTTCATTATCAAATAAATAAATAAAATGGATACGATAACACCATATGAAAAATTTACGAATTAACTAAAGCTCATATTATGTCAACTTCTCAGAAGATGTTGAGCCTTTTATAAGTCTAGAAGAGATAGGTTCCCTACCTAACTAGGTTTGATTCTAGAAATCAACTCCACTATTAAACCTATACTAAAAATATCCTCAAGTAATGTTGGGTAAAACATACGTATTATAGAATTGAACTCATAATGAAGACCCCATACAAATATATAGAATTTTATGGAATTCTCCGAAACTAACATTGGAGAGATAACAACTAAATTTAATAATCAGGTGACGTACTCCATCACCATCAGATAACCTGAACGGTGATTCAGAAGATTTATTTCTATCTTCACTTTCACCTTTATAGGAAAATTACATTGAATGAAAGTTATCTAAGATAATTCCTATGAAAATTGGTTCTGTAGGAAAATTGGAAGAATGGTCTCCCATTATTCTAGACCAGGTCCCTCGAGCATGTATAAATTGGTATTAACTAGTCAGGCTTCAACATTTTTCAAAGAGTTAAAGACTCATTCAAAATAATCAGTCCAATTAAAATCTAATTGAGGCTCATAATAACCATGTAAGATAATAAAATTTAGAGAAAGTGTTTCCTTCACCACTCAACCTAGAATTGTGGTAGGTTTGACTATTGGAAAGACCACATCTGATTCCTAAGAGACACTTGGATGAGGAAAAATCTTTGATAATGATTTTAAAAAATATGGTAGGACTTTGTCAGATATAATCATCTAAATAACAACCTAATAAATCAACCAAAATCAAAACACTTAGACACGAATTCATTCTACCTCGAAAGACCCATATAATAAAACCATTACAACAACATTAAAAAGTGTTGTTAAATTTTAAAATTTAAAAAATCACCATTATCCCATTTTAATTATTATATATTGTTACAATCTAACAAAAAAACATCGAAAAACATAATAAATTCTATCCCAAATAACAATATTCTATAACCAAAATAAACATGTATCCAATGTGACTTAATATACAATAGTTAAATAGTTTATAGTATTTATAAATGGTTTTTCCTCGTGGTTTGGAAGAATGGGAACTGAAAATGTGACTACCATAAAAATATTCATAGAACCATGAGTAAGGGAACCATATAGTTTTTTAGGTCTTCCGAGAACACTGTGCACCTGTATTTGATGTCTAATTTTCACAAAAAATGTTTTAATATCTTAAAACCACTTTTTAAACATGAACAATAATAAAATAACCATTTATTAAAATAAAAATCCATCTAAAAGTATAAAAAAATAATGATCAAAAATAATATTTAAATCATGATATCCCATGGTTACACTGGTTTTTTCATGAGAACGAGTGATCATAAATCATTATGTGACCCACCTCCTGATCTCTAACGATATTATCTTCAATCTATAGGAAAAATCAAATAACAAGGGTTCTTCAATAACAAAGTATCTCTTTATAATAAATTTTCTATGACCATTTGTTCATGAAGCACCACTAGGAAACCTTAATTTCGGCCACCCAAGTTGGAATTTGGTAAGGCCAAGAGGGAATCCTAATCCCCAGAGGGTGGTGAAAAGTGTAATGGAATCATGGTAAACCGGATGGGAATTATTTCACCAAAATAAATATAATCCAACCAATAGAGAGATCCTGAATATCATCTAGCATGGTGAATTCATACATTGGATTTCTTCTCCCTAAGAAATAATCTATTTTAAAAAAGACAAATGGGCCATAATAAGAATTAATAATTCCACTCAAAATACAATAAGAATAAGTAATAAATAAAATCTAATGTGGATGATTTTTTGATACATCAATAGTCTAAAATAAAACAAAAAAATATCGTTAATTATATCCACGTGTCTCGAATTTCCCAACCATTTTTAGAATAAAGACAATTACTCAACAACATTAGGAATTGAATATTTTCACATTGATAAAGTTATGAAATAAATCTATTTATTGGACATATTTGATTATTCTATCAACAAAAATGTTGACCGAACATTGAATACCTATATTTTTAGAGGTTATCATTGCAACTAGATATTAATTATTTTCTAGAAAAGTGATTTGTGGTATATTATCACAAAGTAAACATTATATTTTATTATTAATGGATGAAAAAATATAAGTAAGAGTCTCTATTATTTTTATGAAATACAGAGATGTTTCTCCATAAAAAATAAAATCTATACCTTAGCATGGAAATGCTCTGATCAACTCAATTTGGTTTCCCAAAAACATCTTTAGATCTCCAAATTCATATTTGATATTGACGCAATTCTTCTCTTCAAAATATGGCATTCCATTTCTCTATAAAAATATTCAAAATATATTCTTAAAATTTATATTAATTAAAAAATTAAGATGATCTTGACGAGATATGAATTCTATTCCAGGAACAGATGAACTTCTTAAATATTTAACAATCGTATGAGATAACTAAAGTTATCCCATCAATCTATTATCTTCATATTTAATCTGATTATACATATAAACCATATTCATTGAAAATGAGTAAATCCATTATTCAAAATAATCATCAAAATTTGATGAAGTTGGATCATGTTTGATAGATGGCCTCTATGATCAAACATTTTATGTTATTAAAGTTCCCCCCTCCTCACCAGAAATTTATCAAAGAACTTATATAACATCAGTAAATTATTATATTTTACCCAATATGAACCTTTTTGTAAGTGAAATTAACTGATCAACAATCATCTTAGTAGTATATGCTAATGGATTATAATCTTTATCATTATAATGAGCTCCCTCATCACAAACTTCATCATTTATTTGAGAACCTGAAAATGAGTGTTTTTTTGGACTTATTGACTTCACCTTGAACAAACTCCATAATTATTTATATAAAATTGACTACCTCAATTCATTTTTCAGAAAAATTATTTTTTTTATTTAGTTATTCAACTATAAGAACTATAAATTGCTTGACTAGTTTTTCTCTTCCTCGTCAACATTGACCTGATGAAGAACCACTTTCACAACTAGAAGGTTCTTTAAAACATAATTGAAAATAAATAACATAACCTATCCTGTTATGGATAATCTCTTCCATGATTTTACTTTTCATTATACTGATAAATATTTTGGTTTCACCAATAGACATATATTCTAGTAAAAAAGCTACATGATCTCTACCAGTTCTTCCTCAGACTCTGGATTCACGAATTTCTTCTACACTATTTCTACCAAAACTAGATGACATCATATTCTATGCTCCCCATGATTATGATATACTAATGAATACTCCTATTCGTCTCAAATAAGAATCATCCAACCTTTGGTTATGCTTCAAAAAAAATTAATCTTTTCGATCATCCAAAAAGAGAGAATATTATTGTGGTTACATTTTAGTTCATTATGAATGTCACATGTCAATACCTTGTTGTATAAAATAAAAGAAATTAAACCTTCTTATAGGAAGAATCTGCCACTATGTTTCCCTTCCCAATCATATTTGAAAGATCAAATTCATTATATTGTATGCACTCAGCCCGTATTTTATTTCTATGATTCAAATCATACTTTCTAAATATGTATTTGAGTATTTTGTAATTTATGTATAAAATAAATATTTCTCCATAAAAATAGTTCCTCCAACAATGAAATTCAGGTATCACAATAGCCATCTCTAGATCATGCCACATGTAATTATGCTCCTGAGGTCTCAACTGATATTACATGTACGTTATGACTCGATCACCCTGCATCAGAACAACTCATAGCCCAATGCATGAAGCATCAAAATAATCATTATAAATTCATCCTAGAACTGGAATAATCATGATCTTATATGTTTTAATCCAACTATTAATCTCTTCAAAGTCTTTCTCACATGCTTAAATCTATATAAATTTTATGCACTTCTTTTTCATGACCCTGATATGTGCCACAATGCGTGATACATCATTCATAAAATTCTTGTAATAGACATCCCACACCCAGAAGCTATATATATCAATGATGTTTTTGGGTCGATCCCACAATACTATGGATCTCCCCTTGTTTAGTTCCCCCAATAATCCAAACTATTAGATGATGTGACCCATTAAATGAACATTATTGATCAGAATGTGGTATTTTGTGAGCTCAGAATAAAACCAGTGCTCTCTCACTGTATTCAAAGTGTTATCAATGTGTTTGGGATGTTCATGTTGAGAATGTTAGTACACTAAGATTTCATACATGAAGACTACAATAAATTAATCAATATGTTGTTGGAAGGCCTGACACATCGGATCCATTGAACTATCATATGCATTCATGAGATCAAACAGAATAACAAAATACTCATATAATCAATATTTACTATGGAATTTTGTATGTGTTATAAATGAAAGTCTAAAATTTACTTGATGGTAGCCTAAACTCAAATAAATATAGGAGTAATCCCTTTCACCTCAAAGATAGACAAATGGGTCATATATTTGAGGTAAAGGACTCCAGTTCAACATGGTTAGGTGATTTAATTTTTGATTATCAAAACACAACCTAAGTGTTCCATCCAAATTCTTGGTGAAACTCTTGGGTGAACCCCAAAGTGATGTGCAGGTTCATATAAAATCCTTAGCTTCTACGTCCTCATGTAGTCTTCTAAGCTCTTAGTACTCAGTAGTATCCATCCATTATAGAGAAATTTTAATGGTTCTTCTATTTTAACTAGCTAAAATTAAACACTACATCTATTTTAGGAGGTATCCCAATAAATTGATAAGGTAAAACATACCTAAAACTATCCACTAGTAAGGGTAAATCATTATGTTGTGTTACATGATAATTCAAAAAGAGGCTAGAAATTTGGGTTTTCATTGCACAAAACCCATGATGCTTGGGTCCATCTCGACTCACATAGACACCACATTCACCATTATGAATATAATTACCTCCCATATATGATGTGAAAGAAACTTAAAAATGATAAAAAGAAAACATGTTCATGGTATTAGACCACCCGATCCATCTTGAGAATGATTTAAAAACCAATCCTCCCAAGGAAGATAATGTATTTCATGAAATGATAATTGTCTCCCTCAAGGGTGTATTCCTCACATCAACATACACTCTCTAAAAAATTCCCAATGGAGTATTGAGCATCATTACTGTATAAAATTGCATGTACTCAACGAAAAGACTCTCCATATTCACCATATATATGAATGAGTGGGAAAAAACTACGTAAAATAATAATGGTACTAGAGTAGAGTCTACTATTATTGTAACTTGTATAAAATATTGATAATGCTCTATTCCTTGGGTTCCGGCTCTACTACATAAATCAAACTAAATCTGTGCCATTGAGATATATCTTAACTTACCTATGAATTCAAAATCTAATGGTGCTATAAAAATAATCTCTAGATACATTTTCCATATACACATTCTCAGTATGCATTGACCATTATTCTCCAATTCCCTCCCTAATAGGGATCCATTGATCACAGTACTAAAGGGAGAGTTAGTCTGGATCATCATCCCCTAGATACAGGTGAAAATTTCCTAAAAACCCAATGAAGATGCTCAGTTATACTATAGTATCTAAATTTAAAACGGTATTTATTTCACTAGGTAATCTTATGACCCCTCTTTATACACTAATGAAAAATCACAAAGAAACCAATGTGTACACCCTAAGAATTTCATCCTCCTAGAGAAAGATCAAGAAAACATTTCCTACCACAAGATGAACTAATGCCGTATTGGGGTTAAAAAAACCCTACTCCCACACCTTATAATGCTCTTAATTTATTCTCAGGGATATAGTCTTAGTTTAACTTATCATTGATTGAATAAAATACGAACACATTCACCTAAAATGTTATTGTTCATATAAGTCCATCAATAAAACATTGAGCTTTAGACTGATAGTTTATAAGGAGAGTGTATGTGCCCAATTAGGATAATTGTATCACTGAGAGAGGGGGGGTTTAATATGGAACAATCATTTTGTTAATGTTTCCTTGAAAAAATAAAAAATATTAACCTCTTGTTAAAGATTTCATTCACTCCTAAAAAAATTAAACACACATCCAAATGAATACAAGAATTTACAAGGATCACTATTCAATAAGAATATCTACATCCTTGGCATGGTTTGTAAAAAATCCAATACCACAAAATTCACTAGAAAACAACCCTTTTGTGGAATAAAATGAGTAGGATATGTTTTTTCACTAGAGTAGCAGTACGAAAACCATCCAATTTTTGGTGTTCTCTTTCAAGAACAAATTATGCAACACAATGTTTTTGTAACAACACATATTAACTATACATCTTTAAAAACTCCATCAAATGTATTTTTTAAAAAAAACATTAATTTATTTCCAATAATATGGTAGGAACTTCAAGGAATTTGATATTGAATTCGATCAAATTCCCCAGTCTAATTCTCCCAATTTGGTGGCTCAATACATAAAACAGATCTCTATGAGAATATGGTTGAGAAAATTTAGGGCACCATCATCCTTAATCAGGAAAACCAAATCTGATAGTCTTTGTTTGATTATAAATACCGAAATGATGACCAGTGGGATACGGTGACAAGACGAATGTGATAGTCATCAGAATACAACGATCTGATTAATACAATGATCAGCTTATTATGTTTAAATCTTGTCTCTTATCCTTTTTCTTCTGTTCGATTAATCTTCTTGAATAATTCTCAATACAGAAACTTATTCTTCTCTTCATATAACTTCATAGCTTCTATCTTTTCTCTCTGTGAAGAGTACATTCATCATTAAAGGACAATGTACTTTTCACAATTTATAGGTGGCCTAAATATGGTTTTAGTGAGAATTTGAAAAATATTCATACTCAACCAAGTTCCTAGGATTTGCATGTTTCCATAAATTTCATTTCCATATTGAAATCATTGATGCTTCTCAACTCTTCTCAATTCATCTTGATCATTCATATATATTCTAACCACTTTATCTCTCTCTTATCTTTCTTCACAACCATCAGTATGAATCTGATTTCCTTAATATAATTCCTTTATTTTGATGCTACATATAAATTTAATGTATGAGGAAAAGGATACTATTATGATTTCTCAATTTTATTACCTTTCTATATTCAAATTCTGATTTTTTTCATTATGATCAAAAAAATGAATTAGTATAAACTCTGATACGATGGTTCTTAAACCAATTGATAAATGAATTTGAAAATAAATCATTGTCTTCTTTCTCTTATGAATATGATACCCATCAACAACCCTCAACAAAAATTTATTCCTTAGAGAATTTTGTCAGACTGGAAACTAGTATCTTCAGTTTTTCAAATTTTCCAAAAATCTTCACAACACTCAAATCTCAAGCTCTACCTTTGACAACACATTAAACCAGATTCTTCACACTATTTCCAAAATCAAATCTAAATCCAGTTCTGATTAAGAACAGTCTTATTAAAATTTAATCCAAACATGAAAAATGGCTGACTATATTATTGATCAATCTATGTCATTATATTTTGAATCGGATTTAACATTTTCAATTCCATTATCATCAGTCTCTATAAGAAAGATTCTATCTTTAATGAATACAATGGTGTGATGAATATTATTTAATTTTTTTAGAACCTCTAAATTTAGTAGATTTCTTAATTTATTTACTACCATCGTTATTCAAAGACTTTAATAAAATATTTTTTTGGAGAACTCATTACGATAACCATGAGGTCATCACACATCGTCATCACTAACATACTTTTATCACAAATATAGTCTTGCATCATGACTTACTTCATGGATTTTATTACATAAACTTATGATTTAGAATCATATATCTTATAATGGAAAGTATTGTGACTTTCCATTTTTCCAGCAACTAGCATTCATTCAATCTCATCCAAAATATGATTGTCATGAATTCGATTAGACGGGATAAGATTGAAACCATCAATTTCACTTCCAATTTGATGCTAAATTCAATTGTCAACACTTATTTTTCTCCCGTTATTTAATCAATATAAAATTACATGTTTTGAAACATACTTATGATTTAAAAACTCAATGATTGGGAAAGAATCATTACATTTATTTTGGTCATACGGACTCCCATTCAACACAAATTTGATCAAACCTTTCATTTAAGATTCCATGTAAATTTGATGAGCCTTTTAATCCATCCATATTATTATAAATTCGATGAAAATTTTCAAGAATTGTGAATCATATTCTCCAAATAATATGTCCAATCCTAATTTCCCATAAAAAAGGGTGGTGATTTTTTTTCTTATTAACTTATATTTCTTCTAAATTTTCTTTGACAATAAATGAAAACACATGAACAAGATCATTAATATTAGCTTGGTCCTAAAAATATTCCCCATTGTATTTTATTGTAAATCAAGTTTAATAAATCCATGATAATTGTATACTCAAGCTATGGATAACTTATCAAAAATAATAATACAATGTGACCTAAATCATTATAGAAAACTAGAATTATTGACAGTGAAACCATGTTGTCCAAAAGTAGTGATCTTGAATCCTCTTCAACTATTCTTCACAAAATTCACCACTTATTCAAATTCCCTAGAATATAAATGCTTTTTTCCTATAACCACTCCAACAAACAGTTAAATCATGTCACACACATTCAATGCTGGATTTATAGATTACCCACAACTCCCCCTTATTCGTGCATTTAAAATTAGTCATTTATGAAACAATTATCCCACTTGACAAAAAAATACAATGGAAAGATCGTATAGAGGAAAACACATACCTCAACCTTTATGATAAATTAGTGGTCCACCCATGTTCAACTTCAATTTAGAAAATGATTCCTTTTGTAATGGTTTTGTAAAAAAATTAGCAACTTGATCTGATATAGGAACATTCTCCATATTTAATTCATTCTTATACACATTCTCTTGGATAAAATTATTTTTGATATCAATATGTTATAAAAAATAATGTTATACTATATTCCTAGTGATATTTATTATGCTTTGATTATCACATACCAAGAGAAAGGGTAAAATCACTTCAATAATTATGTCTTCTTATTAATTTTTCATCCACAGAATTTGGGTAGCATCTTGAGTAGTAGAAACATTCATTAAAATATCTGTACAAAGTGTTTGTAAATTTTTTCTCTTTATATGATAACTAACACAAAATTTCCCATGAAATAATACTCCACCAGATTTTAATCTTTTATCATCATCATTTCTTGCTCAATCTACATCTGAATACCTAAATAAATAAATACATTTTGAGATATCACACATGATTTCGATATTTGTTGTTCCTTTGATGTATCTATGAATTATTTTACTAGAAATTAAACGTGATTCATTTGTATCATTTTGGAATCCTGTATATAAGGTAACAACATAAACAATATCGGGTCTTGAGGTATTCAAATATAAAAAATGCCCAATATACTTTCGAAATTATTTCTGAACAACTTTTCTTCCTTATCCATATTTATAAAAAACATTAATCCCTAAAATATTTGTTGAAATAGGTATTGAGTTCTCAATGATGAACTTTTTAAGAATATCATATTCATATTTTTAAAGAGGGATAAAAATGTGTCTCTTATTTTTGAAAAACATGTAACCCAAGATTGTATTTCATTTCTCTCCAGCATGGACATCTCAAACAACTTTTTCATTTCCTTAGAAAATATTTCAGAATATATTTAATCATTCCAAACAAAGTTAATTTCATCAACATGAACAATTATGTTTAGGGAATAATCTTTACTTCGATGTAAAGAATGATATCCACACTTACATTCTTAAAACCTATTTTACTTAAGAGAGTTTCCAATTTGGAATACCATTCATTAAAAGCATGTTTCATCCCATACCAGGCCTTCTTCAATGTTCCAACATAAAATTCATCTTTCCCAGTAACAAAAAACACAAGGTATTTCAATGTAAACTTCCTCATTAATCTTACCTTTCAATAAAGACGATTTAACATCCATTTGAATGATTTTGTAACTTTGTTTTAAAAATATAGAAAGAAAACTATGAATTTCTTCTAACCATTATACTAGAGGATATGAAAAATAAAAATCAATAACTTCAATTTGTGAATGACCTTTTCACACAAACATATCTTTGGTTCTTATCACTTCACCTACTTCATTCATCTTGTTCCAAAAAAACCCGATTTATAAAAATAAAATTTTTGTTTTCATTCATAAGAATATTTTACCATCTATCATTCTATTCAATCTGATCTATATCATAATTCATATCATGAACCCATTCCAAATACTCAAAATTTTCATTCACAATATTTAGATCAACATTTCAATAAAAATATGTATGTGTAAAATCATTTGTTTTTCTTATTTTTTGAACCTTTTCGTGTTGGTCAAAAATAATATTATGAGATTCCACTTGTTTCCATAGATTGGGATTATATTTTTTGCTATCTTCATCATCATTGGAAATAGTTGAGCTTGATTCTTCTTAATTTGGATTATCATTTTCTGTGTCCATATAAAAAATCATTATTATTCTCAACTTTCTTAACTACATGATTCTGTTTGTATTCCGTAGTCTTTAAATAACTATTATATCACAAGAATAAAAAATTCATCTTATTTATTTGTTGAAACACCTATATCCACTTCCTTCAAGTGAATTGACAAGAAAAACACATCATCACGTTTATGCTCAAGTTGTTCAATGATTCCACCATTCATCTTCAAAATGCAAGGAATCCTAAAAATTTATAAGTGTGTCAAGCATTGAGTTTTTCCAGAAAAATAGACTCATAATATAAATTTTCCTAAACATCAATTATGAATGTTTATAGAAGTACTCATAGATTTCCTCCAATTGTAATGAGAAAGACTTTATTCAAGTAACTTAGTTATCCCAATTTCCACCAAATGTATATTTATTCTTTCATAAACCTCGTTTTGTTGTGGGGTATATTATGAAATATTCTCATGATTAATTCCTTATTTTCAAGATACCATTCGAATCATTCATTTCTATATTCACACCCATTTTAAGTTCTCAATTTGTTCACCGAATACTCACATTCATTCTCATCTTTCATCCAAAAACATTTAAACATTTTGTGATCATATTATTTATGTTTAATATATATTATACAAGTAATATGAGTAAAATTAGCAATTAAACTGAAGAAATAATTATCTATATTTATTGGTTTCTTTCTCATCATCCCACGGCTATCATAATGGATAATTTCTAGGGGTTTTTCCAAACATATATCAACTTTATTATATAATAAATTTTTAATATTTCCTCTCTAACAAATAGTATGAAACCTATCTATTTAACTTGGGAAATCAAAAACTTCATGGATGCTATTTATTTTAGATAACTTTATTATGATTTTATGTCACATGTGTCCCATTCTTTTATTCCCCAATTAGTTTTCTTCCAGCATTCCAATGGAACAAGAGTTTTGTGTATCACTGACTTGAAATAAGATTCCCCTTGTATATTGGCTTCTTGTAACTATCATTCCATGATTTTCACTTTTCACAAAAAATCCATGTTTCCTTAAAGTAACTTTGTTACCTTCATGAGACTATTGTGAAAAACTCAGCAGGTTATGTTTTACAACATCAAATATAAAGATTTCTTGGATTATATCTTTTCTTTCCAAATAATGGATGAACCAAAACCATTGATTTTAAGTGATTCATTATTTCCAAATGTCACCATTCCTTATTTTATGTATTTCACATTCTTAAAAAATCTCAAATATCCTATGATAAGATAGGAACACCTATTTTCATGAATCTAAGGTCATTCCCATTTTATTAATTTCAAATCAGTTTCAACAATAATAGATTTTTTTTCATCCTTTTCATTCTATAACTCCGTCTTTTAAGAATTGATAAGAAACAATTTATGTGCTAGTAACAAAACAATTTAACACTTATTATGATTTCTTGGTTTTTCACATATTTAAAAAATCGTTTCTAGGGGTTGGAACCTATTTTAAATATTTACTCCAACCTTCTTAGGTTTCTTCAAAATAACCTTCTCTTACTTCCTTCTATGAAGATATATTTACATTCCCTTTAACTGTTTCATTCATAACATGTGCAATAATAGTAATTTTGTTGTTTTAGACAATACATAATTATCATGTGTCTGAATCTACCACAATACCAGTATTATCCATAGGATGTTTATTTTCCTATGAAACTTCCATATTGACTGGAATTGTAAATATGTGTCTAAGAAACCTTATTATATTTATAATCTAACCCAACAACATTTTTGTTATCAATTTAAATCTTCTTTCTCTTTCATATTTATTAGAATCAAAAGTATTATAAATATTTTCTAATCTAGAATGTTTAGAATCATTTTCTGAATCTATGTATTTTGAAGTATATGTATTCCAAACATTGTTCGTCTTGGCCACATAGAAAATATTCCCAGATTTTTTATTTTTAAAAACAATTACATATTTCTTCTTATCATTAAAAGGATGATTTCATTGAACCTTATAACGTTTCTCCTAAAAATAGCTTTCTACAATTCCAGAGAATGATTTTTTGAGACTTGTATTCCTCTATTCAACTTCAAAAAGGTTTTGTTTAACAAGTTCTAAATATTCTTATTTTCCTTCAACTTCACTTCCATATGCTAATTTTGTATATTTTTTTCCATTAGATATTTTCTTATCTCATCAATTTATTTTACCAACATAACCTTCTTAGGAGGAATGTGTTCTTTATTTCTTTTTGAGGAACACTTATCTTCCAACTTCTTGTTTTCTTTTTAGGCCTTCTAATCTTTCTAATAAAATCATTCAATTATTCTTTTAAATGGAATTCAAGTTGAGTTTCTTCTTATTCATTACTACTTCTTCTAAACACTTAATCAATCAATGTTGAAATAAAAATGTTCTCATCATCACACTCAATAGAATTTTCCAATTTAGAATCACTACCTTCTATTTATTTTTCTATAGTTAAGAAAATTATTCTTTTCAATTTGAATAATTTTATACCTTTCTATGTGGAATGTGAATTTACTTTATCTCCCTATTTTTTCCATGAACTTCATGATCTTATTTCTACTTCATCATTGTATTCTTCATTCTTTCTTTAACGACAATTAACATCAAAATTCCCAAATGCTCCACATTCAAAAAAAAATAAATGGAAGTCTCCCTTTGTATTTTCTTTTACCTCATTTCATATTTTTATAAAACAAAGATAAAATATCATTATTATTTTTACAAACCTAATTTTTTGGAATCTGCTTCATCATATTTATCTTTATTAATAATTTTATTTTAATTCTCTTGCATTATATCCTTGAACGAAATTTCTATATCACCATTTGTTTAAATTCTAATATATTTCTCCCTTCTCATTTATTAATTGATGATAGTTATATTATAATCATATAGAGATTATGTTTCAAGAGATCTCTCTTACAATGAAGAAAATTTTACATCAAAATTCTTCATAAGTATTCACAAGATATTTTAAACAACTATAGAATCTTATATGTGTTTCCTATGATGTATGATAGTGCTGACGATGACATTTACCTGGGTAAAGAAGTCCCTAATATATTTATACTCACCCATTTTTAAATCATCATAATTTAATCTATATATTTTTAATTTTTCCTTGTTCACTTTTTCATTTCCTTTTTATATGTCTTCTAATTTATCCTATATACATTTTGATATGCAAACAACTTTTATCCATAATAATTTAATTGTGGAAAGTGATTATAATAAATCATTATTGGCCCATCCATCATTCCCATGATTCTTCTTATCAAAAAATGTAAGAGGAAGTTTTCCATCAAAAGGAGGAAACCCATATGTTGTAGCATCAAGAATAACATATCCAACATAAATAAGATAAGGAAATATTCTATCTTTCTAGAGATGATAAATCATTCCATCGAAAAGTATAATTACTTTACTATTCACATAATTCAATCTCTCCACCAACTTCACTTCAAAACTTCATCAAAGAATAAATACATGCATTCTATGCTCTTTATCTATTTGTAAGTTCTCATTCAATATAATTTTATCCCTAAGAGAAAGAGGGGTGAATCAGTTATATCCTTTCCTCTATGTTTCCTTGGAAAATAAAATAAAATTCCCCTCCTATTAATGATTTCATTCCCTTATAAAAAAATCAAACACAAATCCATAAGAATGTAAGTATTTACAGGGTTCACTATTGAATTATAATTTCAACATCCTTCGTATGGTTTGGAAACAATCCAATACCACACAATCCGCTAGAAAAGAATCATTTTGTGTGGAATACAATGTGTATGTTATTCCCTTTCACTCATGTAGCACTATGAAAATAATCTAATAGTGTGAGTGCTCCTTCTATCTCAAATGATGTAATTCAATGTTTTTGTCAAAACACATGTTACATGTGCTTAATTAAGAAAATCCTCAAATGTATTTTTTTGAACAAAATTCCACAATTCCTTATCAAATACCTGGTAAAGAACTTTAAGAACATCTATATAGAGTTCAATATGATTATCCTGATAAAATTTCCCAAAATGGAAAATATATCACTCTCAGAATATAGTTAAGTCAATTCAGAACTCCTTCTTTATCAATCTAGAAATCCAAATCTAATAATCTTAGTTTGATTATTTATCCTGATATATTAACCATCTGAATACGATAATAAGAAGAATATGATAGTTATCTGAATATGATTATCCACTAAATACCCTGATCAGTTAAATATGTTGTAATATTGTTTTTTATCCTTTCACTCCATTCTCAAAAAACATATTCAATGAAGATCAATATGAAAAAAATTTATTCTATCCCTATAACATTGGATATTCTATCCCTATTTTCCATAAATAGTAAACTCTTCAATAAGGTACGGTGTATTTTTTTCCTTTTATAGGTGACCCACAGATAGTTTTTTAGAGATTCATAAAAACATTCTTTTTCAAAAAAATTCCCCAAATTTTAATGTTTCCATGAATTTCGGGTGCATCTTGACTTCTTCTATGTTTCCCAACTCATCTTGTTTCTTCAAGATCATTCTCTAATATTCTAACCACTTTATCTCTCATCTTTATTTCTTCACAACCATCTATCTGAATCTGATTTCCCCAATAAAATTCCTTCATTAAAATTCCCTATATCAATTGCTTGTATGATGAAATAAATACCATTTAGATAACCCAATTTGATTACGTTGTTATCTGACCATTTATATTTTTTCATTTTTATGACAAATAAGATTTAGTTTCAACTGTGATAGGATGGTTCTTAACACAATTTATAAATGAATCTTAAAATAAATCAGGGTATTCATTCTCTTTTTAATATGACACCCAAGAAAATCATTTTCTGAAGATTTATGTCTTCTACATTTTTTTTTGAATGAAAATAAGTACCTTTGATTTCTTAAATTTTCAAAAAATATTCGCAACTTTCAAATATCAAGGTCTTCTATTGAAAACACATTAACCATCTTATCACATTATATGCAAATCCAAATCTAATTCTAGTTTTTATTATGGTCTATCTCATTAGGATTTAAGTAAATCCTGATTAATGACTGACTACATTGTTGATCAATCTCTATAATTATAATTTTAATAGGATTAAATAGTTTCAATTCCATTACCATTGGGCTTGTTAAGAACACTTCTTATATTGATGAATATGATGGTGTAGTGAATACATTTTACTGGTGCCAGCAGCTCCATCTTCTAATGCTTCTTTCATTTCTTCATTACCATCACCCTTCTCATCCTTTAAGATAATCCTCATTGGAAACTCATTATGATAACCTTAAGGCTGACCAAATTCACCTTCACCAACATTCTCCTTTTAACAAAATTCATCTTTTATCTTGGATTCCTTCATGACTTTGATTACATTGAAGATCATATTCAGCATCGTCTGTCTTACAGTGGAAAGTATTATGACATCACATTTTTCAGAAACCATCATTATTTCCAAATAATAATGAATATGATTAGAATAATTATGATCAGGCCGGTTATGATTGACAACATATCTTTCACATCCAATTCAATGCTCAATTCAATTTTCAACACGTTTCATTCTTAATTTCATTCATAAATACTTTATCAAATGTTTTGATACTTACTTATGAATTAATAGAACTCTCAGATCATAATAGAATCCTCACATTTATCATAGTCATTCAGACTTATATTCTTACCAAATATGCTCAAAAATTTTATTCCAGGACTTATTTGAATCTGATGAGACTTTTCTAACAACCCTCTTCTTCTAAATATGATAAAACTTTTTATGCATTGTGTATCTGATTCTATGAATATATTGGTCAATACAAATTTCACAAAAAATAAATGTAGGTGATTTATTTTCTTTTCTAACTTCCGTTTCCTTAAAATATTATTCGCCAAAAAATACAAAAACATGAAAATGATCATTCTTATTAGCATGGTCCTAATAGAGATAAGGAAAAAAATGTTTAATTTCCATAAAATGTGTGGATTAATAAAAAATTAATAATGTTATGGGATCCCTATATATAAAATCTCAAAAAATTTCATCCCTCAATTTATAAATAATAAAATAGTCATAGACGACTATCTGTAAATCCCACTATGCCATAAGCTATTACTAATCATCTTGGGAAAAAACATCCCACCATCACTTGGATAACCCTCCAAGAATTTACACCACAAGCTCAAACATCCCATCTCTATGAATATTTAGATGTTCAAATATTCAAAAAAATTATTCTAGATATGACTCAATAGCCTTATGACCTCAAACACTAGAAAATATATGTTGGTACAGCTACTAAATTTCTTGAATCATCTTTTTCATACTAGGTGATAGTCTTAGTCTTCCTAACATGGTCTACATGAGACGTAGGAAACCCTCCAAACTATAGGCATTAGTTAGTTGGTCTTGTGTAAGAGGTGGTCTCATAGGTGGTAGGGTGGTAGGTAATACTGGTAGCTCAGGTCCCACCACCATCATAGCATGGTCATCACCATATTTTTAGAATCTAACTCAACCACATCATGGTGGCATAATCTATAATTCAAAAAATAAAACTCACAATGAGATTTAATAAATGAAATGATCAAAGATAAATTAATTGGATAGGTATAAGCCTTCATATACAAGTCACACACCTCTCTTCCAAATCTCAAAGCTAGGTCCATGTGATATAAAAGTTTATATATTCTCACAAGAGACACACCCTACTGCCCACTACAAATATCAAGTCAAAGTCATGTTTTCTATTTTCCTGCAGAGGTCCTAATATATGGAATGTTGATTGTGATTTATAGAGTAAAAAACCCTTTATGTTGATGTACAGACATTAATTATCAATTAATTGATCTCATTTACCCTACAGAAACATTATTCACCAAAAAAGATATCACTCAAGTAATATACCAAATGCTTCAAGAATTGCATGTAATAAGAGAAATCTACAATTGGACATAAATAACAAGGTAATATATATATTAATATAAGGATAGATGATAATATACCTTCTTCCCATAAAATATCATGGGAATAAAGGAATCCATAATAATAATAATTATAATAAATGCAGAAAATCATGTGTTTCACCCAACAGTGAAATCAATACAACTATAATAAGGAGAAACTAGAACATCAAGTCCCATATTTGATAATTTGGATATTCTTTTTTGGTGGGTTAGCTAATCTCATGTAAATGATCGTTAAAAAATTCCAACACATTCTATATATCCTATCTACCAAACCCAGATAGAAATAAAAAATAAAAAAATGGATCTAATACCACTTTGTGATGTCCTGGACCCGATTCACTCAAAAATAATTGAACCTCATTGGCCAAACGGACTCATGAATGCCTCCTCATATTCTATAGGCATCCTATTAATATAATGTTTCTATGATGGTATGCTGGGGAGAATATTTCTTAATGATGGATTGGATCATAGTGGTATATAATAGAAAAACCAGCAGAGTAATGATAATGCAACAATAAAAGCATAACATCTAAAATAATAGTAATCAACACGACATCATCACATAAAATAACGAATCCATATCTAGTAACTTATAAAAAATTATGTGATGTTTATATTCTATAATAATTTGGAATACAATGAAAAAAATAAGCTGACATATACAACATGATATAAAAATAAACAAAAATACTAAAAACCTATCTACAATAGAATCACAAGAATAAGAAAAATCATCCTCTCTCAAACTCCATCCTAGTATAGAAAATGAGGTTTCCAAACCTGGACAATTTCTCTTGTTTCTTCATTCATACAATATGTATATCGGGATTAATTTTTTTTTCCTGAACATGGTATGAGATAAACATAGTAGGTTACCAACAATGGTGTTTGTGACATATCTATTTAGTGTATAAATAATAGAACTGAGTAGGTATAACAGTAATAATGTGGTAAATTATTATGTAAAACAATCTCAATGAACCTGTACAAGCCATGTAAAACATATTATATCAATTAAATGTAATTTTATACTTTAGTAAAGCATCATACCTGATAGTGATTAGATAAATCTAGTATCATAACTATTTATGAAGGGACCCTAATCCATTGACTATGGAATACTCTTTATGGTCATGGAGCTCATCCATAAAAAACATTATATAACGTATACCTATATGCACTAGGATCCCAAGGCCCATGGTCAAGGCATCCTCTTCATTTCCGAGGATCATCTCCAGTGTTACTCAGTAAAGACTTTGTTGGATCCCATTGAATAATTATAAGGTGGTCAAAAAAATATTGAACCATGATAATAAACAATGTAATCTAATTTTAAATATGTAAGTGGGTCATCGGTTCTATATTGTGATACCCCAAATTGATTCCATACTCTGGAATCCATTATTGAATATATTATAAAAGGGATCAACAATCCATGTTAGTTTCCATGAACTTAAAAAACATTAATTTCTCATATTCATTTCATAATTAAACTCACTTACAAGGGATATATAGAGGCCATGTTAGTTTCTACACTAAATAAAAAAAGATTTCAAATAATATTCATAGTCTAATATATAATCTATCTCATTTAAAATTTCAATATATTCTCCCTCACTTATAAATAATAATGGTTCAAGAGGAAATCATCCTTTACCATCCAAATTTAATTATAATATGGCTTCCACCCATGGGTGGAAAGTTCCACACGGCCAAAGGGGTGGAATAATCATGGACATTCAAATGAACCCACCTCAATGGGTAGTTTTGAGATAAGGTTGGAATCCTCCAACCATGTAAAGAGGGTATTAGAACATAAAAACATGTTTTAAAACATTTAATTTATAGTATTTCTCGTTTTAGAAGAAACCGACAGAGGGTCTAGAATACATCACTACAACATGAGAAATAGAAACAAATACTTTAAGGGAAAATTTATAGACCACCTACCATATACAAGTACTATACTTCACATCCATTATCATCCATTAACTCAGGCTTGAATGTAATAAACTAAAGAAATAGATAAATACCATGAAAAGGGGCATATGATCTTAATTGGATTTAGAATTTAATATAGTGAGATCAACAAAGAAGGAATTTTATATGACTGTAGAATATTCTAGTGTAGATCCAATTCAAAAATTCATGGGAAATTATAAGTCCAAATGAAGTAGTTATCAAAATACCTAGTATAGGAGAATCAGTCAACCAATATGAGGGAGGAGTGAATGTGTATGGAAAAGGTGAGAAATGTGGGAGGAAACCACATATATTGAAATGAAAAATCTATTATTTGACCAACTTTTAATGGGTACCAGGTTTTTCCACACGGTTGGCCAAACTGTGTTCCACCACTATCTCTATGGCATACCATCTCGCATTAATGCACACAAGGTTTGAAAAAATATGTGTATCCTATGTGTGCTCACTATCAAATTAATCCTCCAATTGTATAGTTTTTTGAAATACTAAATAAATGTGTGGTAACTATTATTTTTCTATATACAACACACATTCACCATTTTTCACAATCTTGCGGCCTCCTTCACATTGTTTTCAGAATCATTATCCTTCTCTATAGGTTTGAATGATTAAGTGACACAGTTAATACTGACCATGTACCATCCATGCACCTTTTCCTATTTCTCTAAAATCTAGTGATTTGTGATGTGAATAATCCTTAAACACCCACAAGCCATTTATCAACTCTTAAACAATTTTATGATAGCAAAGAAAAAGATATTTAAAAAGTAATACGAGGAACCTGTACCTTAATGAAAATATGGGATGAAAAATCACTCAACATATATATATATATATCTGTAAAAAGAATTTCCCCCAACATATCTATTATTGGAACTACAATAGTTTAAACAGATATGATTAAAACCCTTTGGTATGCCTCCAAATCCTTCACAAACAGAAACCTAATTTGTGAGGTTCAAAGAATAAATTTCATAATGTCTTATATCTTATAGACAGTATCCCTTATTGAACATAAACTAATAGAGAAAACACCTTCTAGGGAGATTTTAAAAATATGATCTTTTTCAACCATTGTGATCTAAAATTCTTTTTCATTTCCTTTTGAACCAATAACATCTTCATAATATTTTAAATTTTACTATATTACTTAATAAAATTCAATTAATTCTTTCTCAAAGATATACACCGTATTTCTACAAAAATAACCACATACTAAAGTCCATTAAATCCTATATCATGTTTAAAAATTATATTTTTCTGGTATAACCACTCAAAAATCAACTACTTTTTCTTAAAGAAATTTTCTTCCTTAAATTAAACAGAATCTACCCCTTCATTCTACTTAATCTAGCTTCATAGGTTTTTTTACAATTTTCCATGATGATAATTAGATGGATTAGGGTTTTAGAGATATTGAGAGCTTGAGAGATCGAAATGGAATAGGTTTGAAGGTAGTAGATGGAAGATGGTTTTTCTCTGATGGTTTCAGATATAAATTTCAGTTTCATTAGATAAAATTTCAATTTAATCATTTAGAATATTTTAAATTGAAAAGATGATTTTAAAAAAATCACACAAAAAAATATCAAAATATCAAAATAATAAAAATAATAATTATCAAAAATAAATAAACATTCAAAAAACTTAAAATAAAATAATAATATTTAATTAAAATAAAATTAACATAACTATTCCTTAATAAAAATACTAGCTATGGGAAGTGGTTTGTAAAAAATATAATCATTTTGATACTCAATATTTAAAAAACATTCAAATATATCCCCTTTCAAGACATGTTCATAGGGAATATGATTTCTAAGTTCAATTTTCATATTCCTTGGGTGTCTTGTTGGATGTTTTGAAAAATTAAGAGATCTAGTATTAAACTTGAAATAGGAATATAACTAAAACATAGTATAAATTCTAGAAGTTTGTGTTCCATGAACAAGATTTATGCCCACCAACTTCCACTAAAAATTTATTCTACCAAAACTATTGGTAATGAAAATGAATTTTTCTTCACCATCAAACTATGGATTTCTAGAAAATGTGAAACAACCTGAAGTACCTTTTCAATATGATTTACACCCTTTGAAATTATCAACTGAATATGAAATTAAATTAAATTCATAGTTTTTTAGAAAATTCATATGTAGAAAAATATTTCCTTTATAATATCTTTTATTAAGTGGAACAATGGGATTATTTAGGTTTGGATGAAATATTTCATGAGGAGAATTAGAAAATATAATGTCTTGTCTCCTAGTTGTAATATATAACAAAATACTAATCAGGCCTCCATATAACAGGATTTCCATTGGTTTTTCAACTTCATCGAATTCATGTTTTCCATTATTATACATGTGCGATGCAAAAGTTTTATATTATAGAGACTAAATAATTTCGACAAATTAATAATATATTTATTTTAATTGTAAAAATTTCGCAAATTTTTTTGATAAATTTAAAGACCATGAAATAATTTCAATTCCCCCATCATACTCATTTCAAATTATTTTTTTCACAAGTTATGAAAAATAATTACCAATAAATTTACTAGTTGACCCAAAAATAACATCATCTATATATTTGTGAACTAATAAAATATCATAATAAGTGTATTTCATAAAAATAGTAGGTCTATGAATCCTAATGAAAAGACCATCTTTCAAAATAAAAAATCACAATCTTTCACCCCAAGTACTTGGGGCATGTTTAAGGCCAAAAATTGTTTTAGAATTTTTAAAAATATAATATTGAATATAAATGTTTTAATAATGTAGAGGTTTTAAAATATAATTAATTTATTAAATAACCATTTAATAATTATATTTGACTTCTATCAGATATAATTGAAAATTAATATGGGATTCATAGGACAATAATATTCTAATGGCTTATATACATAAAAATTGGGTAATATTTTTTTCATAATATGTTACTTACTCTTGGTTGTAACATTTAAAAACTATACAATACTTATACCTACTGATTATACCTTTATCATCTTACTAATTTATAAAAACTAACTTGGTTCCAATCATTGGATGGTATGAGCTCCAATCAACTAATTCCCAAACATCATTCGTCTTTAATTTTTTGTATTTTTACTATATAGTTATCATAAAAATTCCATATTTTTAGTATTGTTATATATATTTTGGTTCAAACTAGTATAGAAAGTTATATAACTTACCTATATTTCCAATATTCCTTAGAGTCTACACTCATGTATCTTGGTCTCCTAAAACTATATCTAAAAGACAATCATTTAAAGTTCATGTCTATCTAGGAAAGACACATTTAGGTTCACTAGATTAATGATCATCAAAAATTTAATCATTCTATACATATTCTAATGTTATTTCAAAAATTTATTTACAATATTCATGTCTCAAGTTATTTGAAGATTCAGTAACTTCATCTATTTGTATTTTGTAATGATAAAAAAGACAGCTTTAATAAAATTTAACTTGAAAAGATTCTTCAACTATAATTGTATTTTTATTATAAAATCTAAAATCTTTAAAAGTAAAAGAATATATTGTATTTATTCCTTTATCATCATTTGGATCAAACATAAAAAGTTTTTTCATTAGTAATAAAGATATACACCCTGCATCCAAAAACATTAAATTATTTCACTTTGGGTTTTCAATTATTCTATAACTCATGTCATTTAGTTTTTATAAAATGATTGATTAAAACTATATTCTAGACATAGAATTTTTTTGTTTAATGATTATACCCAAAAATTTGTTGGAAGATGATATTTATTTAACATAGTTTGTTCAATTTCTTAAATATTCTTAATATTTTTTCTATAATTACATTCTATTTAGGCGTTCTTAGGGAAGAGAAATTATTTTTAAATCAGAATTATGAGAAAAAAATTTACTCTTGATTCTAAAATTCTCCTCCAAGATCATTTCAAAATGAAATTATTTAGAAATTTTTAACATTTTGGTATATTTTACAAAAACTAAAAAAAATATTAAAAGATTCACATTTAAATTTTAGAAATAAACCAAGGTAAAGAGTGAATAAACATCAACCAATATAAAAATATAGTACCTAACATCCCAGACAGATAGTATTAATGGTAAAATAAATCCATGTGGATTCATTATAACGATTTTATTATAACAACCATGTTAGTTTTTTTGAAATATAACTTATTTTGTTTTCTAATTTAGCATGCATCGTAATGTCTATTCTCCTAAAACTTATAATGGGGAATATTTGAAAAAAATACGTCTTATATAACATAGATGGGGAAAATATATTACAATTTCCATGTAGTCTATTCCATATCCAACATTAATTTATTCCAATATTTAAACAATTCACTTTTAGATCACATAAGTAAATAAGGTTTAATGTATATGCATTTTCAATTCTAGGTGCTCTAAATTTATGTAATTTATCTTTAATAATTGAAAAATTCATTGTTTGAAAAATAAAATGAAAATCCATTGTCACATAGTTGAGAAATTATTTTAAGATTTTTTTTCAGTCCTTCAAAATAATGAAATTTATTGATCAGGATTGTTTATATATTTTCAATGGATCCAAATCCAATGAAATTTCCTTTATCATTACCTCTAAAGGTAACCAAGACTCCATAAAATTTTTAATGTGAATGGAAATTGGAAAAGTTAGCACTCATGTTCCTTTAGAAGCCACTGTCCATACACCATGTTTCACATCTACCAATATTCCTTTTAACCAAAAAAATATCAACTAAATACTTGTTTTCATACCAAAATCCTCCCAAGTCCAAAATTTTTACCGAGTAAATATTAAGGAAAATACATATTTCACATTTTTCTATAATTTATATGATTAAATTCATATATATTTATAGAAATATGTGATTTATATACACCACTAATATGAGGATTTATAATGAGGTATTTATTATCATAATAACACTTAATTACATAGAAAAATAATGTAAACCTATAAAAAAATATGTTTCTTTTGTCTTGGAACAAAGATTTTTTTATAAAATTTAGGGTTTTCACCATTATAGAAAATAAAATATTTTATATTTTAAAAATTATTATTTAATGGATTTGATTTAAATATTATTCTTCCTTACCTAATATTACAATAGAACATTTAAAGGATTCTACTTCAGCTTACTATTCTTTAACTCTAATTTCATTCATAATGAATCTTGAAATAGGTTTACCTATTTTTTCATTCAAATCTACGTATTTTTTAGATATCAACTTTTTCACTAAGAAAAATAATATGAAAATGTTTCCTAGATTTATAATTATTTTACAATTGATTCATATATTTTTCAAGTAAACAAAAGTATGTATCTAATTTACTATTTGAGAAAGCATTAGAATAATATGTTGAAGTGTAGTATGTTTTTACGTCATATAATTTTTCTATAAATCATTTTGTTAATTTTAGATATGGTTACTCCTTTTGTGAATTAAAAATCAAAGAGTTGCTGGAGTTTCAAAAACAATCGATGTATCGTTCATAGACTTTTTATCTTTATACTCATAATGAGCATTAATATAGTAATTTTTTTCTTTATTCTATATAATTTTTTTCTCCACTTTTAGATATATGTAGTTATTCATGAAAGGCATCATTTTTATTCCATCATATCACATGAACTCTTTCAATATATGTTTTTGCTTTCTATAATCATTATAATACTACTTATGGCCTCTTTTATTATTATATAAAGTACTGAATCTTATTGTTAGATGATCCAATCCTTCTCTGTAATTTAGACATCTTGATCATTTAACTATATCAAATCCTCTATAGATTTCTTTTCTACTTAAGCAAAAGAAACGTTAAGAGAAGTACTCTCTCTTGATCATTATGTGATCTTCACATTCAACTTTCATTTCAACATTAAACATAATTTATGTACTAATCAATTCAAAAAATGTTAAACTTTTACTAGGAGTGGGTTTTCCAATATTAGAAAATATTTCATTCTATGTTTTTAGAAAACACTTAGAAATTTAAATACCAAGAATAGTTCTTCAATTTGTGTTTCCAAGGAAGAAACACCATTGAATATTTCATTTAATATTCCATTCATCTATGTAATTATTTCACCTTCATACATCCTTAAAGTATCAAACATTATCTTTGTAATGTTGTACCTCAGTTTTATAATGTTATCATTCCCTTCATAATAAAATTATATAGTCAACATCAATTCATAGATAGTAGAACATTGAGAAACATAATTATATTCTTCAAGAAATAAATTGAAATATAATTGAATTCAATGATTTTGAATTAACTTCATATCCCCCCTCTTTGGTATCAACCCATTTTAGGGTCCTATGAGTAATTTATGATGTTTTACAGTCTTAATTTAAGCTAAAATCCAAAATTTTTAAAATAAAAAACCCTATAACCTTTCAAACATCCACAGTTTTCTATATTTAAATATCGTTCTATGATCGTTGGCATCCCTTCATTGATTCCATCCTTGTACATCTATTCTTCGTAGAGATATTTAACTCAATCTTGAAATGTATTAATAAATATCATGAAATAGAACTAATTTGATACCAATTATTGGTTATAATATACATTAATACATAAAAGTAGGGTGAATTATGTACCTTTAAAAACACTTTGATAAATAAAAATTATCCCACTCTATGATTTGGAAGGTTGTATTGTTCCTTTTTCATTAAACAGACTACAGAATAGAAATAAAAAAATGTAAAGTAATAATTATTATAATTATTTTTCACACAATGATACCATTGTCCACTCCATTTATTATATCTCTACAATCATGACTATTCTCACTAAATAGGTCCATTTATTGGGGGCCTCTAAAACTGAGTGTAGGTAGTTTACCCCTTACAAATAGTCATGTTCTTTTATATAGTACTTCAACAACCACAACATAGTATAAGAAGTAAAAACACCAGAAAAAACAAGTATGAGTAGACCACTCATAAATTCAATAAGATATGCTGATTGTGAAAAAATAGGTTCATATCACAGTTTCAGTACTAACTAATAGATGATGGATCTTATTCTCTGCCAAAAAAACATCATGAAATTACATATTTGATGTGATCGTTTTTACATAATATATTCAAAGAATATAGAAATAAAATAATAACCTTCTATAGTTGAATGATTAATACAAAATAGTATATCATAAAATGTATGTCTACAATGTGTACTCCCTAAAACGTTGATGAAAGAATACAAGAATATATGATTGAACATAAGTAAAAAACATTATATTCCCAAAACTTTTTAAGGAAATAATCAAGGGAATCATTTCTATGACATTAGATTTTTATTATATCTTCTCATAACAAGAAATAAAATGTATTGAAAATAAATAAGAACATAGGTTTGATCTTCGTTCAAAAGATCATGGAATATCACCAGATAAATCATGATATTCAAAAATCTCATTATGTTTGAAACACAAATTTAAATCACCATTGAGAATCGTAACACCCCTAATAAAAAGGAAATATTTAATCCATTATATAATAGAATTCGAATCAGTCTTTGATCATCTTTAAAATGGATAAATATTCCACAAGACACATTTCTATACTCATATAAAATATTTTAAATTTAAAATCCACAGACTATAGATTCAACATAGGGTTTCTCTACATAAATATTCTTAACAAGTATAGTTCATTACATACCATAATTCCAAATTTTGGGTTGAAAACCCATATTTTATAAATGTGAATGTAGGATTCCCCGCAAAATTTAGGTTCACGATCTTAACATTTAGCATAAATATATGGTAAAAAAGTATCAATCATTATTAAATGATTGGTTCTAAAACCTAATGATATTTGAAAATGTAAGGATCAATTAATTAATTCTTTATTACTTATAGATTTATATAATACTTATAATAACTTCAACACAATTTCATCCATAATTTTCAAGGAAATAAAATTAATATTCTAATAAATTTAATACATAATTTCACTTGAAATAACTTTATCATTAAAACATTTGAGGTCTTTTGTAAGCATCAAAAAAAGAAAAAATAATTAAATTTATGGATCCGCATTCGTATTCCCAAACAAATATGGGCTATAAAACCATTATATGATTAGTTTTATATAATAAACATTAACTTTTAAAATTTTTTGTTCAATCCTCATAATATAAGAAATTAAGGTATGGTTGATCATGTAACTACTTATGATTAACATGGTATTTAAAATTTTTACACATAGTATTGTTTTTTTAAAATGATATTTTTTTTAAAGGAACCTGCCTCACACAATTTTAAAAAACTAAATCATGTATTCCTATCAATATTATTACCATATGTTTTTCTCCAACAATCATTATTCACATCTTATATGTCTCCTTTCATAATATTTTTATCTAAATATTTCCTTAAAATGTTATCCATAACTAAATTGTTGGTTCCACAATGTAAGTATCATCAACTTATTCATTTACTAACTTAAACATCTTCATATACCTCTTCTTGAAACTAATTTTAATAGAATGAAATAAAAATTGGTATGATTCTATAGTAAGGGAATAATAATATAAAATGGTTTTGTTGTTTTTCCTTCTTTATATTACATTTATATTTTGTATAGTTTAACCACAAACATTGATGATTCTACTCAATTATTCCTCATAATATGTATTGATAAATAAAAATATGAATAATAAATATTTATTTTATATTATAATGTTTAAAATAAGTATTTAAAGTAAAATATAAATACTTTAAATGAGCTACTAAGGAATATTATCAAAATTATATCATTTATTATACAATTGACCTTATTTTCCTCTTGAATGACATTTAACATATACCTTGACATATTTAAATATTATAAACCCATTGGATATGGATATTTAGTCATTATAATTATAAGAATTTTTTGTCGGAGATATTATCAAGATAAACTTGAAAAAAATGATGTGAGAAACCCTAAGCCAATAAATAGTAATTATATTATATTAAATAAAAAGTGAAATGATAATTCAAAGTTTCTTATGTAGTTAAATAATTTATATATTTTTATTACTCAATATATTACAATATGTACCAGGAATGTCATGACTCGAGGTTAGGGAATTTATTCAAAACATTCCTTTAAAGTTTAAAAGTAGTTCTCCTAACCCAATCTCATAATGTTATCAAAAAAATTTCCTTATCATAATAGTTATTTTTTCATCAGTGATCTATTATCGTTTAACCCATTCTTTTAAATTAATTATTTTCAGGTGTTAACTTAAAATTCTTGTATTTTTGGTTTAAAATGTATCTTTTTTATGAGTTCTATTCTAAGAATAGTTAGATAGAATCCCTATGATTTTATTCATGTTAGGATTCTAGGGAGTTACAAATATTGATGGTGGTATGGGGATTAAATTTCCCCCTAATAAATTGGTAAATTCTATGTCTCATGAGTTCGCAATGTGTGGTGTTAGTGTTTATCTCTCAACTATAATGTGTATTTTATTTGTTAGTAGATTCATCCAAAGTGTAATGTGAATGTGATGTTCTGAAAATCATTATTGGATCCTTTATTTTTATTTATAATGTTTGATAAATGAAAATTCTTGGGAGAAGAGGTTTATTTCTTATTTTAAGGTTTTTTAGGTTATTTAACAAGCACAAAGGTATTTATTTAGAAGAAAGTATTTTTATGGATTTTCATGCATCTAAACATCCTAATAAATTTTTATTTATTTTATTCTCCATACTAAAATGTTTATACTGATTATATATTCTAATATGGTTGTTATAAATAATAAGTATTAATATGAATTAATCCTAATTTTATAAATCTCTAAAACTAAAATTTGATAGGAATGTGAGTAATAAATGTTTTCTATAATTAATGTAATTCTGGAATTGTTATGTCTAAACTATTAAAATTAGTATTATAAAAAGTGTTAGATAAATTTAGAAGTTATGAAGTTATCAATTGAGAATAATTAATTTTTTTTACCATAATCAATTAGTAATTAAAATAATGAGCATGCATTAAATGTATTAATACCCTTTAGATATCTTAGGTAATTTAAAGGTGATTAAATATATTTTGAGAGAATTTTATTTACTTTAAGGAATAATACTTCATATATGAAGAATTAACATTTTGAGTTCATATGTGACTTTATATTGAGAAATTTAATGTAATTTGGAATAATGGTTATTATATTGAAATGCATAAATAATCTTGGGGATTGAAATGAGATTAAGGTGGTTAATTTTACTAAATAAGAAGTTTAATGTATTTTTTGATGAATACTGATTTAATAATGTATATATATATATAAACTATTTCATAGTGTGTGATTTTATGTGGAGGTGTATTATAATATAAGAGGGATATATTTTGAGTTTTTTGAGATTATGTAGTTATGGATTAAAAATATTTTGAGAATCATTTTTATGATTATTAAGGTTAAAAAAAATTCCGGATAAAGGTTAATTTGATTTTTTGGTAGAACAAGTGATCATGGTTTTAAAGATTTAAGGATTTGAATTATAATACAAAATATTTTAAATACTATGTATTCTTTATGAATTTGTGATATTTGGGATAATATATATTAAAAAAATAAAACATAATGTTACCTAGGATGAAAAAATGGTTTCATTGATAAGATTACAATTTTCAACAGTATGGATATCATAATATTAGTTTATTATATGATAGATTTTTAATATTTTAATAGGAATTATATTTAATCATGTTTATCACTTTGATTAATGATTATAAATAGAGATAAATAACCTAGTGTTTAGTCAATGACTCACTAGATTCTTTTGTTTTTCAATTAATAATACACTTTATATAAATGTAATTTAACTAGATCATTTTATAATGATCATTGGTGTGTATAATTTAATTTCTAATTAATGAAATTATAGATAACATAATATTGAAATTAAAATAGTGTGATTGATATTTATTGACATATTTCATTCATTATATGTCTAGGAATTGTTGCAGTGAAAAAATAACCCAATCTAAAGATTTAAATCCTTACTGAGTTCATTAGAATATATTGAGTCTACATACAATTTAGTGATTATTGATCATAAAGAAAATTCAATACATATATTGGGTTATATTACAATGATTTCTATAAATATAATTATATATTTAGGGGGAGAATGATGTAATGTTACTTAATACATTGAAAGTCTCTGATCGTTTTGAAGCTGTATGATTTATTGATATAATGAGAGCGATTCCAAATAGTGTAAATATTTTATGGATATTTTACCTATGAAAAACTACTATATGAGGTCTTGATGATAAAAATTGTTAGTTTAAATTTTAATCATTGTATTTGAATGAGTATCGACTAAGGGATTCCTAAAAGGAAGTAAAATATTCCAGTGTCTGAATCAGGCAACTGACCTGTGTGTCAATGATTTTCAATGATATAAAGATTGAGAATAAAATACTTTGAAATGAGAAATTCCATGTAAATGAAGAAAAATGATCTTCTTACTCTTTTATGTTAAGGGATTTTGAGGATATAAAGATAGACCTAGCGATAGGTATAAAATTGGAAATATCTAAAGTATGGTATGTAGAATTCCTTAATATTTTTGGTTAAAGTGAATTGATTCTAATAATATCCTTATTTTGATTATTTAAATAATAACTTGACACTATGATTATTTTTTTTACAATTTTCTTCCATATTGTTTATTAAATTCATTAGAAGTTATAGAATTTCTATTAGTTTGAACATTATCAAATTTTATACTCTAAAAATTTGTACCTTAATAGGGAGATGATATTTTCAATCAACACAAAACCTGAAGTTTTACAAAATTGTAAGATACTTTTCAGTTATAACTAATACACATATTCTAGTGTGAATACCAATCATAACTCATACACAATTTTATATAATTTTTTCTTTCTACTAATTTCTAATATTCATCTCATTTCGGATGAAACCAAAATTTGGTTTCAAAAACACGTTTCTTCTTCCAATAATGATTGTTTATAACATTTAATAGTTTATAGTTACTTATCTCATATTTCATTCTAAAACTAAATTAGTTGTAAAAAAGATTCTATTTTTTATCATATTATGATTTATAAATAGAACTCCTTAGAAAGTAAATTCAATAATACCACCATTCTTTGATGGATTTAATTAAAAATATTTTCATGATGATATGAAATAATATATCATTCAAACAGTTTTCCTTAATTATATCTTTTTATTGGATGTTTCAAAGTTTCAAATAAATAATTTTTTCATTTTTCACATGAAGAAATACTATAATATCAGTAAACTAAAATGGTGTGGAATATTGTTTTTTTATGAATTGAAACATATATAGTCATATATCATCTTTATATATCACAAAAGTTATTTCAGTGATGTTAAATGTAACACAATTTGGAACATCTAAGCTGTTAGAAACTCAAATAGCTATTTTAAGAGAATATTATCATCGATTTTATTTCCAACATAGTTAAATTAAGAATCAAATTCATCATCATTTTATGATATTTCAAATAGTTCATTATATTTGGGTTAATAAATAATTAATTAAAGAAAAACTTATTATAATATGTATGGATATTATGTCAAAGGAGTGGGAATCAAAGTGAAGAGTTATCAATAATAATAAGAATTTAACTAATATTAACTTATATTTTTTGATAGATTCATTAATGAAAAATAAAATTAGAATGAAGAGAGATGGTCAAAAATATAAAATGGATACTAAAGAACCATTTGTTTCTACTACATGAAATTCTACTACCACTATTTTTTATTCTAGTGCTAATTATTCTAAATCTCATGATTTAAAGAAGGAAAATAAGTATTCAGATCCCATCATTTAAGATAATAGTGATAATGAACTCATTTAACATTCAATAAGAATAAATATAGATTTCCAAAATTTATAATTTCAATGTAATCGTTAGAAATAAACTAATAATAAACCTGATAAGAAGAAATATTTAAATTTTATTTGTTATGAATGTAATAAGACATGTCATATTAGATCATATTCTACATGATTAAAGAAGATTTTTCCTAAATCAAATAGTTACCCAGATATTAGACATAAAAATTTCTTGAAATATTAAGATACTTGGAACGATAGCAAAGATGATACAGCTTATGATAATTCATAAAAGGGTAGTGGATGTGATCATCCAAAGATCATAAGATTTCATGGAAACATTCTAAAGTAAAAAGTATTATCCATGGTTATAGTAACTGTGAAATATTTGACAAACATAAAACTGGATTCTTTTTTTGTTCTAATGATGAATATTTAGCTTTATCAAATGATAAAAAAACAATACATTGTATGATAATGATGATAGTATTCCTTATATTTATGATAAAGTTTGATATGTGATCCATATGGAAGATGAAAATAAAAAGTTGAGAAATAAATATTATTGTCCCCGAAATAATATTATTAAATATTATAAATAAATATAAAAGGTAACTTTTTATGTTTCAAAACTATTATTACAATTAGATTTTAATCCTATTACAAATTCAATTTCAGAAAATCAAAATTTGTTTGCTGAAATTTAACACAACATAAGTAGTTTAAAGAAACTATTTTCCATCATTAATTGTAGTAAATAAAGCAAAAAAATATGGATAAACAACTTGAACCCTCTTGAACATAAAATAAAATGGTATTTAATTATAATAAATAATTTTTTTGATAAAATTATTTTTTACGTATATGTGTGATGCACACAAGTCATTGGGGTGGAAAAAGTAATTTATTTCTCTCTAAATGTGGTATTTTTTACCTGGGGATGTCACTAATAATAAAGTGAGAAAGTTATTGGTTCTTTTTTATTAGAATAATAAATGGGGTTTTATTTTGTGTTTTATGTATTTATAAATATATAAACAAATCTAGAAAATATTTGAAATATATTAGTGATAAATTTTATTATGTCAAGGTTGTATTTACTCCTATAATGTTATCATAGTCCCAAATTTTCGTTACTTATCTCATTTTTACTTTATAAGTACAAGATTCCTAGATAGATTCATCAAACACCTTATTCCAATGGTTAATGTGGATACTGATCAAATATAGTTCATTGTTTGATCATCCTCTCTTTAGGTTTGTGAAAAAATATCGATATACCATCTTAAACAACTAATGAAAGTCATAATCAAGTGTTGGTTTTCCCTATAAATACAAGAGTAAATAATTTCCCTCGCACACATGCTAGTTATTTTTATACTCCCACCCACTAATAAAACCATGTCCTTCAAAAAATGATTCACCACCAGGATAGAAATTATTAATTATCATCCTGATCGGTAATAGTGAACAAATTCAAAACAAAAAACACAAAATCATTCAAAGTATAAAATACTCATAGAGAACCACAATAAATTAATAATAAATTGGTTACATTTATTAAATCATATGGATTCAATCATTATAAGTGGCAATTGTCCCTTCCCTAATCACAAACGGATTACCCCCTCTATTTGAAGGGTTGTAGACATGAATCTATAAGATGAAGGAATTCTAAGAAAAAAACAATAAAACTAAAAAAAATAAAGAATATTATTTGAAAAATCATTCATGATTCGAACACCCTTCACCCATTGGACTCATGTTATACTTTTAGGTACATTTTTCCATATCCATTAGTAATTTTCAAACTTTTTGAGACCCTCACTACTTTCAAAATAATCATCTTCTCTATTCCTTTGTGGTTTCTATTTTCTAAATGGTAGTAAATCTCTATGTGATATTTGAAATTTATTTTCTATTTTTTTTGTTTTTTTAGCTATGACTTATTTAAACATTATCCCAGTTAAAACCTAATATTGGAGGCATACATATTAGAAAAAATCCCATGAACTTGTTTTGGATTGTGGATGAGTCCCCAAAAATCGTATTTCGATCATCCTTCATACCAATTATGCAATGATAATTATCATATGTTGATGTTAATTAAGTTAAATTATCTTTCATGTGGTAACTTATCTTATACGGTGAGAAATTATTTAATAAGTAGTGAAATTAATTTTTCATATTCTAGACCACTTCAAATATTATGAATCTAGATCAATAATTCTATTACAAGAATCTTATATTGATCTATTCTCCTGAAAGGATTTAGCATAAGATAAATTATCATACACATGGAAAAAAATTCCACTCTAACTACATCTCTCCCATAAAGATTATCTCTCTTACAATCCCTCAAAAATTATCGTACATACAGGAATCATAGGATTTTTTATTAATCTATATTCACTAGAGCACAATAATTCAATTATGAATTAATAATTCCTTGATTCAAATATAACCCCTAAAATTTACCTCCAATCCTCTGTTAAAAATATTAAAATACATAAAATTCAATGTATGATTTATTATAAAAATCCAAAAGATGAAATCATCATCTAAAAATAAAATTTTAATCAATTTAAAAATTAAATTTATCATTATTCCTAAAACCAATTTATGTTATAATTTCATTCCAAATTATATAAATAGTGGGATTAAATCATCAAAAATCAATGTGAAATACATAAAAATATTGACTATGTAAATTCCCCCAAAATTAATCACTAGACTACTGGATAGGTAATCTTAAAAAAATATTTCCCAAGAAAAATTTTAAAACAAGATAATGTGAGTTATCTTTTCAACATCATGGAACTTAATAAAACTTGAATCTTAAATGTTATTGATTGGATTTTCCTAATTAAGTAAAGTCAGTTAATTCCCTCTTAGTTTATCCTCTCATTTACACCCCTATCCACCTTCTTGGAATTAATTTCTCTCAAAAATCTAATAAGTATTGCGAGGAAAATTTTACTAATTAAAATTACATGAACGATTTACCACAGGCTTCATGAATTTATTTTTCGTCACCCAAGGATTCAATTATTTGTTCATATAATTGAGGATTGGTAGTTGTTTTTTGTATATGGTTGGTGGTTTCCGTAACACCCCAGGTAAATAAAGAATATGAAATCTTTATATTTATCCATATTTGTGAATAAAATATTAATATTACTTTAGAGGGTATGTTATGCTCGATGGCGTACCCAATATGCAACAATGAGTTTCTTGGGAATCTTACGTTGCACTCTAATAATAAAATATTATTATTTTAAATGGTAGTTAACGCCTAGCCGTTGTAATGGCAGGAATGAACAGAAATAACTACAAAATGATTATATATTTTTGTCAAATATTTTTACTCTTTACAATAAATGTTATAGGATTAAAAATTGAAATGAATCCAGTTTTAAGCGTAAACATTCTAATATTCTTTAAAAGGTCGAATAACCGCCTTTTGATAGAGAACCCCTTTTAAATCCACTTTTTGACAATTTTATAAGCTCTATTTTTCAAAATAAACATAATATTTATGATTGGGACATTGAAATTTACCTTGGGTTAATGTTTGGTATTTTTCTGACAATGTTCATTTTTCAATGAATAGTGAAAAATAATGCATTTTACATCAAAACTGCTTTTTCATATAATTTAATTATATGGTTATATTATCTTTTTAATTTGATTTAAAGTTTAATTAGAATATATTTTTACCATGTAATTCATTTATGGTAATTGGGATTAATTTCACTTTGGAATTAGTCATAAACAAGTGCCAAACTTTTTATAAATATTGTTTCTAAAAAACCCGCTATTTTTTTTGACAACGAGAAGTTTTTTTAAAATGAATTATTTCAATTTATGTGTTTGGAATTTGGTAAAATGAATTAAATATTTGGAATTAGAAGGTCCAAATTATGTAATTAAGACTCTTTTGTTTTTGGGCATTATGAATAGTAACGACGGTAGTTATCTTTAATTATCTTGATTAATGAGTAATCGAGTTGTTAAAGATAATAAGATAATATCATAATAATAAAAAAAATGACCACAAAATGTGTCCTAAGGCTACATTTTGTCTCATGGCCGACCATGGGATGCCTTGTTCCAAACATGGGGGCCCCATGGAATCACTTTTGTGAGAAAGTGACCTTTTATCTTTTTATTTTTAAAAGAATGTTAAATGTAACAAAGAATGTATCACCTAAGTACAATATTTTTAATTTTGTCTACATAAATGATCTTTTAGACTATAAATATTCATTATAAATCTAAAAATATTTCCTACATCATGATATTTTTTTATAATTTTTATAAATTAAATATATTAAATTATTTATGACATCATGATGATGCAGCGATTACCTCATTAATAAAGGATTTAAATAAAATGGAAAGATAATGTAATATCTAAGACCTACACATGTCCAAAACCTGTTGTATGGGTGGATTTAGAACCCTTATCACCTTATCCTTTAAACAAATCAATATGGGACCATTAAAATCTGAAACTCATTCTAAAATAAAGTAACATTTCTTTACTTTCCAAGAGTGCCCCTCCTCTCCTCTTATAAAAGGCCCCAACCTCTACCTCTTTACCAACACTTCCAAAGCCTTTGGCCAGCCAAACCCTGCCAATTTTGTATCTCCACATCCCTATCTAACTCTTTGAAGCCTCACGTTAGGCAGAAGTATTCCCAAGGAAGCCTTTGAGCTCAAACCAAAGGGGGTTACCCGATTTTAAGGTAATGTCTTCACTTGAGTCCTTTTGTTTTATTTTGCTTCTCCAACCCCCTAAACGCTTTTTATTAATTTCTTTTGTAACAAATCCTGTATCTTATATATACTAGGATGTTGTTATAATAAGGATTCGAGCTACACTTACACACACTTACATCTAATGGTTAAAGAACATACGGTTTCCGTGGATGTTGAATTTATACATCACGAAACGATGATTGTTCAACACTCATATATAATCTTCAAAGGTGGCCATTAAGATGTCAATATATTTATATATTATATATAATATGTTTATGTTTTACTTATTCTTCTTTATTTTTCATTTATGGCATATCGTTATGGTTTCCATTATGGGTAAATGCGATATCTTCATTTAAGAAAGTGCAGACTACCGCCCCCTCAAAGTGATTTGATTCGTTAATACAATATGTGGGACATATAAAGGATGGAGTTATGATACTATATATGATATTATACTGGAATTATAACATACCTTTATATCATTATTATTCCATCCCATAAAATACGAAATAGAAATGAAAGTAGCGTTCATGCGTATGTACGGCTTACCGTCTCCATGAAGGGTGCATTTAATTTATAACCTCTAAATGATTATGTAATATTATAAATTCATGTATGTAATAGATATTTTACTACGTGAACAACGTGTAAATATAAGAAGTCCACTTTTGACTCAAGTACCATTGATCAACAAAATGACCATTGTTAACTTAAATAATTACATAATGTTTATAACATGATAATAAGTTATATAAAAGGAATAATGAAATTTAAAAATTTTCATAGGAAATTCGAAATTAACTCAAGTTTATTATTCAGGAATATAAAGAAACGAACAAGACAAGTCGGACTTGAGGTAAGGGATCCTACTCCTCTCTTTCTTTTTGAGTACACACTTTTATGTAATTCCTTTTAAAGCTCATCTCTATTGTTATTGGGATGTTCTTTTATATTACTCTTACTATAATTTTTATGTTCATATGATGAGAGACCCTATTCTCTCTCATCAATCCATTTTGGAAGTTTTGAGTGGCGCCGTTTGGCTGCCGAAGTTTTGTAAGAGATCTAACCTCTCTCTTTATTTTTAAGTACTCTACTTTATGTCACTTCTTTAAAGAACCTCTTTGTTATGTTGGGGGATGTTCTTTTATATTCCTCTTTCTGTAAACTTTATGTTAATATGATGAGAGACCCTATTTTATCTCAGCAATCCATTTTAGATGTTTTAAGTGGCGTTGTTAGGCTGCTGAGTTTTCGTAAGGGATTTTTCATCTCACTTTTATTCCCGTGGGATTTATGCTACATTTTCCACAATTTCCTTTGAGTGGTGTATGTACTGAGCATTATTTTACTCATTGTGTAATATACTTTCATTTATGAGTATTTACATGAATGTTGTATGTTCCTTATTTCATAGGGTGCATGTCTCGAAAGATACCCATGTCGGTAAGGGAACCTTTCACCCTCCTCTTTTTGTAAAATACTTCTTTTGTTATGTCTTTTAATTCACATAATATTATGTTTGGATATGTTCTTCTATATCCTTATTGATTTAAATTTTATGTCCAAGTGATGAGATACCCTTTTTATCTCTCATCAACTCATTTTCTGAATTTTATAGTGACTCTGTTAGGCTGTCAAATTTTTGCAAGGGAACTTCTTAACCCAATTTTGATTCTTTGGGATAAGCTTGTACTCCTTGAATATGTCGTTATATGAATATGTGTGAATAACATCTGATTTTTTTACACTTAATATCCACTTATATTTGGTGTATTCGTTTGTCACACATAATTATGTAATTGATTTATCCTTAATCCAAGGATATCGTCTTTGTAAGGGACTTCTTCTCAATCTCCTTTCATTGAGGCATATTTTGTTTTATACACAACTTTCTTTTATACGGTGTATAAACCCCTTTGAATTTTACTTTTATACAAAAGGAATCTTTTTCTACAAATCATTTTAATAAAAGACAAAAAGGAATGTTTCTTTTAATGTACGCGGTGACAACGACCTTTTCTGCCTCCGTGCGTATTATTTGATCTTTGGCTTCCTCAACAAGCCATAATGTTTTTAAAATTAAATAAATGCCACATACTCTTTTATGTATTTTGGTATTGAAAATGGTTTTGATGAAGGATTCTATTATGTCAATATATTTAAATGAAATATTGTGATTGAAATGGGGAAATGTTATCATTCTTTTATATTGGTTTTATGTGTTATAATTTTATAATGGTACTTGGACATTTGACGGGTGGTTACGTGATAAACCATATGACGGGTGGTGTCATGAATACCAGGACGGGTGGTTATGTTATAACCTCCAATGCATTGGGTATGGAAGTCGGCCGTATGGCTATTCCATTAAGTATGTATGGAAGTTGGCCGAATGGCTATTCCATTAAGTGATATGTGTGGAAGTCGACCTTATGGTTATTCCACTTAAGTATGTTTATGTCCCAAGTTACATTTATATGTTATGTGATCTTTATATGGGTTTTATGGTAATCATTTGGTTACAAAAGGGTAAGTACTGAACTTTTATTCAGTGAAGAGTTTTTACTACTTCGAAAAGGTGAAAAGTATTACTTTGATAAAGTATACATGGTTTACTTGTTGTTTTGAAAAACTAACAGTTTTCTTTCTTTGTGTATCCCTTACTGAGCTTTTTATGCTCATCCCAAGTTTTTGAAATGTTTTTCACAGGACTTAACATGGAATAGGGTCAAGGATGGGATCAAGGGAAAGTCATGCTACCTAAAACATGGAACTAGACATGTTTCTTTTTAAGAGTTTTTATTTTAAGGAAACTTAGTAGAAGTTTCTACTTTGTAATCTTTTGAGATGTAATAGTTTTGTCATAATTCTCTAAAACTCTAAACCTGATAATATCCTCAATGTGAATTATTCATTTAATTCATTATTAAGTAAGGTTTAAGGTCGGGGCCTTATAATTGGTATTAGAGGTCAGTTTAGATAACTTTAGATGTTAGGGTATCCTCTATGCATAAGTGACATTACCATAATGGTTCAGATTTCAGAAAGAGTCCTAGTTTTAGAAAAATTGAATGAGTAAGTATATATTAGTGTTTATCATCCTCATTAGTACATGATTGTTTTTTTGATATACTCACACTAACCTTTTTGGTTTTACTAAATTGATGGATCTAGCAGGCACCAAAGTAATAGTGGATGTGAAGGAAACTGTGACTGTTTTTTGAGAAAGCAACTGAATGATATGGGAGTTGCAATGAAAACTCTTGTGTTTGTCCTCAACCAACTATCAAGGAGTCATGATCAACCAATTGAACCTTGGTATGATCAGTAATGAATCATGTACAAGATGACCTATCGATGTGGAAGTTCAGGTAATAATTATAAAGGTAACCATTAGAGTTTATATGATCCTTACTTTTGAGGTAATTATGAGTTATTATATGTTATGATGGAAGATGAAAGGCATGCGATAAACATGAGGTTAAAATATGTTATGATTATTTTTGATGGTTTTATCTCATTTTGGGGAATGTTTTAAGAATTATATAGTTTTGGAAAAAGGAAAACACACAGACCATGGGGCAACCCGTCGCGTCAGACAAAGCTACGGGAATCGAACCTACAACCAAAGTGTGACTGGTATTTATCGCCTATCACTGGACTACGTGAAGTCCCTGGTCAGTTTGACTAATTCTTTTTAGTTAGATGATTTTAGGAATCAAGAGTAAGTTTATTTTGGGTTATCTATGGAAATGATAACCTATCATAGAGGATATGTGATTAGGTTAATTACTTTTGAATATGAGAATTTAAGAGCATCTGATGTTATTTGGAGATAGAAGCTAATTTGTACCTTGGAAGACTATGTGATTAAATCCTTCAAATATTTGGGTTTCAATATTAGTTTGGTTTACTTTGAAGTATTTTATGGACAATTTGTTTATTGAATGGACCTCATTGAACTTTGGGTTTTTTTGGAAAAAATTTGGAGATTAAGAATATATTTTCTTTTTATAAAGGGTTATCCTTTTCTGGATTATCTGATCTTGTACTAACCTTTTTGGTTTTGGTTTTGGTTAAAGTCTAAAGACATGGGAAGTATATAGTTCTCATTTATAGATTAGGTTATTCTCTAGAAGTTGATTGTAGTACTCTTAATGTGAACAAGTCTTCCTAAATACTCGTCTTTTGGAGAAAATATGAGTTTGTGTAAGGAATCGAATAAAATTTGAAAGTCAACATGATAAGTGATTATGTTTCCTTATGAATAAATTTCTCAATAAAAAGTAACTTAAAACAAAAATGTTTTCTATTAACTTTTCCACCTGGGGAATTGAATACCGTTTAACCCATCACATGTTTGTGATTTTCTTGTGGTTAACTTTCTCCTAAACATGTTTTCTATCACTCTCTATCAGAACATGACCCTTTTTTTCCTCCATGTCAATATTTTCATACTTGGAATCCCAGTATGGGTTAACTTGGGTGACCTTTGTACTTATCTTTCTTTATTTTAAAGTGATTGTTTTACCGACTCTTGTTCCGATGTGGGACTTTCAAGGATGTTTCCAAGATCAATTTTAAAATTGCGAGGACACAATTGCCAAAAGGGGGAAAGGATGTAACACCCTAGGTAAATAAAGAATATGAAATATTTATATTTATCGATATTTTTGAATAAAATATTAATATTACTTTAAAGGGGATGTTATGCTCGATGGCGTACCCAATATGCAACAATGAGTTTCTAGGGAATCTTACGTTGCACTCTAATAATAAAATAATATTATTTTGAATGGTAGTTAACACCTAGCCGTTGTAATGGCGGGAATGAACAGAACTAACTAAAAAATGATTATATATGTTTGTCAAATATTTTTACTCTTTACAATAAATGTTATAGGATTAAAAATGCAAATGAATCCAGTTTTTAAGCATAAACATTCTAATATTCTTTAAAAGGTCGATTAACCGCCTTTTGATGGCGAACGCCTTTTAAATCCACATTTTGACAATTTAATAAGCTATCTTTTTCAAAATAAACATATTATTTATTATTGGGACATTGAAATTTACCTTGGGTTAATTTTTGGTATTTTTCTGACAATGTTCATTTTTCAATGAATAATGAAAAATACTGCATTTTACATCAAAACTGCCTTTTCATATAATTTAATTATATGGTTATATTATCATTTTAATTTTTTTAATGTTTAATTAGAATATATTTTTACCATGTAATTCAATGATGGTCATTGGGATTAATTTCACTTTGTAATTAGGCATAAACAAGTGCTGAACTTTTCATAAATATTGTTTCTCAAAACCCGCTATTTGTTTTGACAACAGGAAGTTTTTTTAAAATTAATTATTGAAATTTATGTTTTTGGAATTTGGTAAAATGAATTACATATTTGGAATCAGATGGTACAAATTACGTAATTAATACTCTTTGTTTTTGAACATTATGAATAGTAATGATGGTAATTATCTTTAATTATCTTGATTAATGAGTAATCAGGTTTTAAAGATAAAAAGATAATATCATAATAATACAAAAATGACCACAAAATGTGTCTTAAGGCTACTGGTTGTCTCATGGACGACCATGGGATTCCTTGTGTCAATCTTGTGGGGCCCATGGAATCACTTATTTGAGAAAGTGACTTTTTATCTTTTTATTTTTTAAAGAATATTAAATGTAACAAATAATGTATCACCTAAGTAAAATATTTTTCATTTTGTCTACATAAATGATCTTTTAGACTATAAATATTCATTATAAATCTAAAGATATTTCCTACATCATGATATTTGTTTTATAATTTTAAGACATTAAATATATTAAATTATTTATGACATCATGATGATGCATCGATTACCTCATTAATAAAGGATTTAAATAAAATTGAAAGATAATGTAAACTCTAAGACCTACACATGTCCAAAACCAATTTTATGGGTGGATATAGAACCCTTATCACCTTATCCTAGAAACACATCAATGTGGGATCATTAAAATCCGAAACTCATTCTAAAATAAAGTAACATTTCTTTACTTTCCAAGAGTACCCCTCATCTCCTCTTATAAAAGGCCCCCACCTCTACCTCTTTACCAACACTTCAAAAGCCTTTGTCTCAGCCAAAACCTACCCATTTTGTATCTCCACAACCCTATATAACTCTTTGAAGCCTCACGTTGGGCAGAAGTCTTCCCAAGGAAGCCTTTTAGCTCAAACCAAAGGGAGTTACCCGATTTTAAGGTAATGTCTTCACTTGAGTCCTTTTGTTTTATTTTGCTTCTCCAACCCCCTAAACTCTTTTTATTCAATTATTTTGTAACAACTCCAGTATATTCAATATAATAGGATGTTTTTATAATAAGGATTCGAGCTACACTTACACACACCTACATCTAATGGTTAAAGAACATATGGTTTCCGTGGATGGCGAATTAATGCCTCACGAAACGATGATTGTTCAATACTAATATATCATTTTCAAAGGTGTCCATTAAGATGTAACTATATTTATATATTATATATAATATATTTATGTTTTACTTAATCTTCTGTATTTTTCATTTATGGCATATCTTTATGGTTTCCATTATGGGTAAACGCGATATCTTCATTTAAGGAAGTGCGGACTACCGCCCCCTAAAAGTGATTTGATTCGTTAATACCATATGTGGGACGTATAAAGGATAGATTTATGATACTATATATGATATTGTAGTGGAATTATCACATACCTTTATATCATTATTATTCCATTCCATAAAATATGAAATAGAAATGAAAGTAGCGTTCATGCGTACGTACGGCTTACCGTCTCCATGAATGGTGGATTTCATTAATTACCTCTAAATGATTATGTAATATTTTAAATGAATGTATGTAATGGATGTTTGACTACGCAAACAACGTGTAAATATAAGAAGTCCACTTTTGACTCAAGTACCAATGATCAACAAAACGACCATTGTTAACTTAAATAATTACATAATGTTCATAACATGGTAATAAGTGATATAAAAGGAATAATGAACTTTGAAAAGGTTCTTAAGCAAGTAGAAATTAACTCAAGTTTATTATTCAGGAATATAAAGAAATGAACAAGACAAGTCGGACTTGAGGTAAGGGATCCTACTCCTCTCTTTCTTTTTAAGTACACTCTTTTATGTCATTCCTTTTAAAGATCATATTTCTTGTTATGGGGAAGTTATTCTATATTACTCATACTATAATTTTTATGTTCATATGATGAGAGACCCTATTCTCTCTCATAAATTCATTTTGGATGTTTTGAGTGGCGTCGTTAGGCTGCCGAATTTTCGTAAGAGATCTAAACTCTCTCTTTCTTTTTAAGTACTCTCCTTTATGTCACTTCTTTTAAGAACCTCTTTGTTATGTTGGGGGATGTTCTTTTATATTCCTCTTTCTGTAAACTTTATGTTAATATGATGAGAGACCCTATTTGATCTCATCAATCCATTTAGGAAGTTTTAAGTGGCGCTGTTAGGCTGCCGAGTTTTCGTAAGGGATTTTTCATCTCACTTTTATTCCCATGAGATTTATGCTACATTTGCCACAGTTTTCTTTGAGTGGTGTATGTACTGCCCATTATTTTACTCGTTGTGTAATATACTTTCATTTATGAGTATTTAAATCAATGTTGTATTGTCTTTCTTTCACAGGATGCATGTCTCAAAATATACCCATGTCGGTAAGGGAACCTTTCACCCTCCTCTTTTTGTAAAAGACTTCTTTTGTTATGTCTTTTAATTCACATAATATTATGTTGGGATATGTTCTTATATATCCTTATTGATTTAAATTTTATGTCCAAGTGATGATATACCCTTTTTATCTCTCATCAACTCATTTTCTGAATTTTGTAGTGATGCCCTTAGGCTGTCAAATTTTTGCAAGGGAACTTCTTAACCCAATTGTGATTCTTTGGGACAAGCTTGTACTCCTTGACCATGTCGTTCTATGAATATGTGTGAATAACATCTGATTGTTTTACACTTAATATCCACTTATATTTGGTGTATTCGTTTTTCACACATAATTATGTAATTGATTTATCCTTAATCCAAGGATATCGTCTTTGTAAGGGACTTTGTCTAAATCTCTTTTAATTGAGGCATATTTCGTTTTATACACAACTTTATTTTATACAGTGTATAAACCCCTTTGACTTTTACTTTTATACAAAAGGAATCTTTTTCTACAAAGTGTTTTACTAAATGACAAAAAGGAATGTTTCTTTTAACGTACGCGGTGACAACGACCTTTTCCGCCGCCGCGAGTATTATTTGATCTTTGTCTTCCTCAACAAGCCGTAATGTTATTAAAATAAAATAAATTCCTTGTACACTTTTATGTATTTTGTTAATGAAAATGGTTTTGATAAAAGATTCTATTATGTCAATATATTTAAATGAAATATTGTGATTGAAATGTGGAAATGTTATCATTCCTTTATATTCGTTTTATGTGTTATAATTTTATAATGGTACTTGGACATTTGATGGTTGGTTACATGATAAACCATATGATGAGTGGTGCCGTGAATACTAGCATGGGTGGTTATGTTATAACCTCCAATGCATTGGGTATAGAATTCGGCCGTATGGCTATTCCATTAAGTATGTATCGAAGTTGGCCGAATGGCTATTCCATTAAGTGATATTTGTGGAAGTAGACCTTGTGGTTATTCCACTTATGTATGTTTATGTCCCAAGTTACCTTTTTATGTTATGTGTTCTTTATATGGGTTTTATGGTAATCTTTTGGTTACAGAAGGGTATGTAATGAACTTTTATTCTGTGAAGAGTTTTTACTACTTCGAAAAGGTGAAAAGTATTACTTTGATAAAGTATACATGGTTTACTTGTTGTTTCGAAAAACTAACAGTTTTCATTCTTTGTGTATCCCTTACTGTGCTTTTTATGCTCATCCCAAGTTTTTGAAATGTTTTTCACGGGACTTAACGTGGAATCGGGTCAAGGATGGGATCAAGGGAAACTCATGCTACCTAAAACATGGAACTAGCCATGTTTCTTTTTAAGAGTTTTTATTTTATGGAAACTTCGTAGAATTTTCTACTTTGTAATATTTTGAGATGTAATAGTTATGTCCTAATTCTCTAAAACTCTAAACCTGAAAAGATCCCCAATGTGAATTATTCATTTAATTCAATATTAAGTAAGGTTTAAGGTCGGGGCCTTATAGTTTCTATCCAGAGTAATCGGTAACATATTAGGATTTTGGGATCTAAGTTAAATTATAAAGCATGTTTTACAGTTTCATTCAAGAATTGATTTCTCCCCGAACTACTCCTCTAATTTATCTGTACTCCATTTTCTATAGGATATCTCACATCCTTCTTTATTTTAGTAGAATAAAACATCATCAACCTCTATTTCCATAATAATATTTTATTTCATTTTTTTCAAATCTTAAAATAACAGGCCGGATGTGAAATTTCTTCACATGGGTGTGGTTTCATCCTGGACCTAGATTTGAAATTATTTTCCCACCCTTTAATGTTTCTAGTTCCTTCTTTAAACTTATCTTACTTTATTATTTATTTCTCTAATAGATTTTCCCAAACATAATACACAAACTCAAGGGTTTAGAAATATGATCCAAGTCCAAGTGGACTCTAAACTCATCTTTAGCTACATAGTTACTCCACCTCAGAGATATTTTGTATTGATGAAATGTTTCTTCCCCATTTTTTACATTTCTGTTATAATTATTTCACCACATTCAGATATGAATTTCTGGAATAGATTTGATTGGTGATGGAAAGAGATAATCATTTAACATAAAAACAGTGGTAGATTTATATGACCATGTTTAGATGATATCTTGAATGTTTTCCCATTATTCCCAATATGATTTTATTCACAAATCAACTGTAATAACGCTTATATACCTTTTTCTTATATACTAAGTAGATACTAAAAATATTTTCCTCCATATCACTTTCTCCATTCCCTCACACCTAAATTTGACCTAAATCGGGCATCCTCTTATATAGCATGGTGCATATAGAATTTTTACATGTAAAACATATAGCTAAAAATTTAGTTATAAATGCTAAGGGATAAATGAACTAAATGTCAGGGTATGTAGGAAAATATGATTCATTGAAAGGGGGTCTTAAAATCTAAAATAATTCATCAATCATTTTAGCATAAGATCCTTGAATTGTACATGATTTTAACTTGATTACTCAGAATGTTTTTCTAATCAAAACATACCTTCATTCACTGATGAAATATATCATTATAAATAATATTTCAAAATATTCATAAAACAATCTTATGTAGGTTATTGATAATATAGGATAATAAATATTTTCATAAGATTAAAAAATTAGTGGTACTTGTATAAAACACTCAAATATATAATTTGAAAACAATTTCATTTCATTATTCATATAAAGTGAGTGGATGTGTCAAATATATTTCCTTAACATGGTAGAGATTCAAAAGTTACACAGCTATTAAATTTAAGCTAATATGGTTTATGAAAACATAAAAAATGAAAACTAAAAGATAAATAAATTTTGACAAAGACACAAAAAATATACAAAAGGAAACATTTAAAATACCTCAACTCAATAGGTTCCCTACCCCATAAAAAATAATTCATTTTAATCAATGGATTTAAATATATTTGGTATTTAATCATATTTTAAATGTAATTAGAACATAATTTAAACATGATGATAGGTACAACATGATAGTTCTCATTAATAAACAGGTCATTGGAGTGTTATATCTTCCACTGGATCTAATGGTACATTCCCATGGTATATATGGCGACCATATATTTTTCAATATACATATTAAATATTTTTATATCATTATTCAACACATATCAAAATAATAAAATATGGTAGACCATAATGTTTTAGTCTCTTTAAAGACTAAATAAATAAAAAATTATTTAAAATAACATCTTCAACATGTCCAATAAAATTATTAACATATAGTACACTTATAGGCTTATCATACATAATATCCTTCTTCATGACCTGGGGAAAATAGAAGAATAAGAATGGGGGAGATCAGATACTCAGTAACGATAAACATTAGAGATCAATGAATGATATTATTTGAGAAGAAGATAAGCAAAATTGTATAAGAAAAAGATCATAACACATGAAAATCACACCCAATAAATCATGTATATAAATCTTGAGTCATGGACTACAGATTTTAGACCAACATAATACATTTATTTAATAATGAAGTAAAAAATCATGATCCATGGATAATAACATGACCGTATATCAGATGAATGTGATACATTAATAAATATAAGATGTCATGGAGTTGTGAAAATTTATAAACACCTATTAGACTGCTCATCATATTAAGTACACGTAAACATATACCATTATAAAATATTATGAAATGAAAAAATGTTCGTCAATAAAATTTTGAACATTTCACAATCTGAATAAGTCCACACTTAATGTTGTGGACATGAAATCATGTTCATTAACCACATCGTAATATCATGAGATATAAATATTACATAATGAATTTTATAGACATATAAATATATTCCCATCCACTATATAATGGAATTAATATCAATGTGTGCCACAATATTATAAAAGCATTCATCATAGAATAAACATTGGAAAAGAAATGGGTCACATATAGATTATTACATAACATAATTAACTCCATAGAAATAAATAGATTTCATATAATCATCGTTAAAAAATCATCATCATAAGTCATCTAGAGAAATAAATTGGATGGAACAATAAAATCATATTTCTATTGAAGCATAAAAATCCAAATAGGAGGTTGAGATGGATGAAAAATAATTTTAAACGAGAATTTTAACATTTCATTGAAAATAAGGAAAATAACATTTTCTTTTGGTATCTTAAAAAATTAAATTATCCAATAATATTGAGAAAAATATTGTCATTACAAACATCTATGGAAACATTCTATTAGTATTAAAATAAAATAATAGTCATAATGGTCTAAAAAATCATTCATGTCATATATGTTAAAAGAGAAAACTCTGTCCATGATTTTATAAAAATTCAAAATTAATTTATATGTTAAAATATAAAAATATTTATTTTAATATTTTTTAACAAAATTATAATGGATTAAAAATAATCTTATTCAAACATTAATGTATAGATAAAAAATATCCATTAACTTTTTTAAATATCATGGACAAGGAAGAAAAAGTCCATCAATTAAAATGGAATTATTTGTTTTTCTTAAGAACATTTTCTTAGTCGTTTTATATACCAAAGGATGGATAATTTTACTAATACATGAATTTTTTTGAGAATAATGAGAGAAGAATAAAATATATGGATTTTATTGGATACGTTTTGTCACACACTGAAATTTGTGATTATTTAATTTTATTATTATCTAGGCTATGGATATTCTTATTGTGTTTCAGGTTGATTCCAATTTAAAATTTTCAGTTTTATTTGAAAATGGGTGTTTTGTGCTTGGTGGAATCAGGGATAGAGGCAAATCAAGGTTTGGAAACTGTCTAGCTTCACCCAAAAAACTATGCGACATGCCCAGTGTTCTGAATAAATAAAAATTTATTGAATAATAAAATTAAAATATATAAAAATTAGAATGGTGAATTAAAATTAAAATAATTATTTTAATAATAATATTGATAATATTATTATTTAGATTAATAAAAATATAAATAATAAAAATAATAATATTATTATTATAATTATTAAGATATTATTATTATTATATTAAGGTTTTTTTAGGTTAGTGTTTCTCCACCCCCTCTTCCCTTCCCCCTCATCTCACACTACCCCCTTACCCAATTCCCTATCCCATACACCCCCCAATTGGGCATGCCTCCCCTCCAGGTACATCCTTCCAGTGATCCTCCCTCTAACCACCCCTCCTCCATACCGCGTGACAGCTCCCCATTTCCTCTCCCTCACTCATGTGACCTCTTCGAAATCTCAATCTCCATCGTGCAACCACACTGGTTCCCCTCTCTCCCTCGTGAAATCTTGTCAGCGCCATCTTTCGGTGTTTCACCTCCCTCCGACAGTCGCACCCCCTTCCCATTCGGGTAATGTTTTGTTTCTCCTTCATTAGTGTTTTCTTCTCATTTCCTTTGGGGTTTATTTTTTCAGTGGTTATAGTTTGGTTTCGATTTTTTTTAGTATTAGTGTTTGATCCTCGTTTTTAGGGTCTTTCATAACCCTCTAAGGTGTTGTATATGTGGAATATGGGGTTTCACACAATTTTTTGGGAATTTCTATACCCAAGTAATTTGATTCCATACTTAAACATCATTTTATGAATTTAATATGATTTTTTAAATTTCTAAATATGTTCTTTGGTCTTCATTTGTACTGGGAAAGGTAATTTTTAAATGGTTTGGAATTCTATGTGTAGGAAATGAATTTTATAAGGGAATTGGCTATGTTTTGGGTGAGTGATTCAAGGTGTAGCTTCATGAAAATGTTTTATGGGTTTCTTATTGGTTGAATGGAATTTTTTCAACATCAATTATGTCTGAATGTGTTGTAAATTGTTTTTTTAATGAAAATTTTTTTCCCTTGGTATTAAAATATTGTTGTTCACCTTTAAAATCGAATCTAAAATTATTTTAATAATGTAAAGCATGTTTTGATAGGGTTTTTCGATGAGTTCGGCTTTAAAATAGAATTTCAACATGAAATTAGGTACATAATTGGTGAAACCATTGATGTGATATTTAAAAAAAATTATTATTTTTTTGAATGATTTATTAAATTATGCATGTGTTGTCAATTATATTTTGATATTGAATTGGTGTTCGGTTAATTTTAAAAAAGGATTTTGGTTAATTTGTGGTGTGAAATCCCTGGGTTGTAGTTGAAATTGTCTCATCAATTGTTTTAATAGTTTATTATATTATATAAAAGGTGAAAAACAAGTTTTTGAAGGTTTTGGTGTATGTATGATTTTAAAATGTATTTGGGTGTGCAAGTAGTTATATTAAATGTGTAATTATTTTATTGGTTAATGGAATGTTCCAGTGGTGTCATGTGACATGTGACACTTGATTGAGCATAAAAGGGAATCCCTGGAATCCAAATGGGTGGACTAGGACTATTATTATAGTGATTCATAAGTGGTTATGGCCTAGTTTTACTTATTAGGGTTGAAAATGACAAAATTAACTAAAATACAATGATGTTTGGATACTACAAGGCCATTGGGGTGTCCCCTCTTAGTGTTGCGTGTATGAGTACACAATTGTTCATGGATTCTATTCCATAATTCACCTAGAGATGAGGATACTAGGGCCTCATTTCTCACTAGTTCCTTGGGGAATTTCCCATAACTATTTCTAAATTATAACATCTCACGTTCCATCGGTATATGGTATTTAGGGTTGATAATTTCAAAAGAAAGTGTGTTTTCTTTAATGTTTCATTATTTTAAATTGTTTTTCATTTAATGTCTCATTAATTTAATTTTGTTTTTCTAAAAATATTATTCATTTAAACTATCACTAGAATTTATTTTATTTATAAAACATACTAATTATTTTTCATTTAATGTTTATATCATTGAATCTGGATTTTTTGGCGTCTTACTGGGGTTAGGATTACACCCTGTATACACCATTGGGTTTTTGTAGAACTTATTGCCTGTTTGTCCCATGTAAAGGCAAGGTGTTGGGTTGTGGATGTTTGGGTTATCGTGGTTTTATTGTGGGTCTGGGTGGTGGTGTATGAGGATTTTGACCCTCTAGTTATAAAAATATTTGGGATAGTACCTTTGTTTCCCCAATTATTATAATTTCTATTGTCTTGTTTGAAATTGTAAAGTTAATTTTGAAATGTTTTTTCTGCCATTTTTGGTTGCCTATCTTCCATTTTGGTTTTCTTTTATTAGTAGTTATTTATTAATAAGAATTCAGGTAAATGATTCAAACATGTTTTATTTGATTCCCGAACACATTTTCCAACCTGCCAGGATCAGGGATTCCCTTTGGGCCTAGCCATGAATCGGATTGGGTGCTCGTTCAGATAACGACCCATAATGCTTCATGAAGAAAATTTATCAGAGAAGATGCACTATTTTAGGCCTTGTTCATTGGGTAAAACTCATGGTTGACTAGAGATAGGACTGTCGAAACTCGATGTTCTAGTTACGAGTTAGGTGTTGGGCCATCACTCCTCATGGTGGGACCTGAGCTACCTGGTGAATTCGAGTTCCAACTGAGTTCTTTGGCACTTGTTGTTACTTGTTGTTTAGGAAATAAAATGGGAGTTGGGCGAATGATATCGATGACATAGTAGGTCTTGGAATTCCCTCTGGAGTTGGGGACGTTTCCAAATAACACTCTCCATGATGGTGGAGTGATTGGAATATGGTCACCAACCATATGACTAAGGTTCCTACCGAAACAAATTTCCTCTCGCATTATCTTATATCTCTTTGAGTTATGGAAAAAAATTGAAAACCTTTTTAAAATTGAATTTTTATTCCAAAAGTTTTTTTGGGAAACTTTTTTTAAATGAGAATAGTGGGTTTTTAATTAAATGGTCATCCATGAAATGATGCTTAATGTTAAATTTGAAGTGTTTTGAAATGGGAAGTAAATTGGAAATGTTCCGGATGTGGGTGGAATATTTGTCCTAATGAATGGAAATTGTTTTTTTTTAATATTTAGAATCTTCATGTGTGACCACATGCATGGGATATATTTGGATGGAAAATTGGTTCCCGGTCAGTATGAAGAGATGCATGTGTGAGGCTTCATGAAGTACCAATGGTAAACATTCAAACCACAAGTCTTGTATCATTTCTAAGATTGTTTTTAATGTAAATGTGTGGTGTGTATGGTATTTTTGGTATTATATCATTTAATGTGTTTTGAGTTTGAAAACACTTCTTACATGGATGATATTTCAGGATGCATTTTTTCAGTGATTCGGTTTGAGATAATGGTTAGTGGATTGTTCTGAAAAATGTTTTGGGATGCCTTGAGAAGGATACCTATTCATGCATTTGTTGTGTATTCTATTATGTTTTGGCCAATGGGCCTATTTGATTATGTCATTGGATTTCCATTGTTAGATAGTGTGCTCCCCCATAACGAATTAACTCATATTCAATGTGCGATAAAGGGTGATCCAATTATGGTTGACCCTCTAGTTGTGAAAATTAAGGACTTCATTTTGGGTTTTAGGGTAAAGTCATTTCCATTATCTTTCGATCAACTAGATCCTATTGCAGTGAGAGAGTGCATGTGGAAAGTTGAGTGAGACTTTAGTTTCTTTTGTTACATGTGTCAATGAATGTGATGTCTAACATCGGTGTGTCTAAAGGTTCCACTGGGAAGCAGTAAAAGGAATCCAAATGAGGAAGGGTGAAAACAACTTGGATTGTTTGTATTGGTTGAGTCTTAAAGGGCCTTTAGATATTTCTCAGATTTCATCTATGAAAATATTCATGCTATGCCACATTTTTGGTGAATATGGTCATATAAGGTTATTACTGATTCTTATAGAAATTGTGTGTTACCTGGGACCGGGTTTAGAGTCCCAATCCCTGTAAGGATTTATTGATGGTAATGGTCACGTTCAGTGGAATATTCTAGTGTCATGTTCTCTTTCTAATGAAAAAGCAGATGTTGTGGAACCTTAAGAGCCTCTCTATTAATAGAAGTGTCTCTTTAATTTGGAGAATATTTAATAATCTTATTCTAATTGAAGGTTTATTTCTTGTGTCCTTTATTTTTTTATGTTTAGGGTGATGGGGGTGATGGCCTTGAATATTTTAAGCCATAGTCTTGTAAAACAATTCATGATAAAGAAAAGTGGGTCTCATGGTATGTAGTTCCAGTTTGTTCTTCCTAGATCATGGTGAGATTAGGTGTGGAACCAACATGAGAAATCCCATTAAAGTGTCTTTAATGCCTGACTATGAGTTAGGAGATGCTTTAATCAATAGGCCTCAAACCATATGTCTCAGAGTGAAGATGGTGTATTCTTTGGAACCCCTGAGGCTGCAAAGGCCCTTATTCTAGTGTATTTCAATATTTTAAATATCGTGTTTATATGTTTCACTCTAGATGGACCTATTTGGTGGAAAGAATAATGGGGAACTTGTTTCTTCATTTCAAATAGTGTTCGTGGGATTGTTCCTTCTTAGTTATAAAGAGGTGTGGTTGTCTAATTTCTTGAAACCCAGTTCTTGTTACCTTGTGGATGTGGACGTTTCTGTGGTTTTTAATGAATGGAAAAGCATTTTAATCAATCTCAATTTTGGTTTGGGCTCATCTGATGCAGATAATTCTCATTGGACTAGTAAACAGCTTTTTGTTTTTTTCAGGTTTAGATATTTATTAATCGGGTCCCTAGGGATGGGGGGTTAGGTTGTGAAATAAGTTCCAACGTTAGGCCATGTCAGGCTTCCTTTTTTGGTATTTTTTACTCATTTAAGTTGGTTGATCTTTATCATGGAGAGATACACCACGGGTATCATTGAAAGTTTACTAAAATGAATAGTTGAAGCCTATTCCTTAGGGTGGGGAGTTCGTTCGAGCCCCCCGTGATGGTGCTACGGCACCGTCTTGGGAGTTGGCCTATTCTTATGAAGTGGAACCCATTTTGGCCTCATCGAGTCAGTAATTGTTTTTATGTTATTGGTTTCATCCTGGAGATAAGTAGTCTCATTTTGAGCTATCTAACCTCAAGATCTTCCCTTGAGAAAATTTTTGGACTGGAGTGCACCCAATGGTTTTGTTGAATTAAGATTTTCAGAGTGTTCATCATTTTTTATTTGATCATGTTTTTTTATTTCTATAAAGTGGTGTGGGTATATTTTGGTAAGTTATATGGTGCTGTAGTTTAAGAGGTTGAATTGTGCATGGTGGGAAGTTTATTTTCCATTGATAAATATTATAGAGTGGTTTTCACTTTTGGGGGAAGGTGAAATTTAGAAAAGAGACCATTTTCAGACTTTGAGATTAATTAGTAAGTCTATTTCATTGTTTATATTGTTCCTTCCACTTTTAGTGTTCCATTCATTGGGGATCTCATTTAATTGTAAAGGATATTCAGTTCTGGTTTTTGGGTCCAGCCTCATGTGGACTTCTGAGGGAAAAGACATTATGGTGGGAAGAATTGCCACACATGACCTTTATGATAATTTTATTTTATTATTTTATTTACATGATATATTATTTTCAAGGATTGTGTTGAGTCCTAGTTTAAATTTTCGAGTTTTATTTGAAAATTTGTGTCTCGGTCTTGGCGGTATCATGTTCACAGGTTAAGAACAGTTTAAAAAATGATCTACTTCACTCTGGAAACCATATAACCTTCCCGATGCACTAAAAAAATTAAAATTAAATGTATAGTAAAATGAAAAAAAAATCAAATAATTAAGGTAAAATAAAATTAAAAGAATTGTTTTAATAATAATTATTATGATGATATTATTATTATTACTATGTAATTATTATTATGAATATTAACTTAGTATTTTTTAAGTTATGGTTTCTCCTCCCCCCTATTCCCTTCTACCTCCTCTCACACTACCCCCTTTTCACTTCCCTATCCTATTCACATAACCCCTCCCCTATGGGGCGCACCTCCCCTCTAGAGACCTCTTTTTAGCGAGCCTCCATTTGTTCACCACTTCAACATGCCATGTGGTGGCTACCCTTCTCCTCACCCTCCCACATGCATCCCCACTGGCATACAACTCTCCCTCATGTTACCCCATAGGAACCATTCTCTCCCTCACGCGACCCTTCCAACACATTCCTCTAGTGTTCCACCTCCTTCCGATGGCCGCTCCCAATTCTCTTCCATGTAAGTATTTTTTTCTCCTTTAAGGTTTTCTTCTGGTTTCCTTCAGGGATTATTTTTCCTATGGTTTGGGTTCTATTTTGGGGGATTAGTTTTGAGTATCTAGGATCGATTATCATGTTTAGGGTTCCTTCGTGACCCTCAAAAGAGTGGTTGAGGTGCAGATGGGGTTTCACACCATTTTCCGGCAATTTCTCCACTAATGGTAGGGGATTCCATACTTAAAAATTTTGATGAATTTAATATGTCTGTTTAAAATTATAAATATGTTCTATGTTTTTCATGTGTGGTGAAAAAGGTAATTTTTAAATTTGTTTGGCATGATATGTCTATGTAATGGATTTTTTTAATAAATTGGTTGTGTTTTGTGTGAGTGATTCGGGGTGTTGTTTCATGAAAATGCTTTATGGGGTGGTTTTTGGATGAATAGAATTTTTTTCGAAAGAATATAATGTTCAAATGTGTTAGAAATGGTATATTAAATGAAAAATGAGTTCCCCTAGCATGTTAAGCCTGTTTTGCTCCTTTGAAATCAAATTAAAAATTGTGTGAATAATGGAAAGCATGTTTTGATAGGGTTTTCCTCTATGTTTGGTTTCAATGTGTAATGTTTATGTGAAAGTGTGTTTTTTGTTGGTGAAAACCCTTGATGTGATATTTATAATATTTTTATATATTTTTTTAATGATTTATCAAATTATGAATGTGTTTAGAATTGTGTTTTGATATGGTGTTTGCATCTGATTTACATTAAAATAATATTTTGGGTGAATTTTCATTGTAGAAGAATTGAAGTATACTTAAAAAAATTTTATAAATATTTTAATGATTTATTAAATTATATAATAGGTGAAAACATGTTTGGGAATGGCTTTGTTGTCCATATGATTTTAAAATGGATATTGGGTGTGCAACTGGTGGCATGAAATGATTAATTCTTTGTTTGGTAAATTAAATGTTCATGTGGCATTATGTGACATGAGAAACATGATTGAGAAAAAAAGGGAAGCTTGGGTATCAAGGTGGCCAGACTAGGACAAGTATGCAAGTGATTCAAAAGTGGATGCAGCCCATTTTCACTTTGTGGGATTGATGATGAAAACACTAACTAAACTATGATGAAATTTGGTGACCACTAGGCCATTGGGTTTTCGCCTTCTAGTAGATCAGACATAAGAATGTAGTTGGTTGTGGTTTCTAAGAAACAATTAAATGAGATATTAGGATCCTAGGGCCCCATTTCTAGCTAGGTACTATGGGTATTTCCCATAACCAGTGCTCTATGATTACATCACACGTACCATCAAGATACATTATGTTTGGTTGATAATTTCGAAATCAAGTGTTTTTTCTTTAATGTTTTAGTATTTAAACTATTTATCATTTAAATTCCCAATAATTCAATGTTTTTTTCTTGATTTTTTTAATATTTTCCCTATAATTGATTATATTTATAAAACATTCAAGATATTCTTCATTTAATGTTTATATCATGGAATCCACATTCTGGTGGCATCCTTTGGGGCTTCGGCTCACACCCTTCATACACTTTTGGGTGTATATATATCTTGGTGTATTTTTGTCTTGGGTATAGATAAGGTGTTTGGTAGTGGTTGTTTGGGATCACAAGGTTTCCTTTTTGGGTCTTTGTGGTGGAGTCTAGAGGAAGTCGATCCTCTCATTACACAAAGTCTTGCAATATATTGTTGTTTCCCCCTCTATTCTAGTTTCATTTGTATTGGTTAAAATAGTAATTTTAATTCAGAAAAGTCAGTTAGGTCATGTTAGATTGTCTATCTTCCATTTTGGTTTGTTTATCCTGTCGGTCATTTATTATTATACCTTCAGGTAACTCGTACCCACGTGATATATTTGATACCAGGGCACATGTGTCAGAATGTGGGGATCGAGAATACCCATTAGGCCTTTAGACAAACTAGGTCAGGCACCAGTTCTGATGACGACCCATATTGGATCATGACAATTGTCATATAATTTCCCTCAATGTAAATTTAATATAGACAATCCTAAAAAGAAATTTGATTGTAGCATAAACTATCACGATAGTTCCTCTCTCATTTTTTTTGATTTCGAATCCTCCGACAAAATAAATATATATGTATTGTAAATCAATTAAATAACCATATTCATATAAACATAACTATATATCATTCCCTTATAATTTATGATTACAATTTTATTAAAAATTATTTATTAAAATAAAATTCAATTGAAAATTTGTATTTTTTCCATGCATGTTTCATTTAGACTATTCAAATAATTAAACCTCAACCAAGGTTTAATCATCCCCAAAATAAAAAATATTTCATATGTATAATATTTTTTCATTATATCCACTTTTAAAACTATTAGTATGAAGTGGTGATGGAAAATTAATTTCATCGCTTCATGGAGATGGTAATTAGTAAGTATGAGCGGTTAAGGTTTCCACTTTTGTGATGGATGGAACGAGAGAAAGGTACATAATAATTCAACCTTAAATAATCCTAATATTATAATAAATGTCATATATTTAATTAAATATATTTTTATTACCATTTATGTAAATAGGAAGTTAAAAATTAATCACATCGCTTTGTGGAGAATATATGAGAGGGTGTCATGGATAAAGATGTGTAGAGTGTATTTGAGTACTGATTGGTCAAGTTAAATAAAACCAAACTGGATTAAAATTCAATATTGAATGTGAAAATATTGAAACTAATTTATAAAATAGTATTAAAAAAAAATTAGGTCATTTTATCAATTATCTCTTTAGTTAAAGTATGTTTAAATTTTTTTAACCTTTACTGTAGTAATCAATTTTTACCTCAATTACAGTTCATTATTAACAAGAATGAAATATACCTATTTAATAAATTTGGGTATGAAAATTATAAATATGGAATCCATTATATCATATAAATTTTCAATATATATTTTATATTTATTTTAAAATATGTTTTGAAATCATAATTAAAACTATTTTTATATAAATGCATTTCAAGAAAAAATTGAATTTATTCTTATTCATTCCCTCTTAAAACAGTTAAAGTAATTTTATTATTTTATTTAATATATTATCAAAAAAATTATAAAAAAATCAAAAATATGTAGTATTTTAATTAATTAAAATAAAATAATCTCCATATAATTAAATTTGTTTAGAATAAAAAATATCCCTTTTTACCATCAAATGTTTTTGTCTTCATTTATAACCAATTAACAATAAATGTATAAATTATTATAAATTTCTTAACCTTAAATACAAATGTATTTCATAGAAATACTTGTTCATTAGATTCCAGGACAAATAATATATTGAAAAATACAATACTCTGAAAATTTTATTATTTAATAAAAAATAATATTTTGTAACTCGTGAAATTGAGGACATATTGCCTATGAATTAGTGAATAAATTTTAATTAAGGAAAAAGTTTATACATACTTTTCATAACTTAATTACTCTTATTCATATCCTTCAATCCAATGGATTGGTGATAGTATTCACTTTTAATAATAATCTTTCAATAGTATATCGTGGTTTTTTTAATGTAGTGTTTCATGTAAAGAAGGCTATCAAACACATAAAAATTTTTTAAAGATAAATATATCATAAAATATCAGGTTGTAATATTATACCCCAGTTATTTTGAAATTTTCCCTCAAAATTTTGTCTCTCCAATACAAACAAGTGAGGATACATTATCCTCTACACATCCTCCAGTTCCCACATAGCTTCATCAAATTTTGGATTTGTCCAAATAAATTTAAACAGATCAGTAATATTTTTCTATAAAACATTATGCATATGAACCAATATTTCCCTGGATTGTTCCATATTAGTAATATCTTTCTCTAGTGGTATAAACTCTATGTTCAGTACATCTAAAAGATCATGTCTGTACTTCCTCAAATGAAATAAATTTACCACATCATGACCTTGAGATACGTTTAATGGATGAACCAATTAATAATATATTTTCCCAATATTTTAAAGAATCGTAAGGGTACTAATATATAAAGGGGACTATTTTTCCTTCTTTGAAAATCTCATAAATTTATTCCATGAAGTTATTTAAAGGAATTCCTTTTCACCAAATTGGATCTCTGGATCTCCTTGATTATTTTCAGCCGATCCCTTTTATCAAATCTATATTATCCTTATGTTAAATTTAATATCAATAGCCCACTATATCATTACCTCATATAAATCGAGTCTTAATAGATTTAATTCCCTAATTTCATCCAAACATGATGGATTTCTATACTTCTTTTCACAGATGGGTTCATAAATATTCATTAGAATTATCGAGTGAAATTTATTTTTGTAAGAAAACTCAACTGAAGGGAGGAATTAATCTTAACCACGTATTAAATACATAGAAAAAGCTCTAAATATATCTTTTAGGTTTTTAATTCTTCTATCTAACTGAGCATTCATTTGAGGATGATATGTATAATTAAACCTCAAATCCATGTTCAATTTTTTTTGAGACTTCTCCCAAACTTTGACATAAACCTTAGATCTCAATAAAATATGATTGAGAGAATTGGTCTATGAAATATCACCACATATTAAAGAGATAAATGTTTTCAAATAAGGAATCCTTTAATGGGGAGGGGTGAATCAGGGTTTCAACTTTTATTTTTAAAACAAGGATCATGTTTGCACATTGGTAGGAACTCATTAAACCTATATGAAAAATAAGAACAGAAATCTATCAATCACATGATCATAAACAACACAACACTTTTATATGGTTCTCCAATAAGGGATACATCCAAGGAGCATACACCGATAGTGTGTCGGTCATACTAAAATCTACCAAACAACACTAGCTATAGAATACCAAGGTTTGGTCAATGTCACTCTGTGCTAGGAACACTGTTGTTACATGAATTTTAAGAATTTCTAATACATCCCTCAGATCTCTTCTGTTGACTCCCCCTAGCTCACTAATCTGAGATAAGTTCAATTCAGTTTATCGACCTGCTGTATGCTTCAATATATTGGCACTCATGACTTTGTGACTGACTTAGCACAGTACTATGCATCCACCACAGACTAGAGTTTATTCTCTTTGAAATCCATGTCTACTAAAATCAAATTTTCAAAACTACTATTCGTGAGGCTTCTTTACGATACACACTCCTTCGCAAAGCACACCTACATTCATAGAACAAACTTCCTTTGTGAAGCATCCATGCCTTCATAGAACATACTATCTTCGCAAAGGTCCATTGAAATTAATGAACTAATTCTTAGAAACTCAATGAGTCAATGCGAAAAACCATCTTATCAAAAAGTAAAAAATTTCAAAAAGCATGTCTAACAGTTGAGACTTGTATTCTATTCATGATGCACCAGCTCCCATAGAAATCCATGTTCGCGAGCTCTTCGCGAACTCAAATAATCTCTATATTTTACCTCAAAAAATTGATACCAATGGAGTGGGGTAGCCTCATATTAATAATGTTTTTCATTCATGAAGCTCCACCAACTGTAAACATATTTTTTAGATCATCAAACTCGTCTTCGTGGTGCTCCTTCCTTCATAGAGAACCATGGAAATTATCTGTTCGTGAAGCTCACCGTCATCGTAGATTCTTCCATCAAAACCCTTCGCATCGCCCATAAAATTTTCAAAGCATTTCATTAATGACTAGAAAGATCTAAACCTCATAATTAGGGATAAATCCTTCTATGATCATGAAGATCATCGTAATAGTGAACCACACCGCCAGAAAACATTATGTCTTCACGAAATGAAACTGGAAAATCACATCTTACAACATTCAATACTACAATCATCTTTAACTGTATGATACCTTTCCTTAGAACCTCCCTGATCATCCATGTAATTATTGAAAAAAAAGACAAATCGCACTCAATTTTCATCAAATAACATCCCTGGTTCCAACAATATGTTAACTTTTTAAGGCACTCACATATAATCCAACTATAATTATGTCATTTTGATATTTTGGAGAGTCCAATGATTGAAACCATGGTAATTTATTCCCATATTCCATTCTAGTATGGCTAATTTTTCTAAAATCCAATTACTATCATATCTCTAAAACATAATTTATTATCAAAACAATCATAGAGAGGAATACTTTGTAACATCCCTTTCATTTTAAACAATCATAAATACTCTTTCATATTTATATTAATATTTTTATTTATAAAATCAATAGATAATGATAAATCTATGACTTTTATATAATAATACATTAAATTTTTTTATTTTTTGGATGAATTCACAGTTTATGAACCATATCATTCCATCGAAATCATAGTGTATATCAATAACATTCATCACCTTATTCTACATATCAACATCGTTATTTTTTACCTTTTTAATCCTCATCTGGACAGATTGTTGAACATTCATCTAGAAAATATAATTAATCCCCTTTCTATATGATTCTAAGATCCAAATTTCTTAAATCATGATGTATTGGATCTCTTTTAATCATCATCATTGATAAAAAATTAATGGAACTTTTGACTTGTTGGGAAAAAACTCTCATGGTGACATTGAATAATTTTTTGGGTTGATTGTGTTTGTTGACCAAGCATGTTTTCATGTTTAATTGTCGAGTTCTAGAGATGTTTTTGACAATCATTATTGAAAAAGAACCATGGAAAGGGCATGAGTTTTATGAAGATGTGATTATTTATGTGGATTTCATGAAGACATGAACAATGTTAACTGCGTTCTTCAGGATTACAACGAGTTTCGCGAATGGAAGAGTTTAAGATAATTGTGGTGGTGAAGACAATTCTGAGTGGAGCTTCGCGGAGAAGACATAAAGGAATTGACAAAATTGTCTAAGATTATGAAGAGCTCTGTGATTTGAAAATTTTCACGGTGCAACATGATATAGAGAGAATTTTGGTGGAAATTTCAGAGCTTCATGATTTGAGATGACATGGAACAGACTTCACTTGGAAGGTTCGAGTTTCTGTTCAATATTCTATCAATAGACCTTAACCCCGTTGAGAGAAGTATAGTGTTTTCAGAGAAAAAATAGTTTATCTCAACTCGTGAAGGAAGATCATGAAGGTAGTTGGTTCCTAAAAAAAGGAGCATTAAAGTGGGTAATTTAGCTCTGCGAAATTGGTGTGTTCCGCATTGGCCTAGTGATCTTCAATAGGAAAGTCTCTCTAAGATGAATTATGAGTCGCAATGGCCAAATCTTGGTGAAGGCATGAGCTTTGGGAATTTCTAAGCTCTGCAAAGTAGTCTGCTCCATTAGGTAGTGAGCACTTTGAAGGTGTGTGCTTTGCGAAGAGGTAGGGAGTTTACAAATGCTTGATTGAGCTTTGTGAAATTGGGTGCTTCACAAAGTAGGGTGATTTTCAAAGTTATTTCCCAAATGTTGTTACCCAGTGGTAAGGGTAAAATGGGTATTCATCAGTGGATTAATTTTAGAATTTAACATAGCATCTATCAACAGTTGAGGATGCATGTATTCATGCAAATAAAGTGACCTACAGGTCTATAAACAGTGATTGGATCCCTTCATAGTGCAGTGAGCAAAGGAAGAGGAAGGTGGTTATCCTTTCTATAAGTAGTGATCAAAAGAGAGAGAAATAGGGATTGACCCTTGGGAAAGCAGTGAGCTGACCATAAAAATTTTAAATACAGTGAGCTTGGGCATAGAAGTGAAATAGACCAAAAATTATTGGCAGTGAGCTTTAGAGGATTTGGTACATTTTTTACATTGTCATTGTATTCTCCTTGGATGTATCCCTGTGATGGTGAACCAAGTAAAAATCTCTATGTCTACCTATATTCATTCATGCATCCAACTCAAAGCATCATCATCATCAGATAAATAAGGGATTAATAAAATCAATAGTAACATGTAAGTGAAAAATATTGACACTTATAATATTGAGGTCAAGATATAAGGGGGCTGGAAGAATTTTGGAATATAATATTCATACCCTAATTTACCCCCCCCCCCCCGCTCTTAGGGTATTTATCCCATTTTGGTCCTAACACGACTCATATCATCGTCCACCATGTTTTTCTTCCCATGGTGGTATTTTATGGAGTAGTAATAATCTAAAATCAACACCACCATCTTATTTAGAACATATTCAACCCATTCTGTGTGAATATGTATTTCACAATTTCATGATCAGTATATATACATATATATATCACACCTTTTTCTATATAGAAAATGAATCCATATCTACTGTGAAAATACTATCTCTCCCACCTCTAAATCATGAGTTCGGTAGTTTTTTTTCATTGATTTAAAATTGGAGAGTGTCATGTTCTGCCACTATTTAATTCTGTATGTCAAAAAATTCAAGTTCTTTCTTTGATGTGTCACTATAGATAAAAACCGATTCTCCATTGAAGAGCAGTGTAAATGTAGGTTTATTGAACAACGTTCTCTTTAGATCCATGTAATTTTTCTCACATTAATCTATCCAATTGAATTTGGATCCCTTCCATATCAAAATGGTTATTGGATTTTATGTCAATGAGAAAATTATAAAAAACCTTTGTTAGTATCCATCCAATATAAGGATATTATGGATCTTAGTCATCATGGTTGGTCTCGGATATTGATGAATTAATTTTATCTTTGAAGGATCCACAAATATACCCCAACATGATATTGTATAATCTAATAATGAATATTCTATGTAGCCAAAATCTACACCTGATAAATAGGGAATAAATCATCTCCTTCATCATGGCCATAAATAAAATTATCAAATAATTTTCATTCTCTTCCTTAAATTTTTAATATTTATGAATATTATCTATAATGACCACAAAAAACTGACAAAAGAAATATCTAATGACTCTATGAATTATATCTATAAAAATAAATTTGGAATTAGGAACACCAAATGGAATAATTATAAATTTAAAATGTCAATACCTCTTATTAAAGGATATCCTGACTATATTCTCTTTCTTGACCATCAATTAATGATACTTAGAATGATGGTAAATCATAGAATGTTATTGATCTCTAAGAATTTTATCTAACAATTAATTCATATAGGGTGGTGTGTACAATCTCTTGATATTGATCTTATTATGTTCTTCATAATCAATTAAGATACGCATTGACCCATATTTATTATTAATAATAAGAACATGTGAACCCAAAGAAGATACAATCAAGTTTATAAATCCCTTTTTGGGATTCTGTTGTAATTTGTTGTTCAATTTATGAAACTAAATTTGGGATATTTTATATGGAGGCTTTAAAATAGGAGTTCTACCATGTATTAGCTCTATAGAAAACTAAACATTATGTTTTGGGGGTATAAAATGGATGTCCTTAAAAAGTACATCATTATATTCTTAAAAATATAAATAGCATTAATTTTGTGTTTCAATGCAAACATTTGAGATAAATACGACACATGAATATGTATTAGGACCCATAAAATAGATTCAATTTCTATAGGAAGTATATGTTACTTCTAAAAACAATATAAGATAATTGATTGATTTAAAATATAATATTTTAATTCACTTCCTAAAAAATTAAAATGGGATATATATATATATATATATAAAGTTAATCTATACACAATATCATGTAAAATTTAAATTTATGAAGATTAAAAGAATTTACATGAATTACACTCCCCCAAACATCGATTGGAAATGAGTTATAGACTTTATATGAAATCACCATACCATTATGATTATTCTTTAAATACTCAATATCTGATCATTTAGGTGGTGATGTTATACCCTTAAAATAATCATCAAATATAAAATTTTGGTTTGAAGTTTAATTGAATAAATAATTTTTTGTTCTAGATTGGATGATATTTTCACCTTAAAAAAAATCATTTTCAAGAAACACATCTGTAGTTGTGATTTCATATTGATTCCCTTTTCCATTTATGTGTATAGGTTATTGAGTCTTATTATCCTCATTAGTTTATGGATTTCTTTATTGATTCACAAAGAAACTCCTTACATATTAAGAATCTAAGTGTGAGTGGTTCATTAGTTTTATTCTTATGTTCATCTATTCCATTGACTGGTCGCTTATTCTCCTCTTGAAAATATAAAATCATGAGGACTAGGCCTACCACACTTGAAACATATTCTCACTTATTCCTGGTAATTACATGAGTTCATTTTTTAAAAATATTATAATGAAATTGGTTGAAACTTATTCTTTCTATATGATATTACATTTTAGATCCCATGAAACACCATATTCCATTTTTTATCACCAAAACTGTTATAATTAGAGTTTACGGCTTCACTTTCTACCTTGAGTTCCCATCAAACAATCCCTTCATGGCCTTTAAAGTATCTTATAGCTAATTCCATTCCAAGACAAGGTTTAAATATAAAATTGAAATGATCTGAAATTATTTATAGATCAGTAATAAAACTATAATCATACTTCTAATGTCATGTAGTGTTTTATTTAAAGTACTAATTAATTTTTTTATCCTATTTCTTTTATTCTAGAAAACCTCCCTCTATTTTAGTTAAATATTACAAGGAGAGTAATTATGGAGAAATATACCCTTAACCTCACCCCATTATATTTAATTTATTTCTTCCCCATGCGTTATGTTCTTAATAATAGTCTACCATTGGTCATGTTCACATTCTATGTGATAGACATCTAAAACTACTTTGTTATGGTCAGAGCAATAGAAAATGGAAAATATATTTCCCATCATATTTATCCACAGTTCATAAATTATTAAATAGGAAGACCGAAAAAAAATAAGTTGAAAATTGTCCAATAAATATTCAATTTCTTGTTGGACTTTCATTAGTGTCATAGAAAGTTCAATATTCACATCCTGAACAATTCCTCAAAAGAGTTGAGAAATCATTACCAAAATGTCTTCAATTCTAGATCCCATAACATTTGGTTTATCAAGATGAAATTCATTTCATTTTCCTTCACAATTTTTTCTAGAAAGGTACTTATTACTTCTATTCATTTAACAAAACAAAAATAGATAGCACAACTGATTGATAAAAAATAATCACATTGATCAGTCATATATTAAGAAAATAAATCCTAAAGTGTCCAAAGTAATAACACCTTCTTATAAACCTATTCTACTTGATGTTTATCCCTAATGTTTTCACAAATTTTTTCGAATCCTAATCTATAAAATTAACTAAAACCTCTTTTAATACAAAATATATATACCTACAAATTTTTTAAATAAATATTACATTTTTTATATGAATATTAAGTATATATGATAATAATAAATTATTGAGGAGTGTATGGTTTATTTTCTTTAGATACTCAATACAAAAAACAACTTATTTTATGGAAATAAATTCAATATATAGCACTAAATTCATAACATATAATACCTTTCTAGGATAATCATATATAATATACTTCTAAATAACCTGGATAAAGAGGAAATGTAAGAAAGGGTGAGATTTCATGCTCTGTAAGGGTAAAAAAGAGATATCAATCAATGATCTTAAGTTAGCATTGTATTAGAATAATGATATACGAGCATGATCATAACTTTTGATAATCATACCAAATTATCCAAAATAATAAAATATAAGTCATAACCTTAGGATATTAACAGAAATAAGACATGTATATAGTCATGAATCAAAAATACGAATCCATGAATTATAACATGATCACATACCCTTGGAATGTAGAAAAAGCATAAACATTGGAAATCATAAAATTTCAAACATCAATAAACTCCAACGCATCCACTAATAAAATTAAAAAAGTGAAATTTAGTGACTAGTTGGATATTAAACTAGGTCAACACATTATATTATTATTATGTAATAATGTGAATAGGTGTATGCATAATATTGAAAACATGAAATAATGTTCACACATAATGTGGTTATCTCCAAGGAAATAAATCTTTACCCAATTCCATTGAAGGATACATAAATAATAAACCACATAAAACATAATTAAAACCAAACATATGTTATCTAAAATCATAAAACCTTCAATCATAGCATAACCCATTGAAAATAATCGAGTTTCATAGAGATTTAATCATTACATAATTTACCAAAACAAATAAATGGGTTTAATAGAACCATCCTAAAAAAAAATAGTAACCATAATAAATCCATAGAAATGTAGTGGATACTATCATAATACCATATCCATAGTGACACATAAAAATACTTAAATTCCTTTTAAAAATACAATACATACTTTTAAAATATTATAATAAAATTTCATTTAAAATAATAAAAATACCAATTTTCTTATATATCTTAAAAGACTAAAAATTCCCATAATATTAATAAGATTGTCTTATTTGAAATTAACAATAAATTATTATAAATTCTTCTTTAAATAAAATAATTTTCATGATAGAAATGAAAACATTTCACACTGTATGCATTAAAATAGAATATTATTTTCACACCTTTGTAAGAAGTCAAAATTCAATCATGAATAATAAATTTTAAAATATTACTTTATGTAATATGTTAGAAAGTAAAATCTAGAATAAATAAACTATACATAATATTAATGTACATATAAAAACATCTTTAATTTTTTTATGAATAGGGACTTGGAAGAAATAATTCATTGAAAGAAAAGGAAACATGGTTGGTTTTTATAAATATCTATTTTCTTGATCATTTTATGTAAAAAATAGATAAAAATTTAATTAATGCATTAAAATTATAACAATAAATATCATAGAAGAAAATTTATGGGTTTTATATAAAATGTACCACACAATTTCCCTCAATAGAGATTAAATATTCATAATCCTGAAAATAAATAAGATTGTCACGTAAACCCCTACCCAATGTCTTTTCTTCTTCTTGAGCATTCACCAACCTATATAATAAATATTGATTTATAATAAATATATTATATAACCACATTAATTAAAATCTAACTATATATTATTCCATTATAATTTATAATTATTATTTTATTAATAATTCCCCCATTAAAATGAACATTCTGGTCAAAAATATTTTGTTTTCCAAACATGTTTTGGTTTAATGGTTTCATCATATAAACCACATTAATGTTTGTATCCTATAAATAATGATAATATTATCCTATGTATCATATTTATTCATTATATACACTTATATAATACTTTAAACTAAGAGGTGAGGAAAAATGAATTCCATCGCTCTGTAGAAACTATAGCCCATAAGCACGCACAAGTGATTTTTTCAATATTTTATATACAGAATGAAAAAAAGGTAAATTATAATTCTAGATTTAAAAAGAAAAAAAAATATAATAAGTATCATATATTACTATTAAATCTGTCCTTATTACCATCCAGTTAAATAGAAAACGAAAAAAATGAATATTATCACTTCGTAGAGGTGGTAGTCAACATGTAAGCACAATTAACATTGTCATTTTACAAAGGATGCAAAAGAGAAGAACAATATATATAAAGTTTATATAATTAAAAATAAGATTATTAAATATAAATATTAATTCATTTAATATTTTTACAAAATATCTTGAGGATTTTAAAGAAGAAAGAAACATGAATAAGATCAGAAAGAAAATATACCACTTATTATGGTGTTCTGCAATAAAAACCACCTTAAGGATTGTTGGATGGGTATTATAGGAATACCATTACCTCAAAGTCATGGATAATTTTTTTACTGTGATTTAGTGTATTTTTATTGATTAAAAATGTTTGGGGTTTTTTAGAAGAGATTTGAGGTGGTTCCCTTTTATAATTAGTGGAGTGACACACTAGTAGTCACTAAGAATACTAAAATATAAAAATTCATTGTCTTGGAAAAGTGGGTAACAATTTTTTCAATTTAAAATATGTAATGAGATAATAAATATAGAATTCTTAAAAGAGTATTTATATTGGTTTTTAGGTCGTTTTAACCCTTTCTCTAGTTTATCCCCTCATTTACCCTTCTTTATTTTACTATATAATAGATTTTTTATCTTAGTTACAATTCATAAGAAAAACAAAATTAAATTGAACTCATAAATAAATTTTTAGGTATTGATTATAAATATGGAATACATTTTATTTGACTAAATATCTCTTTGTGTTAAAAATTCATTTTAAAAAAAATTTCCCAGTAAACTATACCAAGATTATTTAGAAAAATGTATTTTAAAGCATAAAAGTGAATTTTTATTATTAATTTTCCCAGTAAAATAACATTAAATTAATTTTAATATATATTATTTAATATTTAATCTATAAATTTTATTACAATATTTCATAAATAATAATTAATTATATTTATTAAGATAAAATTAATTACGAAAAATAAAAATGTGTTTTTAAAGATAAAAGTATCACTTTTTACCATGAAATGCTTTTATCTTTATTTAGAACCAATTTTTTATATATTTAAGAATTATTATTAATTTTTTCACATTCAAAAATAATACATTGCATCAAAATACTATTTCATTAGTGACCAAGAAACATAATATTTAGAATAATATAATAAATTGGAATTTTATTTTTTATATAAAACATTATTTTTTTTATCACTTAAAATTTATTTCTTATTTTCTAGGAAATAATCAATACTTTTTCGTTAAAAAAAACTATTATTAATACTTTTCATAATATAATTACTAAAATTTTTAAAAACCAATTTAATGACAAGGTGATAAATTTCAGATTTAATAAAACTGTTTTAGTAATATATCACGGTTCTTTTAAGCATGATGTGGCATGGAAAGAAATATTCCAAACATATCAAATTTATTATAAGAGAAATATATTATAAAATGTTAGGATTTTATAGTAGTTATTCATCCTAATCCCATTATCTATGAATGGGTTCTTATTTTCTTCATTCACAACTTGCACAACACCAAAAGAAGACACATGAGTAACTATACATAGTCTTTCACATACGGAACATTTTTTACGTAGAATCAATATGAGAATTGAATTGAATACCAGTGATTGGCCTTTGATATTAAAGTCTTTGTTTGGTATTAATTTTTCGTGGGTTTCTCAAACTATTTATTTGTTATTTTCTAAGTTCTAAAATGCATCTATCTTAATTTAATCAATATCTTATAGAAACAATATTTTTCCTTTTCTAGCTCTTTCCAAGTCTATATTTATGCCACTAATAGCCTATTATACCCAGTTATCTATAACCATAGGTAGGTGAAATCATTTCCCAAATATCAATATAGATATATATATGGCCATTATTATGGGTGTCTTAAATGTTTTTTATCCATTCCATAAGGTGTCTTCCATCATTTAGATCCAGTATTTTTTGTTTTATTTCAAAGTCTCTTCCAAGATTCATTTTATTTATTTATTAGACACTTACGCCTTTCCATTTGACAATAAATTGTGGGGTTGATGTCATATAATGTACTCCATATTTTTTTAGAAAATCATCAATGATCAAATTACAGAATTTTTTTCCTTGATCATTGATGATAACCCATGGAACATCAAATCTACAGAAAGATACTAGTTCCACAAAAATCACACACTAATTTTCCATCATATGTTTTTATGCCAAGTATTATACCTATATTAAAACATAACATGATACAAGAAAGATTTAGGAGTTGAAAAAATACATGGGAAAAAGGTCTCATAAATTCTATTCCCCATGCTTGATACATTTTACTAACGATAATAGGATTTTTTAAAATTTCCTTTCTTTCTAAAAATTTATATAAATCAATATTTATCAAATATCCTAAAGAAAATTCATTTTTAAAAAATGTGGGAAATAAATTTTTTATTCCTAAAAATTCTTGGTAATTCATGGATGTCCAAAGTGGACTCCAAAAGATAGTGTCTAAAAAATTAAAAAACTTATTCAATTTCACTTAAAGACAAACAAATTCTTAATAGTTTATTATTGCAGGTTTTTTAATGCTATAAATATTCCTAATTGTAAAATTTTGAATCAGATTTTTGTTTGATAATTTAATTAGAATTTAGAAGAGATGGTACCTAAGATGTCACAAAATAATTTACCATGTTTGTGTACCAGGGTACTTATACTTAGAATAAAAATAGTTTCTATAATGTGTCCACTCAACGAGTATATGGTAGGAATATATATGTTATTAGTGTTGGTAGGACTTCTCAAGTTGTTAGATACCTAGTACTCTTCTCCTTTACAATCCATAATCTCTTGGTTGAATTATCGTAAAAGAAACATCCATCTGAATAGCCTGGCATTGGAATCTTTCTTCTTCTTCAAGTATATAATCAATACATTATCAAAAAATAATGTAACTATAGTTAAAATAAAATAGGATATGAATTTATATAAATACAATACAACTGAAATAAATTCTTTTTCATCTGTTGTTTAGTTGAGTTGGGAATTATCTGATACACCCCAAGATTTTATGAGAAATATTGTTTTTAATTTCATTTATACGCTACACCAAAATTATAGCATGATATATGCAACACTATACTAGCTTGTATTATATGAAAAAACTATTCTTGGCTTGTGTTACACGCAAGAGCGACCTTCCTCAGTAGCGTGTGTTGTATGCAATACCGAGTTTCACTAAACAATGATATATTATTATAATATAATTATGAACAATAAGTTATGCATATAATTAAACACATTTTTAATTTTATAACATTATCCTTCATCTTACACGTTATCTAGAACATGGTATGAGAACAAAATAAATTTTTCAGTAAAATAAGTATTTTTCATAAAATGCAGTTTTTCCACCTTTTGATGGCACAGCCACTGTAAATATTTTTTTTGACATGTTTATAAGTTCAATTTTAAAAATAAAACTTCTTCAATGGAATCAGTATATAAAACTTTACTTCGGTTAAATTTTTGATATTGTTCTGATAACATTCATATTTTAAAGAATAGTAAAAAAGCACGCTTAATTTTAATTAAAAACAACTTTTTTCTTCGAGATAATTTATATGGTTAAATTATAATATTTAATGGTTTTAAATTATAAATAGAATTTATTTTTACAATTTAATCTAATTAAATTCATTATCATTAATTTTACAATGAATTCATAGGTAAAAACATTTCAATCTTTTACAATGCTTTAACTTTTATAACCCGTTTTATCAAGAGCGGGATTAACTTTAAATTAAATATTAAAAATTATGTGAAATGAATTTGGAAAAATGGATTCCATATTTGGAATTAGTAGGTAAAAATTATGTTTATAGGATACTTTTATTTTTAGGCATTATGAATAGTAACAATGGTAAATTTTATTTAGCACAGTTAAAGGGATATCATGAAATTAAGGGTAAAAATAATATTATAAAAATATCCAAACACATGTCGTGATATCATTTGTTGATTATATTTGTCTATAAAACATACTTGGGTCGAAATGGAATTTTTTTGAACTCACTTGGATGAGATTAAGATATTTAATTTATTTTATTTAAAAGAATGTGAAATATGTCTCTCTCAAACTTTATTTATTAAATTATTTGTAATATAGGGTCATATAGAATATAAAATCTATTATAAATACACATTTGAAATATGAAATTCTTTTATTAATCATGGTAATTTATTTTTTATTTTTAAGAAATATATAACTACTTTAATATCTTATACATTAATGGTACATAAATTATTTATTTATTGAAAAATCAATAATATAGTTCTTATTAAAATAATATTAACGATAAAAAGACTAAAAAACTTGACCAAAACATATTGGTCGAGTATATATACACCATAAGCATGCAAATGTAGACTTTTGGACCACTTGGAAGCTTACAAAATAGAATATGATATTTATATTATTTTATTTCGAATGATATCAAAGTTGTCACCTTCATAATTTAATTAGCATAACATTTTAAAAGTTGGGTGTTTTAGAAGATAAATTCAAGTAAAAGTATTATTGTGAAATATATTAGATTTCTATTCATTATAGTATTTTATTTTTAATCTTTATGCAACATATAATTAGATTAAATAATTATACAAAAAGTTTGTAGTAATTATTTTATTAAGAGAATTGTCAAATAAATGGTTTTATGAATTTTAAAATAAATATTAACTGAACTAATTAATGTGATCCACAAATTTTATATATTATTAATACATGTTGTAAATATATTAAATATTTTGGTTCTAATATATCATATGTGTGGATTTTATTTAAATTCAAATAAATTAATAGTGTCAAAATTTACACTATTTATATTTTATAAAAATATCATATTATTTAATTGTCTAAAAATCACTATTTTTTTAACAAATCACAATTTTTTTTAACAAATTACAAATTAAAATTTTTATGGTCTACCATGTCATAAATTATTAAATTATGTACAATTAAAAACACATAAGTAAGTATTTATAACCATTTAAAATTTAGAATATTACTACCAAAAATAAAATTAAATAGATTAAATAAGGATAAATCAAAATGATAAGGTTTAATATAAATTCCAAACATGTATAAATTTTATATTTTGATGATATTACAACCTTTTCTAATCTAATATTACAATTTGAGTCGTTTTTTGCAGGTTTGTATGTGGGGTTTGAGATTATTATAAATTAATATTTTTGAGGATTCAAAAAGTGCCCCTCTCCTCTCCTATATAAGGGAACCTCCTACCCTCCCGTATTCTCTGAATTTTGAGCCTTCAATCTCATAAACGCCTACCAATTCCTCTTTCAACCTCTCTTGTTACATTATAGAGGTGATGGTATTCTCAAAATACCATCTCTAGTGCCCTAAGAAGATGTTTAAAGGAGACACTTAGAGGAAGAGGTAATATCTTCTACGGATCCTTTCAAATTTATTTCTTTTTATACTTACTCTTCATCATTTTTTTCATTATAAATTAATAACATAAGTATCACTCATATAATGATATGTTATTATAAATATTAAACATCCTTATCTCACCATTTTTTCATCCTACGAAAAACAAAATCACCGCATGTGCGTACGTACGGAACAACGTCCTCACGCAGTGGTGTAACCTGTTTTTCCACCACCACCTTATTTGGATGGGTATAAAGGTAGAAAAAATAACAATATATGATTACGATAACATGATAATAATTATGTGATATTATATTGTCCACTCCAATTACACTCAATGATTATGGGAATTATATAATCGCTCGTGCGTACATACGGATTACCGTCTCCACGACGTGATGAGATTCATTCTCCATGTTAACCAATCAAGAATGATTATAAAGTATATATAATGAATAATGCAAATGTATATGACATAATAATGCTACTATATTTATGTTTATATATATATATATATCATCTACTTACTTTCATTCTAGTCAATAAGGAACGTAAAACAGCGTTCATGCGTACGTACGACCTACCATCTCCATGAACGGTGTATTTCATTCCATTTATCGGTCGATTATATATATTTAATATATACTATATTTAAATCATGTTTTAAATTCTGGTAGTAATTAATCATGATCTAATTAATAATATTAAAAAATAACAATTCAACACACATACGATAAATGAAACGATTTTACCTAAAACGCTGCTTTAACATGGAATTGACTAATGAAAGGGAAATATAAAGTCTTATTGGATCATATATGATATAATAAATATTATTATGGTTTGTTAAAAGTTAATAATATGTTTAAACCCACTATACAGAAGTCCAGGACACATACAGAAGAAACTGGACATAAGGTAATGGATAATTATTCCAATCTCATTCTTATTAGAGATTGTTTATTCGTAAGTATTTTCTAGGGTTATGTTTAACATCCATGTCCATGTTTTCTCAAAATGTTTTCATAAAATGTATACAATTATTCCATGCAAGTTTAAATTAATTTTACCCATTTTTTTTCTTTTACCACATGGTATGGAAGGAATCTTTCTTTTGTTTACCATACAAGGTACTTTTTGACTTTTCCAGAAAAAGTAGAAGAAAAATGTTTTTTTTAACTTATACGTCACGAAATAATTTTTACGAATTTATAATGCCTTATTTACATAATGATTATTCTACAAGAATTCGTGATTGTTTTCAACAAAATTATTTTTTTTAATTTCCTGGCATTTGGAGAAAAGAAAATGATTTTTAAAATGAAATGATATTTTCCTAAAGAATTAATTTCAAGTGTTTTATACAAACTATTTTCCATATAATATGACATAATTTAATATGGATATTCTTAATGTATAATTTCCCTATTATTTTTATAATTTAATTTTGTTTCTGATGAAATTAAATCTATCATTTTATATAGATTATGTTATGATGGGATGACGTATATGAAACTCAGTTTTATTTAATGGGTTATGATGAATGATTTATGTTTATTTTGTGACACATGAAAGAATGATTTTATTATGAGATAGGTGGAACCTATATATCCCTATAATGAATTGTGTCATGATTTATATCTCATGAGATAGACCTGGCTAGAATGGAAAGTAAATTAGGTTTAGTAATACAGGGTTGCAACGACATGTAAAATCGGTTCACTAATGGAATTTGTCCAATATGATGGTCTTAGCCGCAATGCCTTGGCTAATATGGAATTAATATAATATGATTAATGGTTTTCCACAATTTCATGTTTTATTCCCATGCTATTTTATCTTGATTAATGTTCCTTTGGGATCAATGACGTATGTATTTCCAAGATTTATGTCCTTACTCGGGATTTTGATGTTTTATGTTCATGTTTTTACGTTCAAATGTTTATGGATTGTTTTATGTTCTCTATTTTTTCCCTTACATAGCATTTGTGCTCACCCTTTTGATTTTTTCTTTTCCCCAGGATATAAATAATGGTTTTAGGAAATAAAAAATTATAAGATCTTTGTGGGAGATGTTGAAGATATTTCACCGCGATTGGAAGATTATGTTCCATGTTTCCAAATACACTAAACTATAATGGTCCTTGGGTGTCTCTTTTTGTTATGTATTATTTATTTTTCAAAAGTAATGTAATTTCCATGTACATAAATCTTGGGTCTCTACAGTCGGTATCAGAGGAAATGTTTTGTTAACCTTTGGAAACTAGGATGCGAAATATTTAGTGAGATCCCTAGAGATATTTCTAAGGTATGTCTGGCGATGTCAATAAGGTTAAGTATAAAGTATATGATACAATACTAGAATTATGATAACGATCATGAATAACCTATTATTAAACCTAATATGTTAGATATTGAATGTACTCCCCCTTGATTATGTTGTTTTACTAGTATGATTTTTTCCTCTCAGATTACTATTTTTGGGTCTTTGTTAATGGATGGAACCCTAAAGAACCATGTTAATGATCAATACAATGGAAAATGTAGTTATTTTCCACCTGAAAAATCTATTGTTATGTGAAATGGATTGAAAAAACTTATTTCTATACTTACACAGGAAATAAATCATTATGGACTTCCAAATGAGCAGAGAAGGGAATAATATTCTATTGAGTACATCATAAGGAAACATCCACCTTCATTCAGTGGGTATTCTGATCCACATGTTTCTGAATAATTGATCAGTACCATTGACAAAATATTTTCCATACTTCGCTGTTCAAAACATGAAAAAGTCATTTTGTATATTTACCATTTAGAAGGTGAAGCAGACTAGTGGTGGACTCTAATTAAGAATAATAATCCCCAAGATGAAATTGAATCCATGGAATGGGACGAGTTCAAGAAATTTTCTTTCAATAAATACTTACCTTGTATTCTTCGAACAAAGATAGAAAATGAGTTCATTGAGCTTAAGAAAAAGGATGATGAATTTGTTGGTGTATAAGAAGCAAATTTTACAAGGCTTGAAAGTTATGCATCTAGCTTTAACATCCTACATGAAACTAAAGTTTATTGATTCTTCAGTGGCTTAAAACCAAGTCTTTAAAAGGTATTAGCTATAAGAGACATCAGTAGCTATGAAGAGATTGTGTGTTGTGCTATCAAGGAGGAACTAGAAGATGGTGTTACACATCTATCTCATTGTTTTTTACAAGAAATGAAATATGGAGTTCATGGAAAAATCTCATAACATTGGTGAAAAGAATACAAATGTTTCGTTATGCTCAATGTGTGGAAAGAATCATGGTAAAGATTGTCTTAAAAGGACTAGAAAATTTTTTAAGTCTAGAAAAGAAGGTCATTGGGAATCTGAGTGCTGAAGTAATGGGAAAAAGTTAGCTAATGATGTTAATATAGAAAAGTCTATAGAAAACATACCACCAACACTTCAATGCCACAAGTGCAAGGAAATGGGGCATTATGAAAACCATTACCCTATTCCAAGGGTTAATGATGATCGACATCAACCACCTCATAAGACAAAGGAAAAAAGGGAAGTCACATGTGATCACTATTGGAGATGATGAATATGTCAACGAAGTGGCGAAATGGTTAAGTGTTTGTGTAATGGGATCCCAAAATAGTGTTGTGGAATCTCATTTATAGTATCATAGAATTTTAGAATATCTATGTATTGGTTTATTGTGGTTTTCAATAATTATATGGTATCGGTAACCCTAAAAAGTGATTGTAATATTTTTGGAAAACAGATAATATGCGATTAATGAAGGGATAAAAAGATACTAATATGTTGGATATTATTAATGAGCTCATGACTGATATAATGACAATCTGATATCATGGTATGACTATATAGAAATTTTGGAAATTTGTTATGTGGGACATGTTAACTTTTGACAGAATTCATGTTTTCACTAAAGTTCTATGGTAATTCATGATTCAAGAGAATACATGATTAATATATTCACAGGTTTGAAATGTGACCAACAAGAAATATCTTATGATATATGGGGGATAAATAATGGTATTTACATGCTTGGTAGATGAATTCTATACTAATCTTTTTATTTGTACTATGATATATGGAAAAAGTATTTTGGATAATACTAATGAATGGAATGGATTATGTTGGACATCAGATAGTATTATTTAAGGCTAAAACGTTTTTTCTAGAATGTTATAATAGTATAGTTTTAGAAAGAGGAAAACCCGTATGACGGGCGAAAACTTGTCTCGTCGGATAAGGATGTGGGAATTGAACCCATAACCAAAGTGCGAAAAACCTTTATCACCGAATACTGGCCTACATAAAGTCCTTGGTTACTAGAAATTAGTTTTATTTTATTAACCGGTATGATATATGAAGTATATGTACATTTTTTGAATCATATACGGTTAATCTCACTATAGATAGACTTATGTATATTTAATATCTTGTGCTAACATTTTTTGTGATTGAGACAGATGGAGTGACCTACCATTACATCAAATGATCATCTAATACTTCAAGAATGAAAAATTCAACTTCATTTCTTTAAATAAGAGATGAAGTGGAAATTGTTAATGGAATGACCAATGATGATATTACACTAAAATCAAGTAAGTATTTCTCCTTGTGAAAAAATTCGTCAACTTTACAGAAATGATCAAGAAAACCAAAACTTTTTTCCTAGTACCCTCATATCTGATTATTCATATGGTACCTAATATCATCACAATTGTTTTCTTTGTGATTGTTGGCTTTTCCATAACCATGTTCTCTACCACTCTCCATCAGAAATTGATGGTTAGATTTCTCTTCCATATCCAAATTTTCACTTATGTTCTTCTATGTGGAAACCCAGTGATGAGTTAATTTGGGTAACCATTACATTTCATACTTTAGTTTTTAAAGTTATATTTTAGTATTCCTTTTTACAATGTGGGTTTCTATTAAAGAACCTTTCAATTAGTAAACCATTTATAACCCCAAAGAATTTCGAGGGTGAAATTCTTTTTAAGGTGGTGTAGAATGTAACACCATGAGATTTTTTGAGAAATATTCTTCTTAATTTCATTAATGTCTTGTGTTCTACTCCAAACCAAAATTAGATTGCTCTATACGCAACACCGTATTTGCTTGTATTATATGCAAACACAATTCTGGGCTTGTGTTGCACGCAAGAGCGACTTTCCTCAATAGTGTGTATTGTAAACAATAAGGAGTTTTACTAGACAATGATATGCTGTTATAAATTTATTATGAACTATCCGTTATAAATATTATTAACCAAATTTTTATTTTTATAACTTTATCATTCATCTTACACATTATATAGAACATGTTATTAGAACAAAATAAATTTTTCAGGCAAAATAAGCATTTTTTAAAAAATGTAGTTTTGCTACCTTTTGATGGCACACCCACTATAAATCTAGTTTTTGACATGTTTATAAATAAAATTTGACAAATATGAATTCTTCCTTGGAATCGTGATATAAAAATGTACTTAGAAAAAAAAATTCATATTGTTCTGATAACTTTTATATTTTTTTGAATAGTAAAAAATACGCTAAATTTTAATTAAAAACAACTTTTTTAATCAAGATAATTTATATGGTTAAATTAAAATATTGAATTGTTTTAATTTATAAATATAATAAATTTTTTCCATTTAATATAATGTAAGTAGTTATCATTTATTTTACTCTGAATTCATAGGTAATAACATTTCAATCTTTTGTATTGTTTTTTCATTTAAAACATGTTTTCTCAACATCGGGATTAATTTTAAATAAAATACTGTGACTTCTGTGTATAGAATATGTAAACATGGAGTCCATATTTGTAATTATTAGGTCCTAATTATGTTAATAGACTACTTTTTATTTTTAGACATTATGAATAGTAACTACGGTAAATTTAATTTACCACAGTTAATGGTAAATCAGGAAATTAATGGTAAAAATAATATAATAAAATTACCCTAAAACATGTCTTGTTATCTTTGGTTGATTATATTTCTCTGTAAAGCATACTTGGGTCGAAATGGAATCTATTTTATCCCTATTTTATGAGATTAAGACATTTAATTTATTTTATTTAAAGGAAAGTGAAATATGTCTAACTCAAACTTTTTTAATTAAATTATTTTTAATATAATGTTATAAAGAATATATATTCGATTATAAGTACTAATTTAAAATAAATTATTTTTTTCATCATCATGGTAATTTATTATTAATTTTTAAGAATTATATTATTACCTTAATAGCTTATAAATTAATGATGCATAAATTATTTATTTAGTGAAAAATTAATAATATTGTTTTTATTAATATAATAATATCCATCAAAAGACCCAAACACATGACCAAAATATATTTTCCATGTATATCTAAACCATAATCATCCAAGTGTCATCTTGGGGACCATTTGGAGCCTTATAAAATAGATTATGACATTTATATTATATTATTTTAAATGATGTCAAAGTTGTCACCTTCATAATTTAATTAACATAACATTTTAAAAGTTGGGTGTTTTAGAAGATAAATTCAAATAAAAGTATTATTTTGAAATATATTAGACTTATATTTATCATAGTATTTTATTTTTATGTTTTATGCAACAAATAAGTAGATTAAATAATTATACAAAAATGTTGTAGTAATAATTTTATTAAGAGAAATATCAAATAAATAGACTTAAAAATATAAAAAAAAATATTAAATGAACTAATTATTGTTTTCCATGAATTTTCTAGATTATTAAGACATTTTATGAATATGTCAAATATTTTTGTTAGAATATATTCTGGTGTGGATTTTATTTAAATTGAATAGTGTCAACAATTACACTATTGATATTTTATAAAAATCACATATATTTATATTGTTTAAAAATCCCAATTTTTTTAAAAAATTACAAATTAAAATTCATATGGTATACCATGTAATATACAATTATTTATAATTAAAAACACATAAGTAAGTATTTATAACCATTTAAAATTTAAAATATTATTACCACAAATAAAATTAAATAGATTAAATAAGGATAAATCAAAATGATAAGGTCTAATATAAATTCCAAGCATGTCTAAATTTTATTGGTTGATGATATTACATCCTTATAAAATCTAATATTATAATATTATTCATTTATGGATGGTTTTAAGTGGTTTTTGAGTTTATTATAAATTAATTTTTTTGAGGATTCCAAAAGTGCCCATATCCTCTCCTATATAACAGCTCCTCCTTCCCTCTCCTATTATCTCAATTTTGAGCCTCCAAGCTCGGCCAAAACCTGCCAATTCCTCTTATCAATCTATCTAGTTACATTATAAATGTTCTGGTCTTCTCCAAATACCATCTCTAGTGCCCTAAGAGTAAGTTTAAAGGAGGCACTTCGAGGAAGAGGTAATATCTTCTACCGATCCTTTCAAATTTATTTCTTCTTATATATTCTCTTCATTTTTTGTTTCATTATAAAGTAATAACATAAGTATCACTCATATACTGATATGTTATTATAAATATGGAACTTCCCAATTTCACCTTCTATCTATCCGACGAAAAAGGAAATCCCCACACGTGTATATGTACGGAACACCATCTCCACGCTGTGGTGTAATCTGTTTTTCCACCACCACCTTATTTGGATGGGTATAATGGTGGAAATAATAACTATATATAATTATTATAACATGATACTAGTTATGAAATATTATATCATCCACTCCCATTCCATTCAATAATTATGGGAACGATATCATCGCTTGTGTGTACGTATGGATTACCGTCTCCACAACACAATGAGATTCATTCTCCATGTTAACCATTCAAGAATGATTGAAAAGTATATATAATGAATAATAATGAGATAAATTACATAATAATGCTACTATATATATAGGTCGTCTACTTACATTCCTTTAAGTCAATAAGGAAAGGAAAACAGTGTTCATGTGTATGTACTGCCAACCGTCTCCATAAACGGTGTATTTCGTTCCATTTATTGATCAATTATATATATTTAATATATATGATATATAAATCATGTTTAAAATTCTGTAAATAATTAATCATGATCTAAGTAATAATATGAAAAAATTACAAGTCAACACACCTATGATAAATGATACGACTTTACCCAAAACGCTTCTTTAACATGGAATTGACAAATGAACAGGAAATATAATGTCTTAGTGAATCATATATGATATCATAAATATTATTATAGTATTTTAAAATTTAATAATATGTTTAAACCCAATTTACACGAATCTCAGGAACATATAGAAGAAATTGGACATACTGTAGGGGATAATTATTCCAATCTAGTTCTTATCCGAGATTATTTATTCATAAGTATTTACTGGGGTTATGTTTAACATCCATGTCCATGGTTTCTCAAAAAAATCATAAAATGTTTACTATTATTCCACATATGTTTAAAGTCATTTTTACCATTTTTATACTTTTACCACATGGTATAGAAGGAATCTTTCTTTTGTTTACCATACGAGGCACTTTTTGATTTTTTCTGCAAAAGTATAAGAAAAATTCTTTTTTATCTTATACGGCATGAATAGATTTTTACGATTTTAGAATGAATTATTTTAATAAAGATTATTCTATCAAAATGCATGATTATTTTCAACAAAATTATTTTCTTTTTAAATATCCCAGCATTTTGAGAAAATAAAATGATTTTGAAGAAAAAAGGATATTTTCCCCAATAATTCAGTTCATGTGTTTTATCCAAACTATTTTCCAATGTTTTATATGGATTATGTTATGATGAGATGAAGTACATGAAACCCATTTTATTTGTCGGTTTACGATGAATGATTTATGTTTATTTTGTGGAACATGAAATAATGATTTACTTATGAGATGGTTGGGACCTATATTTTCCTTCAATTTATTGGGTAAAGATTAATTCTCATGAGATATACATGGATGGAATGGCAAGTAAATTTGGTTCAGTAATACAGGGCAGGAACGGTAAGTAAACCATGTTCAGTAATGGACTTTTTCCACTAGGATGGTCTTGGTAGCAATAGTTTGGCTACTATGGAAATCATATCATGTTCTTAATGGTTTTCCACAATTAAATGGTTTATTCCCATGCTATTTTATCATGATTAATGTTCCTTTGTGATCTATACCTTATGTACTCCCAATATTTATGTCATTACTCAGGATTTTGATGTTTAATGTTCATGTTTTTACATTAAAATGTCTATGGATTGTTTTATGTTGTCCTTGTTTACCATTATTTAGCATTCGAGATCCCCTTTTTATGTTTTCTTTTTCTAGGATATAAATAAAGGTCTTAGGTAAGAAAACAAAAGTGGAAGATCTTTATGGGATATGTTGAAGATCTTTTTCCAAGATTAGAAAATTACGTTCCATGTTTCCAAAGACACAAAACTATTACAGTACTTCGGTGTCTATTTTTGTTATGTATTAAGTATTCCACAAAAGTAATGTAACATCCATTTAAATCAAGCTTGGGTCTCTATATTATCCAATGCTTTCAAGGCATAGATAGTGAATTGTGCTTTTCATTTAATTTTATAAGAATGACCAAAACCAACTACTAGGTTGGAAGAATCACAAATAATATCAAATGGTTTGTCCAAGTTTGGTGGATGTATAAATAGTGGGGTGACCAATCTACTCTTCAATTCAAAAAAAATATTCATATTAATCATAATTAAATTAATAATATTTTTTCTCAAAAAGTAATCTAGAGAGGGGAATATAATTTAACTAAAAATCAGGAAAAACACCTATAAAATCCAAATTTTTTAGGGAATGTTATATCATGCTTGACACAAGGTGAGTAAGACAATGAGTTTATCACCTAAATTTTTGGATTATCCACATTGGTACATTTTTTTAAAATGAAATTCCCTAGGAAAATCACTTTTTTAACAATAAACAAGACTTTTAAAAATTCAAAACAAATTATTTTAAAATTTCTGTATCCAATACTTTTTATGGTCTTTTAAGAAATGATCAAAATATTTCTCCAAAATAATAAAATCATTCAGTAATACCTCGAGATTGTCTTTAATGTGATCTAAATAAATATTTTCTCTTCACATATTAAATTTACCTAGATAAGTAACTAATCTGAATGCCATACTCTTGTAGGTAAATGTGCTAAGATGGCATATTAATTTGGTCTTAACATAATATTCTATTGAAATGAGTACCTATAAAAACTGAAAACCCTATCTAGAAAACAATAGTGAGTTTTTCATACCAATAACCCAAATTTTTTTCAATGAATGGTAAGGGGAAATCATCATTCCTTGTTTATTTATTCATCTTACATTACTATATACACACTCTCTAACTATTAGGAATTCTTATAGGGATTATCATATTTTTTTCATTCTATACATTGTTCAATATAATGTTTTTAAGTACCTTATGGATGGGATTGAATAATTAGAAGTTAGAGATTGGATAAATGATGTATTCTTACAAAAACCTTTGTATCAATTTGTTTACTGCCTTAATTATTGTGGGATTTATCCTTTTGGTGATACTTAAATGTTTGTGAATCTCTCTCAATAATAACTCCATTTTAGAATATTTTTGGATTGATTCCAAGAATATCCATTGATCTTTAACCGGCTGATTTGAAATTCAATTAAAAAAGAAAAAATAATTTTTGTTAATGGTCAGTTGTTGGGATATTAAAAAATATTATTGGAAGATTTTACCCTTCTATCAGAGACACATATTTAAATTAAACGGATAGAAGATTCAATTCTATATCTATAGGTTTTTCTAAAGTTAAAATTAAATTCATATTGTTTACATGCATTACTTTTTTCTTGTGGATGGGATGAAATATATAATCTCTCATAATTATATAAATATCCAAATCAATTATGGAATTAAAGGGTAACCACTTCCTCAAAATTATAGAAATATTACTCATAATTCAAGAAAGCTTCATCGCATATGGAATTTTCAATCATTAAATGTTTTCCTAAAATAAATATATTAGGAAATATACATAAATATTACATATAATAGAGTAATGGTCAATTGAAGGGTTCCACATTGTCTCAAATATATGAAATTAATTGCATTTTCTCCAATGTATATGAGGATTATTCCTTAATACACTTAAATGATTGTTTGTAATTTTTCAAGAAAGGCCTCCCTAGAATAATTGGTGACTGTGAAGGCCTGATATGTTTTACTGTGTCTAATGCATAGAAATAAGATATAAATATCAAGACTCAAACTCTAACTAACACATATTCCAAAACTCCTTTTTAAAACATATTGGAACTATTATCATGTTTTCCTACTATTATTTTATTATTCAAATATACCATCTAAAAAATGAAAACACTACGTGCGGAAAAAAATCATAAAGGCACCAAAATCACATAAATAATTAGAAAATGTTATTGAACCAATAGTGAAACAAACACAAAGTATGCATGGATCCTAAAATTTTGTTGTTATCTGCTGTGTGATTAGATTTTATGCACTTATTCATATAAAAATCCCTTCATTCCATTCAAACCTCATATTATAATTTTTGTCAAGTAACTTAGCATATTTGGGGATTTATTAGAGATCTTATAAAAGGGGAATATTAGTCTATACTTTCTTGAATGTTTCCAAAATTTATTTATAAGTAATTTCCACATTAATATTCCTTGAATTTTTCATCATTGATGTGAATAGTGGGGAAATATTTTTTCCCATTTTTATCCTCCGCAAGGGTGCCTCTAGTATAGTCTTCCACCTTATTTCAACTTTATCTTTTTACTTATATTCTCTATGTTATTGGGGAATGTTTTTAAAAACATACCCTGAATTTATATCTCCTCCGATCTCTTGTTTTTTGGTTTTTTATTCCATCTTCATTATCCTCTTAAACACTAGGCTGGGATTACTCAGGACCAAGTTTTTTAGTTCCTTATTTATCACTTCTTGGTTGATCTTATTCTAGATCAGGTATTTTCAGGGATACAATCTCCTTCCAACTTCTTTGGGTTATCATTATTACATTATATTTATGTCAGGGAATAATTAGGAAGTAATTCACCTAGAATATTGGATAATATCTCCACCGGACTACTGAGACAGATCCCTAATTCTCCTACTTTTTTTCAAAGATTTTCAACTTCAAGAACATCAGGCTATTGTAATAATTTTTGGACACTAGTTACAGGTAATTCACAGAGTCAATTATTTTTTTAAAAGAGGTTTTTTTGTATTTATCCTGGGTTTAAATTTACGAGTATTCCTTTTAAAATTGTAGTGGAATTTTCAATTGAAGTTTATGCTGAAATATGTGTTATAGTAGGTATTGGTTCTTTTGGTGGATAGGATTAGATATTTTGATTTCCAAAATCTATATTGGACTTTATTTTGTTCTCTCCATCCATGATTTTATTGGAATTTTTGTCTATAAAATGATGTGTAATAGTTCTCAATTACCTACACTTTCATACATTGATCTCAAAAATTAAAAGGCTGTGAGAATAAACGAAATCCCTTTATAAGTAATTAGATTTGTTTCCATGCTATTTTTCTCACCAAACTAGTTAGATCTTCAGTCTTGTATTTTGATAATAGAGATTATACATAAGTTCTTACAAAATGTATGATTCTTGTATGAGTAACTCTTATGACAAATTTGTTGGGTATTGTGAAATATTCTCATTCAATCCCTTGAATTCTTCTAGTGACTTATCTATTAATTCCCCTCTTCATTATTCATCAAGTAAGTTAATATTTCTATCGAGAAGGACATGGAAAAATGAAATAAGAAAATGTATCACTTTAATGTCTTGATGTGGGAGGCATGCACACAATTTATTAAACCTCTCCGCGTACTCAGAAGGATTCTCTTCATAGTCCTTTCTAGTGTAATACTATTCCTTAATGGATATAATTACAGAATTATGGGAAAATATTTACAAGATTAATATATTTAGTTCATCATAGTCATGAAACTTACATATTTTTACCTTTTACAACCATTATTTGGTAGATCCATTAATCGAAAAGGGTAATTACCTTCAGTTGATGGGATCCTCAGATACTCTTCAGGGTTATAATATTGAACAAACAATGTAAATTAATTGGTATACTTGTTTAGATCATCTCCAACAAAACCATTAAATTAAGGAATTAATTAGTTCGTATAATAATTTAACATAAAACCCATTAATAAAAATGGAATAACAATTTGATTGAAAATACCAGTCAATATCTATGTGGCCACTAATAGTGCAGGTGAATCAGTGATCTAATATTTTTATGTTTTCTTATTTTAAAATTGAACATTTTTTATAGTCATAGATAATTGACTATACTGAAACAAATCACACAATAATAATCAAATTAGTATAATAATTTAAATGGTTCACTGATCAATAGAAATATCTATACCTCAGCATGATATGAAAAAAAATTGAGATCACACATAAAATAGAAAACAATCATTTGTGTCTTATAGAATGTAGGGTATATCCATCACTTGTTTTTAAATATAGTCCATTAATAATTCATATTATCTTCACATAGATAATATGAATAAAAAAATATTTTTCAACAATGGAATGAATATTAACCAAAATGATTCATTATGTCATCTCTATGCTACTTAAATTTGTCAGGTTTCCATTTTTCAAGTCGTATATTCTCCATCTTCAATTTTTTGCACAATAGAGATAAATAATTTCACATATTCTTCTTTTCCATCTATTTTTTTCACTTTCATACTCAACACAATGGATCTTAAATAAATGTATAATATATATCATGCAGTGATTGTTACATTTTCTCTTTATTATTAATTATAATATTTATAACACCACATAAATAACTTTGAATTTCATATTACTAGAATTATAAAATCAGTTATGTGTAATAAAATTTATAATAAAACATGTTTATAACTAATTTTAACTTCGTTAAAACATGCAGAAAAATTATAGCCTCTTTTCACTTCTTTAAACCTATGTTTCTTCTTTATCAAATCCATTGGTATGTATTAATATTTACATTGTATAGTGATATGTTAGTACTATATTCAATATTCAAATTGTTTATCATAAATAAAAATGAAACTATACCTCTTTCTTCCCATGAGAAATCCACAATTACTCACATGAAATTGTTAAATGCATTCATGCTATTAGACATCTTATTCTTCATTCATGTTTCTAGTCTGGTCATGATATGGGAGATTCAAAAACAAAACATCTGAATATCATATGTGGAAACAAAAACCGTATTTGAATCATTTTCCTATAAGGTCCATTCACAAATGAAATCAATTCTATTCTGTGACAAATTCCACATTATCTATAACCAGTTTTCCACCATGATCAATTTTCATATGCATGTCATTTTGGTTCATAGATTTAATTATGTAACTGGTTCACTAATTTACCTAACCAGTTTCTCTTTATGATCAATTTTCATATCCAAATAATTTGAGTATGTTAATTTTTATATATAGGTAATTGGATACATGGATTTTTTAATTCCAAGGTGTGCATATATAGATTCACATATATGGTTCTTAACATTTTCAACCAGCTTCTCGAACTTCAACTTTTTCTATATTTTTCACATCTTCCTTTTTAAAATCTTTATCCAAAAATATATTATAATAACAATGATAAAAATATCATGATATTTTATCTTTAAAATGAAACCACAAATTTTATCAACTAATTTTTCAAGTATTCTTACAACACAAATAGATTCATGTATTGAATAAAACACCATAGGTATTTCCACTTCTCGGTCAAGAAATTATTTAACAATTAAAACTTCAAAAAAAACATGGTTTAAATAATGATTTTTTGTGAATAAATTTTGGTTCACATAGATCAATTATTTTTTGGTTTGGTTTTTTATCTATGAATTTTGGAACACGATGAATACTGGTGGTTTTTCATGAGTCTGTAAGAGTGATTTCCTCAAAAACTATGTGTAGACTATGATCTCCTATTTTAATTAGTAATGTTTTTTATTTTGGTGAAAATATTAACCAATTAATGATTTGATGATGAATCCTTTCAATTTTTAATATTATATATTTTAAAAAAATGACACTTCCTTACTTGTAAATGTGAAAAAATTAACCACAAATGTTATGGGATGTTGAAAAAAGTTGTTCATTTAAAAATGTATAAATATATTATTAGTGGTAACCTGGGGTTTTCTCTGTGATATGATTTCACAAAAACATATTTTACATTATTTATTTTTTAAATAAAAGGGGGTTTGTATGGAATTTGAGTTTTTTTAAAATATGTAAAGTAATGAGGCTGTGATTTTAGAATAGATTAAGGAGAAGGTTAATTGGGATAATACTAGGTTTACTATAAAATTGTTATCATAATCCTAAAATGGTTTTACTTATCTTTTTTTCACTTTTTAATGGAATTATTCTATGACAGATTCATGAGGCACCTTAGGAAGAAGGTTAATGTGGATACTATTATGGAAGCGGTCAATATCTGTTCATCCTCCTTTTTTAAATGTATAAAACAATGTTAAACCACTCTTAAACTAACAAGGTAGGGCCCAATCACGTATTTATTTTTATAGGAAACCTAATAGTATGTCATTAACCTCACACACATGATAGAAATTTCTAGATACTCACCCTGTAAAACAACATGATTCTATAAGACAAGTTACCCCATGATGAGGGAGAATATAAATTTCTTACTAAATCAATAATGATGAACATGTTAAAATCCCAAAACACAATTTCATTCAAAGCATAAAACAATTGCTGAGAACTAAAATCAATAAACTAGTAAGATGTTTTATTCATTATTATGGCATAATATTTTTAATCAAAACCCTTCCCATTTTAAATCAATGCTTAATTACACAATAATTTTAAATTTAGTATACCTGAGTTGAGAAGTGGAAGGAATTACTGAACTAGAAAAATATGAAAATTAGTTAAACAGAATTGGATGAATCTCTAGAAAATGTTTCATGATATTTCCTTGCTTCACTTGTTGGCCTCATGTTCCTTGGTTCCCATCTCTTTCATACATAGTAAAATAGTTATATCTTTAGGACTTTAAATATCTTTAAATCTCCTATTATTTCATTTTTCCATTCTTCTATGTGGTTCCAAATCTCCATGAGATTTGGTATATTTTAACTTTTTTCCAATGTTTCCTTAGCAATGATTTCATTAATATCTACCCATATTTAATCCTACTTTTAGTTGCATGAATAGTGAAATGGAAACCCAATACATTATCATAGATTGTATATGTGGTCCTCTAAATTTGGTTTTAGTCATCCCTCAGCTAAATTATTAAACATAAATTATCATACATGAAGGATTAATAAGGAAAATTATCTTACATGTGGTAAACTGTCTCGTGGGATGAGAAATTCCATTATGATAGGAAAAATTCAATCACCAAATTCCATATCTTATAAAATCGTATTACAAGGTTTAAATAATAGTCTTAAGGATTGATCATGTAGGTGGGTTGTCCTTTATAGGTTCTGGCATAAGATTAATTATCCTACATATAAAAAAATGCCTTCATTGCTCTAACTTTTTCAATCCCATGTAGATAAAATATGTTATATATGATTAATAATTATATGATATGGAGGGGTCATATTATGTTTTCTTTATCTATTTTTAAATTTATCAAGATAATTATAGAATAAATTATAACATCTTGAAATCAAATCTGAACTTTTTATTCACCAATTGACCTCATGTGTCAACAAAAAAACACCAATAATTATGTGTATTCTTTATTCTAAACATTAAATAGATGAAATAATTAACTAAATAAAATTTAATACTTTTGAAAATTAAATTCTAAATTAGTTATTAAACGTTGAAATATGATTATTTCCTTTAAAAAGATAAATAAATTGGAATTAAATCATTATAATTCATAGATTAATAAAAAAATGATGACTTTATCAAAGTGAACCCTTTTGCGCTAAATGTCAAGGGGGGTGTCACTGGCCCAAATATTTCTTTCTAAACAAAATTTGGAATTTTGGTTTTCATAGATCATTTATCTTTACTAAACTATTAGTTGTTAAACATAAAAGATTTATTAGATTTTGGTTCTTAATATTTTATCAACAAATATAATTCATCCCAAAAAACTTTGGAAACCAAGAACATTGCTTTTTTAAAGAAATGTTGATGATTACCAGCATCCAAAATATATAGTACATGGATAGTGGTTATCCTCAATATATTACTGATGACATATAAACATTTCTTGTTTGAAAAGGTAAACATTGTATGAATAACTTTTCCAAACAATGAAGTGGGTGAAATCATTTAAATTAGTGATGTTTTATTTCTTGGTAAAACATTAATTTATAATTTTTGTATGTTCTATGACTTGAAAACAACCTTATCATCATTATTCGCCTATATAATGATGGATACCAGGTAAATTTATACAATGATAAATGTACTATTCAATATTTTTATGGTAGATTTATTCTATATGTCAATAGGTAAAAGAATTGATATATATTGGACTTAGAAGACTTTCAACATCAAAATTTTCCTTTTTTAATTATTATAGAACAATAATTTTAGTTGTGGAATACAGTATTCTAAAAATATAACTTTTAAGAATTATCTAAACATTCATGGAAATGACATGTTAGATAACTAAAAAACATTTGTTTTACTTTAGTAAAGTTTTTTATCCCTATAAAATTGGAAAGAAATATTAGCCTATCATTCTTCCTACTTCTAGATCCTTATATTTATTGCGTATGGATTTATTTTTTCTTATAAAAATTGGGATTATTGGTTGTAAATACTATGTATATGTATTGGTAGTTAATTACATGATATTTACATGGGTATATATTATAAATAATTTCCAAATCACTTTCACTTTTTAATTATTTTCACAATTTAAATAAAAATTATAAAAAAACTACAGTTTATTACATTTTGAAGTGATCTTGGTAGTTTATTTTTAAAATATAATTTTGATGCATTTTTTGTAGTAAAGGTATTACTGGTAACTTTTCATCACTAATAACATGTCAACAAAATGGTGTAATGGAATAAATAAATATAATTCCTTAGGAAATTACTCAAACTTTGTGGAGTGAAAATTCAATTTCTAGACATTCTGTGTTGAGGTATTTATTATTTATTTCTATAAAATAGAGAGATTTTTATATTTAACTTTTCATAATAAGTCTCTTTATGAGTTTTGTACTAGATAAAATAAAAAACATTCATAATTTTGAGAAATTGGTAGAAAATTATTCATTATGAATACTAAAGACAAATTTCATAAATTCCATCCAATATTTAACAAAAGAATTTTATTTCCAATTGTAAAATTGATAAGTTATTTTGAGTTTTTAATAAATGAATAAATAATATTGATGAAATTTTTCATTTTAAACACATTTTTTTTGTAAAATCTCTAAATGTTTATCCTCCAAATGATTATTTGAAAAATAATTTTTTTATTGAATTGAAATTGATTATCAACAATCAATAGTAACATATATAGTATTATCATAAATTTATTATAAATATCTATAAAATATTTCAATGGAATATAGACAAAAGATATTTTATGATCAAATTACCATTTTATGTAAGAACTAGTCGATCTTAAGAAGTCATCCCACTGATAATATCATAAGAGATATTAAATAATAAGTGAAAACTGGAAGTTCAATAAGAATTCAATGTGAGAATCATGAATTCCTATCTATGATAGAACATAAGATGAAGGATGATTATTTATGTGATGATTTTTTGCTAAGGGAAATACTGTAAGAGAAAAATAAAATTTAGTGAAATCAAGTATGGGCCTATGTTGATCATGCAAACTAACTTTCAGTAACTTGAGTAAAATTCATTCATAGAAATAAGTGTGATGAAAATGGACCTAAAGTATGTAATAATGAAACAGTAGTTGCAAATGATGATTTTTAATAGAATTAATAAAAAATGATAGACTTCTGAACTGGTATCTAGACTTTAATTTATCCAGATCATATTGGCCTTCATAGCACATCTAAATTCTATTTTATTTCCAATGGATTTTAAAAATTCATTCCTAAATGGATTTTTTCTGGATAAATTTTATGTTGGAAACCCAATTTTTTTTAAAGAAGATAAATTACCAAAACATGCATTAAATCTTTACCAAATAACTCTCCAGACTAAAACAATCCCCAAGATCTTGGCATGATAGAATTACTTGTTTACATCAAAATAAATTTTTAAATGAATTTATGTTCAAAATAATTTCAAAAATTATTTTTCAATGACATCATCATTGTTCAAATTTATATTTTTTTCATTATAATTTTTTATCTCAATAATATATTTCTAATTTATTTCTAGAACATATGAGAAGAGAAATTTAAATGATCATGCTCAGATAAAATAATTTTATATTTAGTTTTCAAATCTCCTAAAAATAATAAAGATGTATTTTAACTATACAAAAATATTTTAGAGACTTGCAAAAATATTTAATTTTTGATAATGTATCAAGTATAATTACTCTGATATAAACTTCTATCAAAATTAACCTTGATGAATCTAGGAAACCGGTTGATCAAAAAATTTATTGATATATGATAAAAAATTACTTTATCTTCTGAAAAGTAATCTTGAAAAAATGATTTCAGTATTTTTTTGGTATATTTTTTAGTGAATAGAGACAAATCTCATCTAAATGTGATAAAATTTCCTTTCTACCACCCAAAGGAATATCAAAAAATCAATTTTTTTTATCTTATAAAAAGGAATATATACTAAAAAATTACTCTGATGCTAACCTTGTAATTTTTAGGTTGGATTGAAATAGTACTTATAGAATGTCTTATTCTATAAGTGAATAATTTAATTAATTATCTTAAAATAATAAATACTTTGTTTCCCTATCTACTACAGATTCTGAATATAAAGAAATTGGATTTTTTTTGTTCACAAGTTTTTTAAATGTAACACACAATAATGGATTTTGGTTTGAGTTTCACACAATCCCTAATACTTAGTGATCATACTAGTTCTATTTCGATTTCTAATAACCATGTACATCATTCAAATAAAAATAATATAGATATAATAAGAAAATTATAGGTATCACACACAAAAAGAATATATTATTCTTGAATTTATCAGAACAGAAAATCATCTTTCTGATATTTTTACAAAGATTTTATATTCAAATATATTTCAATACATGATACGGAAGTCAGGAATTAACAGCATTAAGTTATCTTAACTTTAATTATTCTTTACACTACCTCCCAACATTGAAAATTGATTCAATAAAGGTGGTTTATTTTATATATTTATTACATTCCTCATCTTTTCATTTATTTACGTTTAAAAGAGTATATGTTATAAGTTCATCTTAATTTGATATATTTAGGTTTAAAATTTATTATTTAAATAAAGTATTCATTAATATCTGATATAAGAGTACAATTTTATTTTAATAGTTAAAGATTAATTAATTCAGAATAATATAATTTAAAAAATACCAACATGACTTTTTTCTATAAAAATCCTCAACAAATGAAGATCAAATTTATATTAAAATATAACTTCTAAGAGGTTTGATTTCCTAAAAAAATCATCTATTAACTACATTCATTTTTTATGTATTAATTTAAAATTAAGGGAGATATATATACTATAAATTATTAATTTGAAATATATTTTAACATTTTTTCTTACATTACTTCTTTTTTTACATTTTAAATTAGGTCAAAATTAAGGAAATTAATTAAAATTGTAAAATTTTTGAAAATTAAAAATTGTATGATTTATTTTAAATGGGGTGAAAATAATTTTTAAAATGTGGAAAATTTAATCTCATTTGTTATTCATAGAGGGGAAAAATAATAATATATATTAATTTATTCTTTTAAAAAGAAGAATATAAAAAGAATGATATTTGCACATCTACTAATCATATTCATAGATATTGAGTTTTGATTGATTGTTGTAAGCCAATGTGTAGGTAATTTATTCCCTTAGAACCTACATTGGGTTCTGTTTTAAAATTTAGTATATCTCATCATCTTTTTTGGGTGTCATATGTTTCTTAAAAAGGGTGATATTTTTTATTCAATTAACCATTTATTTGGAATATTGTAACATAATTAATGTGAATATTCCTTATCTTTAATCCTTTTATATTTATCATTGGTGTGATGAACTAAATTTATGATTAATTAATTTATATATTACCTTATAACAACATAACAATTTAGTGATATAATGTTTCTTTACATGTTAAATTCATCATATGTGTGATAATTTAGCATTGTAGAAATAAATCCAACAAAATATATGAATCCATACAATGTTCATTGGAATATGATAAAGATGTTGTTGATGTTGTCATAACTAGTCTCAAAGAAAGATCAATTAGAACATTACAGTTTGTTATTGTAATGTCTGTTAATATAACTATGTAGTTTTTGTGAATAATATGTGATTTTAAATGATAATTTGAATTTTTATGGTAATATTGAAGCTTAAAATTTCGTATTTTCATGAGATTAATTTTGATCAGTATACAGTTTATTTTTGATAATTATATAATAGTGTTACCATCTTGTGATATTTTCCTTATAAAATCTCTTAATTTATATTTTAATTGTTGGTTTCCTATGAAAATAGATCAATGTATTTCGATTAGAAAGATTGAGATTTTGTTCTGTGAAGCATGTAACTAACGTGAGTATAGAGGGATTTTGGGGATAGAATGATAGATCATTTGATCATATGAATCAAGGGCTTCCATTGATAAGAAAAAATATGACCTTCCAATAGGTGAATATTGAGGGATTATTGGGATAGGAATAAGGTCCTTCTAATATATATACAATTAGTGATACCTAAATTCATGTTTATAAAAATCCTTATTAATAAAGGCTAAACAAAGTCTGTTTTAATTATATCGTTTTAAGGTATGTATGAATTTTTATTCAACAATATATTAATTTTTTTCAATACTTTTCTTCTATTGTTTATACAGACATCTAAAAAAGTTATCAAATTTATGATAGTTATAATTTTTTATGCTTTTAGACTATAATAGTTTATTACTTCATTGATAGATCATATTTATATAAACACAAAACCTTCGGTTTAGAGATAATTGTATCTTTATTTTAACTAAAATTAACCCAACCATTTAATAGTTTTTGTACTTAACATGTATATGCTAATAGTAAGCACAAATTAGTAAATTTCCAACAAATTTTATGTATATAGTTTTGGTTATTAAAAAATAACTCTAAAATTGTTAAGATTAATTATTCTTGTTATAATTTATAAAACTGACTATTCATTTCATTTTCTAATAATATTTTATCGATATATTAAAGTTAATATATCGATATGGTAGGAAGAATATTTCGTATATCATTTTTTCCCTCCTAGGGGATTTAATTTCAATAATTATTCTAAAATTGTGCTCCAGTGATCCTATCACTTATTATAACATTCAGGTCACTTAAAAATACATTACAAAATATCAAATACCTCTCTAATTATTTGATATTAGAATGGTATATTACAATCTTTCAGTCATATTTTATAATCACATCTTTTCAATGTTACTCAATCTGGGAATTACAATTAGGGACTTTATCCACGATTATACAATTCACAAATAGTAATATCTCTGAAAATGTTTTATAAAACATTAGAGGGGAAAAATACATGAGTAGAATATATTTTTCTTACATGAAAAATTAATTGAATTTTTACAAAAAAATGGAACTAACAATGTTTTAGAGAACTCTACTCTCATCATGTATGATAGTTTTTTTGAAAAAACAGGTTTGGAATGAAATTTCAAAACTATATATTCAAACTCCATAGTTTTATTCAACAACCTATCATTGATCACATCCATTTAAATAAATTTCCCACTTTTTGGAATAGTCACCAAAATTTACAGAATTTATAAACCACATCACACATTGTGTCAACTCATGGACTGGATGTGATACACCTATCATCATCAAAAACTAAAAATGAATATAGATTTACTCATGATATTAATTTTTAAAGGTATGTAAAAACATATTACTATAGTTTTTTTCATCTGGTGAAAACATTAGAGGATTTGATTACAATTAGGGGGAGAGAATATGATATATTGTCCTTTTCTAATAATGAACATAGTGACTTGAAATATTTATAGATGGGATGTGACTCAGTACATAATTTTCATGTCTAAGGGCTTATCAAGGGGTAAAATATAAACTTTACCTAGGATATAACCTCATAAAACTTATCTGATGGATATTTGATTCCATGGTGTAGTTTTTATCCCCTAACTAACATGATGTGAAACATCCAGCATGACATGGCCTAAATAAGAAAAATATTAAGTATAAAAATATCATATTTAACCTATGAACACAAATTTAGGGAAATTAATCTTTTGCATCCAAATTGAACCTCATATAGAAAAATTGGTTTCAATATTATTTATAGAATAAAGTTTTTGGTATATGGATTAAATAACATTAGTTTGCATTGAAACCATTGGTAATTTTCCATCTCATGGGAATTAATTAATTAATTTAATAAATTTAATCTACTCATTTATTTATTTTTCATTATGGAATACCCTAGATTCTACCCAAGATAATATATTATTATATAACCTTTTTAGTGTTATCCAATTTTTCCATTGGTATCCCTAGTGACGATGAGGAGGGAATAAATGAGACTCATGGTGGGGGGGTATCATTTTACTGACACTGGAATTGGGAAAATAATTAATAATTACATATAAAGTAAATGATTAACATAACTATGACATCAATGATTGATTTAGTTTTTGGTAATTCTCAAATGAATTAGTTTTAATTAATTAATTTTGGTCCTAGATCTTTGTGTTGATACCAAGTCGAGTTGAGATATAGTATTGGAGAAGAAGCTAGAGAATAGGAAATGGTATTATTTATCCTTGATGATTTTTATTCATCTCATAAGGTACATAACATGTTCTCAAATTTGAGTGTAAATTTTTTTTAAAATAATGAAGAGGCCACCGTGGTCTCTAAAGAAACCACCTATAGTGTGAAGTCACCATCAATTAACTTATTATATAAAGGAATGAAAATTGGCCACGTTATTAAACAAAATCACCATAAGAAGGAATAATAAGTTACCACTTGATGAAAAGAAAATTTACTGCATGAAGAAACATGAAGTGAGCTCATAATGAAATAAAATCTGGCCAAAATAAGGAATGATAAGTAACCACATGAAGAAGTGTGAACTGATTGTATAAATGAATGAGAACTACCCACATGAAGAGAACATAACCTATCCTATAAATGAATGAGGACTGACCACGTGAAGAGAACAGAACCTACCACATAAAATAATAAACACCATTATCATAAATAATTACTTCTCTCATGCATGGTAGGTCAAGTGTTTGAGGTACTACATAGTAGGTTTATTATATTCATGATCGACCCTTGAAAATCATTCTATTGTCTTATACATATCTTCGTTGATTATAAAATCAAAATAATAATTTGAATCAAGAATGGTTGTTGAAAAAAAAATGATTTCGAGTGTATAATATCAAATCTAATATGATTATATGATGAAGATAAAGATGTTACTATATCTAAGGAGTGTAAATATTCATAATCATAACACTTCATGAGCCAAGTACTATATAAGCGTTAATATTTTTGAGTGTAAGACTTCTTAAATGTATGATTTCATGGGAGAATAAAAATAGAAAATCCATGATTATAAGCATTTGGATTAGAATATGTATTTTTCATAATGATTTGGATAATAATATAACTTCTTTTTAATACATAATATCATATCATATTTTTGTTTTATATATTTTATTAAAATATTCTTGAGTATTAATGGAAATATTTATGTTTTCATGATAATTTATATAATTTTTGAATTCTGAATATGATTTGATGAGATTTAATTTCAAATAAAAGATTATTTAAACAAGTTTGAAGAGGCATAAATATTTTTTATGTTTCCATGTAGTTAAAATTATTTATTTAAATGGTTTCTTATGGTTGTTTTGGTGAAGACATGATCTGAGAATTCTGGTAATTTTAATTTGAAAGTACTTACATGTTGTCTGGTATTTATGAGTAAAGATAAATAGAGGATGCAACCATAAATCGACATTATGTAATTTAGAGTAATTTTAGATCATGTTGTGTTTATTTGAGAGGGATTATTATAGGGAAAAGAAGGAATATATCATTCCGTCTACTATGTTGTAAATTTAAAAACATTAATATCTAACTTCTATAGTCATAAATGTGGAGAATCGAAATAGCATAGTGATGAAGTGTAGAATCCTTTTGGTGTATGTATATTATATTCTTGAAAACATTTAATCATAATGTCAACTATTTAATGAGATCCCATATTATCAAATAATTATATTACAACGAAAGTTATGGATATACCAACTCGTTGTAAACCAAAATAATTGTTTTCTAGTGACCCATATGATCTTAAATTTTTTCCAAATCATTCCAAGGGATTTATACTCTTTTTGAGTAGTGACCTTTGTGAATTCTTGTGATCCATTTAGTATGTCAGTATTTCATGATCATAAAATTCATTTCACTCCAATAGGTGGGAAAGGTTTTTTAAATGATGAAATCATAAATAGTTTTTAAAACCGATTCAAACACCCCCTCATTTTTCACACTGATCCCAACTAGTCCTTAAAATTTTTATCAGTTCAAACCTCCCTTTGTTAAATCTGGGATGTCTGGTATTTCAAAATGATTGTAAATAACATTTATGTTCGTAACTCAATTAATATAATGGGGATTTATGTCTTCTATAGGAAGAACAATGACATCTAGAAAGACACAACGCTGCCCTATTTATTATCCATTGGTTGCGAAGATCTAGAAGATTATATAAATGGATTCTCTCCTAATACTAGGGGTTCTCCTAGATACAAATTAGCATAATCTATAGAATAATGGATTTTTCAGAAATGTTACTCGTTTCTCTATATAAAATTGAATTTCTATGTATTAATGGATTTAGAATAACTGTAGGAATGGGGGTAAGGTTAAATAATATTTATGATGGGAACATGAATTTGAATAGAGATATATTAAAATTATAAATATTGAAATATAAATATTTGAAAATGGGAGGTGATTTATCTCTTGGTGTGTTATTCACAATGTTTAATGGTATTTTTTTCACCTTAAGAAGCTTTGGGAAAGAATAAAAAGACTCAAAAGTTTTGTCAAATTTATTGAGATTTCATCTTGGAAGATTTGATGTCAAAGATTCTTTATTAGAATATGGAGATCCTAAAACAATCACTTTGGATGGTATTAATATTACTCACAATAAATATTATATGATACAATAATATAATATCAAAACATAGGAAACGTTTGATCATGAAATCCCCTTCAAAAAAATAATTAATAAAATTAAAATAGTGTTGTTAATAAGAAAGATTTCCATGATTTTAAATATGAATTAAGTGAGAATAAAAATTAATTCATGTCTTTATTTCAAAAAATGTAAGAACATGCATAGATATTTATAAAGGATTGTTACAATTAATGTTATTTAATTGTGGATCTACTATAAAAATTTTAGTAAATATTCCAATAGGAAGATAAATATAGTGATGTAGAAGATGGATAACCAAGAATACGACTGAAAATAAAAAAACAATTCAAATTAAAAGGGAGGAAAAAAGGTATCTAAATATTAAAATAGAATTTTTTTTTGTCTTAATATGATAAAGATGACGATAGTGAAGAATAAGGGGAATTTTAAAATTCTTGTAAAGAAGCATATGAGAAGTTTTTTATTCTAATTGTTAATGGTGAAATTTTTACAAGTGATAAAAAAGTAAACCTGAATAAGAATAAGAAGATAAAATTAATATGGAATTAGTGATACAAATATAATGAAAATAATATCTCTGGAAAATTTAAAATCTAGAGATGTGAATTTTAAGTGAAAGAAACATGGAAAACATATAAGAAATTGAGAAATAATGCATGAAGAAGAAATATAAAAAAAATATAAAATATAACGAAAATGTGAAGAAGATAATTTATAAGGATAATATTCTCAACACTAAGCTTGAAGAGAAGATTAGGTATAGGGAGAAAGAGTTTGACCTTATAGGATAGAAGAGGGTTGAACCAAAAAAATAAAGGACTAATTTTGAAAATTCATTTTTGAAAGTTGGTGAAAACTCTAAGTAGTACAAAACTAAAAAAATATATTAAATATCATCCTCAAAGGTTATTTGTAAGGTTAAATAAGTTTCTAATGGGTATAAGGAGAATAATCAAGTCAAAAGCATCATATATATATCCCAGACAACAAAATACCAAAACTATAGAATTTATGAGAAATCAAAATTTGAAGGAAAATTCTACAATGGAATATTGTAAAATTAATGAGTAGAAGTTTCATATAAATGGAATAATATTTTATCATCCTAATAAAATTTTGGTTCACAAAAATGATCCAATGTTGTTGGTAAAAAATATGATGGAAAATAGATACACAGTTCTGAAAAACATGTAGATTTTAAAGGAATGTATAATTTAATGATATTTCCAATACTATGGATACTATGTATATATAGTGAATATGTGGTATGCTAATCATAAAAAATAAATTTCATACAAGATACATTGGTGGTATATTTTTTTGGGGACTTATCCTACTCAAATAAGATAGAATCAAAAAAATTAATAAAATATAAGATATAGATTGAGAATAGATTCAATATGCTTAAAACTCATTTTTATAAGTGTTATTAGACTAGAAACCTTGAAACCTTTTTCCCTATGTTGCCACTATCCAAACACGGATTTTAGGAAAAAAACATCAAATAATTTGGTAAAGGAATAAAAGTGAAAGGAGAAGGATATTGTTGTTGAATGTTTATATGAAGATAAAAAATAAGAACAACTTTAGATTTTGGATAGTGGGTGTTCTTCACACATGACAAGATATTTTAATTTATTGAATCATTTTAAATACTACAAATAATAATTAGTGTCTTTTTGAAATTATGAGACTCCTAGAATAAAGGAAATTGGATATGTTATAATTAGATAAGAAAAATAGAAATCCAAAAGTGATTTATTTATTTAAGGACTAAAATAAATTATCTTCACTATTTAAAAAAATTGTGATGAAGAACATTATTTTATATTTAGAATATAATGTTTTATTATAAATTTTCTTCAATATGAAAAAGTTGAGATAAGATTATATTGATCTAAGGTAAATATGACTAAGTACAGCGATGCACAAAATTCATGTTATCTATGTATAAGTGATGAAAATAACTTATGGAATATAAGGACTTGAAATAGGTGTCTTCTAAACATAAAAAATTAAACATATATATAATTTTTAATCATGTCACTAATTATATAAGAACCATAGATGGTTGTTTTATGAATGTGATTAAATGCAATATTAAATTCCTCAAACAATAAGTTTTATAAACATACATCTCATCCCTTATAACTTTTCCATTTTGACATATGTGGACTTATGATGAAGAAATAAATAAATAGAGATAATTATTTTATTTATTTTGTTGATTATTTCACTCATATTTCCTATATTATTTTTTTAAAACATAAATCAAAGGCTCCTAAGAAGTTAAATTTTTTAGGATAAGGGATGAAAATTAATGTATCTATACTATAAATAATATCTAAATTGATAATGCTGTTAAATATAGAATTGCTATGTTTGATGTTTATATTAAGAATAATGGTATTTATTATGATATTATTGAACTATACACCCCAAAGAAATGATGTGGAAAGAAAAAATAATATAATATTTGTTGATATGTCTCTAGCCATAGTAATTCAATAATAAACATCTTGGTTCATTTGGATAAAATCTATTAGTACTAAAATCCGTTTTTAATATCACAAAATTTATAGAAAAAATTATATTAGCTATACATATGATATTTTTATAACAATATCCCAATTATTATGTTCATGAGAAATTTTATAATTTCCTATATTATAAAATTAAAATTTTAGAATATTGGTAAGTATTCCCAATTTTCTTTTGATGGAATCTTCCATGGATACACTCTAAATGGTAAATAATATTAATGGTAAAAAAGGAAACTAATTTTTTTTATTTAGTTGATGTGAATGTACCAAAACATTCATAAAAAAAATTCACAATGAACTATAGATGTAAGAGGATGTGAAGATGAATTTTTCTCTATTAAAAATCATGTTAATGTCTATGATAAAATTAATGATGAAGATATTCATGATTAATATATTTATGCAACCATTTCAACTAATGAGGAATAATCATGTTTAGTTCAACCATGGATGAGGAAGTAGTCGGAGGTTCAATATATTATATGAGATTAAGGACTATAGGATCAAACTTGAAAATTCATTGAGGGTAGTTTCACATATATATTTATTATAGAATGATCCAAGAGATATTGAAGATGAATTAGAACAATAATATTGCATTTATTCCATCAATGATTAATTATATAATATTGAGAAAAATGATACATGTGAATTGGTAAAAAATCTAAATATAATAACGTGTTTGAAAAAACAATTATTTTCTAAAACAAGATCACTTAAAGTTGGGAAGTGGTAATAAAAAAATACTACTTTCTAAGGGTTGTTTTTTGGTAGAATTAATTAACATAGAAGAAATATTTTCACCAATTAAAATAATTGAAACTATTTGAATATTTATTTCTATTAATTCATATAATAATTATAATAATTATTAAATGGATTTCATGTATACCTTTCTCCATGATGAAATGGAATAAAAAGTCTATATTGAGAAACCAAGCAATTTCTTACTAGGAAAAGAAGAGAACTACGTATAAATTCTGAAGAAGGATCTATATGGATTTAATCAATCCTCAAGACTGTAGTACTAAAACAATTATTCTTATTTGAACATTATTATCTCCAATAAGGGAATAATAGAAAATAAATTTAATAAAAATAAAAATAAAGAGGATACTCTTATTGTATGTTTTTATTTTGATAATGTCATATTTTCTCAAAATAAAGAATAATATTTTGAAGGGTTTTGTAGACAAATAAAGATGTCGATTTAAATTTCTGTTATTATTGAAATGAGTTACTTTCATGGATTTCAAATATCTCAAGATAAGGATAATATTATCTTATAATAAGAAAAATATGGAAAGGATCTGCATAAAAAACATGGAATGAATTATTCAAAATCTACTTTCACACTTATATAGGTGTTGAAATTTTTTTAAAGATAATTTTTGAATTCCGGTTGATAAAAACAATTTAGAAAATTTATTATAAGCATATTATATTTAAAATGCTCTATACAAAACACAGTTTATGTTTCTACTCTCTTTAATAGATTTCATGGTGCATCAAAAATGATACATTTTTTAATAGAAAAATAATGATCATATACAGTAGGAGAACTAAAGATTATGGGATAAAATATGATTAAAATGGAAAAAATAATTTATTTGGATATACATATGTAGATTGGGTAGGCTGTGTGGATGTTAGAATGTCTATATCTACAAGAGTCTTATTTCTGGGAAAAATATATGTTATTTGGAATACAAGAAGGATTGTTTAGGGACTCTGATCACTCTTTAATATGAGAACAAATATTACACTCAATATAAAACACAATTAATTTGTATTCAAAGACATTTGTATAATTTTTGGTGGCTATGAAGCTGCCACTTCTTCTGGACTATACAAATAAATGGTCCATTAATCTCATAAAACAATCTGGTGAAACAATCAAGATCAAAGTATATTGATATTAAATATAAATTCCTGGAGTTGTTCTGAGTATAAATGAACTAAATATGTATTTGATTCCTACCAAGGAGAAAGTGGGCAATATTTTCTCTAAATAATTTTTGATGAATACTATTCAAAAGTTGGAGATGATTATAGGTGTTCAGAATAACCCTATTGATGAATCTGTTATGTGATTATATCCCATATATTATCTTATCTTTGTGTATTATTTTCAAATAGGGACAAATATGACAATAAAAAAATATCCATCAATATGTTCATTATCAATTTTGAGATATTATATATTTAGGGGATGTTTTTAAACGGGGTAAGTTTTGATTTCTGCAAGTGTGTTTTTTGTGAATTATTTTAATAGTTTTTTAAAGTGGGAGTATGAATTTTTTATTATAGGATAATATTAGTTTCAATGAAAAATATTTTATGGGTACTTTTTTAGAACTGAAATTATTTGAAATTATTTTTTACCAAAAGTTTATGGAAATAAGCAGATTCTTATTCAAAGATTCTGGTTTTCTACATAGATATTTCTCATTTTAGATTATATTTATAGGATAGTGATACCTATTGCGAGTTTTAGATATTTATTTGATTTATTTATCTTGTTTTACAAAAAAACATCCAAAGGGGGATATTGTTGAGACCAATAGGTTTTGAGTTATTATTGGATTAGTGAAGAAACTATTGAATGGGAAATGAGATTGATTATGGTGCCATCGTTTGTTATAAACACATAAATTATTAATTTATTGTAGGAAAATAATTATTTCAGATGATTTTTGTAAATTCCATAAGGTTTATAACACATGATAGTAAAAGAGAGTTCACATTTTTTAAAACAATCATAAAGAAAATATGTTCTCTAAAGAGACTACATAAAATGTAAAGTCACAATCAGTGAAATAAGTTCATGATGGAATGAGAAGTTATATCATAATGAAAGGATAACTAAACACATAAAAGAATCAGAAGGGATTTCAATACGAAAAGAGAATTGAACACATGTAGGAATGTGAAGTGAGTGCATGATGAAATGCTAAATCGACTCTTAATGGAATGTAAAGTGATCGCGTGAAGAAATAAAAACTGGCAAACTAAAGGTATTTGAACTAACCATGTGATGAAAAGATAACCCAACCTATGAATGGATTCAAAATGATTACATGAAAAAAAAACATTAACCTACCAAAAAATTTATATAAAATAACCACTCAAAAGAATACATATCTCACACACAGTAAGTCACGTAATATGGGGCCAGTATAGTAGGTTGATCAACTACATGATCAACCACATGAAAATAAAGACATAATCTTACACTGATCTGCATTTATTTAAATATTATAATAAGATATTGATTCTAGGAAGTTTTTTGAAGAAAATGGATGTTAGGTGAACAAAATCAAATCAAATATAATGTTATGAAGAAGGTAAAATTTTTACTAATGCTAAGGAGGAGCGTACATCTTCAAAATTATAAGACTTCGTGGGTGTAGGGATTTATTAGATCAATTCTATATAAGTGTATGACTTCATGAGAGTATGACTTCATGTGAGAAGAAAAATGGTAAATTCATGAGTGTAAGTCATTGGTTAAGGGTATGACTTATGAATAAGGAATTATCTAGGTATATAAAATCTATGATAGTGATCATGACTAATAAATTTGATGTTGCTATAGTATTTATAGTTTTTATATGGAATAATTCCAAGATTCAAGTTACTATGATGGTTTACACGGTGTGTCAAATTTGAAGATTATTTCACAGAATTTAATGTTCAAAAACTACATATTTAAAAGAGGCTGAAAATTTATTTTTATTTTTGTTGGATTATATAAATTTATAATCATATATAGATGTGGTTTCTTTATGAATTTATTATAAATATTGAATCTATGAATTTTGGTAATTTTAATTCAAATGTATTTACACCATGTAGAAAATATTTGACAACATTGGAAAGAGAATAAGTATCTAACGTTGCATGTTATATAATTTATAGATGTTTTAGATTATATTGTTTATATAAATGTGAGGAGAATAGATAGAAATGATAAGGAGGTGAATCTTACTCATTGTTATGAAATACATCAAATAGGAATAATATTTTACTTCTAAAAGTTCTAGTGTGATGAATCAAAGAATCATAGTGTTCATGTGTAGAAGTTTGTTGAAGAACATCTATTCTATTATTGAAAAAGATTGTATTGACATATCAATTGTGAAAATAGAATATACACTATTAAATGGCTATAGTGAAATATGGTTTATAGATATACCATGCTTTTTGTAAACCATGAGTATTGCTTTTTAATGTACTGTGTATTCTTTGATAGTTTCTGGATCATGCCAAGTACTAGAAACTCTTAATGAGTGAAACATATAAAATCAGGTATCCTTGAGGGAATTTTTGTATTTCTTGTTTAACAGAATAATATATCTAAAACAAGAGGTTATGGGTTTTTTAAAATAATTGAACATAAAAAAAATTAAACACTGATTCACCCATAGTAGTCACACCAATCATGACAAGTCCTTACACTTTTTTTTGATTCATTAGAACCATATAGATTATTCTACCTCTTCTCTCCCAAATAATATTAAATATTTATTATTTTCTATAATCTCTCACTCTCTTATGGATAAAAATATAATGGACCATAGGTATGACTAGTGGTATTGTTGACATTGATATTTGGGTAAGATGTATGGAAAATGGTGAGGTGGATTGTCAAGATTATTGTGGGGTGCAGTGTAATGTTAGAGAGGCTCGAGCAGTAGGGGATCAGCCTTATTCATACTTTAATAGCACATCCCAATTGGTTAGTAGGAAGGGGTAACAATGATGGGTCAATGTATGGTGGCTTGGCCAAATAAGGGTCTCTACAGTAGCGATCATGGTGTTTTGATGGGAGGATGTTTGGGGCCCTGCGATACTACATTTTAAGATATGAGTACACAATGGGTGGATATCCCCCACCCAACATTATTTTAATAGAATAATAATTAAAAAAAATTAAAAAATAATAGGTGAGTCTAGGGATTCTGATTTAGTGCACGCATGATGGTATTTCATATACCCACTATAGATTATATATAAATATAATAATGTTAATATTATTAATATTATTAATACTACCACTACATTGATATTATTGATAAATATTTATTATTATGTTGGTTGTATCATATTAATACAATGTTGAATTCGAAATCTATCTACAAAAATGTAGATTGGAAATTAAGATGAATGTTTCATAACCAATATGTGATACATAAATATGACTTATGGTAGGGTATTAGCTCCCATCAAATTAAATCCTTCATCTATTACATGAAAAATTAATTGTTTTCATTTGATGCACATTTTCATTAAATAAATATCATATCCTGAGTTTTTTCATATTCAGTTACTATAGTGATATTCATTTGTTCATGTATTGTTGTTTTAAAATGAGAAACGATTATTAATAAGGTTATCTTATGATACTAATTACGTGATTTGAGCATAAGGATTGGATCATTAAAAATTTTAGTAACTCTGTCTCTCTATAATATACAAAATATCACACTTAATGATGTGTTCCATGTAGCCATTAGTGGGGTTTCTATATTACAAGTATATAATCTCCCACATACACTAGATAGGTGACTTTCCCATCTATTTTATGCTAGTTGTATGACAAAAATGGTTCAAGTATACCATCAGAGTCAGTAACCCCCCCCCAACCAATACTTTTTACCATAGTGAGGTGCAGGACCCCAATTTAATTCTATTTGAGATGAAATGTGTTAGTTCTAAAATTGGGTAGTTGTGTTAACAAGAGTTAGTACTCCCTTTACTGAAACCAATCCTCGTCTAGTTATGGTTTCCCAATTGTTACAATCTTTTTGTATTGAGGATGAAAGGATATACATATAAGCTACTTTTTAACTTTTCATTCCTTAGGAAATAAATGGTTTCCCTTGAGATATGCTAAATAGTTGATTTAAAAACATCAATATACTTGCTAATTTTTTTTTGTAAATTTTTTCCCTCCTTATTCATGAGTTAAGAACCTAAAGGGAATATAGATTTGGTCATTCGAACCTTTATGTATGTGAATTATGTTGATCAAGACCTCTCTAAGACACTATCATTTCATTATAGATTATGTATGGATTATTATTGACCCCCTCTAGTAACATTCTTATACCAAAGTGAGAACTAGTTATTTCATGTTTTCCTTCTGATTACACATTATTTGTTATAGCCTAAATATGATTCGATGTTGTTTTAAACTTTTTCCATTGGTATTTCATCGGTCAACCTTTAATACCAATGATTTATAATACATATTACATCATGTCTCCTTTATGGTTTTTGGATGTCCTAAAAGGTTTGTTTATACTCACCCCAAAATTATCTATGTTTCAAAATGTGCTATGTTTTTACAGCCATCACATATGTTAGATATGGTCTTGATAGACATAATGATAGTGTGTGTAACGACATTGGGATTTATTAATAAAATTCCCTCACATTATGTTAAATTTCTTATGGATAAAGAAAAAACATGCACCACTTTTGTTTTGTTACATCCAATTGGATTTAAATGACCTTTAAGTAACCTTACCATTGATAATATATCCCTTAAATTGTGATCACATGACTAGTATAAATATAGGGTTTTAACAAATACTTTTGACATAGATAAAGGAAGTGATGGCCTCAACCAGTTGAATTGTACCCCCATGAAGCCCATTTATTAGAACTTTTGAGGGAGAAAGAATTTTTCGGCTCTGACCTAGACTATTCCCAATCTGAGACGCAATAAATTAATCATGATAGAAACTATTTACAGGATATGTTCAAGCTCATTGAGATCATGGATCAACCCATGTTCACCGAACGAACCCATGAAAGCCCCACTAACGCACACATGACGATTAGGGTGTATGGTGGTATAATAAAGGGATATGTTACAATAACCTAGCATTATGATTTTTTGATTTATTTTTTTATATAATAATAAATAAAATTTATTTCTATTATTCTTTTTTTGTAAATGATTTTTAAAGCACATATATAAATTTTGTAAAATATTTAAATTCAAATACGAAATATATTTTGATGAATTAATGAATTTTTGAATTAAATTATATTTTATTAAAATATTATTAATAAATTAATTTTATTAAATATAAATGACTACATAATTTTTATGATGTCAAATTAAATTTTTATTAGGGTTTTAAAATAGTTTTTGTCAAAACCCTTTAATTTTCAATAAATGTATGTTTTTATTTTTATATTAAAATTCACATATTCAGAAATTTATTTAGATAAAATGGATATTATTTTTTAAACAGGATGTTGAAATTATCACATGTTTAATTTTATATAATTTTCTGAGAGATTCCAATTTTTGGGTAAAAAGTTATATAACATATCGATATATATTGTGTTTTATGACATCATAATGACCAAATAGTGATGTAGTAAAATAAAATATAAGTTATATTCAGAAAAATATATTTTTTTCCTTTAAAATAATTAAATTTCTAGTTTATTTGATTTATTTTATAAATCTGTAGTGAATCATCCAATACATATAAAAAAATTTATGATTTTAAAATCATTTCCTTGAAAGAATGACTAACATACACATAAGAAAGGTAAATATATTAATATATTCAGACCTTAGCCTTCAAAAATAATTTATACCAATCATCTCTACCAAAAACCATGGGAAAAAACCATGGGTTGGTTTGGGGTTTTGAATATGTTAGTGTGTATTTTCTAAAACCAAAATAAAAATCAAATCCTTTACCTTTCATATATAAACCCACCCAAGAACCAATTTCTCTTCACTAAAGATCTTAGAAGCTCGACTGACCACTTCCCTCTACTCCCTAGAATCCTCTGAAGGCATCCCTGATCTCCCAAGAAGCCTATCCCAAGCCTTTTGGATCAAAAATCCATGTAAGGGATCTCCCTCTCTCCATTTTCTTCAAACACCTCTTTTATATCATGCATTTTAATTTTCATTTTATTTATTATGGATATTTTCTTTCATAACTCCATACTATCTATTTGATTTATACTTGGTGGGATATTCCTTTCACTTCCATTAATCCCCTGATGATCCTTTAAACTCATTCGTTACTATGGTGAAATTCAGTAAGGGATTTATCTCTTCACATTTCCATTCAAGTATTTTATTTTATATTATGAATCTAAATTCAATTTGAAATGTTGGGACATTATGTTCCATGACCTCTTTACTTTTCATAACATGTATAAATGATGAGATCCCCATTTCTATCTCATCAACCAAATTTATGAATTCCCAAATGACGTCATTATGCTTCCAAAATTTCATTATGATTTTCCATTCCAGAATCACCATGTAGTGAATACCATACTCATTCCTTTATTAAGGGTATTAACCTGTATGCACACATACTTATCAAATGGAGACTTACGTGTATGAATTCTAAACTTATTGATCATGTAATAAATGATGATTCTTTATGAATACATGGTATTTGATCTATGTGGATCATTTAAGAAGAATATTGAAATGATTATGAAGGGTGCTCCTTAATAGTGCTCTAATGAATTGGGTAATATTTAGCAACATGATATGTCCTGTTGGGATTGTTGTTTACCTAATTCCTCTATAGGACTCTTTTCCACCATGTTGGGAATGGTTATTACCTTATTCATTTGTGTTAATGATGTAGTATTTTAAGTTGTTTCCTCATTTCCATGTTATTATAATCCTATTATATCATGGATTTATGTTCATGTTTTTATTATGCTCAATTTATAGGAATATTACCTAACATTTACTGTATTTTTCATTTTATGCATTGTTTACTCCCTTACTGGGATTTATATGTCACCCTTTTCTTTTTTATGTCCTCATGTTGTCCCATGCAATGCTATGTACAAAGGAATGTTGTGATCATGTAAAAGACGTTTTTAATAAATATGTTTATTTCATGTTTTAAGTTGTTCGGTAATGTTCCTAAGCCCCAAATACACTAGACATATCAATCTTATGAGTTGTATTAAGTGAATTTTTATGTAAAAAATATGTTTTAGATATAAAATAAAGAGTATGGTTCTTATAATTGGTATCATATGATAGGTTTAGTTATTTTTGGGGTTAGGATTAGGAAACTATAGTGAAATACTTATGGCTATCACTAAGTATAATAAATGAATCCATAAATTGTTTTTTATATTAGAGTAAGTGGTTTATAAAGAAAATATATCTATATCTAGATGTTAACAATTAGAGGTGGATAGGGTACAAATGTATCTTCAGATAAAACCCAAAAACACCCCTTTGATCAAAACTCAAATGGGAACTGGTGCATAATAACGGGCCTTGATGCACTCTTGGTTTAACACTCTCGGGGGATATGCTTTAGTAAATTGATAAGCACATTACAAAACACTATTAAGGGAACAAAAATGCATATAATTATATTTATTAGGCAGTAGATCATGGATAATAGAGTTTGAATCCAATAAACTCATCAGTTAAGGAGATAAATGTAATTTATATGTTATCACTTTAATGTCATTGGATTCGCCTTTATATGTATAATTGTTTAAAAATTCCCAAAAAATTATATATTGTATGAATTATTAATAGAATCAAAAAGTGGAAGGTAGGTTTATCATATATTATTGAACACATTCTTTTATATCCCAAAAGTTTAGTAGAACAATCAAAACCCCAAAATAATGAATTTATGTAAAGATGGTGATGAAAATGGAAAATTGGGAAATTATAGCATCCCATTCATATGACTCCTCCTTTGTCACAATTTTTGGATTGAATGTCTAGGAAAACCTTATCATACATCCCTTGGTGTAATTTGATGCAATTCATGGCATGAATTGGCTTTCCATATATAGAGACAAAATTAATTGTTGGGAGAGATAAATCTCTCTCCATATAGTTAATCGACCCCCAATTCTATACAAGTGATATGAGGAGGATGAATATTATTTAGAACCATCATCTCAATCATGGATATTATTGACATATGGGAACAAAAATCTTTCTCTGATGATTGATTCTATGTAAAGAAACATTCTCAAAGGTTGGCCTATTTTGAGGGAACTCGCTAATGTGTGTCCTAAGAAATTTTTGGGTCTTCCTCCTAGAAGAGATGTTGAATTCTCAATTGATCTTATACCTGGGGAGCTACCAATATCCAAGACACCATATAGGATGGATATTTTGGAGCTTTAGGAACTAATGAAACAACTCCAGGAGAATCAAGAAAAAGGGTTTATACGCCCAAGTGCTTCACCATGGGGTGCACCAGTTCTCTTCCTCAAGAAGAAGGATGGGTCATTGCACCTTTGCATTGATGATTGTGAGCTCAACAACATCACGATATATAACAAGTATCCTTTGCCTCAAATTTATGACTGGTTCTTTTTACTATGTGTAGAACAACACTTCACCAAAGTGGATCTATGGTTGGGATATTACCAAGATAAGGTGAAAAATGAGGATTTTCACAATAATCCTTATCATATGAGGTATGGGAATTATACGTTTATAGTGATTCCATTTTGAGTCACTAATGATCCAGAAAGCATCATGGACTTGATGAATATAGTCTTTAGAGATTAGCCCGAAAAATATGTTGTAGTATTTATAGATGATATTCTAATATACTCCAACACAAAGTTGGTCCATGAGGAGTATATGAGAATTATGCTAGAGACCTTGCGAATGGAGAATAATTATGAAAAGTACATCAAGTGTGAGTTCAGGTTGTAGGAAGTCTCGTTCCTGGTTCATATCATCAAAATCAATGGGATATCTTTGAAGCCTTTCAAAAAAATGCAATTGATGGATGCATAAGGCCAACATCTTTGACGGATATCCGTAGCTTCATGGGGTTAGCACGATATTATCACCAATTTGTGAGAAATTGTTCACAATTCTCAAACCCTCTTAACAACATAACTCAAAAGGGAATCGAGTTTTCTGGGAATGATGAATGTGAAAAAATCTTAAAAGAGGATTCTTATCACTATACTAGTGCTCACACTACCCATAAGTGGGGATATTTTCATAATCATAAATGATGCTTCAAAGAAGGACTTTGGTTTTTTGTTGATGCAGAATGAAAAAGGAATTGCCTATGCATCAACGTAGTTTAAAATCCAGGAGAAAAACATTCCCATGTATGATCTAGAGTTTTCCACTGTGATCTTTTCTTTAAACATTTTGTGGAATTATCTCTTCTTGTAGAATCTTAAAATGCATATGGATCACAAAATTAACAAATATATATTTAAATATAATGAGATAAATATGTTCCAAAAAAGATGGTTAGATCTCATCAAGTATTCTGACTGCTCAATCCATTTCCACCTTGATAAAGAGAACAAGGTTCTAAATGCACTATGTAAAAAAGAACCCTTCAATATTATCATTTATTAGAATAGAAAAGGACCCAATATTCTTAGATTTTATGAATATTTACGTGGGAATCATAAATAAGGGTAAATTATAAATCCATTCGGAAATAATTGATCAAACGTCTCTCTTGTAAAGGTTAAAGGATGCTTCGAAAGATGATGAGGGAATTTAAAAGAAAGTAGAAACTCTCAAAAAGAGGTAAATCCTTAGTGTTAAATGATAATAAAGAATGAATTTTAAGATTTTGATTGAGACTATGTATTCCATCCAATCCTGAGTTTACAAAAAATAATTTTGGATTATGCACATAGTTATAATTTAACTATTCACCCGAGAAACACTAAGATATATCAAGATCTACTGAATAAATATTGGTGGGATAACATGAAGATAGATATTGATAAATATACATCAATGTTCCTTGTATGTCACCATGTAAAGGATGAGAGGAATAATTCCAAGGGGATGATCCAACCATAACCTATACCAACATTGAAATAAGAAACATCACCATAGAATTTTTCATTGGACTTCTAAAGACATCCAAATGAAACAATGTTATTTTGGGGGTTGTGGATCATCTTATGAATATTTTAGACTTCATTTAAATTTGAGAGGATTTCTCACTAGATCAATCTGCCAGAATATACATTTGAGAAGTGGTAAGGCAGCATGGATTACCTCTATCGATTATGACTGGTTGAGATCCTAGATTCACCTCTACGTTTTGGAAAAGCCTCCAAAATTCCCTAATCACATAGATAAACTTCAATACAGCTTATCACCCTAAAACTGATGGCCAATCTGAGTAGACCATCCAAAAACATGAGGTCGTGTTGGGATATTTCTCAATGAACATAAAATGTAGATGTGAAGAACATCTTCCTTCGGTGGACTTCTCTTAGAAAAATTGTTTACACTCAAGCATCCAAATGGCTCTATATGAATCTCTTTATGGGAAGAGGTATAAAACCGCAACATATTTGGATGATGTAGGGGAATGAAAACATCTAGGTCCATAAATGGTAAAATAATTGGTGGAGAAGGTCAAGACTATCAAACAGCACATCAAATCTACCTAGAGTCACCAAATTAGGTATGCTGACAATTATTGACGAGACCTAGAGTATGATGATAGAGAAATAAAATTCTTCCACATTTATCCATGTAAGAGAGTTATGAGATTTGGGAACAAGTAAAAACATAGTCCATGGTACATGAACCATTTTGAGATCCTTGACTACATCAAACCAGTGGCCGATATTTTTTTTAAAGGTTGGGGCCGAAGCCTAATTTATTATTAAATCAATGCAAATACCTCTTTTAACTGGGTAGAGGGAGACCCATTACATATCCCGAAAGCCCAGTGGACATTTATCCCATTACATGGCCCATAGGCCCATTTTCATGGCACGAAGCCCATTCTGTGAATAGTACTGCTACAGTACCATGCACTGCTACATGATGTGTTCCATGTACCACTCTTGAAAAAGTACATACCTGACCAATCACATGTACTCAAACTAGAGGGGGTGCCATTAGAGAATGATCCCTCTTATGAGGACAATCCGGTGAAGTTCTTAGATCGTAGAGAAAAATTTATACGAAATAAGATGATGCCCCTTGTCATTGTTTTGTGGTGAAAACAAAAGATTGAAGAAGAAATGTGGAAAATGAAGAAAGTGGAAAAGCAGAGTTACCCTCATCCATTTTAATGAGTGATTAGTAAATTTTTAGGGTGAAAGTTTTTAAGGGGGGAAGGTTGTAAGACCCAAAAATTTATGAATTAAATTTCTTTTCTTTTAATTAAATTTATTATAGATATATAAAAAACATGAACTACTTTGGTTTTATTACATATAATGAGATTTAAATGACTATTAGTTATCCTTACCATTGATAATGTAGTCCTTGAGCAGTGATCACATGACTAGTATATATATATGAGGTTTTAAAAAATACTTTTGGAACAAACAAAGGAAGTGATGGCCTCACCTAGTAGGATTGTACAATATGAATCCCATTTATTGGATCTTATAAGGAAGATAGAATTTTTGGACTTTTCCCAAGACTAATCTCAATCTGAGATCGAACAACTTCATCATGAGAGAAACTGTTTATGGGAGAAGTGTCAATCTCATCGAGATCACGGCGCAAACCATCTTCACCAAATAACCCCATGAAAGCTCCACCATCACACACCATACTCTTAGAATTATTATAGTGTAATAAATGTATATTTAACAATATCCTATTATTATTATTATTTGCATCATTTTTTTAAAGAATATTAATTATACTTCCATTCTATTATTTTTTCCTTGAAAATTATTTTTAATGCACAAATATATTTTTGGTTAATATTTAAACCTAATTAAGAAATATATTTTGATGAATTAATATATTTTTGAATAAAATAATACTTTAATAAAATTTTATTATTAAATTAATTTTATTAAATATAAATCATAATAGGTTTTTTATGAAGTCCGATTGAATTTATATTATGGTTTAAAAACTATTTTTTTCAAAACCTGTAAATTTTCAATAATTGGTAGTATTTATTTTAAAAGTGAAAATTAACATATTTTGAAATCTATTTAGATAAAATAAATTTTATTTTTGGAATCATGATGCTTCAATTATCCGATATTTAATTTTTCCTAATTATCTGAGATAGTCAAATTTTTGGGTTAGAAATTATATACTCTTTAAATATATAATGTGTTTTATGACATCATAATGACGGAATAGTGATTTAATAAAATACTATAAAAGTAATATTTAGAAAAATATATATTTTCAGTTAAAACAATGTAATTTCATATTTATTTTATTTATCTTATAAATCCTTAGTGAATCCTCTAAGACATATAAAATAGTTTTTGATTTTTAAATTATTTCCTTGAAAGTGGGACTCACCTCCCCATAAGAAGGGGAAATATTTTCATATCTATAGAATTTATTGTTATAAAATAATGTATACCACTCCAAATTTCCCGAAACCATTGGAAAAACTAGGTTTTTTTTATGGTTTTGAATATTTTAGTGTGTAGTGTCCAGAACAAAATTAATAAGCAAATACCTGTCCTTTGCAATATAAACCCACACAAGCACCCATTTTTCTTCCCTCATGCTCTTTTAAGATTGACCACCTAATGCACAATAATCCATAGAGTCCTACCAAAGTTCCCCCAAGCTCTCAAGAAGCCTCTTCCAAGCCTTCTGGATCACACGTCCAAGTAAGGGATCTCCCTCTTTCCTTTTTCTTCAAGAACCTCTTTTTTTGTCATGTATTTTAATTTTCATTTTCTCGATTTGGGATATGTCTATCCATAAATACTTAATATCTATATTTTATACATTATGTAATATTTAGATCACTCCAATTAATCCCCCATGTAATCCTTTAATCCCACCTGTTACTATGCTGAAATTCAGTAAGAGATTTCTCTCTCCACATTTCCATTCAAGCATTATCATTTATATTATGAATCAAAATTACATTAACATGTTGTATTATTATATTCCAAAATATCCTTTACAAAACATGTATAAATGATGAGATATCTTTTTATCGCTCATCTACTCAATTTGTGAATTTCCATATAACGTCATTATGAGGCCAAAATTGCACTATGGTTTCCATGCCAAAATCATAATGTAGTGAATACCCTAGCCATTATTCTATCATGGTTATACACCTTTATACACACATATATATCGAATGGTGACATACATGTATGCATTATAAATTCCTTTATCATGGAATAAATTATGATTTTGAATGAAGACATGTCATATGATCTCTATGGCACACATAAGAATGAGATTGAAATGATTATAAAGGGTGTTCCATGATAATGCTCCAATACCATGCGAAATGATCAATATAATGATACATCATGTCGGTAAAGGGGTTTACCTAATTCATTTGTAAGAATGTTTTCCACCATCTTGGGACATGGGTTTACCTGATTCCTTTATGTTAATGATGCAATGTTTTATGTTGTTTCAACATTTACATGTTATGATAATCATTCTATATCAAGCCTTTATGTTCATATTTCTCTTATTCTACGTTCATATTCTTATTTCCTAACATGTATTTTATTATTCATGTTATAAACCTTCTACTCCCTTACTGGCCTTTATATATCTACTTTTTTAAGTATGTCCTCATGTTATCCCATCCAACGCTAAGTACGAAGTAATTTTTTGGTCATGTAAAATAAGTTTTCAATAAAGTGTAGGGTTATTATAGTGTGGAATGTTCGAAGTTGGCTCATACGAAAAACCTTGTTCGATAATCCACCTGTTATGGGGACCTCCACATTTCTTCTACTTATATTAGTTTCCTCTTAGTTGTTAGGAATTTATTTTTTACCTTTTTAATTTTGTATTATGATATGTTTTCCTTTTTGGATCCAAGTGTTTGTTACATGAATTATTTATATCATAGTTGGTTTTAATTTTTATTCTTGTATTATTATATATTGTGTTGATGTGTGTCTAATATACATTTAAATTTGTCTCATTCCACTCATAAACTGTGATATTTCTGCTTTTTGAGTCACCAGACCCTAAACTATTAGAGGTAGTCTTGCGGTGGAAATGACATCCAATAAAAATATTGGATGGGTCTCAGGAGGGTTAGGTCCCCTAAAAGTGGTATCAGAGTGTTATTTTCTAAAGGATGGAGTTTTTAGTTTGGTTTCATGTGATGATACATGGGAAATTATAATAATGGGGATAATGTATCTTATGTTCATCTTTCTGACCAAGGAACCCAGTGATAGTGTAGTGACTAAGAAATCTATACACCAAGACTCGGATAACCTTCTTTTTGACGTAGTAAACTAAGTCAAACATTTCAAGAAATAATAATGGTCAACATATCATTTAGTAATAGGTCGCTTATTTTCTAGTCCACCTTTAATAATATCCACATATATACTTTGTTGACCATGGTTCACCTTGCTATTTTTTAGAGTCCACTGTATAGGAAGCCAAATAGGATTCTAAGACATGGACAGATTATAAATTTATCTATGATTGACCCTCTTCCTATTGGCCAACTAAGAGGTGTGGATTTAATTTTAGGTACTAATACCTCTTCCCCTTATGTTTTGTGTTATTCACCTATTATGTTATCCCCCAAACAGATATGTTCTACCTTCATTTGATGTATTTGAATTTATTATGAGAAACTTGTACTTTATAACACAGACTACGCTATTCTACCCTCTTCTATTATGTGGATTCGATGAGGATTCAGTTCTTTTTTATAAACCTACTTGTTGTGGGCTACCCTATTCTACAATGTTTGATTCGATAAGGATGATTATCTTCATCATATAACTAATTATGGGGTTCCACCTTTATATGTTTTGTGTGATGTGAAGTGGCATAAGTATTTTTTATGATTACAAAGTGACAATGAGGCATTTTTTCAATTATCAATTGAGATATATCCTTACCATGTGATATAAGGAAGCTTCTCTTCCCTTGGTTCTTCATGGAGGCTTCATTATAATGGAAATGGTATTTTTTTCTATGTAATAAAAATTCACCAGTGGTTGTATATGTTTTCAAAATTTTGATGATCAAGGTGAGAATTATGCTCTAGAAATAGTGCATTAGATGGATTCAAGGTATAGTTTTCATCTATCATGGACTTACACCAACCATATTATGATTCCTACATTGAGTTTATTGTGAAAAATAATGAGTCGATATTGGATGTTGTGTATCTCAAACTCACGATAGGACTTCTCTACTATGGATGGAGTAAAACCTCTTGTTTGGGATAGTACATTATATAAGGATGGTATGCCCTATAAAAGGTTTCATGAAAAATATTAAGTACACATTGAATTCCATAGTTCTTGTGAGTAGTTCCAAAGAAAATTTTTTGGTGGGATTTTTTTTATTTCAGTGGTTTGGATGGGAACTTTAGGGGTGTATTAGTCATGATATAGTTCTTGTTTTTATTGTAAAACACCACATATGTATGATTCCTTCAAGTAATAATTGACAAATAAATTATTCATATTGTAATTCATCCTAGATTTTATGGTAGGTTATAATTTTACTTGATGTAGGATAGAGTTGTTCCAAGGATGGACATCCACATTAATGATACTGGTGTTAATGGACATCATTATGTTATAAGGCGTTTTTTCTACTAAGAACCTATTTGGTGGATAAGCTGGTGATATGGAGGTAGTCAAATATGAATGATACATCAATACACTCCCATGAACACAATATTTTTATAGTCTCTATTAGTCATGGTTGCTTGATAGTGAGAACTGTATGAAGATATGTGTTATGGATGGATGTGGGTGGGTGGTAGTGTCTACTGTTCAAAGTATGATTTGTATCCATTCTTCGATGATCCACGTTCTGGATTTCACTAGTGTGAGTTGTTATGTAAATATAATATGTTCAAGATTTCGAAATTGAAATTAGACTAATATCTAGAACCTTTTCATGAGATTCCATCCTATAATAGAATATATTCAATACTTTACATGTTAGCAAAAATTGGGTATTAATTATATTATTATGTAGTGATGTAGAGTTGAGAAAATAAGGTTAGTTTCTCTATCAGTAGGGGTTGAGGACCCCTCTGGTGAAGTGAGTGGAGCACACTCTTGAAATTGTTTGGACTATAACACATTAAGTGATATTGTTACACTTTATTCCTTGTGTGAATACAGGATAAATTCACATCAAAAAATGTTCGGGAATGTGCAAATTCTTAGGATGGATGTCTCATGGTTGACACTTGTCGAGAGTCCAAGGTGTGTATAATCTATAATTTTTAGGAAGGTTTTTAAATATCTTATATATTAATTGTAGACTCCAAAATTGAATTTATAGACAAATTGAAGTAAATATTCCTTTTATTATTTTCTGGAAGAACCTATTAGGCGATGGAATGATTTTCCTTAGTCTAACCGTGAGAGTACTAGTTGTACAGTAACCTATCAGAGTGTGATATCAGGATTAATGGAGATAAATAATAAATTGTGTATTTTATTTTACAGTAATTATTGAGGTCATATTGGTGCATCATTGGTGAGGTATTTGATACTTCTAACTGGGGACTCTATTTCCAGAATGTGAGGGGAACATTGTTTACTCCCCAATGTGGATAGCAGTTTTATCTTGGTATTAATTCTATGTTTTGGTGTGGTCATTTTGGATGTATATATCCTTTGTGAGGTGATACCTTATCCTTGGAATGTATAGGTGATCATGATGGGTGTACCCATTTCATAATAACACATACTATGTGGTGGAGGATGAGGTTTTCTTAGGATTTTTTGGATTTTTGTCACTCGGGCATGGGTTATCTCAATTTTGGAGATGAAATAGTATGATCATAAGAATGTTTATGACCAATCTCCTTGTATTGTGGTAGATATGGCCACCTAATGGGAAGTGGTGTTTTATGTAATGTTTAATGAGTTTTTTTGTTCATTATATGCTCATCGGTATGCTTTATTATTCTGCAATGAAAATACAATTGATGTTTCACTGATAGAGGGTGTGAACATATTGGGAAATGTTGATACAGATATATTATTCCCATATAATTTCAATATTTTTGAATAAGGATCATCTTTCCAATATGTCATGATAAATATAAAATGGTTCATATACCTTCTGAGAAAGAGATGATGGAGGATCGAATGTCGAATAGGGGAATCTTTCTATATAAAAAACCTTTTAGTGGTAATGTGTAATTTTTAAAAGTGGCCTATTTAATATGTGTATGGATTGTGTTTTTATGGCTTACATCATGAACAGTAATTAAAGGTGGAGAGAAAGGAAATACCACCATTGATGACCTTGTCAATGAACCCTTCTGAAATTTGTGTTTATGGTTCACAGTTTTGTTCCATTCAATGTAGAAGGATTGCCCTAGGATGAAAGAAATATTTTTATTATTGAGTCTTTAAAAGTCTCTCATAGAGACAATGCGTATTTTTATTAAATGTTTTCATTTATATGAGCTATATCCAGCTGATTTAATAATTACAAATAATTTTTCTCTCCATGGTGGTTGAGTTTTAATTTTACATAGAGCTTAAAATTTCATTTCCAAATAAAGTGTATACGATAGTGTTATTTTTTCACAATGGGTTATTTTGAAATATTAATTATGGGGTAGTTCTATTTAATAATTTTTTTGTACTAAAGAAGTTTAATGTGGGTGTATTCTATGATGGTGCGCCTAAAAAATATCTTAATTATAAAAATGACATTTTTATCTCTTTAATGTTCTTTCTCAAAAAAGAAGCTTTTCATTTTAAATGGATCCCCAGATAGAAAAAATTCACTTTTGGTTTGGTATGGGATAATGGATTCACATAAGTAGTTGTATTATATTAGTTCTAAATGGTAGCCACGGGATTTTTACATTGGGAGTAAATTAATTAATTAATTTTATCGAAATAATTAAATTAATTATTCATTGTTATGTATGGGAAAAACTAGACTCAACCCCAATAAATATCATATTATCTAACCCTTATTAGGCCATCCATTTATGTAATCAACAACCCTAGATAGGAGAAGAATGGATGATATGAGACTCTTGGAGGTAGAAATGGTGGGTCATTAAAGTGAGGGTGAAATAATGATATTATTGATAATTCAATCATGTTGAAATGATGAATGTAATCTTTTTTTATATGATATATATAAGCATTATGAATTTTTTAATGAGGTGGGGTTGTGTTATTTATTTTTCTCTAGGAACATTGTGTTTTAATTTTTTATATTTTTCTGGTATAATTTATTTTCCATTCCATTACAAATTATAGAATATTCATAATTTATATTTCTCATTATTTTGGATTTCCCAATTATTTAGATAGTTTAAATTCATTTTATTTATGAGTTCTTCATGAATATGAGATATATTATTTATCAAATCTGATTCTATGTGGTGACATTAGACAATGAAGGCATCAAAATTATTCTTTCTCCTTTCTCTAAAATAATATCATCTCTCTCTATTATTCAATATCTTCCCTATAATTCATATGAACATAAGGCCATCAAGCCTAGTGATCCATAGTGAAAAATAATATTTTAACATCAGTCTTTTAAAAAATCGAAAACCTTTTTAATCATAATTGATGTAAGAGGCATTGAAATAATTATTTCAAATAAATTTCATGAAACTGATACCGAAAAATCAAATATAAAGTAAGTTTAATAAATATTTCAACATCATATTTTTATGGGATTTTGAAAATCTTTTTCCATTTTAGATGTATATTGCTACCACTGTGTAAATCCAAAACAAATTCCATATCAATTTTTTTGATAAAACCATTCTATAAAGACTAAAATTACTATATATCATTCCATATTAGTTTTCCATTAACTCATGGATGGAAAGATGATTTTGACATCATTTCTATGTAAAAAAGGATTTGTAAATCCCACATCATTAAGATTCCATGTTGGGTTATAAAAAATGATGTCGAAAGAAAATTTTTAAAAAAACATTTGGAGAAATGAATCTACCAAAACAATTTAACAATTTTATCAATATGACAGACAATAAAAACAAACATAAACTAGAAAAAAAATTGTCAAAATAATCATTTTTTAAACATTAATTAAAAAATACATAAATGATACTCAATATATATATTTACCATACTAAAAAAATAGTTTGTTGAAAAACATATGAGTGGGGTAAGTTGTTCATCTATATATGATGCAACATAATTAAAAATCTACAATAATAAAGAATTTCATAAGATTAAAAAATAGAATATTTTGATATGAAACCAGAAATAATTAATATAACTAAAAATTTTAAATTCAATCGTTGTATGAGTTGATATTATATTATCCATAAATCATAAAACATAATAACCACATTCAACATTTATAATTTTATGATGACAGTATGGTTATAAATCATTAACATTAAAATAAAAAAATATATATATAAAATAGAAAACAAATTTTGTCTAATATATAATTATTTTTACATTTAAATTCATATATTTAATTTTATTTTTCTCATGTATCGATAATTTTTCATGGTTAAACCATTTTTATGACCTATAATTTCAATTATCAACTAAAATATATTTATAAAAATAAGAATAAATATTAAAAGAAAATATTAAATAAATAAAAATTATCTTTATACACTTTTTTATAAAAATTATGAACTCCAACTAGTAAAGAAAAAACTCAATTTATTGTATATTAAAATGTGAATAATATAACTAATATACAATGAGCATTGTAATATTAAAAGTTCCAAATTAATGAAAATATATAGATTATTAGCCTATAATTATCTTTTTATTCTTACCCATCTAGGAATAGAAAAAAAAACAGCCAATATTTTTAATTTCAAATCTATCATATATGTATATATATATAACTCCAATATCATCATTCCGATATTTCATAGTTGCTGAAATATATTACACTTTCATAAAACCATAAATAGAATCATTCCCATTTTGAATGCAAATAATTCATATATATAAAATTAAATAAGTAATAAATTAATTTGTCTTAATTAATATTTTTTTAAAGAAAAAGGAAACATTATATAAATTTACATATAAGGAAAACAATGGAACATAGGTTTGGTGATCCCATAAAAATAACAGGATCCATGATATCTATTATTAATATTATCTACTCGTAATCTCTCAAACATATATTTGAAATCAATGAAAACTCAAAAATATTATCCATCCATCCAAAGTAGAATTTTATTATATATAAAGGAATAGAGAGACCCACAAGATCATAGGGGCCTAATATAATTAAGGCAAAGTGTGTCTGCTCAAACGAGGTCCACCCACTTAAGGGGAAATGGATACCATAATAGAGAAAATCAAATAAGTGGTTTCATAAATATTATCCAAGAAATAAATATTCGGAGATAATCATTTTATCCCATCATAAATTTCATAAGTATCTGAATTTGTTGGTTGTTGAATGTTTTTTTCTATTGTACTAATTATTTTGATTTTAGATACTCTAATATAAATTAATTATAACAAAAAATTGTAATTAATTTTTAGTTAAATATAAATAATATTTAAAAAACACATACCTCGTATTTAAGAGATGAAGAAGGATAGCCAACCAGAGTAAAAAATGAACAACACCATTTAAAACTCAAGTAATATCCTCTATAGTCAAGAGAAATAGGGAACTTAGCTCAAAAATATCATGTACAGTTACTCTTACATGGGAAAATTGTAAAGGCTAGTGATGTAAATAAACACCAAAATATTTATGCCTTTGTACACTATAATATTTACATAAGGACGTCTTGCATATAACTCATAGTATAAGGTTGGATATGAACGAATAGATGGAGGATATATGTTGTAATGTTGTTAAAGGTATTATTGTCCTGTCAATTTTTCAAACATAGCCTACACAACTAATTTAATTTAACCACCCATTGATTTATTTAAGTATTCCACTATATATTTTAAATAACATATATCTAAATCCCTCGATTTCTTACTTTTATAGCCAAAAAAATCTGAATACTGAAAATTTCCTCACATCTGACTAGTTCTTTCTAGAATTCTAAAAAGAGTATCTAGAATATCCATAAAACACTCAAGGATAAAATATCCCGACATATATTTCTCCAGATGTTAATCTTGAAATGATATAATAAAATGTGTTATTAGTTCTTCTAATCTAAAAAATAAAAAAAATGACAAAAATAAAAAATAATTTCGTAAAATTCTGTTATCTACTTCTTTAGATTGATTTGTATAAAAATTTCCATTATTTTCATTCTTTCTCATTTCAATCATTCATGGAGTGTAGAGGAAGATATATGACCAAATTGGACCTCTTCAGATCCATTAGTATATTTATATCTTAATGAATCAAACAAAATTCAATCATCTTCTCCTTAAATAAATGATACCCTCCATGTGATAAAGTTTGAGGGAATTCATTTCTCAAAAGGATCTCTTGGTAAGATCTCCTAGAGGCCAGTTATATAAAATTTAAGAAATAATAAATTGAGTAATATATAAGAGATTTCACATTATAAAATAATTATCATACCATAAATAATTCATCATGTTAGCTGGGGTAAAATTTTTTCCATCTATAAATATAAAAACCCAGACTTTAGTCAAGGCTAAGAATTCTGTAACTTCCCAAAACCTTTTTTGTTTATTTTGTTTTAAAACCTCTCTGTCGGAACACCGCTAAAGATAAACACTAGTTACTAATTTATTTTATTTATTTAATGTTAAATTTCATTAGTAATTGAATACATTAATTATTAGTCATATAAAATATACAATATTCGAATAATGAGATTAAAATAAATCAATAGAGATATTTTACAATTATGGACTCCCACAGCTGCTCTTTCATTGCCTTGTCTGTAGAGACCCGAAGCACGACGTACATGGACATTACATTACTTTTGCGGAATACTTAGTACATAACAAAAACACACACACAAGTATCATAATAGTTTAGTTTCTTTGGAAACTCAGAACGAAATCTTCTAATCGTGGTGAAAGATCTTCAATATCTCCCATAAAGATCTTCCCTTTTTTTACCTAAAACCTTTCTTTATATCTTGGGGAAAAGAAAACATAAAAGGGTGAGCTCAAATGCTCAGTAAGGGTAAACAAAAGAAAAATCAATCACATCATATTCATAAGAACATAACTTTTGGAAATCTTAACCTGCAAAAGAGATCATAATATCTTAACATGGAATAAATCATATAAGTGGAAATGAGATCCCCATAATCATAACATAAAACTTGAAACCTTGTGTAATGTACACATAATCATGGAAAATCATTTCTTGTTAGTCATGACTCATTGCCAAGACTATCTTAGTGGACAAAGTCCCTTTCTAAATCGAGTCACCCTCATTTCAATCATGTTTCACTGAACTGGTATAACCTACCATTCCAGCCATGTCTATCTCATGAGATATAAAATCTTTACCCAATTCATTGGAGGGAGATATAGGTCCCATCCATCTTATAATGAATCCTTTCTTATGTGTGCCACAAAATCATAAATCATACACCATTGCATAACCCATGTAATAAAAATGGGAATCTTAAACATCATGACATCATAAAACAATTCATATACAGTAAAGGAATTCATAAAAATAATTCCATTACAACATAATCAAATCAATGTAATAATAGGGACACAAATAGTACCCTTTATTATCTTAGATGGAAAATAATTTTGATTAAAAACTTGAACTCCATTCTTGAGGAAAATATCCTTTCTTCTTCAAAAACATTTTTCCTTTCTTAACATGTCATACAACATTAAAATAAAAGAAGTTGATTAAAAATAATCTTGAAAACTTGTAAAGAAAGATTCTTGGAAATAATGTTTTAAAAATCCATTCATGTCGTATAAGTTAAAAAAACATTCTTCGTACTTTTGTCGGAAAAGTCAAAAAGTACCTCGTACAAAAAAAACGACAAAAGATTACTTTCATATTCATTAATAAAAACTCACTGAAGGGTAAAATTGGATTTAAACTATTGTAAGTGGATGGAAACAATATTACATATTGAGGGAACATGGATGTGGATGATAAAATACACCCCAGTAAATGCCAAAGTAAAAACAATCTCAGATAATAATTAGATTGTGATATTTTCCCTTACCATAGGTCCGATTTGCTTTGTACATGTCCGAAGCTCCTATATAATGGTTTAAATAATGTTATTGACTTATTCCGGAATCATACATATTTCTATGATATCATATATGGTCGTATTCTTAGCTTTTTGTTAGTAATATTTCATTGTTACTTGTTACTCGGGTCTTTATTGCCTTTTGTTCTTATGCGAGTTTTTCCGAATAAATTCTTATTCTTATTTGAAGGTTATAGATAACTTATATCCAGAATGGTATTAGTGTAACATATATCATATTTATTCATTCAATTCATTTATATAATTACTATGTAATGATGATCATGTAGAACGAGTCGCATCACATCGTGGAGACGGTATTCCGTACGTACGCACGAGCGATGATATTGTTCCCATGATCATGGAATTGTATTTAAGTGTATTTATACTATTACAGAATCAATATCACTTTATAATAATCATATATAGTTACTAATTACACCATTATACCCATCCTTGTAAGGTGATGGTGGAAAATAGATTACACCACGGCGTGGAGACGGTATTCTGTACGTACGCACGCGTGGTGATTTCATTTTTCCGTAGGATGGATAGAAGGTGAATTAGGGTTGTTTCATATTTATAATAACATGTCAGTATGTAAGTAATACTGATGTTATTACTTTGTCATGAAACAAATAAATAAGAAGAAGTTGAAGAAGAAAGAAATTGAAAAGATCGGTAATGGATATTACCTCTTCTTTGAAACGCCTCTTTGAATACTCCACTTAGGGAACTAAGATTGGTCTTTGAAGAAGACCAGGACCTCTAGGATTATTCTAGGGAAGTGTAGAAAGGATTTTGGTAGGGGTTGGCCGAGCTTGAAGTCTTAAAGTAGTGTGAGGAAGAGAGGGAGGAGGTGCCCTTTTATAATGGAGGAGAGGGGCACCTTAGGAATATCTCAAAATATTATTTTATATTAAAGTCAAAATCAGTTTATAATGGTTCCAAAGGGTCTTATTTTGAAGCTAAAGTGGGTATGGGTCGGAATCCTACCAACCAATAGGATTTAGACAAGTTTAGGTTATTATTTTAACCTTATCAATTATATTTAACTTTAAGTTAAATAATTTAACTTTTACCGTGTCTTTTTGTTTTCTTACACTATATGGTTAATACACTTACTATAACATGCCAAACGAACCCCAAATTGTTTATTATTAATATATATATCCTTATCTAAGTCATTTGGCCGAACCATAGATTTTTAGGAATAAAATATAATATTTGATTTAAAAACTATTTTGTGTCAATTTTGACACTATTTGATATATGATTTTTCTGAAAGTCATAACAGAATTATATGTTCGAACCAAGTTGATTAAATCAACACTAATATATCATATTATCCTATAAAATTAGTGGAATTCATAAAAAGTCTTAAATTACATTTATTTTGGTATTTGTAATATCAATTATGTCAATATTTCATTAATAAGATAATTACTGCATCATCTTTGTGTAATAAATAAATTACAATATTTGAGGTCTAAAAATTACAAATAAAATACCATTATGTAGGAAATCTTTTTATCTTTCTAATTAATATTTACAATCGAATTTATATTATGTATAACCCTATATTAAAAATGTTTTAGTAAATAAACATTGATTTTAACTCTTTTAACTCTTCTTTGAATTAAATATTAATAAATGTCCTAATCTAATCCAAGTGGGCCTAAATGGTCATATTTTATTCCTAAGCTTGTTGTTGGTCGAATTACACTTATACAATAGAATTTGGACATGTGTTAGAGTAATAATAATATCATTTTTACCCTTAATTACCCTATTTACTTTTAACCGTGGTAAATAAAAGTAAAAAGTTACTATTCACCAAAAACAAATTTCATCTCATTGAACCACATTTTACTTACTAACATCAACCGTGTCTCTCGGATTTTTGAAATTCCACTCACAGAAGCGGTAAAATTCAGTTTTATGAAAAATTCAGTTTTTTTAACTACCACTTAGTAGTTTCACTATTCATCAAAAAATGATGTTTTTCATAACAATGCCAAAATTTCATCCTAAGCTATATTTCATATTCTGAATTCAAAAATAAAGTCTATTTTACCAAATTCATAACATAGAAGTTGCATTAATTAATTTTATAATTAAATCCCGCTGTTAAAACAAATAGCGTGTTTTTAAGAAACAATATCTATCAAATGATTGACACTTGTTTATGTCTGGTTTAAATGTGAAATTACATCCAATGACCAACATTGTATTAAATTGTAAAAATATATTCTAAATATACATTAAAACCACTCAAATTAATAATTTATCACTGTTAATTATTTTGATTAAAAAAGTTGTTTTTAATTATAATTTAGTAATTTTCACTATTAATCAGAATATGAAAGTTATCTGAAAAGTACCAAAACATCACCTTAGGCTAAATTCAATACTCCGAATCCAAAAATGAAGTCCATTTTGAGAGCTAAAATTTCTAAAATTTTAAAAAGTGGTTAGTACTATTCATAACGGCTAGTTATAATAATATTCTAATAGCATATCGTTGTTTAGTGAAACTCGGTATTGCGTACTACACACGCTATCGAGGAAGGTCGCGATTGCGTGTAATGCAAGGCAAGTCAAGGATGTGTGTTGTGCAAGATCGTTTTCGTGTAGCGTACAACACAAGACATTAATAAAATTAAAAAGAGTATTTTTCATAAAATCTCAGGATGTTACATTGTCAACAAACTTCCAATAAGATATAAAATCATTATCTTATGATTTCTATGCATGGAGGTATAACTCCAAAACAATGTTGAATTGGGTTTGGTTGGTTTTTTTATCAGTATAATTAATGTGTATCCTCTACTCACTAGTAGACTTGCAAATAATTTCTACAAAATAAAAAGTTTTCTTTAATTAAATAATTTTATTATTGAATATTTAATAATATGAAAAAAAGATATTCCATGGAAAATGTTTAATCACATATATTTTTATTATTTAAATTGACTAATGTGATGATATATTATGTACCATAATATTATTAGAGAATTTATTACCAATAAACGATTAATAAAAAAATATATAAGTAAAGAAATAGTATCACATAATTGTATGTTTCAAAAAAAATGACGTAATGATTCTTCAAAAAAAATATGTAACATAAAATAATAAATATTAATATTAATTCAAAAATAATAGAAATGATAAACATTTATAAATTTAAATATCGTAGTTGTAAAATAGTTTTTATATACATAAGTTTAATCCAAACATAATGATGTACATTGGGTTTTCAATCAAATAAATTTAACTAGACATGTTGAATTTAAAATTAAAAACAAAAATCATAGAAATAATCAATATGTATATATATATAAGCATCCAAATTAATAAAAATTAGTTTTTATATGTGTAAATATCAAAAATGAAATCAAATATAAACATTTTCCAGAATAGTTATTATGGTAAATTATTGTTTTCTCATATCCCTTCCACATGATCATTTCATACACCATGGACTCTATGTACATAATAGTCTTTGTTATTATCTAGAAATTGTGTAATAGGTGAAAAAGCCTCACATAAATCCATAACATCATAATAATCCTCATCATCAAAAATAATTCCTTTTCCTTGTAAAATTATAGACAAATGGTCATTCAATGGGTCAGTGATATAAAATATATTCTTTCCACATGTCACCATGATGAATAGTTCATCCTTACATCTAACTCTTTTCAAACTAATGAGTAAAAATTTCTAATTGTCATGTTTCACAAATTTTTTACAATCGAACAAGTTGAACATAAACATTAATACCTGAAATTTAGTTTAACAAACTTTCCATATATCATAAAATACTCCAAAATATGTCCTTGATGCAGAAATTTGGTTTTTATCTTTTTCACTCAAAAAATGTAGTTCTTTAATGATGAACAGTCTCCCGCGGTTTTGAATGGTACCGTTTTCGCCCGAATGTTTTGTGTAAAATTTGTAACCATTAATCTTTAACCATGCTATGTGATCACAATAAGAGATGGTAACCCAACCATCCATTTAATTGTTTTTATGCAGCTAAATATGTGTTAAATTTCTCAATAACCATGAAAAAATACCTCTTATTTCCAGTCGTCAACCACTTTTTATTTACTTTTGAATATCATACCATCAAACAAAAAAAATTTATTCTACCTATGTTTGAAATCCATCTAGGTAGTTCTAAATATATAAATTTACATGCATCACTTCATCACATGGAATTAACATATCCTTTAATCAATAAATCCATCTACCATCAATAGAAACTATCGAATTAAGAGATATTGGAATACCAATATGCTTCACTTCATACAAATAATAATTAAAAAATTCAACCACATTTTCTAAAATATTTTTTTGAACAATATATTCCTTTGTTTTATTCATATTTTTATCAAATCCATTTGAAATTTTTAAAAAACACTCAAAATGATATATTCGACACAAATAAATATGGAAACATATTACTATCTCTTACACTAAATGAATCACCAGATAAACCATTATATAAAAAACCATTTGTGGTAAACACATTTCAAATTGAAAAATTATGAGGGACACTTAATTCTCTAAAAAATATAACTAGTTTAGATAATATACTTTGATATAAATGGATTTAAAACAATATCATAACTCGATTATAGTCTCTTTAAATGGTATCAACAATATACTACACAGCTTAACTGGTAGCAATCATTTCATAAATACATGATAGTCATAAGATTTTAAAAAAACTAATTTAAAACCCTACAAGGACATTACATTTCCCACATTTGAATAATATCACCTGGGTACCATAATACAATGATGAAATTTAAAAAAAGTCACCAATAAACTCCTGCCTAATATGTGAAAATATAGAGGTAAATATGATCTATTTTCATTCATAGCAATTTCTAACTCTAACTGCATTCCCATGGATATTTAGGTCAATATAGAATACAATCAATATTTTTCATTTCCATTTCTGTCCAAAAATGTTACAATAAAATTTTCACATATTTTTTCCCCAATATTCATAGAGTCAATGTTATGTTTTATCCCTAAAAATATCAAATGAGTTTGCTTGAATAAGATTACCTATTTATTCTAGATAATTTTTTATGAATATAACTTTCTTGCTTTAAAAATGTGAAATCAATATTTTCTACAATGTTGTAAAATTCATTAGATGAAAATGATTGTGGGGAGATTATATTCCAATAAACAATAAAATAAGTTTTTCAATATATGATAAGTATGATCCGCTTTAAAAAATATTTTATTCCCCATGTGATTAGTCTTTCTCGAATTATAATATTAATAATTTTATCTCTATAATTAACAAATTAGACATGTTTTATATCCCTAACACTATATCCAAATAATTTTCCATATACATTAAATAGTTAACATTATCACAACATGAAAAATAAAATTTTATTTCTAGTATAGAAAAAATATTATAACACATATATCCCTTAGAAATTTAAAATCATTAATCAGTGGCGGAAGATATACATCAATATCAATTCCTCACCCTTTTGCTCCAGAAATCATGAATCTCATCATATCATAACATTTTTTCCATTCATATCTATGGATATAAGATGTAAATTCTAAAAAAGGTTATAAACTATACAACACACAATAAGTGGGGTAAGAAAGTATCATTTCATACCCCAATCCCATTTTTCTATTATTTTATTTGAATCATAATTGGAACTTGGAATTATATTTTCATATGGATGTAGATCTTTTAAAATTTCATGAAATTTAGATAAACTATTATAACTCCATAAATTTATTTCATTCAAGTTAACTAATCCAAGAACAGCCAATAAAATTGTAAATTTATTACAGCATCAAAATCATGGTTTCATATAATCTCTATAAAATATATCAACATTTTCAATTTTTTAAAGGTTTCAAAACCTATATGATGAATTAATTCTTTAATATGATCCTTTGTATCATGATGAAAATTTTTATTAATATTAGAGATTTAATTTTCAGTTATTTCACCATGTTAAATCCAAAATATATAATTATGGTTAAAACCATATTTAATTAGATGATATATGATTTATCTAGAATTTTACATACCCAAATTCAAACACATCACAAATGGATAAAAACTAAGGTTTTTTGAATAATTTTTTAGAAAATTTTATGAAATTGTCAACTCCTTGTTTGTATTCATTAGTTGTTCTTCATAATATTATCCAATTAAGATCTCTTAATTACCTAAGATCACAATATTAAGGGATAATATGTTAAAAAATATAAACATTTAAATATATACAAATATATAAATTGTTAAATTTAAAAGATAAAACTATATAATCAAAAAAATAAAAACCCATTTATTGAATACTATTTGATAAAAAAACAAATATACAGAATCTTTAAAACATATCATCGAAAATTTTAAATACAAGAAGAATGAGTTGAACTAAAAATCTCAAATATCGGATTAAATGACATTATACGATGATATAAAAAACAATGTAACATGACAAATAGAATAGAGAAAAGAAACATTAATATAGGAAAATTAAAAATTATTTAACTAATTTTTATTATTTTTACTTAATTAATAAAATCATAAAATCATTTTTATTTTAATTTATTCATTCTGAATATATTTGTTTTTATAGAATTTTATTTCATTTTATTTTATTTTATTTTATTTAATAATTAATAATATTAAATCAAAAAATTTATTCTAATTATTTAATTTATAGAAAATTAGTTAATTTTTCTTTAAATTGTTAAATAATAATTAAAAAAAATTATAAAGGAGTATATTTAGTGAATATTATTTTGTTGTTAAAACTGGGGAAATACATTTGAGCATTTTTAATATTCACTCACCATTTTAGATTAACCCTACTCTATAATGGTGTATTACATTTGAGGAACTCAAATATCAAAAAATTTAACTCAATCATAAAATACCTATCATTCATACTCTAATTATCAATAAGTCTAACTATAAAAAATTAAAAATAAAAATTTTATTGATATAAAAAATTATAAAGGAAAATAATTCCAATTAAAAATAAATAATAATATAACAACAACCAATTTATAATCAGCAGGATCTTTATACTCTAAAACAAATTATAACCATAATAATTTATAATTGACAAAGATGTATATACACAAAAATATTTGAATACAGTTTTAAACTAAAAAATACTAAATAAAAATACTAAAAGTAATAAAATAAATTTTCCTCTAACTAACTATAGATATTTGTGAATAAAATATATAATAGAGAGATCCAAAATAGTGATTCATGAAAATTATATTTGAAACAATTAGGTTGGGTCGAGAGTCGCACATCTTTCATATTTGGATTTCACAAAACAGAAATTGGTTGGCTGAATAAAGCTAATGAAAAGCTGGGAGGATACAATAGGGAAGAAGAATAATGAAAAAAAAAAGAAATTAGATCAAATGGGGAAGATAAAGGGATATGTAGTGGGTTCAACCATCAAGCATCGTAGGTATCTGGATTTATGGAAACATTATGTTTGATGAATGAGGGGAAACATATGCGTGAATTTTTTTAAGGATTTTTATGATGGTTTTTTATTCAAAATAGCACAAAAGTTTAAAAAATCAATGTTAAATTTTTTAAAAAACACATTTTCATCATTTTTTTAGATTAATGGGATTAAAAAAATTGAAAACAAATTGACATCAATAAATTAGAATAAAATACATTAAATTTTCCTAAAAAACATTTGATGTCCATTTCTATTAAAACCCATTTCCCAAAGGTAAATCTGGAATAAATTTTACATCTATTTTAAAGAAACATCAAATAAAAATAAATTTTTATCCATGATGACATCTATATTCCAAAAAAATGATGATAGAATTTAGATGTTTAGTCATATTTCTTTGTTAGTGATGGTTGGTGGTAGTAATGGATCAAAGAATCTCTGGAAATCTTCCTAGACTATAGTGGGGTATCATTTTAAGTTGATATTGGTTAACAATGAATCAATGGGTAGGCGTAGATAGTTGGGGTTTGGTATGACTGGTGTGGGTACATGAAATCCCTTTGGCAAGTGGGATAGAGTAGTAGTGATGGATCGAGATGTAGTGTCTCAGTCAGAGGATTGGAATGGAAGCATCATTTGTGGGGCCACAATGAGAGGAAGGTGGTTTCCATGGGGGTGCATCTTGAATGGAGGCATAGAGAGAGTGGGGTGTTTTGTGGATATTAATAATAACTAAAACAATACTAATAATATAATTATTACTGTTAATATTATAATTGTTAATTTTTTATTGTTTAGATCATATCGTCTTACTATGAAGTCAAATTCAACACCTCTCTACGATGATCTGAACTTTACATTAAGATAAAAATTTAAAGGCCAATATGTGATATATAAATATAACTCATGGTATGGAGTTATGTAACATCATGTAACTTATTTCAACTTTGATAAAGTGAAATGTCTCATTATCATTTTTTGAATGTTTTTATTAAATAAATAGAATATCCCATGAGTCGATTTATGTAAATAGAAAAGGTGTGATCCCTCATCCATTCATGGATGTTTTAACGAGACAAGCATGGATTATTGTTAGTTTTAACTTGTGACTCCCATGGAATGGTTTGAGTGGGACAATCAGAGAAATTAGAAGTTCATTTCCTCTCTCTCTAATCGACTATATTTTTTCTTTATTGTTGTGTCGCGTGTAATGATGCACATGTTCCTTATATTTGTAATGAGGATTATCTTAAACCCTACCATTGTGTGTTTTTTTCATATATTTTGTGCTATATCTATGCCACATGGAGTGTGGGTATTTTATCAAGGTTAGAATCGATAACCAAATCTGATACTTCATATCTCAATGAGGTGTGGGACCCTAACTTTGGTTCACATTGAGGCTACATGGATTAGATTAAAACTAGGGTGGTTGTGATTGTATGAGTTAGTAGTACCCAGGAAAACATATATCCTCAGTCAAGTTTGATTTCCCTCTTGTTACACTGTCTTTGTCTTGTAGATGAAAGGTTGGTAATTTTGGTTACTTTAGGGCTTGTAATCCCTAAGGAAACGCATGGTTTCCTTCAAGAAGAGATAAATAGCTGAGTTAAATGTGTCATCCTATGCTGTTCTTCTTGGTGATATATGTGTTCCTCCATGTTAATATGATATAAATCATGACGGGCTGTGACTACGATGATTGACCCCTTTATGGATTGGAACTATATTGATCTAGACCACTTCAAGTCTCTATATATTGAGTGTAAATTTTATCTAGATTATTCTCAACTTACTCTGGATACATTATTATATTGGGTTTCTAAATTTTTGTAAGGTGTTTTCCTTCCAAATTCCATTTAGTACTAAGATATTTAATATGACATGATATTCCCATATTGTTTTCCCTTTTCCTTCCTCTTGGATACTATTCATTCTAGTATTTTAGTTGACTTTCTACTTTGTATTTCCTTTTTTGTTTTTTGATGTTTCCTTATAGGTATGTTTATAATCTCTAATGGGTAGGCTCTATGCACAATCATGTTGTTTCCTTATAGATGGTGCACCAATTGGAGATGGTATTGGGGGATGTGGACATGGTGTGTCTATTCTGGAGCTAAAACTCGGGGCTTATCTAGGGGGATATATGACATTCGTGTTTGGGTCTGACTCACTGTAGCAACCTCCACATTTCAAAAATTAATTTTGGTTTCATTTTTTTGTTATGAATGTATTTTACAACTTCTTGATTGTGTATTGTTACCATTCTTAACTTTTTAGATCCTATAATATGTCACAGACATAATTTATATTTCATATTGTATTATTTATCATTACTTCTGTATTATATCATGTGTCGATATGCATGTTATATGTAGGTTAACTTGACGAAGGCCTGCCATCATGGGTAATATGCCTACTAATTATTTCTCAGCATCCCCTAGAACAGTGTACATGGGATTGATGTGTCACTCTTAGCTTATTTTTGGCCCTAGGAGGGCCTCAGTGGGATGGGTTACATCAATCAATCAATTTCTTTATTTATATGTTATGAATCTATATTTATTCAAAAAATATCTAATTTTTTTTAAATATTCCATTCATATCATATGATCAACAAGATATTTTTTTGCCTGGTAAATGACATAAAATAATATATTTACTAAAAGGTTAAAAATATTTTCAACAAGATTTCTTATTTTGGTTTATTTAAGGAAATAATTGATTGTTAGATATTATATAAAGTGATATATATGTTAAATGTATAGATTAAAATTGATATATAATACTAAAATAATCATTTAATTAATTTTTAGCCAAAATAATAAAAGATTATTATTTAAATATACTACTACATATTTAATTTCAAATCAACTATCCAATGGGTTTATTTTTTGTATAAAATCATAGTGTAGCCAAAATACCCCTATACCCTGTTTGATTGTTATGTATAATAGAAAACAACATCGTTACATGTATTTTTTCTTCTACATGATATATTTTTATTTAATCAATCACCCTTGATAAAATATTCACAATCCTTATTTCAATATTATTTTACCAATGTATGTGTAACATTGTGATTCTTTATTTTCACATTGTTATCCATCTTCACCCATCACTATGATACAATCCTAGCACCTCGATACATTATTTCATGGAACTTAATCATATTCTCATGCAAGAACGATTTCTTAGATGCATGGAAATAGTTCACACCAATGAATTTTCTATAGGAAAAATTCCCCAATAAATTAATCTATTGAAAGTTACTATTTAATATCACATGGGTATAATCAAATATGGATCTCTAAACACATCAGATTGTTTTTTTATGACATGATTCATAGATCGTAAATTTGACATTGACATGTATTTAATCTATTTTGGATAACATAGAAGGCCAATATTATGTGATCAAGTGCACAATATAACATAAGAAAACCCCCTAATAATATATTCATATGTGGGAATAAACATAATCCAATTTGATAGTTGATTTAATCCAACATAGATCATTTAATCTGAGGAAGATTGGATTCAATCACATGGGAGAGATCACTTGCCCCAGGTTTTATAATCCTATTTTTGATCTCATATTATTGAGTTATTGACATTCAAGATATCCATGTGCCTTGTGTTTAATAAATAAGTATTTTTTTTGACTCATAAATTCTTATGTGAATGCATGACTCCCTAAAAAATTAACTTTGACATTCATTATTTTTACACACTCCTTAAAACCCTAATTTTCATCCTATTTATATTCCAATTCATTTAACGCAACATATTCCTATGTAGTCAGGATTCTGTGTGATTTATTCTTATATGACTCAATCACTAATCTACTTAATTTTATATAAATAATATTAATGTTATATTATTCATTTTATAACTTGCTTTATTTGAAATTATTTTGTAATTAACACACAAAAAAATCTAAAAATTTATCTATATTCCTAGTTAAGTGATATTTTGAAATTAAAACTAAAAAATAATAAAATTATGGGTAAATATTAACAAAAAATTAATGAAAAATTTTAATTTATATATCTAATTTTATTTATAGTTAATATATTATTTTCTATATATATGGAATAGTTTTATAATATCATTCAAATAATTTTTCCATTTGGATAGATAAGTCATGTCGCATCATAGTGAGGAAGTCAAAGATATTACTAAATAAGTAAATATAAGGATGGTTTACCAATGTTAAGATGACAAAGTTGAATTAAAATTATTTTAGTATAAAAATATTATGATGAATCATGGGTTTTGGAATAAAAATAAATCATAACAAACTATGTTTTACTAAACATTAAATCACATTAAATGAAATAATTAATTGAAAATGAATCAAGCGATGTGAGGATATTAAAGTTGAGAAAACATTCCCTATTTGGGTTTTTATGATCAACATGACATTTTAAAATTTCATATTTAACCTTCTTGACAAAAGATAATAAGGGGTGTTCATTCCTATCCATGATTATGATCAACATAGTAATTTAAACTTTTATAACAAATATTTATCTACAATAATGTCGTTGTGTTTGTCTATAAAAATGAACCTACCTTACCCTTTTTCAAGAATACAATACTTTTTCCACTAAATAAAACACTCCAAAATATATCTATAATTGAATCAAAAATTTCAATTCAAAGAGAAGACCCATCTGTCATTGTCCAGGTCATTATATGGAAATAATAAAAATATTCTTTAATTGGGTTGACAAAGAGAGGCATGCACAATATTTCAATTATTTTACCTACTTACATGAAATCATATGTCCCAATTCAAAGTATTTAAAATTGAAAAATCCTAAAAATATGAAAAAAAATATATCATTATAGGAAAATAAGTTCCATAATGCTTTTACCAATTTATATTATTGATATAAAGAGAAAATTTTCAATCCAATGTGTTAAATAAAAAAAAATATTGGATACCAATTATGAGATGTATCAAAAGAAATTAGAATATTATAGAAAAAATAAGTCTTTATAAAGTTTTTTTCCATAAAATTTTATTAAAATATCTTCCAATAATTAACTGATAATATGGTTTACCCGTAAGATTTCAATAATGAGTAGTCTTCAATATAATAATATCCTTTGGGGATTAAACTAATAATTATTTATCTTTTTCTTAATTAAACTATATATTACAACAACCAATATTATCCCACCCATTATATTTAAATTATTACTTGTAAAATGGAATCCAACTAGAATCAAATCAATAGGAGAATATAAAATCCATTTTTATGGTAAAATATCTCAGAAGAATTTTGAGAAACCAACCATCTAGAATATAAAATAATTCCATAATAATATTTCTTCATATAGAAGGGTATATTTTTTATCCAAGAAAATAATTTTTTCTACTTTTAAACCTGATAAATATTCCCAATTTTAGAAAAATAATAACACCAAACTTATAATGATGATGGATGAATAGAATCAAACATATCATTCATGATCCACAACATAAATTGAGAATGAAAATAATCAATAAAAGTGTACTATATTTTACTCCAAATCTACCTTGATTCCAAATTTGACATTAACTATTGCAAAAAATATAAACCAAATTAATTTCAAAAATAATGCATATCAGGATGATGTATTTCATTTAGTCGATGATGTTTTTAATCAAATAAAAATACTATTTATAGACCATAAAATAATAGGTAATTTTTTTATAATTATAACAATAACCGAACACACTCTACATTCCATAGATAAGGATTTATCTTTCCATTTAACTCACTACTTAGTAACATTAGAAATAATTTAAGAAAACAAATATTCATTTCTTCTTTTAATAACAGAATTATGAGATAATTCATAGGAAAATACCCTTCTTTGAAACCAAATATTTCGAGGATGGGGAAACATATTTATACAATGAAAAAACATTCCAAAAAATATATTAGACTTACTAGAGTGAATAAATCAACAAGAAACATCTATAGGTGAAAGACATATACTGGATGGAACCATAGTTCTTAAAACTTCTATAACATAAGTGTATAATTTCATTAATATAAAAAATGTGTGGAGGGGAACTACTATATTTATTCACTTGAATTTGATGAAACTGACCATTATTAACATTCCTTAGAAGAGTTATGATAAAATAATCCACATCGATAAAAAATTAATAGTTGAGAGGGGGAATACGCATGAAAAACCACTTATATAATATAAATATCCCTTCAGGTTAGCCATCCAAAAGAAACTAATGCTTAAAAGTTTTTGAAAAACTTCTAATATAGTTAAAAATATAATCATTAAAATATAACATTTTTCGTACAATAAAAACGAAATATCATTTAATTGGGTCAAATAGTATTTTTCATATCTAATTTAATGTAAATATTACCCCCTCTAGTGTGTTTTTAAGCATATGAACATACTTTTATACTATAATTAAGTAGTTCAGAATTATTCTTACCTGAAAAAAATCAAACTAGTTAGATAAAAATAGTTACTCACAATCCGTCCAAATATATTTTCTAGGATCATGGTAATAATTTAGTTTCATGATTTAGCTATTTCAATAGTTCTATATTAAGAAATTTCCTTTGCATTATCCACCTTAAGAAGAAAAACCTAAAATTGAAAATTCATCCCACACTACAACAAAACCGAGTTTAATCAGCACTAGAAAAAAATTTATCTAGATGAAAAAAGGACTGATAATTTGGGCACTATTAAAAATGGTTCTCATTTATTAGTTTAAAAAACAATGATAAATTCCCCTCTTCTCTACACTAACAAATGTTGATAAAGTATTCTTTTTATTCAATAATTTTTTCTTCTGATAGAAGTAAAAAAATTAAAAAAATTAAAAAAACATCTATATGTCATAGGGAACACCCACCCCCATTTTAGTAGTACTTGACCTCCCCTTTAAATAGTGCTAGGAAGCCCCGCCTGCGCATACCCCCACCACCCCTTTAATAGTTCTAGGTACACCCCCACCCTTTAACATCACTAGCTCCCCTACACACACCCATACACCCCTACCTCTACATGGATTTGAAATCGAGACCTCTCCCTTGCATGTCAACACCTTTTCAAATCGCCGATCTTATTTCGTTCACTGTTTAATTTTATATCTATATAAATATATATAAATATAAATATATATTTATTCATATATTATATAGATTTATATTAATATATATTTTCATATAGTTATATATATATATATATATATATATATATTCACATATTAATATATATTTATATATATACATATATATTTATATTTATATATTTATTCGTATATTAATATATATATATATAGTTAGTTGTATTTATATATTTATATATTAATTTATATATTCATATATATTTATATCTATTTATATATATATATAGTTATATTTTTAATTAGTATATTTATATGTATATTAATATATATTTATAAGATTACTTTTAAATACATTTATAAAATATGTTTTTGTGGCTGTGTATAAATAATTAAATATATATATATATATATAACACACACACATATATATATATTATATGTGTATCTATAAGTATAATTATATATATATATATATATATATTTAAATATATTATATAGTAATATTTACATACATAGGTTTGAATATATAGATAATATATATCGGTTTGTTAATATAGATACAGACACACACATAATATATAGGTATACAAATATTCAAATATTTTTATTTCAAATAAAATAGAAATTATTTTTTATTTTGATTAGGCTAATATATTGGGAAATATAATTTATATATAAATAGGTTTAGTCATTTTATTATAAAATTAAATTTTTATGTGCGAATATATAAAAAATATGTATATTAATTTATATATTTGAATATAAATAACATTAAATTATGAATAATGTTAAACTTTCAAATTCATAATTTCAATGTGAATGTAATCCATAGAAATAAATTCAATCCCCATTAAAAAAGGGGAAAAAGACCCCCATAAATGGGGCTAAAATGACATAGAATATTAACAAATTTGGGTATCCCAATAAAAACATAGTTTTAGAACACTTTTGGGGCTTTTTTTACTCGAAAAATGTGACACAGGATTTCTTTATTTTATTAGTGTCCAGAGCTCATCGCAAATTTGATTTGATATGTGGTAAAGTTCAAACAAACACCCGAATCAAAATTTATGGCTGGTGTAAGGTTGAGTTTCATTTTTTACTTATTTTATATCTTTTTTAAATTTTTTGATTTTTTCATCAAATTTTTATTAAATGGTTATTAATCTGTAATAACTATCAAATTATAAATTAATAATATTTTTCAAAATATATTACAATCCATATTCACTATAAATCTTATATTATATGTGTAAATATCTATTTATAATTTTCTAAAACATACTTAAAAACATATATTATAATTATATCAATATAAATATATTTATAAAACTATATATTATTTTTAATGATTTTTTTGAAACATACCCTCTATCAGTACTAATATAAAAAGTGTTGATAAAGACTCACCCTATCAGCGCTGATGAAAAAACACTAATAAGGGGGGTCCTTTTAATGGTGCTAAAAAGAGCGCTGATAAAGGTGATACCTTTATCAATGCAAAAAAGGCACTGATAAAGGTGTAATTTTAATAGTCTTTTTTAGAAATGCTAATACCACATTTTTTCGATGCATTTTCTTTACACTGATATAGGTCCCCCTTTATCAGCACTTTTTTATCACTGTTAAAGGGTGGTAATGTGTAATGATGTTTCTATGGTAGTGCCTCTAGGAATAATTCCCTATTTAAATATTTTATTATTCAAAAAACTTCATGGAAAATAATATTCCAAAATTTCAAGGAAAAAATGGTAAGTGAATCCATGTGGAAAAGTTTTTCTATTAAAATTAAGATAAAAATCACTTCCTTGACATCCTTTTATTTAGAAATTTCTATAATAAGTTGATTATCCCCCTCATTAACCAATTGTGAAATTACATTAAATAAATTAATGTTTTTATGATTTTCGATATTCATAGAAAATATTCTTATGGAAATGAAATTTATGATATTTTTTTATACGCGTGTTAAAATTTCATCCTGAAAAAGGAATTCATCAAATTATTCAATGGATTGTTTATTTTTATGAATTTTTAGAATCTATTAATGAAAATTACATTTCAATCCCCATATTTATATTTAAAAATAAAAACATTATACAAATATCAAAGGGTTGTAAATTATAGACATTGTTAACCAGATCCATGTAGACAGGATGTTCTAATGAGACATTATGAAATTCAAAGAGTTTAGGAAACGTTTCAATTTCTCTAAAAATATTAACCAATATATAATTATTATCTGGGTTTTTTTAATCAGTGTGACAAAATAAACACTCTCTCATTCACTAATACCTTGAATATTCAAAAAGTTCCATTCACTTTTAATGGAAAAACCAAAGTACAAATTCTTATATACCATTTATATCTAGAACAAACTAAATTAGATTCATGAAAAATATTTGTTCCAATAAAACCCTTGAACACTATGTGGGAAGTATGAATATAAAGAAGAACAACCTTTTCAGTATTTATTATCTTTGTGTTAATGATTCTAGTAATAATATATGGGACATTAATCTCTTATGTTAAGTAATCCATTATAATCTATAAATCCCTTGATTACTAGTATTTTTTATAGGAATTAACAAATGAGAAACAGATGTACTCCCTCTTAAACATAAAACAACACATAACCAAATTTTTCTAAATTTTCAGATCATATATATTTAAAATAATATCATAGACAACCATTCATAATATTTAAATTATATATTCAATCTCATTAATTGCTAAAATTTTATAACTAAGCCTATCAATATTTATAACTTTTAAATTTTCAAAGTGCACTATAGGTTCGATAAAGAAAACAAAAATAGGATTATTTAATAAAATAATACTGAAAAGGTATCTCAATGTTATAATTATTTTAATCATCTAAAAATTACAAAAAAGGATCTTATTCTTCTTTTTATCCTTTTTATTTCATTCCAATAGCCTGTGGATTATAGTTTTTAAAATCTGTAGTCTTACTTTTATTCATGGAAGGTTTATTTACCTCATTATTATCATAAGTGGTGTCCACGTTATTTAACTTTCCATTACCTGATACATAAGGTCCTAAGAGAAAAATTCATAGACTTCTTCTTCTTTTTAAATTTCTTTTGAATTTTTATTAGTAGGAGTAAAAATTGTTTTATTTGTTTGATCATTACCTGAGACATAAGGTTATAATAGAAAACCTCATCCATTCACCTTTCCAACGTCTTTTTAATCTTTATTCAATATAGTGTTAGTTTATATATCTATATTATCATTAGATTCCATATGATTCTCTTTATCGTCAACCATTTCACTCCAAGATTTATAATTATAAATAGAAGAAGATAAGGTAGTAATTTTTACATTCTTTTCTAAACTAGTAGTAATTTTATCATGTAAATTTTTTTAAAATTTTTTTTATAACAATTATCTAAAATAGAAATATATTCCTTATTTAATGGGTTAATATCCTCTCTAATATCAAATTAATAATATTTCATTGATGAATCTCCTTCATAAACTTTTTTAAATCTCATATAAGTGACATTTTTAGATAAACCTTTCATAGTTTTCTAATTTGGAAATCCCAATAATTTGAAACTAAATGTCGCATAAATTTTAAAAATTAAAAAAAATGTGGAATAAATTTATATTATATTTTGGATTTAAATTTCATGTAATTATCTTCCAAATTGGCATAATCAAGTAAATGAGTATCAAGATTAGCATCAACTAAAATTCTAGCATAATTACCATACTAACCTTCAACCATGGTTTCATCTAGTTTTAAAGAGTTTCAACACACAAATAAATGTCACTAATAATTTTTATATTTTATAATATTAGGCTTAGATGATAAAGTTAGAACCAAATTTTATCCGTGATATATTTTTTTTATGAATGGATGGGTGTTAATATACCACTTCAATTTCATAAAAATACTTGGTTTATTATTTAGATCCCCAATTTTCAATACTTTTGATAATGCAACAAAAATATTAAAAATAACTTTGTAATATCACAAAAAAATTAGGATTAATTTCAACTCCCTCAATCCCCAACTTCTAGAATGATTATTTTTTAAATCATCTAGAGAAAAATGTTTTTCTCCTTTACCTAAAATAATATGGTTAATAAGAATATATATATAAAAGTTAAGTCATTTATTGATAGCATATAAAATAGAAATAAAAATAGCATTCCATATTTGATCTTCTTTTTTATTTATGTTTTTACTTATATTTGTTCATTGAAGTTATTTTCATCTTAATTCATTATTTTCCGTATTGATAACTTTTAGGGAATTAACTACTTTTCAATAACTTCTTCAACCATGCAATGGTTCCCCATCATCAAAATTTTAATCCATCTAAACAAGCTTTATGTCAATGATGAAGTAAGAATCGAAGGAGTTGAAGAAATCCTATTTGTCTCCTGATTTCCATCACATGAGACTCTCAAATATTTCAACCACAAAATAATAATAATAATAACAGCATTTGGTGTTATAATATGATAATAACAATAAAAACATATCCATATCCACTAATAATTTCTCATACTGAATATTAATAACACTATAAATATATTATTAGATGATTTTAAAAATAATTTTTCTATATTATATATTAAATCATATTTATTTTATTATTATTAAAAAAATAATAAAGAATTATTTCAAAATGAGGTAAATAAATGTAAAATCATTGTTAATAAAAATGGAATTTATACCCTGTTACCACTGATATAACTTTTATCAATAATCCACGATTCCAAAATAAAAACACAAAACTTTTATAACATAATAATGATTATAATAAGTTACATATAATATATGAAATAGCTAAAGAAACCACATATAGTTGTGTGAGTGTGTTTGTTAATCATTTATTAATGGTAAATATTATAACGGACTCTCAAAGTTATATTAATCATACATAATATTGTCCGTCAAAATATTTATTTATGTCATATATTTATCAAAATTAATTAATAACCATATCATCAATTATAAGAAAATTTACTACACTAAATTAGTGTAAAGGTAATTTAAATTTTCAATAATTCATAAAATTCAACTAATATCACATATTTTTTACACATAATTAAAAAATATACATATTTAATGTTGATTTCACATATAATATCATTTAATATTTTTTTATAAAAAATTAGAAAACCCTTAATATTTTATTGTTTTTATCCTTCACAAAAATTTAACAATAAAGTATTAATGTTTCAATAATATATATAAAAATATATTAATAATAAATATTCACCATTTTTTCTACCTAGTAGGTGGTACCCACCAATGGGTACCCTTTGGTCTTCCAAAACAAACCTCACTACTAAAAACCTCACTGATCACCTCGTGAACGTCAACTTGGTACCTGATGACCTTTAGAGTCGTGGAATCTTTGACACCGACCTCCCAAACATCACCAAAAATCTATTTATGACTAAAACCTCCAAAAATATATAATATAATCCCCAAATTCATCCCAACAATTCATTTATCATTTCTGAAGCTGGATGTGAAAAATTGTCCCACCATTGGACTATTAAAATTCCATGTTTATATCAAAATTTATATATTATGTTACAAAGTTAGAACAGGGTACATTATAAACCCCCCAATATATAACTTATTTCCCTTCATAAAAATAACACATATCATACTCATGAACCTCCATATATATTAATCATTGATTCCTGACAAACTCTTAAAAGCATGACATAAGGTATTCACTGGGCTTCTAGTTCACATTTCACAAAACCAAACAATTATGATAGTAAATAATGGTTCCAATACCCAAAAACATAATATTATACAAAAAATTACTAGATAATGAATAAAATTTTATATCGTGATGCTCTCCTCTATAATAATTGACAAATGTTTGCCTTATATTGCTTCCATTATACCAAAATACATTCATTATTTAAACAAATTACACAAAATTAAATTTTGTTTCATAAATAATAGATAATATCATATTTAAATACACCAATTTCCCAAAACTAGATAATTATTAAAAATTCATTCTTAAAAAATTCTCTGGGGTCACCCTAGAAGAAAATCCACTTCTAAATTATAAGACTAACTAAAATCCCTTTCATATTTAACATTTGAATATAAAACAATTCCCCATAATTTTAAAAAGAAATAAAATATACTAACATATTAATTATAAAAATGATAAATCATGATCTATAACGTAAAACAAAATAATGATAAAATCATGAATAATAATAAAACATATGTGAATAACTTTAATAATTACATCACCCCTAATAATGTATTCCAAAAAACATTCATTACTTTTTTATTTTTTATAGTCTATTAAAGTTACTTATATAATAGTCCTTGAATAAAATTAAGTTCACATTTAATAATGTTTCAATAGAAAGTAGATGTATCAACTAGTGCACAATTTCTCCCCTGGTTGAGCCAAATTACACATCTCAAGTAACACAACATTATACTCGAGACACTTAAACAAAAACCTTACACGTGCTTGTAGTTACAAATAAATACTTGGGTATTCCCTAGTAACATTAACTTCCATAATAAAGAGGATGAATAAGTATTGTTATAAGTTATTTATAAATTTTTAAAAATCAAATATCTTATTTATAAATACAGCTAAAGAACACAAAATTAAACTATTTTAGTACTTTTAAACATCCCATCATACGTCATTCATTAATAGAAATGGAACCACCACTCCCCCCATGAGAATACATCGGTCTCCTAAAGTTAGCAACAAGAATTAAAGGTTTTGGTTTGTTATTAGGGAACGATTAACCAACTTATAATATTAAATTGGTTTAATGTTGGATTCAACTAAAAAAAGAATTACTCATTCATATGTCATACATTTAAAAAGAATTAAAACTACATATGTTCTCTAATGGAGTACTTATATGAAAGTGGTACCTATTATATTTATGAACACACACAAAAACATATAACTCTTTAAATGTATTCATCCATAAAAACCAAAGATAGATTAATCTTAAATAATATAGGTCATAAACAATAAAAAATCCAAAAAAATTCCTAAGATAAAATATCAATGAATTATTTCTAAATACCAAAAACTCTCATACCCCAAGATAACCTCATCTGATCTTATACCTCATTGAGTCCTAAACATGCCAAATAAAATATTATTAACAACAAAAATATAAAACTGAAAATAGAAACTGTTGTTTTTGTTTATTCGGGAAATGTTATCACCCCCACCCACAAAGGATAACAAAATGAAGTGAGAGAGATAATGACCCCTGATTCCAACATCGAGTAGGCCCTAGGATGGCGACGAGCACCGAGGGAATAAAAATATCATAAATGTGAGGAATTTCCCTCTATAATAATATAGGATAGTAAAAGTTGATGAAAAAACCAAAAGAAACACAATGACATAATATAAAAAGAAAGAAAAAACCCATCCCAAAATTCTTGTATAAATAAAAATTGGTATAGATAAAAGTCTTTGTAGTAAATACAAGAAACTAAAAGTTAAATAAATGACACCACAACAGTCCAGGGGTTCAATTTAGTAATGTCAAACGTGGTCAGTGTAATCCACCTGGAAACCTAGAAATAGTTCATATACATAGATTGAGCATACCATTATACTTATTAGTGTATCTAAATTCTCTCATGTACATGTGAAATAAGAATACTAATTCCTAGTGATAAAATAGAAGAACCAAATAATACCTAAACAGGTCAACTAAGAAACCCACATCATCACCATGGCATGATCACCAAATAACACATCAAGGAATAATATCATGCTAAGAAGTATAACTATAAGGGTAACACACACCAGTTTCCCATTGATTAGCTGCTTTCACACCCCATTGACGTATGCTCGGGTGGTCCAACCTCTTACGTATAACATTAAATCGCATCACATTCCACCCATACGAACCTAGGACATCACATCACATCTTTGACTACAAATTTATAGTATCGTGAACCAGAAGGAAATCAACCCCATTACCTCCACCTACAATTCATTACCACCATCGTAGTCCATCTCATCATCTCAACCAAAAACACTTGTCTCAACACAAAACACCTCACCCAAAGACACATGGGAAATTACATCACATCATATATCAACATTTCACTTTCAACTTATGACCATCACAAGCCATACATGTCAGTATTTCCTCAAAGAGGATGTAGGGAAGAGTGGGTGTAGGTCATTCATCCTCACCACAAGGGTGTTGGAAAAAACACACAAAAAAATATTGGTTGCTGGAACTCAGTAATCGACATGGGTGATTGATAGAGAAAATATTTTAAATTAATTTATATTGAATATCATTGTTTATAATCCCAAATAGTGTTATTGGATGGGTAATTTTCATGTTTTTAGGTTTTAGTGTTATTTTGAACCCAAATGTGAAAAAACGACTATTTCTGGATTTTTGACAGATTTTTAAGTCAGGGGTATTTCGGTCATTTCTGGAAACATAAAATTCTAAATTTTCTGATTAAAATTTTTTTATAATCCTTATTTTATTTTCTTCATTTTTGTCTTCTAGACCAGGAGCTTATTCGGCCATCTAAAGGGTCTAAAAATTCATTGAAGTTGGGGATTTTTCCGGGCGGACAGCGTGGACCCACCCAAAATAAAGGACATAAAACTCGGCCTACAAATATATAAATGATGTTTTTACACCTGGGATATGACGAGGACATATAGGGCCGACTCTACAAGAAATTTGGGGAAGTTTGGAAGTCATTAAGGAGTCCATTAAACGACATACATTTGGAGGAACCATCCTGGAAACTTCGTCCAGAAAAAGAAATCGAGAATGAAAAATCCATAACTCCTTCATCCGGTTTTCAAATGAGCTGAAATGTTGGAGAGAGACGGAAAATATAATTTTTCACAACATTCATGAAGGGTGGAACACGTGACGAGGTCATTAATGGGGTCTAAAACTCTCAAACGTTCGGGGGTCGAATTCTGCCTATAAAAGGAGGAGAGCTCCTCCCCCTCATTCCAACCCCATTCTCCACCCCATTCCTTCTCGGGCACCCAGGAGAAGAACTTCTCATCTTTTTCTTTTATTTATTTTATTTTAAAATGTCTCTCCTCTCCCGCATTATCTCCCTTACCCCATCCATGGAGGGGTAATTTCATTTGAGTGATCGGAAAGAGGGGAGGCTGGACCTATGTGTTGTGCTTGAGTTTTTGTGCTTGAAATGAATAAAATTTGTTCTTCTTTCTTCTTCTGGTTCCAATTCTTAATTTAGTATTAAATTCCGAATGCAGTTGTGTTAAGGTTTTTTATAAATTTCTTTGGTCAATGATCACATCTCCCTCCACCCAATTCTAATCTGTATACGGTGGAACATGATTAGGGTTGGGTGGTGATTTCTCGACGGTTGTCAAGCACGTGTGTAGGATTGTATGTTGAAATCTTGGTTTATTTGGGAACAAAAATTCTAGGTCTGGGATTGCTCTAATTAATCAAGAGACCTTCTGCAACCCTAAACACATTGGAAGGAGGATAGACCAATCTAAGGTTTTAGAAAGGAAAATTCTCATCACATCTCTCTTACCAGTTTAAGGAAGAAGAAGAAGAGATAAAAATTGGAAACCATGATGACACACCACCATGTCTAGCCGAACCCAATCCGATCATTGCCTTTATCATTTGTTAAAATCAATCAATTTCTGTAGTTTTTTTCTCTCATAGTCATTCAAATTAATTAAAACCAATCTTTTTACGAAAACCAACACAAAGTGACAACCTTGTTTTGTGTGCACACCTCTTTGGGAGACTACCTAGGATCAACTTCTATACTATACTTAGGTAAATAAAATATTTTTTTTCCACGCCCCACGACAGGCGTGCATCAAACTTGGCGCCGTTGCCGGGGAGTCAGTGCCTCAAAGCTTTTGTTTTTGTTTTTTTTAATCTCTTTTGAATGACCCGAAGTTCAAATAGTAATTTATTAGAATTCGATCCAGAAAATGAGCGCACAATAACCAAATTGAAAAATCAAAATCTTCCCAAATAATTTGAAGAAATCAATCTCACTGATTCAAGTGATACCTTGAGTGAAGACTTTGAACCTTTAATAATGGCTATAAATCCCAACCGAACCCTACGTGACATCTGTGGACCTCAATTTGTCGATCAAAATTATCAACTTGCAATTCCTGCCTTAGAAAATGATTTTGAATGATGAATTAACATGATCCAAGTGCTTCCTAAATTTCATGGTCTTGCAGGTGAAGACCCGAACCGACATATTCAAGAATTTACCTATGTATGCTCCAGCTTCAAACCTCGAGCAGTCGCGGAAGAGCATGTGAAGTGGAGGGCTTTCCCCTTCTCACTAGAGGGAGAAGCAAAGGAATGGTTGTACAATCTACAACCGGGAGAGATCAGTGATTGGGAAGATCTAAAAAAATGCTTTCTACAAAGATTCTTCCCAACATCTAGGAGCACTGCAATAAAGAAGGAGATTTATGTCATCCATCAATCAACTGGAGAAACACTCTACGAATACTGGGAACGTTTCAAGAAGCTTTGTACAAGTTGTCCACACCAAGAAATAGAAGAGGACCAATTCCTTGTGTGCTTCTACCAAGGATTGCTTGACAATGACAGGAATCTACTAGATGCCTCGTCGGGAGGAGCCCTAATTGATAAATCACCTGCAGATATACGAATTCTGATTGAAAAAATTGCACAAAATTCACAGTAGTTAGGCACTCGAGGTACGATCACCAGAGGAATCCATGAGGTAAGAACATCTGATTCAGTGGATTTAATTAGGAATGAAATGGGTGAACTCACCAGGTTGGTGCGACAAATAACTGTGAACCATGTGATGGAACAACAAGGACCGAATCAGGTATATGGTTTATGCTCTTCTAATTCTCATTACACTGATCAATGTCCAGAAGTGCAGGGGACAGAAAGTTGTGCTGCAGCCTATCAACAAAGGCAATACCAACCGAAAACCCAACCAGGGTATGGGTTTCAACAGAACCAAGCCAGATCACCTTTTCAGCAGCAATATCAGAACCCGATAGCATTCCAACAACCTTATCAGAAGCCCTTCCAACAACAACAAACTTTTCAACCACCACCTTTCTAGCGGAAGAATTATGAGCAACCATCCACAAGTGCACCGACAAATGAAGACCAACAACTGAAGACAAGAGTTGCGGGAATAGAAGATAAGATAGACAAGCTAGCTGATCAATTTTCAAGCATTATGGATGCTCTCACCAAGAACCAAGGTAAGCTTCCTGCACAAACAATTCCCAATCCAAAAGAGAATGTTAGTGCAATCACAACCCGAAGCGGGAAGGATCTCAAACCACCAGAACAATATGAGGAGGATGAATCTAAGGAACCTGTTGAAGCTTGTCCTGTCCAACCAGAAGATGGAGTCAACAAAAAAGTAGAAAGAACAAGGTTCAAGAAAGAAAGACTAGAAACACCACTGTAGAAACAACAAAGGGAGAAAAAGGATATTCCAGAACCATTCCCACCAGCATTGGTTGAGTCAAAGAAGGGAGAAGAAGAACGAATTCAACGAGAAATTCAAGAAACTTTTCGAAAAGTTGAGATTAACATTCCACTACTGGATGCAATCATGAAAATCCCTAAATATGCAAAATTTATAAAGGAGCTATGTACTAAAAGAAAGAGGCTGGATGGAAATGAAAGAATCAACTTAGGAAGAAGCGTCTCAGCATTGATCACACCACCGATACCGCAAAAATGTCAAGATCCAGGGACTTTCTCTATTCCCTGCACTATCGGTTCATTAAATTTTACTGATTCACTATGTGATCTTGGAGCTTCGATAAATGTGATGCCTCACTCTGTGTTTCATCTTTGAAGATCGGAGAACTAAAATCAACTTGGGTGGTGGTACAATTAGCAAACAGATCCACCGTTTTCCCAGCTGGAGTCGTTGAAGATGTACTTGTAGGAGTGAGAGGATTAATCTTTCCAGCAGACTTTTATGTCCTTACCATGGAGGAAGACCGAGCACCATCCCAATCTCCCATAATATTAGGGAGACCATTCCTGAAAACAGCAAGAACAATCATCAACGTGCATGAAGGAACCCTCACCATGGAGCTCGGAGATAGTACAGTACACTTCAATATTCTTGATACGATGAAACACCCGTCCAGCAATCACTCACTTTATGAAATCTCCCATGATGAAGGTATAGAACCAATTAAAGACTCAGGTATGCTTCATGACTTGTTATCTGTGGGAGAACACTCTTCATTTGAATTTTATAACTCCCATGAACCTGAAAATTCTGATATCATGTTGGAGGATGAGGTAAAATCTGATTTTTTTTAGGATTTGTTAAGAGGAAGTAAGATTATTCCAGAGAATTCAACATTAGATGTAGGAAACATAAATGCAATATCATCCCTTGAACAACCCCCATGTTTAGAACTGAAGCCTTTGCCATGTGACTTGAAGTATGCTTACCTAATGGAAGGGGAGAAATTGCCAGTAATCATTGCCAATAACCTATCCCATTTACAATAACAAACATTTATTGACCTTCTCAAAAGGAATGTAAAAGCTGTAGGACGGAGTTTAGGTGATATTCCTGGAATCAACCCTAAGGTATGCTCTCATAGGATATTTTTAGAAAGTGAATCTCGGCCAGTTAGACAACCTCAAAGAAGACTCAATCCCACAATCATGGAGGTCGTTAAGAAAGAGATTGAGAAATTGTTAGCAGCTGATATCATTTACCCAATCTCCGATTCTAAATGGGTCAGCCCAATTCATGTAGTCACCAAGAAAACTGGCCTGACCACTGTTACAAATTAAAGAAATGAACTGATCCCCATGAGAATACAAAACAACTGGAGAGTCTGTATAGATTACAGGAAGCTAAATCAAGTTACCAGAAATGATCAATTTCATATTCCATTCATTGATCAGATGCTTGAAAGGTTAGTTGGAAATTCTCATTACTGTTTTTTAGATGGATTCTCAGGTTTTTTTCAGGTACCAATTGCACCAGAAGACCAGGAGAAGACAACCTTCACCTGCCCTTTTGGAACATTCGCCTACAAAAGGATGCCTTTCGGGCTATGCAATGCCCCAGGTACATTTCAACGGTGTATGGTGAGTATTTTCTCGGACCACATTGAGGATTTCTTGGAGGTGTTTCATGATGATTTCACAGTTTTTGGAAATTCATTTGACCATTTCTTGGGAAATTTGGAAAAAGTTTTGAAAACATGCATTGAAAAGAACCTTGTCTTAAATTTTGAAAAATATCATTTCAGGGTTGAAAAAGGGATAGTGTTGGGGCACATAATTTCACAAAATGGGATTGAGGTTGATAAATCAAAAGTTGATGTAATAAAATCCCTACCATATCCAACTTGTGTCAAACATGTTATATCCTTTTTAGGGCATGCAGGATTTTACAGAAGATTTATCAAGGATTTCAGTAAGATTTCACTCCCTCTCTCAAGATTACTTCTAAAGGATGCTAACTTTAATTTTGATTGTGCATGTAGGGAATCATTTTATGAATTAAAGGAAAGGCTGATAACACCACCAATAATGCAGCCACCCAATTGGGATTACCCTTTCGAGATACTTTGTGATGCATCCAACCAAGCAGTGGGAGCCACTCTATCACAGAGAATTGACAGAAAACCTCAAGTCATCTCCTACGCATCAAGGACCCTGGATGAAACACAAATAAATTACACAACCATAGAGAAGGAGTTCCTTACAGTCGTTTTTGCACTAGATAAATTCCGATCATATCTTCTGGGCACTAAAGTTGTTGTTTTTTCTGATCATGAAGCTCTTAGGTACTTAATGAAAAAGGCGGATTCTAAAACACAGTTGGTGATATGGATGCCACTCTTACCAGAGTTCAACTTGGAAATCAAAGATAAGAAGGGGACTGAAAATCAAGTGGCTGATCATCTGAGTCGACTACCCCACACCACTGAAACAGAAATACCAAAGCAGAACCCACTTAATGATGAGCTTCCTGGAGAACAACTCTACATCATCAACAGTGAAGTACCATGGTATGCCAACATTGTCAACTATTTGGTAACATCTCAGGTACCCTCTCATCTAAGCTCTCATCAAAAACATATGCTTAAATCTGAATCAAGATTTTACATTTGGGAAGATCCGTTTCTGTGGAAAATTTGTAATGATAAAATCATAAGAAGATGCTTGCCAAGAAGTGAAATTGAATCAGTGTTTGAATTTTTTCATAAATTATCATGTGGAGGCCACTTTGGACCTTAGAGGACTGCCAGAAAAGTTTTAGAATCTGGACTCTACTGGCCCACCTTATTCAAGGATGCATATGAATTTTGTAAAAGATGTGAAAAATGCCAATTTTCCTGTAACATATCCCAATGACATGAAATGCCACAAAAACCAATAACCTTTTGTGAAATTTTTGAAGTTTGGGGAATAGATTTCATGGGACCATTCCCAATGTCATTTGGAAATTCATATATTCTTTTGGCTGTAGACTATGTTTCAAAATGGGTGGAAGCAAAAGAAACCAGAACTGATGATGCAAAAGTTGTTTGTGATTTTGTTAGGGCTAACATTTTCTGTAGGTTTGGCGTGCCACGAGCAATCATCAGTGATCAGGGAACTCATTTCTGCAACAGGAAAATGGAAACATTACTAAAGAAGTATGGGGTGCATCATAGAACATCTACCCCATACCATCCCCAAACAAATGGCCAAGCAGAAGTCTCTAATAGAGAAATCAAGGCCATTCTAGATAAGTCTGTTAAACCCAACCGGAAGGACTGGAGACAAAAGTTAGATGATACATTATGGGCATACAGGACGGCCTACAAAACACCAATAGGGATGAGTCCCTATAGATTGATCTATGGAAAGAGTTACCACCTTCCTGTGGAGTTAGAGCATAGAGCCTACTGGGCGGTCAGAGAGATGAATCTGGACCTTGAGAAAGCTGGGAAAGAAAGAAGATAGCAGTTGCAAGAGTTAGAGGAAATTAGAAGGGAATCTTTTGAAAACTCAATGATCTATAAATAGAGAACTAGGATGGCCCATGACAAGATAATTCAACCAAGAACCTTCAACCCTGGAGATCACGTGTTACTCTTCAAATCCACACTTAAGCTTATGCCAGGTAAACTTCGTTCCAGATGGGAAGGCCCCTTTACTGTTATTCATGTATATCCCTTTGGTGCTATGCATATTCAAAAGGAAGGAGGAGGAAACCCATTCACTATAAATGGGAAGAGGCTGAAGAAGTTCCTTGGGACCGTACCTCAAGAACCAGTGGAGGAGATCACACTCCTTCACCCTGAATACAAATGAACACCTACCAGGTTGCATCATTCCTTTACACTTGATTAAATGCAGTAACTCCAACTTTTTTAAACATACATAAAAAATTCCATTTACATGCATTGAGGACACTGCATAAATTAAGTGTGGGGGAGGAAATCTTGTAGTCCAGGAGATTTTTCAAAAAAAAAACAACAAAAATTTGTTTTGTTTTGTTTTGTCAAGACAATGACATTAAACAAAGGCGCTACTGGGAGGCAACCCGCATTTTCCCCCATTTTCCACTTGTCTTCTTAGTCATTTACCATCATGATTGAACGGGCCTGCACTATCAATTGTTTTCATTTTTTTTCAGGTCCATTAATGAAGAGGGTGTCGTGGGATTATACGTCGTGAAGAAAGGGATCCATTTGACAGGGGATTATGAGTTTCAATTCTATATTATCCGACTTTATTCCCTAAATTTTTTAGTATTTTAATTAATTAATCAAGAAAAGGAGTGCCCACGCTTGAATTCATTTTTTACTTGACTTCTCTATGAGACATGAGTTTCATAGAAATCCAGTGATTCTATGTTTTAGATTTCAATGTTTCTGAGATTGAATGATTAAAATGGATAATTAGATGATTAAAGTGAATCAAGGATATTGAAATAAGGACTCATGATTGGAGGGAATTAATTGATTCATGTAAATGAAATTTCCCTTCCATTTTTCATTCTTTGAATTTCTAAAATTCATGTGAATTAATTTGTTATTATTAATAATTCCATGAGTGATTTTCCAATATCATATTCTCATTCCTAAGAGTATTTCTAGACCAAATATTTCCTATTTTTTCTTGAGCATATTTCTTGAGTGATCTTGGGACGTGCCACCTTCTAGAACTTGTATTGAAACTTGTCAAAGCTATGACTGTACAAAACCACATTTTAAATGATTGAGGCATATCTTTGGCTAGCCACATTTTATCCTAAGACCCACCTTTACATTTATCCTTCGTAAGCCCTTAGATTCCATGAATTGCCTTATAGGTTTAAGCCACATTACAATCCAATTTTTCCTTACCTACCCGCACTTTTAGTATTTTTGCATGGTTATTTCAAGTTTGAGTGTGGGGGAAGGGCCATTCTTGTGCGTTCTTTGGGATATGTATCATTTTTGGGTGGTGTAATGTGTGCGTCATCATTTTGGGAAATGTATTATTAGAAAATTGGACATGAGTCATCATTTCATTATGCTTCTTTCATTTCATCCGGTTCTCCAAAAAAAATTTCAAAATAAAGTTGTGCCTTTCTGAAGCTTTACAAAAAACAGAAAATAAAGTTGTGCCTTTCTGGAGCTTTACAAAAAAAACAGGGAGAACTTGGATGATATCATTCTTTGTAATCATTTATTGACTCATGACCCATGTCATTGAAAGGGGAGTGGTGTTGTGATTCACATTTCAAGGGGATTTGAGTGTGATTCATCTTGTGTTTTCACTTGATTAATCATGCATTGTCCTTAAGAGTAAAACCTCCTACTTCTGGCCTTAAATTATTTCAATCATTTACCCACCAACCCTAATCCACAGAGTCATTTGAACCTTTATTTCAAGTCCTCATGATTTTATGTGTGTTTTGTCTTTACAAAGTGGAGAAAGTAGTTACTTTACAAGCCTATGGGTAAGGAGCATGTTCTCATGATATGAGCATAACTCCACTATTAATTATATCATGAGTGATGAGAGAAAAGATTCATAAGTGAGGTAGATCATGATTTGGCATGTTTAATAATAATAAATTGAGAAGCTTGAATGAATGAAAGGAGAAGCTTCATTATTTTTCAAAGGGGAAAAGTAAAATGCATGAATTGATTGTTTCTTTGAAAAATGGGAAATTAAATTGTTATTTTTGTGGAACTGGAAAATTTTATTGGACATTGATAATCATTTGATTTTATTCCATTTGAAATTTAAATATTGGTGACATTTGTGTCCTTTGAATTCCATGTTTAGATTTTATGCTTGAGGACAAGCATAGTTTAAGTGTGGGGGAATTGATAGAGAAAATATTTTCAATTAATTTATATTGAATATCATTGTTTATAATCCCAAAAAAGTGTTATTGGATGGGTAATTGTCATGTTTTTAGGTTTTAGTGTTATTTTGAACCCAAATGTGAAAAAACGACTATTTCTGGATTTTTGACAGATTTTTACGTCAGGGGTATTTCGGTCATTTCGGGAAAAATAAAATTCCAAATTTTCTGATTAAATTTTTTTTATAATCCTTATTTTATTTCCTTAATTTTTTGCTTCTGGACCAGGAGCTGATTCGGCCATCTAAAGCGTCTAAAAATTCATTGAAGTTGGGGATTTTTCCGGGAGGACAGCGTGGACCCACCCAACATAAAGGACATAAAACGCGGCCTACAAATATCTAAATGATGTGTTTCCACCTGGTCTATGACGAGGACATATAGTTCCGACTCTAAAAGAAATTTGGGGATGTTTGGAAGTCATTAAGGAGTCCATTAAACGACATACATTTGGAGGAACCATCCTGGAAACTTCGTCCAGAAACAAAAATCGAGAATGAAAAATTCAATACTCCTTCATCCAGTTTTCAAATGAGCTGAAATTTTGGAGAGAGACGGACAAGATAATTTTGCACAACATTCAAGAAGGGTGGAACGCGTGAAGAGGTCATTAAGGGGGTCTAAAACGCTCATACTTGCGGGGGTCGAATTCTGCCTATAAAAGGAGGAGAGCTCCTCCCCCTCATTCCAATCCCATTCTCCACCCCATTCCTTCTCGGGCACCCAGGAGAAGAACTTCTCAGATTTTTCTTTTATTTATTTTATTTTAAAATGTCTCTCCTCTCCCGCATTATCTCGCTTACCCCATCCATGGAGGGTTAATTTCATTTGAGTGATTGGAAAGAGGGGAGGCTGGACCTATGTGTTGTGCTTGAGTTTTTGTGCTTGAAATGAATAAAATTTGTTCTTCTTTCTTCTTCTGGTTCCAATTCTTAATTCAGTATTAAATTCCGAATGCGGTTGTGTTAAGATTTTTTATAAATTTCTTTGGTCGATGATCACATCTCCCTCCACCCAATTCTAATCTGTATACGGTGGAACAGGATTGGGGTTTGGTGGTGATTGCTCGACGGTTGTCAAGCACGTGTGTAGGATTGTATGTTGAAATCTTGGTTTATTCGGAAACAACAATTATAGGTCTGGGATTGCTCTAATTAATCAAGAGACCTTCTACAACCCTAAACACATTGGAAGGAGGATAGACCAATCTAAGGTTTTAGAAAGGAAAATTATCATCACATCTCTCTTACCAGTTTAAGGAAGAAGAAGAAGAGATAAAAATTGGAAACCATGATGGCACACCACTAAGTCTAGCCGAACCCAATCCGATCACTACCTTTATCATTTGTTAAAATCAATCAATTTCTGTTGTTTTTTTCTCTCATAGTCATTCAAATTAATTAAAACAAATCTTTTTACGAAAACCAACACAAAGTGACAACCTTGTTTTGTGTGCACACCTCTTCGGGAGACTACCTAGGATCAACTGCTATACTATACTTAGGTAAATAAAATATTGTTTTGTCACGCCACATGACAGGCGTGCGCCAGTGATGCGTGTATAAAAAATCCCAGGTAAATATATTCTATATATATATTATTATGAAAAAATCAAAACCTATGGGAATACCTCACACGATCCATCCCAACCAACAACATCACTCACAAAGCATCACAGCCTTATCCACATTTACTATCATCACTAAAATCACAATACCACATAGTAATCCGCAATCGATATTCCAATTTTCATTTTTAATTAACCCATTTACCAAATTTCTCATTTACCGTCTAATTTAATTATAATTGCCCATTTATTTCACATTTCCTAGCACATACCATTTCGATTTAAATGTTATCATTTAATAAATTTTATTAATATTAAGTTAACTATAACAACAAAGTGGATAACAATAACATACATCCCATCATCCTCATGCTAATAATCCCACACATCCAAGATCACAGCCAAACGTCACCCCCCTGTGACATCTATCACATCATCACCACTTTCAAAAATAACCCACTCCCCCCACACTACGGGAAAAAATGATTCATAAGACGGATTATTTGCGATGGGAATAAATCTCGTTGCAAATAATTAGTTATTTGTGATGGGAATTTGTGTCTCATCGCAAGAAGTTTCCCATTGTTGGGCGTGGTTTATGTGCCACACTGTGTGGAAGGGTATTTGTGATGGGTAGGAACCTCCCATCGCAAATACCGAGACATGGTAAATACCATTTACGATGGGAGAATTCCCCCGTTGAAAATTTTGCATCCGCTGTAGGGTATTCCGATGGGACCCGTCGAAAATACACAGCAGCAAAAAATAATATTTTCGGCGGGATGTTGTCCCGTTGCAAAAATTGTGTCGGTAGGTCACCTATTACAATGGGACCCGTTTCAAATACCCATTTAACTACTGAGAGGTATTATTGCAGATGATTGTATTTGTGACCGGCCATGTCGTAAATAGTACAATTTTCAACGGGTATCCCATCACATATATTTTCATTTTAACTAATCTAACCTATATATACCCCCATCCATTTTTTCCTTCCTTCCCCTCAATTCCTACTTTCTCTGTCTCTCTAAACTTTAATTTTACATGTGAAATTTTTTCTGAGATAGTTTTTTTTACGAAGAAGTTGTGAAGACATCTACAATTATAAGAGATCAAGTTTAAAGATATTTATATTTTATTTTATTTAGTATTAATTTCATTTTTTATATTTGTTTTAATTATTTTTGATTAGTTGTAATCTAATTAGATTTAAATTTTTTGTCATCAATATTTATTTTTAATAATAAATTTAAATTTTTAGTACTAATACTTAGTAATTAGTAATAATTTATAATTATACGATAATTTGTAATGTATATAAATAATTAGCTATAATTATTAATTAGTAGCTATAATTTGAAGTAATTAATAGTGATTAATGCTAATTAGTAATAATTAGGAAAAAAATACTAATAATTTGGAAAAATAGTAATAAATATTTACAATTAGTAATTAATGCTAATAATTAGTAATAAAAACTAATAAATTAGAAATGAATACTAATAATTAGCAATAAATACTAATAATTTTTAATAAATAGTAATAAATAGTAATAATTAATAATAATTAGTAATAATTAGTAATAATTAGAAATAATTTGTAATAATTAGAAATAAGTAGTAATAACTAGTAATAAATAGTAATAAATATTAATAAATAGTAATAAATAGGGATGGAGTTTCCTCCATCATCTCATCTAGCTCCTCCACCTCCACCAGAAAACTACCCCCAGTTATTCTTTTATTATTTTGAAAACATTTGAATTCAAAATTTTTTTCAATATGAACTATTATAGTTTTTGTCCTTTATATTAGTGCGAATATTATATAATTTCATATTATTATTTTTTATTATTTTAAATATTTTTTTATTTTTATTTATTTTTTGAATAATAATAAAAATATTATTTTATTATTCCTTTATATTTTTTTTGTGAATATTGAGATATTTAATATTTTTATATTTTTTATTATTTTAATAATATTTATATTATATTTTGATTAATCATAATATATTTAAAAATATGTTTTTTACTCAGTATTTACGACGGGACGTTTTGAGAAGGGGTCCCATCGCAAATAGTCTATATATATATTTTAAAAATGAATTTTTGTAACAATAAAAGGACACATCGCAAATACTTTTTTGCGACAGGCCTGTTGCAAAAGGATTAGGAATATATAACATATATAAACATAGAACTATTTGTGATGAGAATACGGGATCATTGCAAATACTTTTTGTGAAGGGCCCATCACAACAAGTTTTTTATATATGTAATCTATATAATCATATATCTATTTGCGACGGGACGGTTTCCCGTCGCAAAAGATACTATTTGTGATGTTGTTTTCTGCAATGACTTATTAGCGATGGGACACTGTCATAAAATCTCAATTGTGTTGGGGTCCCATTGGAAATACCTCAAATTCCAGTAGGGCCATATCATGTCCAAACAACACAGCACACATTCAAACATCAAAAAACTTTCAAGAACACATCACATATATTTTTTCATATTGTTTAAGGGGATCTTAATTAATTACACATCACATTTATAGATTTTCTCACACAATAATATTTACCCAAGAAAATCCATTTCATTAATTAGATATAATTGATTATCTAATGACATTTATGATGGTATCAAACAATCACAAAACATGGGTTTTACACCCAAACAACTACTCTCAAAAAAATTTCAATGGATATAGTTTTCAGAAAAGGATTCAATCCCTTATAATCACAATATAAATAATTATATCAATGAAGCAATGAAAATTTATTTTATTCCCCTTCCACTTTAATCCAATTAAAGTGATTTATTTATCTTTGTTAAGAAGGATGAAACCAACTTCTCAAAATATAACAAAATCATAAACCCATCCCATATGATACAAATAATGGGAAACAGAAGAACCCCTACATGGAAGAATGAATCTTCTCATTAGTCACTCCATCAAAAATAGGGGTTTTATGCCTTGGATGGAACCACTTATAAAAAGAAATCCAAAAAAAAATAGTGGAATAGTTCAGGAGTCCAAGGGAAAGTCTTCAAAACCTCCAGTCTCAAAAAAAATAAAACATGAAATAATTAAGGAAATATCATTATTTTAGAATCAAATGATATGAAACCATCAAGATTTTCAATCAAAAATATAATTTTTATTGACCACTATTGAAAATATTATTAAATTAAACATAGAAGATGCATTTATAAGATTCATAGTTGTATGAAAAGGAGGATAAAAATATCAACTTTTTTAATTTCTCTTAATTCCATAAATTAATGATTTAAAACTATTTTATATAATAAACAAAAAAATCAAAAAACTATAAATTATAGAAAAAATGTAACATACTACAGTTTGGTGCTACTTTCAAGAGCTATCGTCGAGAGCTACCGTAAAAAGTTTCTATTAAGATATATGGTCAGAAGATTCCATCATGAGATACCTTTATGAGAAACAACCATAAGATTCCATGAGGATGTGTCTATAGAAGATAATGTAAAAAGATACACCCAGAATAAGTCTACCATAGCTAGATTCTACCATTAGAAGCGACCACTAGAAGCTACCATAAAAATTTATTGCTAAAAGCTACAACCCCAAGCTATAAAAAGACTCATTCTGATCTTTCCAGAAGCTATAGTCAGAAGATACTACAAGAGAAACCACCAAAAAAAACCACTTGAATAAGTATGATACCATCTGGATATACCGGGATAATCTACCTCTAGAAGAAAAAATTAGAAGCAACCACTAGAACTTATCACTAGAAGCTACCACCAGAAGCAACTTCTAGACTAAAACTTTTAACCCAGGATCTAAAAACATACTCTAAAACATCCATTTTTTCTCTTAAAAATATCCAAACACCATAGTACCTCTTATGGGAACCTCTACCATCATATTTCACTCAAAGTAATTGGTGATAAGTTCTAGGTCGTTACGTGAAATACTATATGTGATGTTTTCCATATAAGCTATGAGTATGAAGACTCGGTAGGAACCAGTGATGATTCCTAGAATATCAACAATTTTATTATGCAATTAAATGTTTTAAATCCCACTAATTTTATATTTTAAGAGTAATTTTTTCATTTTTTGGTTTTAGAAATGTTTTTGAATTAATTGTCAAAATGAATTATTTTTGGAATTTTAGGTAATTTTATATCAGTATGGTATTTCTGAAATGATTTTTTTTAAACTATTCCATATTTTGAAATTAGTTTTTTATTAGATAAAAATTATTATTAAATTTCATTCAAGTGTAACTTCAGCTAATTTCAAAAAAAAACGCCCAAAATAAGCTCATAATACGGGCCTTTTAATAAGGGCCTAGATGTCACACATGAAATTTTTAAATGTGCTATAATTAGAAGGAAGATATAAAATAATCAAGGGTAATACCTATTAACCGTTTGGATCCACATATTCATCCTCTTTCATTATCATAAATTCATGTAAAATAAATGGATGGGAAAATGAATATTTTTTAAATCCTTAAAATTTCTTTTAGTAATTGACTGATAAAATTTTCTAAACATGCACAAAAGAGCCCAAATCTTATGGGTATAAATATGAGAGAGAAGGAAACAGCTTCTTCCAATTACACATTCAATGATATAGCTATTACTTCATCTAATATGTATGAACTATTGAAGGTGTATTTTGAATCAAAAAATGTTTACCCCTCACACCTATTAATTTTTAATTCAACCTCCTTTGAAATGAGTTATGAATTTTATATAAAAAAATATAGATTTTTAGATTTCATTATATTTTTAAACGTTTAATATATATTATATTTATATTTTTTTAACCATTGTGTCTCTTCTATGTTTCCCCCACCATGATTATTCTCATCTCTATGAAAATGGAGAACATTCCTTGATATTATTCTAGGGGGGTGGTAATGTTTTGTGTTTGTTTCACTTAAATTTGTTTTATTTTTTGAGAATTTAAATATTGGATAAATATATTATGGATTTTGTTCACCACAATTTCTCTAAAATTGTGTTATTTTTCATGATCAAATTTATTCAACACTTTCTTCGTCATAATGTTACATGCATAGGGTCTTTGTAGAATTGTGGTGATGATGTGATGGAAATTATCCTACATATAGAGGGTCTTTATAAGGATATATCATTTCATATTGTAGGGTTTTGAGTGATAGGCTTGATCTTATCATTGAGTAGAATATTTAGAAACACCAGATGAGAAAGTGTTGCCAATATTCGTTTCTGAAGAGATCACATTTCAAGCTAACCTACTTAAAGGGGATGATTATTATATTGATCCTTCATATTTTAAAATTATCAATGTTGAATTGTTTTCTGAATTTCCATTGATTTAAATTTATTAAACATCACATATGATACTAGACCAATTTATTGAAGTGGTCAGACAAGTATAGGATGTTTATGAGTATGAACCATCCATTTTCAATCCTCAACTAAGGAAGATATACATAGTTTCTTTGGGGATGGACCTGAATGTCTCAATCCACAAGTTTCTCTATAACCAATGTGAGATTAAGAAAACTAGATAGAAAATTATGTTGTGGTTAAAATCATATAAACCACATCCACAGTCTAATATTTTATTACATCTACAAATTCTAATTTGAGGTAGTCAAAATCATGTACCAACTTTGGGGGTTTAAAACCAATTAGTATCCCCATTTTATCCATTTATCCTTATATTTCTATTAATTTTACTTTAAATAAATTTATTATGATTTTACAGTGTTTTCTATATCTAATGTGGTAGCATCTAGGAGTTTAAGTCAAGTTTACCATTGATGAATAAACTCTGGTTGTGTATTTCCTTCCTTTTTTTCACCCTTATATTATCAAATCGATTTTTTATTGAAATGGTGGGTATATAAGTCCATTTAATAGATGGATGCTATCTTGATTTTAGTAATTTTGTTATGTGTTTTTTTATTTATTTATTTTTATTTATTTTTTTGAAAACATCTTGTATTGGTTTTGTATTTAATTTTTCATGTGCCTATAAGAGTATTGGGATAAATCACATTCATTTAAAAATTAAAACAAACCTGGTTTTTTTTGTTCCCTAATTGATTTGAATGGTCGCATATTTACATGATTTTTGAATGGATTTTATTTCTTAACTTCTAATCTTTTCTTTTAAGGATTTTTGATTTAATGTGAAACCCGTGAGCACTAGTATAATGAAAACTGAAAATATTCCCATACCTAAGAGGTTCATAAAATTTTTTAAATCTTATTTTCATTTATCTTTTTCTTAAGAACGTGATATTTTTCACTTTCTAATCATTGTATTTCATGATGTTTTTTTTACGACTGGTGAATTTATTTGGATATAAAACATTTTATCATGAGTTCTGAATTTATATATACCCCAATTTATCCATCTTAATCTAGGAATTACTTTATAGATTTAAGCTACATTAGAAGAAAATATTTCATTACCTTCCATCAATCATAATATTTTGTTCATTGATACATCAAGATTGGGTGTGGGGAAGATATTTTAATGTTTTTTTGGGAAGAAAAATATTTTTGTGTGTGTGGAATGTGTTTTCTTAAAATATGATTTTGAAACATGGACACAAGTCATTGTTAATTTTATTTCATTCATCCCAACATTTTCTTCCAAAAATAAATTTAGGGAAGAAATAAAAAATGTACAAATTGAGATGAAATTTAATTTTACATTGTGTATATATTCATGGCTCATGCCCGTTTCAAAAAGTTTGGGAAATATTTTTGATTTGTTAATTTTGATTTTATTTTCATCACATCCTCTATTAAAAATATGAAAAATAAAACAAGAAAGGAAAAGAGGTAATTCTTATGAATTCATTAGTTTTATTCATTGCTTGACTCTAAAAATGGGGTTTTTCACATCCTGTGAAGGGATTTGAGTGAGGTATATCATTTTTTTCACTTGAACATTCAAGCATTTTTGTTTAAGACTTCAGCTTCCAGATTCTAGCCTTTTAATTATTAAATTCTTTTACACCATCCCTTAGCCACCAGATCGCCATGAAAATTCCTCATGATTGAAAACATTTTTATGTATCACATTTTGGAGAGATGGTAATTTTCACATGTCTGTGGATATCGTGAATGTTATTGGGAATTATAAAAAATATGTATGATAAAAAATTTGTTGAGTGAATATATAAATACATTTTCAGGGCGGTGGGTACAACATTAATATAGGTATTAATAAGAGATTCAATGAAATTTTATGATTGTATATGATTTAGGTATTTATATCCATATAAGATCTTTGATATTTTCATTGGTCATTTCAATTTATTAGTATTTCCATTTAATCCATGTGAAGTTTTTTTACCATAGTATAGATTATTTGATATGAATGCAATGTGTAAGTGCACGATATTGATGAAGATGAAAATTTCAAAAAAAACATTATGTAGTTAAATGTATAAAATAACAATAATTAATAAGCCTAATGATAATTGTCACATTTTTAGGTTTTAGGAATATTTTGGGCTCAATTGTGAAAATTTATTTTTTAGGAATTCTATGTATTTTTATATCAATATGGAATTTCATCAAAAACTCTACACTGATAAAAATTGTGAAAAAAATTCATAGCTTCGTGAATTTATGGTATAAATCTCATTCAACAAAACCATCATCTAAATCCAACAATGAAATCCCTAAATGAATCTCATAACTTAATAAAAGTAATATGTTCCCTATTTTAGAGGATTTTGAAGATAGGCCCACATGTCACTCGTGGAAGTTCCACATTAAATGAAATTTTAAATTTTAATATATAAGTATTAGAGAAAATGTTAATTATTATTTAATCTAGATATAAACATTCTTTAATGGTCATAAATTCACAAAAATCTATAAGATGTGATTATGAAGGGTCCAACAGTCCAAAAAATGTTTCTGTTGTAATTTAGTTATAACTTTATCTACACGGATCAATATGATCCCTTATTTTCAGGGTAATGAGAGGAAAAATAGTATGTCAAATTATATTTAAAGATTCATTCTATGATTCCAAAATTTTATTTTCCAAACATTTATGAGATTTTAAAAGATAAATTTGGTTCCAAAAATCCATACCCCACATGCTAATAAATTGGTACTTACACATAATTTTAAAGGTGTATTCCATTTTATATGGCTAAGTATAAGGTTATGTTTTTGAATTATATTTTTATAAAATTAATAAATATTAGATTCATTTTTTCCTATAATACATTAATATTTTAGTTTTTAGTTTTTGTTCAAAAAAATACTATGTTCAGAAGTGTGTGTTAAACATTACCCCAAGATTAAATGAAATAAAAAAATAATATTTTTTGAATATGAATGACCAAAACTAGACTCTGGATTGGAGGGTATGAATATGAAGAAATAGTAAAAAAATATTTAGGTTATTTTTCAATTATAAAATAAACCCATCATTGAATTATTATTAATTGGCTGCAAATGAAGCTAAAGACTTTTGAAGGAAAAAAAAGATATATTTCATAAAAGTGTTTCTATGTATATAATGTATTTTGTTCTTAATATATGAAATTTTTCACTATTGATAAATTAATATATTCAATTAATTGTATTATATATCTGATTTATTGGATTAAAATTTATTTAATAATGGTTATTAGTAATTTAGTGATAATAAATCAATTTTATGTGCTAATAATATATTTTCATTAATGATGGTTTTTATTTCATTTTATGAGCTGATATTACAATTAATTTACCAAACACTAAAAATTATATTTGAAAAAACTAATATCAATTATTAAGTGATCATTTTATAAAATTATTAGGATTTTGTTTTGGGTTTTTTTGAATAAAATTTATTTTTGAATGAATAGTTAAGAATTTCAATTTTTGAAAAACATCCATTTCATTACTATAAATAAAAATTGTAAAAGACCCAATATATTTTGGATTTGGTTTCAAATTAATTTAATATAAATTTGATAAAAATATTAGAATTAATTCTATATGAATCATTATTGTATTTTCTTGTTTGTATAAGTTCATTATTTGGATAAAATAAACATTTTTTTAAACCAATTTATCAATGTGTTTCACACATTTGTATTAAAATTAATTAATTCCAAATTTATGAATTAAATATTGAAAAATTTATTCCATATTTATAATTTGGAGGTCAATATTTGGAAAATAAATCCTTTTTGTATTTTGTCATTATGAATAGTTACCATGGTAAATAACTATCACCTTAGTAAGGGTAAAATATGTAAAAATAGGATTAAAAATGGGGTTAGGTTTTCAAATATCTTTAATTTGTAAATTTATCCAATTTTATGAGTTTATATTGAACAAATATATATTTAACAAGTGAAATAATTTATTTTAAAGATTATTCTGATTTTTGGCACCCATTCTTGACTTTTATGAAGAAAAATTATATTTTATATAAATATAAAAAATTGGGTGTCTATATTTAATAGTATATTCAGAAGGATCCATTAATTTTTTACATGATCCAAAAGAAAAAATGCCTTTATTATTTATTTTTTAACCAAATAAATTGTGAAAATAATCTCTTTACTTGATTTTGATGTGAATTAGTTTTTACAAATAAATCAGGTATTTTAATAAAAAAAGTTTTTCAAGTTTTTTTCGTACTTATATTGAAATTATTTTACGATACCTCAAGATATTGAATTGCATAAAAGAGATTTAAAATTTGTAATCATAAGTTACAAAACTAAATTATGTGTGGCCTTTTATTTTTTGACGATACAATTAGTTTATCATTATAAAAATGTTGAGTTATTGTAGTTATTGTTAAATTCTGTTTAAAGGGGGTTTAACTTTGGGATATGTCTTAATATTTGTCTAAAACACATCTAAATATGTTTTTTTGGTTTTTTATCCTGTCACAAATTATCTATGAATTTTTTTTTACTTTTTACACATTAAAAAATTATGATATATATTGTATTAAATGTTTTTAACTGATTCTTATGGTGGCCTTACTCTAACTACTAAATGGATTTATCATATCCCCCCTTATTTACAAAGTTTAAAAGATTTAGTCCTTCAAATACCTTCACCAAAATCTTCTTAGATTCCTTATGTAATGCTCTAACCTCAGTTACCCAGAGTCGATGCATTATTACATAACAATGGCATGATCACAGGAGATAAATTCTCAAAATATATATTAGTTTAGTAGCCCTGTAGGTACAAGATACATACAAACGTTTTACATTACATTATGAAATGAAAAAACCATAACATTGGGTCTCCTTTAAACACACTCATATCCCTTAGCTTATTCTTGCAGGTCAATCATAATATATAATTCTTCACATCCTAAGAAAAATAAATCAAAAGAAAGGGGTGATCTCAGATCCTCAATAAGGATAACAATATTGTGGAAACTATCCTAAGAAAACATAAACATTTAAGGAAATTTATAAGACTAAAACACATGCCTTTTAATCATGAAATTCAACATAATATGGAAAATATGAATCAAATAATTCCATTTACTTATTCAAATGGATTTTATACTAGTATAATAATCAAATTTAATATCAATAGCTAATTTCATAATGATGGACTATATAATGTTGGACATCATAACCACATAGTCAAGACCTTTTGCCAAGACTACATGTAATATTTTGTCAAGGCCTTATGCCAAGACACTGGTTTGTCTCATGATACCTACCAATGCATCAAAAAGCTATAGCAGGCTCCACCCGTCACTTAATAAGTCTAATGCATGCCTCATATGAATATATTGAAACATAATCTAAACATTAATATTAAAAATAGCATATGAAATCTCGATTTTATAAACCCAAACAATGAATGGAATAAAAATAGCACATCCACGGTCAAACATAACTCATTAAATATAATATGTAAGATTGTATTATAATAAATTAACTTAAATAAAGAGTAATGAAGGATATTGACATAGATTAAAATAATCAGTAAAAATATTTTAAAGAAATATACTTTTTTTAGACATGTAAAAGTCTCACTATTTATCAAGAATCCATTTAAAATAGATTTTTGAATCAAAGTATCTCATACCACTTTGAAACTCTTCAAATTAATTTTAATTTTCAAACATCCTTGTCCATATAAATTAATCCTTAAAACCATTTTTTAACCATTTACATAAATGAGAATTATTTAGAAGAATAAATCTTTAAAACATTTAAAATGATATTTTAGTTAGAGTTCCCAATGAAATGAGAGATGCTTGAATACAGATAATTGAGGTAATAAAAATTTATAATATCATGAGAAAAAAAGGATTCTTGATATACTATGTCAAATTAAATTATGTACATCAAATAAAAGTTAATTGGCGCAAAACAACAAAGAAGTCTCAATTGAAAGTAAAATTCCATGAAATCTCTTATAAAGAACACATCCTCAGGTTATGGATAAATCAATGAAATAATTATGTGTGAAAAATATAAATACAGTCAATATGATTGGACATTCAGTATAAATCTATCAGAGAAAATTCCAATATATTCTTGTAAAAACAACACCAATGACTTGGAGGTTTAACTCAATGAATGTAAATTGAGTTAAGATTACTCTTATAAAGTTCATAAAGATGAATTGAAAATTTATAAATGGAGTTATTATGTGTATAAAAATTATATCCACACAAAGGGTAGTGGAAATTACAACATAAATAAACAAATATTTATTTCACACATAATCTTGGAGTAAAATAACAAATGAAGACTGTATAAAACCCAATAAGTGGAAATTGAAAATAGGAATTCCCTTACCGATTTTGTAACTTACGAAACATACACCCCATAAAAGAATGATTATACAATGATGTTTTAAATAAACATAAATTAATGCATATTACACAATGAATACAATCATGGGTAGTAAATACACCACACAAAATGAAATAGTTGAAAATAAAGCATGAATCTTAAGGGAATAAAAAATTAGATGAAACCCTCTTACCTTTTACATTTCCTTAGTGGATGGTATGTTAACCTCATTAATAATAGTTAAATAATTATTTTTAAATTATAAAATAACTACATACATAAACCTGATATCATATTTGTTCTTCTAATATTTCTTTATTAATAATATTTCAGAAGTATCACTGTTTTAGGTGTTAACTAATTTGTTTTCCATTTTATGTTTTGTTACATAATTAATGTTTTTTATGGATAGGGTATATTTGATTCATGTCCTAAATGATATTAAGTTCTTAAACATTATATTTAATCATAAAATTAAAATTATTCTTGAATGGTTACGATGCGGAATAAATCTCATCGCATTCGTCGAGACGGTAAACCGTATGTACGCACGGGGGACAATATCATTCCATTGATGGTGAAATAATATGTAATTTGATGGTATATAATATATAAAGAATAATTAACATGTAATATTTATTATTTACATCAACTATACTCATTATTATAACCATCCAAATAATGAAGTGTTGAATAATAAACTACACCACGTTGTGGAGACGGTAAGTCGCACGTATGAACGTATGGTAACTATGTCTTTCATAGGATGGATAGAATAATGAATATGGTTGTACCATATTTATAATAACATCATAGTAAGAATAAGGTAAAATGGTTATTATTTTTGTATGGAAACAAAAAAGAAAGAGGAAGTGGAAGAAGAAAAGAACTTTGAAAGAGGTGATGAAGTTATTACCTCTTCTTCGGGTGAATTTTTTTGATTTGACCAAAAGAGATCTATGGGATGGCTTTATAATAAAATTAAGGCCCCAATGTTGAATTGAGGGGAGTTTTGAGGGTATTTTATCATGGTTTGGCTGAGCCCACTGGCTTTGGAGCTGATATTTTGAGAGAAATGGAATTACCCTTTTATAAGAGAGGTGAGGGTGACTTTAGGAAAATCATGAAATATTAATTTATTATTTAATCATATTCAGTTTATAATGGATACAAATGGATTTATTTCAAGGATAAGGTGGGTTTGGGTCGAAAACCTCTCAATCAATAGGTTTTAGACAGGTCTATGTCACCATATTAACTTTATCTTTTGTATTTAACTCTTAGTTAAATAGTTTTACTTTTACCATGCATTCATGTATTATTATAAAAAATGGTTAATTAAATTACTATAAAAATCCAAGAGAACCCCAAGTGGTTCATTAATGAAATATATATAATTATATGAGTAATTATCATGAACCATATGTTTTTATATATATTAAATCATTAAATAATATAGTATTTGTTCTAAAAACACATTTATATCGACTTGGACAGTATTTAGTATTTGGTTTTTTTGAAAGTCAAAAAAACATGATTACTTCAAAAAAATTAATTAAATCAATAATAAAATGTAATATTAATGTATAAAATTAGTTTAATGCATCAAAGGTCTAAATTTAAATTTACTTGGATATTTATAATATCAATTATTTTAATATTTCCTTAGTAAGGTAATTACTGCATCCTCATTGTGTCATTATAAAATTTGATTATATACTATCTAAAAATTATAAATAAAATTCCATTATGTAGAAAATAGTTTTATATGTTTAATGAATATTTATAGTCAAATATATATTATGTATAACCCAATATTAAAAATGTTTTAGTTGTGAAAATTTGAATTTAACACTTCAAACTCTTCATTAAAAAAATAATATTAAATGTCCAAATCTAATCCATGTGGGTAAAAAAGGATCATATTGTATTAATCAGGTTGATTTTTGTCAAAAACCACTTATCTAATAGAATTAGGACATGTGTTAGGCTAATTATAATATCATTTTTATCATTAATTACCCTATTTACTTTTAACCATGGTAAATAAAATTGAAAAGTTACTATTCACCAATAATTATTTTCATCCTATTGAACCAGGATTTACTTACTAATGTAAACTGTGTCTCTTGGGTTTTTTAAATACAATGCACATACATGTTAAAATTGTGTTTTATGCAAATGTGCAAATTTTCCTAGAAGGTGGGAAAAATACATTAAAATGTTCAAAAAACTTGTATACATCTAATTTTTTTATAAAATGACTCAAATGAATTAAATTGAACTTATATAGGTTTTTTTATATATTTCTACCTAAAACAAATTTAAATAAAGTAAATAATTATTTAAATAAAAAAGTAGGTTTTTAAAAATAACTTAGTATTTTTCACTATTTATCAATAATTGAAAGTTTTGAGAAAAATACCAACAATTCACCCTAAGAAAATTTGTATATTCCAAATAAAAAGATTATATCTATTATACCAAATTATAAACATATATGTTGTATTAATTAATTTAAAATAATATTCCCTTTGTGAAAACCAAAAGGTGGGTCTTTGAGAAATAAAAACAATCCAAAGATTGATATGTGTTTATGTCCAATTTAAATGTAAAATTACTTCAAAAGAGAAAATTTGGATTAAATGATAAAAATATAATCTAATTATACATAAAAACAATAATATTTATAAATTTTCACTATAAATTATTTTGATTATTAATGTTTTTTTCAATTTAAATTTAGTATTTTCACTGTTCATCAAATTGTGAAAGTTATCAGAAAAGCACAGGAAATTTATCCAAACTAAATTTTTATATCCCTCTTCTAAAGAATAAGTTTTTTTATAAAATTAAATATATAAAATTTTAAAATATTGGATTTAAAAAGGGTTCCCCATTAAAAGGCATAAAAAACCACATTTTTTGAAAAATAATTCTTTTATCTGAAAAATCAAATTTACCCTTTTGTTATGTCTAACAAACAAGAAATATGAATTTTAAAATTATATGGGATATATATAAAATTCATAACATGTTTGTTACTATTCATTATCTCTTTTGAAACTTCTAGTTTGATACGTTGTGGTGTGCTTCAACATGGTGTTTTGTAGGTTACACACTATTATATTATACAAAGAGAAACGTATCATGGAAGCTTAGGGTGTTACATTCTTCCCTCAATCAATACATAGCATCCTCACAATTTGAAATTGTTCTTTATAAATAAAAGGTTAAAAAAATATACCTATGAGGAAAACCCACATCCAAAATAGGATTAATAAAATTTTGTCTTAATAAGAGGGAAATAGAAAGGAAAAGGTCACCACTAAATTAGGATTTCGAATAGAATTACATTTGGGAAAATTATATTTCCTGACAAAATGTAAATATTTACAGTGAGTTATTGATTTCATCAATCAAAAAGAAGTGAATGGAAAATTGAGGGTCTCAAATCCATAAATCCATGACGATTTAAAATATCATCAATCCAATAATAAATAAGATATTATGATAACACATTTTTGGTTTTAAGATCCCTTCCCAATAATTTAAGATTTATTTTATTAATAGAACAAGAAAAATAATACTTGACAAGTTTATTTCCATCCTTTAACTAATTTCTACCACAAACATAGATTTCCCTCCAAAAGATATATATTCAAGATGACATGGTCTCACCTGAAGCGCTAGAATCAACTTCTAGAGAATCACATAATCCAAAAAAGATGAACTATATATTTTAATTGTCATTAGAAATTAACTAAAACCAAAAAAGGTTAGTATAATATCAGTTGATCCCAAAAAAGGATAGTACTTTATAGAAAGGAATACATCTCTTAATATCAAAAATTAAACAAAAAATGCCCAAAGTTCTACAAAGGCCATTAAAAAAACATTCTTCCTTAAAATTCATCAAAGTAATCGAAACTATGTTTAAAACCCAAAATTCAGAAGGATTTGATAAAATAGTCTTCCACGATAAATCTTAACATTTATCTCCAAATAACATCGACTTCTCTTAAATTAACATAATTAAAAGTAATTAACCTAATCACATATTCTATATGATAGGTTACTTATTTTTAGTAAATAACCAAAATATCTAAAAGTCCACAAAAAAATACAATCATCCAAAATGAAAAATCCACTATTACTCCTCAAATGAAATTCGATAGTATTCTATTTTTCCTTATGCATATAGTGTTCAAAAAAGAGAGAAAGTCTTCCAAAATAACATTTATCAATTAATCACTAAATCATTTTCCAATACTATGAATAAATAATAATTTCCTAAAATCAACCTATTCTTGATCCATAAAATCATTTAACTAAAAAAGAATTAGTCATAATTACTAGGGACTTCACGTAGTCCAGTGGTAGGCAATAAATCCCAAAGGCACATTGGTTATGTGTTTGATTCCCGTAGCTCTATTGGACGCGACTGGTTGTCACATGGTCTGTGTTTTGTTCTTTTTCAAAAACTATTTAATTTTATATGATTCCCAAAAATGAGATAAATTCTTCAAAAATAATCATAACATATTTTAACCACAAATTTTATCTCATACCTTGCATTTTATTCCCAAAAATTAATAACCTATAATTGAATCAAGATCATGGATCATATAAACCTAAATGGTTATTTATAACTATATACACATGAGAAAAGATAATTATTCCTCAAGAAGCATTTTCACATAACAAATATCTGGGTTACATATACAAGAGAAAAGTTCTCCCAAGTAATCCCATCAACAAAGAGCATTAAAAAATTTAAACTTTTCTCCATCCATTTATTTCCACGTAGGTGCTTCCTTGATATAGAAGTTATCCTATAGAATAGGTCATTGAAACATGTAGTAAATAGGTCCCCTAAATTTAGGATATATGACTACAAATGGATTCTTAGGAACATTTTTTTTCTTCCATAGTACTCTTCATTTTCCCTCGATAAATATTTAATTTATGACATTATTTCCAACACATAAAGCATTTCTTTGTTCCATTGAGACACTTTCCTGGGTGTCTCCTTCCACATTTCTGGAATGATGGATAATTAGCTTTCTTTTTGCTAAGGCCTCCACTGGTGGAGCTCTAATCATTCTCTTCCTTTCTCTTCTTTTTAGAATTTGGGAGTTGGTTAATGTTTATGTTATTGATCATATTTTTTGAAATTTTATTTAGCATGATCATGGTATCTTTTATGCCTATCAACATTCCATTTATTTTCTCATTTCCACCATCTTTCTCACTATGTACATCATGTTCATTGTTATTATGCCTTCCTTGGAATCCACCCATTGACTAAAACCAGAAAGCTGAGTGTGAGTAAAAATAGTCATAAAATCATTTAGACAATATCATGATAACTTATTTTCAATCTAAAACACCATAGGATTAATCAAGGTTATTTATTCTAATCTTATATTAAAATCCTTCAAATCAGTTTGTAAAAAAAATTGAATTATTCTAAGCATATACCCGGGGAGTGTGGTAACCAAGAGTGTAGCAAGGCTTGTTATCGTGCACCAGGATACCCCAGTTCAAGCCTGAAACGCATTCTTGGAGTTTTCACTCCTAGGTACATCTCGGTCAGAGCCTCCCCTACCAGCTCATATCCAGAAAAGGATTTATTTCTTTGAAAATACACAAAATCTCTAAATTACCAAAATTATAAGAGGTTTTTCCATACTGATCCTCAAATTCTATCTACGGGTATTGTTCTCTAATCAGAGTTTTTCAAAATATAGTTTCTGAGGTTTGTAATAAACTTTCATTGAAACCAATTGTAACGCCTTGAATTTACTTACTTGGAGTTGGTTCATTATTAAATAACATTGGCATAATCACGAGAGATCAATTCAAAAAAAGCCGACTAGTTTAGTAGCCCTAGAAGTACTAGATACATACATACATTTTACATTACATTATGAAATGAAAAAAATACAACATTGTGTATACTTTGAACACACTCATATCTCATAGCCTATTCCTACAGGACAACCATAATATACTTCTTCACATCATAGAAAATATAAAACATAAGAAATGGGTGATCTCAGATGCTCAGTAAGGATAAAAATATAGTGGAAACAGTCATAAAAAATAAAAACATTTAAGGCAATGTATAAGACTTAAACAAAATCCTTTTGAACATGATCTTCAGCATAATATGAAAAAAGATGAATTAAATATTTCCATTTAATTATTCACATGGATATTATACTAGTCAAATAGTCACATGTTATATCAATCGATAATTTTATAATGATGTAATGCATAATGCTGGACATCATTACCACAAAGTCAAGGCCTCCTACCTAGACTAGACACACGATTTTGTCAAGGCCTTGTTCCAAGACACTAGTTTGTCTCATGAGACCTACCAATGCATCGAGGAGCGATAGAGGGCTCCACCCATCACATAATAAGTCCAATTCATTCATAAAATGAAAAGGTTGAAGCATAATTTAAACATTCGTATTAAAACTAGATTATGAAATGTCAATATTTTAACCATAAACCATGAAAGGTATAAAGACAGCACGTCCACAGTCAAAGATAACTCATTCAATACAATATGGAAGACTGTATTATAATAAATCAACCTCAATCAAGAATAATTAAGGATATTGAAAAATATGAAAAAAATCAGTGAAAATATTTGAAAGAAATACCCCCTTTTTAAAACATTTAGAAGTATCACAATTTATCAAGAAGTCGTTTAAAATAGATTTTTTGAATCAATGTTTCTCGTACCAATTGAAACATTTAAAAGGAATTTCATTTTTAAAACATCCATTTCAATATAAATAAATCCATAAAACCATTTTTAGTAAATGTACATTAATTAGAAATAATTAGAAGAATAAATCTTTAAAACATTTCAAATGACATTTTGTTTAGAGTTTCTAACCAAATGAGAGATGCTTGAATATAGATAATTGAGGTAATAAAATCAACATATTATCATTGTAATAAAGGTATCCATGATATACTATGTCAAAGTAAAGTTTTTACTCCATATAAAAGTGAATTGACATGTAACAATAAAGAAGCCACAATAGAATGTAAATTGAGAATAAATCCGTTAAAAAGAATGTATCCTTAGGTTAAGGTTAAATAAATGACATAATTAAGTGTGGAAAATATAAATACACTCAATATTATTAGATATTCTGGGTAAATTGATCAGTGTACATTCACACATATTCTTGTAAAAACAACACTAATGACTTGGATGTTTAACTCAATGAATGAAAATTGAGTTAAGATTACTCTTATCATGATCATATCGATGACTTGACACTTTATGAATGGAGTTATTGTGTGTATCAATAGTATATCCACACAAAGGGGAGTGTAAATTACAACATAAATAAACAAATAGTGATTTCACACATAATCTTGGTGTAAAATAATCAATGAAGTATGCATAAAACCTAATGAGGGGAAATTGAAATTACAAATTCCCTTACCGATTTGGTAACTTACGAAACATACACCCCATTAAAGAAGTATCATAAAATGAAATTTTAAATACCCTTAATTTAAATTATATTACACAAAAAAAATATAATCATGGGTAGTACATACACCACACAAAATGAAATAGTGGAAAATATTACATGAATCTCACGGGAATAAAAAGTGAGAAGAATACCTTTTATATTGTACTTTTCCTTAGTCGATGGTATGTTAACCTCATGTATAATAGTTAAATAATTTTTATTAAATTATAAAACTATTACATATATAAATACGATATCATATATGATCTTCTAATTTTTCTTTGTTAATAATATTTCAGTAGTATCATTGTTTCCGGTGTTAACTGATTCATTTTCCTTTATATGTTCTATTACGTAAAGCATGTTTGTCATGGATAGGATGTATTTGATTAATATCCAAAATTATATTAAGTTATTAAAAATTATATTTAATCATAAAATTAAAATTATTCTCGAATGGTTATGATAGGGAATGAATCTCATCGCGTTCATGGAGATTGTGACACGTAGGTACGCACGAACGATAATATCATTCCATTAATGGTGAAATCGTTAGTAATTGAATGGTATATAATATATATAGAATCATTAACAATTTATATTTATTATTTAAATTTATTATACTCATTATTTTACCCATCCAAATAATTAATTGTTGAATAACAAACTACACCACGATGTGGAGACAGTAAGTCGTATGTACGCACGTATGGTGACATTGTCATTCATAGGAAGGATTTAATAATGAATATGGTTGTACCATATTAATAATAACCACAAAGTAAGTATAAGGTACTAGATTTATTATTTTTGTAAGGAAACAACAAAGAAAGAAGAAGTATAAGAAGAAAAGAACTTTTGAAGAGATGATGAAGTCGTTACAATTTCGTCGGGTGCTTCCATTTGATTTGATCCAAAAGGCTCCATAGGATGGATTTAAGATCAAAGTAAGTCCTATATGTTGAATTGAGGGTATTTGGGAGGATATTGGAGCATTTTGTTTCCAAGAAAAATGTATTTTGAGGTTTTATTTTGAGATAATGTTAAGTACCCTTTTATATGAGAGATGAGGTTAACTTTCAGAAAATCTTGAAATATTAATTTATTATACAATCATATTCAATTTATAATAGATCCAAAAGGATTTATATCGAGGGTATGGTGAGGATGGGTCAAAACCCTCTCAACCAATATGTTTTAGATCAGTTTCGGTCACCTTTTTTACCTTATATTTTAAATTTAACTCTTAGTTAAATAATTTAACTTTTACCATAAATTCTTGTTTTATTATAATAGATTGTTAATAAACATACTATAAAATCCAAGAAACCCCAATTGGTTAAATAATGACATATCGATCATTATATGAGTCTTTTGGACAAAACATAGATTTTTAGGAATATTATATCATTTAATAATATAGTATTTGTTTTGAAAAGTAATTTATTTCCATTTTCCCACTATTTGGTATTTGGTTATTGTGAAATTCTTTAAAACGTGATTACATCAAAAAAAATAATTCAGTCCTAACATTTCATAGTAACCTATAGAATTAGTGTAATGCATCAATAATTTTAATTTACATTTAATTGGATATTTATAATATAAGTTATTTTAGTATTTCATTAATATGGTAATTACTACATTGTGATTGTGTCATAAATAAATTTAATTAGTTAATGTCTAAAAATTATAAAAAAATAATGTAGAAAATAATTTTATATTTCTAATGAATATTTATAGTTGAATTTATCTTATGTATAACCCCATATTAAAAATGTTTTAGTAATGAGAATTTGAATTTAACACTTTTAACTATATATTTAATTAAATAATAATAAATGTCCAAATCTAAACCTAGTGGGTCAAAGAGGATCCTAATTTATTAATAAGTTTGTTTTTGGTCGAAAAACACTTATCCAATAGAATTAGGACATGTTTTTTGGTAATTATAATATCACTTTTACCTTTAATTACCTTATTTACTTTTAACCATGGTAAATAATATTAAAAAGTTACTATTCACCAAAAATTGTTTTCATCCTATTGAACCACATTTTACATACAGATTTCAGCCATTTCTCTCAGATTTTGGAAATTCAATTCAAAGAAGCGATAATATTACATTTTATGAAAATTTGAAAATGTGCCTAGATGGTGGGTAAAAGACCTTTAAATGTTCAATAAAATTTCATACATCTATTTTTTTTATAAAATGACTCTAATGAATTACATTTAACATATATTAGTAATTTTTATCAATTTTGACGTAAAATAAATTTTAATAAAATAAATAATTATTTAAATAAAATGTAGGTTTTAAACAATTACATAGTGTTTTCAGTATTCATCAGAAATTGAATGTTTTCAAAAAGAATACCAAAAAATTACCGTAAGCTATTTTTTATATTAAAAAACCAAAATGATGTCTATTTTACCAAATTCAAATCATATAATTTTTATTAATTAATTTACAAAAAATATTCCCACTGTCGAAACCCAAAAGGAGGGTATTTGAGAAGTAAAAACTATCAAAAGATTGATATGTGTTTATTTCAAATTTAAATGTAAAATTACTTCCAATAAGAAACATTGGATTAAATTTTAAAAAATACATTCTAATATACTACATAATTATTAAAATGTATAATTTAATTGTATAAATTATTTTGAATAAAAAAATATGATTTTAATTAAAATTTTGTATTTCTCAATATTCATCAAAATATGAATGTAATCAGAAAATCACCGAAAATTTATAAAAAGTAAATTTATATGTCTGGAATCTAATGAATATGTTTATTTTATAAAATTCAACATAATAAATTGTTAAATATTGGAGTTAAAAATGGTTCCCCATTAAAATGTAGAAAAATTACATTTTCTTAAAAATACTTCTTTTATCTGAAAAATTAAATTTTTCCTTATATTATGTTTTAGAAACACAAAATATTAATGTAAAAATTATATTGGATATATATATAATTCAAAATGTGGTTATTACTATTCATAAATTCTTTTTAAATGGCTAGTCTGATAGGTCATGGCGCGCTTGAACATGGTGTTACGGACTCCGCACGCTATCGTATTATTCCAAGAGAAATATACCATGGAAGCTTAGGGTGTTACACATTAATTTAAATCATTATCTATTATTATTACCCTAACACCGCCCTATGAATTCAAATAGTGCAAGCCGATTGAGGTCTTTCAATGAAGAGGTAATTATCTTACCAAACACTTCCAATGTTTATTTTTTCATTTAATACATTTAAATATTTTATATAAAAACAAAAATAATTACTCTAGTATAAATAATATATTAGTGTCTTTTATGATTTTTGTATATCCATTTTACACCTCATTTCTATCCTATGGAAAATGAAAACACAGCTTGTGCATACATATGTTCTACTATCTCATCATAATGGTGGAATTAATTTTTTATCACCTCTTCACTTGGAAGGTTATAAATATGTTATTAATGATTATATATCATATTTAGGAAATAATTTTAATTCTAGAATTGTAATATATAATCTATCTTATCACCCTTCCATCCATCAGAAAATGAGAACATCCATCATGTGTATGTGAGAACAACCACTACTACGAATTGATGTGGTTGAATTTTATATTTCCAACTTGATTATATAATTATAAAATTATATAAAATGAAAATATATAATATTTTTGATATTAATAACATTATATAGATTATTTAATCATCACAAAAGTGACAATACTGGTACTGTCAAACCAAAATATCCATCACCCAGAACGTTTATTTTTATAAATAATTGTTAACGAACATGTGAAAATATGTTATAATTAAAGCAGGTACGGTATTATGGGTATTAATATTATTTTTTATAAAATTTTAATAAATTTGAATTAGTTATACAGTATTTTAGAGAGCTTTGAAATCAATTTTGTCTTTGGGTAAGGGTCTTTTCATCTCAATATCACTTCAATAACACATATGTTACATTATACACCTAATTTATTTTATAAGGTGTATATACTTCCCCTTTCATATGTTATACCATGAATTAATCTATATTAATAATATTAAATTTATTTTAAGCAATTCTTATATTTTATGTTTTTTTGATTCAATTGTTACCAAAGTATTAAATATTTATTTCATAATCTCACTCTCAATTGAGATTTCTTATGTTTAATTTTTATTAAAATAATTTTATGATATGTTATCATTATACCCAATATATTATTATCTATCTTAGTTATTTTTGTGTCATCCATGTTTTCATCCTATTTTTATTCCCTTTGGTACTTTAAATTTTAAATAAATTATTTTATAAAAAAATCATCCTTATTACCTCTTTGGTCGATTAATTTTTTCTTCCATGTTGATTTTCCTTAAAAAAATTATTGTATGTTCATTTTAATGATAAATTAATCATTTAATGTCATATTCAACCATATTTGAATTTATTTTCAAATTTTTTAATGGATTATTTTTATTGTTTTCCAAATGATGTAATTTTATACCATTTTACAAAAAGAGTGAAATGAATCTTTATTTTAATGATTTATCGACTGAATAATTTTATATTCATCAGGGCTATTATTTTCATTGAAGCTTCATTTATAAGTTTCCTGTACATTTTCAAACAAAATTTTTTGTCAATAGTTAATGATTTTTATTAAAATTTATTAATCGAAAAGGGTGTTACTTTCATAAATGAGTGTAAAGAATTTTGAAATGTGATTTATTTATCTGTTCTTACTGAAAGTTACAAAGAAGTTATTTTTAATGTTTTTATTATATTTTAATTTATAAAGTATAGTTTTTCTACAAAAAATAATTCTAAGATGAATTGATGATCTTATTTCATTCCATTATAATTCATGGTTTTGTAACCATTATATTTCTCATGATCACATTACCTATCACTTTCCATCATTTATTTACTAATTATTTTACCTTCATGTCCATATTTTTAATTATTATAGATTTATAAAATATCATTTCCTTCACTTTTATGTTGTCTCAAACATTTAATATTTCAACTATATATTTTATCAATACAAGGTATCTTATTTTGAATGTTATCCCATTTACTAGGGAAATATTTATGTACTGTATTCTCGATTCAATACAAAAAATGTTTGAATTATATGTCATTTTAAAATGAATTGTACTGATCATTTAATGTATACGAAATTCCTAGGTTGTTAAATTTATGGTATGGGCCTAGAGGTAGATAGTCTCTCGATGCATCGGCCTATATCATGAGACAAAATAGGTGGAACTTTAATTTTTTAATTGATTTATACCTACACACACAAAAAGTGTCTTGGATAAGTCCACGTTTGTAAAAATATCTATATCATGGTCATGGAAATTGATAGAAAGATCATGAATATTATGATTTATACATTTCCATAATTAAGAATTTATTTTTCTTTATCTTTGTGATTTCAAATTTGATATTAACCATCAATTTTCTTTGATTCCATGTTTTCGATTAATTCGTCCACACTCAGATTATCAACTTTTTTATATTTATTAGACCATATTTATTCATTATAGCTTCCACTATTTGTACCACATTCTAAGAATCTAAAATCAACCTTTATATTTTCCCTTCCCCAATGATATTAATAAGGATTCATTGAATACATTCAATTATTAAAGAATGTTTTTCATTCCATGTTTTAAATTTCCAATGCAATGTGGATTTCAACTATGTAATTAGTTTTTCATGATAGATTAACCAGTAAATCATGGGTGGTGTGATCCCATGTATCTTTTACAAATGACATAAGTAATAATGGAATATAAGTTTCAAGTGTTGGAGATCTTTTAGTTGGTATCAGATAATGTTTAGTATGCCCCATGAGAATTATATTTTAGAAGAACATATATAACACAAGTATTTAGATAATCTGTTATATTATTCGTGATTTTTTAGGGAATTTAACACACTGAGATGCTATGATATATTTAATTACAAAAAAATATTTTTTTCAACATCTTTTAATGCACAGAACATTGAGTTTTATTGAATCATAAAATACTATTGAAATATTACTATTTAATGTAACAGCTATTACCTAGCCTCTCCTTTATAAGATACGATTAGGACTAAATAAATTTTTAATCATTTATGGTTTAAAAAATTTCAAAATTATTTCATTGATTATAAATTTATTTTAAAAGAAATTTAAAATCCTTCGAAGGTAAAATAGATGGTTTTTCTGAAAAATAGTTTTTGTGTACATAGTATATTTTTTTATTTATAATTAAAATTAATCACTATTTTTGAATTATTTTAATAAAATTTATGTAATCTATATTCAATTTTGTTTTTTAATATTATTTGAATGTTCATCTAGGCCTGAGATAATAGAATATATCCATTTTTATGGATAAAAATGTCATTTTCTTAAAAATGTTTTTCGTCACATTTTGTACATTAATTTAAAAATGAATTTATTTCACTTATAGAAACTTAATCATGGAAAATGTATTACATATTTCGAACCAATAGGATCAAAATTTTAAAATATGACCCTTTTATTTTTTTCAAAATTAATTGTAACCATAGTTAATTTTTGTAACCCCTTTTGGGGTAAAATAGAAGAAATATGGGAAAAACTTCAGGATAAGGCTTTAAAATTTATATAATACTTCAATTAATATTTTTTTATGAGTGGATTCAATCAACATACAACCAATTACATTATATATTATAAATTGTTTCCATATGGTTTTTATTATAACCATTATATTAATTTAAGAAAAGAATAAATATAAAATCCCACTCTCAAGACCTTAGTATCTCTAAAAAAATTTATTTAAGGGTCAAAACTAGGAAAATTTTGTTTCTAAATATTTATATTAAAGATTAATTATTATTTTTTATCATTTTAATTAATTTCCATTTTTATTTAATGTATAATTATCTCAAATTCTTAGACAACGCTGACATGGTATTTATTTAATTAATACAAAAATAGAATAAATGGTTTTAAAAATATTAAAAGTAAATTTATTTGGGTGAATTATTATGTTATATGAATTTTTTATATAAATATATAATATATGTTATTTTTAAAAGATTTATATTTTTTTCCAAATTTTTTTATTTTTTTCAATGTCAAATTAAATGAATAGTGTCAAAATTAGCATTAATGATATGTTATGAAAAAAAATATTTTATTCAATTATTTAAAATAAAAACTATATATTTAAATTGAAATTGGTGGATAATATATGGTCTAATATTTCATCCCATATACATTTATGTGCCAATTTTCACCTTATAATAATAAGTATAACCCTTTAATATTAAGAATGTTTTTACCGTGGTTATGTTTAAAATTGGTTAACAAAGTGGTTAATATGATTATAAGGTTTCAAGTGACATAAAAATCAATATAAATTTTATTGGTTGAATATATTTAGATATATTAACATTTTTATTTTAATATTTGTCCATTTTGAAGCATTTTTATTCGAAATGACTCAATTATATATCAATCATTTTGTAATTCCTAGAGTCATTTTTCCATCACTTATAAAAAGGAAACTAATCTCTTCTCTTACCCACACATTTTTTATCCTTATAGTTTATAAAATAACTGTCATATAAAATTACTAGATTCATTTATCATATCCTCTATCTTGTATTATTTCCAAAATATCATCCCTTCAAGGATTAAGGTATAAGTCAAAAGAGAGTTCTCAATGAAGAGGAGTAACTCTAAACCGAGCATTTTCAATTTTAATTATTCTTAAAACAATTATTAATATTAGGAATGTATTATTAAATAATAGATAAACTTTATTTAGAATATTTAATATTTATTATTATTATTAGAAAACATTATCCAACATATTTACATCCTATAGAAAGGGAAAATGTTGTTCTTGTGTGCGTACGTATTTCTATCACCACATAGTAGTGTAATTCAATTTTTGTAACCAATTTAAAAAGAAGGTAATAATGAATGATTTAATAAATAATATATTTTTATGATATTTTAATCATTATTTAAAGGTTTATTATTATTTACCTTTCTTTTTTTCCTTACAACAAAAAAATTAAACAATGTCCATGCATATACACGACCTATCATCTTCATGAATGGTGCGATTAATTTTCCTATCTCTTCCTTTTATTTATAATAATAGATATATATAATTAATATATAAAATATTAATATAATGGTTAACATTCTATTGATGATTTAACCAAGATCATGGTATAAATATCAAGACAGATGAAACAAAATGTGCATGAAAAATGAAGCAGTTATCAACTGAAATAATGATTTTAATAAAGAATTGTTAATAAATAGGTTATACAATGTCTGAATTAAATCATATAAATTATTATATATATTATTAAATTTCACAAATAAATTTATAATAAATCCATATATATTATATTGTATTTTAAAATGTGTTTGAAAATATATGATACTAGATGTAAGGGTTTTATGTTACAATCTCATTGTTTATTGGGATTGTCTATGACCAAGTTATGATGATGAAATCTTATAATGTACCTCTTAAACACATAATTTATCCTAATCTATTTATTTTTGTAAATTTTATATTTACATTTCATTTTTCTCTATTTAATAACTCTAGAAATGGAACGAATGTTTTTAAAGAAAATTGATTTCATTTCCCTCTTAAGTCAAAAATTATTTTTGTACTATATCCATGTTTTATAAAAACAATTTCAAGAACATTTTTAATATATTTATATTATTTAAATAAATTTTTTCTAATGAATAACCTTGTAAATAATGTTTTAAAATAATTCTTCTTGTCTTCTTCCGAATGCGGTACCATTAGACTTCTTTTACAAAAGTATTAAAGGAATGCTTTCAATTAATTTAAATAGTAAGAAGAAATTATCTCACCATCATGACCTCTTAATGATTGGAATATTCCTTTTCATGTATACAAGGTTCCTTTAAATGAAACTTTTTTCATTAATATTTGTGAAATGTTTATATTTTTAATAAGCAATTTCAAAGTGAAATGGGTATTTTCCCCAAGAAATATTTTGAGCGATCTTTTAAAGGAATTTTTTATCTAAAATTATGTCCTTAAATGTTACATAATATATATTGGTGATTTGATATTATGATACTATCATTATTATTTCTATAGTATGTTTAAGTATTATAAATTCAATGTGTTTACAAACCATGTTCCTTTAACATAGGATGAACTCTGATGAATTGATGAAATATTTATGAAACCCATTTCTTTTCCATGGGTTATTATATTATTAAATATTTATAAAAAAATAATTTTCCCATGTTATGAAATGTTGAATGTTATATAATCTTGTGGAACACATCTGTATGATTTTCATTATGATATGGGTGGTCCTAGAATTATATATCCCTCCAATATATTGGGTAAATGTGGATATCTCATGCGATAAATAAGACTAGAATTACGATTGAATCCAATTCATTAAGGGACTATGTCCACTATATTAGTATTTTTAATGAACCATGATTAATATTATGTAAGTGGGAATTTACCCAATACCCTATTATTGTATTGGTGATGGGACATTATTACTAAGGAAATAATTTTATATACTTACTTTAATAACGAAAATCTATATCTTATTGCAATGTTATTCCCTCATGGCACATGTTCATTGATTTATTTATGATTCATGTCTTATTAACTTATAATATTTATGTTATTACTTAATATTATTATCTATGATATATAGGGTATGTTTTTCAAATTATAAACTCATTTCTTCATTCCATTATGCTCATGTTAGGATTATGAGATCACTCATATCTGTCTTATTTACACCAAATGAGCATCTAAACTCACCCTTTATTATGCTTCCCATCACTAAGATATAAATTATTTTTTATGTATGGTATTTATAATATGTGTTAAAGCTAGGGATAATAGAGTTCAATATAATTTATATCTTATATGATCAAGTTTTTGATGTATCTGTGTTTCAAAATGCACTATAACTATATGCTATTTTGTGGACATTTGTGTTATGGAAGTAATATTTATCTAATAAGATGCAAAGTTTACCTCTAGAAATTATGGGTCATTACTATTGGTATCATATCATAGTATAGTTAACCATTATAAACTATGATAAGAAAAATTTAGTGAGAAAACATTGGATAAAAATCTGTATCGATGAAATTACTATGTTATAGTATAGAAAGGAGTATTGTTTCAGTGGTAAAATATCCCAATTTGGATAATATAAGATGAAGTGGTACTGGAATCAATTCATCAAGGCTTAACAACCACAAAAATATTTAGTCAAGAATATTTTGGATATAATTTTGGTTAATAGTATAATAGATCATACTTTAAATACATATATATTAATTTAAAATTGAGGAATATTCATTAAAAACATAACAAAACCACATTAAGACCATATAGGTTTAGTTTCATTAGAAACTGGGAAACATAAACAAATTGTTCATAAGACATCCACATTGTCTGCCTCTTATTTCTTCATAAGAATACCTCTTTCTAAAATATCTTGCATAATACCCTTCTCTATGACATGGGGAAAAGAAACATAAGAAAGGGTATGCTTATATGCAATGTAAGGGTATAGAAGAGAGATGTCAATTATATCATAATCATAAGATATAATAATATAACATTTGAAAATATAATTTTACATATGAATGATCATGATATCATGTCATTGGATAAATCATAAAATTTCATAAGAATCAATGAACATAAGCCCAAAATACATAACAAAAGATAGAGTATTTTGTGTCATACACATTGGAATATAAACTCATTTCAAATTACACAAGGATCATTTTTTATGGAAATTCAAAAAGTACCTCGTATCAAAAAATGAAAAAAGATTCCTCTCATACAGTTTAATAAAATTTCACCAATGTATGAAACTGACTTAAAACAATTTTATAAGCATAGAAATATTTTTTAAAATACAAATATAGAAAATATGGATATGGATGATAAATATGAACTAGTAAATACATACATATATAAAATCTCAGATAATAATGAGATTGAAAAATGATGTCTTACGTTAGGTCTGATCTCCTTTGTAAGTATATAAAACTCATATATAATGATTTAAATAATTTTATTTAATTAATATACAATCATAAAAATATTTATAATGTCATATATGATCATATTATCATCTGTGTGTTAATAAAATTTTATTATTACTAATTATTCGGGTATAAACGGATTTATTTTCTTATGCATGTTTTGTCAAATAAGTTTTGATTCTTTTTCATAGGTTATATTTATATCATTTATAGAATTATATTAATATAATATATATCATATTTATTCATTATATACATTTATATAACCAGGATTTAATTGATATTATTTATAATGAATCACATCACATCATGGAGAAGGAAGGTCGTACGTATGCACACGCGAAGATATCAATCCTTTAATTATGACATGGAATAGAAGTTGATGATATATTTGTATATAATTATGGAATTAATATCTTTATATAACAATCATGTGTAGTTATTATTTCCATCATTGTATCCAACCAAGTAAAGTGGTGGTGAAAAACATATTACCCCAGGACATGGAGATGGTAAGACCTACATAAACACGCTTGGTGATTTGATTTTTTGTAGGATAGATAGAAATTGGAATAAAGTTGTTCCATAAAAATAAGGAAATATAAGTATAATGTTGATACCTTATTTATTAATTAATAATGGAAACAGAAAAGGAATATGATCTATAAGAAGAAATGATCTTTTGAGAGTTGGTAGGTGAGATTACCTCTTCTTCAGTAATCTCCATCATGATATCCTTTTAAAGGCACTAATGTTTTTATTTATAGAATACCATAACCTCTATACTTTCATTAAAGATTTTTATAATGGAAATGGGTTGGTGATGAATGAACATGAGATCTCAATGAGTAATGAATAAATAACGGAGATGGTTTCCTTTTATAGATGAGGTTGGGGGCACCATTGGAATTTTAAAAAATAATAATTTATAGAAAATTAAAACCACATATGAAAACCTCAAAAATGTGTTACTTTAGATGATGATATGAGATAAGGTTGTAGTATCATTAACCAATAATATTTAGAATATTTCTTCTACCCATTTAAACATTATCATTTTAATTGTACACATTGTTGTTTATTTTTTTTAACAAAGGTAATAAATATTTCTATATTTATAGTGTGGAATGTTAAATTATTTGATTTCAATTAGAGCATAAATTAATATTTTAGAAAATTTTATAAAATATAATAATTATTATATATTAAAAAAAAGTGTTTTATAATATCTAAATAATTTAATAAAACATTATTTTGATAAATAATCAATAGTAGCAATTTTTACACAATTCAATTCATTGATTTTAGAAATACTAAGATAACAAGATAACTACAAACCAAATATTATTTATATTCTATATAGGTCAATGTAATATATAATTTTATTAGATATATTAATTATCCCAAATTATATTTATTTAAATATATTTAGTAACATTTATTTTTTATATCTACTAATAAAATAATTTCAATATTAGTTTTGTGTAAATATTTAATATAATTATTTATTAAATAAAAATTTAAAAAAATAATATGAATATAAATTATCTTGATTTAATAATAATATTTTTAGTCGAATATATATTCTGCAAAATCCAATATTAACAATGTTATTTTAATTAAAACATGAATGGAAAAACTTTAACTTCACTTTAAATAATATATTATGAGTGTCATAATATTTCTTATATGCCTCCAAATGGTTAATAACATGACAATAGGATGGTTATGGTTGAGGTATACTCTAAAAGTAAGATTTGGTCAAGTTTTGTAGTCTTTTAATGGTTATTATATTTTTAATTAAAATTATTTTATTGATGTTTCATCAATTCTATAATTTCTACATAATCAATGTATAAACCTTTAAGGTAATTATTTATTTCCTAAAAATTAAAAATAATTTACCATGATAAATAAAAACATTTTATTTTTCAAGAATTATTAATAATATAATTTATCTTCTGTACAATATTATATTTAAAATGATATAGTTATTAAAATTTGAGTAAGACATATTTAACTTTTCTTTAACTAAATTAAATTAAATGTCATTATCTCATCAAATTTCCTTAAAAAATATACCATTTCAACCCAAGGATGATTTAGTATTAAAAAAAAAATCGTCCAATAAAATTAGGAAAAGTTTTTGGGTGATTTTATAATATTAGTTTAATCAATAATTAGTATATTTACCCTTTTACCATATTAAGAAAAATTAACGAAGTTACTATTCATATTTCCAAAAAAATAAAAGAAAGATTCTTTCATAATTTGGACTTACTGATTCAAAATATAGAATACATTTTTCAAAATTCAAAACATATAAGTTTCATTAATTAATTTAAAATTAATCTCATTATCGAAATGAGAAAATTGTTTTCAAAGAGTTAAAACATTTACAGAAAAATGAAATGTTTTTACATATAAATTCTTTTTAAATATTTTGAAAATGAAATACATTGTATTAAATGATAAAAATATATTCTATTTATACTTTAAAATAATTAAATAATATATTTTAACCAAATAAATTTTTTCTATGAATTTTTTTTTTCAATTAAATTTTAGTATATTTTTACTATTCATAAATACATTAAATCTATCAAAGAATATCAAAAATTCATTCGAATTGAATTTTAAATTCCTACTCAAAAGAATAATTTAATTTTGTTATATAAAAATTATTAATGTGTCAAAATTTTAATTTAAATTGGATTCACCATTAAAAGGCAGTAAAATTACCATTTTGAAAAAATATATAGGTTTTAATACATAAAATAGGGTTTATTCAAAAGCTATGTCTAAAATATATATTGTATGAGTATCAAAAATATTTTATTAAATATTGAACCTATATATTTCATTTATTTCATTTATTTATTTAAATCCACTTTATTTATTAATAAAAAAAAATAAAAATATTTCCTTTACATTTAATTGATTTATATTTTTTATAAATAATTAGTAGCCAAAAAATTCTCCATATATTTTTATATGTTAGTAATATTTATTCCGACCAACTTAATGACTATGTTATAATGGTTTTTTTATACCAATGGTGTCTTGCAGTTTGTTTAAACTCGTGAATTTGTGCAATGAAAGCTATTAAAGAATAAAAATTATTTAAAGAAGTATTTCATAAAAACATCTAGGTGTTACATTATATCCCACTTAAACTAAATTTCACCCAAAAAATAATCACTTGGATACTACCAGATAAGGATAACTTTCCATCATCACATCCTCATGTCCAACCTAGCTTCCTCAAATTTGTGGTTCTGCCATAAAACATTAACCAAGCAAGAGGCCTTGTTTCATAGAACTTTTCCACCATGATCCATAATCTGTAACGATTGTTCTTTATAAGAATGATATTTCTTGAGTGGTGCAACATCTATCAATTGTTCTTCATAAGAAAAATCGTTCTCTAGTCATACGAATTCTGAGTTTAGTACATGTGAAGGATAATGTATAAAATTTCTCCATAGAGATACATAGAACACATTATAAACTTGATATAGATTTTCTGGAGGGGCCAATCAATAAGCTACCTTCAAAACACAATCCATAATTTCAAAAGGATAGATATACCTAGGTATTAGATTTACCTTTTTTCCAAATCTCATTAATCACTTTAGGGAGATATTCATAGAAATACCATTTCACTCACTTCAAACACTTTTATCTTTTCATCAGTTATCAACCTAATGTTTTTAATTACTCTGAGCTGATGTTTTGAATTGTTGAATAGATCTGACATTCTCTACCATTTCATCAACAATATCTGGTACTAATAGCCTTGTTTCTCCAATATCATCCCAACAAGTTGGTGTTCTTAACTTATTTCTATATAGGGATTTATAAGGATCCATCTGAATACCGAAGTGAAAGATATTATAGTAGGAAAATTCTACCAGAGGAAGTTGTTGGTTCCAAACACCATTGAAATCCATATAGAAACCACTCAGCATGTCTTATAGAGTTTGAATTTTTCTATCATACTAACTGTCGATGTGAGGATTATAAGAAGTTATGAAACTTAACTCTGTATCTAATTCATGTTGAAGTCTTTTCCTGAACATCGAGGTAAACCTCATATCTGAATCAGAAATAACGTAAAGTGGTACTCAATGAAATCATACCAATACCTTTACGTATATCATGGAAACCTAATCAAGATATAAATCATCTCTAATAGAAATGAAGTGTACTAACTTCAAAATAAGATCAACTATAACCCCTGCAGCATTATAGAAATCAGATGTTTTGAGAATTATGATGAAAAATTACATATATATTTTTTCCCATTTCCATTATGTTATGAGTAATGGAAATAATATCCCCTTAAGATTCTATCTCTCAGGGTTGACTTGCTAATAAATAAGAATCAATAAGAAAATTAATCAAAATAGTTATTCATTCCATCCCACTAGAAAATATCTTTCAGGTCAGTATATATCTTTGTGATTCTAGGGTGAATAAAGAAAGACTAACTATGAGCCTTAAACAATAACTTTGTTATTTATAGTATTATAGGAATACAAAAATGGTTTCTGAACCATATTATTTCACCACAATCAAATTTTAATTCTGGAACATTTCTCAACTTATTTTTTATCTCTACGTATTTATTGTACACCTACATAATCATCACTTATATAGATGGTTGACCATCCATGTGAAAAAGAAACGATTTATCCCCTTCCTTTAAAATTTCAAGATCCATCCTTTGAAAATACATATATGTTGGATCTTTTTATCCTCTTCAAGGATAGTCTATCATGGTCCTTTTGATTCAATGAATTAACCACCTTGATATCTTTCCCAAGGTGGTAATTTATCTAACAGTCACAATCTTCATTCAACTCCAACCAACTTATTTGGTGAGTATTCAGTTCCTTTTGTGGGAAAATATACTATAATATTTTATAATCAGTATAATTATCACAATAGTCACCCTAAAGATAATTCTACCATATCTTTAATGCCAAAATTATTTTATCTAACTCCAATTAATGAGTTTGGTAATTTTTTCCACATATTTTCAATTTTCAAAAGGTATAAGCTATCACCATATCATTTTTCATGGGAAAACATCCCATACCCTTCTTGGATGCATCACTGTATATCTCAAAAATTTCCCCACTAAGTGTGAGCAAAAGTGCGTTGGATAACCTTATTTTTAGCACTTTGAAATTATCTTCATAATCTTCCTTCCATGCTAACTTTAATCCCTTACGTGACAACAAGGTGAGTGGTTTATATAGTCATGAAAATAATTCAAAAAACATCAATAATATTCATCTAAACGATGAGAAATTTAGATCTCATTTATTATTCTCGGTCTAGGATAACATTCAATTTCTTTTTTTTATCCACAGATATCCACTCTCTTACGATAATGTGACCCAAAAATGAAAATTTCTGAAGCCAAAATTCACACTTGGTAAAATTTTTATAATGTTAATCCTTTATCAGGGACTTTAGTACAATTATCAAGTGATATCAATAAAATTCCTTTCACTTCAAATAAACTAGAATATCATTTATAAATACTTCCAAAAATATATCAAGGTAGTCTCTAATTATTCTATTCATTAGATCCATAAAGATAGCAGGGTAATTAGTAAGATCAAAAAGCATCACTATAAATTCATAGTGTCTATACCTTAAAACAAATGTCATATTTGGTATATCCTTCTTCTTGAGCCTTAATTGATGATATCCTGAATCAAGATAAATCTTCGAAAAGTATTGATTTTCCATTAGTTGTTCTAATAATTCATATATGTGTGGAAGAGGATATTTTTTCTTGATATTTATCTTGTTAAGTTATTGATACTCAATAAAGAGTCTCATGGATCCATCTTTATTATTGACAAATAAAATAGGTGAACCCCAAGGTGATGCACTAGGGCGTATGTATCCCTTTTCAAGATTCTATTGGAGTTTCTTTTTCGATTCCTACAACTCAATTTGTTCCATTATATATGGTTTGTATGAAATAAGTATAATACATGGTATGATTTCTATAGAAAACTCAACTTCATGATTTAGTGTAAGTACATGAAATTATTCTGAAATGATATCATCAAACTCCCATAAAACATGTGTATTCTTAATTTTTAGTTTTCCCCCCAACCATTTAAGCTCGATACCATCATTTATAACAGTCGAGGCCAATAAGATAGAATAAATTCCCACTAGATAGTCATACCCATCCTTGCATCGATAGATGATCGTAGATCTACCTAGAATATGAAATGTGTTTTACCTTTATTCGAAATTGATATGTGATCCATATAGAGAAAGCCAATAATTTCCATGAATATCATAATATTCCACTAAAGGAAGGATCCCATGATTGGAAGGAATCACATTCCCACAAACATTAATAAGAGAATAATTATAAACCTTAATGTAACCATTGTGAAATTAGGAGTTGTCACAGCTAACTCAACATCTAATTATTGAGGTAATATGATGATACCCTTAGAAAAATATTCATAAATAAGACTAGGTGGATAAAGAATCAAATAAAACATTTTCTATTTTAAATTAAATGGAAAGTATTTCTTTCACAACTTCATTATCATACTCCAAATCATCGATAGTGATTGCTTGTGACTCGCCTTTGTCTCTGGCCTTAAGAGTTTGCTGACATTGGTCACCATCAATAACACTTGGATTAGGGCATTGTCTTGCATATTTCCCCATTTTCATGCACATTAATCATTGAAATGTATGAGGTTTATTCTTTGTAGCCTTTTAACTATTAATATAATTTTCCATATTGTTTCCATCACCTCAACATTCAATTTCTGGATGACCATCTCTCCAAAACATAAAACATTTCTATATCCTTTTATAAAAATTTATTCCATAATTATTTCCACACTTTTATCTTAAGGAAAAACTAATCTTAGTTTTAGTTTTGCCTTTAGATTTTCTATCATGTTCCAATTTTCTCTTCTTATCAAACCCATAGGACGAATGAGTTACTTCAATATATATCTCAACCTTGAAATCTCTTCGAACAATTTCCTCATAGCCATTTAACTCCCTTATGGATAATGAACTTTAGAGACTTTCTTTTAAGACACTAAAAATCAATAAATTTTAATCCCAAGTTAGATAAAAAAATCCATAAGCATGCCTTTTGTGTCTTGTAAAATTTGATTTGTTAGTACCAATAGATTCATCATCCTTTTTCTTAAACTCAAAGAACTCATTCAAAATCTTTTTTTGAAGAATATAAGGAAATTATTTATTGAAAAATAATTTCTTGAACTTATCCCATTCAATGGATTCAATTTCATCTCTTTGACTGGTATTATTGACAAATTACACAATTTTCTAGCATAAAAATCCAAATGATAAACTATTACAATTAATTTATCATGATATAAACATTGGAGAATTGAAAATAACTTTTCAGTGGTATAAATCCATTGTTCATCCATTGGTGGATCAGAAGACACACTAAAAGAAGGTGGATGCTCCATTATGATAGACTCAATTGAATGTAGTTCCCTCCTTCGATCATTTAGAAGTCCTACATGATTCATAGATTGGTAAATTTGTGAGATCATGGTGACATTATTTTTAATTACAACTCACATAACATTCACTTTCTCATGGGGACAACAATTGCCTTTCCACTCACATTTAGAAATGTTGTGGTTCCATCAGGTTTCATCCATCGACAAAAACTAAAATCATGGTGTAAGAAACACTAATCATAAAGTTATAACCACATAATCATGAATAAATTTTCAATTTAGGAATAATTTGTTTTTATCCTATGAAATTTAGGATCGTTTATAAAACACGAGGATATTAACCAATACATTGACATATCCATAGGGTTCCTACTAAGTTTTTATCATCCTATTTTACAAAGGTAAATTATACCTTTACTCTGATACCAACTATATAAACTATTACCTTACATACATAGAAATTACTTTTAAATGTTATAATACTCATTGGAAAACATAAACAATCTAAGCCATGACCATATAAGTGTATTTTCTTTAGAAATTGGGAAACATAAACAACTGGTTCATAAGACATCTCCATTTTCTCCCACTTCTTTCTTCACAATTAGACCCCTTTTAGATATATCTTAATTAATACCATTTTTCACACCTGGGGAAAAGAAACATAAGAAAGGATGAGATTGGATTCTCATTAAGGGTAAAAAAGAGATAAATTTATCATATCATAATCCTAAGACATAATAACATTACATTTGAAAATATTATCCAACATATGAAATATCATGATAGCATGTCATGCTATAAATCATAAAATTTCATAGGAATAAATGAACATAATCCTAAAAGTCATAACATAAGACCTATAATTTTTTAATGCACATATTCCTATAAGATCATTTCATATTAGTCAATACACATTTCCAAGACCATCATAGCAGACAAAGTCCATTATTGAACCAAGTTTACTTCTCATTCCAACCCTATATTACTAAACTGAGATCATGTCCCATTTTATCCCTTTCTATCTCTTAAGAAATAAATACTTACCCAATAAATTTTGGGGAGATATAGGTCCCACCAATATCTTAAGGAAATCTTTCTAATGTGTCCCACAAAAACATAAATCATTTAATATAGAACAACCCAAGGAATAATATGGGTTTCTTTATACATCATTCCACCATAACATAATCTATGTTTAAAAAATCGATTTCATAAATATAATTCCTTCATCAATACAATCAAACCACATGAAAAATAGGGGTATTATACTTTAAAAATAAAACTATTAAATAATTTCATCTTATATGGAAAAACAATTTTATAGAATACTTGAAAATAATTCAAAAGAAATATATCATTTCTTCTTCAAAAAAACATTTTCTTTCTTCGAAATGAAACACGATTTTAAAAGAAATGATTATTTTGAAATTAATTGTAAAATCTTGTAAAGTAATATTCTTGTATGCAAGGAATTATGAAAACATAAAAATGAATTCCTGTCATATAAGTTAAAGAAACAATTCTTCTTGTAGTTTTCTCAAAAAGTCAAAATCTTCCTATTATCAAAAACAACAAAATATTTCTTTCATACCATTTAATAAAAATTCACTAATGGGAGAAATTATATTTAAAATTTTTTATAAGGATAGAAATAATATTTTGGAATACATATTTAGGAGACATGGACCTGTATGATAAATATACCCTAGAAAATAATTTAATATAAGCAATTTTGAATAATAATGAGACTCCAAAATTTTCCTCGACATAAGGCCCAATATCCTTTGTATATATCTGAACCACATGTATAATGATTTAAATAATTCCATTTACTTATTATATAATCCTAGTAATTTTTATGATATCATATATGATCTTTTAATAATCATTTTGTTAATAACATTTCATTATTACTCTTTATTATGATGTAAACGACTTCATTTTCTTATGCATCTTTTATCAATTGTGTATTAATTATTATTCCTAGGTTTTTGTTATATAATATAAAAAAATATATTAATATATTATTTATAATATTTATTCATTCTATAAATTTATATAATCATGCTTTAATGGATGTCATGTAGAATTAATCACATCGCATCGTGGACACAGTGGGTCATACGTACACACAAGCAATGATATCATTCCATTAATTATGAAATGGTATGGAAGACGATGGTGTATATATTTTTAAATAATTAATATAATCTTATTATAATAATATATAGTTAATATTTCCACCATTATATCCATCCAAGAAAATTGGTGGTGAAAAATAGATTATATAACAGCATGGAGATGGTAAACTGTAAGTACGCACGTGTGGTGATTTTGTTTTTCTTATGATGGGTAGAAAGTGGCATATGGTTTTTTCCAAAACCTAATAAAATATCTATACATAGGTGATACTTTAGTTATAAATTGATAATGGAAAGTTAAAATTAAGAGGATGTATAATAAGAAATGATCTTGGGAGAGTCATTAAAAGAGATTAACTCTTCTTTGGTGAGCTCCCCTTAGATCTACTATTAAAGGCACTAAAATTAGTATTTTTAAAATACCATAACATCTATAATGTAAATAAAAAATTCCATAAGGGAAATGTGTAGGGTATGGATTAACATTAAATCTCAATGAGTTATAAAGAAATTAGGGAGGATGTTACCTTTTATAATTGAGGTTGGGGGCACTATTGGATTTTCTAGAAATATTAATTTATTATAAATACCAACCACATACAAAAACATAAAAATGTCATATTTTGAAATATGATATTTGATAATATTGTAATATCATCAAAAAATAATTTTGAGGCATGTTTTAAGATGCATTTAAACCTTATAATTTTAATTTAACACTTACATATTGTATTTATTTTTAACTAAGGTAAATAATATTTCAATATTAAGAAGGAAAAATGTTTACTTATTTCATGTAAGTTAGACCATAAATAAATAATTTATAATATTTTATAAAACATGATGATTATCATATATTTTAAAAAAAAAGTCAGGGTTTTTAAATAATTTAATAATATATTTTTTAACAAACAATCAATAGTGTCAGTTTCTCCACAATTCAATTCATTGATTTTTTAAAATATAAAGATAATAATTTAAAATAGAACCAAAAATTTTATTATATTCCTTTTAAGGCCATGTTAATCTAGCATATTAGTGGGATATATCAATTGTCCCAAATTATATTTATTTTAATATAATTTAGTTTTTATCTCCATTTATAAAATTATTACTATATAAATTCTGTGTAATTATTTAATATACATATTTTTCGAATACAATTTAATTGTAAAATACTAAGATGAATATAAATCCTCTCTATTTCATATGAATATTTTTAGTTGAATATATATTCAGAAAAATCCAACATTTAAATGGTATACTTATTTAAACATTAATGTGAGAACTTTAACATCACTTCAAATTAAATATTTTAAGTGTCATGATCTTTTCCATATGAATCCAAATGGTAAATAAAACGAACCTTGGATGATTATGGTCAATATATACAAGATGAATAATATTTTTTCATGTTTTTTTCCTTTTAATGGTTATTATCATTTTTAAAAAAATTATTGGATTCTCATCAATTAAATAATTTCTACATAATCAAAGTATAAAACGTTATTGTAATTATTTATTCCTTAAAAATTCAAAATAAATTAACATGTTAAATAAAAAAATTGATCTTTTAAAATATAATTTATAATAGAAATTTTATTTTGTATAAAATTAAACATAAAATGATATATTTATTAAAATTTGACTCAGATGTATTTAACTTTTCATTAAATAAAATAAATTAAATGTACTAATCTCATCCAAGTGACATCCAAATAATACCATTTAAACCCATGGACGGTTTAGGATAAAAAAACTCATCCAATGATATTAGGATAAGTTTTATGGTAATTTTATAACATTGCTTTTACCCTCAATTACTCAATTTAACCTTTTATAGTATTAATATAAATTACTGATATTCCAATTCATAACACCCACAAATAAATGAAGTATATTTTCATTATTTGGACCTAATTATTCATAATATGAAATCCATTTTTAAATATTAAAAACACAGAAGTTACGTTAATTAATTTAAAATTAATCTCATAGTAAAAATAAGAAAATGGGTTTTGAAGAGTTAAAACATTGAAAATATTGAAATGTTTTTACATAAAAATTCAACATAATATTAATTAAAATTTCCAATATTGTATTAAATTATAAAAATATATTTTTTTATACCTTAAAATAAATAAATAAAATAATTTCACCATATAAATTATTTTGAGGAAAATAGGTATTTTTAATTAAAATTTAATATATTTTTATTATTCATCAAAACAAAATAGTTATCAGAAAAATATCAAAAATCATCGAAATTAAATTTTTATATCCCACTTCAAAAGAATAATTTTATGTTCTTATATAAAAATTATTAATGTGACAAAATTCTAAATTAAAAATGGTTCAGCATTAAAATGCTGTAAAATTATGCTTTTGAAAACAAATGTACTTTTTTATTCATAAAATAGAGTCCATTCATACCCTATGACTAAAATATATATTGTATGAATATAAAAAAAATATTTTATAAATATTGAACATATATATTTCATTAATTTATTTTACTAATTTTAAATCACATAATTATTTATAAATACCTACAAATATTTCCATTACATTTAATTGGTTTATATTTTTCCAAAGTAATTGGTAGCAAAAGAATTAAAAATAAATTTGCATATGTTAGTTATATTTATCCCCTCTAACATAATATGTTAGTTATAATGTTTATTTTATACCAAGGGTGTCTCGTGGTTTGTTTAAACTCACGATTGTGTGCAATGTAATCTATTGAATAATTAAAATTATTTAAAGAAAATTTTTCATAAAAACATCTAGGTGTTACCCACGGTATCTATACCCTTACTATGAACATGTTTCGATGATCTAAATGTATTTTTTGGGGTAATTTACATTTTATATACGAATAATTATGAAGTATTTGAATACATAATGATTATGAATGACCTTCGTTAAACTAAGGTTTCATAAGTAAACAATAAATTGACTTGATTGAGACATCATGTAAATAATTTTTCATTATTATTTGGTTTAACACTAAGATTATTGTTTCTTAATCTATTATTTTTCGTATTATACAATGACTTAAATTCAAAATAATTTTGATAATGCTAAATGTAAAGGACAATGAAATGATTTAACACCTTAGAAAACAAGTGTTATAAGAGTTATAATGAAAATATGTTTTCTATTATTAAACATCATTATCAATCTATGAATGATGTTGAGGTTCCAGATAAGAAAAGAGAGAACAATGTTTTTTTGAGTCCTTCATGAAGAAACATTCAACTTCTTTTAGTGGGACTTCTAATCAAATTTTATTTGGGAAATGGATTAGTACCACTGAAAAAATATTATTCATTCCCCAAGGTTAAAAACATAAAAAATTTATTTTTGGTGTTTATCCTTAGTAATTATAATAGATCAACAGTGAACTCTTTTCAATAACAGAAGGAAATGATAAGAAATTGACTCTATAGAGTGTGTTTCATTTGAATGATTATTTTAAATAAATACCTCCTTCATATTCTTCAAAAAAATGATAAATAAATCTTTTATCTAATTATGATGGATTATAAATTTTTTTAGTACCGATAAAGAAACTTTTGGAATACATGTGGGGTAGAATTATGGTATTATGATATAACCAAAGATTAAGTTGGATTGATTCTTTAGTGGACTAAAACCAAGTCTCTAAAGGTCACTAACCTAAAGAGACTTATATAGATATGAGGAAATTTTTATATTATGTCATAGTGCAAATATAGATATTGGTTACACATCAAACTATTGGTTCAGATAAGAAAAAATATGGAATTCAAAATAAATTATAAAAAACTGAAGATAAAAGATGATGATATTTCCATTATCCTCAAATTTTAGAAGAAAACATAGAGGAATTGTCATAAGCGTACATGGAAATGTTTTAAGTAAATAATAGAAAGTCATTGGGAAATCAAATTTTGATGCGATGCGAAGAAGTATCTTACTAATAAAATATATAAATCAACAAAAAATTCTTAACACACACTAATGTGTTTCAAATTCAAGTTTTATTGGTGCTATGTTAGCTGGTTCTCAAAAATAGAGGTTAATGATGATGATCAACATCAGCAACCTATTAAACCCAAAAATAATGGTAAATATTATGTTATCATTTTTTCTAATGTAGATTATGATAAATAAGTGGTAAAAGGTAAACATATTATCCACTCTAGATCTAATAATGTCTAATTTGATACTAGATCCACCAACTCTTTTGTGTCTAAATAATTTAAAAGGTATAACAGTACCACACCAATGATTATATGTTGAATTTTACATAAAATAACCTATCTTTATAATGATCAGATATCAAGTATATGATTTTTCTTTGATATAATTTTATGGTAATGTGCTCCCTGCAAATATTTCTATTCTCCAACTAGTTGAATTTGGTGTTATTTTGGGAATGGATCGGATTTATTTAAAAAACTCCCACATAACATTACATGTTAGGGAATTCAAATTTGATATTAAAAATCAAACTATGATTTTTTATTTATGAAATGATAAATATGAACATATAATTTAAATTTCATTTATTTTAGGGGTCACGATTCCTATTTAAAGGTGGTGTTTATCATGATTGGTCAATGTGAAACTCAACATAGAATATAAACCTATTTTATTTGAGTTTTTTGATGTTTTTATAGATGATTTTCCAAGTATTTCCACAGATTTTTAGGTTTCATTCTCAAAAACAAATCATTAATATTACATCACTTATTTCAAATAATCCATATAGAATGGCGGTGATTGAGTTGTAGCAATGAAGAAAAAACTCAAGGATAATCTTGATAAAGAGTTGATTCAGCTAAGTGTGTTGATATTAGCTGAACAAGATCTAATTGATAAGATAAAATATGGATCACTTCGAATATTCTTTGATTTTCAATAACATAACAAGATCTCTATTAATAACATTTATCTTATGCCCCGTATTGATGACTTGTCTGATCGACTACATAAAGATCAATTCTTTTTCAAGAAAAACCTTTATTCAGGATATAATCAATTGAGGTTCAAAGAGGATTCTCTCAAGATAGAATTCTATATGAGTAATGGACGCTATTAATTTATAGTGATTTCATTTGTTTATACTAATATACCTACTATATTTATAGATTTAATGAATATAGTCTTTAGATTTTACATGGGTCATTTTGGGGTAATATTTATAAATTATATTATTATATATTCAAATAGAAAGTAAGATGTGGAATACCACTTGAGGATTGTAATAAATCCCATATGGAAGGATAAGTTGTATTAAAAAATTTCCATGTGGGAATTTTGGAAAAGAAAATTTCATTTTTTCATCATATAATATCAATATAGGGTATAGCCATGGATCTATAGTAGATAGAACTTATTGATCATTTTACAATACCAACCATAGTTATTGAGATCCGTAATTTTATTTGTTTGGTAGTTTAGTATTTATTCTCTTTAGATAATTTATTCCTACTATATAATCCACTCAATAATTTAACTCAAGAAATATCTAAGAGGGTGTTGGAAAGATTCTCTGGTTAAAAGAATATTATAAAAAAATTAATTTCCATGTTTGGAATATTTCACATCGTGTAATTCTAATTGATTAGATGGTCAAAGGAAAAGGATTCGACATTGTGTCAAGGTATTTTTTCTTTCTGAACTCCAGATAAGAAACTCATTATCACCTATTTTTTGAAGGTGACTAGGAACGGACTATGTGGTGTGGATTCAAGATTCATATTAGCATCAAATTCCTGCTGGGAAATGGTAAAATGTTTATTTTAATATTGGTTTATTGGGGTGGAGTCTAATAGAATGGAGTAGAAGGTGAGGTCCACAATGATTCCATCTAGATTTTGGTGCATCTAGAATTCCAAAAAAAACTCTATAGAGGTGTTAGGAACCATAATTTCTTACTTAGCAATGAAATCCCAGTCTCGGTACCTATAAGTAGATCTAGGTCATAATTTGAGATAAATAAGAAGTTACCACTCCATGAGGATGGTCATGAATGGTAAAATACTTATGACTACTTCATAGAGGGTGAATCTTTTGGGTATATAGGTCTTGTGCTACACTCTGAATATTTTTTTAAAACATTATATTGATGGACCATGTTTTCATGGAATCATGATAAGGGGAGTTGTTTTCTGGGACACAATCGAATTAGTGGTTATAGATTTCCAAAAATTGTATATTCATTGTGATTCTACTTTGGAGGAGGCTAATTCTTTGATAAATGGGATGAATATTTTCCTATTCTCTAATATTATCCTCAAAAATATTTAAGGTACTTCATTAGTTATCTACACCCCCCTCCGAGTTATGATCCCCATGTTCCAATTGTTACCTCTTCTGAAAATAAAATAACCACATTGGAAGAGAAATTTTGAATCATTCTTGGTGAAAAGGTAATTATTTTGTGAAATGGATTATTTAATGGGGAATCAGAGTAACCCAATAATAATGCTTTCTGTCCTGGGTTCGCTTCCCCCATAGTGTGAAGATTTTGTATGGGTGGATTCAATTTCCCTACACTAATACAGGCCTCCTTGAAATTTTTGCTTTTCGATAACTTATTTCAATGGTAAATAAAAAATTATACTTTCATGAATAGAAAACCAAGCTCAATTTCACATATTAATGTGAATAAATTTTCATGTAACTGAAGATAATGTTGTTCAAACACCTATTCTTACACAACCCTTTGGTAGATAAGGTTTTTTTATCTTTTGATATGCCTCAAATAAGAGATTAGTATTCATTATAATGTAGAATGATATGGTGATATGTAATTCCTGATTAAAATTGATGATTCATGAGAAACATTACCCATATCATGATTTGTAGTTAACTATAGTACTTTTCTCATTACATATTTGGATTATTTATCATTATAGAGAAAGGTGTGATATATATACTTCTCGTAAAAGTATAAAGTATATATTCAATCAGTAAGAGATAAATAATTTCCATACAATATGGTAAGAGTTGATCAATGATTATTACGTATCAATACATTACCACCCCTAGAAAATGAATAAGTTGGATGATGCTTTTAGTCGAAAGGATCATGCCAGCTTATCTATGATGAGCATAAAAAAGATCCAATATTTCTATATATATAATTTATTAGGGTAGAAATATTGAAGGAAGGGTATAAATATTATCTTTTTCAAATGAGTTTCTATGATTCTATTTATGTAGGGATTAAATAAGAACATAAGGAAGATTTAAAACTCTAAAATAAGTTTAGAAATGTTCTTAAGATCAACCTTTATAGTGATGGAATTATAATATTTTAAAACAATGTATGTGTTCTATGCATATCATATCTGAAGAAGAATTTTTTGGATGAATCTCATAGTTCAAAATGATATATTCATTTTGGAAGTTGGAAGATGCATAATGATTTGAAAGAATATTTATAGAGGGGTAACTTAAAGAGAGATATCATGGAATATGTATTTATGTTCCAGGGCTGTAAGAATGTTAAGGCTGATAGATAGAATTCTATGGTGATGTTATATCCATTACTCATACTAAAATGGGAAATGGGAAATCATCATCATATTTTTTCCTTAGACTCCCCAAAACATCTTAAATATTAAATTTTATTTGGAGTATAGTTGATCAGCATTCAAATTCAGTATACATCATTACTTTCAAAGAATATTTCTCTCTTGACCATATTTCAAAAATACACTTTAAGTGTTAAAGATTAATGGAATACCATATTATATTATATTTTATCATGATTGGAGGTTTACATCAATGTTTTGTTGAAGTATTCAATGAGATATGGATAAAGAGTTGATTTATGGTACTGGTTATCATCATTAGATAAATGTTAAATATGATAGAACCATTCAAACCCTAAAGGATATGAAGAGGTATTGTTTAATGTATTCAAAGGTGGTTCGTATCAATTCCTTCTTCTAGTTATGTTTTCATACAATAATAGATTTCACTCGAGGATTCATATGGATCTTTATGATTCTCTCTACAAAAACAAGTGTAAAAATTCATTTTTGGTATGAAGCTAGAGAAAGAATGCCATTGGGACCTAATATATCTGAGAAAATGGAATTCATAGTTAGAATTATCTAGCAGCACATCAAGGTATCTCAATGTCTATAGATACTTTATACTGATAATAATTGGTGAAATATGGAACTCAAAGTTAGTGAAATGTTATTTTTATGAATTTCTCTAGGGAAGAAGGTAGTATAATTCAAATGGAATAAAAAACTAAGACCTATGTATTTGAACCCTTCGTGATTATTGATCGAGTAGGTATGGTATTTTATTTCTTGTAATTTCCACGAAACCACTCTCATGTTCATGATGTTTTCCACATATATCTTTGGAGGCAGCACATACTGGGTCCTTCACATGTACTGAAGTTATAGGTTATGCCACTGAATATTGATATTTCCTATGAAGAAAAAACTAGTATGAAACTAGGATCATCTAGGTAATTTTCTATAGAATAAGTCTCCTCGCCTAATTAAATTTATCTAGATGAGTCATAAATACAAAGAAGCTACTTGGGAACTCGAGGATATGATGAAACAAATTTATCCTCATTTTTAGAATTGGATTTAATAAATTTAAAGGGAAACATTCATTTCAAGGGGGTAGAATGTAACACCCTATTATTTTATGATATATTTATTTTCATATAAAAATATTTTATATGATAGCTAGTGACACATGTAACATCGAGTCTAAATGAACCATGATATACTATGAAAAATCTTATTAATTAATATGAAAATTATAAATAAGCTATTGGGATAGTTGTTACGAATAGAACTAGCTAAATCATGAAATATTTATCTTTTATGCATGTGTTTTATAATTTCAGGGGTTATCAATTGATTATAACTAAAAATAAAAAACATTTGTAAGTAAAATATTTGTTCTTTGAATAACTTTTTATGTGTGAAATATGTTTTTATCTTAATAAATCAAATTAATCACGATTTTTGTATGATTTTTATGCAATATTTATTATATAATTGATAAAAAAAATTAATTGTTATCAAATCTTTTTAGGCATGATATTAGAACAAATAACCAATTTTATGCTCAAAATGATTTTTTCTAAAAAACAGTTTTGTCACATTTTGATCCCATTTTGAAATGAATTTTTCCCACTTAGTGAAATTTAATATTAAAAAATATATTACATATTTGAATTAGGAGTGTAATATTTGGAAAATAATTACCTTTTTTCAGTATTTATAGTAACAATATTAAATTTTTATCACCCGGGTCAGTGTAAAACAAGTAAAATAGGGTTTGAGCATGAGAAAAATAAAATGAATGATTTAAAAAATGGCCCCAAAACTAGTATAAACATTATTAATTTGGTTCAGTTTAGAATTGTTTAACCAAGGTCTTAATAAATATATAATGTTTAAAATGTCCCCAAAACAAGAATAATCTTATTTGGAAAAATATATTTAAAATGTATACTTTTTTATTTTTATATCTATCCATTGGGAAAAAATTATTGATAATTACTCAAATATATTTTAATCTTTTTGGTAATTCCAAGAGTTCCCCTTCCATCAATTTTAAAAAGGAATATCTTCTCTCACTTCCATACACCTTTTGAGCCATCTAGATTATCCAATTTCTACCATATTACCATTATAGATTAATTCACCACATCTTATGTCTTTAGTTAATTCCAAAATATCATCCATTCAATGCTCAATGTGTACGTCATAAGATGGAAATCAAAGAAGAGGTATAACTCTTAACCTAGCATTTTTAGATTTTTTTTCTTCCACTTTTAAATCCATGTTATATATTATAAAATAATTAAATCAATATATTAAAAACAATTAATTGTTATTGTGGTGATTTAACAACAATTATCCACGTTATTTCCATCCTATGAAAATTAAAAACATTTCTCATCTGTACATAGGACATAGCATCTACATGTAGAGGTGTAATTCATGTTTCGTCATTGATTTACTTAGATTGTTATAATAGTAGATTTAATTAATATATATATATATAAATATTATTTATCATATTATTATTATATAAATTTAAATTTTTATTTCTCCTTCTTTCTTCCCTCTATCAAAAAATGGAAGTGGTGTTCATGCGTACATATGACCTAGCTCCTCCATGAACTGTGTGATTCATTTTTATATCTCTACCTTTTATGGACTACTATATATATATTGAATATATATGATATTAATATCATGTTTATTAATTTTTAGATAATTTAACCTTGATCAAAGTATAGATATTGAGACTGTTGACCCAATACATGCATGAACAAAGAAGTAGCTATCAGCCAGAATAGTTATTTTTATAAAGAATTATTTTTAAACAGGTGATAAAATGATATAATAAAATAATATATAAAATTAAATATATGATTATTATTATTTAAAATATTTACAATAAATTTATATTTATTATATAGGATTTTTGATCATTTATTAATAAATACTAGAATAAAAATAATGGTTTTTTGTTATAATCTCATTTTTTATTAGGATTTTTTATAGAGGAAGAAATATTATAATTTACCTCTCACTAAACCCTTTAATTTTATTATCCTTTGTTTATTTCTACAAATTACATTTTTTACTTTCTTTTTCTTCCCCTCAAGTATTCAGGAGACCAAAATAAAGTTTTTAATGAAATCAGAACTAGTTTCTCTCTTTGGTATAAAATATTTTTTTCTTCCATATCAATATTTTCTAAAAAAAATTTCTAGAATGTTTTTAATATTATAAAATTAATATTGAAAATCCTTTTTGACTGTGATTTAAATTTCACAAGAAAAAATAAAAGTAATACTCTTTACATTTTTTAGACAAGGTACTTTTTGACATTGTTTACAAAAGTATGAAATGAATGATTTCTTATTACTTATAAAACACGAATGGAAATTTAAAATTTAATGATAATTAAATGATATAAATATTACTTTATAAGTTTCTCAGTTTACTTTCTGATAAAAAAAATTCTTTAATATTTCAAAAATATATATATTTTATATAATTTATTTAAAAGTGCAAAGATAATTTTCCTCAAGAAATGCTCAAAGTGAAATTTTAAAAGCATTTTTCATCTACTATGAATTCCAATGATATCACTTAAAATTTAATGGGTATATGATCTAGTGATACAAACCTTATTATTTCTTTGGATGATTTATGACTATTAGGAAAATATGTTTTGGTAACACAATCCTTCTTCTTAGGTTATTTTATGATGAATTAATGAAATGATTATGAAATATGTTTATTTTTCATATTTTGTTCCATGATGATATGTTTTTGAATCCCATTTCACATCAAGGTTTATGATATGATATATATATTATAGTCATGTAGCACACATTTTTATGATTTTCATTAAGTTATGGGTGTGTCCAAAATTATATATATGTCCAATACATTGGAAGAGATGGATATATGTTGAGATAAACACGACTGGAATAGAGAGTGGACCCATTTTAGTAAGGGAATTTATCTGATATGATAGTTTGGGTAGTGGACCTAGGCTTATATGATGGAATGCAGAGTGAGACCAATGTACTATGATTTTCTTTGTAGTATTCCTTGACAACTAATAAGATGATTTTCTATACTTATTTTCATACCATAAATATATTTTTTATTCCAATATAATTCTCTAATGACTCATGTTCATCAATTCCTTCATTATTCTTGTCTTTTAAACAACCCTTTTTTATTCTATGGCATCTTTGTTATTTAAACATAGTAAGAATGACAGATCACGCCTTATTATGTTTCCTTTCCCAAGGTAATGAATGATATTTTTATGTTTGATATGTATAAGAAGTATTAATTTTCTATTGAATTAAGTAGGAGATGATGGAGATCATATATGGACAAGTGATATTGGTATCCAACATTCGTTATGATATAGGAATTTATATTAATAAAAATTTCTATTAACTTTTAAAATTGAATATTTTTTCTACCATATTTGAAACCAGTAGGTCTAAATTTCTTAAATAGGTCCATATAATATAAGGTAATTATAAATAGTAACCATGGTAAATATTTTTCACCTCAGTAAAGGTAAAGTAGGTTTAAAAATATTGGGTAAGACTTTTCAGTCTCTCTTAAACATGCCATTATACTTTTATTTGAGAGGTTTTCAACCAAATATATGTTAATAGAGTTAAATATTTTATTTCAAAACATTATTTTGAATCTGTGAAATTGTGCTTGACTTTTAAGAACATAAATAATATTTTAGCAAAATTAAAACATATTTGTGGGACATTTCAATTATTGGTATGTTAGGAAGGCACGATTTGGTTTTATCTTCATAAAAAAGTATAACAACCTTACTTTTTTGTTATTAAACTAAAAATTTTGAAAATAAACTTATAACATGATTTTAAGGTGAAATGAATTTAATGCTTAAATACTGTAGTAAAAAATAGTTTGACAAGAATTTTGAATAATTATATTGAAATTAATATATGTAACATATATATTTGTAATTTGATAAAATGGATTATAAATATGTAATAATTATGTCCATATTTTTTATGAGACCCCTTTAATATTTTGAGCATATAAATAAGATATCATTGTAAAAAAGTAAAGTTATCGCAGTTCGCATTAAATTGGGTTTAACTATGATATAAGCTCCAAACAAGTCTAACTATGATTTTTTGTGTATTTTAACAATATAACACATTATGGATGAATTTGGGGTATATTTTTATAAATTAACATGATTATGATATATGCTATATTTAAATATTTTAATTAATTCCATGTGTCTCTATTCCCATGCTTATAAAAGGACACATAAACTTCTCCCATGTTCACAAATTTTTAGTTATTTATTTTTGAAAAGAACTACTCAAAAGCCTTATTAGCTTAATTTAATTAATTCCTGACCTTCTTGTCTCACGGTAAGACCATCAGAAGAAGGCTTAAGATTTAATCCCGAGGAGGTCTCACCAAGAAAATGTAATCATCCAACACAACTCTTTCAAATTTTATTTCTTAATATTCATCACATACATATATTGTATACATAGAAAAATAAAAATATATTATCACAGATATAATGACATTTTATTAGTATTATGTAACAATCATTTTCCACCTCCATTTAATCATGTAGAAAAAAACATGTTTCATGCATATATATGTCATATCACAACCACATTATAGTGTGTAGAGAAGCAAATCATGACGTACATAGACAATACATTACTCTTTTGGAATATCTAATACATAACAAAAATAGACACCAAAGGACCATAATAGTTTAGTGTCTTTAGAAACTTGGAATATAAACATCTAATCATGTTGAAATATCTTCAAAATCTCCCATACGATCATCCCCTTTTTGTTTCCTTAGCTAAAACCGTTCTTTTAATCCTAGGGGAAAAGAAAAAATAAAAAGGGTGAGCTCAAATGCTCCGTAAGGTTAAAAATTGAGAAAATAAAACAAACCATATATATTGGAACTTAAAAACATGAACATAATGTTTAAACATCAAGATCTTGAGAAATGACATAAACCATGGAAGTACGTAAGGAATAGATCATAATGGAACATCAATCATGATAAAATAGCATGGGAATAAAACTTTTAATTGTGGAAAACATTAATCACATGATATGATTTCCATAGTAGCCAAGCCATTTCTGCCAAGACCATCTTAGTGGACAAAGTCCCTTACTGAACCGGGTTTACTTGCCGTTCCAGCCCTGTATTACTGTACTTGATTTACTTGCCATTTCAGCCATGTCTATCTCATGAGATATAAATCTTTACCCAATTAATTGGAGGGAGATATTGGTCCCACCCATCTCATAATGAAATCATTCTTTCATATGCCACAAAATAAACATATATCATTCATAATAACCCAACGAATAAAATGGGTTTCATAAACATCATTCCATCATAACATAATCCATATAAAAAATGGATATAATTTAATCATAAGAGAATTGAAATCATGTAATTCATAGAGAAATTATACTTGAAACATAGACATATGAAATAATTTCATCTTAGAGGGAAAATGGTTTTGATAAAACACTTGATATGAATTATTGGGGAAAATATATTTTCTTCTTCAAAATCATTTTGTTTTCTCAAAATTCCATGCAATTTTAAAAGAAAAAGTTTTTGTTGAAAATAGTAATGAAATATTTTAAATTATGCTTCATGAAAATAAGGTGATATAAAACCGTCAAAACCCATTCATGTCGTATAAGTTAAAAAAACATTCTCCTCATACTTTTAACGGAAAAGTCAAAAAGTACCATGTATGGTAAACAAAATAAAGATTCCATCCATAACACAAAGTAAAAGAAAAAGAAGAGTAGACATGAATTTAAACATACATGGAAGAATATTAAACACATTATGAAAATATTTTTATGGACATGGATGAAAAATATAACCCCAGTAAATACTTATGTATAAGCAATCTCGGATAAAAATGAGATTGCAAAATTATCCTTTGTCATATGTCTGATATGCTTCGTATGTCTAAAAACCTCTTGTATTATGATATAAATAATGTCATTGAATTATTAAATAATCATATTCATTGTTATGATGTCAAATATGGTTCACTTATGACTTTATATTACCCGTTCTTTGGTAAATTCCATGTTAAAGCACCATTTTGGGTAAAATCGTTTCATTTATCATACGTGTTTCGACTTGTTGTTCTTGATATTATTACTTATATCCTGATTTACATAATTCCATATTGTAAAACATGATTTAAATATAGTATATTTTCAGAATATAAATATATATGATAGATCGATAAATGGAATGAAATACACAGTTCATGGAGACGGTAGGCCGTACGTACGCATGAACGTTGTTTTCGTTTCCTTATTGAATTGAATGGAATTAAGTAATTGAAATATATAAGTACATAACTATAGTATCATTATTATGTAATATCATTCATTATTATTTATTATATATGTACTTTATAATTATACATTAATGGTTAATCATGGAAAATTAATCTCATCGTGTTCGTGGAGACGGTAGTCCGTAGGTACGCAGGAGTGATGATATCGTTCCCATAATTATTTTATAGAATTGGAGTTGAATGATATAATATCTCAGAATTAGTATGATGTTATTATAACCATATATAGTAATAATTTAAACCCATATATCCATCATAGTAAGGTGGTGGTGGAACAACAGATTACACCACGGAGTAGAGACAGTATTCCGTACGTATGCACACGCGGTGATTTTATTTTCCGTAGGATGGATAAAAGGTGAAATGGGGTTACTTCATATTTATAATAACATATCTATATATTATTTATATTATTTTATTAAAATATAATGAAATAACTGATGAAGAAGAGGTTAAAGAAGAAAGAAACATGAAATAAAAGGTAGAAGAGATTACCTCTTCTTCGACGCACCTCCTTTAAACTTCATCATAGGGCACTAGGGTTAATCTTTTAAGAAGACCAGAACCTCTATGATATCAATATATAGGTTGAGAAGAGAAATTGGTAGGGGTTGTCCGAGCTTCAAGGCTCAAATGGGTGTGAGGAGAATTGGGAAGGGGTGCCCTTTTTATAAGGGAGGAGAGGGTCACCTTTGGAAACATAAGAAATATTAATTTATAATAAATTCAACCCCACTTAAAAACCTTCAAAAATGACTCAAATCCACATATTAGATGTTATGGGGTTGTAATATCATCAAAAATTAAAATTTAGACATGTTGGGAATCTATTTTAAACATTATCAACTTGATTTATCCTTATTTAATTTATTTATTTTTATTTGTGGTAATAAGATTTTTATTTTTAAATTGTTTTAAATTAATACTTATGTGTTGTGAATTTTCCAAAAGTGGATACTTTATGACATTTTCGACTGTATAAATTTTAATTTATAATTTTTATATATTTTTGTGATTTTTAAACAATTTTATATTATGATATATTTATAAAATAACAATAGTGTCAATTTTGACACTATTCAATTATTTGATTTTAAATAAAATCCACACCGAAGATATGTTCGAACTAAAATATTTAATAGATTCATAATATGTCATATTTATCTAGAGAATTCGTGGATCACATTAAATAGTTCATATAATATATATTTCAATATTTTTCACACCATTTATTTGAAATTTCTCTTAATTAAATAATTACTACATCGTTTTTGTATAATTATTTAATATACTTATTAGTTGCATAAAAATTAAAAATAAAATACTATAATGAATATAAATCTTATATATTTCATAATAATATTTTTACATCAATTTATAATCTTAAAATAAAAACATGTAATTTTTTATATTTATTAAATTTTGAAGGTGACAACTTTAGAATCATTTAAAATAAAATAATATAAGTGTCATAATCGCCTTTATGAAGATCCAAATGGTCAAAACTTTGGCCCGTGGATGATTAGGGTTTATATATACACTACCAATAAGTTTTTTTCAGATTTTCGGGCCTTTTGATATGTATTACTATTTCAATAAAAACTGTATTATTGATTTTTCACTAAATAAACAATTTCGGCATCATTAATGTATAAGATAATAAGGTAAGTAAATAACTCTTAAAAATTACAAATAAATTACCATGATAAATAAAAACATTTTATCTTTCAAATGAGTATTTATAACCGAATTTATATTCTGTATAACCTTATATTAAAAATACTTTAATTATTAAAGTTTCTGTGAGACATATTTCAATTTTCTTTAAATAATATAAACTAAAGGTCTTAATCAAATACATGTGGGTTACATTAGATTCAATTTCGACCCAAGTATTATTTAGGGAAAAATATAATCATCCAATTATATTATGAAAAGTGTTAAGGGTAATTTTATAATATTATATTTACCCTTAATTACCAGATTTACCTTTCACTATGGTAAATAAAATTTACCGTTGTTACTATTCATAATGCCTAAAAATAAAAAGTACCTTAATAACATAATTTGGACCTACTGATTCCAAATATGTAATCCATTTTTCAAAATTCAAATCACATAAGTTTATTAAATTAATTTAAAATTAATCCTGCTGTTAAGAAAATGAGTTTTAAAAGTTCAAATATTTCAAAAGATTGAAATGATTTTACCTATGAATTCAATGTAAATTCGATGCTAATGAATTTAATTATTTTAAATGGTAAAAATATGTTCTATTTTTACTTTCAAACCATTCAATAGAATAATTTAAACATATAAATTATTACAATGAAAAAAGTTGTTTTTAATTAAAATATAGCGTGTTTTTACTATTCATTAAAATAAGAAAGTAATCCGAATAATATTAAAAATTTATCCTCAGTAAATTTTTACATCCTGATTCCAAATAATAATTTCATTTTGTCAAATTGAACTTATAAACATTTCAAAAAATAGATTTAAAGTGGGTGCGCCATCAAAAGGCGGCAAAACTATATTTTTTTAAAAATACTTATTTTACTCGAAATATTTATTTTATTCTAAGACGATGTTCTAGAAAATGTGTAAGATAAATAATAATGTTATAAAATTCCAAATTTATTAAATATTATTCATAATGGCTAGTTCATAACAATATTATAACAATATATCGTTGTTTTGTGAAACCCGGTATTGCGTACAACACACGCTATCGAGAAAGTTCGTGATTGCGTGTAATGCAAGCCATGTCAGGGTTGCATGTAGTGAAATAATCCATTGTTGTAGCTTATAACATAATCAAACCATATTTCATTTATACATTGAATATATATACATATACACATACTCAATGTTGCGTAGAATAACTACTATCAAACGAACTTGAAATTGTGTGTAACACAATCCAAGATTAGTGTTGTGTATACTGCAAGCTAATATTTTGTTTCACATAGCACAACATAATCTTGATGTAGAGTACAATATAAGATAGGAAATAAATTAAAAAGAATATATCTCAAAAAATCTTGGGTTGTAACATTCTACCCCCCTTAAAATGAATTTCGCCCTCGAAATTCTTCAGGGTTATAAATGGTTTATTACAAGAGAGTTTCATTTATAGAAAACCACATCTTAAAAAGTAATACCAATACTTATCTTTAAAAACTAAAGTATGATATGTAACGGTTACCCAATGTAACTAATCACTGGGATCCCACATAGAATAACATACGTGAAAATATTGATATGGACGAGAAATCTAACCATCAAGTTCTGATAGAGAGTGGTAGAGGACATGGCTACGATAAAACCAACAGTCACAAAGCCATAAATTTGTAATGATTTAAGGTACCATCTGATTCATCAGATATAAGTACACTAGGATAACATTTTTTTGTTTTCAAGATCATTCCCCTAAAGTTAAATAATTGTTCAATTAAAATAAATATATACTTGATTTTGGTACAACATTACTCTAGTTTGTGCCTTGAACAATTTCCACTTCATCTCTTAAAGAAATTAAGTTGAATTTGTATTCCATGAAGTGTTAGAAAATAATGAGATAGAATGATAGGTCATTCCATCTATCTCAATAAAAAATATAGTAAAAGTTATTAAATATACATAAGTCCATATATAGTGAGATTAATCATATATGGATCCTAAAAGGCACTTATACTTCATATATCATACCACTTAATAAATTAAAACTAATTTATACTAACCAGGGACTTCCTGTAGGCCAGTGGTAGGTGATAAAGGCCTGTCACACTTTGGGTGTGGGTTCGATTTCCACAGCCTTGTCCGATGTGACGGGTTGGTGCTCATCCTGCAGGTTGTTCTTTTTTCTAAAACTACACTACTATAACATTAAAAAATTATATCGAAAAAAAGTTCTAGCCTTAAACAATACTATCTTATGTCTAACTTAATTCATTCCAATTTTAGGATTATCCAAAATAATTTGGTCCAAGCTCATATAGTAAAGAAAACAATTACTAGAAATGTCATCTACCAAGCATGTTAATACCATCATTTATCCCTCATATATCACAAGATATATCGTGTTGGTAACATTCCAAATATTTGAATACCTGAATCATGTATTCTCTTGAAAAATTAATACCCATTGAACATTAGTGAAAATGTGAATGCTTTCATAAGTTAACTCTTTCCACATACCAAAATCCCAAAATTTCTATATACTCAAACCATGATATAACTTTGCCCTTATATCAGTCCTGAGCTCATTTCATTTTTTCATTATCCCATCATTATGTGCATATCATCTTCTTTCCAAAACTATCTGAATAACCATTCATGGTTACTGGTACCATTCAACATATACTTCCAAATACTTTAGGAAAAACAATAGTGTAACAATCCTTAGATGATTCTTTATTCCATAGTACCATTAAATTACCTCTAAAACATAACTCTTGATAAATATACAATCATTACACTACCTTCTTAAACCACTGACTGAGCTTCATCATTTTTTTTCTCAACACCTCTTTCATCTCATATATAATTTCTAGTCTCTTCATCATCATCCACATAAATAATACACATACGACCATACTAATTCTGTTCATGAGATCTTCTTTTAGGGCTTTAGTTTTAATAATGGTCATACATTCCACATTTAAAACATCTAACCATTGTTGATGCCTTAGAAATACTATTATCCTTGTCCATAGTGTTAACTGAACCTTTCCCATTGTAGTTACAGGCTTTGTGTCCTTCTTTTCCACACCCAAAGCATCTTCCAGTTCCTTTGAAACATCATCTTTGATGCCTCTTCCCACATGATTTACATGAGGGAAATTGAAATTTCTTTCCTCCATGATCATCATGAAACTCCATATTTCTCTTATTAGAAGATTCGGGAAACTTACCAAAGTTGAGATTATTGATCATATTATGAGATCACTTATTAGGCATAATAACAATATGTGGACTTACATATCCAATTTCACTTGATTTCTCATGAAAAATATCATTCCATTGTCCATCATATCCTCCATTATCACGAATCTTCCTGTTTCCAGCCATTTTTTAAAACCCAGAAAGAATAGTGTGAGTGGAGAAAATCATACTAGGAATACAGCATAATAAAGGGAGAGTACCTTCAGTATCTAACATCTTTAGTTTAATTCTAAGATAGTTACTATAATTCTAGTAATATAACCTATAATTATACTTAATCTTAGTGACATCCCTAGACATACCATAGAAATATCTCTACGGATCTCACTAAATTTTTCACATCCTTGTTTCCAAAGGTTAAATAAACATTTCCTCTAATACCAACTGCAGAGACCCAAATCTTGACATACATAGACATTACATTACTATTTCGAAATTTCTAATAGATAACAAAAATAGACACCATAGGACCGTAATAGTTTAGTGTCTTTGGAAACCTGCAATATAAACTTCTAATCATGTTGAAAGATCTTCAACATCTCCCATACAATCTTCCCCTTTTTGTTTCCTTACCTAAAACCGTTCTTTTAATCCTGGGGGAAAAGAAAACATAAAAAGGGTGAGCTCAACTGCTCTGTAAGGGTAATAATGGAGAAAATAAAACAAACCATATATATTTGAACTTAAAAACATGAACATAATGTATAAACATCAAGATCTCGAGAAATGACATAAAACATGGCAGTAGTTAAGGCGTAGATCATAATGGAACATCAATCATGATAAAATAGCATGGGAATAAAACTAGTAATTGTGGAAAAACATTAATCACATGATATGACTTCCATAGTAGCCAAGGCATTGCTGCCAAGACCATCTTAGTGGAAAAAGTCCCTTAATGAACCGGTTTTACTTGTCGTTCCATCCCTGTATTACTGAACCAGATTTACTTGTCGTTTCATCCATGTCTATCTCATGAGATATAAATATTTACCAAATTAATTGGAGGGATATATAGGTCCCACTCATCTCATAATGAAATCATTCTTTTGTGTGCCACAAAATAAACATACATCATTCATAATAACCCAACGAATAAAATGGGTTTCACAAACATCATTCAATCATAACATAATCCATATAAAACAAATGGATATAATTTCATCATTAGAGAAGTGAAATCATATAAATCATAGAGACATTATACTTGAAACATACACATATGAAATAATGTCATCTTAGATGGAAAATGGTTTTGATAAAACACTTGAAATGAATTCTTGGGTAAAATATCCTTTCTTCTTCAAAATCGTTTTGTTTTCTCAAAATGCCATTCAATTTTAAAAGAAAAGGATTTTGTAGAAAATATTCATGAAATATTGTAGATTAAGCTTCATTACAATAAGGCATTATAAAACTATAAAAATCAGTTCACGCCGTATAAGATAAAAAAACATTCTACTCATACTTTTATTAGAAAAGTCAAAAAGTACCATGTATTGTAACCAAAGAAAGATTCCATCCATAACACAAAGTACAAGTAAAAGAAGGGTAAACATGACTCTAAACATACATGGACGAATATTAAACACATTATGAAAACATTTTTATGTACATAGATGAAAAATATAACCCACGTAAATAATTACGTATAAGCAATCTCGGATAAAAATGAGATTTCAAAGTTATCCCTTACCTTATGTCTGATATGCTTCGTATGTTTCCGAACCTCCTGTATAATGATTTAAATAATTTCATTTACTTATTACAGAATCATATTCGTTGTTATGATATCATATATGGTTCACTTATGACTTTATATTACCCGTTCTATTGTAAATTCCATGTTAAAGCACCATTTTGGGTAAAACCATTTCATTTATCGTACGTGTTTCGACTTGTTGTTCTTGATATTATTACTAATATCCTGATTTATTTAATTCCAGAATGTAAAACATGATTTATATATAATATATATTCAGCATATAAATATATATGATTGATCGATAAATGTAATTAAATACACCGTTCATGGAGACTGTAGGTCGTACGTACGCATGAACGTTATTTTCGTTTCCTTATTGAATTGAATGGAATTAAGTAAATGAAATATATATGTACATAAATAAAGTATCATTATTATGTAATATATTTCATGATTATTTATTATGTATATACTTAATAATTATACTTGAATTTTTATTCATGGAAAATGAATCTCATCGCGTTCGTGGAGACGGTAGTCCGTACGTACGCACGAGCGATGATATCGTTCCCCTATTTATTTAATAGAATTGGAGTGAATGATATAATATCTCCGAATCCGTATTATGTTATTATAACCATATATTTTTATTCCTTACACCATTATACCCATCCAATTAAGGTGGTGGTGGAAAAACAGATTACACCACGGCGTAGAGACGGTATTCAGTACGTACGCACGCGAGGTTATTTCATTTTATGTAGGATGGATAGAAGGTGAAATGGGGGTGTTTAAAATTTTTAATAACATATAATTATATTATTGATACTGATGTTATTACAATATAATGAAACAACTAAATAATAAAGGGTTAAAGAAGAAAGAAACTTGAAAGAATCGGTAGAAGAGATTACCTCTTCTTCGACGTACCTCCTTTAAACATCTTCTTAGGGAACTAGGTTTGTTCTTTTGGAAGACAAGAACCTCTATGATATAACTAGATAGGCTAAGAAGAGTAATTGGAAGGGTTTGGATGAGCTTCAAGGCTCCAATGGGTGTGAGGCGATGTGGGAAGGGGTGCCCTTTTTAGAAGGGAGGAGAGGGGCACCTTTGGAAACATAAGAAATATTAATTTATAATAAATTCAACCCCACTTAAAAACCACCAAAAATGACTCAAATCTGAATATTAGATGTTATAGGGTTTTAATATCATCAACCAATAATATTTAGACATGTTGGTAATTTATTTTAAACATTATCAACTTGATTTATCCTTATTTAATATATTTAATTTTATTTTTGGTAATAATGTTTTAATTTTTAAATTGTTTATATTATTTCTTATGTGTTGTGAAATGTATAAAATTGGATAACTTATGCCAGTTTTGACCATATAAATTTTTTTTTATAATTTTTAAATATTTTTGTGATTTTTAAACAATTGTATATTTTGTTATTTTTATAAAATAACAATAGTGTCAATTTTGACACTATTCATTTATTTGAATTTAAATAACATACACACAGAAGATATGTTCTAACTAAAATATTTAATAGATTTATAATATGTCATATTTTTCTATAAAATTCGTGGATAACATTAAATAGTTCATATAATATTTATTTTAATATTTTTATAACCATTTATTTGATATTTCTCTTAATAAAATAATTACTACATTGTTTTTGTATAATTACCTAATAAACATATTTGTGGCATTAAAATTAAAAATAAAATACTATGATGAAGATAAATCATATAATTTTAATAATAATACTTTTACTCGAATTTATAATCTTAAAATCACAACATGTAAATTGTTATATTTTTTAAATTATGAAGGTGACAACTTTGGAACCATTTAAAATAAAATAATATAAGTGTCATAATCGCCTTTATAAAGATCCAAATGGTCAAAAATTCGGTATGTGGATGATTAGGATTTATATATACACTACCAATAAGTTGTTTTTAGATTTATGGGCCTTTTGATATGTATTTCTATTTTAATAAAAACTATATTTTTGATTTTTCACTAATCAATCAATTTCTGCATCATTAATGTATAAGATAATAAGGTAATTAAATAACACTAAAAAATTACAAATAAATTACCATTATATAGAAAAACATTTTATATTTCAAATGAGTATTTATAACCTAATTTATATTCGGTATAACCTTATATTAAAAATAGTTTAATTATTAAAGTTTGAGTGAGACATATTTCAATTTCCTTTAAATAAAATAAACTAAAGGGCTTAATCAAATTCAAGTGGGTTCCATTAGATTAAATTTTGACCAAAGTATGATTTAGGGAAAAATTTAATCATCCAATTATAGTAAGACAAGTGTTAGGGTAATTTTATAATATTATATTTACCATTAATTACACGATTTACCTTTCACTATGGTAAATAAAATTTACCGTAGTTACTGTTCATAATGCCTAAAAATAAAAAGTAGCTAACTAACATAATTTGGACCTAATGATTCCAAATAAGAAATCAATTATTCAAAATTCAAATCATAGAAGTTTCTGAAATTAATTTAAAATTAATCCCACTGTTAAGAAAACGAGTTTTAACAGGTAAAATATTGTAAAAGATTGAAATGATTTTACCTATGAATTCAATGTGAAATCAATGATAATGACTTACATTATATTAAATGATAAAAATATATTATATTTTTACTTTAAAGCCATTCAATATAATAATTTATCAATATAAATTATTACAATTAAAAATGTTTTTTTAAATTAAAATATAGCATGTTTTTACTATTCAATAAAATAAGAAAGTTATCTGAATAATATTAAAAATTTATCCAAAGTAAATTTTTACATCCTGATTCCAAATAATTATTTTATTTTGTCAAATTTAACATATAAACATTTCAAAAACTAGATATAAAGTGGGTGCTCCATCAAAAGGTAGCAAAACTGCATTTTTTGAAAAATACTTATTTAACTCGAAAATTTTATTTTGTTCTCACACGATGTTCTAGAAAATGTGTAAGATGAATAATAATGTTATAAAATTCAAAATTTAGTTTATAATATTCATAAAGTCTAGTTAATAATAATATTATTACAATATATCTTTGTTTAGTGAAACCCGGTATTACGTACAACACACGCTATTGAGAAAGGTCGTGATTGCGTGTAATGCAAACCAAGTCATGGTTGTGTGTAGTGAAAGAATCCATTTTTGTAGCGTATAACATAATCCAACTATATTTCATTTATACATTGAATATATTTATATATACACACTCTCAAGGATGCATAGAATAACTACTATCAAACGAACTTGAAATTGTGTGTAACACAATCCAATATTAGTGTTGTGTATACTGCAAGTTAATACGGTGTTGTGTATAGTGAAAGATAATCTTGGTGTATCGTACAATAGTAGATATGAAAGAAATTAAAAGGAATATATCTCATAAAATCTCGAGGTGTTACATTCACCCCCCTTAAAATGAATTTCACCCTTGAAATTCTTCGGGGTTATAAATGGTTTATTACATGAGAGTTTCTTTCATAGAAACCCACATCGTAAAAAGGAAAGCCAAATCTTATCTTTAAAAGCTAATGTATGAAACATAATGGTTTCCCAAATTAAATAATAACTGGGTTCCCACATATGATAACATAGGTGAAAATATGGACATGGAATAGAAATCTAACCATCATGTTCTGATGGAGAGTGGTACAGGACATGGCTATGATAAATCCAACAGTCACAAATCCAAAAATTTCTGATGATTTAAGGTACCATCTGATTCATCAGATATAAGTAAACTAGGAAAAAAAATTCATGATCATTCCCCTAAAGTTGAATAATTGTTGAATTAAAAGAAATACTTAATTTATTTTGGTAGAATATTACTGTTGTTTGTGCCTTGAACAATTTCGACTTCATCTCATAAAGAAATGAAGTTGAATTTGTATTCCATGAAGTTTTAGCAGATCATGTGATAGAATTATAGTTCATTCCATCTGTCTCAAAAAAAAAGGATAGAGAATGTTATTAAATATACATATGTCCATCTATAGTGAGATTAATAATAAATGGTTCCTAAAATGGATTTATACTTCATATATCATACCACTTAATAAGTTAAAACTAATTTATACTTTCCAGGGACTTCCTGTAGGCCTGTGGTAGGCGATAAAGGCATGTCACACTTCGGGTGTGGGTTCGATTTTCACAGCCTTGTCCGATGTGACGGGCTGCCGCACGTCCTGCAGATTGTTCATTTTTCTAAAACTACACTATTATAACATTAAAAAAATTATATCGAAAACAAAGTTCTAGCATTAAACAATAATATATTATGTCTACCTTAATTCATTCCAATCTTTAGGCATATCCAAAATTCTTCTGTCCAAGCTCATATTATAAAGAAAAAAATTACTAGAAATGTCATTTACTGAGCATGTGAATACCATCATTTATCCCTCATATATCACAAGATATATCTTGTTGGTCACATTCCAAATATATGAATACCTTAATCATGTATTCTCTTGAAAAATGAATACTCATTGAACATTAGTGAAAATATGAATGCTTTCAAAAGTTAACTCTTTCCACATGCCAAAATCCCCAAATTTCTGTATACTCAAACCATGATATAACTTTGTCCTTATATCAGTTATGAGCTCATTTCATTTTTTCTTTATCCCTTCATTATGCTCATATCATCTTCTTTCCAAAAATATCTGAATAACCTTTCATGGTTACCGATACCATTCAACATATACTTCCAAATACATTAGAAAAAAAAATAGTGTAACAATCCTTAGATGATTTTTTATTCCATAGTACCATTAAATTACCTCTACAACATAACTCTTGATAAATATACAATCATTGCACTACCTTCTTAAACCACTGATTGAGCATCATCATTTTATTCCTCAACACTTCTTTCGTCTCATATGTCATTTGTAGTCTCTTCATCATCATCCACATAAATATTACCCAAACTAACATGTTGATTCTCTTCATGATATCTTCCTTTATGAAATTGGTTTTCATAATTCCCGTACATTCCACATTTAAAACATTTAACCATTGTTGATGCCTTATCAATACTATTATCCTTGTCCATAGTGTTAACTAAACCTTTTCCATTGCAATTACTGGCTTTGTGTCCTTCTTTTCCACACCCAAAAATTCTTCTAGTTCCTTTGAAACATTCTCTTAGATGACTCTTCCCACATGATTTACTTGAGGGAAATTGAAATTTCTTTCCTCCATGATCATCATGAAACTCCATATTTCTCCTATTAGAAGATTCAGGAATCTTACCAAAGTTGATATTATTGATCATATTATGAGATCGCTGATTAGTCATAATAACGATATATGGAATTATAGATCCAATTTCATTTGGTCACTCATTAATAATATCATTCCATTGTCCATCATATACTCCATTATCGTGAATCTTCCTGTTTCCATCCATTTTCTAAAACCCAAAAAGAATAGTGTGAGTGGAAAAAATCATACTAGGAATACAACATAATAAAGGGGGGTACCTTCAATATCTAACATCTAAGGTTTAATTCTATGATCGTTACTATAATTCTAGGACTATAACCTATACATATACTTAACCTTAGTGATATCCCTAGACATACCTTAGAAATATCTTCAGGGATCTCACTAAACTTTTCACATCCTAGTTTCCAAAGGTTAACTAAACCTTTCCTCTAATACCAACTATAGAGACCCAAATCTTGACGTACATATACATTACATTACTCTTTATGAATATCTAATATATAACGAAAATAGACACCAAAGTACTGTAATAGTTTAGTGTCTTTGGAAAATTGGAATATAAACCTCTAATCATGTTGAAAGATCTTCAACGTCTCCCATGCGATCTTCCCCTTTTTGTTTCCTCACCTAAAACTATTCTTTTAATCTTGGGGGAAAAGAAAACATAAAAATGGTGAGCTTAAATGCTCCGTAAGGGTAAGCATGGATCAAATAAAACAAACCATATATATTTGAACTTAAAAACATGAACATGATGTTTAAACTCCATGATCATGGGAAATGACATAAAACATAGTAGTAGGTAAGGCATAGATCATAATGGAACATCAATCATGATAAAATAGCATGGGAATAAAACTTTTTGTTGTGTAAAAACATTAATCACATGATATGATTTCCATAGTAGAGAAGGCATTGCTGCCAAGACCATCTTAGTGGACCAAGTCCCTTACTGAACTGGGTTTACTAGTCGTTCCAGCCCTATATTTTTTAACTAGATTTACTTTTCGTTTCAGCCATGACTATATCATGAGATATAAATCTTTACCCAAGGCATTGGAGGGAGATATATGTCTCAAACATCTCATAATGAAATCATTCTTTCGTGTGCCACAAAATAAACATACATCATTCATAATAACCCAATGAATAAAATGGGTTTCATAAACGTCATTCCATCATAACATAATCCATATAAAACAAATGGATATAATTTCATCATAAGAGAAGTGAAATCATGTAAATCATAGAGACATTATACTTTAAACATACACATATGAAATAATGTCATCTTAGATGGAAAATGGTTTTGATAAAACACTTGAAATGAATTCTTGGGGAAAATATCCTTTCTTCTTCAAAATCATTTGGTTTTCTCAAAATCCCATGAAATTTTAAAAGAAAAGGTTTTTGTTGAAAATATTCATGAAATCATGTAGATTAAGCTTCATGAAAATAAGGCGTTATAAAACTGTAAAAATCCGTTCATGCCGTAGAAGTTAAAAAAACATTCTCCTCATACTTTTAACGGAAAAGTAAAAAAGTACCACGTATGGTACGCAAGATTCCATCCATAACACCAAGTAAAAGTAAAAGAAGGGTAAACATGACTTTAAACATACATGGAATAATATTAAACACATTATGAAAAAAATTTATATACATGGATGAAAAATATAACCCCAGTAAATACTTACGTATAAGAAATCTCGAATAAAAATGAGATTGCAAAATTATCCCTTACCTTATGTCCTATATACTTCGTATGTTTTCGAACCTCCTGTATAATGATTTTAATAATGTCATTGACTTATTACAGAATCATATTCATTGTTATTATATCATATATGGTTCACTTATGACTTTATATTACCCGATATTTTGTAAATTCGATGTTAAAGCACCATTTTGGGTAAAATCGTTTCATTTATCGTACATGTTTCGACTTGTTGTTCTTGATATTATTACTTATATCCTGATTTAATTACTTCCATAATTTAAAAAATGATTTATATTTAATATTTATTCAGCATATAAATATATATTATAGATCGATAAATGGAATGAAATACACCGTTCATGGAGACGGTAGGTCGTACGTACGCGTGATTGCTGTGTTCGTTTCATTATTGAAATGAATGGAATTAAGTAAATGAAATATATATTTAAATAAATACAGTATCATTATTATGTAATATCTTTCATGATTATTTATTATATATATACTTTATAATTATACTTGAATTGTTAATCATGGAAAATTAATCTCATCGAGTTCGTGGAGACAGTAGTCCGTACGTACGCACGAGCGATGATATGGTTCCCATAATAATTAAATAGAATTGAAGTGAATGATATAATATCTCATAATCATTATTATGTTATTATAACCATATATAGTTATTCTTTACATCATTATACCCATCCAAGTAATGTGGGGGTGGAAAAACAGATTACACCACGGCGTGGAGACAGTATTCCGTACGTACACACGCGCGGTGATTTCATTTTGTATACGATGGATATAATGTGAAATGGGGATGTTTCATATTTATAATAACATATATGTGTATTATTGATACTGAATTTATTACAATATAATTAAACAACCAAATAGAAAGTGGATAAAGAAGAAAGAAAATTGAAAGAATCGGTAGAAGAGATTACCTCTTCTTCGACGCACCTCCTTTAAGCATCTTCTTAGGGAACTAGGGTAGTTCTTTTGAGAAGACCAGAACCTATATTATATGACTAGATAGGTTGAGAAGAGTAACTTTCAGGTGTTGGACAAGCTTCAAGGCTCAAATTCGTGTGAGGAGAAGTGGGAAGGGGTGCCCTTTTTATAAGGGAGGAGAGAGGAACCTTTGGAAACATAAGAAATATTAATTTATAATAAATTCAAACCCACTTAAAAACCTCCAAAAATGTCTAAAATACGAATATTAGATGATATAGGGTTGTAGTCTCATCAACCAATAAAATTTAGACACGTTGGAAATTTATTTTAAACATTATCAACTTGATTTAACCTTATTTAATCTATTTAATTTTATTTATGGTAAAAATATTTTAATTTTTAAATTGTTAAAATTATTATTTATATGTTGTGAATTGTCAAAAAAATTATACATTATGACATTTTAGACCATATAAATTTTAATTTATAATTGTTAAATATTTTTCTAATTTTTAAACAATTTTATATTATGTTATTTTTATAAAATAACAATTATGTCAATTTTGACATTATTCATTTATTAGAATTTAAATAAAATCCACATAGACGATATGTTCGAAAAAAAATATTTAACAGATTCATAATATGTCATATTTATCTATAACATTCGTGGATCACATTGAATAGTTCATATAATATTTATTTTTATATTTTTCAAACCATTTATTTGATATTTCTCTTAATAAAATAATTAGTGCATTGTTTTTGTGTAATTATTTAATATAATTATTTGTTTCATAAAAATTAAAAATAAAATACTATGATAAAGATAAATCTCATATATTTCATACTAATAATTTTACTCGAATTTATAATCATAAAATCACAACATGTAAATTGTTATATTTATTATATTATGAAGGTGACAAATTTGGAATCATTTAAAATAAAATAATATAAGTGTCATAATCTCCTTTATAAAGATCCAAATGGTCAAACATCGGCCATTGGATTATTAGGGTTTATATATACACTACCAATAAGTTTTTTTTTAGATTTTTTGGGCCTTTTGATATGTATTACTATTTCAATAAAAACTATTTTATTGATTTTTCACTAAATAAACAATTTCTGCATCATTAATGTATAAGATAATAAGGTAATTAAATAACTCTTAAAAATTACAAATAAATTACCATGATAAAGAAAATCATTTTAGCTTTAAAATGAGTTTTTATAACAGAATTTATATTCCGTATAACGTTATATTGAAAATACTTTAATTATTAAAATTTGAGTGAGACATATTTCACTTTCCTTTAAATAAAATAAACTAAAGGTCTTAATCAAATACAAGTGGGTTCCATTAGATTCAATTTGGACCCAAGAATTATTTAAGGAAAAATATAATAATCCTATTATATTAAGACAAGTATTAGGGTTATTTTATAATATTATATTTACCCTTAATTACATGATTTACCTTTCAATATGGTAAATAAAATTTACCGTAGTTACTATTCATAATGCCTAAAAATAAAAAGTAGCTTACTAACATAATTTGGTCCTTATGATTATAAATATGGAATCCATTTTTTCAAATTCAAATCATAGAAGTTGCAGAAATTAATTTAAAATTAATCCCACTGTTAAGAAAACAAGTTTTAAAAGTTAAAATATTGCAAAAGATTGAAATGATTTTACCTATAAATTCAATGTTAAATCGATGATAATGACTTACATTATATTAAATGGTAAAAATATATTCTATTTTAACTTTAAATAAATTCAATATAATAATTTAACCATATAAATTATTACGATGAAAATCGTTGTTTTTAAATAAAATATATCTTCTTTTTATTATTCATTAAAATAAGAAAGTTATCAGAAGAATATTAAAAATTTATAAAAAGTAAAATTTTACATCTTGATTCCAATGAATAATTTTATTTTGTAAAATTTATCTTATAAACATGTCAAAAACTAGATTTAATGTGGGTGCTCTATCAAAAGGCGGCAAAACTGCATTTTTTTAAAAATACTTATTTTAGTTGGAAAATTTATTTTTTTCTCACAGGATGTTCTAGAAAATATGTAAGATGAATAATAATGTTATAACATTCAAAATTTAGTTAATACTATTCATAACGGATAGTTCATAATAATATTATAACAATATATCGTTGTTTAGTGAAACCTGGTATTGCGTACAACACATGCTATCTGGAATGTTCGTGATTGCATGTAATGCAAGCCATGTCAGGGTTGCGTGTAGTGCAAGAATCCATTTTTATAGCATATAACATAATCCAACCATATTTCATTTATACATTGAATATATTTATATATATATACACACTCAATGTTGTGTAGAATAACAACTATCAAATGAACTAGAAATTGTATGTAACACAATCCAAGAATAGTGTTGTGTCTACTGCAAGCTAATACGGTGTTGCGTATAGCAAAATATAATCTTGGTGTAGTGTACAATAGAAGATATGAAAGAAATTAAAAAGGATATATCTCATAAAATCATGGCGTGTTACATAGTGTAACTCATTTTCCATCACAATTTTACATGGATGGTGATAAAGGTGAAATTAAATAATATATATTTTATTTATGACATAATTACGATTATGTAATTAAATTGTATCCCCAAACATTTTATCCTTCCATCCGTTATAAAATGATACAATTCCTCATGTATACGTGTAGATAACCACCTATATGAAGTGATGTGATTTGGTTCCTATTATCACCATGAATGAATGATTATAAAATTTTATATAATGAACAAAAAATATATTATTGATATTATAATCCATTTGGAGATAATATAACCCCAATAAAAGTGAAAGTACCAGAATTTAAAAATAGAAACATACATCACCTCGAATAGTAATTTTCATAAATAATATTTAATGATTGGGGGTTTGTTTTTAAAAGTAAAACATGTATGGTATTATTTCTATAAATATGGTTCTTATATAGGATTATAAAAAATTTAAATTTATTTTACAATTATAAAGAGAACATATGATGTAATTCAGACGTGAGATAAGGGTAATTTCATCTCATTTCCAGTTTAATGAGACATGTTTTACATTATGCACATAATTTCTTTTATATGTTATATATACTACACCTTTGAAATATTAGATCATGTATTAATATATATAAATGGAATGAAATTTTTTTGAATCAAATTTTCTCTTTTAATGGGGTACGATTAAAAATTTTCCAAAGGAGTAAGGATTTATATCAGAATCTCATTTTTAATCGAGATTGTTTGTGTTTAATTTTTTTAAATAATTATATGATGTATTGTCCTTAAACCTTTTATATTTTCATATATTTTTTAATTTTTGGGTTTATCCTTCTTTTAGAATAATTTTTACTCTCTTTGTAACTTTAAACCGTCAATAAATTGTTTAAAAGAAAAATCAGCCTTATTTCCTCATTGGTTGATGAAGTTTTTCTTATATACCCATTATCTTTAAAATATCATAAAGAATGTTTATTCTATGATAAATTTATTATTTAAATCCATTTTAAACAATATTTGACATTATTTTCAATTTTTTAAAAGGAAACTTATTTTTATTTTTTGAACAGGGTTCTTTTTATTTGAAGTATAATTTCATATTTTCCATTTTATTTTAAATGAAAATATTTTTATTAATATTCTGTGAATTTCTATTTAAAACGATATCTAAAAAAATGGTATTATTTTAATAAAGGAATGAATAGAATTTGGAAAAGTGATTTACGACTGAATTTTTTAAAATATCTATAAGGAATATTTTTTTAAAAAAATTCCTCTATTTTTATTTATATGGACTTGGTTTTTCTCTAATAACATCATTTATAATGAACTTATGGAATTCCTTCATTCTGTAATTATTCATGGTTTTGTGGCCATGAACTTTCTCATGATCACATTCCCTATCACTCTCCATAATTTCATTAGATGTCATTTTCTCATACAATTCCATATTTTTAGTATCATATATTTATACTATATCATTTCCATAAAATTAATTTTCTCTCAACTATACACAATTTTTATATATGTTATTAGATTATTGGAGCTTATTAAGAATGTTATTATATTTTTTTAGAGAATTCTTGATGTTTTTTATTCTTGATTCAATATGAAAAATTATTAACTTAAATAAAATTTTAATAATTAATTATATTGATGATTCAATATATTATCAATGAATATTACATGAAAGTGATTAGTGGGGACCACTTATAGACATCCCCTTAATGCATCAAAATGTCTCACAAGAAAAAACATGTGGCACCATTAGTTGTGTAATTATCTTATACCAAACAAAATAATGAACCTAACATAGATAATACCTAGGTTTAAATATTCGTGATTACTAAGTCAGGGCCTTGATGGAAATATCTTGAATATTTAGATTTGTTCATTCCTATAATGGGGATTTATTTTTCATTATTTCTGTGATTTCTATGTTGATTTTATCCATGGATTTACATTGAACATAAGATGTTTATTAAATGAAATGTATTCTGATTATCCACTTTACCATATTAATCATACCTTATTTACTCATGAAATATTCTATTTCACACACCCTTTATGGATAATGTAATTTCATACTTTATTTTTTAAAAGTAATCATGATATAAAGAAGTATTCTACAAATCATTCCAAGGATGTAAGAATTTTCTTCAAGTTATGTTTTTAATTTTCAATATAATAAGGAAGTCATGTATTTATCTATTTTTCTAAAAACACAAAATTGATTGATATTAGGTGGTGTAATCACTTGTATATTGTACTATTGTTATTAATAAGCACCAGCTCTGGGTTTTAGTGATTGGTTCATTAAATTTATTTTTCCCTTTTCTTTCACTTTTTTGTTTCACCTACCATGTTAATTATCATCTATAAGGAAATGGGAGGGTTTTGAGTGATAGGCTTGATCTAAAAAATTAGTGGAATATTAAGAATTAATTTTTTAAAAGAAACATTATATAATAACCATGAATTCCTATGAATATATACAAATTTATTATTTATTAGGATTCTCTCTTAGTGTTTTAACTCGTCCATGATTCAATATTTTTATTTACCTTTATATATGTTTATATCATATATATTTTAAATATCCCCCCACAAAATATTAGTATATTTATTTTACAGTATATTTTAGTTAAACAACGATAATAAAATTTTTTGAATGTGCGAATGACCTCCATCATAGATCAATACAATGTTTATCACTATACTACATTTTTATAAAAATAAAAACATTATTCATTATGGGTTCAAAAAAAACACACTTATCAATAAGGAACATTTTACACGGAGGCGGTGATATTTTACTCAATATTTTTTAAAAACCATAAAAATAAATAAAGTAAAAACAATTGAATATTATTCATTTCTTAGGTCATGATGGATTTCTATAGTAATTTAGAATAGTCTTCAACTGGTAATGTGTATAGCAGTTGATGTAGCATTAAATATTTTAGAGTAAGATAATTTTTTAATTATAGTATAAAAATAAAACTCTAAAAGCACTTAATAAGTTGGAAAAATAAAGATATTTTCCACTTCTCTTAAGGAAATCAAATCATTGAGGTATGAATAAGAGAAAAAACTATTTGAATAATTAGTGAATGTTACTCCCCGACCTCAGTTACCCAGAGTCGCTACAATATTACATAAGATTGTCATGATACAAGGAATCATGTATCGAAAGACCGATTAGTTTAGTAGTCTTGGAAGTACTACATACATTCATAAGTTTTACATTACGTCATGAAATTAAAACATAAAGTACATTTTTTCCCCTTTAAAAATACTTATATCCATAGACTCTCCCTACAGGTCAACCATAAAATACTTCTTTATATTCTAGGGAAAATAAAACATAGATAGGGGTGAGCTCAGATTCTCAGTAGGGATAACAATATAGCGGAAACTTTCATAAATAATCATAAACATTTAAGGCAATATATAAGACTAAAGAAGCCTTTTAAACATAAACTTCTGAATAATATGGAAAAGGTAAAATAAAATAATTCCATTAACATATTCCAATGGATATTCTACTAGTTGAACAATCACATGAAATATCTATAGCCACTTTATAATGATGGAATGCATAATGCCAGACTTCATAACCACATAGTCAAGGCCTTGTGCCAAGAATAAAAATAAGATTTTATCTAGGCCTTATTCCAAGACACTAGTTTTTCTCATGAGATTCACCGATGCATCGAGGAGCTATAGTGGGCTCCACCCATCACTTACTAAATACAATTCATTCGTCATATGAAAATGTTTAAGCATAACATAAACATTCATATTAAAACTAGCATACGAAATGTCAATAATTTATCCATAAACCATGAATGGTTTAAAAATAACACATTAATAGTCAAACATATTAAAAAACCTAATATATAATATGGAAGATTTGAATCATAATAAATCAACTTTAAAAGAGTTTAAAATCCATCAAAGGATTTTCACATAGATGAAATGAAAACTATTTGAAATAAATATCTCTTTCTATTTTGAAATCATTTAAAAGTCACATAATTATAAAAAAAATTTTTTTGAAAATATTCTTATAATCTTTTATGGGAAGCATCGTTGATGATATAATAGTGAAAAATAGCCACACCCACCGTATAAGTTAAAAAAGGACATCCTTAACTTAATTTTGTCAAAAAGGTCATAAAGTACCTTTTTTGGAAAACAACGGAAAGATTATTTTCAAAACATATATGGTCAAATAAGTTTATAAATGAATTTAACACATATTATAGTAAATATTAAAAATATTTTGAATTACATTTTTATGAAAACACAGATGTGCATGATAAAGAGATCCTGGTAGATAGTTACGTATTAACAACCTCGGATAAGTAAAGACATTGTAGAATTAACCCTTACATTATAATTTTCCTTGGTTGAGGGTAATTTAACCTCCTGTATAATATTTAAATCATTGTCATTAATTTATAAAATAACAATATACATAAATATGATATCATATATGATCCTCTAATATTGTTTTGTTAATAATATTTTGGTAGATTCTTCGTTTTGGGTATTAACTGATCTGTTTTCCTTTATATGCTTGGTTACATAAGCCATGTTCGCTATGGATAGGATGTATTTTCATCATATCCAGAATGATATTAGGTTATTAATCATTATTTGTAATCATAAAATGAATATTATTCTTGGATGATTACGATGGGGAAAGAATCTCATCGCATTCGTGGAGATGGTAATCTATACGTACGCACGAGCGATAATATCATTATATTGATAGTGAAATATTATATAATTGGATGTTATTTCATATATAAATAATAATTAACATCTTATATTTATTATTTACATCTGTTATACTCATTATTATACCCATTAAATTAATGATCTGTTTGAATAACAAACTATACCAGGACGTGGAGACGGTAAGCCGTACGTACGCACGTACGGTGAAATTTTAATTTATAGGATGGTTATAATAACGAATATGGTTGTACCATATTTATAATAACAACAAATTATGTAGGATTTTTTGGAGTTATTATTTTGGTTTGGAAACGACAAATAATGGGGAAGTGGAAGAAGAAATGAACTTGAAGGAGGGTGGTGAAATTATTACCTCTTCGTCGGGTGATTCTTTTGAGTTGATCAAAAGGGCTCATTGGGTTCCCTTTATGATCAAATTAAGGACCCTAGGTTTATTTAAGGGAAGTTAGAAGGATATTTGGTCAGGGGTTGGCTGATCCAAATGGCTTTTGAGGTGTGAAATTAAGGGAAGGAGATGTACCCTTTTATAAGAGAGATGAGGGTCACTTTAGGAAAATCCTGAAATATTGTTTTATAATACAATAATTTCCAGTTTCTAATGGCTAAAAAAGATTTATTGCGAGGATAATGCGTGTATGGGTCTAAAACATCTCAAAAAATAGGTTTTAGATAGGCTTAGGTTACCATATTAACCTTATCTTTTAGATTTAACTCTTAGTTAAATAGTTTGACATTTATCATGTCTCATTGTATTCTTATATTGTATGGTTAATAAAAATACTATAACAAGAAAAGAGAGCCCCAAGTGGTTCATTATTAATATATATAACCTTATCTAAGACCTTTGTCTGATCCTTATATTTTTATGAAAATTATATCAATTAATAATACTGCATTTGTTTTAAAAACCTAATTATGTCAATTTTGACACTATTTATTATTTGGTTTTTGTGAAAATCATAACAGCACGATTAATTCGAAAAAAATTATTTAATATACCCTAACATGTCATATACACCTTTAAAATTAGCTGAAATCATTTAAAGTCTCAAATTACATTTATTTGGATATTTATAATATCTGTTGTTTTATTCTTTCACTAAAAATGTAATTATTGCATCATCATTATGTGGTAAATAAATTTAATTATTTAATGTCTAAAAAATATAAATAAAATAAAATTATGTATGAAATATTTTTATATTTAAAATTAATATTTATAGTCGAATTTATCTTATATATAACACTATATTGAAAATGGTTTAGTTATTGAACTTTCAATTTTACACTTTTAACTCTTCTTTAAATAAAATACTAATAAATGTCCTAATCTAATCCAAGTGGACTGAAGGGGGTCCTATTTTAATCTTAAGGTTAGTTTTGTTCTAATTAAACTTATACAATATAATTAGTACATGTGTTAGGGTAATTATAATAACATTTTTACCTTTAATTACCCTATTTACTTTTAATCATGGTAAATAAATGTCAAAAGTTACTATTCACCAAAAATTATTTTCATCTTATTGAACAACATTTTACATACTGATTTCAACCATGTCTCATGTATTTTTTAAATTCAATTCATAGAAGTGTTAATATTATGTTTTATGCAAATTCTCAAATGCACCTTGAAGGTGGGTAAAAGACGGTAAAAAGTTCAATAAAATTTTATATATCTAAACTTATTATAAAATGACTACAATAAATCACATTTAACATATATATGTAAATTGTCTCCATATCGACCTGAAATAAATTAAAATAAAATAACTAATTATTTAAATAAAAATTCAGTTTTAAACAATGGCGTGGTGTTTTTCACAAATCATCAAAAATTGAAAGCTTTCAGAAAAATACCAAAAAATCATTCTAAGCGAATTTCGATATTCCGAATTCAAAAATAAAGTCCATATTGAAAAATAAAATTTATTAAATTTTAAAAAGTGGGTATTACTATTCATAACGGCTAGTTTGATTGATCGTGGTGTGTTAAAAATCCAAGTTCCATACAACGCAAGTAACTGCATTATAAAAAGGGAAACATATCATGGAAGCTTGGGGTGTTACATTCTCCCCTACATAAAATAATTTCAACCTCAAAATTTCTAGAATATTACTCCATAAAAATATTCAGGTGGTTCTTGATCATAAGTTCCTTGGGTTCTCACGTTTCCTCTTCCATCTTATGGTTTCTCCATAGGAAATTCACCGAACGAGTCATCCCATTTCTCAACACTTGTTCTCTCATATCAAGAATTATGATAGGATATTTGAAATAAGATTGGTCGAGTTCATGTTCTATTTATTCATAGGTCGGTACATGCATTGGGTGAGGCAAGTATTTTTTCAACAGTGATACATGGAACACATCATGAACTTTAGAGAGACTTGGAGGCATTTCCAAATGATACTCTATAACTCCAATTTGTTCTAGAATTTAAAGAGGTCTGATTTACCTGGGACTCAATTTACCCTTCTTACCGAAACGTACACCACCCTTCCATAGAGATACCTTCAAGATTACAGGGTCTCCTACTTGAAATCCAAATCCTTCCTCTGTTATCGGCATATATATTTTGCCTACTTTGGAATTATTTTATAGGGGTTTGGATAATCTTTACTATTTCCATTGTTTCCCCAAAAAGTTTGGGGCCTATGAGTTTTCTTTCACCAACATCATTCTAGCAAGTTGGTGTGTGACATCTCTTTCCATATAATGCTTCATATGGGGCTATCTGAATACTTGAATGGAAACTATTGTCATTGAAAAATTCTACCCAAGGTAAATATTGATGCCACATACCTTGGAATTCAAGTCACCAAGATCTAAATATGTCTTCTAATGTTTGAATAGTCTATTCTGATGGTCCATCTGTTTGAGGGAGGTAAGAAGTGCTTAAATGAAGTTCAGTATCCAAGGCCTTCTAAAGAATTTTCTAGAATATTGTTGTAATATGGGGATTGCGATTATAAACAGTCGATAGGGGTACTCCATGGATTCTTATAACTTCATTAATGTATATTCTTGTTAGAAGTTCAAGTGGTAAATCTTCTCTTATAGAAATAAAATGATCTGAGTTGGTAAGATGGTCAACAGTGGCCCATATTGCATCATTCCTTCAAAGAGCCTTCGGTAGCCCCTTGAATAATTCCATCATAATATCATCTCATTTCCACTCAGGTATGAGAAGTTGTTTCATGACTCCTCTAGGATGTTGTCTTCTAGATTTCACTTGTTGACGAACCAGACATCCGGAAAAATAATCAGCAATCTCTATCTTCATGTTGCCTCACCAAAAATGTTCCTTCAAATCTCTATATATCTTGGTTCTCCAAGGGTGTATAGATAAATTTGAGCTATGATAATCTTCCAAAAATTCCATTTTTTGATCAGGTATGTTAGGTACACAATTTCTCTTCTCAAATTTCAAAGTTCCATCTTCATATACGAAGTCACTCAATCTCCCATCATTCACAACATTAATTTTCATTTGAAACTCCTCATCATGAGGCTAAGAAATTTTTTTAATTTCTATTAACCATGGTTTTTCAACCATTTGAAAAAGTACTGATGTTTCACCTTCCATGGTTATTCCCATATCCATCTTTACTAGATCCATGAAAATAGGATCCCTTTCAACTATCATATTGTTCAAAACTCCATGATCCTTTCTGCTCAAAGCATCTTCCACCATATTTTCCTTCCTCAAGTGGTAGTGTATACTGAAATCATAATCCTTGAGTAGTTAAATCCATCATCTTTTCCTCATGTTATGTTCTTTCTATGAGAAAATATACTTCAAAACATTGTGATCTGTATATATCTAACATTTTCCACCATAGAGATAGAGTCTCCAAATCCTCAAAGCAAAGATTATAGCTGCTAACTCAATCTCATGAGTGGGATAGTTTTTTTCATGAATTTTTCACTACCGTGATGCATAAGCAATAACTCTATCATTCTGCATTAAGACACAACCAAGTCCTTTCATGGGCGCATCACTATAAATAATAAACTCATCATTCCCTAATAGTAGAGTCATGATTAGAGCATTGAATAATATTCTCTTCAGTTCTTTAAAACATTCTTCACAGTCTTTTTTCCAATCAAATTTATCCCATTTATATATGATTTTGGTTAATGGGTTAGCCAACCCAGCAAAATTTTGACCAAATGTCGATAATAACTGATTGAACCAATAAAACCGCGTACCTCAGTTATACGTGTTGGTGATGGACATTGATGGATTTCCTTGGTCTTTGAAGGATCTATAGAGATTCCATCCTTAGAGACAACATGGCCAAGAAAATAAATCTCTTGAAGCCAGAATTCACACTTGCTAACTTCCCATATAATTCATTTCTTCTGAGGTTTTTTCGAATACTGCGCAAGTGATTTTCATGATCTTTATATCTTTTTTAGTATACCAATATATCATCAAAAAATACCACTAAAAAGTCATAAAGATATTCCTTGAAAACTCTGTTCGTTAGATCCATAAATATAGAGGTTGCATTAGTCAATCAAAAAGGCATTACTGTAAACTTGTAATGCTCGTACCTGGTTCGAAATGCTATTGTCGGAATGTCTTCCCTCTTCACACAAAAATGATGATATCCATTTCAAAGGTCAATATTTTAAAAATATTGAGATCCATGAAGTTGGTTGAATAAATCATCAATGCGAGGTAGGGGATACTTGTTCTTTATTTTATAGCATTGATCTCCCTGTAGTAAAATCACAACCTCATAGATCCATCTTTATTTTTAACAAAAAGAACAGGGGCTCCCCATGGAGAAACACTAGGGAGATTAAATCCCTTATTAATCAATTTATCAAGTTGTTTCTTTAGTTACACTTATTACATAGTGGCCATTATATATGGAGTCTTCGATATGGTCCTTGAACTAGGAATTAAATCAATGGAAAACTCAATTTCTCATTCTGGAGGATGTTTAGGTAAATCCTCTAGAAACACATAAATATTTTCTTGCACAATATGTATGTCCTCTATTCGAACATTATTTTCCTCAACCATAGAAATTTCATTCTCTTATTCCCCAATAATTGAATTTAGTAGAGCTATTAGGGGTGGATCTAGATAAGAATCAGGTGGTGACGTTTCTTCTCTAAAGATAAGGTACTACTTATCATCATCGAAAATTGTAACCTCAATCTTATTACAATAAATTTTTACATCGGCATACAAAATCCAATACATACTGAGTATTATATCAAATTAAATCATGGTATGATGATTAGTTCAATATATAAATAACATTTATATTCCCTAATGAGAACTCATTCAAAAAACTTTTTGGCGATGATACTTCCCTTAGGAGTTTTGAATGAAAACTCCCTTGTAAAGTCGAATTGAAAATATCTAATTTTCTTAGTAAACTAGGAAGATATGAAACAATGTGATTATCCATAATCAAATAAATAATTTTCCAAACATGACGAAATCATTAAATTACATACCACCACATCTTTGGAGCTACAACCTCAGTAGTAGTGATCGCATAACGTTGGCCATGCTACCTTGTCCTTTTCTAGGGTAACTTTCCTAGGCGATTAGGACATTCATTTGAATAATGCACCTTTTCTCTACAATTTTAGCATTCAACATTGACATCTTCTTTCTCCCCTTTCCATCACGAGCTTCGTGGCCTTTTTCATCACACTTGTAATAGACTCTCATTCCTTTAAAGAAAATACAAGGGTATTTCTTCCAACATTTACGGAAAGATAGATATTCAACTTTTCCCTTCTTCCCTTTATTTCAATTTCTAGACTGTTTAGAAGATCTCTTCTTCTCTTTCTTTTCTTTGAAGTTGTATGACATAAAGATTTATTTTTCTCTCTTGACAGCACATGAGACAATATCTTTGTATGATGAGAAGGATTTTGAGACTAATTCTCAATGGAGAAATGGTTTTAACCCATCAAATAATCGATCAATATTACTCTATGGGTTACGTATATAATCTACTGCATGCCTTTATAACCTTGTAATGTTTTCCACATACTTTGAGAAATTCTCATCCTCCTTTTCCCTCAGACTCAAAAATTGCTTTTCCATATCTGCTCGATGGTCATGAAAAATGTATTTCTCTATGAAAATCTATTTAAACTCCCTCAATTACATGTTCGATACTTCTTCATCTTCCTTTGTATTTTGGATTACTGACCACCATTGATCTGCATCTCTCGTGAGGAGATAAACATCCATGATAACTTTTTCCCTTCCGCTACTACACAAATCATGAAATATATTTTATAAGGAACATATCTGTTACTCACCTACTAATGGAGTTGTACTCCCATTGAAAGTTTGTGGTTGTTCCCTCATGAAGTGGTCTAAAGTGGATCCTCTGTGTTGTGCATCAGGGTGCTCCATATGGGTAAGGTTATTATTCATAACCTGATTGAGTTGTCCCAGTATGGTGTTAAGCTAATCAGCACCAGTTGCATCACTATATCAACTATATTTATCTTGAGTAGGAGGGAAATCTCTACATGGATTATGTGTATTGATACGATTTCCATTCCTTCAATAGTTACCATTTTTAAAAAATGGAATACACTAGATTAGTTTATGAATTCTAATATATAATTCTAAACTTGCAAAACCCTTAACATAAATTGAACAGTTTTTGGATATAATACATAATCATAAAAAATGTTTTCTTTGAGGAAGTATATACTCCTAAATCCATCCTAATGGTTTGTAAAAAAATGTGAATTATCCTAACCATATCCCCTGGGAGTGTTGTAACCAAGAGTACATCAAGGCTCATTCTCATGCACCAGTTCCCATTCAAGTCTAGCTAAATGTGGTGTTTTCGGGATTTACCCTTAGGTACATCTGTGTGAGAGCCTCCTCTACCTACTCATATCCAAATAGGGATGTATTCATGGAAACCTCACAAAACATCTACATTACCAAAATTCTAGGGTGTTCTTCTATACTAATCCTTAATGTCTACCTTAGGTTAATGTGCTCTAAACAGAGTTTATCTAAATCTAGTTTCCATGTTTTGTACTAAAATTCCTCTGATACCAACTGTAGTGTCCCGACCCCAATTACCCAAATTCAATGCATTATTAAATAACATTATCATGATACAAGGAATCATGTCCTGAAAGACCGATCAGTTTTATAGCCTTGGAAGTACTAGATACATTCATAAGTTTTACATCACATCATGAAATAAAAACTTCAATAACATTTTTTCCCCTTTAAACACACATATATCCTTATCCTATCCCTATAGGTCAACCATAAAATACTTATTCACATCCTGGGAAAAATAAAACATAGAAAGGGGTGAGATCAGATGCTTAGTAAGGATAACAATATAGCAGAAATATTCATAAATAAGCATAAACATTTAAGGCAATGTATAGGACTAAAACAAAAGCCTTTTAAAATTAAAAATCAGAATAATATGGAAAAGATAAAATCAAATAATTTCATTAACTTATTCCAATGGATATTCTCCTAGTTTAATAATCACATGCAATATCTACAGCCACTTTCATAATGCTGGAATGCATAATGCTAGACTTCATAACCATATAGTCAAGGCCGTGTGCCAAGAATACAAATAATATTTTTTCTAAGACGTGTTCCAAGACACTAGTTTGTCTCATGAGACCTATCGATGCATCGAGGAGCTATAGTGGGCTCCACCCATCACTTACTAAGTCCAATGCATTCTTCATATGAAAAGGTTTAAACATAACATAAACATTCGTATTAAAACTAGCATACGAAATGTCAATAATTTATCCATAAACCATGAATGGTGTAAAAATAACACATCCATAGTCAAAAATATTAGAAAACATTATTTAAAATATGGAAGATTTGTATCATAATAATTCTACTTTAAACAAGTTCAAAATCCATCAAAGGAAGTTCCCATAGATGAAATGAAAATTAATTGAAATAAATATCTCATTCTATTTTGAAATCATTTAAAAGTCACATAATTATAAAAAAGCATTTAATTTGAAAATATTCTTATAAGATTGTATGGGAAGCATCGATGATGATATAATGGTGAAAATAGCCACACCCGCCGTATAAGTTAAAAAAGGAAATCCTTACCTTAATTTTGTCAAAAAGGTCATAAAGTACCTTGTTTGGAAAACAATGGAAAGATTACTTTCAAAACATATATTGTCAAATAAGGTTATAAATGAATTTAACACATATTATATTAAATAGTTAAAATATTTTGTATTACATTTTTATGAAAACACGGATGTGGATGATATAGAGGTCCTTTTAGATACTTATGTATTAACAACCTTGGATAAGTAAAGACATTGTAGAATTAACCCTTACCTTATACTTTTCCTTGGTCGAGGGTAATTTAACATCATTTATAATATTTAAATCATTGAAATTAATTTATAAAATAACTATATACAGAAATATGTTATAATATATGATCCTCTAATATTGTTTTGTTAATAATATTTTTGTAGAATCTTCATTTCGGGTATTAACCGATATGTTTTCCTTTATATGATTGGTTACGTAACCCATGTATGTTATGTATAGGATGTATTTTCGTCATATCCAGAATGATATTATGTTTTTATATATTATTTGTAATCATAAAATAAAATTTTTTCTTGAATGATTATGATTGGGAAAGAATCTCAACACATTTGTGGAGACGGTAATCTGTACGTACGCACAAACGATAATATCATTATATTGATAGTGAAATATTATATAATTGGATGTTATTTCATATATAAAGAATAATTAAAATGTTATATTTATTATTTACATCTGTCATACTCATTATTATACACATCCAATTAATGTTGTTTTTGAATAACAAACTACACCAGGACGTGGAGACGATAAGTCGTACGTACGCATGTATGGTGACATTTTAATTTATAGGATGGATATAAAAACGAATATGGTTGTAAAATATTAATATTAACATCAAATTATGTAGGATTTTTTGGAGTTATTATTTTGGTAGGGAAACAACAAAGAAATGGGAAGTGGAAGAAGAAAATAACTTGAAGGAGGGTGGTGAAATCATTACCTCTTCTTTGGGTGTTTCTTTTGGGTTGATCAAAATGGTTACTTAGGTTGGATTTATGATCAAATTAAGGACTCTAGGTTTATTTAAGGGAATTTGGAAGGATATTTGGGTAGGGTTTGGCTGAGTCAAATGGATTTTTAGGTGTGAAATTAAGGGAAGTGGGTGTACCCTTTTATAAGAGATGTGAGGGTCACTTTAAGAAAATCTTGAGATATTATTTTATAATACAATAATTTTCCATTTCTAATGGCTACAAAAATATTTATTGAGAGGATAAGGTGTGGATGGGTCTAAAACATCTCAAAAAATTGGTTTTAGATAGGTTTATATTACCATATTAACCTTATCATTTATATTTAACTCGTACTTAAATAGTTTGACATTTACCATGTCTAAATGTATTTTTATATTATATGGATAATAAAAATACTATAACAAGAAAAGAGAACCCCAAGTGGGTCATTATTAATATATATAACCTTATCTGAGACCTTTGTTTGAACCTTATATTTTTATGAATATCACATCAATTAATAATATTTTATGTGTTTTAAAAACCCAATTATGTCAATTTTTAAACTATTTAGTATTTGGTTTTTGTGAAAATCATAATAACGCGATTAATTCGAAAAAAAGTTATTTAATATACGATAACATGTCAAATTAACCTTGAAAATTTGTTGAAATCATCTAAAGTCTCAAATTACAATTATTTGGATATTTATAATATTAGTTATTTTATTCATTCACTAATAAGGTAATTATTGCATCGTCATTGTGTCATAAATAAATTTAATTATGTAATGTATAAAAAATATAAATAAAATAAAATAATGTAGGAAATATTTTTATATTTAAAATGAATAATTATAGTCGAATTTATCTTATATATAACCCTATATTAAAAGTGGTTTAGTTATTAAACATTGAATTTAACACTTTTAACTCTTCTTTAAATAAAATACTAATAAATGTCCTCATCTAATCCAAGTGAACCGAAGGGGGTCATATTTTATTCTTAAGATTGTTTTTGTTCTAATTAAACTTATACAATATAATTAGGACATGTGTTATGATAATTATAATAAAATTTTTACCTTAAATTACCCTATTTACTTTTAATCGTGGTAAATAAAAGTCAAAGGTTACTATTCACAAAAAATCATTTTCATCCTATTAAACCACATTTTACATACTGATTTCAACCGTTTCTCATGGATTTTTCAAATTCAATTCACAAAAGAATTAAAATTATGTTTTATGAAAATTTTCAAATGCTCCTTGAAAGTGGGTAAAAGCTGGTAAAAAGTTCAATAAAATTGTATATATTTAAACTTATTATAAAATGACTCCAATGGATCACATTGAACATATATATGTATTATGTTTCTATATCAACCTAGAATAAATTAAAATATAATAACTAATTATTTAAATACAAATTTGGTTTTAAACAATAATGTGGTGTTTTTCACTATTCATCAAAAATTGAAAGTTTTCAGAAAAATACCAAAAAATCACTCTAAGCGAATTTCGATATTCCGAATTCAAAAATTAACTCCATATTGAAAAATACAATTTATAAAATTTTAAAAAGTGGGTATTACTATTCAAAATGGCTTGTTTTATTGATCGTGGTCTGTTAAAAATCCATGTTCCGTACAACGCAAGTTACTGCATTATAAAAAGGGAAACGTACCATGGAAGCATGGGGTGTTACATTATCCCCTACCTAAAATAATATCATCCTAGAAATTTCTAGAATATTACTGCATAAAAAGATCCAGGTGGTTCTTGATCATAAGTTCCTCAGGTTCTCAAGTTGCCTCTTCCATCTTATGGTTTCTCCACAGAACACTCACCAAACGAGTCATCCAGTTTCTCAACACTTTTTCTATGGTATCAAGAATTATGATAGGATCTTCGAAATAAGACAGGTCGAGTTCATGTGCTATTTATTCATAGGTCAGTACATGCTTTGGGTCAGGCATGTATTTTCTCAATAGTGATATGTGGAACACATCATGAACTTTGGAGAGACTTGGAGGCATTTCCAAATGATACGCTACAACTCCAATTCATTCTAGAATTTCAAAAGGTCTGAATTACCTAGGACTCAATTTATCCTTCTTACCGAAACGTATAACACCCTTCCATGGAGATACCTTCAATAAAAAAGGGTCTCCTACTTGAAATTCCAAATCCTTCCTCGGTTATCAACATATATCTTTTGCCTACTTTGGGCTTATTTGATGTGGGTTTGGATAATCTTTACTATTTCTATTATTTACTCAACATGTTTGGGGCCTACGAGTTTTCTTTCACCAACATCATCCCAGGAAGTTGATGTGGGCCATCTCTTTCCATATAACGCTTCATATGGTGCCATCTGAATACTTGATTGGAAGCTATTGTTATAGAAAAATTCTACCCAAGGTAAATATTGATCCCACATACCTTTATAGTCAAGTGACCAAGATCTCAATATGTTTTCTAAGGTTTGAATAGTCTATTCTGATTGTCCATCAGTTTGAGGGAGGTAAGCAGTGCTTAAATGAAGTTCAGTATCCAAGGCCTTCTGAAGAATTTTCTAGAATATTGATGTAAAATGGGGATTGAGATCAGAAACAGTAGATAGGGGTACTCCATGGGGTCTTAAAACATCATTAATGTATAGCGGGCTCCACTAGTCACTTACTAATTCCAATGCATTCCTCATATGAAAAGGTTTAAACATAGCATAAAGATTCCTATTAAAACTAGTATAAGAAATGTGAATACTATATCTATAAACCATGAATGGTGTAAAAATAACACATCCATAGTCAAACATATAACAAAACCTTCAATAAAATATTAAGGATTTGTATCATAATAAATCAACATCAAACAAGTTGATAATCCATCAAAGGATGTTGACATAGATGAAATGACAACTATTCGAAATAAAAATCTCTTTCAATCTTGAAATCATTTAAAAGAAACATAATTATAAAAGAAATATTTTTGTTGAAAATATTCTTATAATCTTGTATGGAAAGATTTGATAATGATATAATGGCGGAAAATAGCATCGCCCACCATATAAGTTAAAAATGACATTCTTACCTAAATTTTGTGGAAAATATCATAAAGTAACTTGTTTGGAAAATGATAGAAACATTCCTTTAAAATGAATATGGTCAAATAATGGTATAAATTAAATTAAATCATTATATTGTAGATATTACAAATGTTTTGAATTACATTTTTAAGAAAACATGGATGTGGATGATAAATAGGTCCCGGTAGATACTTACATATTAACAACCATGGATAAGTAAAGAGATTGAAGAATTACCCCTTACCATGTACTTTTCTTTGCTCAAGGGTACGTTAACCTCCTATATAATAGTTAAATCACTATTATTAAATTATAAATGAACTATATACATAAATATGATATCATATATGATCCTCTAATATTTCTTTTTAATAATATTTTAGTAGTATCATCGTTTCGGGTGTTAACTGATTTTTCTTCTTTTATATGCTTGGTTACGTAATCCATGTTTGTTATGAATCAGATGTATTTTATTCATATCTTGAATGATATTAAGTTCTTAAAAAATATTTTTATTCATAAAATAAATATTATTCTTGAATGATTATGATGTGGAATGGATCTCATCGCGTTCGTGGAGATGGTAATTCGTACGTACGCATGAGCGACAATATCATTATATTTATGGTGAAAGCGTATATAATTGGTTGGTATATCATATATACAGAATAATTAACATGTTATACTTATTAATTATATTAGTTATATACATTATTATACCCATTCAATCAATTATGTTTTTTAATAACAAACTACACCACGACGTGTAGATGGTAAGCCGTACATAGGAACGTATGGTGACTTTTTAATATATAGGATAGATAGAATAACGAATATGGTTTTAACATATTTATAATAACATCATAGTATGTATTAGGTACTAGATTTATTATTTTGGTATGTAAAAAACAAATAAATAGGAAGTGGAAGAAGAGAATTACTTGAAGGTGGGTGGTGAAATTATTACCTCTTCGTCGGGTGTTTCCTTTTGAGTTAATCAAAATGGCCTATTAGGTAGGTTTTCTGATCAAATTAAGGACTCTAAGTTTGTGTGAGGGATATTGGGAAGATATTTGGGTAGAGTTTGGCCAGGACAAATGGATTTGGAGGTGTTAAATTTAGATAAGGGGAAGTACCCTAATATAAGAGAGGTGAGGGTCACTTTAGGAAATGCATGAAATATTATTTTATAATAAAATAATTTTCAGTTTCTAACAGCTCAAAAATGATTTATTTAGATGATATGGTGGGGATTGGTCTAAAACCTCAAAACCAATAGGTTTTATAAAGGTTTAGGTCTGCATATTAAACTTATCATTTAAATTTAACTCTTAGTTAAATAGTTTCACAGTTACCACGTCTCTTTGTATTTTTATATTATATGATTAATAAACATTCTATAACAGGCCAATCTAACACAAAGTAGTTAGTTATTAAAATATATAACCTTATATAAGTCTTTTGGTAGAACCTTAGATTTTTAAGAATATTATATCAATTAATAATATAGTATTTGTTTTAAAAACTCAAATATGTCCATTTTGACACTATTTAGTATTTGGTTTTTGTAAAAATCATAACAACATGATTGCTTCAAAAAAAACTTTAATCAACCATAAGAAGTCATATTTAACTATAAAATTAGTTTACATCATAAAAAGTCACAAATTACATTTATTTGGATTTTTATAATATCAATTATTTTTATCTTTCATTAACAAAGAAATTATTGTGTCATCATTGTGTCATAAATAAATTTAATTATTTATTGTCTAAACTTTATAAATAAATTACCATTATGTATTAAATCTTTGTATCATTATAATTATTATTTATAGGCGAATTTATCCTATGTATAACCCTATATTAATAATAGTTTAGTTATTAAACTTTGAATTTAACACTTTTAACTCTTCTTTAAAAAAATGTCCAAATCTAATACATGTGGACAACAGGGGGTCATATTTTATTCCTAAGGTTGTTTTGGTCAAATTTCACATATCCAATAGAATTAGGACATGTGTTAGGATTATTATAATATCATATTTTCCCTTAATTACCCAATTTATTTTTAACCCTGGTGAATAAAAGTCAAAGGTTACTATTCACAAAATATTTTTTTCATCTTATTGAACCATATTTTAAAAACTAATGTCAACAGTGTTTCTCGGATTTTTTAACTTCAATTCACAAAATCGGTAAAATTAAGTTTTATGAAAATTTGCAAATGCACCTAGAAGGTGGGTAAAAGACGGTAAAATATTCAATAAAATCTTATATATCTAAACTTATTAAAATATGACTCCAATGATTCAAATTGAAAATATATAGTTATTATGTATATATTTTTACCAAAAATAATTTAAAATAAAATAACTAATTATTTAAATAAAAAGTTAGTTTTAAACAATAACGCAGTATTTTTCACTATTCTTCAAAAATTGAATGTTTTCAGAAAAATACCAAAAATACACCCTAAGCTAAGTTCGATATTACAAATTCAAAAATGAAGTCCATATTAAAAATTAAAACTTATAAAATTTCAAAAATTGGGTATTACTATTCCTAACTGCTAGTTTGATTGATTGTCGTGTGCTAAAACTCCATTTTGTGTACAACACAAGCTACTGCATTCTTCAAAGAGAAATGTACCGTGGAAGCACAATGTTTTACAGTGAAGCTATTTCCACCTAATTTCATAGTTTGAGGACCAAATTAGGCCTTGAGGGAATACATAAGATCTATTTGACCTCCCTCAACATTTTTCCAAAGAGGTATTTTAAGTAAACATTTTAGTTGACGTACATGTGGGATATAAAGATAATTTATATGAATATTGGGATGATTTATAGAAGATACAAATGCTATGAGATTATCCATATATGAACCTAAAAAATATCACTCTAACTTTGTCTTTATTTGTATGAACAAACCACCGAAGTCATAGAATTAGAAGACAAAATAAAAGAAATTGGCTACCATCATAAAAATATTATAATCCAACACCTGGATGAGTTGATAAAAAAAGGGTAAATTTAAGCCGAAATTAGTTAGGAAGATAATATTTATTTTAACATATTTTTTATTAATTTCAATAAAATGAATTCAAAATTACATCCCACTATTTTAAATTTTCAAATTTATCAATCACTTTTATTTACTTAGAGGAAAATGGGTAAAATGAAGTTACACTTTTTGATTTCAAGTTACTAATGGCCATTCTTGGAGAGATCATGTTCTTACATAAGAAACATAAAGGGGGTAATATTTAAATCCAATTTCCATGTTTTAATCATAACAATTTGATTTTTTTATTCATTATCATTTGTATACTTTCTAACATGACACACATAGAGAAGGCCATAGACATTTAAGGGTCCCCACAAGTAGTTTAATTCAATGAGGTGGACCCATAAATTTTCTTTTCCCCACTATGAAAGATGTACCTAATTTATTTGGTGATGAACCTTAATTAATTAATTCATGGGTTCTTATACAACCAATGTGTGATATTTATAATTGGTAGGAAAATTAAGTGGAGTTACCAATCAAGAAAACCACACCCCCCATTGAATTTTGGGTGACAACCAGAATTTGAAATTAGAGGTATTAAAAAAGTTATACCCACATGGGGTGTTTAAAAACGTTTTATCGCCTTATTTCTTATTCTATTTAATTTTATTTTTACTTTTATTTCAAAAAAAAATATTTGGTTTCATTTGTTCTTCATAGATCAAGATTGTATGAGTATAAGTTCTAACTTATGCATTAAAAATATAGGTCAAAAATAATAAACAAATAAAAACAGAATACAAGATAAAAAATCAAATAATTGGGCCTAAATTCCAAAGTATACTCTATCCCAAGCCAGACACATTTTCTACAACTCCTCTTGTAGTCCTGAACGTTCAAAAGAAACTCTTATAATAAAAAAATATAGAAAACATAGAATAAAATATAAGGTAATTATTTATACATAAACACAACAAGTGCATATCCATGTCCACTAAATATTCTAAGAAGGGTGTGACTATAAAGGCTCATAAGGCACAACTAATGTTCTCAAATCACCCTTGGAAAAAGGTTTTGTATGCATCAGATTATGTATACTCAATTATATATTTAATAATACATTATTTTCCAAAAAAATTTGTTAAATCTAACCAATAACTTACAACAAGATAAATAACAGATCATCAACAACCCTAAGTGATATCTCTGTAACTAGGAGGGACCAAACCTATGTATAGATTCATCAATTATAGATTATGTTATGAAATATTAATAACATTCTCTCAGTCAACCCTAAGTGGTAGATTGAAAATTTGATTTTCCCATATCCTCTTAAAAGAAGGAAATTTTTCTTCGGAGAGGGGATACATCCACTTTGTTAGAACTAAAGAGTGAAGAAAATTGGGGAAAGGGGTTACATTCTCCCAAACGGTAAATATCAAGTATATAAGAACCCATGTAAATAAATATTGACTTCCTGAAACCCTTGTATCTCTAGGTACAGATACTATACACATACTAGCTTGATAATATTTCTAGGATCATATTTCAATGACAATAATATATATATATATATAAACACATATAAATATGAGATCCCTTATCCCAAAACACCACAATGCATAATCCATGATTCCATATTATGAAAAAAAAACTATCATTTTGAATCATGTATAATGTTTAGCATAGAAATAATTAAAATAACACTAATATTAATTTTTAAAATATTAACAAAAAACTGGAATAACACAAGGAAATAATGAATGTCTAAAGAAAATATACAGAGGATTAAACCAAATAAAAAGTATGAATTGATGACAAAAAAATCTATTAAAGGGAAAAGAAATAAGAAAGTAATAACATAATAAAAACTGTGGTATACTTGTTGTAAATCCATTCAATGAATAAGACACTGAATAAATAAAAACTAAGTAATACTAATACCAAATTTTAAATTCTTATCAATGCTAATCCACACATTTCGATATTATTTTTTTTCATAAATCCATGAAAGTAAAATATTTGTTCATTATAAAATTTAATCAAAATAAATATATCCAAATGAAGGTGGTTTACACATTATGTATTTCTTTAATTTAAGATGTAATACATTAGAATCATATAAATATAAGTTCTACTAAAAAAATCCCAGAAATATTAATAAAATTGTATTGGTTTCACATGGAGTTATTTAACCAATTAATTTTCATTTTAAATCCCAATTTCAAAACTCAAATATTTTCCAAAACTAATACAATTAAAATTTTGTAAATTATGTTTTGGATAAGAATCCAATTTTATACTCAACACTTCATTAAAATCATTGAATATAAAATATACAAAACTAATCTATTATTTTTAATAACTCTGGTTTTATTGTATTAGTCAATTTAATATTTCTATGTATATATCTAGATTTTTCCTTGGAGTTTTAGTGGTGTGTGGGTGTATTGGGACCCCAAAATTAATATATTAGAAACATTTATATATTTTAAAGCACCTTTATGCATCATTTAAATATAATTTCTTTTGCAATGCTTTGGACCTATGATGGGAAATTTGATACCACAATTGATTATTGAATTCAGGGTTCTCCCTAGAAACGAAATAATCTTGGTTGACCTTGAGAGTTTCTTCAGAGGTTACCATTGGTGGGTGCACATAATAAAGTAAATATTTTGTTTTTTTATTTTAGTTAAAGTACCAAACCTAGCCAAATCCCTCTATAAATATACTACTTTAGAAAATCTCTAGGGTTAGGCAGATAACCCTTGGAGATTAAAGAGGAGGATAGAGCATTCTTCATTGATAAATAAAAACTGAAGAGTGATGTTGAATGGATCAAGTTGAATTAAGAGGCAGGAAGTGATTATAATGGCCTAGTATTCATCTTTGGTGAACTCATTATTCAATAATGATTGATACTTCATCAATATAGGGATATTTATATATTTTTTCTCCCCTATTTGATTGATGAGTATGGATTTTCACATCTTCTTTTTCATTATATACAATTACCATCCCTTTACATGAACCCATTTTAATAAATTAAATTTTTAAGTCCATTTATATTTGATATACCCAAATATCAACATTTATCCCTCATCCCCTGATCATTTTCTAAGATTTCATTGGTTGTTGATGTTTATAAGAATTTTTCTTGTTCTTTTCCCCAATTGTTATTTTAATTCTTCATTCTTAGCCTATGGGGTCACAGTTCGATGTTTCCATGGAGGATTCGAGAAAAATAAAACCAAAAAAATAATTTAATTTGTGAAAAGTATTTGTGATTCTTCGTGTTTGTAATGGATATAGATATATTGTAGGATTTGGATGATTTTTTCATGGATATGGGATCTGGAGAAATGATGGAAGGAATTATTGTTTGCACAATGGTTTGATTTTGGTTGATCGGATTCTGTTTTTCAGCCACCAGAATATGGGAATTAATGGATAAATAATTTACCCTTCAATTTTGGGTAGCGGAATGGTGGATTGTTTGGTATTGAGAGTAGGTATTAAAGCCGGGTCAAGGCTAGGATTTTCTGCATGAAAAAAACCTAACTACACGCTATGTAGTGTGTGAGAACACATGTCATGTACTTCAATTTCTACTATGGATAGGGTTTTTACCAAGTTAAATATCACAAAATCTGAATTAAACCCTACCAATTGGGTGAACATACCCAGGATTCTATGTAGTGTGCCAGTTGTACACACCCTGTGACCCTTTGTGGTCACACATGCTATGTCACTTTAGGAACTAACCATGTGGTTGTGCATGCCCTATCGATCCATATACCAGGATTACATGCCAAAGATCCTGGGTAGGCATACATCATGTTCTATTGTGTAAAAACCATGTAATGTGACCAGAATTCCCAATATATCTCTAGAGGTGAACACTCCCTGGTAATGAGGAGTGGTCACATACTGTGTAACCCCCTTGTACACATCATTTACTTCTTCAATAAAATTAAACCTTCTATATCTTCTTTCTTAAGACTCATAATATTTCCCATGGGTATCCTATCTTGATTTTTTTTCCATATATAATGTGATGGTATTCTTTTTTTGGAATTATAAATATGATGTTTTAGTTTCTGAGAATTATTATTCTTTAGGAAATTCTTGACAATGGTAGTGGTCGAGAAGGATAATCATATAGATTTCAGGGTCAGTACTCCCTTGTCACATGAGGGAATGGGTCCCCCATACTCTTTAATGAAGTATATTCAGTACCTTTACTAATAATAAAATGGGTGGGTCCTCTATCTATAAATTTGTTCTCTCCCATCATCGAGCTCAAATGGGGAGTGGGTCCTCCACTGGAGTTGTGGATCCCTTAGTTGCGGAGTGAAGTAGTGAGGTGTGTGCCCCCTCACATTGATTCATGTGAGATTTTGTATGATGTTTCGAATCAAAGAGGTAATTTTAGAGCTATAGGAAGACTCATCTTCCTTGGATGGGTTGTGGATTTGTATATACCCTTTGTCTATTGCTCATGTTTCTTTTTTTGAATTTATATATATAGTGTTTTTAATTTCAATATTTATATGGTTTGATCTGACTACTATTGTATCATTATATTTCTCCATTTATAGTTTTTAGGGAGTCCTAGTTTGTATGTATATAAACACCCATACATGATATTTGACAAAGAATGGAATTTTTATATAGAATATAGATTGATTGGTAGTGATATCGGTGGAGATTAGGGATACTTGGATTCATTAACCACTTATGGTGGTCAAACAAGGATAAAAATAAACAGTCTCTTATCATATTTCTTTTTCTTCTAGGTTTTTTAGGTTGGGAATCTATTTCTAGTTGGATGTTTATTTTTTCCTTTTTCAATTTTTTTATACTATCAGACCCTGATTCATTTCCTTGAGGATATTTCAAGAATGGTTACACTCTAGGTGTTACAATATTTTATAGTTCATCATCATATTTTCATAGATAAGGATGTGTATATATTAATAGTTACATTTGGATAAGGCCACCTATTTCATTTTATTCCTTCGTGGTGCTTCTATACATCCCCTAGCCAATTAGATGTAGTCTGGGGGATATCAAATGCATTTTGATGCTAAAAAAACAAGCCCTAGTGGGTCACATCATGACAGAGTTGTATTAGAGGGAGTTTTATCCTTAGTTAAGAGTTGTATTGGGATACACATTGTGGATTTGTTGGGAACTTAGGGAAATTTTTTTGGATTATCTCAAGTTTATCTTTTAGTGTAGGGAATCTAGTTTCAGTGTAGTGGCTCTCATATCCATTCACCGGGACTTCAACTACATGTTTGATGAGTTGACATACTGAGACATAGATTATATAAAATCATTGGTACATGCATCATGTAGGATTAAGTCCTTTAACTTTACTTCTTGAGTCATCTTCACATATATATGCTCATTTAACCAAGGTTCATATTGATCACTTTCAGGATTCCTACGCATTGAAACCCAACCATGATACTGATATTGGATCATGAAAACAATCCATTATGTAATGAGGCCTCAGCTTTGGGTCCATCTCATGAGGTGTTTCCTCCAAGAGGTCATATATTAGTGGCACGACCTATCAAGCAGGGTATAGTACCAACAGGTCAATATGAGGATATGTGTGGTTGAAGCATGCTATGTGAGTTTTAGTGATAGATATATTTGAGGTTTTATAGCATGCTTGAATATTAGGAAGTGTAGGATTGGATTAAGTCTATAGTTTGAGACTTTATGACTGTTCTAACAAAAATATATTAGATAATTGTGTTCATAGATAGACTTCTTCCTGGGGAAATAGGGTTTTTTGGATTTTGATGACACTGAACCATGATGAGGTAACAATCTTTTGTTAAAATTTCCATAATCTATTTCATGATGAGAATTACCCTTCATTATTATGCTCAATAAATATTCAGATGCTTCTTGACCAATAGTTGTGTGATTGACTGTTGCAGAATACACCATGACGTTCACTGCACCAATGAGTTTCCCCCTCAATATGGTGTTAGATGGATTATTCCTGGTTCAAATTTTTTGTAGAGCCTTCAAATATACATTCAAGTCTACATAGTCTTTTTATTCATTCCAAACAAGGTTGGAATTAATGTGATGGATTTGGTGAAAGAGATTTTTCGATAAGATGGTTGTCGAATTTCTAGGGCCAGTGGATGACATCATGTGGATCATTCATCTGCGGTTATTGGAAGACAACATACATCAATGTCTCTTCACAAGAGGTATAATAATTCCCAATCACATACACACGGATATAAAATGAGTGTCTCATGCAAAGGATCCAGTCAGGCCCGTGAGGGGAGATAATATACTCTTGATGGGAGAGTTCACAAAGAATTTGATTTCCGGACATGTCGTTATGAGTAAACTTGACAGAGAGTGGATGGAAAACCATATAAGATGAAACAATGTCATTAGGAATCTCAAGGCATGGTCAGTATAGCCCCTAGGGATGTGGTGTTAATGGAGGGGAAGATTGATCCTTGATGGGAGGAGCTTTTGGTAGAGGGTAATGTTATGACCTACTTCGACCACCACCACTAGGTGTCCCACACCAGGCTTAGATAGTTGGAAGATAAGTCTATGGTAAGTTTCATGCTATGCAGGTTTATGACTAGTTCATGAATTAGATGATTCAATGTAGGATCTATGAATTTTCTACTATTTATCTTGTACTAGTAGACATAGGCACAAGTAATTCATTCCTCACAATTCCCATTTTTCTATAGATTTATCTTATAGTTGTTACTATATCCTATTATATTTTTCTAGAGGTTCTGACTGGGTGCGATTCTTTTATATCACATATCTATAGGTGGTGCAGGATAGAGATTGATGGAGAGAGATTCAAATGGTAACTCATGATCAAAACAATGAAACCTTATAATACATATTGGGTATAGAATGGTTTTTTATGGCTCAATCCAAGATTGATTTCCATCATATATCACTTACAAGCCTTCAAACTAATAGGATTAGATTCTCCATTATAGGAGAGAGATATCTCATGGATGAGTTAGTGGTACTTTTTTTATAGAAGATGTAACCCATCACTCATTATTTGGTGAGTTTTTTATAGGTTTAGTGGTCACTTTAGGAATATGTCTTCCTTAAATAGTTGAGGAATATAGGGAAATCTTCCTTGAGTACTTTTTATGACTACCTATGAGGTGTGAATTTGAGTTTTAAATTGACTTTCACCCGGAGACTACATCGATATCATCTGCAGAATTTTAGATAAACCCTACCACGCCCCACGAGCTAAGGGTAACAGTGAAGAACCATTGAGAGAAGGGCTTCATCAGACCCTGTGTGTCACCCAATTTTTCTCATTATTGTTTCTTCAAAAAGTTTTAATGGGTCTTGTGGATTTTCATTAATTAGAATCACCTAAATTAGTTAATGGTAAAGAATAAGTACCCCATTATATGGATATATGACCTTTTTAACCAATTTAGAGGAATGATTTGGTTCTAAAAGATAAATATCAGGGCAGTTTACTAACAATTTTGGGTTCATTAGGATAATATTCAAAATACATCATTACAATGTCAATATAGACACTATTATTTCCTATTGATGCATTATGGTGTAAAAAATGACCAATAGGTGTTTATGGATCATATGAACTAAATCTTCAATCAATAATTAGTCCAATTTTTTGTTTTCTTAATTGATAAAATACTCATTGAATCTATGATTACGGAGTAGAATGCGGTGTATTTGAAGTTAGTCCTTGATATACCTTGAGAGAAACAGCTTCATGTTAATATCTCAAACTCTCAGTTTTAGATCTTTGAAGTTAACTTTATAGGGTATGTCATCTTAAATAATGGGATATCTCTACACCCGGTGAGCATTTACATGGTTCTTTCTTGGGAGAACCCAAGATCTTGTTAGAGCTATAGAGTTTTCCAACCTTGGAGGGGTAATAGAAGAGGTTCATGATGGAATTGTCTAGGATTGCAGAAACTGTGATCACCATGAAATGGAAAAGAAAACCATTTTATATGATCTTATTGCACTATATTGCCTCTAAAGAGTTGAGGATGATGTTGAACATTTCTTCCTTATTTAGGCTACTAGAAGAGGGCGTGGAGTACATAGTGTTTTGAAATTCTTTTGGGGATAGGATCAGTTTCATGTCAATGAAGATATGGGTAGTGATCACATATATTTTAAGACAGTTGATTCTGCATAAGATTAACAATGAAACTAATGACTTGGAGTTGGAAGCAGTATTCTTAACTCTCAAGATGTAGAGGCACAATCTTATATGATAGTGTTATATTGTTTACTTAGACCACCCGAATCTCAGGTACATATGTCCCCAGAGAAATATTAACCTGAGATAGATTAATTTGATATATTTCAACTGGGATTATGAAATCAAGATATTATATACTCTTGGGAAAGGTAATTTTTTAGAAGATTCCCTTAGCAGAAATTCTCATTATTCCTTGGTAGAGGGGGTGTCTTAGAATTTTGCTTCGTTTTAGCTGATGTTGATGGATGAGAGGGGTACAATTTTTCTTTAGTCGATGTTGGAGACTCCTACACTTTATCAGTGTCTGTGAGAGTCTCATTTGAGATACACTAACTATGAGTTTTTATAGGACCAAATATCCTTAGGATATGCACTCGCTGGATTTTTTGAAGGAGGTTAGCATATCATCCTTTTTCATGGTTGAGAGGAGGTTCTGATCAGAATTTGAGATGAACTAACTGGATAGTTTCACAATTACCCATTAGATTTAGATATTGATGTCATAAATATGTATATATACCCTTCGTGGTGGTTTCGGTGGGATGGCATGAGGTAGTTTTTTTTTGATTTTATCTCTCATCCTCTCAAAATTTAGTGGGTCAATTCTGATCACAAGGTTCTAATAGGTTTAACATAGACCATTGAGATATCATAATGGAAATGGGATGACATATCCATGGACTTTTTGATAGTGCTTCTATGGATAGAGATATGCCACAATTCAATCTAGGAGATTGTTGACTAACTTACCAAGTCATTGAACATTCCTAACATTTGAGTGATATTCTTTGTTGAGAGTGTTGCATTTGTACATGTGGGAGATCAAATGGATTCATGGGTTTCCCTTGATTATTATATCTTATCATGATTCTTTATTCACCTCACGGTTTTGAAAATTCCTTTGGGAGGCCTTCAATACCCATTTCAGGATGTTCATTGGGTTCCACCCCTATACGGATAGGCGAAACGATTGGACTATCCTTGGGTTTTGAGGATACGAACATATTTTGAATGATGGACTTCAGTTGAAGTTGGGAGGACAACATTTAATTAGTATAGTTTACTTATAATAAAAACTACCACTCTACTATCATCATGGCACCTTTGATCCCCAGTATGGGAGACCCTCTAAGCCACCATTATGGACTGGGATTAGAGAGATAACTCTTTTTGGGTCATTAATGGTACAAGAGATGGTGGAGAAGGTTTAGGTGATCCATTAACATATAAGGACATCCTAAAGTAGAAAAAAACTATACTCTAATATATTTTATAGGCACGTCGAGTTTGATCTGGGAGACCCTGATTTCGTAAGAGTCTCCCTATGAAGAGGATTGTGGAGATTTCGATGGGGATGAAATTTATCATCAAGGTTCATTATGTCATTTGAGATTCTTTGGAGGGTTGACGAGGTTACATGCCACCTTGTCTTGCCCCCATAGTTAGATCGAATACATGGAGTCTTCCATATGTCAAAGTGGATGAGATATGTGCATGAACCAACACACATTATTGATTGGGGGAAATGTGGACATAGTGGATGGAACCACCCTCACGGAATACCCAGAAAATGAGTGTGAAAAAGATTTCTTGGGATCATGAGAGTAAGATACTAAATCAATTTCCCCACATTTTTTATCATTATCATTTCAAGGTGAAAACCCTTTAAGGAGAGGATAATGTAATGAATCTTTTTTGTTGGATTGGTCCTTTGAATATTTCTACGAATATATCTTGATTTTTTATCGAATTGGACATGGTTTTTGGGTGTCTTGAGACCCCTTAAATAGTATAGTAAGATTATTAATATATTTTAAATAACTTGGATGAAACATTTTGTTATAAATATTTTACCTTTGTTTGGGACCTCTTATAGGAAATCCAAGACCATAGTAGACTCTGGGATGTGGGGATTACCCTTGGTAGGACATAAGTTTGGTGGGAATCAGAGGTTCTGTAGAAGATTATAGTTGGTGTGTGTGTTTAATAAAATAAATAATTTGTTTTATTTATTTTAATTAAATGGACTAATATATCCAAATACCTCTATAAATATTATACAATAATAATTCTCTTAGGGTAGCCGAATAACACTGGGATATCAGAGAGGAGGAGATATAATTCTTCATTGACAGATCAAGATCATTGAATGGTGATGAATGAATTGGGAAGAATCCAGAGGAAGGAAGTGAATGCATGTGCCCCTTTTTAATCACTAATGAAACCATGCTTTACCGTCGATTGATCCTTGATCTTGGATGGTATTATTATTTGTGGTTTCCTCCCTATTTGATTGATGAGTATAAATTTACATATCTTTTTTTATTGATTTTTTATTACCTTCCCTTCACATGAAGTTATTTTAATTATTTTAATTGTTAAATCAATTAATATTTTATATTCCACAATGTAAATCTACATCCCAAACTCCATCATCATTTGTCAACATCACATTGTCCAGATATATTCATCAACTTTGTTCTTATTCTTTTCCCCCATCATTCATCGCATTATTCAACATTGGCCTATGGGGTCATGGTTCAACATTGTTGGGGTGGGTTTGACCATTATTATAACCCTATATTTGTGGTGGTTTTTTAATTGACATATGGTTAAATGGTTTGGGGATTGATCAATATGCGTTTCCGGATGTAGTTGATTACTTCATGGATATTAGATTCAAAGATAAGATTATAGGAGTAACAGGATGCGTTAAAATTCAATTTCAGGTGATAGAATTTGAATTTCCAACCACTGGGGGGATGGGAATCGATAGACAAATACATTAACCATTGACTTTTTTCGGTTAAAAGGTAAAATTTGTGGTAGAAATAGAATATATATAAACCACACAACGGATAGGATTTTCTACACATAGCAAACCTAACTAAACACTGTGTACTATGAAATAATAGATATTTTATACTTAATTTTCTATATTAGCTTGGGTTTCATCCCAGTTAAGGATCACAGTCCATGTGTTCTGGCCCGCATGCCATGTGACACTACCGGGTAGCCAAGAAGTGAGCCATTAGTAAACACCCCATGAACCTGGGTGGTCAGACATGCCATGTGACCGAGGGTATATGTTGTGTGGTTATGCATGGCTATTCAAGATGTGTGTCTGGAGTACACCTCCAAGACATCAGTGGAACATACACAATGTGTTCCTATATATACATGTTTTTATTGTGACATAGATTCCTAATCCATACACAAGGGATAACAATACCAAGTGATGAGGTGAGGTGACATTCAGTGTGACCCCCTATAAAATCCATATACTTCTACTAGAAACTTGTAAATTCTAAATCACTTTCTTCAGAACCTGGAATTTGGACCATGAGTACCCTATAATGGGTTTTTATGTGTAGAATGTAATTTTAGTTTTCTCTGTATTATAGAAGATATGATGATAGGTATTCCAAGTGTGATTCTGCATTATGTGTTTCTTAATAATGGTGGTGATTGGGTAGGATCATCAAAGATATGTCGGGGTCAGTACTCCTTGATCACACTAGGGTGGGTGTCCGATATACTTTTTACTCAGGTAGAGTCAGCACACCCCCATACTATTGTAGGTTGCGGTTCATTTATACTTGTATTGCTACTCCATATTCTTCATGATCTGGTGGGGAGTGAGTCCTCCACTAGAGTTGTGGATTCCTTATCTACGGAGTTCAATGGAAAAGAAGACAACCCTCCACACTAATTCTTGGGAGATTGTGCATGAGGATGGACACCAGAGATGGACCTATGGAGATACAGGAAGACTCATCTTCCGTGGATGGGCTATGAAGGTGGATATTCCCTTTATCTCTTGTCTAGTTTTCATTTTGAGCATATATATATATATAATATGGGTTTATCATATCCCAATTTTTAGAGATTGAGCTAACTACTATTATATCTTTCTATTTATCTCTTAGTAGTTTTCAAGGAATACTACTAGGTATGAAAGTACACACCCCTAAATGATGTTTTCAAATGCATGTCATGTCTTATACAGATGATAAAATAATTGGCAATGGTATCGTGGATCATAGTGATACTTTGGGTAAATTGACCTTGTATGGTGGTTGGTCTTCGAGAATAAGAGTCAATCTCTCATCAACCTTCATTTTCTTATAGTTTTTTATCACTTTTGGACTTAATTTATTGGTTATTCATTTATTTTCCCGATTTTTAAATTTGGTTTATACTATCTTACTATAGTTTATTACTTAGATGTTATTTCATGCTTTATTATAATCAAGATTTTATAGCTTTTATTGTTCCTCTTTACTTTTTTGTGGATATTGAAATGGATTTTTGTATAGATAAATTATGTTTTGGCCTCCCATTTCGATAAATAATTTCTTGTTACTTTTTTCCAAACACTAACCTATTAGATATGGGCTTATGGTGATCACACATGGCTTACCGGTGGCTAGGTGGGGCTTAGTGGATAAGGTCGTGACATTCTTAATAGCCAATTATATACTTAGTAAATATATATGTGATGGTAATTCATTAGTTTCTCTCATTAAAATTATTATATTACTATAAAATCATGGTCAAGAGGTCGTGTTATATAGTTTTATCCATGTAATAATGTGGTATATCCATAATTTGAGCTAAAAATTTAATTTAGATATCCCATAACCAAAAATATGATTCATTTTATATGTATATTCAGGAACTATATAAAAGGATATTATAAGAAACTATGAGTGTACAAGGAAATACCTCATATTTTATGGGAAGGAATAAAATAAATAAAGTATGACTGCTAAAATACTTAAATATCTATCATGAATTAAGAAAAAGTTTAAATTAATTACCTAATATTATTTTAATATTTATTAAGAATTTAAAATCCATGGAATAACATAGCCAATCGTACAACATGTATTACATAATTAAAAAATTATATTTCCCAAAAATTTATTTTCAAACATTATTAAATATTTTGGAAAAAATAGATACATAACCTGGTTATATCATCATAAAAAAGATTATTCCTGTAGATATAATACTCTATAAATACTTGTGGAATCCCAAAATTCATTAAAAAATTTCCTAAAATTAATAGACCCTAAAACATAGCTAATGAAACCAAAAAAATATAATTTTATGCATTAAGATATCAAAAAAAATTATCTAAGCTTATCAATAATTCCAACCATATATACTTGACATCAAACTTTCTATAATGCCTTATTTTATTAACCTTTTAAAATAATAATTAAAATAAATTGATAAGATTATTTAAGTAAACTTGTAGAAATATAAATAAACACTAAAAAAAAATACAAACAACTCCCCTTATCACTATTTACACTGATAATAAAAAATCATTGAGCCATAGTATGACTTCACCGTGACTTAATGTAATCAAATATAAAATATACAGATTGATCAAGATAAGTACAAAGATAATAGTAATGGATACGGGGTATCTTATGATTGAAATTTAGGATCTATATAGAAAACATATATTGAAGGGGATATATAGATAACTGAGATATATTATTGAAGGAAGATGATAGTGGAATCCATGCCCAATGTAATATGCCCCTCCTCTTGGACCCCAATGGATTTTTCTCTCTTACCTTTTAATTTCCCCCATCTCCCTTTTTCATTTAACATATTATTATAAAATAAAAGAAATACTAATAATAATTTAAATTAGGTATGGAGGGTTATAGAACAAATATAAACAATAACACACGCCCAATGGACAACTGAGTTAGGCAACAACCCTCACATAAGTATTTTTCCACACTAAACTATCTTAGTTTTTATTTTATTATTAATCGCTTGAAGACCCCCCCCCCCAATTGATATAGCTCATAGTCTCATCTTTTTAATCCCATAGTTCCCTTAATGTTGAATGTAAGTTCTCAAAGTTAACCAATCTGGGGCCTAAATGAATCCTTTATGGATTATAGAATACATCGCATCATGCATAACCCCTCTAAAAGAATAATCCATGCAAAACCATGTGAAGAGACTCTGTTGACATCAACCTCCCTCTTCCTCACCCTAATTCATCAACAAAAATGGAAACCACCCACCTAGATTAAATAATTCCCTCAATCAACTAGAGGCTAAACAACCCCCCCCCCCCCCCCCCCCACACCCACCCACCCAACCACAATATTCTAATTACATATATATTTATTTGATATCCTAAAAGTAATAACATAGAATCTATAATTAATCAATTATTGCATAATGATAACACATGTATTCCACGACATAATTATAATAATAAAATATATATGTTTTACATAATTTAATGATACAAACTATATATACTTGTGTGTGTTTTCATGTGTTCATCATTTTTCATAATGACATATTTTAAATAAATATCAAAATTATATTAGAAATTAAAAATAACCTCTATCCTCCTCCAATTTTATTTTAATTTTTATTTCTAGATAATCCATCTTTTTAACTATGTTGAGAGGGATCCATTAACATGTTATAATGTCCCATAGGTACCAAATCCATATATTATCATGTCCGGAAGGCCTATATGTGGAGGTCCTATGTTTAAATATCCACTATTGTAAGTCTTTCATCCATCCTCACTAGATCACCATGTTTTCATCCCTATCATTCACTTTATAAACTTGTTGGGTTCTCTTGTTGCCAATCATGACTAACGGTGATCAGTCCCACCACTACTTAAACCTCGATAGACTCCCCACATTCAAACTCACCATATCACCACCAAGAACCTGATGGTCTTCCCATATCACCCTCTCTCCTAAAAACCGAGTCAAATACCTAATAAGCTACTTCTTTATACTTGATGTCCATTATAGTTGTGAAAATAATTACAAAAATCAACCGAACATCAATCAATACTATATTTACCACAAAAGGTCTCTAAAATCATGTAAAACCCAATCCAATTCTTCCATCATTTTGAATTTTCAGTTCAAATATCAACAAAACAATGGACCAACATTTTTATTATTAAAATTCTTAGTTTAATTCCAAATTCAAATATTTATTAATATAGCTAGGAAATGGGATTCTATAGTGATATAGTATATATGGATTATCCATGACATTATTTAAATATTTTTTCAGCCTTCTACTAATAAAAATACACCATGTTTACGGGAGACACATGGCTGTTTTTTATAATATTAGAAATCACTAAAAGACTCCATATTTACTCTTATGAATTCTCTATGATCTTTTCATAGACCAAATTGTGACTTTTGAATTTTCGACATTGAGAAATCAAATATTTGGATCAGGAAAACTAATTATTTTTTAATATTCAATGAATAATCTTCAATCTAGATTAAAATCATTTCATTATAAATGAATTTATTTAATTAAACATTTAAAAAGATCTTCAAATCCAATGTTGGGATATTATCACATTAAATTTAAAATAAATGTAAATTAATAACTACCTTATTCATGGAAATTATGTATTTATATAAGTGGTTTATCATTTGAACACTACTTTGTTACACCATCATGGTGCTTTGAGGATCCAAGGACATAATCCCATTAACAGTGATCTGCATATGCTCATATAATCTTAAAGTCCGATTGATGGTAATCTGGGTTCTAGCATAGTATTACTAATCATCTTGTGTCACATACATGGATATACACATATTTTCTCAAATATGAAAGGATTGATTATTGTTCTCTTAGTCTTGAGAGGTGGGGGAGTGTGGAAGATTTTCCTCAGTTCTTGAGAGTGTTCTAGAGAATTTTCTCATCTAGTTTAGATAATATCTAGTGTGGTGAAAAGTTAACAACCACATCTAATTCAATGATATTATATAAGAATATATTTATAAAGCTTGGTTAGAGAATAAAAAATTTCACCCAATCCCCAAATTATTTTCATAATCATAAATGAACCTCATGTCTAAAAAATAATAACATTTTTATTATTATTATTTAATTTAAACGCATTGAACTCATAGATGAAATAAATATAATTTATTTAAATAAATAATTCAAAAAAATAACATGTAACTTATCATTCCTACTGGACCTGATTACTATGCCCACACTACCTCCTATTCATTTATAAGACCATAAAAAATTAATATTTTTCATTCGATGATTAAGTAAATGAATAATTATAATAATCAGGGTATTACGAATAAATATTTATTTAATATTTTGATAAACAATAAATATTTATTTTTTGAAAAGACTATTTATACCCTATGAATAAATCATGATATATATATATATATTATTCTATGGTCTTGTGAATAGGTATTTATTTAATTTTCATCTCGAACATTAATATAGTGATTGACTATATGCGATCAATAAATGTAGAATAATATTTATTCCATAAGCTAGAGAATAATATATATTTTAATAATTAAATTTAAGTAGAATTTTTTTGAGATCAATATAAATACTAAGTGTGTGGACCTCTAGGATTCTCCATTAGTAGAATTAATTCAGTGTATCTAAAGTACAATCTCATCATCCAGTAACACGCAAAGTCACATAAGAGGAATATATTAATGTCAAAATGATAAAAACGACATATGAATGCTCACTTTTTAATATATTCTATTTTTCTCGATATATCATTATATACATTTCATACAAGTGTCATCAACCAATATGCATCATATGTCATTATTTGGACTTCTAGAAATGTACTCATCAATTCACCATGCCCATGAGATTGAATGAGATGCATATATATCAATTAATAGATAGATATATAAACTTAAATAAATAAGGGAGGGACAAATCCCTCATCATATTATTTATTAATTAACTAAAACTCATTATGCACCAAATCTAAAAAATCATCTTGAAAATATAGAATCACCATTTATGGAAAGACATCTATGTATGAAACTCTTGATACATATTATTAATAATTCTAAAATATAAGGATAATTATACACTCTCATATACAAGAATATCCAATTACACATATAGAATTTATAATTACAACAGTAATCTCTATAACTAGAGACAATCAGAAAATACATGCATGTTGTAATTATAAATTCTATATGTGTAATTGGATATTCTTGTATATAAGAGTGTATAATTATCCTTATATTTTAGAATTATTAATAATATATATCAGGAGTTTCATACATAGATGTCTTTCCATAAATGGTGATTCTATATTGAATGGCCTCCACAACCTGAAATCATATAACATCCCAAATATCCATGAAACATTCTCCTTTAAAGCCATTCGGGCTTGGGGCACTACCATGTAGAATTTCAAGCATTGATCCCCTGATATCATCCCCATTAGGCACAGACGACATAAACTCATTATTAGAATTTCCCACAAGTTGTGTGTCTCTTACCGAGAACACATTTTTCTCTTCTTGAGAATCCTAAAAACATACATTCACCGCTCCATCAAAGAGGATTTAAAAATGCTCCAAATCCAAGTGGAAAAAAATCTCCACATATGACATATAGACATCGTTACCTATACAAATGTTTAGCCTCATGTTACTCTTCTCCTTATAACATGCATGGAAATACATGCTATTGTGTTCTCACTTCTTCATCCATCTCACATGAGTTCGTTTATTGTATTACTTTTAAATATCAATCAATTTCTCAAAAAGAAAAATATGATTGCCATAAAGAGAAGAAAATGTATTCTCATCAAATTAATTTTGTAGCTCTTCCTCTAACCTCCAAATAACCTCTTGGATAGTCTCTTCCTCCAGATAATCATTTGGCATGTGGGACAACATTTCGAGAATATCCTTCTTAAGGTGCATAAGTCTATTTTCTACTCCATGTGAGGCCCTCCCGGTATCCTCACTGTCCCATGATCTTTTCAATATTTTAATGAAGTCATCCTCCTAGTTCTAGTAATTGGATTAATGGAAACCTCAATTTCTAGATAGATCCCTTTTCAGTTCCACAAGCATTGGTGCACGATCTGATATGGTGTGTGGAATATGGGTGACTATCGTCTGAAAAAAAGATTCGAGACCTTATAGGTTCTCAAAGAATATATCCAAAATGATCCATATTTGACTATAGCCCATGTGGTTGTTGCACTAGGAGAAATTGATAATTTTGAATCATAAGTTAAAAATACCCACCGAGGAAATGAATTCGCGAAAATCCGGCATCCTGCTATTGATAATGGAAACCCCCCCCCCCTTATTTTCTGAATGGTCGACAATTACTGTAATGTCTCCACCCAAAAGCCATGGTAGATATATTGTCTCAAAGGATCCCAAAAAACTCCATAGTTCTGACCATATATGAACCTCGTTACTAGAATAAAAAATGATAACAGCACCTCACCCCACACGTACGAGACTTTGGTGTTGATACACAGGGACATTAGACTAACCAACTCAACATTAATCTACTATTTCTAGTATACCCAAATATGAATGTTCTGTGGGAGCCCATGCTTTCATGATTGAAATCTTATCTTCCTCGCCATTTTGGTAGGTTTATATGCTTTTTGTTTAGATTCAAGAATGGCCACAACAGATGACATGTATTTCCTAGATTCCACAGCCAATAGGGCACTCCTCAGCGGATCCCCCATCCCTCCCACATTCCCTCTTATTAATGAAAACATTAAAACTAGAGATTACTAATATTATGAACAGGATATCCATTTGGGAAAAATGAGACGGTCATACATGCCTCTTTCGACTTAGAACGAGTTACTAGCCTAAAAATTCCTTCTATTGAGTCAAGCCACTGGGGGATAAGGATCTTCTTCTTGATTTCACCCTCTAAATCCTTGAGCAGCGATATTCTCGCCCATGATTATGGAGGTGGAGAGTACATATCTGATTCCCCATTGAGAATGGAGACCAAAACAAGTGTTGTGGGGACCCTTTCGAATACTTCAACTCTTTCAAAACACCTACTCATATCGACTCACTTCCATGAAACCCACAAGAAGCTGGTGACCAACTTTTGAGCAGGGAGCATTAAATAAATTCCGAAGAGATCTAAGATGAGATCCAAAATGATGAGGATGGAGGAAAAAATGTATGTGGATGTAGAGGAATGGAAAAGTCCAAAATATCACAATTAGAAGAGTCCCATGTCCCCAACGAGAACGAGCTGGCATTATACCCTTGAATTTTGTTACATAGATTCCATTATTGAATTCATACATATTTATCACCTTTATCAAGGTTCTATTTACTGATTATTTAAAATAATCATTAATATTAACAAATTATTCTTGTGTGTGTGCCTATCACCCACTATGGTGAATATAAACCACTTCTTTTATTTTAATTCCTTAAATAGTATGTGTAGTTTTAACGACTCATCCCACTAAGCTTAGTAGAATCTATTCTCCTATGATGAATCACGAACATCCTAATTCAAAATTTCATTGATGTGTATCCTTATCCCACTTTATGAAAATATTTTTCCTACATTCTTATAGAAAGATATTCATTTCTACAAATAAGGTAATATCCTTAGTGGTTATAAGAAAATTAATAGAGATGATCTTAGTGTTTCATTGATGTTCATTCTTGGACAAAGTCAACATTTAACAAATGTTTCTCATCAATTATTAGAAACTATACCTAATAGATACTTTACCATATAATGTTTAACAATATCTATTATTCATTGTACATGGAATATGGTTAGTGATTATATTATTATTTGTAAAACATTTATTAGAAGAAATTATGGAAGAGTTTCAGTATATATACAAGAAATTTCATTGATCCCATTTTACTACCATAAAGTTTTGACATATAAGGTAATGTGAGTTTGGTATTACTTTCACTCCACATATTAATTATTGATAAAAAATTGGTTATGATACACACTAAAAATCCATCCCAAGGGATCCTTTATTAGATACCAAGATTATTCCTTTCTTCACTGAACATTCCCAAAATAAGTTAAAGGAATATCATGAAGTATATGAACTTACAACTTAGTTATAAATTTATAATATTTCACACATATTTTATGAAAATACTCTAGTAACTTTGTAGCATTCCTTTATTTCTAAAGGATTTGTGGTCTAAAAATTCACAGTGAATTAGTCAATATACATTGTGCCTTAGCTCAAAAGAGACCATAATACCATTCTGGATATAATAATTATAAATACTATCTAATATACCTAAAAAATAATTATATTTCCATAGTACATTATTTAAGGTCATATATTCATATTCATTATTTATTCTTGATTTGAAATTATTTTGATTTAATAATTACCAAACTATAATTTTGTAAATGAAATACCATTAAAAATATATTCTAAATAGAACAATGTCTCATTATATATAATTAGAAACTATGATTATTTCTTAATAATCAATAAAGAATTACAGAATATCTTGAATATATCCAGAAATCACGAAGTCATTAACTTCATTCATCTGATTAAGGAATCGCCTTTCTTCAGCTACATTAAGAAACTACCAAACATCTAATAATCTATTTTCACTATCTTAAATCCTATTTTTTAAGACATATATATCTAATATCAATGAAAATAAATTACATAGATGAATATAAATGAAGTAGAATCTTCCATTTATATATATATTGAAATTTCTATTCTATTTTCCTTTTATCCAACAGAAAAAGAAAATAACCCCTAATTTATCAAAAACCATTTCAATATTTTTACCTTTTTAAGGAAGTTATAAAGGTACCATTTTATTGGGAATGATTTTAATTTTTTCAAAATAATCCTTTATTACAATCATCCTAAGAAATGAAGAAATGTTTAAAAAATGTTTTTATCCTTCCCGTTAACCATAGATAAAATATTCATAAGCGTCTCATCTAATTTTTCCTTACTATAGTTCTTAACTAATATGAAGTACTTCAAAGGTAAGGATAATAATATAAGATTTATGAATAATATAATATCCATATGAAAGCCTAAATTTTATAATTTATCAACATACATAATATTTTTAAAGGAATGACTGCTGGATAAAAAAATAATTCAATTGAAAATAGGTTGGGGAACCATACCCTTTATCAAAAAAAAGAGAAGAGAATCCCCCTTTGGTATTGGGTGAGGAGGATCCCATTACAAGTCATACACCAAACAAAACCACTAATCCTAAAGGTACAAATATATCATGTCTCAAATGCATAGAGGCACATATCTTTCATTGTATTTAATCTCATTGGAAGAAATACCATTGTAAATTGATCTGTATACCTAGAAAAAACATTTTTTGACCCAAAACTGAAGTAGCACATCAACCCTTCTCACCACCAAATATGGAAAACCTCCCAACTCTTATAGTTCACCATCAAAGGATACATCTACTTCATCAATACCCCCCCCATATCTCAGCCAAGTCACCCCAGCTGAAATTGGAACCTTTCCACCATTGAAAATTTCATGAGAATCATGGAATATTTTGAGGGAATATCATCACCCACATCTAACTGATCATGGACCCCAATGAAGAAGACAAATAGGATATTGAAGCAGATAATTTATGAAATATGATTTAGGCCATCACTGATATCTTCATAAAGATGGATTCACATTGTGGGACAAAACCTGATGCTAGACAACATGGATGAACCTAATATAAACAGTAGAAGATGAGGAAACCAACTGTAGATGAAGAAAAACCATATGAAAATGAGAAGATTGAAATAGATGTTCCAACCCATTTCTCCATACTTGACTTATGTAAACCATCTGGAACTATAGACCATAGAATTATCCATTGATCTATTTTCTTATGCCTAAAATGTAGGTGAAGACCTAAATTCCATTAGTAGCCCATTCCTACTCTCTAACAGAGATAAGATTAATCTCCATAAGAAATAATTATCAAAGAGTGGGATAACCCGACTCCATCACCAAGGGGAAACCCTACAAGGAAGGGGATCCCCAATACTCACATTCCTCTTGGAGTTCTTTTATTTACACTAAAATTGTTTAGTTATAGACTAAATTATCTTAATACTCTCATTTTATTTTTGAAGTTCACAAAGATTATTTTTTATGGTATAACTGATAGTAATCAAATGATGTGGGAGAAAAAAAATAATAAATACTATTAATAGTAGCATTAAATTATTATGGGGAAAATGAATAAAAAACAATCCAATAAAAACCACTTATTGATGACTCCTTTAATAGCCGGAATCTTTTAGATAGTCCCTATCAATCTTATATTGATGAATCCTTTAACAGATAGAATCTTTTAGATAGTCCTATTTAGATTGTAATTAATGATAGATCCACATAACAGCCTAAGAGTTGATAGAATCTAACAATCCAATAACAACCTCTTATTATTATAACAAAACTACCCTTACATGCACAACATCACCCCTAGACAGCTATGGGACAACCTGACACAAGTAGTTGGGTTTTCTGTTAGACTCTCACATAGGAACTCCTATGAGAAAGACCTCCAATACCCATGGATGAACCATCCAAGAGCGATGGACTAACTAGATTTTGCCTCCATCCCATCTACCTACATCCCACATTCCTATCATTCCCTCCATCTTAAAAACTGACCTTGTCCTCAAGGTGATTATTAGGTCCATCTTCTTGAATCATAAAATGAAGACTCTGTAGAAGACTTTCCAATAGAAGTGGCTTTGGTGGGGGTCTTGGTAACCAAAAATCAAGGCCAGATGAATATTTAACCAATGGTATAGCCTCTATCGCAGCTTTCGTTACCCCAATAGATTTCAAATATAACAAAGCTAAATCACTTATCTTTTGGTGAAAAACACTCCTCTTATTTAGATCAATGAATTTAAGATTTCTTTTATCATCTAGAACATTTTTCCCTTTCTAGCATTCTGAGTGCCACTTCCCACCCCACTTTGTTCAATACATTCCTCTATATCTTTGAACCGTTTGATTTCTATACTCTGTTCAGTGAATTTTTTTTTTTGCAACTGGAGTCTGAGTTTATTTTTCTATATTTGTTGCCTACAGTTTCTTCATATTTTGATTAACAATTTCCACAGCTTCTATACATCTTCCTTTACTACAAAATCTATAAGGTTATTCTATATGCAGCATATCTTACTTTGTTTGTCCTAGAATTGGTTATTGTTCTAATAAAGTAACCTCTGGTTGGCCAGGGTTATCTAAACATGCACTATTGTATCTCTTTAACATCTCTCCTATTTTTTCTTGAATGATTTTCATATGAGGCTACAGTGCCATAGAATAGAAACAATGTCATAGTCCAATCAGTTCAACAGAATCATGTGCTCACACCAAAACCTCATGTTTTATCGCTCGTTGCTGTTGTAAAGGTTTTGAATTCTCTTTTTTTTAGAAATGTGTAGCCTTGGTCAAAAGACCAAAGAAATGTTATTTTCGAAAAGAAATTTTTCATGAGTCGAAAAGATGGAATCCAATTACAATCTTTAACATGCAAAGGAATCAGGTTTTTTGGGAACTCCTCCAGCCAGGTTATGTCTTCAGAAGCTCCTTTATTGGCGAGAGTATCAACAACCATATTTTCTTCTCGATAGATATGAGTTTCAATGTAGTTGAAGTCATGGATAGAGTGAAGAAAATTCATCCAATGCATTGTAAGCAGCCAAGATAGATGAAACTCCCCCTTCCAAATGGCCTACACTATAGTAGTAGAATCACTTTCAATCCACAAGTTTTTCCATCCTTGGATTAATGTGAAAGATATGGCATGAATCACTCTCAGCTTCTCTGTATCCATAGATGTTGCAGTACCACAGCCTCCAAAAAGGAACCCAACGATGTGACCAAGATGATTTCTGAAGATGGCGCCACACCCAGTGGATCATAGATTTCCTTTAGAGACTCCATCCATGTTGATTTTAGTCCAACATGGAAGTGGTGGTCTCTAAAAAACCTCAAAATTGTGTTTTGGTTATATGAAAATGGAATCAACTCAGAGACGTATCAAGATCATAAAGTCTTCCATAGAGTTGTTACAATTTCCTTTCTGAATCAACGCAGCTTCTCGAATAGCGATGAGAATTATCATTTTACCTGCATTAATTTCGTTAGAGAAATTATTGTGAAGAATTGTATCTCTATCATATCAAATCACATGAATCAGCTTTACAGCCTCATCAAGGAACAAGTTTCTGATTTGTTGTTAGTTATCTATTGTAACACAATGGTAAAGATGATCGTCGATTGAGTTATGAATCATCAAACTATAATCAAAAGTGTCAAAAATATAGTTATAAAGAGCAGTGGAAGTAGTTCAAGATAGAAAGAAGTGATTAGTATTTCCATTCCCAAGCCACTCATTGCATAAAAAGTTTCCCCATTGGTACATTCATATTTTATGAAGTTTTCACATTCGAAAAATATGCCTCAGCTTCTATGATCCAATTATCAGGATCTTGTCCATAAAATTCTAGAATCTTCACCTGTATATATCACTATTTCAGTATTATTTCAGGTTAGTAATATTTTCACAATGTTCTTATATTTGATCCTCCATGCACGCGATAGTGAATCCACTGTCCACTTCAAATATTCTTGGTGTAGTTGGTGTGTCAGCTTCAGTTTCAGCTAAAGAAAAAGAAGGTGTTCTCTGGTACGAAGGATCCAAGATGACATGATATGAATAGTACTTTACTATTTTAATGGTTAACCTACTAATCAAAAATCTATTATACCTCTTATTCTGATGCATCGCATTGTCTAAAAAAATACATCTGGAATAAGTAATAATCTCAATATTGTTTCTATCTCATGAAAACTATCAATGAAATCACCAATTTATAGGATTCAATTGATGTGACAGAGAAAAAAAATAAGAACTAATATTAACCACAAAATAAAATTATTGTAGGAAAAAGGAACCGAAGAAGAAAAAATAAAAAGAAAGGAAGAAGAAGAAAAATTTAAAAGAGAAGGATAATCTCCCATAGATGTTTCAATAACAGCAATATGATGAAGCCTCTTATCTGCATAGTATATTAATACTTAAAAAATCATTACCTCATCACTCTCCCCAAATAACATATATATAGAACTCCTTTAACAGCTGGAATCTTCTATATAGTCCTATACAATCCGAAATTATAGCTGGAGCTACATAACAGCCTAACAGTTGTCAACAACTAAAACCGCCCTAACAACCTCTTATTGTTTTTACAACAGCACCCCCAAATGCACAACATCACCTCTATAACCCAATGAATCAACCTGACACAAGAAGTAGGGCTTTCTAGTAGACTGTCATATAGAAACACCTAGGTTAAAGACATCTAACACCCATGAGAACATGATCCAAGCCCGATGACCTAACTAGCATGTGCCTTCAGCTCACCTGCCTCTAGGACACCTTCATATCCGTAAGCATCCATTTATTTCTAATGTATCATTATCTCTACAAACATAGTTGATAACATGTGAAACTGACATAAGAAGTTTATCCAATGGATCTATGGTATTATATATTTTCATCTTCACTCATTTGGTTGGAAGGATAATCAGCTACAATGGACTCAAATACATGGAATCAAATTTCTTGTAGTAGCGTCATGCATAAATGACTATACCGCTCAAGGAAATTTATGCTGGAGAGGACAATCCCTGAGTTATAAAAAATCATGACAATTTCCTTATGGATTTGATTTCAATTTTAATAGAATTACAAAAGAGTAGAATATAGTACTTTATATTAATTTACCAAATACATTAAATGAAATAATTTTATTTTATTATTAGCCCCCAACTATTTTATATAGTCCCAATATCCCTGATGATTAAATTTGGAATATCTTTCCTCATTTACATTAACATTGAAATTAAAGATATTTCTCTTATTATAATCATGAACAAGACAATAAAAATTATAAAAAAATTAGGTAGGATGTCTTGAAAACTACTAGTTAGAATCTCTTTAATCCATTAAGTGGAATATGAAATAAAAAAATTCTAACATGGATTTCCTCAATACATTCCTCTAAATTTTTATTTAACAGAATAAGAATATTAAATTTGATACAATTTTAGTTAATTCATCTCACAGTCATTTTATGACTTATTAATAATTAAAACTTCCTTCAACAATTTCCTAAATCAACACTTTATCTATGAGGGAATCTTAATTCAGTTGATGGAAGACTTAGTTTGAATTAATATTTTATTAAGTGATTTTTTTCATTATACATAAATTTTTATATTTTGTCCATTTACATTCCTGGTTAATATTAATTGAATTATAATTGAGTGATTAACTATGTATTGAAAAAAAATTATGCATAATCCTTTTATTTTATTAAATATAATCATTATTTTTATTTAATTCAATTGTTTATGTTATATTTATAATGAAATCACTAAATAAATATCAATGAAAAATACATAATAAAATATGTATCATGATAATGAGATTTAACAAACATCTTTTATAGATAGTACAATAAATAGACCACTGACCCTAGTGGAAAACCTCTATGATCCAGTTTTATCGCAAGTTATAGAATTACAACAAATTCATGTTTACCACCAAGGTTGATTTCATGTCGGATCTATATTTAAACACCTCCAAGCACATTGGAGATTCACCCTGGCATATAAATTTACTCAAATACAAGTGAGGGGAACCAGTGTAATGGTTGTGAGGTGATAAAAAAGAAGGTGTTGAAAAGAATATCTATTCATAATAAAAGGTATGGATAACACAAAGGCATTAATTTTAAATAAATAATAAAAATTGAAAAAATAACTACTTGAAATTTGACCAATACACATGGTTTGAAACTATGGGAATAGGCTATATCCATGATTTCATGGAACTGTGGGCTCTCGAGGAGTTGGGATAGCCCAAGATATATACCCATGGTTTAGGAATCCATGGGTATAGGTTCAGTCCAATGTTCCAGTCACCATGACACCGTTTCATTCACATATATCCATAGTTTTAAAACTGTGTGTAAAGCATTGATAAAAAAAGAGGTTGTGGGATTTGATCCCTCGACCACAATTTTATTCCTCCAACGCCAAACAATTATCCTATATGTATTATTTTTATATAAATATATATTAAGTTATATATATTTATATAAATTGTGGCTATAGGTTGCAAACCATGGGAATAGGTGTTCCCACGAAAAACAATTTGAGCCCCGTGAAAAAAAATTGTGCCATAAGGCGAGAAATCTATACCCATGATTTACAAAAAACCTTGGGTATAGGTCCTCCAAAATCAACACTATACCAACGATTTCTACTAAACCTTGTGCATAGGCTTCTAAAAACTACCCTTCACCCATGGTTTTACCAAAATCATGGGTATAAGGGAGCCTATAACCATGGTTTTGGAATACCGTGGGTATATGTTTTCATACCTTTATTATACCCACCGTTTTCCAAAAAACTATGGGTATAGGGGAGCCTATACACATGGTTTTGGAAAACCGTGGGTATAGGTTTCCATACTTTACCGATACCCACTGTTTTCCAAAAATAATGGGTATAGGGGTGCCTATACCCTCAGTTTAGGTAAATGTGTGGGTATAGGTTCCCATATAATACATATACCCACATTTTAGTGTAAACTGTGGGTATAGTGGGGCCTATATTCACGGTTTTTGGAAAAACTATGGGTATAACTCTATTTTCTAGTGGTGAATGGATGTAATAATTAAATTAAAATAATTCACACACCAACATAGTCCATTCATGCTCGTGATCAAGTTGGTATGAAACAAATATGAATCAAATAAACAACCTAGTATTCATTTTAATCGTTCTTAATTAAGATAAAACAATATCAAATTGATTAATTATCTTTATTATTTTACATTTTTATTTATCTGATTTTCTATCAAAATAGTCCTTGATACCCCCATTAATTGTAATTTTAAACAAATTAATCAAATTAATTTTATTTTAATTTATCACGTGCATAAGCATGTACTAAGAGGAAATGTGGCATGTACTTGCTCAATCTACCTAGAATAGTCCTTTATGTGTATTCTTCACTCATATTATATATACCATACATGGATATTCATGTAATTATATATTGTGCACTTTTAATAAATGACACCCAAACTCATGTTGTAATGCATGGTGTATATGATTTTAATCCATGAAGAGTACATAGTGTGTAAGAACTATATGAGGTATATAGTTCACATATTACATCGAAATTAATTTAACATTTAATATATATATATATATAAACCAACACATTGTCCTATATTTTAAATTAATCATACACTATAATTAATTAATATTATCTTTCTCTTAAACAGGTTGGACACATCTCATTTAAAATACATCTATTACATAGTTATGTTTCTTCATTGTTTATATTTAATACACACATAGGGATTGAAATTATATTTCAATCATGTAAATCTATAAAGCACACAAAGAGTAAAACGCACATATATTACTTGTATCCTTTGAGATTCATGGTTTTCAATCGCGCCAAATTTATTACTATGTGATATTTCTTTGACTATGGTTTTTCCATTATGAAAACATGTGAAATACATGATGTGTACAGAAGTTACATGATGTGTAGTTTAGAAAATGGTGTGACACCATGGCCTATTCAACATGATATATTTAATTTCAATCCATGTGGTTTAGTGTATAATGCAATAAGTTAAAGTTGACGTTTGTAATGGTGAATTGATTAAGGGTATAAATCATGTTCCTTCAGGACACACTTCATGTAACCCCATATATCAAGTGAATATTTTCAGGACATTCATATGATTTATTTAGATTCTCTTCATATATTTAACATGTTATTGGTTATCTGAGTGAGAATAAATAAAGGAAATATATCTTCATGTTTCATATTGGGGAACAATTAAACAATAAATGAAAACTGATATCAAATGTATAAATCAATCAATATTTAATAAATAAATATAAATTTTAATACGACCACTCAAATTCCACTTAAAGGTTTTAGATATAGTGGAAGTTCCTAATTAGGCCAGGCCAAATTTATCTTATGTTAGATTCAAGTAATATTCTACAATGCACATGATAAAGGTTCCAGGATCAATAAATTTATTCAATTAAATATCATCAAATATTAATGAAACTGATGAGGGTATTTTTCACATTAAATTTATAATTATTTTAAATTAATAATTACCTCATTCATGGAAATTATTAATTAATAGAAGAGGTTGTTAATTCAAACATCATTCTGGTTTACTGTTGTTTTGTTTCACAAATCGAAAAATAAAATCCTTCTAGAAATAATACACAATTTCTCCTATTATCTCAAAGTTTAATTGATGATACTATGGGTACTAGCACAACAGTTGTGATCATCATACATCTTTTTATTTTTTCTCCCCAAGAATTTTAAATGAATGAAGGATTGATTCTTGATCTCTCACTATTAAGATGAGGAGGATGATGGATCATTTCACATGACTCTTGAGAGAATCTAGGGAACTTTCTCTCTATAGTTGACAGAATTGATGGCGCAGTGTGTTTTGCACAACCACATCTAACCCTAGTAAATGTTATAACCAGGTATTAATAGATCTAGGTTAGAGAATAAATAATTTAACATGGGATCTTAATTATTATCATAAACCCCAGATATACTCATATATATAAATAATATTATTATTATATTATTATTTACCTAACATGAGTTGAACTCACAGAAAAATAAATATCATTTCTTAAAATATATAAATGGAAATTTATAAAAATTATTTTTAATATATCATTCATACCAAGACTAATAAATCAATATACACTTCCTCCTTGGAATTTATAGAACCTATAACAACACATATTATTAATTTATAAAAAATTATAATATTCATGGTCTTGTGAATAAATATTTATTTAATATCCTTGTAAATAAATAAGTATTGGTTTATTTAAAATATTATTTATATCATTGAAAATAGATCAAGATAGAATAAATATATTTTATTTTATTTTCTTGTGAATATATATTTATTTAATATTTAACTCACACATAAATATAGTGATTTATTATTTTCGAACAATAAATTTCAAATAAATATTATTCCATAGCCTAGAGAATAATACAGTCTCCATCATCTGTGTCCCACCAGATGATATCATTTGAAAATATGACATATAGTTCAATAATATCGTCATAGAATTTCAAGGATTTCTTCATATCAAAAAAATATTATAACCATTTCAATTTGATAGAAACTCTATGTAATTATCTTGTTAAATTTATGTGGAAGAATAATCTATATATGATATAGTATTTATAAATATTCACATATTTGAATATATATATATATGTAATCTAAAATATACATTGGTTGGTTCTAAATTACCAAATCTAACAACTTGGTAGATATTAATGGGTATCTTTACCAACTTTTTATCAACATATTCCTGGGATCAGTCAAATAAAATAAAAAATTAACGATAAGAAAAATTAGGGGATGATTACTTATGGTAGTTTGGTGAGACCCTATTTATCTTTGTTTTTGTTAGGGAATTTATAGATGATGGATAATCAATATTGTTTATTGAATATAGGGAATTGAGGATTAGAGTAAGATTTAATAATTTTCTAGAGTACTTCTTCAGTTTGATATTCTTCAACTGATGAGAGACGTGGTGATTTGGAGGCTAGTGAGTTTAAAATTGGTATCAAAATAGTTACCAAGAAGCTTCCTAAATTTTTATCCAGGTGATAAAATATAGGAAATCTTGTTTGAAACTTTCATCAGAACCTAAAACGAAAAAAAATAAGAAGGTGTTTCATCTGAATAGCCATTGTAAGTTCTAGAAACCACTCTCGTTAGTTAGAGACTCTTTGAAATATGATAAAGATAACTTCCGAGCCATGGTCATAGGGAGTGCACCCACTATTACTGGTCATGGCAGTGTTGGGATACAATCATCATTTTCTACCACTGTTACTATCAGTTTATTTGATCATGACCCTTTTCCATTTCCTGTAGTGAAAATTTCTCCATTACAATGGAAGTATTCTCCCTCTAAGGACCAGTGTGTGGGTTGTCTGACTAAACATCATATATTTTATGTGTTGGTTCCCACTCAGTAAGCCCATGATAGAAATTAGAATAAATATATTGATGAGGAAGTCATTCAATACACTTAGATCATTTTGTAGTCTAAATTAGTCCTCTTATTTCATTAGGTTTCTAATGTTGGAGGGGAAATCTCTTACTATGAAAGTATATTTCTTTTTGTAGGTGTTGTAGAACAGTGACTTCTGGATGTTTAGCCTGCTAAAGACCCCCATATGGCTATCTCACATCATGGGTAGTCCTTTTATTATGATCTGGATATAGATGATGATCTTTAAGATTCCCTTCTCTAATGAGGGTGGTAGTAATGGAAAAAAGTGTTCTGCCAAGCTGATCTCTCCTCTACTTGTAAAAAAACACATTAAAGGAAGTTGACTCATTTCCACTTCTATTCACGTGTTTCCCAAACCATTATCAGCTAATGAGTTTATGATTTCAAGTGCAATGAAAAGGACCAAATCAAGTGTTGTGTTTTCCTCGAGAGTGGGAACTGAACCCACTTCTTATAGAAACCATGAGTTAATGCTTGTAGGTGGGATGGACTATTCGGTTCCTGATGAGGGATGTCGTATTCAAGTGGAGGATTCAAATGTGAAGGTCACATCCAAGATCCATGATTAGTCAATCAAAAGAGATAAAAGATATATTGAATATCTCTCAATATAGCGAGGTTTTCCCAGAGGGGTTTGGACTCACTCATGGTTCATTCTGAGCTAAAGATCAATTCTCGAAGAAGGACCTTGTTGATCCTATTCTGTCAAAAAATGACTTCTCTAGAGGTCTGAATCCCCTTGATGGGAAAGATGTTTCTTCAGACATGGACATTCAGGATGACACTTGGAAGGCTCCAAACTAATAGTAGAGGGTCCCACATACGAGAAGTCATGGTAGTTACTGAGGAAGGGGTGGAAAACAACAAAGATTGTGATCATTAATGGTCTTTCATTTTGGTGGCCTTTGTACTATTTTTTCATTGTGTCACTTCCATCTCTTTCTTTTTTACATTTTCTTTTTAATAATCTTTTCTGGGCCATCGGATTTAATTCATGGAACGCTCCTTTTATAGTAAAAAATAATTAATAAATAATATGTTAAAAATAAATTAATATTAAAAACAATAAAAATTTGTTAATAAATTAATAATTAATCTACAATAATAAATAAATAATAAACAAAATAATTAAGAATTATATGATAAAATAACAATGAAAAATAAATAAATAATAATTAATACATTAATAACAAATTAATAAAAAATTAAAAATTAATGAATAAACAATAACTAAATAATAAATAAATAATAAATAATAAATAATAAATAAATAATGAAAAATAAATTTATCAATTATAAATTATAAATTACAGATAAGTAAATTATAAATAACAATTTATAGGTAAATAAATAAAAATAAGTAATAACAAATAATTAATAAATAATATATTGGTATAAATGTCAACAAATATATATACATATAACTAAATTTATATAAATATATATAAACCGCATTTATATTACATAAAAATATATAAATAAACACAAAATATATAATTATATATTAATATAAATATGTATTTGAACACAAGTAAATATAATAATCCCTATATGTATTTAGAAATATATGATATAAAATTGTATAAACATTAATATGTATAAATATTAACAAATGTATATAAATATAAAAAAATATTCACAAATACATATAAATATATATATATAGATAATAAATCATCAAAACAGGGAAACCATAATAATTTTCACAGCATCAAATCAATAGGAATGTAAATTAGTGGAATAAAATTACTAATGACCTAAAATCATATGAATACACTATTAAAAACCTGCAATCTTATCAAATGTTCAAAAATTATGATATATGTTCAGTTTTGGAGGCCTTAAGGGACTCTTTTAACCTCGCAAAAAATAGTGACCAATCACCATCCCCATAATTAGTATAGCATAGAGATCGTCGCATATTTTAATTTGATATGAGGTAGAGCCCAAACGGATACCCGGATCATATGTTTTGGTCATCTGAAGTTGATGTTTGATTTCATATTTTCTTAAAACTATGATAAATTTTATTTTTCAACTACTAAAAAATTATTATCTAATGTAGTTTTATGTCATTTCATAATATTTTATTTGAATAGTTTTGGAGTTAAAAGAGAATCATGGATAAAATTTTATTTCCATTTAGTGATGAAGTCTGATTTTTACTTATTCAAGAATTATTTTAAGTTTAAATTATTATTAACTAATAATTATAAACATTTATTAATTATCAAATTTTAATTAATTATTATTTTAAGAAAATAATATATATTAGTTAATAACAAATGATAAATCCTAAATGAAAACTCATTATTAAATATCTAATATTTTATATTTTTCAATTTAATTTAGAGGTGGTTTTTTTGAAAAAATGATAATAAAAATGAATTTACAAAGATTAAAATAATTAAAATAATAGAAAAATAAAAAAATTAAAAATTAATTTTGCAGTTTTTTTGAACCCTCCTATAAAAAACATCCATTAAAATTTTTTCTATAAAAATAGTTATTGGCGGTTTTCAAAACCACCTCTAACCCCCCCCCCCACCCAAATGAAATCCATTTTTTCTTATATTGGGTTTTTGTATGAGGAAATGATGTAGTTATGATTTATGAAAGGGAAAATAGTTATTTAGAGTGAATTTTGAAATGTAATTCATGATATAATAATCATTATAGAGACTTTTATATAGAAACCATATAGTGAAATTGGAAGTTTCAGAAAATTATAGTGGGATTATTGCATCATGACTAAAATTATTAGTTCCCTTAAATTATTGGGTGACTATTTAAAGATGAATAAATTATTATTTATGTTTAGTGTAAATAGAGATTATAATTGGAATTTTGGATGGTAATGTGATGTGGCCTTTTTTGTGTGTGATTATTTTCCTCTATCTTTTTTTATTTAATGGATAGTTGATGTTGCATTCTCCATTCACAATGAAATGACCACATGAGTTGGGATTTTTTAGATGAGACATATGTTTTTTATTGGATTTTAGGTGAACCCTAGAATCTATTTTTTATTATTTATCTATCTATAATCCTCACATGTTACACATGAAACGTAATATTCCCTTTGTAATATTATATTCCATTGATATTCTTATTTCCATGATGATTTATTCATTAAGAATATTATAATCCCCCAAAGGTGGATTTGGTGGGAAGTGGGTTATGGGGGCTCTTTGTCTATTATTATTTTTTAATCAGTTATAATTATACGATACATGTTATTTTGGGAGTGTAATTACAGAGAGATGGGATCTGTTATACGTTCATTGGTATGTGATAGATTATCATTTTTTTTCACTTCCATTTATTAAGTCCAAAGGATACTTTATCTTCATTGGAACAAGAAATTATAGTTTGAAACCTAAGGATTATATTGACATATATTCCCCTATTATTATCATTTCTAGTTTTACTATATCATTTTGCATGTTTTTCTAGGCCATATTAATTCCTAGTATATGGTGATAAGCTAGAGTCAATGTTTCTTCATTTCTATTTTCTTTAACTTTATGTATGTTATTGATTTTTACCTTGGATTCATTTGTTACCTATATTTATTTACTTTTTTTTTGTTACATAAAAGGAAGTGGTGGCCTCATATAGTGGTATTGTAATGTTAGGTTGTTGATTTTGATGGTTGGTTTATAGTTTTTCTAAATAGAAATAGGTAATTTATACTATAAAATTATGGTTAAATCCTTGGTGTTATTAATCATGCATGGCCTATTGAAGGGGAGATTCAAGGCTCACTCTTAACCATGCCAATGACTTGGGTGAAGTCTTAGTGGGTTTTTTTGAGAAAAAATATCATCACCCTTTGACTTTTCTCTAAAATTAATCTATATCAAAAAAATCTTATTACTATAATTAATAGTTTTTATTTCTATTTATAGATATAGTGAACCTCAAAAGGATTTGGAACTCAAAAAAATCAACATAAGACCAAAATGAAACATATTATAGTCAAAGCATACTACACTAATATTTTTTTTTGAATTCATGGTCGAGTTTGTTCATGAAAAATAATAATTTTTTAAATTTAAAAAACATTCCTTATATTTTCAATATCAAACTTTTTTTGATAATTGACATAAATAAAATCTCACTCCATAATTGGGATAAAATGTACATTCTCAAATAAATTACAAGAAAAAAAATAATTAAAAATTAAGGCAACTAAATTCTATCCACCTTCAAAAATGTCCTTCCTAAAAAGATAAATCTTAAACAATGAATTGGAGATAAAAAACTCTCATTTTAATTTCTCCCACTGAGTACTCTAATGAATATTACCACCCATTTATAGGATCCATACAGACCGAATAATAATCGTGTGAATAATACATTTCATGTTGGTCCTCACAAAATATTTTCTAATCAAGAAGATTTTATCACACTTGATGTATGACTCCCCTCAATCAACAATGTGTGAACAGATACACACATACCCTCTGAGGAGTGACAATTCAAAGACATTACCCTATCGCTCTAATGATTATGGGAATTTTTTATAGTAGTTATTCTCATATACACTACCCAGACATGGAATTATCTAATAAACATCAGTATAATATCGCATTTCAAGGAAAATATCACAAATACCTGATTTGATAAAAAAAATTATTCTATCTTGATTCCTCCAAAATACTACACACAATCTTTTAAAATCACCGAGTATTACTAATTCGTTTTCTCTATATACTCACAACCTAAGGGTGGGACATCATATTATAATGAAACTGTGTCTCATAAAATTATGAAAACTATAAAATGACCAAAGGGATAAATTTACATATTTTTTTAAATAATATTTGATGGAAAAATATAAAATCAAATTATCCCAAATTCATATGTTGTTTTAATACCTTTATTCTATTTAGTTCTTGAATATGTAGGAATCAACAAAACTAAATCAATTGGTTGTTGATCACTTACATGGTTTCATGAACCATCATAGAATGTCGATGAAACATCTTAAAGTCAATTGATGAATCCTTTCATTTTCATTAGTATGCCTAATAGTTATCCCAATATTTTCAAAATCCAATGATTAAACTTCACCTACTGATTTGTAAAAAACAATTTACTGAATCATTGACACTATTAACACATGGATTACAAATATTATCTCAAATTATTTGGGTGCATCCTTTCTAGACATTGAATTGGTGAAACTTTTTTGAAAAGTGTCAATCTACACTTATCTAGTACCACAACATGGATTATGTACAGAAATAATACATGCATACTAAAATTTATATAAGAACAACCTTGATGTTTTAGTTAATCACTTCCATCCTCACCCAAACACACTTTTCTTTTACCTTAAGTTCAAGTAATCATAATGATTATAACCAATTCATATCATGAGATAAAATATAACCCCACTTTCTTTATTAAATTTCTTATAACCACATTGATTTAATTATAGATCACATTCACTTATCTGATATGAAATCTCAATGAAATCACAATTATTATCTAATGAATACTAATAAATATGTTTACACTAATTTATCATAAATAATAATGGTATATTAAAGGATTTATTAAGTTATAATAAAAAAATTATATTGAGGAAGAAACTAAATCACCTATATAAGGATCTCTATTGAAGAAACATAAAATCATATGAAATTGGAAATGATGAAATTTTTGTAAACACATATTTTTCCCTAAATATTTCATTCTAATGTATAAAAAACTCTTTTAAATGATTTTTAATAAAGGTTATAGTAGTGGAAAACAAAGGCCTCCCACCTTTGGAGGTATCCGTAGAATGCACAAAAATCATTCAACATATGAAAGGGACTCTCCTTTATGCATAGTTTTCAAGAACTCTTGTGTGATAAAGATGATGATGATGAGATCCTAAAGTTTTCGGGATTCACAACCATATATCCACTCACACATTTCCATTGCATGCTTGTGGATTTTTATAACACATGAGGACACTCCTTAGGTTCTATTTCATTTACTCATACAGTTCATGAATTTCATGCATGAATACAACTCCACTTTTACATAAAATCCCATGTGACACATTAATAAATGATAGTTAATTAGGGAATATCTCCTTCAATATCCTAATTACACTAAATCCTAAAAACCTTATTTCAATTTCCCCATATATTGTATCATATGGAGAACTTTGTGAAACCATATCCAAAAATCCTATGGGATATCTTAAAAAAACCTTTTTAAAGATATCATTAACATCACCTTACAACACATCGTCTGTATTACCTTGTGAATACATATCCAAACGTTTTCACACTAACACGAAAACAATTTATGGGAAGCACTCTATGTAAAACTTCATCCCCATTCAGTAAACCTCAATGTATGAAACAATGGTCCTTTAAAGCATTTAAATAGATATGAATCACTAGATGAATAAATAATATTAGAGGCATATATAAAGGAATTGACTCAACTCTAGGTATAAATGGATGAAAAGTGATCTCCATCAAACACAACAATCTAAATACTTGTGCCTATCAATCGGCATTATATGAAAATGTGACTTATCATATTTTCCCATCGTCATAGATGTTCTGTTATCCTAGGAAATGAAGTATGTCAATTCCATATAGCCAACTCATAAAAGCTTGATTCTATGAGAATAGATTGACATAGTCAATAAATACATCACACACAACAAAAAAAGGATTTTATCCAAGTTTTTAAAAAACATTTTCTAAAAACATGGTAAAAGTTTTATTTATCCATGTTTTCTAAAAACATTACAAAATTAAAATTTATATAATTTTGTGTTGTTTTAAAACATAACTAATTTTTAATTTATCTACTTCGTAAAACGTTTCTAATTTAGACACATTTTCAAACATGGATAATATATATATATATATATGTGTGAGTAGGAGTGTGTAAAATTATATATATATATTTATTTATTTATTTATTTATTTATAATTATATATACATATATTTTAATATATATTAATATGTGTGTGGGTGAAAATTAATATTTTATATATAAATAAATATATAAACTCATATGTATTTATATACATACACACAAAAATAATAATATATAATATAAATAAAAAGGTCTTCGACCCTATAGTTTTCAAAAAAAAGAATATATATGTGTGTGTGTGTTAATATTAATATATACATTAATATTTTAATATATAAAAAAATATAGAAACTTATTTTTATTTATAAAAACAGCCAAAAATATATCATGTAATGTAAAAGTATTATTTATATTAATATATATATATATATATATTTGTGTGTGTGTGTGAAAATTTAGACAGGTTTATTAGTTTCATTTTAAAATGTCAATAAATTTTATTTTAGCCACTAATAAATCATACCTAACATCCTAAATCATCCATGGAATTTCCAATTAAGGTTCTAGTAAATTTTCAAGTGGAAATTGAAGTTAGCACTGTAATTTCCATATGGAAGATTCACTAAAATTTCCAGTGGAGGTTTCAGTGAAATATATTTCAAACAATATGTGTTAAACATTTCTAGATCTTGAAACTAAAGAAGTTGGGAACATTGATTCCCCCTTTATCTTCTAGGGAAATTTCCTTTGGAAATTATAGTGAAATTTTCCAGAATAATCTTCTAATGGATATTTTCAATGTAAACTTTATTGAAGGTGTCTTGGTTAATCAGTGACGTTTCCACTAAAATTTTCAAATGAAAATTTATTTTGTAAATGATAATTGAAAATTTCAAATGAAATATTTCACTTAGTCTACTGGTAAAAAATTTCACAAATTATTTTAAATAATATTTACACAATATCTTTTAATAAATATTTTTAGCTTAATCGGTAAGGTTTCCATTGAAATTTTTCAATTAAAACGTCTTTTTAGAAATTTTCATTGAAACTATGCATTGAATGTTCCACTAGAACATCCAGTGAAAAATCCATTGGAACATCTAGTTAATATTCAATAAGAATGTCTCATGAATTTTTCCACTGGAAACTTTTATTGACTATTTTAACAGTATTTTTTATAAAAATAAATTAATTAAAATTCCAACTAAAAATTTGAATGAAAAAGTTTATTAGAAATAAAAATTTAACCTATCATTATAATTTTATATTGAATGTTTCACTACAATTTTCATATATAAATATTGATTTCCAAATGATGTTTTTTGCTAAAATATTCCATTAAAAGATGTATTTATTTTTTAAAATTGATGTTTTATCTCTAAATTTTTATTGAAAGGTTCAACTAAAATATGAAAGTGGAAATTGAAACAACAATCATCATTAGAAGGTGACATTAGAATTTTATTTTACTATAATTCTCCATCTAAAGTTTCAATTGGAATTCACCAGTTGATGTTTCTAGATGAATTTTTAGGTGGAATTTTCACAACAAGTTTCTACTTGAGTTTTCTAATAAAATTATCCATATAAAATTTTCAGTGAAAGTTTCAAATGTAATTTTCTAGTGAAAGATTCAGATGGATTCTAGTGGAAAATTTTTAATTTTCCAATGGATGTTTCTATATGAAATATCCATTTGATGTTTCTAGTGGAATTTCCACTTTAGTTTTCACACTACAATTTTCTAGTGATATTTTCAATCCCAATTTTCTACTTGATTATTCAACAGGAAATTTCCCAAGTAAGTTTAACTTACCACTAAAATTATCTATTTGAAATATTATTCTTTTCACTATAATATTTATTTAAATATATTCATATATACTATGATTTTTAATATAATTTTTCAAGTGAATTTTTAGTTCAATAATCTCGAATAATTATTTACAATAAATTTCAAAATAAATTTCCAACTAGAATTTTGCAATGAAATTTTATAGTGGTATTAATTTTTTATTGTTTTCTATTGGAAATTTCTTCTTTAAAATTATAGCGAAACATTATCATATTATTTATTTGAATTTATTCTTTGGGATTTTAATGTATTCTTTTTTAATGAAATTATCTAGTACAAATTTTCAATGAACATTTTCATTATAAAATTTTAATAAATTTTCTGAAATTTTGCGTTTCAGTTTAAAAGTATTTTTTTGAACTGAATTATATTATTAAAATATAAATATTTTATTTTATTAATATTTTTTGAAATTGTGAATTATTTTTAAATATAAAAAAATATTTTTAAAATATGTAATTTTTTATTTCATTTTTTTATGACAATTTAAAAATTGTTACTTTTAGAAATAATTTTCTCTATCTTTGTGAATTGCATTTCTAATAATTATTTAAAAGTTATAAATACAAAATATTTTTTATAATGTTTTAAAACATTACTATGAAATGGTCGTGAGACAAAATATATTTTGGAAATAATAGAAAATTAATTAATTTTGAAAATTGTTTTTATTATTTTAGTTTTATCAATATAACGTTTCCCCATTTTTCTTAATTGAGTTCAAATATATATTTGTTAAGTATAACTAAAAATTATATAATTTTGAAATATATAAAAAATTAATAATTAGTTAGAATTCTATAAAATATTTACTATATGGATAAACAATTTATTATAATTATTTTGGTCAAGTTTTAAAATTTTATAAAATTTTATAAATAAATTTTTTTCTATTTTTTTTTGTTCAACAAACTTGAATTTTAGTATGTTTATAACTAGGTTTTTGAAAATAATTATTTCAATCTCATTTTTTAGCTTATTTCAATCCAATGTATTGTTTGTGGATGTGGCTTCACGACTACTATACTAGATATTCCAATTCATTTTTTGAATTGGATAAATTTGGATCAAGTGGTATGGATGGGCATATAGTTTAAAAAAAATCATTAATAAAAACATAAGTCATAAATTTAAAAAAAAATCTACATTTAGATAAAGCGTTAGTCAGTGATTTTTAGTTAATTTAACCACTTTTATAAAAATAACTAATTTAGTGGTGTTTAAAACATTAATTTTAAACTGAAAACATTTTTTTCACAGAAATATATGTCTTAATAAAATATTCTAAGATATAATATTGAAGGAGTTTTTGTTTCAAAAAGACTTATTTAACCTATCAAAGTTTATTTTTGAACCCAATTTCCAAAAATCAAAACTTTTCCAAAACTACAATAATTGAAATTTAAGAAACTATGGTTTCGAAAATAAAAACAATTTGTACTCAAAATTTCATTCCAATAAATTATATTCACATTTAAAAAAATAAAGTATCATTTTATATTCAATTATATACTTGATAAACACATATGTGATGGTAATTCATCAATTTAACATATAAACATATATTCTTATCATAAAACCATGGTTAGTAAAGTATTTTGAAAATATTTATCCAAGGCAGAATATTTCATAGCCATAATATGAGACAAAAAATACTTTACATATACTATATCCAAAAATATGATTCATTGTATATGTTTATACATGAACTGTATCAATGTATCTTATAAAAAATAAGACCGAATATTGAAATCTTCATTTTTTAGGGGAAGTTACAAAAAAATGTAAGAATGATTTCTCAATAATTAAGTATCATTAAATAATGTAGAAACCATTGAAATAAATCATCAAAATATTTCTCAATCATTAAAAACGATTTTAAATTGTTGGAATATCATATCGAATTGTATAACAACAATTACATAATTAAAACATCAAAATTTCAAAAAATATATTTTAAAACATAATTGAATATTTATAAAACAACAGTAGACATGACCTATTTATAACCTTTTTCAAAGAAGAGATCCCCAATTTATATAATACTTTTTTGATCTATATGTTATCTCAATAATCATTAAATAGATTCCTAAAATTAGTTAGTCCAAAACCAAAACTATTTAAGCCCAAACAATTTTATTCTATACTTATAAAGATCCAAATATATATATATAATCACGATAATGAAATGTGAAATATACTCTACACTAAAAATAACATAATCATCAAATTTAGAAACCCAGTAAGATTCTAGTTTAACTAAATTAATAACATTAAATATTTTTTACCATAGAAATATAAATCAACACTAAAACAATACCAAAATAAATAGAAGTAAATCCCCTCAAACTTCTTTACATTAAAAATGAGGAATTATTCAGCCTAAATATGGCTTCACCCTACCTTACTGAAATCAAACCACAAATACCTATATTGAAGAAGATAAATATAAAGAGAAGTGTAATTTAAATAGGGTACCATGATATAGAAATTGATGATCCAAATAGATAACATAGATTGAAGGGGGCAAATAGATAATTGATAGGAAGCATATAAGTATGATTTCATTGGCCATCCTTTGACAACCCATATAATTTATACACTTTATTTCATGACTAATTTCATAAATATAAACATAATACAATCCTATAAATTTGATAGGTCTAGTTTCATATAGATATTATATATATATATATGTATATGTATATATCTACAACTTTAAACAGGCATATAATGTCATTATTTAAAAATTCCAAAACATGACCTAAATTCCTTTGATGTTGTAATACTTTGCAGGATAATATGGTGACATACATAATAAATGTGTTACATATAAATCCCAATAGGGGAATAATAAAATCATATCATGATGTAAAGAAATTCAGTTGAGTTATGGCGAATGACATGAAAAAATAAAAAGATTAGAATCAAAATTATGAGCATTGAAGCATCCCATAATATGAACCCATCAAAGCATCATAGGAATGTAGAAAGAGCATAAAATAGTAAATCATAAGAATAAGTAAACTATAACTATAGATACATCATAAAATCATGATCTTAGGATAAATTTTTGTGCATTGTACATGTTATCTCAATAGATAAAAATATTACCAAATGAATTTTAGGGTTATATAATTATTGGCCCACTTTCCATAAGCATATCCCAAACATGCATTTGTATGTCACATAGACAATACAATATAAGAATGTATAAAATTAATTTTAATACCATGATTAAGAATTGTTTGTTTTTATAAGGAATCATTCAATCAATAAAGGATACTTATATCTAGGTGAATACACTTGAGTTGAAATGGGAAATGGCATTCATAGAACAAATGTTTGGTAAAAATAATCGTAGGATAATTCTAGTAGAATAATGGTGTACATAAAGGTTCATATTATAGATTAATAAGGGTTAAATGCATTATATCATTACATGGTAAAAATTAGGTATGTAAAAGTATATTTAAAAACCTCTTATAATATGAAACATTTCAAATCAAAAGGCTAAATTCAAAGGAGTTTAACCAGAAAATAAGAGATAGAGAGAGAGATCCCTTACTCCTGTTTAGTAATGACTTTGGTAATGGTTATAATGAGTTTGGATAAATAGTTTATAATTTTTTATAACTACAATTAGATTTTAAATTAATTTTTATAAACACATTGCAACATAATAAATTTAAATTAAAAAGTCTAAATATAAAGGAATCACATGAATGATAAGTAAAAGGAAGATAATTCTATACTTTAGAAGTTGCCTCAAAAAATTTCGTAGGTTATTTTTATGACATTTAAAACACCTTGAGATAAATTTAAAAATTTATTGGGAGATTAAATTCATCCTCAATTAGTTTTTATTAAACATTAATGGGTGGTTGTGAGGGTATTTATAGCAAAAAGAGGACAATTGTTAATTAATTTCTAGACATAGGTGTAGGACTCTAAGTAAAAAATTAATCAAGACCATAAACATTCTTATGGTTTCTATCATGGAGGAGTGGGTTTTAATATTTATTATTTTAAGAAAAACCTCATTAATATAAAATCATTTATGATGTGTAGGTGATTCATGTTCATATTTTTTTTGAAACACTAAAATTTAATTTAAGTTTTAGAGGTTACATTATAGGTTTATAAAATTAATAAAATAAATTTAAAAATAGTTTATTTTGAATGGGAAATAATTTCTTTTATTTAAGAACATTATAATATATTTTACATCACCTTTGGTCTATTATGATGTCATAATAGATGTCATATATTTGAAATATATTTAATTTTTACCCAAATATTTGATTGTCTCAAAAAATTAAAAAATGTTCTACATTACATGCATTTGAAGTAATGATTTCAAAAATGATATTTACTTCACCAAAATAATAATATAAATATAAGAATTTTTTTAAAATAAAAAAAACATATTTATTTAAAAATACTACTATTTACAACACAAACAACATTAAGATACTTAAAAATTCGTGGGACCTAAGAAAATTATATTACCATTTAAATTTAAATAAATAATACTTAATAATAAAATTTTATGAAAATACAATTTATTTAAAAACTTTTATTTTTATAAGAAATATTGTTTTAATTGAAACAATATATTAACCAATAATAAAATGTTATTTCATCATATCAAAGTCTTGTTTTTTACAAAACTTATTATATAATCACACACACACAAATATATATATGTATATGTTAATAATAAAAGGGATTGAAATAATAATTTTTAAATTAAAAATAAAAATGGTTTATACTGTTATACTCTGGATACATAAACCCTTAAATAAATTAATGCGCATCATAAGGATAAGGTGTGTGATAGAAATAATTTCTTAGGGTGGTTCAGGGGATATGGTTTTTGTGCTGATCTCAATATGATTGAAATTATTTGGTAAATGGATTCACATGACATTCAATTGTTGAATCTTGGCTTGGGATTGGTCAATGTAAAGACCTAGAGAATCCATGTCCCTTGGAAACTCTGACAAATGAGCATCATAGGGTACGTTTCTACTGGTCAAGGCCATCAATTTTCCTATAATTTCAATAAGATTTTATTATAACAGTTAATATATAAAAATCATTATGGTCATTATAGAATGGCTATATTTACAGTGGTTATAATTCTTAATGGTGTTTTAAAAATGATAATACAATTAGGGATATATTTTATAACTTTCCAAAATAACAAATTAAATATATTTCATGAGTTATTTATAACTAAATTACTTAATAAGGTATTTAATCATTCATAAGTGAATTTCATTAATTAAATTTTGGGTCATTACATACCCCCTTTATAAATTTCACTCTTAAAATTTCAGTTTTTTACCCAAAAATAGATGTGGGTACTTATGTTTTATCACTTCTTCTTATTACCATGTCCCCTTATCGAACATTTGATTCTCCCAAAGTACTTTGACCATGTGAGTTGTTTTTTTTATATAACTGTGTCTCTACAATATAGTATCTTCATTGGACTCTCCTCATATGAGATATTGTTCTAGTATGGTACCACCTCTATATTCAACACATGTGAGGGGTATGGAATGTACTTCATTAAGATGGATGCATAGAACACATAATGAACATGAGATAGTTTGGGTAGGTGTTCTAAAATATAGGCCAAAAACTCAAAATGATCAAGGATATCAAAGGGGTTGATTTATCTAAAACTAAGCTTTCCCTTTTCCCATAACTCAATCATTTATTCCATGGTGATATACAAAGGAACGCCATATATTTGACCTCAAAAATTAGGTATCATTGATTATTGTCTACAAATAGTTTCTAATAAATTTTCTAGGATTTCAAATAATACTGAATATTATAAACCTTCTTTTTCTTCTCATCGATAATATCAAGACCCATTATGTTCCACTATCCAACTTCATTCTATAATATTCGAGTTTAGAAAATTTTACCATATAGAGCCTCATAAGGTTCAATTTGAATGCTAGAATAAAAACTATTTATATTTAAGAACTGTTCTTAGGGAAGGTGTGGATCCCAAAATCCTTTTAAATCCATTAAAAATTTCCTCATCATATCCTCTTGATTATGAATGGTCCTCTCATAATTCCATTAATCTGGTGGTGATAAGAAGCATTAAAACTCAACTCCTCATCCAACTCTTGTTGAAGGCTTCTCTAAAATCTCAAGGTAAACCATATATCTTGGTTATATATAATATAGAGTGGTACTCCATGAATTCATACCACTTATCTATTGTATATCTTAGGGATTTGGTCAAGAGAAAAATATTCCTTGATAACAATGAAACCTGATGACTATGTAAGGTATTAGACTATCACTCAAATGGTGTTATGGCCTTCAGATGTCTCGATGAGTCCTAAAAATAATAAATGGATATTTTTTTCATTTACATGCTGGTATAGGAAATAGTTTAATCATACCCTTGGACTTCTCTTGTTCACCCTTGACTTGTTGACATCCTGTATTGAGATAAAAATTATACAATATTCCTCTTTGTGACATCCCACCAGATTATTTAATTAAATATCAATACATATTAGTACTTCCTATTTGAATAAATAATTATGATCAGGGCATATCATCTAGAAGTTCCATGTTTAAATTTAGTTTTCATTAGATAAATACACGACTTCCAAATCTAATAACACTATATTTAGTAAAATTGAACAGCAAAATATTCAATACCTATATTTGTTTTCCCCATTGTCTTTTTATTCCATCTTAATGATGGATTTGGACACAACATTATAACTAGTAGGGAATATCCAACTCATTCATTTATTCATAATCGATGATTAATCTAATATGTACATAAATGAAGGACATTGTGACCCATATAATTGAATCGAAGTTTAATTGACCTGAAAATTTTGAATCAAAATATAGGATCATCACATAATGTATTATAATTAATTTAATCAGTTAAATAAATACAGTATGATGAATTATTTAATTATTTATGAATTTGAAAATGTCTATATATATTAATGTCATTATGTTTCATAAATCAAGTGTATATTCCCTCTAGCATTGGTCCACATGTGAACCATGAACGTACATGTATTTTTGTATGAATATTTGAGTTCTAGCACATAAGAACCTAACACTAGCATCATTCATCTTTTATATCCATGAGAAACACTTCCAAGTTGGATTCTATTTGATATCTCTATAATCGAGAGGTTTTGGGAATGATGATTACTCTTAGTTGTTAAGAGAATTAATAGAGAGGGTCTCTTTAGGTCATGAAAGAATTTCACTTTTCATTTCACACAAATAAAAAATGGCTACGATTCAGGTTGGAAATAATATAATAAAGTTTCAATAGAACTATAATTAGAGAATAATAATTGAAAATGTGCTCTTATTATTTTATTAACCCATGTGGAACCTTGTTTCTATAATATTATTGTTATTATTATTATTTCTAAACATATTAAAAACTAGTGAATTAAATAAATATTTCTTATGCAATAAATTTTTTTAAAATTAATTCAAATATAAATTAATAAATATTATTTCACACCAGACTTTTAAAAATAGACTTTTATTCCTCTAACATATTTATCTAGCCATAGATAGTGACTATTTATTTAATAAATATATATCAATACTTTATTCAAAAATAAATAAATAAATATTAAATTCACTAAATAAAAAATAAATTTTTATTAAAGATTTTTCTCAAAAAATATTCTATCAAATAACTAACTATGAATATATGAAATCAGGATAATCCTGATAATTATTTAACCACATAAGAGGACAATATTCATTCAACATGTTATATAATAAATAATATTTAATATTTAATTAAGGTTCTGGAAACACTTTGGTTGTGCCTCTATATGACACTTTCTCAGTGGCATTAGGTGTAGTTGTCAAAAGTACAAGATTATAATATATCAACATACTAAGGAACCTGTATAGAGCGGAGCAAATGTTGCAACCATATATAACCTCATATAGATTCTTTCTTCTAGGTCATCATCACTGTAGGGAACTTTTCTGACCTTTTAAGGAAACAATTATTGTTTGGACATTAACACATACTGTTTCATGTGGAATAAAAATCATGATGTGATAAGAACTTTTTTAATATTCAAAAAAAAAAGGAATACGTGTAATCATAAATTAAATTGAATCTGGTTCTAAGTTAGTAACTCCAACAGAATTTCCCCTTTACTAGACCCTATTGGACGGAGAAAGAAAGGGAAGTGATGGCAAGAGGGGGGTGAATTGCCTTTTAAAAAATGATTAACAAATTAAAATCAAAGTTGAAAGTGCAGCGGAAATAAATGAGGCAAGACACAAAATTGATAACGGAGTTCGGCCTAAAACCCGGCCTATGTCTCCGCTCCCAACTCAACCGTTGAGAGATTCTACCGCTTGCTTTTCAATGGTTTTAGCAAGAAACCCACTAGACTTTACAGGTAGTCTAGAACCTATTACATCTTGCTTTTATATGGTTATGCAAGAACCCACTTTCTTTCAATGGTTGAGCAAGAACCCACTAGCCTTCTTACAGGTGAAGGCTAGCTCACCTTTGATTCAAGACTTTTAAAAGTGAAGTCTTGACTAACCTCTTCACACCTTGAATGTGGTGTGAGAACCCAAAGAAAGGGAGATGAGATAAAGAGGTGGTTTGTAGGCACAAACCCAATTTTAAGCTCAAAATGATAAAGCAAGAAAAACCGTATTTGGAGAAGCCTTGGGCGCCAATGGATGATTGGAGTTGAAAACGTGCACTCCCAAGCTTCTTTGGTGATACTCCTTGGATGTGGAATTGAGTTGGAGCGATTGGGGTTCCTTGGAAGAATCCGCCGGAGGTTAGCCAAATGATGTAAAATGTGTCCGTTGGCTTCCGTATGGCTTGATTAAATTTCCGGGGCTTCCTAGTCCTTTATTTATAGAGGGGGAACCCTCATATGGCCTTTGGAGGTCTTCGGAGCCGTTGGAAAAGGCTTCGGAGCCGTTAGGAGGCAAGTGGACCAGCCTGGTCAAAGGCCCAACAGCTAGTTTGACTGGCTCCACCGGCTGACCGGTGCTGAGCCACCGGTTGGCCGGTGTGTGAAAAATGGAGGAGGGCTCGGGCTCAGGCTCCACCGTCTGTCCGGTGTGGAGTCCACCGGTTGGCCGGTGGTGAGGCAGTAGCTTCCTCTTCTGTGCAGGTGCCACCGGCTGACCGGTGCTGAGGCCACCGGTTGGCCAGTGATGAGGCAGTAGCTTCCACTGTTTGGGCTGGGTGCCACCGGCTGGCCGATGGTGTGACACCGGTTGGCCGGTGGTCTGGACAGAAGGATGCCTTCTGTCTAGGCCTCCATCGGCTGGCCGGTGCTCTTCCATCGGTTGGCCGGTGGACTGAATTTCAGTCCACTTTGCCTTGTTGCTTCCTTGGCCACCTGAAATCATGCCTATCATCCAAAAACACTTAAAACAAGATTATTAAAATAAGAGGGTGATTGTGATCATGAAAATTAAACCGCGTGGGGTTCGAGAGGTACAACAATCTCCCCCTATTTTGATGATCACAATCACCAAAACAAACAATGTAGAAAGTGAAATGAAAAACATGCTTTAAAGAATTTTTCCCCCAATCAACCAAGAATTTCTCCCCCTTTGTGATTATCAAAATAGCACGGGGCATAAAACTTGATTGAGGGAAAGAGTTGAAAAACAAGATGGAGATTTTAAACCAATTGAAATTTTTGAAATTTGAATTGAAAGTTTTGAATCAAAAATTTTGAAATGAAAAATTTAATAATAGTTTGAATTGAAACTTTTGAGTGAAAAATTGAATTGAAAATTTTAAATGAAAAATTTGATACCAAGTATTGAAATTGAAAGTTTGAATCGAAAATTTTGAATAAAACAAAAATGCTTAAACAAACCTAACTCCCCCTAAATAAAACAACAAATCACCGGGGAGAGGTGTTTGAAACCGAGACAAATTTCGGTCCGGTGAGACTCGCTAGAAGGGATTTTTCAATCCACACTTGTCTAGTGGCAGGTCTTCTCTTATAAAATTCATCACTAAAGAAAATACTTTTGGGGCGGCCATACCGGCCATTTTTACAATTGCACTCATAAATTAAGTGCCCGGGTTTTTTGCAATAATTACAAAATTTAAATTGGGAGCTCCCCCTTACAAAAATAGTAGGTGCATGGGAAGAGGAAGCTTGCTTGGAATAGCCAAGCCCTTGGGTGGTTCTAGTTACACGTTGGGAACCAAGAAAATTGTTCAAATTTTGTTCCCCTTGGGTGAACATGGAAAGAGTCTCCCTTAGATCTTTGATGGTTGATTCCATGGAATCAACATCGGGAAGATTTTGGATTTTCAGGGACATCTCTTCCTTCTCTTTGAGAAGTTGTTCTTTTTCGGAAGAGAGTTTTTTGAAATTCTTTTTAAATGCAACAAATTTGGAAGAAAGTTCGTGAAAACCTTCCTCCAATTGATCTCGCGCATGTTGGAGATCCTCGTATGACAAATGATTTAAAGAATTTGAAGAACAAGAGGATGAGGAGTCGGAAGATGTTACCTCATGGAATGCCATTAGGCATTTGTTACCGTTGTTGCTCGAGGAGGAGGAGGAGGATGATGTGGAGCTATCACTCCATGTGGCCTTGAAAGCCTTCTTCTTCTCCTTTTGTTTTGCCTTTTTCTTGTTGAGTGGGCAATCGGGCTTGTAATGGCCTTTCTCGCCACACCCGTAACATTTTACCTTGGGCTCGGATTTTTCGTTGGGTTGAGCCTTGCGGGCCTTGCGAGATTTCTTCTTTTTGTGCTTCTTCATGAACTTGTGCATTTTGCGGGCAAGGTTCTCCATTTCGGAATCTCCGCTTGAAGAGGAAGAAGATGAGGAGGAGGATGAGATTTCTTCTTTTTGTACCTTGAAGGCGATGTTCTTTGGAACTTTGATCGGTTTGCCTTCCTTTTCAGCTTGCCTCCTCATGGTGATCTCGTAGGTCATGAGGGATCTGATGAGCTCTTCGACCGGCATGTTTTTGATATCCTTCGCTTCTTGGATTGTCGTGACCTTCGGAGCCCATGAGCTTGGTAGGAACCATAGGATCTTCTTGACCATGGTTTCTGCAGAAACATCATCACCAAGGGACTTTCTCCCATTGCAAACATCAGTAAAACGCGTAAACATTTCAGTAATATTTTCAGATGGATGCATGGTAAAAGACTCAAAATCTTGACGAAACATGTCCAATCGAGTGTCCTTGACTTTGTTGGTCCCCTCATGGGTAACCTCCAAAAGTTTCCAGATTTCATGTGAGGAGGTGCATGTGGAAACTCGATTGAACTCATTACGATCAAGGCCGCAATGAAGAGCGTTCATGGATTTGCCATCAAGCTCGAAATTTTTAATATCGGCTTGGGTCCATTTGGATTCATCGGGGGAAGAGAGAGTGTAACCTTTCATGACAATTTTAAAAATGGGATATCCTATGCTTCTAAGAAAAGTAGTCATGTGGGTTTTCCAATAATTATAGTCGGTTCCATCAAAAAATGGAGCACGACCCAAAGAAAAGCCTTCGGGGGCGAAAGAGGTTGAAGCCATCAAAAAAGATCTTGAATTTGAAACCGGTTAGGGTATTACTCAAATTTTGCCTCTGATACCAATTGTTGGGCGGAGAAAGAAAGGGAAGTGATGGCAAGAGGGGGGGTGAATTTCCTTTTAAAAAATGATTAACAAATTAAAATCAAAGTTGAAAGTGCAGCGGAAATAAATGAGGCAAGACATAAAATTGATAACGGTGTTCGGCCTAAAACCCGGCCTACGTCTCCGCTCCCAACTCAACCGTTGAGAGATTCTACCGCTTGCTTTTCAATGGTTTTAGCAAGAAACCCACTAGACTTTATAGGTAGTCTAGAACCTATTACAGCTTTATTTTATATGGTTATGCAAGAACCCACTTGCTTTCAATGGTTGAGCAAGAACCCACTAGCCTTCTTACAGGTGAAGGCTAGCTCACCTTTGATTCAAGCCTTTTAAAAGGGAAGGCTTGACTAACCTCTTCACACCTTGAAGGTGGTGTGAGAACCCAAAGAAAGGGAGATGAGATAAAGAGGTGGTTTGTAGGAACAAACCCAATTTGAAGCTCAAAATGATAAAGCAAGAAAAACTGTATTTGGAGAAGCCTTGGGCGCCAATGGATGATTGGAGTTGAAGAAGTGCACTCCCAAGCTTCTTTGGTGATGCTCCTTGGATGTGGAATTGAGTTGGAGCGATTGGGGTTCCTTGGAAGAATCCGCCGGAGGTTAGCCAAATGATGTAAAATGTGTCCGTTGGCTTCCGTATGGCTTGATTAAATTTCCGGGGCTTCCTAGTCCTTTATTTATAGAGGGGGAACCCTCATATGGCCTTTGGAGGTCTTCGGAGCCGTTGGAAAAGGCTTTGGAGCCGTTGGGAGGCAAGTGGACCAGCCTGGTCAAAGGCCCAACGGCTAGTTTGACTGGCTCCACCGGCTGACCGGTGCTGAGCCACCGGTTGGCCGGTGTGTGCAATATGGAGGAGGGCTCGGGCTCAGGCTCCACCGGCTGGCCGGTGAGGAGTCCACCGGTTGGCCGGTGGTGAGGCAGTAGCTTCCTCTTCTGTGCAGGTGCCACCGGCTGACCGGTGCTGAGGCCACCGGTCGGCCGGTGATGAGGCAGTAGCTTCCACTGTTTGGGATGGGTGCCACCGGCTGGCCGCTGGTGTGACACCGGTTGGCCGGTGGTCTGGACAGAAGGATGCCTTCTGTCCAGGCCTCCATCGGCTGGCCGGTGCTCTTCCATCAGTTGGTCGGTGGACTGAATTTCAGTCCACTTTGCCTTGTTGCTTCCTTGGCCACCTGAAATCATGCCTATCATCCAAAAACACTTAAAACAAGATTAGTAAAATAAGAGGGTGATTGTGATCATGAAAATTAAACCGCGAGGGGTTCGAGAGGTACAACAGACCCAACTACTAACGACATTCAGTCTACTAACACAAAAATTATATTTTCACTTTATCTAATATAAGGCTTTAGTCAATGGGTCTACCATGTTTTCTTATATGGAATATCTATTCACTATAACTTCACTCCTATGAGAAAAATCCAAAAAGAAGTGGTACTTTTAGAGTATGTGCTTTGTCTATTGGAGTGAACGTGGCACTTTTATGGGAGCCACCACTATAGTTTTAGAAGAATATAATGTGATACATTCTTTACTTATTGGTACTAAATCAAGATAATAGGAAATTTTATATATCAAAATAGATTCTTTAGATGTATCAAAACTAGTTATGTAATCAGACACCATAATAGAAATGATGAAAGTAGGCCACATTGAACTCTTCTTACTAAAAAATCCCCCAACAAGATTGAAAACATATCCAAACTAAGAATTCTAATCTATTTGAAAAATAGTATTAGTATAACATTAAATTAGATGCCCCTCGACTCTTCCTTACACTAGGAATATATAGGTATTTCATCTTATATACTTAAGGATATCCTTAGAATCAAATTGATTTTTAACCTAGGTCATATTGATATCTACCTACCATGATAAACGTGTAGGAAACATCAAACATAGTACATAAAAATGAATACATGATTAATCTTATCAAATAATCATATGGGATATTACTAATTCTCCATTTATCCTCTTATGGTTGAGGATTCATTTTCTTAGAAACATTTATATCTTGTTACACTAAAACCAATCCTATATTGGATTATTCCATACTAAATATCATTAGTATTTTTTCAATGTATGTACATTGACATGGTCCAATAATCCTCTTAGATCTATCATTAGTGACTTGATACCAAAAAATAAATTCTACTTCACCTAAATATTTAATGCATAAGGAAATTTTTAGCAATCCCTTAAATGATTGTAAGACTGGTGTTTAATTTCCAATAAGTAATATGTTATCGATATATACTACTAGGATAATGACCTCACTCCCATTAAACCACTTCTAAAAACATGGGTTTCATTTATTCTTAATGAAACCAATTTGATTTCTACCTTTATCAAAACGAATATTCCTTGTCCTTGATGCATTCATCAATCCATTAATGGATTGAAGAAACTTATGAACAAATTTTGAGTTACATGGATTTAAAAACGCTTCTGCTTATGTCATTAAAACATATTTCTAAAGGTTACCATTATGTAAAATATTTTAAGAATCATCATACAAATTTTATATTAATGGAATGATTCTACAGAAAGTACAATTCTGATGGATTTAAATTTGAAAATTGGAGAAATAGTTTTCTCATAGCCAAAGGAATAATTTTGTTGAAACTCTTTAGCCACTAAAAGTGTGTTTTAGATATTTCATTTACCTTACATGTCAATTTTTTAGTTAAATATCCATTTAAACAAAATTGGATTTACATCAAATAGAGGATCAACCATAAATGAAACTTGGTTCTCTATAGGGAATCCATATTAGAATTAATTGATTCATTCCTTATAACATATTTTGATCTCTCTACTTCCTATTTATAGGAGATATTGTCATTATTTTCAACCAATAATGAGTCTCCTTCTTTGGTGACAAGAAAACCATATCTTTTTTATACTCTAAACTTATTGGTGATCCTATGCAGTACTTTTGTTTCAAGAATAGATTCTAATATAGGAACCTATAGTGTTTGATCTTTAGAAATTTATGTGAGGATGGGTCATTGGTGGTCTCTAAAAAACCCATTTTAGGATATTTATGAAAGATCGAAATTATGGTTTCTTTATTTATCACCATGTATTGATGACAAATATATTGTAGAGACAAGAAATTCATTATCATTGAATCTAGGTATTCAAGAAGAAGAGGTTGTTCTATCTCAATACTGTCAAGAATTCCTTACTATTTCAGGGGAACAGGTTCACCTTCGAAGTATTTTTTCCTCACAATCTTTTTCTATTGGACCTCTCTCATTCCTTTTATCAAGAATAATGATTTGAATTTGTCATTAATGAGTTCAAATATGCAACGTCAAGAAGTTCCACTTTCTCATTCTGAGAAGTGAATTGTTGGAACTGGATTGGAACGCCAATCATCTCTCTATTCAGGGGTTACTGTTATCTCTAAACATAGTGGAATGATAATTATAACCAATAAAATCCATTTATTGGGAATCAGATAGTATTTTTCAAATTCCATTAGTTATATATCAAAGTTCCAACAAAAATACTTGTAAGCGTCAAAAGTCACAAGTTTGGTAGGATGAAAGCATTAAAAAAGGGACAAATTTTAGCTGATGGTGCCACTAAGGTTGGTGGAAAACTCGCTTTGGGTAAAAACATATCAGTCACTTATATGCCATGGGAAGGTTATAATTTTTAAGATGCATTACTTGTTAGGGAACACTTGGTATATTAGGATATGTATACTTCTTTTAACCTACAGAAATATGAAATTCAGACACATGTAACAAGTCGATGTCCAGAAAGGATCACAAATAAAATACAGCATTTCAAAGCCCATTTACTTATCAATTTAGACAAAAATGGAATTTTTTGCTGGGATCTTGGGTAAAAGATATTGATATTTTATTTGGAAAAATAACATTACAGATAACGAAAGATTCATCTTATTCCCTAGAGATAGATTACTATGAGCGATACTAGGTATTCAAGAATCCACTTCAAAACAACCTTGTCTAAAACTACCTATTGGTAATAGAGGAGGAGTTATTTATGTGAGATGGATCCATAAAATGAGGGATTATAGTGAAAATATAGATAAAATTTGAGTACATATTTCACAAAAATGAAAAATAAAATAGGGTGATAAAGTGGCTGGAAGACATGGAAATAAAGGCATCATTTCAAAAAAATTGCCTCGACAAGATATGCCTTATTTTCAAGATAGAAGACCAGTTGATATGGTTCTCAATCAATTAGATGCACCTACAAGAATGAATGTAGGAGTGATTTTTTAATGCTCACTTCATTTAGTAAGGGGTCTACTAGACATCGAATAGGCGCTTTTGATGAGAGATATGAATAGGAGGATTCGTCAAAACTAGTGTTTTCTGAATTATATTCTTCCAGTAATACAACTTAAAATCCATGGGTATTAGAACCTGAGTATTCAAGAAAAACAGAAGTCATGGAAAAAATATTAGGATTAGGAGTATTTATGTTGTCCTTTTTATTACCCTTTATTGCAAATAAAAATTAGTGTTTTACCCGGAGTAGAGCATAAACCTAAATGATGAATAGAACAAACCCATTACAGAAAAAGAAAATGACATCGTGATTCGAATCAGTGAAAAAATACATCAATGAAAAGTGAGTTTAGTAAGTTTAGTGAATTATTTTTCTTTTTATTTTATTAAATTTCTATAAATTTATTATATTTTTATTATATATTTATTTTTTATTATATACTAATTTAAATTTTTTTTATTTAGTATATATTTATTTTTATTGAGTATAAATTTATATTGTAATATTATATAGTTATTTTCTAATAAAAATACAATAATATAAATATAAATAACAAAATAATAAAATTAAAAATATAAATATAAAATTATATATTAAAAATATTAAATTAGAAATATTAGAATTTATATTAAAATATTAAAATAACTAAAAATAATAAATAAAATAAAATATATAAATATAAATAAGAAATACTGAAAAAAAGAAAAATATATATCAAAACAAAGTTCCTTCAAATTTAAAATAAAATAAAATAAAATAAAATAAAATTAATAAATAATAAAAAGGGACTTAAGAAGTGACTTAATAAAATAAAGAAACTTCTAAAAAGCGGATCTCAATGGAATCTAAATATTGTCTTTTTCCATTTTACCAACACTTGTTTTTCTTGAGCACTGCCTTCACCGATGTTAGTATTTTTCCCACAATCCTTCTTGAATATGTGTTCTATTTCAAAAATGAAATTTCATCTAGTGATAATTTTTAGAACCTATTTAAGAAGGATGATTGTATTCAGGTGTTATATTTTATTATCAACAATGTTTAGGATGAAAAGAAGGTTTATGGATAAAATAAATCACCTCATTTTTTATTTGCTGAAAATAGAATTGACCATTGTATTCATGAAATTGGACTCACAATTCTTGAAAAGGTCCGTTTTATTCAAGAGATGCTGGCTAGAACAAATGGATCATCATATTCAAACTAAATCTTGAATGAAAGCTTTTATTGTAATGGGGAAGAATCAGGGTCAGTATGACTATAATAAAGATTTTACGATGATTTTATATTTTTTAATTAAAAAAGTCATAAGTATTTGGTAATACTTGTGATGTAATATTTATAAATGAAAGGAGGAGAAAAGGTGATGAAAATCATATTCAGTTTGATCATAATAATGCCGATCATATTTGGGTTGAGAAGAAAATAAAGATACTGATAAAAGATAGAGAAGTTATAATATTTTACTTGGAATGTCAGATGATGTGAAAGTTGGTGTTCAACATATTCATGTCATGAAGGAAGACCTGATACAATTAGAAGCTTGTGAAAGAATAATGTTGGTGAATCCAAAACATTACGATCATTATAATGTGTTCATCATATTCATATTTTTATAAATAATAAAAAGGTTTATAGAAAATGTGAGACACCGAAGGTACTGGTTTTCAATTAGACCAAAATCCAAAAGATAAAAAAATAAAAGAAAGAATTTGAAGATTTGAAAAATCAAGAAGAATTGAATTAGTGAATGATCATTTTGTATCATATTTATAATAAAAATAGGAAGTCCAATTTTTTTTCAAGAGCTTTTATGAGTTGGGTCAAGAGATATCATATTTAAATTGATACCCAATCACATATTTAAGGAAAATGAAGTAGAGGTGATTGAATAATTTTGAATGAATATTTAAAATTCATCATAATGAAGAAATTAGTATGGAAGGAAGTTATAATAATCATAATGATAATTCTTATATTTCCCTTCATACTTTTAGTGTAGATCAACTTAATGAGGAAACTGTTGTTGAAAATAAGCTTCCATTATAATAAGGAAATTAGGAGGGGAAGATAGTCTTTCATTTAGAATAGAGAAACATAATTAAGAAATTGTATTGAGAAATCAGAGTAGGAAAATAGAATCAGACTCATTTTGGTGAAGAAATTCAGAAGGGATATGAAAATTTTAAAACATTCCAAAAAGGATTGATAAATGTTGAGAAGCGTTGATGAAGTCATTAATGTATACAAAATACCAAGAACATGAAATTTTGGGTAAATTTTTAGAGTGTGAAATCTTTCATCAAGCCCTCCTAAACTACTTTAGGGGTTATTATAAAAGGCTAAAAGTACACTATAATTTTCTAACTGAATTATTGTTAATTAGAAGTAGAGGGTTGGATGAGTTCTAATGAATTTATTGAGAGAATAAGAGGTTTAAAGATAATTTTTCTTGAATAAATTTCACTGGAATGAAGTGAAAGGAGAAGAGAAAAGATTGAAATGTATTCATCTGATCATCATATTCAGATAATTGTCATATTCATTGGGTTATCGTATTGAGAAGTATTATAGTATTTGGATTTTTGGAATGATGAAGAAGGTGTTCCTAATTGTCTCAACTTTATTCTATCAGAGGTATATTTTTTATATTGAGTAATCAGACTATGAAATAGGATTGGGAAATCATATTGGGAGTTAGAAGGATTTTTATTACAAAGTCTAGGAAGTTATTACCAGCTTAAAGGTAAGAAAGTGAATAATTTTTTTGAATGTTTATATATGAAAAAGTTTTTCAAAAAGCATCTTATATCGTTTGTTACAAAATCAATGAATTACATCATTCTTTCTAAAATGATCAATGATACAATTGAATTGTTTACATAGTGATACCCAAGTCAAATGGGCATATCCTACTCATTTTATTCAACATAGAAGGATTTTTCTTCTAGTTGATTATGTGGTATTAGATTATTTCCAAACCATACCAAAGACATAGCTATTATTACTGAATAGTGAACATTGTAAATACTAATATTCCTATGGATGTGTGTTTTATTTTTTCTCAGTAAGGAAATTACTCTTAAACAAGAGGGTAAGGTTGTTTTATAAAAATATATGAAAAAGGATAAAAAAATATCATTTATTCACCCCTCCACTTCTTAGTGATAAAATTATCATAACTGGGAAATTTCAATTAGTATCAGAGCCGAATGTTCCCATCATTTATTCTTGGGTGAAGCTTTGAAGAGAAGTTGTTATGGAGAATATAGATTGTTTGACTAGTAAGGGTATTACTTTTTCTTATGGTAATAATTATCATATCTAGAAATACAGAATGATTCTTTATCTTATATCTCTTGGATATGATGTTTTGAAGCTGAAACAGATGGTTTTCATCTTATTGATGAAAAGGTTCCACTTATATCTATTGATAAGAAGAATATTGAAAATTATGGGATGGAAAGGAATACTTTATTATAATCACTTCCTAAAAGGGATTTTTTAAAAGTGATAGGTTTTTTCATAGCTAAATATATATGGGATAAACTGAAAAACATATACGAAGGAAATACAAAAGTGAAGAAGGTGTAATTACAAATCTGGAGGCAGATGTACGGAGATTTGAAAATTTATAAGTTTGAATATATAGGGTACTTATTTACCATGGTAAATGATATTGTTAGTACTATTATATTTCTCAGTGAGAATATATAGGATTCTACTATTGATGAAAAGAACTTTAGAATACTTCTCGAAAAGTTTGATACTAAAGTTTCTTCTTTGGATGATAGAGAACTGGAAACATTATCTCTATTTGATTTTCATATCCCTCACACCACTTATAAAATGACAATGGAGAAAGATATGAAAATAAAAACAAAATATGATAGAGAAATTTCATTCAAGGATTCCATGAAAGAGAAGTTGAAAAATATTTTTATTAAATAAAAATATGCTGATCTTGAAACTAAAAATGAGGTATAAAAAATTATTGAAAACATTTAGCCATGTTTTCTAAAAATGTGAGAAGAGGTATAGGTAAGAATAATGGGAAACATCCCTTAAATTTTTTTGAATGTGGATTCATTGGAAATTTTTTGGAAAACTATCCATGAAGAAAGAAAAAGAAAATATATATGTATAAGAAAGAAGGAAAAGAATTTCATGAAATAATTAGGGTGGAAAATTAAATTTGTATTCTACAGGGAAGGATTAAAATATCTATTAATGAAAAAGAAAATTTTCTAAAACTTTATGTAGAAGAAGAAGATAGTGATGATGAATCTAAAAATCTGTTGAGTATATTAGTGATAATACATATAGTGAAATAGTAAATGATGGAGATTTTATAAGAAATAGTCCTGATAAATAAGTAAATCAACTTGAATTTTACATTAAATAAGAGTTGAAAGAATATCTGATAAGGATCAGAAGGCTTGAAAAAATAAATAAAAATTTGTAAGATGAATTTTTCTCAACAAAAAATTGAAAATGTTTTTCAGAAGAGAAGAACAAGATGGTGGTATAGATTAATGATTTTCAAAAATCTCTTGAGGAAGAAAAGTATTCTAATGATCATCTATAAGTGAAGTTAAAGGCAAAAAAAGAAGAGTTGGAACCTGTCCAATGAAAACTTTCTTAATATTAACAGAGAGATACAATCTTCAAAAATACTATCTCTAAATTTGGTAAAATTTCCTGTAAGAAAAAACCAATAAAGTATAAATAAAAGTAACATTTTAAGGATTAGAATAAACTTTGAATTGTTTTTGAAGGGAAAAAGATGGGAAAGTTATGTATGTGTCCATGATTAATAAAGTGGATAATAAAGAGGATTAAAAACATCATGACTCTGAAAATGTTTCTAATCATTCCAAATCGAAAAGGGTTCAAATAATTCTGATTCTGTTAAATATGTCATGAAACTCAATCTGAAAAAGAAGATTCCAATTGGTAATAAAAATTTTGGTGATTTAGATAATAATAGAAAGAAGTTTGCTAATAAAAATGCTCATAGTTCCTATCGGTATGGAAATTTCATAGGAAAATATTCTTTCTATGGATACTATTGGTATTGGGGTGCATTCAAATACACGGATAATATGATTTTGTTCAACCAAAAACATTAAAAAATTTCCATATGCTATAAAAAGGAATTGGTTTAGGGAGAGTCAATCCTCTCTAAAGAAGAAATCCAAAAAGGAAGTTCAGAAATAATATGAGAATGATGGTGTAATAATTAAAAATAGCTTCAAACCACTGGAAATTATTTTTGAAATTTGTGAAAAACTTGGGAATCTTTTTAAGGGTTTCCATTTTTTAGTGACTTAGCAAATTGTTCTTAACAACCCCCAGAAGATAGAGATGAAGAAATAAAAGGAATAAGAAAATTATCTTGTTGTTGAAACCGCTTTGAAATCTATAAAAGAATAATGACTATGGATTCTTGAAAATGGGTGTTCTTTTCATATGAAATAATATTTTATATTGTTGAAGAATGTAAAATATTTCAAAGAATGAACTATCACATTTGTAAATGATGAATCACTAAGAATAAAAGGTGTTGGGTCTACTATAATTGGAAAAGGAGAATTGAAATCCCATAAATCTTTATTTTTTGGTGAGCTAAAACATAACATGTTGAGTGTTTCATGATTTTGTGATGAAGGTAAAAAAAATTATGAAAGATTTATTTCTTATGAAATGTGATAAGAATATAAAGATAGTTACCAGATTCAAACATACATATGGAAACATATTTCAAGTTGTTGATGCACAAAACTCTTTCTACTTGAAAATGGTGGACTAAAGTCAATTGTGTCATAAATTTTTGGGAAACATATGTCAGAGAAACGTGATCAATTCATATAAAATAAATAGTATTAGAAACATTCTTTATTTTTTTAGAAGAAAATATTACTGTCATATAATTTTTCAGAAATGGAAGATTACAAATTCAGTGCATAATAATGTTTTTATTTTTTCAAAAAACCATGACAACTTCTCTATTCTGATATCTGTGGGCCAATGAGAATTAAATAAAATAAAGGAGATAAGTTTTTAATGAATTTCATTTATGAATTTATAGTCATTACTTTTTTTATGTATATGAATCATAAATCCTATTCTCTTAACGGTTTTAAAATTTTCGGGGGGAAAGGTAAAAAAGGATACGGGTATTAAGTAAAGAAGTTATGAACTGAAAATGATAGAATACAAAAGTGAAGGATTTCAACTTTAACTTAAGAATCAAGGAATTATTAATGAGTATAGTTCCCCATACAATCCTCACCAAAATTGGGTTTCTTAAAGGAAGAATAGAAATTTTATGGAAATGGGGATAACTATGTTACTTGAACACAGACTTTCTCATTATTATTAGAGGAAAATCATGAGCACAAATTTGTATTTCCAAAACCAATGTTTTTATATTCGATGTTCTAAAATGACTCCAAATGAATTTTTTTATGGAATAACTCAAAGTTTTAAACACTTAAGAGTTTTTGGGAGTCTATGTATTATAAAGAAGGAAGGTGGAGACTTTGGAATGTTTGAGAAGAAAGGTGAAGATGGATGTTCTCTTGGCTATGCTCTGAAAGGAACAGTATATAGATGTTTCATAAATAATTATGAATAATTATTGATTCTTTTAATGTGAAAGTTAACAAAAATGTAGGGGAAGATAAACAGACTCATGTAGATAAGGAATTTGAGCAGGATAGGAAAAAATTTCATAACAATGATACAATCAATTATAATCCTACTCAAGAAGAAGAATCAGACTCAACTATTTATAGTAATGAGGAATATATCCTAAAATATCAACCTAGGATAAGGAAGTAAGTATAAGATCAAAACATTATTTTTGATCAACATCAAAAAGTATAAACAATAAGAACATAAAATTCCATTATAAATAATTTTTTATATTAAAAGGTTAAACTGAAATATGCTGATACATATTTTGAGTATTCGGAATGGTTTTAGGCCATTACAGAAGTGATGGATTAGAAAGAGAAAAATGATACATGGGAACTCATACCTAATACCCATAACAATAATTTCATTGGTACAAAGTGGGTTCACCATAAAAATATGAATGAATAAGGTGGAGGGATAAGGAATAAGGAAAGACTTATTTTTAATGGGTATTCACAAATTGAAGGTATTGATTTTTATGAAACCTGCTCATGTGAAAAGGTTAAAAACTATGAGAATTTTTTTCTATTAATTTACTATAAAGTTTCAAATTTGTTCAAACGGATGTCAAATCTACATTCTTGTATGGTTATCCTGAGGATGAAGTTTATATTGAACATAAATTTGGATTTGTTTTGGGAAAGATGAATCGTATGTCTGTAAGATAAAGAAATATTTGTATAGAATAAAACAACCTCTAAGATAATGGTATCAAAAATTAGATACATTATTGAAGAAGATTAATTTCAATAAAGAAATAGTTGATAACAATTTTTACATCAATGAAGGTAATGAGGTTTCTATCAATATAATTGTTTATGTCGATGAGATTATCATTGTTGGGAATGATGATATAAGTTGTGAAATATTTTATGAAGAGATGAAAAGTTTTTTTAGACATCTATACTAGAAGAAATGAAATACTTTCTTGGGTGACAAATCATACAAAAGAAGAAACACATTTTCCCTTATCAAGAAAATTATGATAAGGAATTTCTTAAGAAGTTTGGAATGGAAAACTCAAAAAAAAAATTAACACCAATTTCAATGGGAACCAAGTTGTGTAAATATGCATAATTAAATGAAGTAGATCAGAAAGAGTTTTGAAATAATATTAGAAGTTTGTTTTATTTGACTGCCTTAGGATTTGACATTATTTATGATGTTATCTTATGTGAAGGATATCATAGTTTTCCAAAATAATAAAATTTGATGGTTAGAGAAATAATTTTGAGACCTTTAAAAGAAAAATAAAATTGAATCATGTTTGACATTTAATAAATTATATCCTTATTTGGGAATTCAGATGTTGAATGGGAAGTTGATGTTGATAATAGAGGATCCACATTTGGTGTAGCATTCTTTAGGAGAAAAATTTGTGTTTTATAGAATATAAAGAAACATAATTCAGTAACTATTATTATAGATGAAGTCAATAATGTTGCTTCTACTAAACCCACTACCCAACTTCTGTTGAATAAAACTCAGTTATAAGATTTACTTGTTGAAGTAAAGTTACCCTTGCTCTAGGGTTGTGATAATAAATGTGAAATTAAATCCACTTGGAATCTGGCTCAACATTATAATTCAGAAGATATTGTTATAAAATATCATTTAATCTAAGGGAATATTAGAATAATGAATTAAATATGAAATTATGTTTCTGCATCGAAACAATTTGCTAAAATTTTCAAAAAAACCTTTACTGAAGAAATATTTCTCTATGTTGAGGTTGAACATGGGCTTCCCGACTCTTTCTCAACAACGTTGTGGTATGTGTTTTTCCTATATCTAATCTTACCTTTGGATAGTCTATTTAAGAGGGATAATGTTTTCATAAATCTATCCTTATGGAAGCATATAAAAAGGGGTAGTTATGGGTAATCTGAAAATTCAGTATTCTATCTGTGAGAATAGTTCTAAATGTTTGTTGGAGTGGTTTAATAAACAAAATTTTTATATTCAATTAAAGTTGAAGAAGTGGAGAAAGTAGAGGTAGAAATTTTTGAATAAAAGTTGAATAGGTTTCATGATCTCTTATTTTGGAAAACAAGATTTTGCTATCAATAATTATTGTTTCCTACATTGATTTTTCTAATGCAGGCCTAGAATTATTGATAAGTAATCCATATCTTAATGATATAGTCTTTAGTGATATATGAATCTTAGTTGATAAAAATATCCAAAGGGAATATTGTTAGGACCAATATGATAAGGATGATCGTATCCAAGTGTAGTCTTTTTTTGTCAACAAAGTTTAAGAAGAAAAAGGGGTTTAAGGAGAAAAAAAATCACCTCACTTTGTATTTGGTGAAAATCAGACTGACCCATGTATTCAAGAAATCAAACTAAAAATTCTTGAAAAGGTCTATTGTATTCATAGGAAGATTAATAGAAGAAAAGGATCATCAGGTTCACATTGAATTCAGAATGAATGGTTTGATCATAATGGAAAAGAATTAGAGTCTGTATTGTAATGATAAAAATATAATGATGATTTTCTATTTTTTTAATTCACAAAATTCGTAAGTATTTGGTAAAACTTATGGTGAAATCATGATAAATTAAATGTAGAGAAAACATTTTGGGAATCGTATTTAGTTTTATTGTAATCATGAAAATTTTATTTTGGCGATATTGAAGGAAAGATATTGATAATGGATAGGGAAGTTACAATAATTTCCTTTTTAATTAAGATGACTCAAAAGTGGTTCTTCAACATATTCATGTCATGAAGGAAGATAATATAAAAGAAGAAGTTTGTGAAAGATTAATGTTAGTGAAGTTGAGGTTTTCCAATCTCAAAATCATCATAATGAATCCATCAGATTCATATTTATTTAAATGTTGGGAAGTTTTGTGGAAAATGTGAGAAACCGAAGGTACTAGTTTTTTTTTGAGAAAAAACAATTCAAAAGATACAAATCTATAGAGAAAGAATTTGATTAGTTTTAAAAAGGGAGAGTAAGTGGGGAATTGAAAGATCATTGTTTATCATATTCAGAAGAGAAAGAATAAATATGATTGGTTTTAAATAGATTTTATCAGTTGTGTCAAGATCTATCATTTTGAAATTTAAAACTGACCATTTGTCTAAAGAAAATTAAGTTTAATCAATTGAAGAAATTTGAAAGAATCAAATATATTCATCATAACAAAGAAGCCAAAATTGAATTCTGTTACAATAATTGTAATGAGAATTATTATGTATCCCTATATACTTTTGGTGTAGAGAAACATAATGCGGAAAAAATTTTGAACATAATATTCCATCATAACGAGGAAATTAGAATATAAATATTGTCATTCATTTGAAGCAGAGTGACGTAATGAAGAAATCTTATTGGGAAACCATAATGGAGAAATAGAATTGGACTGGTGATTTTTAAGCAATTCATAATTTATTTGATGTTTTTATAATATTTTAAAAGGATTGAGAAGAGTTTATAAGCATTGGAAAAGTCATAAATATACCCTAAATTCAAGGTAATATAAAAATTCGGGTAATTTGGTTGAGTGGGAAATCGTTTACGAATCCTACCCAAATCACTTTTTCGGTGAGTATAAAAAGTGGGAATTACATTGTACTTTTTCTAACAAAAGTACTATTCATGATAAGTAGAGAGAAGGTAGATTATTGAAGAATTTCAAGAGAGAAGAAGAGTTATACAGTATGTTTTCCAGAAGAAACCGCACTGAATATAAGTGAAATTTGAAGAGACCAGATTACAATGTACTTTTTTGATCATCATATTTTGTTGATTATCATATTTATCAAGTTATCATATTGGGACGGACTATCATATTGGGATTTCCAGACTAAATAAGAAAGTGTTCATAATTTTCTTAATCATATTATAATAGAGGTATACTTTTTATATTGAGAAATCATACTGGGAAATCAGGTTGGGAAATCAAACTTGGAAATTAGACTATGTTTTATTAAAAACTCTATGAAGATCCTACCAACTTCAATGTTAGAAAGTGAAAATTTTGTAGAAATTTTATATTTGTGAAAGTTGAGAAAGAATCATTATAACATATTTATTACAAAAACAAATTGAATTACATCATTTATGCTATAAGGAGAACACCCACTATTGAATTGTTTTCATAGTTTTACATGAGTGAAAGGGAATTTTCTAACTATTATATTTACCAAAAAGGATTTTTTTTTCTAGTGGATTGTGTGGTATTAGATTATTTAGAAACCATTCCATGGATGTAGCTATTCTTATTGAATATTGAACCTTGTAAATACTTCTGTTCCTATGGATGTGTGTTTGAATTTATTTCCCCAGGTAAAGTAATCTTGAAAAATAGGTGAAGGTATTTACATAAGCAGAGAAACATAAAAGAAAAAGATATCACAAATTCACCCCTCCCCCACTCAGTGATACAATTATCTTAAATATGAAATTTCATAAATTACTTTATTATCTAAGGGGTTTTATAGAAGGTATCCCCTTGTTTCATTAGGATACCCTATAAAGATATTCTTTTCACCATGGGTGCTTGTTTGTTACTTGATATGGTCTTAACAAATTTCTATCATCCTCATACATGATTGTGTGACAACATTGATTTATTTCTCTACATTAATTTATATGGAATTCCATTTACCCCATTAATTGGAACTCAATTTAGATTATTTTTATGTTATATATTTCATATTCCCTAAATGATTGTGGAATATATGAATAACTCACCACCAAACTTTCCACGTCAAGAAAGGTATGGTTCTTCCTTTCACTAACACAATTTCTCAGTGGTGTATAAAATGTAGTGATTTTGGATTTAATCCAAAACACTTATAGAAATTTTATAAATACTTAGTTAAGATATTCACACCTTGATCATAATAATGATTCATTATCTTCTTACCAAGTTTATTCTCTTTTTCATTCTTTAATTCATTTAATTTATCAATAGAATAAACTCATAGCTCATGTTTCCCTATAAGCAATCTTGATATATTTAAATTGGTTTTAAATCAATGGAGTCTAAATAAACATCTCAATATTTCTTTTTCAAATACTTTACATTTATGTGCCCCATAAGGTGGTACTATGATATGGTTTTAAATGAATCATGAAAAAATATTTCTCTTTATTTCCCAATATGTGTTTTCATAACATAATGCATAAGGACTGTTATTTATTTGTTCCATTTAATAAAAGATTATTTCTTTGTAAAATATTAATTATGTATTTCTAAATAAGAAAATAAATCCATCCATTTAGTGGAAAGTAACTAATATAAGGTTCTTAATAATACTTAGGCCCAAAATAGAAATTCAGTAAATCCAAAATAATTCTATTTTGAAATGGATGGTGGTAGTCTCCCAATGAGAAATCATTGAGGAATGATCCATTGTCTTCTCGAAGTTCCACCTCTCCTGTATAAATCTTATAATGTTTAATGGATTCCTATATTTTTTATATATGTCAAAACTAAAAGATATATATAATATCTAATGTAGAAAGAGAGAATGATTATAGTCAATAATTAATTAACCTTTATCTTCCCCATTCTTCAAGGTGTATTTATTCTTCCAATGTCTAATATTACCACAAACAAAACATATTTATTTTGTTTTATTTAACTGGACATTGAATATTATTCATAATAGAAACATGTTTTTTATGTTTTTTTGACTTGGAATAAGTCTTTGAAACTTTATCCTCATTCTTCCTTTTATTTTTCACCATAATGAGTGCAAGTTTTTTCATACCCCATGTCCTTATCAACATGGTTAATATTATTAATAATTTCTGAAAGATTTTTCCCACTATTGATCATGTTGTAATTCACAATAATGCTAGAGAATGATTTAGGAAATGGGGAATGTATGAGATATATTTGTAGATCATTATGTAATTTAATGCCCAAGATGTCAAATCACTCTATATTTCCAATCCTCTTGACTCCTTGAGTCCCAAATTGTTCTGTCTATCAAAGCTTGCATGTGAATAGGGAATTATAGATCTTATATCTCTCTTGTCTTGAATTATCTTTTTAGAGATTACAATGGTGAGAAATCATGATATGTGCATCCATTTCCTCATGTTGTTATAAAATCTCGTTGGGCATGCATAATATCATGAAAAATTGGAAAACAATATAATCAACAAAACAATCTCATACAGAGATATTTCTTCCTCACTAGCCTCTTGTCTATGCAATTACGGAATGGGTATTTCTCACACTTTTAAATTAATTTCATTGAATAAATAATGTTTATTTGTATTTTACATTTTTTAAATTAGTTTCAATGATAATTTTATCATTATCAAGTATTAATTGTTTTAATATGGTCAAAGTATTGTGTATTTATATTTCCATAATTATGAATAGAAAAAAATTAGTACTTTATCTGATAAAATTATATAATAAATGTTAAATTCATTAACCTCCCACTATTTTATTAAAAACTAATATCCCTTACCATTAGTTTTTTAATAACCTATTTAATGGATATTTTAGTTTCAAAGATCCATATTCCCCTTCTCATAACCCAGAAAGAGGTTTGTTAATCTATTCAATGGAAAATAGGTAGGCATAACTTTCCAACTACTTTGTCTCACTGCTCCTTGATCTATTGTGTGGACTACCCAATCCTAAAATCCTAAATTTGGATTTCCTCAAAACTATTCCCACTAGTCTCATTATGATTTGTGGAGGTGATCAACCCTTAATGCACACCAGGTTATGTCGACCAAAAAATCAAGATAAAAATTGATCGATAATTGAAGCAATCCCAACAGTGATTGGTTAAGCACTTTGAACTATGATTCAATTATTTCCAAAGTAAGGGGATATTATAAATACTTAATATATTTTATTTATGGATTTTAATCTTTATTCATTTATTTAACATTTTATCTTTATTAAATTCTCATTAATATTAATTGGATTTACCTAAGTGATATAAATATTCATAGATAATGTTTACATATAATCTAGTTTTATTTTAGTTCAATATTGTATGATTGTTAACTAATTAATTCATGTGTTTGAAATGAAACATCCATAATTAAATTAACTATGCACCTTCATAAAAATAAAATAATAAGAGGGGGTGATTATGATCCTTTCATGGTGGTTATATTATCTAGTGGTTGATGAACTAATCATTCCCCTAGGGGGAAAACACCATGAAACATAATATGGTTCATGTTGTATAATTCCACGTGTCCTACCATGTATCACTTAGATTTTTCATACATCATATCTAAAATTAAACTACCTAAACTAGCCTTGGATCTCCATCTGTTAAATAATCTTTTACTCACATACAAGTGAGTGGAACCAAAAAATTTAGTTTACGGATTTACATAAAATGAAATGGTGGGCATGCATACCCATACATAATTAGGGGCGATATGATGAAAAGGAAATAAATTTAATTTAACAATAAATTAAAATGAATCAAATCATATAAAAAGGTTTTGTCTATTCTCAAGCTCATCTACATACATGCAATGAATTACACTTTTAATAAACTAAAATTTGTCCCCAATCATTCTTATTTAAGATAAATAATCCATGAATAAATAAATTATCTTCAACAATTAATCTGTTCTTTTATAGAAAATATTATCTAAACATTCATTTGATATTCATCCCTATCTATTTTAAATAAATAAAACAAATTTATTTAAAAATGACTATGTATTAAAAAAATGCACCCTAGAGGAAACACAATGAGAACCCGTTCAAAATACCCAATTTGTATTATATTAATATACTATTTACTCTTGAGGAATATACCATATAAATATAAGTATGTAATTCCATGGAATGTATTTTCAAATGAATGGAACACTGACATGTGTTATTTATGTAGCATCTTATATTTTAATTCATGTAGATTGAGCACAGTATTACAAATTACACAAGATATGTAGTTCCAAATGTTATAAAAAAATCATTAGATATTTAATATATATATATATATATATATATATAACACATCACATGGAATGTAATATTCAAATAAATGACACATGGAATACATATTGATATGTTTGAAGAAGTGTAATAATATAAATTTAAATTCATTGTAATCAGATAATATAAATTGAATGTAGTATCTAGCTACACGTAATGTATAATTCCTCCCCATCTATATAGTGGACACACATAGGGACTTGGAGTGTCACTACACCAGAGAAAAAAATAAAATTCATTGTGTGTACATGGGATACATGTCATGTGATCTCTGAGTTACATGGTTACCAATCACAAATATTGAGTAAAACCACATAGCTCATATTTTACTAAGGGAATATACACTAGTAAGACACTAATAATTCTAGTTAACTGTATGTCAAGATATCCCAGTCAATACATGGTGTAATAAATACACACCACATGAAATAAAATCATGTGTTCCAAATTCATCTGTGATGTGTCCTAGTGCATTAAATGAGAGCACATGGTATGTACCTATGGGAAACATGTCGTGTATTGTTATGTTATTTGGTCTGAATTTTTGGAACCTCCAGATTAGTTATTCAAATTTTATCCATTAAAAAGTAATCCATTTATTAATTGTGTTTTTGAAAAGAATTAAAAATAATATAATATCTAATGATTAGTATTAAATATAAATTAAATTTTAATTAAAAACTAACAATAAATGAATAAATAAATCCAGTATATTTAAATAATTACAATTTTTATTATACCCCATTCATACCACTTAAAGGTTTTGGTTACAGCAGAAAGTCAAGTAGGGCATTCAAAGCTCAGCATTTTAGTCATAATATATGATAAATCTAAGATGTACTTCAATGAAGAATGTCGTGTCCAACAAAATCAAATCAAAGTAAAATTGTAAATAGAATGCCTGAAAAAAAAATCCAAGATCATCACATAGTGATTTATAATTATTTAATTATTTAAATAATTACCTTATAAGAAATTATTCCTTCGTTAATTAATATAGCAACATATTTATGTCTTAATGACATTTAATCATTGGAATAAAGTATAGATTCCCTCTAGTGATGATCCACATGTTTATCATGAATATCTACACTCAACTATAAGAATATTTTAGTTCCAGTAAGGAATATCCTAATGCTTCCATTGTTCGCCAATGATCTCTACATGAGCCACTTCTAAGAAGTATTCCCATTTTTCTAACTAGAATTGACATGGGTCGTAGAGTAGGACAGTTGTTGGTCCTTAAGAGAGTTTTTCAAGATGGTCTCTCTAGGGCTTGAGAGATTAATCCTTTTCATTGTGCACACCAAAAAAATATCTAGCATTCATGTTGGAAATAATATAATTGTGTTTAAATAGTTATATATTTAGATAATAATAATAATTTCATATCTTCCTTTTTTTATTCCTTAATCCCCAAATAACCACGTTTCTATAATAATAGTATTTTTATTTTTTTTATTGACATACCAAAAAACAGTGAATTAATATATTATTATTTCTTGAATAAATTTTAAAAATTTATTAAAATAATAATTAATATATATAATTCATAATTTAACCATTATACTCAGTATAGAATTCTTATTCCATATTTATTAGTCATTGAATATGGATTACTATTTTAATAAATAAATATTACTACATTATTCACCAATAAAAAAATAAATATTATATCAAATAAAAAGAAAATAAATATTTATTAAATATTTTTCTCACAAAATATTCTCTTGAATAACATGTGACTGAATATATTTTATTTATCTAATGATGAATAATCATTAAACTACATACAATAATAATATTTATTTAACTTTTTCGGTGATAAATAATACTTAATATTTAAATGTGGTTTGGAACACACTTAGGGTGTGACTCCCTTGGCATATTTCTAAATTATAATATACAGAGCCACATAAAAACCAAGATTAGAGTCTAGTAAGATACTAACATACCTATTGGGAAAGGATTTAATGTCTTGATGAAATTAAAACTCATATGGATGATTACTATGTAATATTGTCCTTTTATCATGATATCTCTTATTACAAATATTACGTTACATCCCTACCCAAGAATCTACTAAAGACATCCCACGAGTAGGGTCTACGCGTGGACTTAAGAAAACCTACCCCTATGCCATCAGTTTTTTACTAGAAGTGATGGTCTAATGGATCAAGTGGGGAGACTATACCCTCTTTACTATAGTAAACCACAACATATTACATAATACTTAAACTAAATAAAATAAAATAATTCTGAAGCATGAATTTCTAACCATTTCCCAAATAGGATACAAACCATAACCAACAATAATTATTTCATGTAATGGAAACTGTTCCAAAAGTGAAGGAAACCCCAAAATAATGACAAAACATTGAATCCCCAAAACGGCTCATAACTACAAGTTTGTATCCCTTATCTGGACCTATAATCGTTAAATGTTCTCTTATACCCAAAGGCATCCCGAATAGGGTGTGAGTACAATTCAGTAGGCCTGCACTATTGGTGTTTATAAAACTACTAATCTAATTAGATAGTTCATACAATAACTAAATAAATTAGAAGATAAAATAATGGAAAATTTGGTTTCATTAGATAACAATGTTAACTTTAACCATTTTTATCACTTAATCCTTTTTCATCAATTGTTCCAAGGCTTATGCATTTATAATATTTACACAATTGATTAAGCCGATAAATTACTAAGAATTAAGTATTAAGTAAAGTAACCAATCTATCTAGGGATAAACATTCCATAAACATTTACATCATACTTACCTTGTAGCCTTAATCCATGAAGTTTCATCGATTTCATCTGTTAGGGTCATAGATCCTCGATCATATTCCCTAACCTATGAATTATAGGGTTGTGTTTAGAGCCACAGTATAACCCTACCAATGTGTGTAGATCCTCAAGTCCAGTACCTAAAAACTACCAATCCATGCTCACATTATTATTGATCCATTTAACTCATATATCATATCATAATCCATGCACAATTAATAAAAATAACATTCACATATCATAATTATACAACATGTGAATTTACCATCAAGCCTTAACCCATTACCACATTGACCAATTATGTTACATAGCCCATTTCACTTTCACATGACATAACCCATTAATTATATTCAATAATAACTATATACTATCCCATTTAACATATTTATTATATCATAAGACCAAATCCATCAATGATTTTTCACTAAAAATTAATAATTCCTTTGACACATTCACATTAACCCATTTAACCGTTTTTTCCCATTATGCTAAAAAATACCTTATTATATTTCCAAAAAATAGACACATACACTATTATTGAATCTATATGATTTAACCTAGCATAACAATAGGTTCATTATGGGACCAACTCTAACACAAGCCAATTTCATTCTTAACATTACCATGTTCTATGTTCGGGAATGTTGGGGCACACCAAGGGTAGCCCTAAAATTGTAAAATCATCCTCAATGCATTCCATATGGATCTTGAGGGGTCCATTTTGTCATATATCCAACCATTTTACCAAACCCTATCAAAGGAATCAAATTTACAAAATGATAGAACCATTAAAATATCCCCACATGCACAAATCAACATCTAGACTGTAGGATATAACTTGCAGACCACATACCTCAAATCTGAAGATGAACATATCCTTAAATTTATACTGAGATCCAGATAAAATCATCCCATAAATCTCTAACCATTAATCCACTGTAGAAGATGTTTTTATGGATTTGGTTGAACAAGAACAAATATACATGTGTCAATCTGAAAAATGAAGAAAGAGGAGTGTTTGAATTAACTGGAGCTTTGAACTGATCCCAAAAACACTCCAAACTATCCAGGATAAATGGATTTTCACTCTTAGGATGCATTTTATGAAATGGTTCATCACAAGTGATGGTTGAGGAATAAATGTAGATAAATCGTCTGAGGAACATAAAATCTTGAGGGGAATGTTTGAGAAATTTTTTAATCTTTAATGGGCCAAATGGTTTGGTTGAGCTGTTTGGAAAACGTTGTTCCAAAATTTTTCCATAAGGGGTCCAAGTCACATTGTTACCTATGGACACCATATAGATAGAAATATCCCTTGCCAACAATGTTAAATGTCTCTATCTAAGATCACATTCTTTGGCTTCCCCCCTTTGATGGTTTACTCTAACCATGAGGCAACTATGAGACTTGGACTAGATGGAATGAATTTCCATTCTTTCATATCAGGAACCTCCAAAACACCCTTGATCATCCTCACACACCTGTTGAACATTCCACGGACCAAAATTAAGAGATTTAAACAAATATTTAAACAAGTATATACCTCTATGAAGTTATGGATCTTATAACCTCCCCACCTTATATTGGCTCATCATCGAGCACCACTTCCAAGCATCACTAAGATTCTGAAGAAAATAGGTCGGTCCATTGGGCGTATATATGCGAATCCCTTTAACAAGATTCTTCCTAAATATTTCCATGCTACCAAAAAACTCGAACTAATGGAATGGTATTTCCCAAAAAGTTTTTATCACCATGAACAAAAATAAAATCTGAATTCTTCTCAAAGGACGCATCAAACTCAAGCTCAACATCATCAAAATCAATCACATGAGATGGGTCAGGGTGATAGTGTTGAAGTTGTAATACATTGAAAAAACTGTTCATACAACTATATCGATTTGGAAGCATTAATCAGTATGCCACCAGTCTTATCCTCTCCACAATCTCAATTGTCCTCACACACATGGGTGCCAAATTACCCTTATTAAATTTGACAGTGACCCAAACTTGGAAATTCCTGAAAAAAACATGTGATCACCCACAACAACTTCAAGAGTTCACTGATCTTGGCCCACATATGTATTTTCCAGGCACTGATCCATTTCCATATGTTTTTTAATAAACTGCACCTATTTTGATGTCTCCTCTACGAGACTCATCCCCAACAACTCTAATTCCCTAGAATCTAAACAAAACAATGGGGATCTATATGGAATACCATATAGAACCTTTTAAGGTTTCATCTGAATCATATCTTGATAAATATTATTGTAGGAAAACTCAAACGGTGATAGATTATTTTCATATGATCCACTAATGTCTCAGACACAATCCTTGATTTCCCATCTATCTATAGGTGGAAATCCATACTCAAAAACATATGGGTAACAAGAGATCTCTTTAATAACTTCTAAATGCCTAATGTGAAATAAAGATGATGATCTGAAACTATAGTCAATGACACGCTATGCAATTGAACTACCATTCAAACATACAACTCACCAAACTAATCCATAGTTAAAGTCTCCAAAATTACCAATAAATTATCCACTTAGTCAATCAATCCAAAACCATCAAGATCGATGTAAGGTTCTGGGGCCGACAGCCGAAGCCGATGGGCCATTGAATTTAAAACTTTTCATCGGTGGGATGACGGAACTTGTTGTCTCCAACGATTCGAGCCCCAGAGAGGTCTGAGGATCTTGCGTAAATTATTAAGATCAAAAACTAAATTGAAAAACGTACATGTTCCATATCTTAATCCACGGTCAACTACAACTAGTCGATGGTGATCATAGCTTGAAGGACCCTAACTAGGATCCCTCTAGATAGTCAACGCATGCTCCAAAAAACCGATGGAACGTCGATCATCGAACTCTGGGTGCTAGCACGGCGATTCGACAATGCTTTGGGCGTCCTGGCAATCACTGCATTGAGATATATTTGATGCTTGAATAAGAACTTGATCTGAAATCTTGGATCAAGAGCTTCTCTCTCTAGAGTTCAAGAGGAGATAGTGGATCTCAACTATCATTACATTAATGAATTAATAGTTATTATTGCACCAAGGGAGAGATCCTCCTCCCTTATTTATAGATGAATTCCAAAAATACACGGTTGGGTTCCCTGGCCCCCATTTATTTCAAAGTCCACTAAATAAATACTTTTGATGAACAAAACTGCACCAATATTATTTATTATTTAATCACCTAATTGTATTATATATATAAATATAATATTATAAGATAAATCCGAGCAATTTAACTTGAATCTTTGTCCCGCTTAATATTTAACAAACATGGAATATTAAAATAATATTTGTTCGATTAATATTATTCTTGTATTTACTAAACATGTAAATACATTAAATAAATTCAATCCCAATTATTCATAACATTAATAATAATTAATTTATTTAATTCATTGGTGATTGATAACTTGGAAACACTCAAAACCTGTGGCGGGGCCCACTATGTCCATATATCTATTCAACTGAATCGGGAAGATTCTTGAAAAGGCTATTGTGTGTGACCCTCTATTCCCTTATCTCGATAGCAATGAATAAAATCCACAGACTAACAGCGGAGTCTAGAAACTCATCATAGCCACTAAAGAGATAAGTATATTCATAGAAACAACTACCATCCTATAAACACTGACTGTGTAATATAATCTCTTTTTCATTAAATATCTCATAAAGCAGGACGCACTCTTATGTCATCGTCCTTTTCTTGCTTTATTATTTTTAATCTATCCAGATGAATATTCCTTTCTACTCATTTGAACAAATAATTATGAAGGCAGCACCATCCTGATCAACTGTACATGAGATATACAACTTATTGAACTTGGAAGCGACAAATCCTTTCTTGAACATTCGTCCAATATCATACCACCAATAACGCACATAACACAAACTACCTCGCCACAACATCATTTCCACAGTTTTCATATTGCATCGAAGTACGTAATCTAATATTATGCATTGTTAATGGTCTCATGTCAAGAGACCAATACTCATGTCCTTACTTAGGAACAACCGGTGACACCCAAAACAGGTGGTGTTCCTATTGGCGGGTATGTCCCCATGATCTACCTACTAGAGATCACCAAGTGCAAACTTCATGAGAAGAAATCTTAATTCTTATGATCCCTTAGCACCTGATAGTCAAATATCTATTTTGTCCGATCAGTAATATGTATCCAGACAATAGAAAATATATTTAGGATTAATGTCATCATATCTTGAGGTTCTCATTATATCCTGGGATCTGCTACAACCTCTTGATTTGAAAATTATTCTTTGGACATTACCATTATAATAGTGTATGCAGAAAATTCCACAATATAATGGTAATATGACATCATTAATAACTAATTGAACACATGATATGGTAATCAAAAGTACTTCCTATTTGGGTTTAGGGAACCCACTATTTCAACAATTCCCACTTGCACAAGATCCAACTTTCAATCCAAACCTGTTAGCTACTCACATGATAAAGATCATGCTTCTGTTGAGTATTGTATTTAACTCTTGGGCCTTCCACATTTTGGCTACGTGGAATATCTGTTGTATGAGACCTCATCTTCTTGAGTAAAACATCTCAATCTAAGGTATCCTCGAGTATATCACTTTTATCCATTGTTATAACTAGACAACTTGGCTAGTGAAAATATCATAATTTACATTATGATAATACTTTTCTCACTAGGTGAGAATCTAAGAATTGGAAGAAATTGTTTCTATTGATAACTACTTATTAGCTGCCATAAAAGTAGCAACATACTCTGTATTTGGAGGTACGGCTACCACTAGCTTTTATGAGCTTGACTTAATCACCAAATTTTCCTAACTATGATACTATATCAAATTTATCTAAGGACTACTAGTTTGTGTCCCATCATAACTAGTAATCCTTCTTCTCCATATACCACGGACATACAATTTATACTTGCTGATGTAGAAGATGATAGTTATGACAGCATCACTTCCAATGCTCCTGGAAATAATTGACATTTTCTACTATAAAGTATATCCCTGTAATATCAATTATTGTTTATATCAGGGCATATGTGATTGATCCATTACTAAAGCGTATGGAACTCAAATCACAACATTAATCTCTTCCCATGCTTTGAACATGTTAACCTGGAGAGATTATGCCATGTGACATTGGCAAAAATTCTGAACTTTAATTATTCCATATTGTATATTCAAATACAATGTCACTTTATGTATTATTGACTAAGTCCAAGTATCCATTATATCTACCTTAGTAGATAATGTTCTCTAGAACATAAGTTTCTACTTTAAGTCAATTATTGTAGAATTACTTTTAACCTAATATTATCTAATTGTAAGACCAAGATCTATTTTCCAAATGTTTTTGAACATATTTCACTTGGAAAACATTGGTGTTCCCACTAACCTTTGGTAGACACAAGGAATTTATAATGAATTCTCTAAGATCTAGTTACTTACTTTAATCCAAAATTGGATTTCAGTAACTTTCAACCCTTATTGGCATCATTTGATGTCATCATTTCTTTCTGGTTGTGTCGTGTTGTCACCTTCCACAAAATATGTTTTTGTAATCCAATGACTAATTAAATGATATTATATGTTAAACTATGACAAGTAAAATTCTAATAGATTTAGGTATACTGACTTGGTATAACCTGTCGAGCCTTATTGGTACCATACTTGTACCATCTGTGTATCATTTCATTTGAATATCCACCACAGTATTCAATTTATAATCCCCTTTGCAATTTGGTACATGGAATCCATTATTGAATTTTAGTTGATCTTGTAAATATTAGCTCGTTTCCTTATACTTCTTACTCGTAGTATTTATTATTCTTAATGAATAATATATCACCACCATGGTGAATATAAAACAATCATAATGGTTTCATCCTTCCTATGTAGTATGCATCACTGGAACATGCCTATTCCACGTGTAATTGCGGAACTTGTTCCTATGTCAACCATATGTGCATCTCAAGAATTGACTATGTCCCAGTAAATTAAGATCCCACGATCTCTAATAGAGATGTGCACCCTTATATAGAAATGTAGTCTAATACATGACTACATCTTTTCTATCTTAGGGATTTATGAAATATTTTAAGCTACTGTTAGTATAATTACCTTAGATTCACAATGTGTTTAAATAGATGCATGTTTGTTTTTAAAAAACTTCATAAATCCTAACACATGAACTATGGAATAATGTATTTTCATCATACTATGACTCATATGATATCAATTTGTCATTTTAGTTGGAATATTGGTTATGGTTTTATGTCGTTATTTTCAAAGCACATCTTGAAATATAATGAAAGTTTTTGAATGTTGTAACATTGATACAACTTACATCGTAACTTTGATGTATAAAATTTGCCTTTAGAAATTGCTCTGAGCTACATTTTTTTTATCAATGTTAATATGTAATATGCATCATTGATCCTCCTTATGAACATCAATACGGTGATGTTGATAACATAACATGCGTTTAGGAATTACTCCATGATACATTATCATGATCGATGATTGTTTGGTCAAGATATCATCGGCATGTCGATATGAAGCAACTCATATCTTTTTACCATACATATACTACACTGTTACATTACTTGATGACTTAAAAAAACATACGAAGTATTGTTACCTCTAACTCTCCTTTGGAATAGTTCACACTCTCTTGTTGAACTAATCCTCAGATTCTATGTGGCATACATTTATTTCTAAAGGATTCTTTGTCTAAACTAAGGATTTCAATATTACCAAAGGTTTTTAGTTGTGTCGAGCCTAAATAACGTACTGGCTATATTCTTGAAATCTAATTTTAGTTTTACTTGACAAAGAAACTTCTTTCTGCAACTGGATATGTCTTATATTTTATATTCATCATGTATTTCCTTTGATTGAAGTATGTCAGAAATATTTGTTGAGTATGCTACCACAGAAAAAATTCATTCCAAAACATGGAATAATGTCTCATCATTTCCAAATGCGCACATGAGATAAATTTTTTTCATTATACACAACAACTTGTTCATTTTAAATCAATTACTTTGCAATTTTATGTTATGTGTTTCTCACCGCTGACTTAGGAATCACCCTTTCTAACTGCTTAGAGAAGACACCTTACTTCTAGTAATGTTTCTCTACATACTTGGTTACTATATTTCAATAAATATATTTGAAAGTCATATTGTTTTTTAATACCCAAGAAGTATGTGAGAAAACAATACTTTTATTTGATGAATATTAACTGAATGAGAAGCGGGTAGTTGCTTCTTGTATTTTAGTTCATTGCATTTTTTAAACTTCCTCAAATTTATTTCATTATGTGATGTAATTAATCTTCTGTTAAATAACCAACCAATGTTTTTGAAGGACATGAAGAAGGTTCCATTGGCATAACTTTCCATAGGCCTTTCCTCCTAGTCTTTTCAATTTATTCGTCAGAAGAATAAAAGATGACGTTATATATTTTTTTTAAAGGAAAAGCCTTGGTCAAAGACCAAGACTTAATTTATTAAAAATATAAAGAAAGCTACAAAAGTCTGAAGGAGGGGATTTTTTTATAGTCTTTTTCATAAAAGTGAGGTAGATCAACCGACAACTCATCATGTAAAGTAACATTTAGGCTGGTCCATTTGTTGGCCAGACCATCAACAACCATGTTAGCTTCTCGATAGGCATGTGTGGCAATGAATTAGATTTCTAAGAGAAAGGATAGGCATTTCATCCAGCGGGTAGTGAGAGGCCAAGCAAGATAAACATTACCATTCCATAAAGCGTGGAAAATAGTGGTCGAATCACTCTCAATCTAGATGTTTATCCAGCTCTTTTTTATAGCAAAATCGACAGCATGAATCACAGCCACAATCTCAGCTACAAGGGAAGAGGAAAACCCATAACCACCGTAGAAGCATCCATGACAATGTCCAATCTAGTCCCTGAATATGGTTCCACAACCATCAGGTCCTGGGTTCCCTTTAGAGGATCTATCCACATTGATCAGGATCTATCTGGGAAATGGGGCTTGCTAGAACACCTCCAAGGTGTGTTGAGGGTGTCGGTAGAGATCCTCAATCCGAAGTCGATGAAGAATCACAAAGTCTCCAACCGAGTTGTCGCAATGAGCTTTCTACAGTAAAGCGGCATCCTTCATGGAAATGAGAATTCTCGTCTGACCTGCATTAAGATTGAATGATGATTTGTTGTGAAAAATGGAGTTACGATCATACCAGATGACATGGAGGTGTTCATCCATAGTAGCTAGTAAAAGGTTCTTGATTAGCTGCGAAGTTCCAAGTTCAACACTAAGTTTTATCTGTTCACAAATAGAGTTGGAGAGTAACCATATGAAATCAAAAATGTTAGTGATAAAATTACAGAGAGCAGAATCCATAGCGCAAGACAGAAATAAATGATTCATGTCTTCTCTATGTTGATGACAGAAATGACATCTAGAACACATTTGGATTCCAATGGTTTGAAGACAGACCTCAGTAGGGAGACGGTTGTGTGAAATGAGCCAAATTAGGTTGAGCCTTGAGGGCTTAATCTAGGTCTTATCAACCTGCTTTAACCATTGAAAATTAGAGTCTGAATTTGAAAAATGGTGGTAGTAAAAGCATTTAGAATCAAGGACACCGTTGTGGGTAGGCCCCCAAATAAGGATGTCCTCAGAGATAGAGAAGGTATAATTACTGACCACCTGCATGATGTTATTTGGGATATTACGATGTCGGTGTTGGAGCACCTCCTTTATAGTTTCGTTTTAATTATCTGGAGGGGTATTGAGTGGAAGCATGTAAATAAGGGGAGATCCAGTCCAATTGTCAATCCAGAAGTGCATGGAAGAATCCATGTGAACCAACCATCTAGCATTGTTCATTATCATGGCATAGGAAGTTTTGATGGAAGGCCAGATCGAAGAATTAAAATGATTCATATTCCCTTTTTTTAACCTTGGAAGGAATTTGTTTTGAAGAAACTCTGTAGATTCCAAGGAGTAATTAATCTGACGCCAAGTGATCCTGGATTGAAGGGACTCGTTAAATAGTTTGAGATTTTTGATGCCATGACCACCTTGTTCAAGGGGTTAACAACATGTAGAATAGGGAATGGTAACGAGTTTCCTCTCCAGAATGATACCAGTACAAACAAAATTTATAATGTAAACATTAATCTTTTTAATAAGCCCAATATGCCATTTATAAAACATCATCGAGTAAACCATTTGGGAAACAATATTGGACTTCACAAGACAAATCCTACCCACCATAGAGAGAGATTTACCTTTCCAAGCAGATAGTTGTTGGATACCTTGATTGACCACAGCGTTAAAAAACATGGCTTTAGGCCACCCCCAAAATATGGGAACTACCATATAAGTAAAACGAAGATATCCCTCTTTAATCCCTAAACATTCAATGATGCTGGTTTTACGCACGAGGGAGAATTTTTTACCAAAGAAAACAAGAGATTTATTTGAACTGATAGCTTGACCAGATATCACTTCGTAGTGAGATAAAGCATTTTTTAGGTGAAAAATATTCCTTTTTGCACCATTAAGGAATAGAATGATGTCATCAGCATATAAAAGATGAGTCGGGACGTTTAGGTTTCTACCCGCCTTAATGGGTTTAATCTTGTTTTTTTCAAAAAGTCAAGTGAGGAGCCTGCTAAGGTAGTCCTCATAAATAGAAAAAAGAATGGACGATAGGGGATCTCCTTGCCTAACACCTTTGGTACATGTGAAATAGCCCTTAGGGGAATAATTTACAAGGATGGAGATAGAAGTTGATTCAAAAAGAGTGTGAATCCTACTTATAAATGTTTCATTGAAACCAAAACCTTGAAGTACCTTAAAAATAAATCACTAATAAATGGTATCAAAAGATTTTATATTGTCAAGTTTGATAGCAATATTGCCTCCTCTAGAAACCTTGTTAAGAGAGTTGGTACATTCCCAGGTTAGACAGATGAAATCCTAGATGGATCTTCCATTAATAAACCCAGATTGATTCCAAGAAATAATTTTGTTGTAGAGGGGTGTGAGCCTATTTTCTAAAAGCATAGTGATGATCTTATAAAGGGGATTAATAAGAGAAATAGGACTAAAGAGGTGTATTTTAGAATCATTCACCACTTTGAGAATTAAGGAAAGAAGTTGGGAATTAAGACCATGAGGGAGACCCCCATTTGCAAAAAAGGTTATGACAATTTTACAAACATCAATGTCAATAACCTCCCAAAACTGCTGATAAAAACCATTGTTGAACCCATCAGGCCCCGAGGAACTATTTGGGTTTTAACTAAAAATAGTGTCCTTGATTTCTTGGTCAAGTGGGATACCTTAAATAAGAATATTTTATTTCTCATTGACCATGCATGGGATAACCCCAAGAATGAGATCTTTGTTAATGTTGGCCCCATTAGAAATATTGTCAAAGTAAGAAACCACATGGTCAGCAATAGCCGCTTCAGATTCAATGATAGAATCATTGACATTGAGCAAGGATAAGGGTCTACAAACTTTCCTAATTCTTTGGAGGGAATTGTATAATTTAATGTTGCAGTCACCGTCCGTGAGCCACTTAGTTTTAATAACTTGCTTGCGCATATTTTCTTTAAGATCCAAAAGAGCATTAAGTTTTAGGGTGATGTTCAATTCATTTTTTGGGTCGAAATAAAAATCAGAATTGGTGTTGGAATTTTGAATTAGATTGAGCTCATGATCAAGGACAACAATTTCCTGATCAACATTCATTGATTTGGAATTGCACCAACTCTTGAGACCTAGCTTGAGATATTTGAGCTTCGTAACACCGGAAAAAGCATCAGAGTTCTGATTCATGGACTCCTAACTTTCATTAATGAGTTGAGAACATTATAGGTCATCAGAACAATAATTATTAAATCTAAAGGGAATAAAAACCCTAGGATTTTTAGGGAACATACTGACTAGAATGGTATGATGATCAGACATTAACCTGGGTAGAGTAACACTGGATACAGTATCCCATTTATATAGGGCTAGAATATTTGTGAAGGCCCTATCATGTTTGCTAGCAACAACACGATTAACATGTCTTCTATACCAATTATATTTAGCACCTGTAAGGTTTATTTCGATGAGATCACAATCTTCTAAAGTAGCCCTAAATTCTCTAGAAGAAATGTTAGAGTGGGAGGGACCAATATTTTCACAGGGGGAAAGAATGGCATTAAAGATTCCCAACACAATCCAGGGGTCATTGATGTTACAAGCTAACACAACAAGTTCCTACCAAATGGGACTTCTTTCTTGATATCTATTCTTGGCATAAACCGAAGTGCAGAAAAAGTGTGTGTTATCAAGAAAAAATCACGAGTTAAATGGTGTTCAGAGCAACTATAAATATTATATGTTTTTAAAGAGGAAAGATAAAAAACCCATAGGGACTCGATAGCAGAACCATATTTACAAGAACCAAGAAAATTATATCCAAAGACATTAAGATACATAAAATTTGTGGTGAAATTTACTTTTGGTTCAGAGATTGAAAAAACAATTTGGCTTATGCGTCAAAATAAATCTTCTAAGAAAAGAAAGAGTGTCAGAGTTCGCTAAACCCTGAAAATTCCAAAAAAATACAGATATTTGGAACCTGGATTTGGAGCTGGATCCCTCCTTTTTTTCTTTGAGCCACCAAACCATTCGTTCTCCCCGATCTCCTAAGAGTTTGGGAAGAGGGTGGGCTCTTCTTTTTATCCTTCTTAATCATAGTAGAATCATAAATAATGTTAGTAGTAATTGTGTTAGTAGTAATCTGAGAAACAGAAGAGGATTTGTATGTCAAGGGGGTGGTATGTCCATCCTTAGAGTTAAAAGGGGGACTCTTGTTCCGTGTAATGGTTGGAAAATCAACTATCAACTATGAAACAGGAAGAACATAAAGGGAGTTATGTGCTTCTAAGGGTGCAACCTGAGTGGAGATGGCCCACATATTAGAGGAATTATGTGAAATAGTTATGCTCGGTGTGACCAAAAGTAGGAAATCATGTTTGTTTATACCTGAAACCTCCTCCAGAATTGGTTGAGCATTGATTTCCAGGACAGGATGTTTGTTTATAAGGGATGGTTCAGGTTCGGTCCGGTATGCAGGGAGAAGTGAAACCGCTCCTGAACTATTCTCCAAGGAAACTCCACAAGTGGAGTCCACAATAGGTACCTCAGACGAACCATAGGTTCCCTCCAGAACGAGACCTTCCTTTTCAGAAGTAACCTCCTTCGATGAGTTTTCATCCCGGAATTTATTTCAGACATCTAGAATCATGTGTTCAATATCCTCAGTGATGTGAAAATCATTAGCTTCACTTTCCTCCACAGCGACTTGATCTGCCCAGGTGTTGCTCGAGTGCTCACCCAGAAAATTTGTTTTTTTTGACCCAGATATCCTTTTTCTTCTTGGGTGGCTCTGTTTTTTCAGGAGCAGGGACCTTACCCTTCTTCTTCTTAACTTCAATCCATCCATCTTCACGAGGCGGTGCAACCTGACTCTTCATAATCTGACATTTTAAAAGAGAATGGCCAACAATTTTGTAGAACTCACAATATGGTGGCATACGCTCACATTCGACCCTAAATTATTTCAGAAATCGTTTGCATTTAAGATAATTACCTCCGGTATTTTTTCGTCCATGTCAATTTTGAACATGACCCTAGCATAGAGACCAATCTCCGCATTTAGAGTGCGTTGATCTATTTTGAATGGTGTGCCGATACAGGAAGCGATGTCATTGAGAATTTTCGGATGCCAAAAATACCAGTTGAGTCCATGAAACCTCACCCAAATTTGCACCATGGAATTCCTTGAATTGTATGGGTTAAAGGAGAAATCCCACTTTGAGATCCGAAGAACCCTGGGCTAGAGTTGAAGATTTATGTGCATCCAAACACGGTCCAGTTCATCCTGGGATTTAAATAACATTTGGAAATAACCTTTCCTAATCGGGACCAACTTCCAATCCGTAAATCCCCAGACATGTGCTATCCGCATCTTGAGATCTGAGTTTGCCCATGGTTTGTCACCTTTAATGTATGAAATACTCCCCATAACTGAGAACTTACATATAAGGGATCATTGTTGAAGAGCATCAGGATCTGCTTCAACAGCAAATCGACCATCATCCAGCTTCTTACAGAGATACGTCTTCAAAGTAGATTCCTTAGATGAGTCTCTACCTTTAAGTGCTTCCATAAAAGTTATGCTTCTCGGTCATACCACTGGAGATGCTTCCTCATATTGAAATTTCAAACCATGGTTAGCAGAAGAAGATTTCCACTCAGGGTCGAAACCTGCCAATGAGGGTGGGATTAAAATGAATCAGTGCAGAGAGAGCGAGCAGCGCAAATGAATATTAGGGTTTGCAGGGGTGCCTTCGAGAGCTCTCGAACCGCTTCGATTTTTATGGATAGATTCCTGATTGGATTTTGTTTTTCAAAAAGATGATGTTAAATCTAATATTCCTATTACTTGAGGAATTTTAGCTTAAAGTTAATGAAGTGCTTACTCTATACCATTGGTTTGAATCCTTAAATGAAAACTAGAGTAATTAGGTGTAAAATTTATTAGAATGGGATGACTTGAAAGATTGTGAATTTTCTTTCGCTTTACACAAATTGAGTGCAATCATCACATTAAAATCATTATTCACTTTCTCCTTGATAGGTTCTTGGAGATGAGACTATATGCAATATCATTCATGTCGTGATGTAGCAACTGCAGCTAACATCAGATGTTGATGATAGAATTATGACAGAACCCTCATATGCTTAATTCATGAGTCTCCTGTAAGTATTTAAACCATCGCTTCCAGAGGTTTCTTAATAGGATGGGACATAAGAATATTGAATTAACATTATGGTAGTGATGTGCGGAAGCACTTATACTAGAATTGGAATTTCGTGCTAGTTTGTACATTACATTTGTTCGATATTTATCGCAGTTTAAATGTCTCCCACTGATTTACTCAATGCTTTCCTCTAAAATTACAACCAGCTAGCTATGGCTATTTCTTTGCTGCAATTTTAGTTAATTCGACCCAACATCCTAATAAGAACTCCCTGGTAGTAAGAGGCACCCTCAGCTATGCCAAGACTGTAACGTCGAACACCCGGTTTTGTTCAAACTTGAATGGTGGATGGATGTTGTGATTTAATATTTTTCTGAGGGATTTATAGGTTTCTCTATCTCTCTGTGAATGTAATATATTTCTATTAAACTTGTTCATCTATGTTGTCGTGTTCACAATTCAACTTTAATAGAAAAGAAAACACTGCTTCTTTATGCATTTTATTATCTATTATTTTATTTATTTTTCCACTGTTCTAGAACGCTTAAAATACTAAATAAATAAATAAAGGTTAACGGCTACCCGACTGGTCTTGAGAATCTAAACAAATTAAGTGCATCATACCTGAGTCAGAGCTTGACTCTTGATGCAGCTTGCCCTCATCTTGTATGTCTGCTTTATAATCTAGAGTATCGCCCTGTCTTGGCGGGGTCCACTTTGCATCTTGGAGTACCGTCTTATCTTGGTGGGTTCCACGTGTCGTCTTGCATCGCCTAGATCAATATGCACTGTCTAGTCTTGGTGGGGTCCACATTGCTCGTCGTCTTCATTTTAAGTACAATAATATGCACGCATAGGCGAGGGGAACTAGTGGTATAAATATACATTGGGTAAAAAAATTGGGCGCGCAGACCCTTATACATTTTAACCGAAAAATAAAGATGATGTGCAGACCATCTATTTAATTAATTACAATCATCTCACGCAAATAAAATAACTAATTAAATAAAAGGAATCATACACAGTTTGATACTCAAGGACAGTAGATGGGTAAAATAAGTAGGGATAAAATTAAAATGCATTTATTAAGTATGAGGGTTATCTAAATTAAATTAAATTAAATTAAATTAATAATTCAAATAATTTAATTAATTATCGGTCTAATAATTAATTTAATTTTTATGAAAAAATTAAATTAAATAATTAATTTAATTTAATTGAAAAATTAAATTAATTTATATGCTTGAGTATTAAAATAATTAACAAAAAATAATTTTAATTAATTTAATTTAAAAAGTGAAAATTAAATTAATTTATTTATTTTATCAATCCCTGAAAACACCATTGCATGGCATGTGTGTGTCGGGCCAAACCCGCTCAGGTCCATGCCATGGCCAAACTAGGACAGGATGATCCAACCAAACCCATTCTGGGTTGGGCAGGTCCACTCAGACCGCTTCGGGGCTAAATTTTCCCTGCGAAAAAAAAAACAATTGTAGGTAAATGGGTACCTCTCGTATCCAAACCAGAGGCGCGGCGAGGTTGCGGACAGTGCTGAAAGAATGGGAAGGCAAGCGGTGGCCTCACGTGGTGTTGGTCGGCCAGTGCGGTACACTACCAATGCGAAGGAGGTGGTAGACGGGTCATCCTCTGTTGGTCGTGAGCTGACCCGCGCGGAGGTCGGGTGAAGCGGCGTCTGGGTTAGCTCAAAGAGGAAGATGTCGTGAGGTACCTTGAAGGTCAGCGCTTGGGAACTGGCTGGGAAGGATGGGTGACGGCCAGTCGTGTGCACCGTAGGTCTGGGATGAGGCCGGCAACGATAGGCCAAAGGCATTATGTGGTGCCGCAACCAGCTGTGTGCGGGGAGAGGGCACCAGGATGGATGGACCTTCCATGTGTGGTAGGGGGAGAGGGGGTCTACTGACCGGGAGGCTGTAGCTACAGTGGGAGAAGCACGTCGGGGCAACGGCTCTACGCTTTAGTGTGCTACAGACTCGTTCGCCGAGAAGGGCACGGGTCGTCACCCTTTGTGCTGTGTGGGGAGGAAGTCATTAGGAGGAGCGGTGGGCTCTGGAGGGAGGCGGTGTGCATCGGGGTTACAGCCACAAAGGGAAGGCAAAGGGAAGGGTGAGTGGCCTGTTGAGCCCTGTGACGTTTAGGGTAGGAGCAGGATGGGGGGGTCCAGTGGGATTCTATGCACCACACGGGGAAGAAAAAGGAGTCGGCTCGGACCCCTTTTTTTCCTTTTTTATGTTATCCCATGCGCCAACCCATGACACTTGTTACCCCTTTTATTTAAATTCAAGTCAACCTCCAAAATTTCAACAAATGAAAATTTTATAAAGGCATAATGATAGCCTTTTAAATTTAATAATAATAAAATCATTATAATTAAATAATAATTTATTATTATTTTATTGTTATTATAATAATAAAATAAATATTATTATAATAATTAAATTATTATGAAAATTATTAAATTATAGAATTAAAATTTGGAAAATTAATTTTATTTCTAATGAACCGATTGAAACATAATCAGTTCAACATGATGAAATAAAAATACCCAAGATCAGAACTCAAATTTCGATCCAATCCGAAAAATTAAATTGGTCGTATCTTGGCTATTCAAGATCGGATCAAAGCACCGTTTGAACCGATGGGATAGTTTTTGAACCCTATACTTAATTTTATGAAAATTGATTTTATTTGGCTCAAAAAATTTAGGAGATCCCTCTGATACCACTGTTAGGTTCCGGGGCCCACAGCGGAAGCCAGTGCGCTCGGGAATTTAAAATTTTTCATCAGAGGGACTATGAATCTTGTCGTTGCCAATGATTCGAGCCCCAAAGAGGTCCAACGATCTCGCATAAATTATTAAGAGCACAAATTAAAATGAAGAACGTACCTATTTCATATCTGAAGCCATGGTTGACTGCAAGTAGTCTATGGCTGTAATTTCTTGAAGGATCCAAATCAGGATCCCTCTAGATCGTCCACAGGCACTCCAAAACACTGCTAGAACATCAATCGTCGAACTCCGAGTGCTAGCACGGCAAACTGACGATGCTTTCGACGTCCCAACAATCACCACATAGAGATCTCTTTGATGCTTGAGGAAGAACAAGATCTGAACTCTTAGATCAACCTATTCTTTCTCTAGAGTGCGGGTGGAGAGAGAGGCTCTCAACTTTCATTCCACGTATTAATGAATAGTTATTAGCACACTAAGGGAGAGAGCCTCCTCTATTTTTTATAGTCGAATTCCACAAATACTTGGTCGTGTTCCCTGGCCCCCGTTTATTTTATTGTCCACTAAATAAATAATTTTGAAAAACAAAATTATTCCAAAAATTATTAATTATTTTATCACATGCTTGTAATATATATATATATATATAATATATTACGTGATAAATATGAGCCATTTTACTTGACTCTCTATCCCACTTAATATTTAACAAACCTTGAAAATTAAAATAATATTCTTTCGATTAAAAATGTTCATGTATTTATTAAACTTGTAAATACATTAAATAAATTCAATCCCAATTTTTCCTAACTTGAATAACAATGAATTTATTTAATTCATTGGTGATTGATAACTTGGAAAAGACTCGGACCTTGTGGCAGGGCACACTAAGTACATATACCTACTCAACTAAATAGAATGAATTCTTGAATCCACTATTGTTGTTGACCCTCTATGCCCTTATCTCGATAGTAGTGAATGAAATCCACAGACCAAGAGAGGAGTCTAGAAACTCATCATGTCCCATAAAGAGATAATGATATTCAAAGAAATGACTACTATCCTACAAACACTAGTCGTGTACTATAATACCTTTGTCATTAAATATCACATAAAGCAGGATGCACTCTTGTGTCATCATCCTTTTCATTCTTTATTATTTGTTGATCTATCCAGATGGATTTTCCTTTCTACTACTTTGACCAAAAACATGTGAAGGCAACACCATCCTTATGAACTAGGCCTGAGATGTACAACTTCCTAAACTTGGAATCGACAAACCCTTTCTTTACCATTCAGCCAATGTCATACCACCAACGACGCACCTAACACAAACTACCTCTCCATGAATTCATTACCATGGTTTTTGTCTTGTGTCAAAGTACGTAATCAAATGGTATGCATTGGTAATGGTCTCAAGTCAGGAGACCAATTCACATGTCTGTAGATAACCACAACCAATGACACCCAAAACATGTTGTGTTCCTATTGGTGGGTCTTTCCCCATGTTCTCACTACTAGAGATCAATAAGTGTGAACTTCATGAGAATGATTATGATCCCCCAACACCAGATAGTCAAACATCTACTATTTCCAAATCGTAAGATGTATCTAGACAATATAACATATATTTAAGATTAATGTCATAGTATCTTGAGGTTCTCAATATAGCCTCGGATCTGCTACAACCTCTCGATAGGACAATTAATATTTGGACATTACCATTATAATAGTGGATGCAAAAAATTCTACACTATAATGTTAAGATGAAATCATGCATAACTAACTATACACATGATATGGTTATCAAAAGTACTTCATATTTAGGTCTAGGGAACCCACTATTTCAGCAATCTCATCATCCTTCTGATGTTTCCTTAGAAGATCTATGAATAAATCCATCATCACATCATCTCACATCCATTCCATAATGGGAAATGGCGATAATAAACTACTTCGTTGCTGATGCCTAGCCTTCACATTCTATAAAGTAAGGCATCATGCCATGAATCCTAAAACTGCTTTCCTCATTCCTGGAGTCCAATACTGCCTCCAAAGATCATGATACATTTTGGTCAATCAAGGATGCATTTCCCTCTTCAATGAATAAAACAATATCATAAACTCTTTTCACATAATTATTGGCACAACCACACGACCATGAACATAAAAGATCTCGTCATTTCTAATTGTCCAACAAGAAGGTGACTCTCTAACATTAAGACTTTCCCCTAAAGCCAAAAATTCTGGAACCTCATACGGACTTTCCTTAATCTGGATCATAATAATGGAATCACCTACCATGGGTTGAAGGTTTATCTCCCCTTATCCATCCTTCACCTAAATATGCATCTCAGAAAACAACACCATCATCTTCCATTACAAAATTGATTCTGGAATCACCTAATTTTGATTCTTCCAGCTCAAATCATCTGCAACACTATTTCCCTTTCTTGGTGTGTAAGCCAGTTCAAAGTCAGAGGATTGTATGTATTTAACCCATCTTCAATGATGATGATTCAGATCACATTTATTGAAGATATATTTGAGGTTTAAATTTTTATACATAGTAAACTTCTCTCCTAATAAGTAATCACCCAAACAATTAAGGTAATGAACCACATTGTATAATTCAAGATCATGTGTAGGGTAATTTATTTTGTGAGGCCATAAATGTCTTCACCCAAACACCAAAACTCAATAATCATGTATCAACACTGCCCTAATCCCAACACTAGATGCATCACAATACAAGGAATACTTCTCACCCAGATCGGGTAAGATCAGAATCGGTGTGGTTGTAAATCACCTCTTTAACTCTTTGAAAGCATTCTAATAAGTTACAGACTATTCAAAATTGGTGCCCTTCTTTGTCAAACCCAAAAGTGGTTCTTCCAAATAATAACATTCTTTAATAATCCTTTAGTAATATCCATAAAAATCCATAAAAAGTTATACATTATAATCATTCTTGGGTTTCTCCAAAGACACAACTGATTTCATTTTCACTGGGTCTACTGACACACCTTCCTCCCATATTATGTGACCTCATAAATGCACCCAATCAATATATAAATGAAAATTGGGTAGATTTTCATAAATCCTATTCTCTCTTAGTGTACTTATTACTATGTCAAGTTGTTTGAAATGATTGTCATGATTCATAGAGTATAATAAGATTATACAAAAAATACGACTACCAAATAATCTATGAAAGGGTGAATGATTCAATTCATTAGGTCCATAAACACTTCTAGTTCATTGTTCAAACCAAACGTCATAAAAAATCATGAAACCAATACCAAATCCTAAAAGAAGTATGTCATATATTGTAAGGCCTCACCTGCATATGATGACTCCCTGATCTCAAATCAATCTTGTAGAACACGATGCACCTCTCACTTTTTCAAATATATATTTGATTCATGGATTAGGGTATCGGTTCTCAATCGTCATCTGATTCAGATTCATATAATCTACAAATGACCGTAAAAATCCATCGGCCTTCTTATCAAACAAAACTATATATCCCAAAAGTGATGTACTTAGATGAAGGAACCCCTTTTTCTCTAGTTACTTAAATTGACTTTTTATCTCCTTGAGTTCTACCAATTCTATCCAATTTGGCATAATGGAAATTAGTTCTACTCTCGGAAGAAACTCTATTGTGAAGTAAACATCCCTCCTGGTGGAATCCCTAAGAAATTCTCAAGAAATACATTCTAGAACTGATCCAACATAAGAGGAAAGACCAGAACTCCCCCATCATCAAGCATAAGATAAGCCACTTGGGTTTTGTGTTCACCTATCTATAGAAAAAATGCTCTTTCACAACCAGAATGGATATCCCATTCATTATAATGGACATTTCTATCTTCCTCAAGAGACATAAATGTTACCCTATAGTGGAGACATCCAATATAGGGTTCGTACAGTGATATACGATCCATACCAAAAATCATATCAAAACATGGAATCTCAAGCACAATAAAGAACCATAGGAAACAGTACCACCCAATCATACAGTACCCACCAATATTGATAGAAAACCCCTTAAACTAACTGATAGTCTTGATTATCACACCTAATGGTGTATTAATAAACATAACCCCACACAACCATTCTACCGCTAGAACCAACATAACCAAAAACTGAGAAGAAACAAAAGAATATGAGGAACCAATGATAAATAAAGCACTAGTGAGCATAGAATCTACAAGGATCATACCTCGAATAGTCAATAGCCCAGCCTCACCACCTCTAGGTGTATACTGAACTACTTAAAGATGACTCGTTCATCTACCCTGGTCCCCAATCTGAGTTCTCAATGTTGAACTACCTTCCCAATATAGATACTCCTTCCTTGGAGTACCATGTACACCATCTCTACCGGTATGACTTGTAGAGATCCAACTACATACCAGATATGGGGTAACCAAACCCATGACTACACTTTATGCCAACCTTGATCCTATTTTTGTGCATGACTGGTGAGGATTCCTACAAAACCTTTTAACATTCCACATTGTGCTGCCTTTTAGACACTCCAACTGTGGTCAGCGGCACTGACCAGGCATGTTCCACGAACTACCACAATAATAGAGAAACACATGTTCATCACTCTGAGAGTTTCTACCTCTCTTGAAACCACTCAATTAACTTATACCCTGGTGGAAATTTCTGAAACTATGCTTCCTACCCTCGGAAGTCACACAACTATTTTGTCCAACTATAACCAAAAACCAACTTTCTGAAGATTAATTTATGTTCTCTTTTAAAATATGGGCCTAATCCAATCCTTTTATAAACCTAATTAAGCAGAAAATGTTCACCTATAATATAATCTCATGTCTAATCGCACCATGAAACGGTCTTGTTGTCGCGGCCTCATCCCCTACTAATTATATAACAAAGCGTTGCATGTCTGTGAAACAGCCGCCATAATACTTCACTAACACTATTACTCAGGTCAAGAACATTGATTCTATTTCTCACTCCTATATCAGGGTATCTTGAAAGAAATTCTCCATAAAAATTTCTTGAAAGTCTTTCCATAACACACCATATTCTTGCAGAGTCAAAACCAAGATACCCTACTAGCAATCTGTCATCCCCTAGAACATATAGGTTTCCAACATTACTCACTTATCTATAAGAGACTCAATGTGATCCAAAATCTTCTGAATGGACTCTATCCATATTAATGAATACTAAAGCCTTCCTTCTCTGGTAAATTTTATAGAGTGTTTTAACTGAAACTCTTAAGTTAGATAAAAAATACTTGACATGACCTGCCATGGGTCCCTTTACATCATCTAGATAAAATGTGCGAATTTATCATGAAATTTATCATCTCCTCGATTATATTAGACCAACATATTTCTTTGCTCTGTTACTGGTGGAGCATTCTTAGTGATATCCCCTTTTCTTCCACGAGGTAAACGACGTCATGGAGGAATTTTTCTACAATACCAAACAAATTTATAGAACACATATCATAAATCTTTCACAGTTTTTGTAAAATAATCCTCTCCACTAGCCATAAACAACCCATTTATCATACATTATCCCAATAGTTATCATTGCACCTATAACACTACACTCTACAATAACTATATTAGGTAATGGTAAATACTATGTGATCCAACCTACATAGTCATATATCATTAATTATACACTCTTTTTGAAACATTTCTACTTTCACAACACAAAATATTCTTCTTTAGGAACCTTTCAATCACTAAATCTTGTTATAAATAATGTTTTAACTTATTCATAACTCATTATATTAAAATTTTAACTTACTTATTCCCCTTCATTGAGCACAGCTCATTAACCATAATTTAATATCATTTCTATATAGCCATTTACTTATTCATAATTATACATCACTTTCTTTAAAATTTTCAAGATGTAAAATGAATCTTATGCTTCATGCCCTACACACTCATCCCATTTGTGCCTATCATGATTTATGAAACCTATATACCTAAGTGCCCATGATGATTCATAATTTAACAACTTCATCGCATTCCTTACATGTGAAAAATATAATAAAATAGTAACATCACACATTACATTTATCACCTAATGGTGAAATATCATTCAAAAGTAACAAAACACACCCCAAACAACAATTCCCACACTAGACACATGGGTTATCTTTTGTGCATGGGTTATCTACTCCCATAAACAAGCTCATTAATAAGGCTCAACACTTACTGTTCTCCCATATACCATTCCCAAATAGTAGTTAAGATAAATGAACTCCTTTGAAACCACATTTTAATTTCCTCGACCCAGAATCAACTAAACTGGTTCCCCGAGCTAGGTCATCATAAGACCTCATGTGTGCCTTCCTGTATGGTAGAGTTTCTTGGAAATTAGGGTTAGTCTAATCGATCATGTGGGGAGACCATAACCATTTTACCAAAGTAAAACATATTAGATAACACAAAATTGTGAAATATATTTAAATCCCCAAAACAATTTCTAGTCTCAAAGCTGGTATCCTCATCCATTCACATGTCAATCCTAACTCAATTATCCATAATAGGTCCTTTTCCCTTGTTCTTGAATGCAACCATGAAATCTGATCATGTACCCAATGGAGGCCCAATCATGGTGTGAGTAATACTCTGTAGGCCACCACCAACAGTGTCTACAAAATATCTGTTCTAAATAGATATTTCATGCAATAACTAAATAAATTATAAGGTATAAAAAAAAGGAAACCTGGGATCCATTAGATAAAAATGTTCATAAACATTTACATCACACATACCATGGAGAATCAGCCTAGGAAGAGACATTTAATACATCTTTTATGGGCATAAATCCTTGTTCCCCTTCTCTAACTCACGCATTATGTGATGGAGTTTAGAGCCTTAGTCTACCATGACCTGTGGGCATAGATCCACAAGTCCAATACCCCAAAATTAGAAATCCATGTTCACATGATTATATACCCATTTACCACATATACCATATCACAAACCATAAATATAAATAGACATAACATTCAACTCTCGTAATTATTCAACATGTCAATTTGACAGCAAGCCTTAACTCATTATCTCATTTACCAATTATGTTACATATCCCATTTAACCCATTTAGCTTTCCCATTCCTTAACCCACTAAGAATATTCAAAAATTCTTATACATTATCCTATTTAACACATTTATCATTTCATAGGCCTTAATCCATTAACTCATTTCTATTACAAATTCATAAGCCGTTTGACACATTCACATTAAACCATTTAGCCCTTTTTTACATTACTCCAAACAATCCCATATTCCATTACCAAAAACTAGATAAATATACTATTAGTGAATATATATGATATAATCTAGCATAAAAATAGGTTGGTCATGGGACCTACATTAAAACAATCCAATATCATACTTAAAATTACCACGTTACATGTTCGGGAATGTTGGTGCACCCCATGGGTGGACCTAAACTTGTTAAATCATCCTCAACACATTCCATGAAGATTGTGATGGATTCATTTTATCATATAGGAAACCATTTTAGCAAACCCTATCAATGGAATCAATGCACAACAAGAGACAACTAATAACACATCCACACATGCACAAATCAACTTCAATATTATAGGATATAACTTGTAGACCGCCTACCTTGAATATAAAGATAAATTCGCCCTTAAAATTATTGTTAGATATGGAATCAAGAACCCATTGAATCAAAAACCTATAATCCTCTAGAAAAAGAGGGTTTTGGGATTCATAATAAGAAGAAAAAATCTACAAGACCAAATCTGAAAAAATGAAGTAAGCGGAGCGTTGGAATTACCCATAGCTCTGATATGCACTGAACAACACTCCAAAAGTCCTAAAATCAAATGAAATATACCCTTGGGAAGCTTGGGTTGAAATATTTTTCACTAGGGATGCAGGATGAAGAAATTGGGAGAAAATTGGGTAAGAAACTTAAAATCGTAAAGGGGGGATTTTTTAAGTTTTTTACATTTTAATGGGCCGCATAGTTTGGTCACACATTTTTGAAAACTATTCACCAACCATACTCCTGCCTCTATCCCAGAGGTTCTAAGTCACATGATTACCTATGGATGTAACACGGTTGTAAAAACCATGCACTATCCTTTTAAAATGATTGTAAACAAGGTTTCTCGATTTGGATTCTGCGCTTGCACGGTTTACTCTAACCATGTGACATGGATTCGATGTCCCAAATTCTCTTTATGTCATGTCATGAACCCTCAAAACACCCTCGAGATTCCTTATACACCCACTAATAATTCCAATGATAAAAATTAATATATTTAAAACTAAATTTAAAAAAATTATATACCTCCACGAAGTATGGGATCTTACAGGTTGCATACAGGGGTTATCAACCTATGTCCTCGTTATCTCTTTAATTGAATTTATAGAATTGAACTTTCCCAATAAACTCCATGGACATATATTTATTTTGGTTGCTACATTACCATGAAAGTTCATTATATATCCAAAACATTATAATAGAAGGTAAAAATCCTTTCTTTCATTATTCATTAATGCAATATTAATCATGACACACCCATCATATCATACTTCATTGCAAGTACATGTCCTCATATTTTTCATCAATACATCAATGTTAATGACTAATAGTATCCATTAATAATAAAATTAAGTTCTAATGATCAATTCACACATCCACAGGTAGAAACAACCAATTATACATGTAAATGTGGATTTCCTACTGGTCATTCATGTTCTCATAATCTCATGTACTAGAAATTACCAAGGGTGTACACCATGAAAAAATTCATTGAACTCCTATGAGTATCCACCATTGATATTATATATAATTTTTGTCTCATGAAATAATTTCTTCTAGTAATATAATTTATATTTATGAACACCGACATGGTACCCCTAGGTTTTCATCAAAGTGGGGAACTACTGGGACCTTTCAGTTTAACAGTTACAATTATAAAATTATCACATACCATGGAACATAGAATAAATACCATGATGTCATAATAACATTATTTATACTCAAAGAAATGTATATAGGTAATAATAATGTATATACATTTTTTTTCTAATTCACCAAATCTAACAATTGATCTTCTCAAAAATGGATGGTTAACATTCCTTTTATGATTACCATTTCCACTCTTTTCATGTCAAATAATATTGGATCCCTTTAAACCCTCATAAAGGGTAAGGAATCAATATCCTTTCTACTAAATACATCAGCCACTTTATTCACCTTCCAAGGATGGTAATAGGTTGAATAATTATTATCCAAGATCAGCTCTAACATCATCATTAAATAATATGGATATGTTTTAGTGTGAATATATATTTTATGATTTTATGATCCATATATATTTCATACATCTCCCCATGGATAAAATTTCTCCTAATAATTAATTTGAAAATCATTATAGATAATTTAATATCATGTGTCAGGTAGTTCTTCTCATGGATCTTTAATTGGAGGTATGAAAAGACTATCAGTTTTTCATTTTTCCTGAGTAAAAACCCCAATCCATTTTTGGATGCATCATTATTGATAAAAGATCTTTCCCCACTAAAGGGTAATTTGATCAAAGTTGTAATGATTAGCCTCTTATATAACTCTTCTCATCTCGCCACATATTCATCAGTCTAGAAAAACTTCTCACCCTTCTATACTATCTGGTTTATTGGATTTATTAATCATGATATTTTTACCATAAATCAATCATAGTACCCATATAATCAAAGAAAACTACAAACCTCCATCACAAATATTGGTCTAGGGCATCCTTCAACTCTGTCTATGTTCAAACGATCTGTAGAGAAACCTTATTAGTGATAACATACCCCAGAAATGTTACTTACTCCATCCAAAAAAATATTTACTATACATTACATATATATTTCCATTTATCATGGTCTTTAGAATAGAATTTAAATGACCCTCATGTTCCTCATTAGTTTTCGAGTAAATTGGAATATCTCCTATAAATACTACCAAAAATTTATCATGGTAATCCATAAAGACATTATTAATTAATTATATAATTATGTAGTACTCTCAATAAAGGTCACAACAGTTCCCTACTATGATGAAAACCTAGAAGTGTTGTGACACTATAAGTAAATATATATTACATAGCTGGATGATATAATTTTAGGGACATAAATAATTCAGGCTATCTGGGGTATAGACTCATAGGACAATGAGGCACCTTATCATGGTGTATGCCCTTGGTAATATCCAGTGTAAGATATTATGAGAATGAGACCCGCCATTTGGAAATCCATATTTATATGTTCCATTAGATGTTCCTTACTAAGGACATGTGTATTGACCCTTAGAGTTTAATATTGTTATTAATTGGTATTATGATTCATTTACTTTGATGTATTGATGAAAACTGTGATGACAGATGTTCACATTGAGGTTGGATGAATTAGGTGCATCACGAGTAATATTTCATTAATCAAAAATGTGAGAAAGTATTTTTCTCATATATTCCTTAAATAAATATTATATCTCACTCCCATTTATGGAAATGATATGTATTATATAAATTTATGGCCATGGTGTTCTATGGGAATGTTCTATTTTCATAAAGTCAAAGATTGAAACATCAAACACATGGGTTGATGGACCCAACATGCAGACTTCTTGATAAGATAAATCATGATAAAGCGATTATATTACATAGTGAGTGTCTATACGAGGTATTATTTGATTGTGGTGTTAACTTATATCTATGTGGTTTCCTTTGTGTGTTTCTAGATGATAACATTGTAAATTAGGCCACCTCACCTAATCCAAATGTGATAGTGGCCTAAAGGGTCACAGAATAAGTGTATCATGAATCCCAGTTAAATAATATATTATTATTTTTTATTTAAAATGTTGACTAAATATTATTCATTCATGTGGTTTAACGATTATACTTTTTGGAATGATCTCATATATAATGTCACTAGTTATTCGAGAGAATATAATGTGAGAAAAAAATTTAATAAATATTTATTTTCTATTTTGTGAATATAATATTTATTTATTTATGGGTCACTAAGGAAGGAATATTTATTTATTAAATAAACAGAAATTATTCAATGACCACTAAATATATTATAGGATTGGTTGACTGAGTTTTTAGGTTCGGTGAGAACTAATATATATAGAATATTATTTAATTAAAAAATATTTAATTCACTTGTAAAGAGAATGTCGATGAAATTATAATAATAATAATATTTTAGAGATGGGCATGCTCAAGGGATTAAATAAATATTAAAGGGTACTTAGGAAAAAATTTATTTCCAAACCCTAGTGGTATTTAAACCCAATTGTATTGTTTTTCCAAGCAAGCCAATTAATTTGTGTTGTGAACAACCAGAGTTCGAGAGAATCCTATCAAGAGTGGAGAGCTCCCTCTCTTAGAACGATCCCAATAACTGAGAGTGATCTTCCTCCACCATTTACTCTCTAGTCAACATAGATCAAGGAGAACACTTTGGAATCATTTCGTTGGGTGACCCAAGGATAATGATGAAAGACATAGAATCTACCATGCTTGAACCCATAGATTCCTACATCAATATTCAGAGATTTTTGGAACACGTGTTGATACATACTAGAGTGGGTTTTCTCTTGATTCAAAAAATTTAATGATGGTACAGCATAGATCTTTCGTCAGATCCATCGACTAAGAAATAATTCATGAAAGGTAATTCTAATTGATTAAAAGAATTATAAATAATATGTGATGATCTTACACTTGGTTCTAGAATTATATCCATTTTATATTTTTTTTATTCAATTTCATTAATCATGACATTCACCGTCATGTAAATCCTTGATTGATCATCTGACATGAAAAAAACCAAATTTGGGAAGGGCACATCACACACTTCCACTGTGTATGGATCCTTCAACTGGTATCATACGTTTCACATAATTATTTATAATTATATAAATTTCTTTAATTAATTTTCAAAAATTTGATTTAGTTTTCAATTCATGTTTAATCTCCCATTAAACAAAATTTTGAGATATGGTTATTTATCTGGAGGTGCCATAGATTCTAGTCGGATAACACAAGAATAAACACTATGTAACTGTAGTAGAAAACCATGTACTAGTGTTCAAAACACTAGTAATTAATTCATAATTAATTTAGACCATGGGTATTGAATATACATGATGCCTTTAATTTCATACACCATGTGTTGACTGGGACGTCCTGGTACATGGTGAGCTGGTGTGCATGTTGTGTAGACCATGTATGTGACCTGTAGTCCTTTATGTCATGGGTGGAAATTGTATTTTCATACATAGCATATCTGACTACTGATCGTGTCACTCACACACCACATTCCCTATACTCCAATTTATTGGGGGAATGGTTTACATTCTGAGTCCCTAAGCATGTTCCTCAGATATATGGAGAGAGACATAAATGTTGTAAACCTTATCAACATGTTTTTTCATGTGTTTATTATGTGGACAAGGAAATCCATGTTATGGGTTTTAATATGTATATATATAAAAATATTTAATTAATTTCCTCATAATGTTCAAATCTCCATATCATGTGTGATCCATATGACATATATTACTCCACATGAATTGAAGCATAACATGTTACAGAAAAATCTTGTAATTTTTGTAATAATTATTTTGAAAGTACACATCATGAAAGTACATGATATGTTGATTATACCATATGTCATAAGAACCAATAGGATATGAGTATTATACATGTTGGGTAGATTCATATGGATATTTACCATGTTTACTCCAAGGTACATTTATGTGCATAGTAAATTTTATATAATTTTATATAATTTTTTTAGAATTAATATGGATGAGAATCTCATGGAAATTTGTATGACAATTAAGTTTAATGAAATGATTAATTAATGAAGATATATTATTGATTCAATCTTGATTTATCTTAAATAATAACGATTAATAATTTAATTTTAATTTCATTAAATTCATAATTAATTTCACACATGTAGATGATCATGATCATTGACCTAGCCTTTTTATGTGAATGGTTCCATTTAATTTATTAATAAATTAAATTATTGGCATGTGTGCCTTCTCTCCTCTTATTATGATCGTGCATGTATTCCCATGGTTTCCTTTATGTAAATCGTTTTTCATCACCAACATGTGAGTAAATAATTGTAATCGATGGAGATCCAAATATATTAGAGGTGGTTCAAGTTTGGTGATAAGGAGAATCCAATCCAAGAGAGATACATTAGTGGATAGCTGGAAAGTTGTATTTAAAACCTTAATTGGTTCAATGTGTTTTTACCATAGGTCAAAAGTTTGTTTATCAACATTTAGATAAACTAATTGTTAGTAATAAATCACGATCGTACCAAATTTATTATTTTATTTCAGTCAAGTTGCATGGTTATTCCATTATAGATGTCTTATCATGATCAAATGAATTTATAAAGTCAAAAAAATATGAAAGATTGAACTAAAATATATTGGATTATGCATAAATATTATCTAATAAATGGTTAATCACTTAATTAAATCCACTTAATATAAAAAAGAATGTGATAAATATAATATTTGGTAACATATACATAAAATAGAAAAATACATCAATTATATATATTTAGTTGGTATAGCCTTCCACTACTTCAGTTAAAATTGAACCATAGTTCAATGTAATTTTCCAAACATTGTTGCGGTGCTTTCAATTATTAGTGAATTCTAAATTGATGTTTTGCAATGAATTAATATACCTCACATCAAGGGTTCACCACCAAAATAAGAATTTATGTAACTAGGAGGAAATGTTTTAGGAAATCCAATTTATTAATTTCAGGATTGGGGAGTCCACTCAAAAGATCAAGGAACTGTAATTTAATGTAGTTGGAATTTGTGATTCCTACCTAAAACCATTCAAATTCATTGACCATCCAAGTTTAAGGAAAGGAGAAGGGGAATATTTATCCTTGTCACTATAATTTTTAAGAAACTAGATATTCTAATACCAATGGTGAGGGATATTGGGTTTTGATAAAATAGTGGTAGATAAATAAATATAATACCTATTATTTGTCAACATTTTATCAGATAAAGTACTAAATATCTCCTCATATTACTTATTAAAAGATAAATAAAAATGACATAAAACATATCACTATGATCCAAAATTTAGAAGTATAACCATATTACTGGAAAATTTTCCAAGAGTTGAAAAGGCGCTTACATTTTATCCTTCACCAGGAAAGGAAAATGTATATGATGGAAGAACCAATTCCTAAAGTATTTGGAAATGAGTCTAGTTATGAAGAGTTGTATCTCTATAAGAAACATTTGGATGATTCTATTGATGTTAACTAATTCAAGATATCATCAATGATCAATTATCTTTTGAAGCAACATGAGGACATTGATGCATATAGCATGCTATCTCGCCTTTGAGAACTCTATCAATATAAGGTGAGATAAGAGAGATACCGGATATCCAACACATCGCTTACAACTAATCTTGGATAGTGTTTTCCATATAGGCCTCATATAGTCAACCTTATTGGCTACATTGAATGCTCAGTTGTAATAGGGATTAAATTCTTATATGAGTTGCGCATAGATCTCATACTTTCATCACTATCCAAGATCTTCTCCTATTTTATTATTAATTACAGTACGAGAAATAAAATAGAGATTTTTTGTAAGATCTTACTTTGACTAACCAAGTCGATATGGACATGGGGCTTGCACATTTAAAAATTTATTTATTTGGGACTGGTAATTTGTAGTGGGAACACATTGTAAAAGATCATTTGCGATGGGGTCCGATTGCAAATCACACGTTTCAAAAAAATCATGTTGCAAATATGTTTTTTATGGACTGTCGTAAAAAATGAAACCTGCGAGGGGGAATTCTCCGCTCACAAATAATTATCCCGTAGTATTTAAAAATCTCTTTTGTGATGGGTCCATCGCAATAAACGTTATAAAAATTAATATTAATAAAATTTAAAAAATTAATATTACTAATAATAAAATAATATTAAATAGTATAAATATTAATAACAAAATAATAATAATAACAAAATAATATTAATAAAATAATAATAAACAAATAATAATATAATAAATAATACTAATAATAAATTATTAATATTAACATTAATAATTTTAATATTAATATAATAATATTAATATTAATATAATAATATTAATATTAACATTAATAATATTAATACAATAATATTAATATTAACATTAATAATATTAATATTAATGTTAATAATATTAATAATATAAATAATAATTATAATAATAATACTAATAATTATTATTATTATAATAAATTAATTAATACTAATAATATTAATATTAATTATAATATGAATAATAACAAAATAATAAAAATTATAGAATAAAAAACATCAATATTCGAAAAACATATAAAATAATAATAATAACATAATAATAATTATAAAATAATATTAAATAATAATATTAATAAAGTAATCAATAAATAATAAAATAATTAAAATAAAAAAACATTAAATAAATAATAAAGTAATAAAATAAAATAAAAATAAAAAACACAATATTCACAATAATATAAAAACATACTATATAGAAATGTAAATATATAATATTTCAAAACAAAATTACATTCAAATTCTCTATTATAAAATGTAAATACAACACTGGGTGTCTTCTAAAGGAGGTGGAGGAGATGTTGCAGAGAAATTCATTCCTAAACCATGAATCAGACGTCGCATGTACTCTAGCATCTACTCATGCTGATGCTGCTGCCACCGACCCATCTCTTCCTACTACTGCTGATATAGTTGTCGAAAGAGCTCTCCCTACTCCCTATGCACACTCTCTATAAGCAAACATAGATCTCACAACTACTTCTGATAATGTGCAGTAGATGATGATGACTCTCCATGAGCTGCACGTCGACATCGCAGTGGTCCCATAATAACTCACTGACGTCAATCAAGAGTTAATACCAAAAACTCAGCCTTCCACAAAGACATACTAGGTCCCCTATATCCATAATGTCACATCAAATCAGTAGTCACCGTTCTGATCCTCAACCTCAACCAAACTCTTAGTCTGTGTCTGAGATATTGTGGCCACATATGACTCCTTCAATTGAAATTTAAAATTGAAATAATTAAAATATTATTTTCAGTTAATTTTAAAACTCCAAATAATATTACACTGACCACAATCTGACACTAGAGATCATCTCAAATATCTCAAGTGGTTGGATCACTGTATATCCACATATAAATTTTGAACTCTACAATATCGGGTAGTTCAACTCCCTATATGAATATAAAATAAATAGTTTAAACTTCATGCTATATTAATTATTTTTTAGAATATTACTTATCATATGATCCCTATGCATACTAAATGTATGACTACCGGCTCAATGTGTCACCTCATTCCTCCCTCGATTTGGTCGAACAAATAAGGATCACCTCTGAAAATGAACACCCAACCTTTGTGAGAATTATCCATACCAAACCTAAGATGAAATGTAATCAAGTCGGTGGGTGCGATAAGACTCATCAAACTCTATCACTCTTGATTTCATCACTGTTTTCCTTCTAAAATTTACAAAAACTAACAGAAAAACTCACACATAAACCCCTCCCATGCCGTCTAGATAGCGTCGTGCATTCTCTCATTAACGAGATACCGTAAACCCTACAAATAATTCAAAATATGAAGTTATTAATTAAATATATTTCAAAATAAATATTATTTATTTACATACCAGACAGTGATCGAACATGCAATGTTGAACATCAATAAGAATATGATCTCATGTGACCCATGCATTATAAAAATAATTGTGCAATATATAACTCCCATTTCCAACATAATTATGCGACAAGATATGAAAAATAGAAAACATAATCAAACATTTAGTATATAAATAAATTAATGAAATATAAGAAATTATATAGGTAAATATACCTATTCTTATGTGGATTGATGTGAAGATTTGGACATCACTCAGGGATAGGTGTAGGAATCATCAATTTCCCAATACCACACCCCCTCTAAGTCCTACTTACACCACAAGCAGTCTGAGGGTCAGATTATCCAACATCATGCTCATCAAAAGGTAGATCAACCCCCAACAATAGACAAAACAAATCCTCGTCCATTTGAAACATGAAATGAATGTTTTTAATAATTTGTTAAAAACATTTATTACATATATATATATATTATATATTATTATAGCCATCATTTAACTGTTACAATATTCATCTTCATCCTCATCTGCATATCTGACGATGTCAATGTCTTCATATTCCTCCTCAACATCACCAATTTCCATACGAATTTTTGTCTCATCATTTCATGTCATTCAAAAATCTTTTTAACATAACTAAAATCATCATCACCATTGAACCTTAACTATGTGGTTTCAACATTGCTACTCATGTCTCTTCTTGAAAAATATGGGTTTAGTGGAGTCTCTTGATAAATTTTAATTCCTTGCACTTCAACGGAACCATATCCTTTTTGAGTAAATTAATTTTCATGAAATTTAATTTTTATTATGCTCCAACAATCACCCAACTCTATTGAAGTAGCACAGTAATTTTTATAAAAAAAATTGATGTGCCTAATGAGCCAAAAAAAAATTTAATTTACTAAAAGAAATCTTTTATATTTTATATCAATGATTCTATGGCCTGGATAAACATTCAAGACTCTCCAAATATCTGACCACTAACATTTAAGCATCATTATGTAATTCTATCCTAGATAACACAGTTCAATAATTTCTTCTAATATGCCATAAAAGTCCAATTCATTTTCTCTATGATGAAATCCTATTAAGAAAAAACTGATATTCGTTATTTTTCTTGATTTCCCATATACATCTGTATGAAATATAAAACTATTCACAACATATGAATTATAATATTTAACCATTTTGGTTGGTGGGTTACTCAAAACTCACAAAAGATTATCAATTTTATCATCATGTTCAGACACTTAAAAATTTGTAAAACCATTATCAATATAACAAGAAATATATTTATTTTATATTTTAAAACATAAATAATTTAAGTTATCGGTTTATTATACCATTAAGATAAATTATTAAACCGATTTTATTCAAGGGAAACTATTTTAATTTATAGAAGTAGTTTCGTGATATGATTATCATATAACCTAAAAATAAAATAATATTAATTCACTAAAACAAATATTATAGAATAAGTGATAGGATAAATCATAGTAAAAATGGTGTCATTTCTTCACAGTTGAGCAGAACATATGTATGATCTCTGTGATGTTCATCATCTGAAATCCATTACTCATGAACTCCACTGAAGCCAAGTTCAAGACAATTAAAAACTGATAATTGATTTCTCATTTCATCATCAAAAGTTTCCTCTTTTTGGCCAAAATAGTTGTGTTTTGAGGATTATTTAGATAGAATATAATGACAGAAGAAAAACTAAATTTCTTTTTGAAAATACGATTTTATATTTGAACCTTCAGGTTATTCTTTCTTACATACTTTCTTCTTCAATTTCTACATGCATCTCTTGAATGGTTACATCAATAAGAAATATACCAGACCTCCACATTTTTTATAATACAAAAAATGTAATATAAAATGTTCCATTGAGTCAAATAAAGCTGGTAGGAAGATTTTTTCCAACTTACATAAATTTAAAAAATATATTCTTTCAGTATTCTTAGTGAATCGTAATTTGTTTTCACTAAAAACATGTCTTAAAAAATATGATATGTATATTATCACATAAAAAATTTAAAATTCAATAAATATTTTAATCCAATTGACATAATTATTTACATTATAACCTGATAGACATGATTTTTTAATCTCATAATATGACCATTGCTGACACATCTATCGAAATTAGAATCATAACCACATAGAAGTATCAAATCTGCAATCCACTAATAAAATAATAATCTATTTTTTGTGGACAGTGCATAAGCTGGTTTTTCATTCATTAACATATGTGATCTAACATTTTCAAACAGTTCATGTTCTGGTGGCCAATAAATTTGGGAAATATCTAATCATGCATTTACATTATATTTGGTCCTACTAGGTGTATCAAAAAAATTGAAATAAATTATCAGAATATTTCTTCTTATTATGTATGAAATTAAACATATGAGGGACCAACCAATCATACCAATAAGTAAGATCCAAAAAAATGATCTGTTTTATCCAATCGTATTCTTTTCCAAAGCCATCAATTTTCTGTTTGTTTATTATTGGTCCAAACATAATGGGAGATAATGAAGAGATAATTTATATTAACTCTGAATCTGATATCATTGTTGTAGGTACATTACTTTTCTGAAATTATGTTTGTTCCCACGAAAAGGAATATCGGTTGGAACTAATCTATGGTGATAGTCAAAGAAAAGGGATTTTTCCATAAGAGAGAATAAAAACATTTCGATCTCTCATATAGTACACACATGATTTTGGGCCATGTGTACTCCGTCTATATAGCATACCATATGTTGGGAAGTCACTAATTGTCCACATCAATGCAACTTTAAGTAGAAATATTGTTTCACATCAACATCATTTGTACTAACACCATTTCTCCAAAACGAATTTAACTCATCAGTCAATGGTTTTAATTATACATCAATATTCTTTTTCATATGTCCTGGAATTAATAAGGTAAAAAATATATATGGCTCAATCATCAAAATTCAAGGAGTTAAATTCTAAAAAGTTATAAATATAGGACAACATGTATATTGACTACCGTAAGAACCAAATAGATAGAAACCATAACTAGAATGGCCCAATCACATTTTTGGGAATTTGAAGAAAATAACGAATTCACTTGGTCAATATGTTTTCATAATCACTATAATAGGGATGATTTAGGATTTCTATGGTCCAAATATTTAATTTGAACCATGACATCAATGTCGTTGTGATCTAAGAAATAAACAAATTCTTCCAAATGGGTGTAAGAAGGAAATATGTGAAGATTTTAACAGGAATCAATCCATACTTCACTAGTTAAGCCTATTTATACCTCGATTGTCCACAAGTGGGACAACTATCCAACAAATAGTTTTTACCATAATATAAGACACAATCATTTGAAGATGCCTGAATCTTCGGAAAATTATTACCCAGATTATGATCTTGCCTCTCGCCCTCATATAAATTTGTAGGTAATACATTTCCTTTAGGTAACAGTGTTTTAACAAAAGAGTGTATCTGATCAAAACAGTTGTTTGAAATTCCATTATCCGATTTAATAGCCATAAATTTTCTAACTCCATCAAATTTTCTTAGCATGGAACCATGGTACAAGGAATCCTCAGTAGACTTTAATAAATCTGAAAATTGAGATGGTTCCACTTCAGAAGTTAAATAAATGTCAAAATATGTTTCAGTTTTTTCAAAGATAGACCCATCAAATAATGTACTAAATTTTTTAAATCATTAAGGTTCTAGAACTGAATTATCAGTATATTCTCTAGAACTATATTCAACATTTTGATAACAAAAAACATAATCTTTTTGAAACCCAAAATGCAATAGATGACCCCCAATGTTGTCAAATGGGTCAAGCATCCCCAGAGAACTTTTGTTACATGGAAATTTAATTGTCCGTTTAGAAAAAAAAACTCTTGTTTTATGATATTAATGATAATATAGTTTCAACACCCTAAATATAAATAATATTTAATCTAGAACCATATGGATTCTTGCGCTGATTTATCTGGGCACAGTCATCTAATAATGACTATTGTTGACTTCCTTATTCTATATTTATCTAGGGAATATAAATTAATTCGTTTCTTTAAAAAACTTGATATAAGAATAACACGATTCAAAAAAAGAAAAAAATTAATTATTTCTAAGTATTCCTAATTATCGTGATTTATAACTAGTCACCGCTAATTATTATTACTTATTTATATTTATAACTATATTACTATTTATTACTATTTATTACTGATTATTACTAATTATTCTTATTTATTCCTATTTATACCTATTTATTCTTAATGATAAGAATTATTATTAATTATTCATAATTATTAATAATTATTACAAATTAATACAAATTATTATCAAATATTACAAATTATTTTATATTATTTCTAATTGTTCTTAATTATTCCTCTTTAATTACAAATTATTGGTAATTATTATTATTTATTCTTATTTATTACAAATTACTATTAATTATTTTCAATTATTTATATTTATTACTAATTATTCCAAATTACTCCTAATTATTACTATTTATTATAATTGTTCATATCCATTACAAATTATTACTATTTATTACCTTTTATTAATAGTTATTACCAATTATTAATATTTATTACCAATTATTAATAGTTATTTCCATTTACTAGTAATTATTACAATTTCTAGTAATTATTACCATTTTAGTAATTATAACCATTTATTAGTAATTATTATCATTTATCACTAATTATTCCCATATATTACTAATTATTACTATTTATTTCTAATTATTATTATTTATGTCTCTTTATTACTATTTATTTTTATTTGTTACTCTTTATTTCTATTTATTACTATTTATTTCTTTTTATTACTATTTATTTCTATTTTTGACTATTTATTTCTATTTATGACTAATTATTAGTAATTATCATTAATTATGTGTAATTATAACTAATTATTATTAATTATCACATAATTATGAGTAATTATCACATAATTATCACTAATTATCACTAATTATGTCTATTTATTCTAAATTATCTCTAATTATTACTAATTATCACTATTGATTATAAATTATCCCTATTTATTCCAAATTATCACTAATTATTGCAAATTCTCGGTAATTATTTCTAATTATCACTATTTATTATTATTTATCACTACTTATTCCTATATATTCCTATTTATTCCTATTTATTCCTATTTATTCTTGTTTCTTCCTATTTACTACTAATTATTCCTAGTTATTAGTAATTATATCTAATTATTACTACTTACCACTATATATAACTATTTACCGCGACTTATTATGATTTATCACTATTTATTACTAAGTATCTCTATTTATTACTAATTATCATTATTTATTACGATTTATTTCTAATTATTCCTCTTAATTACTATTATTGTTAATTACTAATTACCGCTATTCATTACTATTTACTACTAATTATTACTAATTATTATAATTTATTACTAATTATTACTAATTACCGCTACTTATTTCTAATTATTACTAATTATTACTAATTGTAACTAATTATTTCAGTTTATTACTAATTATTATTGATTACAATTTATTACTAATTCATAATAATTAATATAATTTATTACTAATTATTTCTAATTATTACAATTTATTACTAGTTATTACAATTTATTACTAATTTTTAAAAATTATTTCTAATTATTACAATTTATTTCCAATTATTAAAAAATTTTAATAATTATTACAAGTTATTACTAATTAATATTATTAATTACTAATTTCTTACAAATTATTATTAATTATTACTAATTTTTTAATAATTATTACCGATTTTTCAAATTTATAACTTGTTATTTCTAATTATTTCTAATTATTACTAACTATTATAATTTATTACAAATTATTACTAATTATTACAAATTACTACTAATTATTATAATTTATTACAATTTATTACTAACTATAACTATTTATTAGAAATTATTCTGAATTATTACAAATTATTATTAATTATTACTAATTAATAAAAATTATTACTAATTATTACAAATTATTTCAATTTATTACTAATGATTACAAATTATTACTAATTATTACTAATTATTACTAGTTATGACAACTTATTACTAATTTTTACAAATTATTACAAGTCATTACTAATTATTACTAATTATTACCAATTTTTAAAATTTATTATTAATTAGTACTAATTATTACAATTAATTACTAATTATTACTAATTCTTTCTAATAACTAATATTTATTAAAATTTATTACAAATTATTAAAATTTATTACTAATTACTGTTGATTATTACTTATTCCCGTTAATTATTACTAATTTCTACTAGTTGCCACTAATTATTTCTAATTATCCCTAATTAGAGCTATTTATTACTATTTATAAATATTTTTTCCAATTTATTACTAATTATTGCTAATTATTATTAATGATCGCTAATTATTTCAAATTATGATTATTTATTAATATTTTTCTAATTAATACTAATTACTACTAATTAATACAAAGTAATAAAATAAATATTAATTAATAATAATTAATTCCAATCAAATGTATTTATTTGAAAAAATAAATAATGATAAATAAAACTAACTAATTCTAATTTAATTTAATAACAACTAATTAACAATAATTATTACTAATATAAAATAAAAGGAATTAACTAAAAAATAAAAGAAATAGATAAAAACCATAAATTTGTATCTTTCAGTGGAGGTAAGCCGTGAATATTTCCCCGATTTAGAATTTTAAACTTTGAAAAATTTTGAGAGAATAAATGTAAGTTGAGAGGGATAGAGGGTAAAGAAATGAGTGGAATGGGAAAAACGGATGGTGGTATATATAGGTTAAATTATTTTCAATGGAATTCTCATCGTAAATAGTTGTATTTGTGATAGGTCCCGTCGCAAATATCAAGCAGCCAAAATACTATTTGTGATGGGAGATAAATCCCATTGCAAATACAAAAAAAAACCTAGTCAGATATTTGCAAGGTGTAGAAAACCCTGTCGCTAACACCCTTCATGCGGTTCGGCACACAAACTGCTCCAAACATTTTACAAAGAGAATGATCTTTATATTGTGAATACTCCCTCCCGATAGACTATTTAAGACAAGACAATTCCCGATCGCAAATATCCATTTTCCTGTACTGATGATAATCCCACGGTCCTTATGGTGAAGAAGAAAAGAAAGAACAAAGCGAAGGGACCCAAGACTCCTAACAAGTATAAATCTCCAGCGAATCATCCTTCCAAGAAAAAGAATATATGAAGGCATGGCATGGAAAAGGAGACAATATGTTTTGTTTGTTGAGAACAAGGCCACTAGAAGAAGAATTTCACCCATAGATAAGGAGAAGCTACAACGATATTCATTATCATGTGTAATCTTTCAATATATACAAATTGGGTATTTGATCCAACTTGTGGTTCTCGCATCTATATTCAAATATTGGAATCAAGTATGTTCAGAAAGATTCCTAGAGGAAAGGTGGATCTGCGAGTCTCCAATGGTGTGAGGCTATCTGTTCTAGACATTGGTGACTAGAACCTTAAATTTCCAATGAGATTAATTTTGGTTTTAGAATATTGTTATTATATACCATGTTTTATCAAGAACATAATTTCTATGTCATGCCTAGATGCATATGCTTTTATTTTGATGATTGGAAATAAATGTTGTTTCTTTTACAAAGATGACATATGTTATAGTATGCCACATTTAAATAATTTCATTTATGTATTAAATTTCAAAAAACTAAGTATTGGAAATTGATAATGAATCATGTTCACACGATTCATATAACACCAATCTATGGAATCAACATCTTGGTCATGTAGACAAGAATAATTTGAGAAAGCACAGTCAAGATGTTTATTTAGACTCTCCTCTGATAAAACCACCGGAAATATATCATGCTTATTTATAACGAAAAATGAAAAAGCCTCTTTTCAGTGGATAGGGTGAAAGGGCCATAGATCTTCTATGATTGGTGCACCCTGATTTGGGTTGAACATTTCCAGTAGAAGCTAAAAGCAGGTATTCTTACATCATTCCTTTTACTGATGACTTGAGTAGATATGGTTATATCTAGTTGATGAGGTATAAGTGAGAGTCCTTTGAGAAATTTAAGGAATTCAAGAATAGAGTAGAGAATCAACTTTGAAAGAAGATAAACAATATTTTATCAGATCGAGGTGCCAAATATCTTGACCAATAGTTTATCAACCATTCATGGGAGTTTGGTATTTTTCTCATCTCACTCCACCTTATACACAACAATGGAATGGTGTTACTAAAAGGAGGAACCATACCTTATTAGACATGGTAAGGTCGATGATGAGTCATTAAGATCTTCCACTATCCTTTTGTAGATATGAATTACAAACAAATAAATACACACTAAATTGAGTACCAACTAAAGTGGAAAACAGAATTCCCATCATGTTATGGAGTGGAAAAAAACCTATTTTGTTGTATTCATTTTTCTGGGGTTGTAAAGATTTTTTTAAGGCCTTCTCAAGTAAAAAACTATAACCGTGAGGCAGAAAGTGTATCTCTATAGAGTATCCCAAGAAAACATTGGGATACTTCCTATACAACCCCTCAGACAATAAATTAATTGTCACCAAACTAGTAATATTTCTTGAGAGAGAGAACATCCACAAAAAGGATTGTGGGAGAAATATTGACTTTGATTAAGTTGATGCTCATGATACCCAAGAGTTTATAAAGGAACATATTTCACAGGTCCCTATGGTAGAAGTAGTTCCTGGAAAACAAGTATTTCATAGGAGTATAAGAGAGGTAAGATAAATAGAGAGATGTGGTCTTCTAGTCACAGAACATTGTGAACCATTTTTGGTTGAAACTTATGAACCACTCTCCTATAAAGAAGTAGTAGAGAGTTGATATATGATAAGATGACAAGAATCCATGAATTTTGAAATCGATTCCATGTATTAGAACAAAGACAGGGTTCTGGTCGATGCACCAGTTGATATAAGTCTAGGAGGGTGAAAATGGGTATTCAATAGAAACTGGACAGGGAAGGTATTTCTGTTCATCAAGACATTCATCATCATGAAAATATTTAATTGTTCATCTATCATTACAAAAATCAAAGTTGGGCATGACCCATCATATCCTTCCACTGTGCCTTGAATGTTCACATTGACCCATCCGTCCTCTTGAGAAGAAGTACAGGTGCACTTTATGGTGAAGAAATTTTATAGATTTTCTTGTATTTTCGATTTCATCTCATCATGTTAAATAATGCTCATTCAATATAGATTCATAGATATTAGATAATATTTGGGTATAAGTTTGATTGAGAACTCAACATCTCAGTTATAAGTAAGACTTGGTAATTCATCAAGGAACACATCAGTATATTACCTTACAATGGCCATCTCATCATGGAAGATATTTTCTTTAATATAAATCATTTGATTCAGATACACTTTCTCATATGGTAATAATATCCATGCATGGGATGTTTATTCCAAATGAGATCTATCACCATCCTAACACTTGTATCAGATCGGAGGATAGTTCATGATATAGAGGGTAATTTCTTTCTCCTAAAACCTTATTTTGGATCTTTATAAGGAATGAAAATTCATACCCATAATAGCATCGAATTAAATTAAATAGAGTATAAAAAGGTTCTCTGGGAAATTCAAGCCAGAAATATTGTTAGGGGATAAGTCAAATACTTGGGATGCACTAATTTCCCCATTTTCTATTTCCATCGATTAGTCAACATTAATGTTTTGAGGTGTATATTGATTAGTTTTAATAAACATGTGTGATATGAAATTTAATACCCCAAGATTTTAAAAGAACACTATGTTCGATTAAGTATTTAACACACAACACTGAGTTTAAACATTCCATGATATAATATTTAAATATTATTATTTAAATATTGTCATTATAAAATAGTAAATAAATTATAAGGCATAAATAATATAAACTACTTCATGAAATATATATGGAGTTTGGACTCATTAGAAAATTATCGATAAATTCTGAATAAATAAGAATGAAACTTATAATATTGGTACTTTATTTTATAAAAAATATGTTACATTCAAAATTATTTTTAATGATTCATTCGATATAATATTAGGACTAATTTTTTTAAATTTTATAAATTTAATTTTATAAATTCAAAAAAAAAATTTAAATAATCAAATTAATATTAACTTAGTGTGAAGTTTGTTTTTTGAAAAATATTGATTTTTTAGTGAATAGTTAAAATACTTATTTTTGTGAAACTGCGATTAATTTTTAAAAAATTAATTATTTTAAAAATATTATTATTATTTTATTTTAATTTAAAATTAACTTCACTATTCATTAGTTAAATAAAATTCAATTCTTTATGATTAAATCTTCATTATTCTAGATATTAATTAAAGTTTATTCTTAGGCTTAGAAACACTGAAAACACTTTTAAAGTGCATTATGTTTCTCCTTTTTAATTAATTAAAATAACCCCAAATAATTAATTATTTAAATTAAATGTATATATTATATATCTATATTTATAAATTAAAATTATTATAGTGATTTTTTATATTCATAATGTTAATATAAGATCATATTTTTCGTGAAAAATACTATTTTTAGAAAATAGATTCTTCATCGCACCTGAAGGTTTTATTTTAAATTGAATCCTTCCACTTCAATTAATTGGATTTGATGATATGGATTGGATAATTTTAACAATAATAATTTTTTTTATATAATTATTTCTACTTAATTTTTGGTCATAATGATATTTAAGAACTATAAAAATATAGTTACCATGGTAGAAAAGTTAAAAGGGAAAAAGTGAGTGACCCTAGAGGTAAAGAGGGAAATATATTTAAACCATTGTTATTTTTAATGTCAGTGGTGTGATTCAGAATTATATTTCCTCCAATCCTTTATTTGTTAATTTTGGTGGCACTTTCCTTGAGAGTTACTTCCAATTATTGAAGATTGTTTGGTATTTACAAAAATTTCACTCCTCCTCCCTTATAAAATGGCACCATTATCCTCTCATTTACACATATTCAAAACCCATTGGTTCAAAATAACCTAAAATAATCCCTTCTTACATCCCAACCCATATTCTAGAGGATTTATTTTTTTCAAAAATATAATCTAGTGATTCTTTATGTATAATCCTAAAGAGGTGTTCCTAAGAATATGTAACATTCTTTACCAAGAATATTTGTTTTATTACTTCTTTAATCTCATTCAAATCATAATCTATCCTGATCATATAATAACATAAGTACCTATGAAATACTGCTATATAATTATGTTAATATAATACCCTAAATCCATCTCCACTTCAATAAAATCATAAAATAAACATTCGGTCATGTGTACGGTGGACTACAGCCTCATGAAACATCGTAATTCATTTTCCATCATGATCGTTGAAAAGTGGAAATGTTACACATGCGAATGCGTGACCTACTATATCAATAATTGTAACATAATTTATCTTTCATGACCATAATTCTTGTTTATTTTGATGATTATATTTTATGTATAAAACAATAATTATTTCATGATTATTATTCTGAGATGGTGGAATAATTACTTCACTCACTTCTCTCAACACACCGATGTTGTTTTGAAATTACAATCTAAGTGTCCTCAAAACACTTGATGTGGACATAACTGATTAAGTGGTTAAATAAATCATTAAAATAAAATAAATAAATATTTTAATTATAATTTTTTAATCCTGGAAAAGGTTATTATGGAAACAAATAATTGATATAATTTTATTATAATTTAAGGGAATGGTTTTGAACTTATTGGACATGTACATAACTACCCACTATATAAAACAAATATTTTAAGATTAATTTTTAATTTTCCATGGTTATTTTTAAATGAAATGTTTTCTATACTATTTTGTAAATTTTTAGATTTTGAAAAAATGTTTTCAAATTGAAATGTGTAATTTTATAAATAAATATTCCATGTATTCTCTTAAATATGTATTCATTAACCAAAAAATAAATGATGTCATGGATTTCTTCAAAATTTTGTACAAATGTCTCTCAAATATTTTTCTATATTATTCTCCCTTACTTTAACAGGGTAATACATGTCTTATGTTCATCTCTCAAATTCCTTCATCTTTAAATTTATTTTGATTATGATATGATAAATAATTATACAATTATTTTCATTACATGGGTAATTCTTAATTCATATCTTATGATTGATTTATTTTTTTGTAACACATAAATCATGAATATGTTATGATGGGTCCATGAAAATACATCAGTTTAGCATGAGGTAGAATATACAATGGGGGCACCCATATAGCACTCCTATACATTGGATAATGTTATAGTCTCATGAGACATCATTTGTGGGATTAGGGAGTAAACCTAATCTATTTTTGGACTTTTCCCACCATGTGATACTATCTATAAAGTTATCCTCAACTTATATTTATCTCATGTTATATGTGTCTTCTACATTTCCTATGATTTTGTGATCTTATTATACCATGTTCTTTATGTTATGATCCAATACAATTACCCTTGGGCCTTTTCTTTTCTGATATAATGTTAAACCTTAAATCACATGTTATGTTTCTTTATCATTTTCATTCACTTGTTTGTATTTTTAGGTAACCCATTTTTTAATGTATTCCCAAATTTATACCATGAATGTTTGGAGCATGGAAGGATTTAGGATCACATTATAGAGATCAAAATAAAAGGTTCTATTTTTTGTCACACTTTTATGAATTATAAACCTGGTATTCAAAATAAACTAGGCCTCATGATATTTTTATTGTAATAAATGTATATTTATTTTTAAAAATCATGCAATAATATTTTTAAAGGGATTGGGACTTCATAATAATGAATGAATAGAACCAGAATCAAATAAAATATTTTTATATTGTTAAATTTATATATAGAACACCTATCAACACTTTTTTCAAAAATCTCCTCCTCTGTGGTTGTGATTGAATATGATTTATCTTTCTCTATGTGAATTTTAGGTTATTGTCGTATGTTAACTTTCATAACCCTTTGATTAGTGCATTAGTTTTCATTTTGTACTTATTCATTGTAGTTGAAACATTATACAATAAGATTAGGGTTGAATGGAATGTTCCTTTATTATATCACATTATTAGTTTTCCCCTATAAACACTCACTAGAATGGTTCCCTTCCTGCCCACACCTAAATAATTTCCTTCTCCCCATTTAGTAATTCATGGTATACTTATTCTATCACTTTGGACAAGATAGAAGTTGGAATTTCTTACCTCCATTTGATTTCTCCATTAATCCATCAAAATTAAACTCCATTATATTCTTCCTATCGTATGTCTAATGAGACCCTTGATATTGATCAATAACTATTTCTACTTTGTGGGTGCATCAAAAAAACTCTTCATAACTATCAAAGTATCGAATCACTAAATCTCATTATGGATTCGGCTTTATCGTACTAAATATGTGGTCAATTTTACGTTCATGGTCCATCCATTGACTAAAATTAAGGAAAATTAATTATGATAATTTTAAAACTATTAAACTTATATTTTGAAAACTCTAAATATTTAAGGGATAAAATAAAAATGACATGTATCCCTTAACCTTCTAATTTCTTAGTTTCAATCAAAATTATCCATGTCATATTTTATGAAATTAATTTTTATTGGAATTTTTGTTCCATTCATAATGGTTTGTAAAAAGTAAATTATTATCTAAAGAATATCCCTTGGAAGTCTCCATCCATGTTTTTAGTCATAGGAATCTTTCTCTTGTATAAGGTATATGTCGATTTAATATCCAATGATCCCTTTAGAAGTTATTACCCCTAGGTACTTTTTTTCCACAACCACATTCACTTTCTTGAGTCCAAATAGGGAATACTCTTTAAGAAAACCAATAACTATATAATTTACCAAAATTTTAGGATTTTTCCTATGTTTAATTCTTATACCTATAGTCTTCATTAAGGATTATTATCCTTATCCCCCCAAAAAATTAAAATTTTCCCTGATACCAACTTAAAAAAATCATATCTTTTATACACTTTATTTCATGATGTATTATGTTAAAATTCACATAATAAAATCCTATAAAATTGAGATTATAAGTGTATTTATAAAATTGGATACATATTATAATATCTTTAAATAGGGACATGATGACATTACTTAAAAAATCCATAAAATTTTCCTTAAATTTCATCGATCTTATAATATTGCCTGAGATAACCTGGGGACGTACATAAGAAAATGGTGTGCAATAAATACCAATAACGAAATAATCGAATAATATCATTAATTAAATAAGTTCACATGAGTAAAGGGGTATGACATGGTGAAATTAAAAGGTCAGAATCATAAAAATTAATATTGAATCACTCCATAAGAAAAAACATCAACGTGTCATAGTAATGTGGAAACAACATAAAACATGACATCATATGCATAAGTCAAGGCTAACTGTTAAGAAATCAAAACATCATGTGCTTAGAAAAACTAACAGTGAACCATACTTGGTATCTTATAAGATAAAAAACCTTTCTTAATTCATTATAGAGCTATATAAGTTTCATATTAGCTATTATAATCAAATCATGTGCATGTATTTGTGGGCCAAAAAAATTATACAATGTAAAATTGTATTTAATAAATTTTAATTCAATAATTAAGTATTATTGGATTCATAAATGTAACACCAAAACCAATTGATTATAGTTATATCTATGTTAATAGCCTTGTGCATAAATGGGTATGGGTATTCACAAAACAAAAGTTTTGGATGAAGAATAACGGGATAATTTCAACAGTGTAACTAGTGTATGTAATGGTTCTTTGAAATGATTAATGAGAGGTAAATGTGTTTTTTCATTTCTTGGTAATCATAAGCGTAGTAAATTTACTTGTAAAAAAATTAAAATATTATAAATTACAAATAAAATGTCAAAACTCAACGTAGGTTCATGAATAGAAAAAAAGTGAGAGAGATCCCTTACTTCAAAATTATAACAAATTAGGTAAATCATATATTGAGAGGGGACAAATAAAATTTCCTTATTAGAACAAACAATTTCCAAAAAAAATATTTTTAAAGAACATGAAAATATAATAAATTCACATTCAATAGGATATATACAAAATAAGTACATTAATGAAGAGGAAAATGAAGAGAACCCCTTACTTCAGAGGTTTCTTATAAAAGCTAAGGAGAAGATTCTTAAGATATTTGGAAAACCTGTAGAGTGATTTATAGAGATATAGGGCGATTAAATTCATGATAAATTATTTTTTAGTGAATTTTAATCAGATATTGGGTAGGTATTTATAGTAAAATAGAGGGGAATTATTTATTAATTTCTAAACATTGGTTTTGGTCTCTTAGTAATAAAATAATCAAAAACACAAACCAAACAATAGTTCTTCCCATATTTTCTATCAGAGTGGATTGTTTTACCATATATTATTATTTTAAGGACTCAACTCATCAAAATAATATTATTCATGATATGAAAGTGACTCATTTTTTTAAAGAATTGTTTTTAGAAACATAAATTATAATATTGGTTTTGTAAATTTTATTTTAAAACTGTATTATTAACTAAATAACCTAAAATAAAATTATTTTAACTAGAAAACCTATATTTGGTATTGGAATAATTTTATATTATTTATTTCATCAAATTAGGTTATTAGGATTTCATAATTCATACTGTATATTTATAAAAAAATTAATTTGTAACTAAATATTTGAATGTCCCAGAAAATTATGAAAAATTCCCCATTTGATAATTTCAACATGATTATTTCAAAGATGATATTCATTTACCTAAATTAATTTTATAAAAATTTTAAATATTAAATTTTAAATAAAAAACCATATTTTTTTAGAAATACTAGTTTTTATGACATAGACAACATTTTGACCCTTAAAAATTACATGGGACTTAATTAAATTATATAAACATTTATATGTAAATAAATATTAGTTAATAATACTACATTATGAAAATAAAATTTATTTAAAATATCTTTGATCAATCAAATTGTGTGTCTTGATTGAAACTATATATTTCCCAAAAATTCAATTCTGTTTATTCATGTCAAAATATAATTTTTATCAAATATAATTACATAGCCATGTATATGTATAAAGTGATAATGAAAATCGTTTTTTATAATAATTATTTAATTTAAAATAAAAAATAAAAATTCATACTTCTATGATTTAGATACATAACCCCTATTACATCTCTGTAGGCCCTAAGGGTAAGGTGGTCAATATTAGTAATTTCATAGTGTGGTTCGATGAACATAATTTGGGAATTGATCTCCATAACCTTGAAATTCACTCTTAAATGGATTAAAATTAGTATGAGTTATTGAATATTACCTTGGGCTTAGTCATGTGTAAACCCTAGTGATTCGTTCTCCCATTGAAGCTCTGACAAATGGGATTCATAGGGTACAATTCTAATAGTTGAGGTCAATTCTTATTCCTCTTGTATCAATTATATTTTCTTACAACCATTAATATATTAAAATATTAAAGGACACTTTAGATTTAAAATAATTGAAATGTTTGTAATGCTTAATGGTCTTTTTAGACTAATAGTCAAATTACAATTATATTTTATAATGTTCCAAAATAAAAAATGAAATATAGAGAATTTTCTTTATATAACTAAATTTCATAATAAAGAATTTAATAATTCATAAATGAATTTAATTTATAAAATTTTGAGTCATTTCAATCCTTTCCTTATGTCCCCCCACCCACCCACCCACCCATTGACCCTAATGGGTATTTCATTATTCCCTTTTGATTTTCCCCACATTCCATTTTCTTGTAACAAATTGTTATAAAATAATGAGTATAATAATAATAATAATCATAATAATAATAATAATAATAATAATAATTTATATCATGTATGGAGGGTTATAATAACATACAAACATATGTGTTTCCATAGACCCAAGGGCTAGTTGAGGTAGACAACAACCCTCCCTCAAGGATTGATACAAATCCAACTAGGCCAACTTTTATTTTATTATAATATCCTTAAGACCACCTAGTTGAAAAGGTAAATAGGTCCATTTTAATAATCCCATAATTCCACCAATAATGAAATGTAATTTCACAAACGTGGCCTGTCCAGGGCCTAAACACCACCCATAATCATGCATGACATACATCGCATCAGGGATTTTACCACTGAATGCATCATACAAGTGCATCCACTTGAACCAAATATATTGATATCAACCACCCACTTCCTTAATAATAGGAACCAATCACCCCCAGTGAATAACTTCCATAATCAATCTGAGGACCCCCCCCCCAACCACTATAATTTTATTACGTAAACATGTATTTGAAATCATACTAGTACTAATACAACATATATCAATAATAAATTATTCCATAATTATAGAAAATATATTAAATTAAATAATAAAAATAAAACATATATATGTATTTCATTACATGATCATACTAACTATATATACATATATGTGTTCGCATGTGTTCATTATTTATTAGTACTGTATATTATAATGAAAATTAAATATTAACTTAATCATTCAAAAGATTATCTATCATCTTTTATTTTTTTTCTAGAAAATAACACATATTTACTAGGTTTATAAAGAACCATTAACAAGACCAGAAATCCCATATACACAAATTTCATAACATTACATGCCTTGGTTTTCTAAGGGAACTTGTCCCAAATTGCAGCAACTCTACTAGTAAGTTTTTCCTATATCCATACATGGTCTCTATATTCGCAACCCCTCCATTTCATACATTGTCTTCTCGTGTTACCTTATATCCATTCACTAACTACATTTATTAGTCATGTCACTTTTTCACCCTCAATTAAATTTCCATGTTCAGACTCTCCCAAATGACAACGTGTATCTGATGGTCTTCTCAGATCACCCTCACCACTAGAATCATCGCCAAATACCCAATAAGCCTATTATTGGAACTTAATGGAAATTATTTTTGTAAAAAACATTACAACAATCTTCAAAATATCACATATTCCTCCATTTACCCTAAAATTCTGTAAAACTACATAAAACCATCGTTAAATAATTCATTAATCTTTGAATTTTCAATATTAATCTCAACCAAAAAACAGACCCCAAATTTTAAATATTTAAATTTTTAGTTTAAAATATAATAGTTATATTAATTAATATATCAATTATATGGTTTATTATTGTTATTTATTATACATGTGTAAGACACAAAAATTATAAATTTGGGTTTATATTTTTATATGTGAAAACACATACTGTTTAAGGGAAAACACAATGGTTATGATAATATCAGAAATCACCTAAAAACATTATATATTATATTTTGTATTCCTTATTACGTTTGGATATAATTGATGATGATTTTTTGACTATTTTGAACATAGTATAATCACATACTTGGTTCGGGCCAAACTCATATTTCTATAAAATTCAATGATAAATCTTCAATGTGAATGAAAATATGCTATGAAAAATGAATTTATGTGATGAAATATTGAAAAAGATTACCCAAACCAAAGATGAGATATTTTCACATTAAATATATAATATATTTAAATTAATAAGACCCGCAGTCCTGGTAATGCTTTCTTTGTAGATGAGGTTTATCGTTCGAATGTTGTTCGATTACACCATCGTTTCGTATTGAAGATCCAAGGATAAAATTACACTAGCTATGATCCACATGTGATCCTATGATCCTTAACCATATTTTATGGTACTATGGATGGTAGTGTATTTTTACCGATCATCATGTATCACTAATTTGATTGACACACAATCTTTCAAAGATGGAAGGATTGATTTCTGATCTGTTAGTCTTGAGAAAAAGGAGGAGGGTGGAATATTTCACTTGATTCCTAAGAGTATTTATAGAATTTCTTGTTATGGTTGAGAGAATATGTGGTGGTTGTGTTTATGAAAACCACATCTAACACTAAGAAATAATATAACATGGTATTTATAGATCTAGGTTAGAGAATCGATAATTTCATATAGGACCTTAAATATTCCGACGATCTTAAGGGATACATATGTTTAATTATTATTATTATTTACTTGGTATGTTCTAAACTCACGGGTAATATAAAAATAATGTCATTAAATAAATCAATTAATATTTATTCAAATTATATTTAACAAATCGTTCCTACCATACCCTATAACTTAGCCTACACTTCCTCCTCAAAATTTATTGAACCTAAGATAATGAATATTATTAATTTAATAATTAAATAAACATTTAATTATAATATTCGCGGTCTATAAAATACATTTCATGCAACTAAATAAATAAATGCACATTTAAAATATTATTTACTGCCTTCAAAATAAATCAATATATATATTATTTTATGATCTTGTGAATAAATTTTTATTTAATAGTAAAATTGCACATAAATACAGTAACAAAATATTTACGATCAATACATCCTGAATAAATATTATTCCATGGGATAGAGAATAATATTTATTAAACTAATTAAATTCATATTGAATTTAATCATGATCAATATAAATAATATTTTTGGGACCCTCTTGGCTTCTTACTTAATGAAATTATTAGGGTTTTTCTAAAATCCATTCTCACCATATAGTAATATATAATGCCACTTGAGATGAAGAATTTATTGTCGCAATGAGGATAACCACATAATAATTGTCACTATGTAATATAATATCATTGTTTATATCTCTCATCAAGAAGTTTGCATACTCATGTCATCAACTTATATGCTTGATACGACTTTATTTGACTTACAAAAATAAACTTTTCAATACACCATGGCCATGTGATTTAATGAGAGAGTCCAATTTAAATTAAAGGTATGAGATATAAACTGCTATAATGATGGGGGGGGGGAAATCGTCCCATGTCTTATTCATTAATAACACATCACTCGTTATGAACCCTACATGGCCAAATTCTTGGTGAATATATTACATCACATTTTATAGAAATACATCTAAGTATAGGCTCATGATATGTATTAATAATAATATTTAATTCCAAGTATCACTACACATGTGTGAATACTATAATATCTAATGAAATGCGTAAGATTTATGACTCATATAGGTGGGTATGTCCACATAATCCATGGTCATGGAGATTATTATGTGAGAACTTCATGATATGATGTCTCATCCACTTACAAGTAATCCCACCAGACAATATGCATCATCTATGTCTCATCATATGATGTCATTCGACCATGGAAGATATATTGTATGGATATCGATATAGAATTTAAAGGTTCTCATCAGACCAGTGAACTAATCTGTCCTTTTCAATGTGATGGACACTATGGTACATTTTCAAAATATTTTTATATATAATAATAATCAATATTTGAAAAGGTATTTATAAATGTTCACATCATTAAATATATATAGATAATCTAAAGTATAAAATAGTTTAATTTAGGTCACTAAATCAAATATAATCCCACTTTCACTAGATTCAACTACTAAATTTAGATTAGTTCTCAAATATTAAATAGGATTCAGTGGGATTTGGCTATTTTTTATGGGGTTATCACATTTCCATTGGTTGGGTTGGTATAGTCACATATATCTGTGGAGAATCTTTTTATGGTGACAACAAAACCCTGGAAAATTCTCTCATGTAGTAATATATCCATGTATCCAATTAATGATCAATATTAGATAATAAAATAGTCATATCTTATCAAAATAATGATAACACTCTTTCTATTTTGGAATAACCTAAATTTGAAAAAATTATTCCTAAACTACTTCTTAAGTTGTATCAAAAACCATAGTGTACTATGTTATTATAGATTCGACAACCAAAAGTTATAAAAAGTTTTTTTTCATATTAACTTTAACCTACTATAATTAATGATCATAAAAGATCTAAAGGAAAACTATACTCAAGTCTCCTTAAAGACTAATATTACCATCTCTCATAATAATAGGAAATCATCCAATTTTACTTTATAAATTTCTATTGAGTAATTTTAACAACAAGTCAATGTAGTTCCACAAGTAGTTATATTATATTTTTACTCCATGAAACTTGAATATAAAACATTAATACTAATCATGTAATATTAGATAAATCACATTCACTTAATATTATGAAATATTATTCACAATCTCTTCCAGTTCCTGCACACATTATCATGGATAGATTTTCTGACAACTGACAAAAAAAATAATCCAGTCATAAATTGTTTCATCCTACCAGTCTGAGTCCCATGACAAGATTTATCAACCCTATAGATCTACCTTTATTGATTTCATTCCCAAAAACAAGGTTAATATTGTAATTCATAATTGGAGAAAATCATTCTTTAGTCTCAGAAAATTGGTATGGCTGATTATCTATTTTCAATATGTTATTAATATATATGTCCTAAAAATATTATCACTCTCACTAAACACTTATTAACATATCAAACCAGTCTATTCCAAATTAATATTTTTGGATCACTTTAGTTACTTTTTTCAATGAATATGTATGGGAAATTTTGCATATAATATTTCCATTGATTAGTGTTAGCAACCCTTTTAGTTATGCAGTAAAGACAAGATCCCAAGGGTTTCCATTAAATAAACTATCCCAAACATCCAACCACCCAATAATATGATCATTGAATACTGATATGACAAGTAAACTTCAAATTAATATTAAAATTATGATCGAAGCAAAAGTTTTTTCAAAAAAAACGTCTTACTCGTCCTGTTACTAAAAATTATTCTTCATATGTACTATCATATAACAACAATATATAGTTTATCTTCAATAATCACTAGTGGTATCCATTCTTGAAAATAAAAAACATGATGCCGCTAATTTTTTGGTATGGGGATCCTATTACTTAGTCCATAAATATTTATTAATCTTGGTAAGGTTCTATTTACTATTTCTATGTTAAAATCATTACACTAAAAGAATAGTATGTGTCTCTATGTATCACCCACTACAGTGAATATAAAACACTTCTTTGGATTATATTTCTTAAAAAGTATGTGTCTTTGGAACTACTCCTCCCACTAATCTTAGGGGATTATGTGTTCCAATGCCAAATCATATGCACTTGGGCCTATATTTCATTATATTATATCCTTCCACCACTATCTTAAAATAGGTGTTCTTCACTCTTATAGAAATATAGTAAGTCTAGACTAATGTGGGATTATCCTTATTAGTTATATAATAATTAATACTGATTCACATAGAATTTCATTGATTTTTGATTATATCTAAAGTCCACTCTTTACTAATGGCACTTATCAACTATTATAAAATTTTGTTAACAGATTCTTTAACATATTTTCTTAAATATAATATCCATTGTTAAATCTAGTCATCACTTGGTTAGTGGTTATACTACTATTTTTGAAACATTACTTGAAATAAATTATGGACAGTTACAGTATATATATACAATAAATTTCATCGACTCACTTGTACTAGAGTATAATTTTTTATGCATAATGTAATGTGATATTGATATTACCTTCACCCATGTTAATGATTGAAGGATACTTGGTTATGATAAACTTAATCAATAAATCCTAGTAGATCATGTATCAATTACCAAGATTATTCATTTTTTCATTGAGAATTCCTGAAATATCTTAATGGAATTTCATAAAGTACCTCGACTTACCTATTAGTTACACATTAATAATTGTTCACACTGTTTTTATGAACTAACTCTTTTAGGTTTCTAGCATAAATTTATTTATAATGGTTCTAATATTTGAGTACTTCATTGAGAATTAGTCAGTATACATGTCATTTCACCTCAAAAGAGTCTGTAAAACATTCTAGGTATAAATAGCTCAAGTATTGACGTTTTTACTGGAAAAAATATTCTTTTATCAATGGGGTATTTATGGTATTATATTTATATTCATCATTGATTAATAATAGAAATATAAGTTATTAAATAATTATCAAAATATTAGTTTGAGTATGAAATACCATAACAACATCTATTCCAAATATGAAATAATGACTCATTGTGGATAATTATGAACTAATAAAAGTTTTTGGTAATAATAAATACAAAATAATCATGTAATTTAAATATATCCAGAAATCATCAAGTTATGCACTTTTTCATCTGAACTAGGAATCACCCATCTTCATTTTTTTAATAAGACACCAAAATTCATGTAACCTTTATGTACTTGATTAATTACATTGTTTGAATACATATTTTTAAACATATTGTATTCAATACATAATATGAAAGAAAATAATATTTCTAAAGAAGAATATGTGACATATATACATTGAAATTCATCATCTAGTGCCATTTCTTTCAACATGAATAACAAAAAACCACTTATTTATCAATCTAACTTTTAATATTTTTAATTTTTGAAGGATGTAGTAAAGGTAACATTATATTGGAAAAATATTTTATTTATTACAACTAGGTCCTTTACTCTGGTCACCATAAGGAATGAGGATCCATGTTCACAAAAATATTTATCATCTTGATGAAGCATGGACAACAGATTCTTGAGTGGATCTTCCAATATATTCATCCAATAATTATTAATGAACATGGATATATTTTAAGGAAAGGATAATAACATAATATTAATTAAAATATCTTATCCACATGAAATATTATCTTCTTTAACAAACAAACATAATCCCTCATTTTCAAATAATGATCACTCTCTAAGTAGGATTACATTACTTAAACTGAATTAGTGTGATGATAGTCTCAATTTTCATAATCCTACCCTTTTACATTCCATGTTCAGGGAGTTGAGTGCTCTTGTTGTAATAATCCATTTATTTTTGTTATATCATTAACACTATGGACATATCTGATAACATAATAAAACAAGCATAAAAAATTCTTCCAAGAATCTATGGTAGAATATATCTCCAGCTTCGATCGCTTTGTAAGATGTTTGATCGAGTGTAGTGGATTCCAAGACATAAAACAAAATTTATGAAGTAATATTATACATAAAATACTATACCATTCAAGTAAATTTTTATCATTCAGGACATTCCCTAAGGAAGGAATTGGTCATAGTTTCCTCAGTATTTAACTTTATATTCACCCAAAATAAATTAAAATGTACAAATAAGTACATTAAATTAATTACCAAAATATGTGAGATGAAATACATTAGTTTTATTATTAGTCTCAAACTATTTTATCAAGCCTCAATATCCCACACCATTGGATCTAGAATGTATTTTAACATGAACATTCTTGTGGAAATGATGCATATTTCCCATTCCATAACCTGTATGGACATGAAAATAATAAAGAAGAATTTAGGTGGGTGTACCATACAACTTCTAGTATACAACTCATTTATTCATTTATTTGTCTTCCCATTCTAGAAATCCTGAATTATATTTCCTTGAAACTTATCTCTATATTTATATTTAGTATACTAAAGGCTATTAAATCTAAAAAAAATCAGATAATTAGGACTACTATTTTTGTTACTACATTATGATAATAAAATATAATCTCAATGAAGGCTTAAACCAACTCTTTAACTATGAGATAAAATCAATTCAGTTGATGGAATACATAATACGGATTAATATATAATTTATGTATTTTATTGATGTATTTTCCTAGAAATAGAAAGTAAAGGATTTCTCCTCCACACATAATTATATCCTATGGCCTTAAGTTGATGATAAGATTTTAAGAACATAAAGTTCCACTATAGATATGACTTAGAGGAATGTCTATTGAGAAAAAAGGAAAACTGAGGAGGATAATACAAATTCCATTCTAGATAATATATAGATAGATCTATGTGTAGAATCTACCAATACAAATAAATTGACACCTACTTGAAGAAATATATCTCATTTAGAGTTATGATAGTGGTGTTTGATGTTTTTACTATCATGATAAAGGACTTGATGATGGGGTGGTTGGTATGAAGATAATTTATTTCAAAAGTACAGTTCAGTTAACATCATGATTTTTGATTTATTTTTGTTATTTTAAACTTTGTGCATTGATGTTTTATTTCATTGTATTATGAGATAGTGTAATCTCTTTACTTATCATGTGTACATTGTATATTTTTTTTATTAAAATTTAGGGGGTATAGGGTGGGGAAAAAATTCATATCTTAGACCATTATAGTTATATTTTATCCATTTTCATGACTTAAGAAATATTAAGTGGGTTTTAAATAAGTGATTAACTTTGTGTTGATAAAATATCTACACAAAATAATTTTATTTCATTAAATATGATAAAGGGTTGTTATATAATTAGTTTATTTATCTGATCATAAAAATCATCCATAAAATAAATAACTAGGAAAAATATAGAATACTATATGTGGTGTGATTGTGAGATTTATCTACTAGTTTTTTATTGAGATGATAAAAAACAAACTATTGACCCTTGAAGAAATAATATATGATCTAGTCTTGGTTTGAGATGTAGTAATCCACCTTTGTGCTATATATCACCATGGTTTATTTGATATCATCTCCATCATGAACCACCTAAAATATTTTGGTTGATCCATCCATACATATGATTTTATGCACGATAAGGTGATGGGAATCAACAGAATAGTTGTGCGGTTTACACAAAAGAAACTGTCGACACATAGATCCTTTCATAATAAGAAGAATGGATCACACAAAAAACACCTTTTTAATTTCATAATAATAATTTTAAAAAATAATTAAATTAATTAAACTAAAGAAATCATTCACATATTAGGGCATTTTGAGCTCTTGATCATCCAAGCATGCAATTAATACACATTTATTAAACAATATGGACTTAATTTTAAACAATTAAATTCAATAAAAAATATGTCTTATTAAATTCGAATTTCATCTTATTAAATGGAGAATGGGAACATTAAATGTGACTTTGGGAAACATGTCGTGTAGCCCCTTAATATATGGTTAGAATTATAAGCACCTCCATATGATTTCTTTGAATTTTCTTTATATGTTTTGACCACTTATTGGATATAAGAGAAATAATGAAGAAAATTAATTGGTCTTGATGTTTCAGATTGAGGAACAATTAAACCAGAAATGAAAACTGACATAAAATGTGAAAATTGATCAATGTTTAATGAATAAGTATACCTTTAATATAATTTATATAATATTAATTGAAGGTTTCAAATATAGAGAAAACACCTATTATCATTGGACCAAACTTCTATTTTTTCAAATTCAATGAATAATCTATAATATGAATGAAAAATATATCTGGTCCAATAAATTAAGAAGAATAAATATTATAAAATATCCCTATAATAAAATAGGGGCATTTCAAATGAAATTTATAATTAATTTATGTTATGAATTACCTCATTCAATGGAATTATTTATTTATAGAACTGGTTAACCATTAGAATGTCATTTTGTTGCACCATTATTTCAATTTGAGTATCCAAGGATAAAATCCTTCTAGTGGTGATCCACATGTTCTCCATTGATCTTTAATCATCACCGATTGTATTATGGGTGTGATCACAATGGTGTTATCCATGTCATGTCACTTACTTTTCTCACTATACAAACCATCAAAGATAAAATAATTGATTCAAGATATCTTTTTCTTGAGAGGAATAGGTGCATGGAAACTATTTCTAGGTTATTACGAGCATTCTAGAGAATTTTATCAATAGGTTTAAGAGAATATCTAGTGGATTGTGTTGTTTACAACAATGGAAATTCCTATGAAATGATATAACTAATTATTTACAGAGGTAAGTTAGAGAATAAATAATTTCATATAGGCTAATAATTATTATCATAATCATAAGAGAACCCACTGTATAAATAATAATAATATTATTATTATTTATATAACATGCGAAAAACATGTGGATAAAATAAATATCAATTATTGAAATAAATATATAAATATTTATTTAAATGATATTTAATATATCCTTTCTACTGGACTTGATAACATGGTCCACACTTCCTCCTTAGGATCCAAAAAACCTCAAATAATTAATATTATTTATTCAATGAATGAATAAATAAATATTTACAATATTCATGGTCATGAGAAAAAATATTTATTTAATATACATTCAATTAAATTAATATTTATTTACTTAAAATATTATTTAATACCTTTCAAATAAATCAATATAATATATATATATATATTATTCGATGGTCTAGATAATAAATATATATATATAATTCAAGTGACACTTAAACATGCTGAATGGATATTTGAGATCAATAAATCCCAAATTAATATTATTCCATGGGTGAGATAATAATATTTATTCTGATAATTAAATTTATATATAATTTAATTGAGATCAATAGAAATGCTAATTTTTTGACCCTTTGGATTCTTTCTCAATGGAATTTAGCATGTTCACCTAAAATCTAATATCATTATCTATAAACATTTAGAGGCACTAAAGTGGAATAAGGTAATGTCAAAACAATGAAAACCACATATGATCACTCACTGTGTAATGTAATCACTTTTTTTTGATACCTCATCAATAAAGTTGTATAATTGTGTCATCAAAATATATTCTTGATGTGTCTTTCTTTGAATTCCATAAATGAACTTTTAAATAAACCATGTACATGGGATTTAATGATGAAGTTCAATTATAATCAAAGGTATGATATATCAACTTCAATAAATATGGATGGGATAAATCCTTCCCCACCTTTTTCATTAATAGCATATCACTCGTAATGTGCCCAATATAACCAACTTGGTCATGAATATATGGCGCCATGGTTTACGGTAATAAAACTAAGTCCAAAAATAAAGACATGTATTAATAATAATCTCTAAGTATAAGTGTCATTACACATTCTTGTAGATTGGTATATCCAATGACATGTGTAACATAAACAACTCCTATAGGTGGGTTTGTCTGCATAATCTTCAGTCATGGAGACTACCAAGTGAGAACTTCATGAGATAAAGTCTCATCCACATAGGATTAATCATATCTGATTGTTTTTATTATCTATTTCCCATCATCTGATTTCATATAAATATAAGGCATATAGTTTTTTAATATCATCATATAATTTAGAGGTTAGCGTCATATTGGGAAGCTATAATGATATTTTCAACGTCACAGATACTTCAAGGCATTATAGAAATTACGTTATGTTGGAGAATAACCAATATGTGATAAGTTATTTATTAATTCTCACATTTTTATATATATACAGGTAATATAAATAAAAAATAAGTTTGTTCTAGGGAACAAAATCCAACAACTTGGTGGATATTAATGGGTATATTTACTACTTTTTGATAAACATATTCATGGGAGTGATCAGATCAAAGCTTGAATAAATGGTAACTAAAATATTGGGTTTCTTTCTTATAGTGTCTTGGTGAGCCCATATTTATCTATGTATATTAGAAAATTCATACGTGATAGATCTTGGAAATTGTTTATATTATATAGGGAATCAAATTTTAAGGTACGAGATCTGAAAACATTCATTGAAGGGGATTAAACTTTGATGGGGAATATGATTCAAAAACATCACTCTTATTTACATGTTCAAGTGGATTCATCATGACAAAGATTTTATGGGTGAATTTATTAACATGGTTATTCATTTAAGGTGAAATGGGTATAAGATTGAGTGGGATATACAGCTTTTTAATTATTATTTCTTAAAATATATATCATTATTTTATTGTTGATATATAGTTGATGAAGTTGATTGAAAGTGTATACTAGATATTATACTCAAGATTGAATTAATTGGATTTTATTTTCCAAAGGTGTAAATTGATGTGATATTCTATATGAATTAGGTTTAAATGGGATTAAAGAAAATATTCTAATTTTATATTCTAAAGAATATGTGTGGATATGATATTCTAAATAATGAACGAATGTTGTATTTTGACAATGTTGGCTTAGAATGGAATTAAAAAGGGGTAAATGGATATCATAATACAACTAAAATAGTTTAACAAATTATTTTTAAAACTAATAAGATATTTATTTGAGGAAATAATTAAGTTATGATATATAGGAGAGGAAATAGTTATGTTTAGTGAATTTCAAAATGAAATTCCTAATGTACTAGTCATTCTAGATCCTTTGATATAAAAACCTTATAGTAGAATTGGATGTTCCCTTGAATTATAGTGTGATTGTTTAATCCTAAATAAAATTGGAGTTCCCTTACAGTATTGGGTGAGTGTTTCATGATGACAACATTGAGGGGGTTATTTAGTGTGAATTTAGATGGAAATTGGATGTTGTGATGGAAAAGTGATATGAACCAAGTTGATTTTTGTGTGTGGGCATATCACTCTAAATTTTTTTATATCATGGATAGTTTATGGTTCATTATCCATTCATTGTTAGGTTTCCATTTGAGTTTTACTTCATGATATCCAATGTTCATGTTTTGTTTTTTATTCTATGTGAACCCCCATATCCATTTTTTATTATATGTCCATCTATCATCCTCTCATGATACCTATGAAATATTATATCCACTAATGAATATTGTATTACATCAATAAAATTATTTACAGAATGATTTATTCCAAGGGATATTTTCTTCCCCTAAAGGCAGAATCGGTGAGAAGCAGGTAATGGGGGATCCTTTTCTATTATTATTTAATAATGGTTTATGATTATATGAAACATGTTATATTAGCGGAGTATGATTGGAGTGAGATGGGATGTGTTAGACTTACCCAATCATGGGATGGATTATCTTGCCTCCCCTTCCATTCACAAATGAAATAGGATACATTGTCTTTATTGACCCAAGTATTTATAGGTATAAAACTAGTTGTGTATATTTACATACTCACCCATATTTTTATTTTTTCTATATTTTTTGGGTCATGTTTGAGGTGGTGTTAGGCCATATTAACTCAAACTGAAAGGTGGTTAACTAGAGTAAAAGTAGTTTAATTTCAGATGTCCGTTGCATTAAGTATGTTTTATATTTTTTACTTTGGAATTAGTTTTTACCAATATTTCTTTATTGTTGTCTGTGTGACAAGCAATGAACTGTTTTCATTTTTTAGTGGAATTGTATTGTTAAGTTTTTGATATTAATGGTTGGTGTGCAGTAATTATAAATTAAAAGGGGAAATGTATCCTATAAAATTATTTTTATATAATTGTCTCTAGTTTTTACCCCATTTTTTATTGTAGGTGGGCTTCAAGGGTTACCCGTGACCTGACCACCAACTTGAGTGGAGTCTCGATGGGTTTGTGTTGTGAAAAATAACATAACTCCTTGACTTTCCCTTAAATTTAATCTTTCTCAAAAACTATTATAATGATATCAATAAGTTTTTTTTGTATCTATTTATAGATATAGAAACCTATTAGGTATTTGTGACACAACTAATATCAACATTAAAACAAGATGAATAACATTAGACTAAACAATACCACATTAACATATATTTTCAATTCAAGGTCTACTATGTTCCGGAAAAATTAAAATACTTTAAATTTAATTATTTTTCATTCCATATTCTAGATCAACCTTCATAAATATTCATCTAACAATTAAACGAGCTCACTCTATTTTGGGAATAAAATTTTCAAACTCAATTAAATTAATATAAAAAATTTAATGATGAAATAAGATCACTAAACTCTCTCCACCTTCAAAACATTTCATCCAAAATGGAAAAATAATATATAATGAAGATAATATATTAAACTCACATTTTTATTTCATAAACCATATAATTTAATGAATTATACCACAATTTTAAGGGAATCAAATAGAATAAATCAAAAGAACAATAAAATACGTTTAATTTTGGTCTTCAGTAAATAAACTTTGATAAAGGAAAATAGTATCATGCTTGATATGCAACTCTCCTAAATCAATAATGTCTGAATATATGTACGCATACCCTCAATGTAGTGAAATTTTAAAGACATAAATCACTAATTAATCATATGGTTGTAAGGTTTTATAGTAGGTCTTTTCACCTACACTACTCAAACATAAAATTATCTAATAATCCTTGATATAATATCACATTCCTAGACTAATATTATTAATACAAAATTTAATAACACCATTTATTTAGTCTATCATACTTCAAAAAATTTCACACATTATTGTATCATCGCCAAGTGTGACTGATTATTTTGTTCCATATGATCCTAACCTAAGGGTGGGATGTCATATTATAACGGATCGAAGTCTCAAGGAAATATGAAAACAATACCATGACCAAGGGGATAAATTTACATCCCTATTTTACATGATAACCATGGGAGATCAACATAATTAAATGATCTCAACTACATATGATGTTTTAATATCTCTACTAGATTCGGTCCTTGAATAAGAAAGAATCACCAAAACTATATCTATTTGGAATTGATCACATAGATGGTGTTATAAACATTCATGTAACATAGATAGATAATATTTAACTCGATTGATATATAACCCCTATTTCATTAGAATGCATAAAATTTTGCAAAATATATAAAAAATTCTATGATTTAACTTCACCAACTGATAAGTAAAAAATTATTTGCTGACTCATAGACACTGTTAATACATGGATACCAAAATTATCTCATATTTTTTTTAACATACTTTCTAAAAATTAGAATATATCCAATGGGTAAATTTGAAAGATTTTTAGAACCTTCTTTCTATGCTTAGATAGCACAATACCATGGATATAGAAGAGAACAACGGAATCTATCACTAAAATAGATATAACAACCACATTACTTTTACCCTAAGTTCAAGTGATCTTAATGATTATAAAAATTTCCTATAATGATAGAAATCACCAACACTCATGGTTTACTATTTTATTCAAACCACATTGATTTCATTAGAGATCACTTTCACATCTATAAAATGGGATCTCTATAAAATAGTAATGATTGTTTAATTAATTATGATAACTCTATTTACACCAACGGTCTATAAATGGTAACAGTACGTGAAGGAATTATTTATGGTCAAAATTAATTATTATTTATAGTGAAGGTGATTAAATCCATTTTCCAAGAATCTCCATGTAGGAAATACAAACTCTCATGAAATTGGAAATGAAGAAACTATTGTAAGGGCATATTTTTAATTGAATATTTCACTTTAATGACAATAAAACTTCTTTGAATGAGTTTCATGAAGATCACTGGAGTTATAGAAAAACATCTCCCACCTCTAGAAGCATCCATAGGTTGCGCCAGAATCATTCATCATACGAATACATATCTCCTTTACCCACAATTTTCTAACAACTAAATATGATGAGGATGAAGTATAAGAGAGATTTGGGTTTTAAGGAGTCTCAACCACGTATTTACCCACACCAAGTTATCACGTGTTTTTGGATTTTTTTAACTCCTGATGATGCTCCATAGGTGCTCTACCATTAACTCACATGTTATAATACATGAGTTAACACCATGTCTAGTTCGTGCATCACATGCATAAATGAAACTCCACTCTTACATCACATCCCATGTAATTCTTTAATAAATGGTAGCCAATGTGGAAGAGTTTCTCTAGTGGACTACCATTTTAGGTTGAATAGAACTATATACCCTATTATGCATGCAAATAATAATTTTCTTGCAAGTAGTAAACTGGATTATATGTGTATATATATATCATATGTGCGTGTGTTTGTGTTTGTTTGTGTGTGTGTGTGTGTGTGTGTGTATAAGGATTTATGGAATATATCCTCCAATCCCCGACTACACTAAACCCTAAATTATTTTCTCCCATTTCATCTTATATTGTATGATATACAATAACTTGTGAAAACTTATCGAAAACACCGTTTGAATATCTTAAAATAAAATTTTGGAATGTTATCATCAACATATCCACGTATCACATCATATGTAATTCCTTGTGAATACCTATCCAATAATTTTTTTGATTAACATTAGTACACTTTTACAGAATATCTATGAGTTAAACTCAATCAATATTTATTCAACCATAATTTGTGATCTCATGTGCCTTATAGCATCAAAGACAAATATGAATCACTAGATCCATAAATTAAAGAAAATAGAAGTTTCTTGAAAAGAATCAATTCTACTAAAGATACAAAGGTTTCGGGCATGATCTCCATCAAACACAAGTATCAATATACCTATTCCCACCAGTATACATTATATCAAAATGTGAATTCTCATATTTTGCCTTTTTCCAAGACATTATGTGACCATGGGGCATGAATTATGTTGATCTCATATAGAAAACTCACACTTTCTTGATAATTTATGTGTATACTGACTTGTTTGATGAATACACCTCAGACTATAAAAAATGTGGTTTTAGTCGTGTTTTCTAAAAATGAGGATAAATTTTTATTTAGTTGTATTTTCGAAAAAAACATGAATAAAATTCAATTTATCTAATTTAGTCGCGTTATAAAATATCATTATTTAAAATATATATATATATAATAAGTTATAATTACATATATACACATATAAAAATATATTAGTATATATATATATATATATTTGTATCTCTATAAAATTATATATATATACACACACGTATGTATATATATAGTATATACATATATTTAAATATATATGTGTTTGTAAATTGATATTTTAATATATAAATAAATATATAAACTTATAAGTATTTATATTCACACACACAAATATATTAAAGTGTAATATATATATAATGTATCATTATACTAACTTATAAATATATATATAAATATTATATATATATTAATATTTTAATATATAAATCAATATATAAACTTATATAAGAATATATTAATTTATAAACACGCACATGAATATATATCCATATAAACACACACATATATATTTATACACACACACAAATACATAGATACATATATATATATATATATATTAATTTATACACACACACTATTATATATTTATATACACACACGCAAATATTTATTAATATACCATCAAATTAATTTCTACATATATATCTATATAATATAAATATTTTTATATTAATCTATAATAATATCAATATATATATTCAGTATTATTTTTGGGGACTTTTGGAATTTCGAGCGATTCATAGGTCAAGTTGTATGATTTTTCTATTTGGATAAATTCTCTTATGTTGTCTAATCTTTGATATTTTAATTAATTTTCTTTTTCAATTCACAAAAAATATGTGCACACACAAATATAACATGTTACAATAATATAATATCATATCATATCATATATATTAATTTATATATTCACATATAAAATAATTATAATCATAATCATAATCGTAATTATCATATATATTTTTTAATTTAGCCATGTTCTTTTAGCTGCATTTGGAAACATTGATAATTTTTAATTTTTCCACATTTTAAAATGTATATAAATGTTTCCCTATTTTAGAACATTAATAATATATTTTTGTTTTAAAACGATACTAATTTAGTCGCATTTTAAAAAGTCACTAATTTTTAATTGGTTCTGTTTGTTTTAATACAGGACTAACATTTATTTTAATTATATTTTAAATATAACAAGAATAAATTAGAATTTTAAAGTTATTATATGTTTATATAATTATAATATCATTGGATAAAATTAAAAAATATATTTAAAAATTAATACACACACACACACATACATATATATACATATATACACAGATACATACATATAATCAGACACGTACATGCAGGTTAGGACATAATTACAATTAATCAATAAAAAATAAAAATGATCATTAAAGAAATGAATATATATTTAATAGTCTTATAGATTTATAATTATATATATTTATTAATTTATAAATATATTTAAAATAATTCATACATACATATATGCATAAATATAAATATATTAATTTATATGTGTGCATTAAATTAAAATAATTTATTTGTATTTGTATTTATATTTAAATATATATATATGTGCAGTTTGGGGGTATCTGAATGGTAAACCCTCATAATCCGGTATCAAATGACATGGGTTCAAAACTTAGTAGGGGTATTGCTCAGTTATTTTAGCTGTCACTCTAGCAATATTGTAGTAGTGGAACTACTTACCAAAATTGAGTCTATGGACCATAGGTCCTTTGATCCTTTAATGGATTTAGAGCAACCGGGCCTTTGAGAAATCATTTTTTGAAAACAGTGACATGATGGTATTAGGGAAAATTGCTCGATGTGACAGGAAGACGGTGTATCATGGAGAAATGTATGCATTATTGGGTGAGCGGCCTCCAAAGAGGAATGGGAACATCGGTGCTTATCAACCATCCACCCTTCCTGAAGGATTTTTAATATATATAATATGGGTAACTTGCAAGTGACTATCATGTAGTGATACTTTTCAAATGATGTGGCATGATAGGTATGTGATACAGTTTGGTTTCACACATGACTTCTCCAAGGGGGAGGCTCTAAAGATAGATGGATGTGCTCACACCAATCATATGTCAATTTTACCACATAGTTGTTCTGGTTGAAAGGGTTCCCTATTATGGTGTGTCAGAGGAGAAAAATACATCAATTATTTATAGAGTATTCTGAAAAATTCAAACTGGTGATGTTGTTTGATGAATACTAGAATGCGGTGGAAATAAGTTTGAGTGGTGTCATGTCCGGATGTGGGATACTCCATTTGATGCACTAGAGGTAGATCAGAGGTCCGAAGACACTGGGGGAAGAGACTGTCAGTCACCCATAAGTTGGAGGACGTGGGGGATGGAGGTAATTTTTTTCCTTCGATATAGGTCATACATATGAGAGGTCATAAGAAGAAGGGGGCATTGGTAGATTGTCAGGAAGAGGTTAGAGGATGCGGGGGACTAAGGTTGGGTGTTATGAACATAAAAGATTTTTATGGTGAGGAGGAGGTCAGGGGTGATGATAGACATATATAGGTTTAAAAAAAAAATTTATTAAAAAAATTACAATATAATTTTTAAAAAATTAAATAGTCATGTTAATAGAAACATAGAAACTTACTGTCTCATTTACTAGAATTTAAATAAAATTATGGTAAATGATGTTTAGATAATTTATTTTTTTTAGTAAATTCTTCTAAATTAACCACATTTTTAAATGCATCTATTTTAGTGACACGCTATTTCCAATTGTTTTTATGAACTCTAGGTAAATGAATTATCCACATTTATAAACATGGATAAACATAAAACAAAAATGCATCTATGTATAGTTTATATAGATTGAAATTTCATTAAAATACATGGATGTTCACGTCCGATGTACCTCTTCCAAATATGTAAGAACATCTTTTGGGATTTCCAAGTACAACTGAACACTTATTATTATACCTCAATTGTGAGTCCATATGTCATACTTTTAAAACAAGAGGGAACATCCTGTATTGGTAATACTCTATTTGATGATATTTTTAATAACTTACCCAAACACCGCTATATTATCCAAGTCAACATGTAGACTTATAAAAATAGCTTCTCAAATTATATAGGTTACCATGGTAGTTATCACTCCAACCTCGAGTTTTAGGGACCCAAATATGATCTATGTATTCCTAGTCTACCAAAGAAATCATTTATGAAACTCCCTGTGGAATACATAATGGGTCATCCAGTGTATAAAAACACTATCTTATATCTCATAAGCATATTATGTATCTCAATACAAAAATCCTACTCACTCCAACATTAATCTTTTTTCATAACCTATAATACATCATGACGAACATCGGTTAGGGATAACTCAAAGTTCTACTTTGAGAGGTCAATTACAATTACACTTCACAAAATATATATCTATTTATACATTTATAAATCCAATGTGTACAAATGAAAACATGGAGTGTTCCACTAATAAGATGCTTTTTAATATCCAAAAACCATTTAAGAATTATTAAAAAAGAAACTAAGAACATTCCAATCATATCACATATGATAAACTTCCAGATCATCCTTTTGTATGTTTCACTTTCTACGTTATGTGAGCTCGTTATATCTATATGTAATTCTTATCATATCTCTATGGGGATATCCATTAAAACCAAACCACTAAACACTTTTAGTGATTTACCCCTATGAAGTAATATAGTTTGAGTAATTTTGTGGCTTAGGAATCATTTTACAAATTCTCATCTCTATGAACATATTCAAACTCTTTAACTTCATAACAGCAAATATTTTGATGTCAACTTTTTCAACCTTCTTATAAATTTTTCTAAGTTCATCTTCATCATACATGAACCATTTATATCAATTTGTTCCTTAAAATCAATTGTAAATTATGTACCTAATTATGTTATCTCATTAACTACACGTCATAAATCCTTTTAGCATAAATTGATATATTAACATTTTTATGGAAACTAATGTAAATATTTTACATTTCTCATTACCACCATGACCTCAACTATTTTCGTGTATCAATTAAAATATCACATCAACGTTGTACTTTTATAATTGTTAAGTTTTAACTTCCATAAGATCAAATATACTCCCATAAGTCTCTTATACAGTATATTATTTTTAGAATATCTTGTTAACGTACAGAAACTTCTTTGGGTTTAGGAAATAACACATATTTAATTTTAATGGGAATATTTAACAAATAAACTACTTTTATTATATGTTATTCAATTTTTTTAGAACATTTAATTTTTAAGAGATGTTTTTATCCTAGTTTCTCTTTACCTAAAACCCATACTATTCAATAGATTTTATTGGATCCTTAAAGAAACATTTCTAATCCTTTTCAACAAACTCTTATTCTTTTAGTTTGAAATTTGACCCACTTGATTTTTTTTATAAACTACTTATAACCTACAATGACTATTCCTATTTAATATATTCCAAAAAATTTGAAAAAATCAGGAAAAGGTATCTTAAATTCATTCACATTTTCATAAAAATTACATAAATTAATATATTATGAATTACCATACTACACAAGGTCATTTTTTAGTCTCCCATAGATAATGATATAGAATTAAACAAATAATAACCATGTTTATCAATAACACTCATATAATTTCATTTATAAATTTGTTTTTTACACACTTTTTTAAGAGAAAAATTATATTAATGTACATATTATAATAATTTTATCTAATATTAAAGAATCCAATCCATCAATGTAGATACTTCTTTAAACTATTACTTGAAGGAGAAATTCAAGATACTAATCATTAATTTTGTCACATATTTTAACCTACGATCTATTTATCACGTTTTAAACCATATTGTTAATATCATATATCTTTCATAATAATAGAATTTAAGTCTATGACATTAACTTGGATGTGGAAATTCAATGAGGCTTCTTGTAACCCTTTAGGTAATCTATGCAATTTATTCTCCAATGGTCAGTTTTTTCACAATGGAAACATTATCATTCCTTTTTTATGTATTAATATACGGTTTGGACTCCCTATGAACCATTTTCATTTCTTTATATACAAAACCATTACATTTTTCATTTTATACCATTAACATGGTATTAAATAAGGTTCTAACCACGTCCTAGTCATATTTACTCAATGAATTAAATATATTGGGGAATGTTTTAGGGAGTTCATTCATATTAAAATTCACAAAAAACAAACAACACCTTTCCAGGGGTGATTTAAAAATGAAATATTTGTCTAATTCTAGATGAATAGGTGAGTATAGAATCTTCTAATCATTTTTCATACCCAATCATATTGAAAACGTGATTGGAGACTAATATTACATCCATAATTTTTTATTTCAAAAGAGTTTTTAACACTTACTTCCAATCATTCCTAGATTACCCATGATAAATTCTTTTCATATTGTATTTCATTTTATAGGTATCTTATGTCTCATGTTTCTTTTCCTACTTTGAATTCATGGTAACGACCATGAGTGTGGATAATTCATGTTCATATATTAGATTCTTATAATAGGTATCAAGATATATTTTTTAAAAAACATCAATAGTTGGTTTCTTATGAAGATATTTTTTCAACATATAGAAATATCATTGTTTTTTAATAACTATCATCAAATTTCAGTATTATTTGATGAAGTTACAACCACTAAGTTTCCCCTTTTCCAAGATTGATCTCAAGGTCAGGATTGATGATGATGAGACTCTTCATCTAAAATAGGATATTTTATCCTATGAGTACACTAATTTATTTAAAATTTAATAATGGCTTATATTAAATGATCTCTCATTAAAATAAAGACCTCATTTTAAATCACAACATATCCATTCGTGGGATAATGTCCATATTTTACTAAGATTTGATTCATCTATGGAATTCCTCTCAAAAAATAACTATTTAGGTAAGGAATCATGACAATCAAATTATATATGATTCTTGGATAGTTGATCAGACAACCCTTTGTTTTATACATCATATGGACACACATAACTTTATTCCTCTGGTATTATTCCAAAGGTTTTCCCTATTAAGTGTAATTTTAATGAATTTATGTCATAAATGTGACATAAAAACTAATATATTACACAGTGGGTGCTTATAATGTGTATCTATTTTTTCCATCATACAATACTTTTAAAATAAAACATGTTTTATTTTCATGAAAAATCATTATTAATTTAAAATTTACTTCTTTTTTATTCTTACTCATCCTTAAAATGATTCAAATAACATTTAAAAATGAAATATTATCATGATAATCTCATTAAGGGACATAAAATAAAAAAATTAATTTAGTTAAAAAATGAAAAATCATAAAATGGTACCCTTTATCAAAATAATTTTTTGATTGTATGAAATAAATCATATCCAAATGAAAAACGCACATTTTTCTCAAAGAAAAACATTAAATCCTATAGAAAGAAAATTGAAAACCTTTTTGAAATATTAGATCATTATATTCATAATCAATGTTGAAATAATGTTAGGAATAATTAGAGACTAGTTAACTCTATAGGAGAAACCTACCTAGTTATCTCGCTCTTTTATTCCTTTGAGGGAATATAACATTACCCAATGCATTTCAGAGCTATATTTGGATCACCCATTGTGTAATTTGTATTAGGATTACCTATCATAAAATATGTATCAGGCTCACACATAATCATTTAAAATTCTAAAATAATATGTCATGAAAAAAAACATTATATACTTTTACCTTTTAATTATAATGACCTTGAAAAAATATTTTGAACCCATATTCAAATCATTTTTATATATTGATATCTCCATTTTGGTTAAAACCCAATTTTCAAAACTAAAATTAAAAGAAGAAAGAGAAGGAGGGTTTTCATTGAATAAATCACATAATATTATAAAGGAATCCAAAACATAATATAATGGTTTTGGTGTTAGGAACGTTGTTGATGTCATATATGTTAAAAGATAACATTCTTTTTTTCCTTTTGTAAATAATGTCAAAAAATTTGTAAAAACATTCCTTTTGAGAACCTATTAAAGAAGGTAAAAAGTTACAAACAATTCCCATTATAATTATTTTATGTCCATATATGTACATATATTAATTTTATTAATAATATGTACATCTTATAAAAATACGTATATAATAAATCGATAAAACATTTAAAACGAGGTTTTTAAAGTAAAGTGTCACTTGTCTTGCATCTAACTTATCACATATGCTATTTATATTCATGTGTATTAAAATTATATTAATTATTTAATTTCATAGGAACCTATTTCAATTTTATTATTCATTTTATTTACTTCCATGTTATATTTAATTATGTAATCATCTAAATCCAAGTTATATGTTTTAACGATATTCGGCTCATATATCTAAAATGGATTTAGTAGTTTGAATATGGTCAAAGGGGTCATTATTATATAATATCAAAAATAATAGTTATGAAATATTTCTAATTTTATTAAATTAATTATTTTTCAAAAAAAATATTCAAATATTGTTAGGAAAATTGGATTTTGTTATAATCATGGAGATGGTAGGTCGTACGTATGCATAACTGACATTTCCATTTTTCAACAATCAGGATCGAAAAAATATAAGAATAATTTTATCTCTACAAAACCATGGTTATGTAGTTGATACAATATATAATCTGTAAATATACTTATTTATAGTATCCAAGTGATTTGGTTATAAAAAATGAATCTCATCACTTCGTGGAGGTGGTAATCCTCAAGTAAGAACGAACAACGTTATCATTTTGAAATGGATGGAAAGGTAAGAAAATATATTATATTTTATCATTAAAAAATGAATATTATATCATTAATATAATATGTATATTTATTATATAAATTATCATAACTATCTATGAGAGGTGGTGATGGAAAATAAATTACATCAGTTCATGAAATAGTAGTATGTCGTACACACGATCGATGATTTTTTCACATTTTGATGAAATGTGATATGGATATAGGTTATTAAATCTTCATTAAAAAATATCAGTATATATAATAAACTATTATAATTATTTCATCATATTTTATGAAGTTTTTAATTAGGTAGAATAAGAAATAAAATAACATTTGGTAAAAAGTTATACCTCTTATTCGGACAACATCCTTTTATTTACATATTAATCCCTCTAAGAATTGTATTATTACAAAAATTATCCCATTATAATGTGGGGAGAGATTTTAGGAAGTTATTTGACAATTTATTGTTCAAACTTGATTTCTCAAAAGGTGTTAGGAAAAGTGGAGAGAGGATTCCCTATTATAAGTGAGGGGAGGGGAACTTTTGGAGTTACTTACTATATTAAATTGATATAAATTAATATTCCAAAAAAATTGGATCAAAATTATATAATTATATTATATTATTTTTACGGGTAATAAATCATCATCCAATAAAATTTTGACAAGTTTATATAATGTTTTTACCCAAATCTTTTTGTCTTAATCCCTCATCATCCCTTTTAATAATTAAAGTGATGTCAAAGTTTTTTACACTTTATGGGGCTAAGAAATTTAATGTATAAGGGAAAAATACCTATAAATAGACCGTGATTGATAATTTTAACCATATCCCATTCAATTTTATGAATATATTTTTTTATTAAATTTAAATCATTTAATAAAAAATGGTTTATTATAAAATATTATATGACTATTTTGGAATTATTCATTTAATTTGACTTTGAAAACAATATGGAACAATGTAATTATATTATAATACAATAAAACCACCCTAATATTTTTTTTAATCCATAAAATATTTTGTACACTAATATTTTCCCAAATAATATTACTTTTATAGTTTTCAAAAATTATTTACTTTCTTTTTTAACTGCTTCCACAAGCACTATGTCGGCATTGCATAAGGGTTTAAGGTAATTATCTCATAAAAAATTAAAAATGAATAAATAGGTTTAAAATTAATTTATATTTCAAATATACATTTATAATAAGATATAATTTGTAATTTCTCCAATCATGCAATATTACAGTCTTTAGAACAATGAGAATGACATTTTTGACTTTATATTTACTAAAAGTAATATAAAAGTCATTTTCAAATAAAAATGGTAAAATTTTTCCGTAATTAAAATATTATATGAGAATGGTATAACTCCACTCAATAAATATATTAAAATCAAATTTGAGGTTATTTTTTGTACTTATCATCTGATTGTTAACCATAATAACCAGATTTACACTTACTAAGGTGACAAAATTTACTAAGGTCACTATTAAAAATGACCCAAAAAATTGACATATTTAAAAAATATCAATGACATGATTCCAATTATTGAATCCATTTTTCAAAATATAATGGTAATTTTTAATGAAAATAAATGACAGTTTTTAAAAATTCAGTATTTTTTACTATTCACTATAAAACAATATTTTCTTAAAAATCCAAAAACATCACCCTAAACGAGTCTTCATATACTGATTTAAAAAAATAAAATTATTTTATCAAATGAATTTTATAAAATATACATAAATTAATTATAATATTCTTCCATGTAAATTAATGAAATACATTTTTGAAGAAAATATATTTTTAATTAACAAAATGACTTTAATAAACATTTAATTTTTATTTTCTAAGAATTTATCAAAAAAAATTATTGATTAGGACCATTATATATATATATATCAAAATGTGGTTAATACTATTCATTATCACTAATTTGACATTAACATTGTAACTATAACATTAGAATATTAATATTTCATGATTCATTTAAGATTAGTGTTTCATTTTTTATACAACACAGAAAATAATGTTCTTTTCAAATATCGAGATATTATATTAACCCAAAGAAAAATTCAAGAATATGCAAAATAAAGTCCATCCATGGGCACCATGCGAAAGAAAAACCTACCCAAAGATGTTCCAATGTCACCAATTACATTATTTCCTTAAATAGGATAATTGAGGAGCACCCACCTAGGGAAGAATAAAGTTTGTTGGGTGGTAAAGGTATTGAAAATTTCTCTTTTCAAGGTATCTAACACCTACTATTTTAAAAGGATTTAATCTCGCAATCTTATTATATGTTTATTCCATTTTGTATGCATGCTTCAAAAGATTTAGTTTGGGAATCCAAATCCCTTCACCAACTCAATATATTCAATCCATATTGAAGTGTAACTCTTCACACAACCCGCAAGTTTGTCTTAATCACCCAAATATAGGATCCAACTATTTTCCTACATATAAAAATGATTTTTATGCATAAGTTTCATGAAAACATGAGGTAATGGTTTAGAGTTAAATGAGATTTATACTCTCTATAGGAGTAAGCATGGAGAGAAAGATAGCCAGCCACATTCACCTTCCTTGATAATGCATAAATATTCAAGTTGGTGGGTATTCTGACCTCAATTTCCACTCCCTTGGGAGACATCAGTCAATAGATAATTCAATTCCTCGTATAAAAAATTCCTAACATGCACAAAATATTCCTAAAAACTAAATTCAATATAATGATTTCAATTAAAAACTGAGGTTAAATTTGATGAAAACTAAATTTCATGGAGTAATACATGCATTCAATTTAAATATCCTTCCCCAAAAATAAATTAATCATATAAATAAATCATATATTATAATCACAATATAAATAATTTTATATAAATGAATAAATTAGGTAATAACTTATAATTAAATTAACATTTCAAATATTTAAATATGAGCATAATTTAAAAATATCTTCATAAATAAAATATTACCATAAAAATTTTAAAATTTAGATAATTATTACGGACATTCCACAATCATATGTATTTATAATTTATATTGATTCTAATATAAACTCTTTTATATTCATTATATGGAATTTAATGTAAGTATTATTATATTTTATGAATTACAAACATTTTATAATTAATCTCAAATTATGTAAAAAAATTACATTATTAAATATCATATACTTAGTATTATTTAAACCTCTCCCCAATTAAGTCATCAAATATAATTTTGTTGTGTTTTAAATAATTTCCAAAATAAGGCTCCTTTAATTTTAAGAATCTGAATTAAGTTATTATGAACAACTCATAAATAAATTTTAGCCTCATTTTAGTAATTGTAATACATCATAAAATAATTATTATGATTATAAAATAAATCTTCATATTTAAAATTCATTAATCATTAAATATAAATTTGGAAATGGTATTTAATATATTAACACTTCATATTTATGTAATATTTAATAATAAATTTTTTATAAGAATTTATTAATTAATTATAAACCGGTTGTAATTAATTAATTAATTGATTATCAATTTTTAATTATAAATATCCAAAAATAAATTTTTTATAATTTATAGAATATTTATAAAAAAAATAATATATATATATATATATTCTCACTATTTTTTTGCAAGGAACTAGTTCTATGTAATGGTAATTTCTTTTAACTTTATACAGAGCCAGTTTTACAAAAAACTAATTCAACACACCATGGATTTCTACATACCAAGGTGAGGTTTTTGTGGCTATTTTGATAGGACCATGGGGACTCCTTCATTATGGTTCTAGTTGTGGTTAAAATTTAATGGGATTTTTAGGGTAAAACACATGTAGTACTATGGCATGAAGCATGTCATGGTGAAATTGTAATGTCCCGGTTCCGGAAGCCACCGAGAGGAGAACCGTACCCAGTTGGTCACACGGCCTCAAGAGCATTTCCCCGAATGCCAGAGGCTACCGAATAGCAGTGAGGGCCTTGGGTGTGATAGTGGGGAAACTATTCCCTCATTTGTAGAGTATACAAAGGAAGAGAAAAAAAGAAACAATGCTGGAAATAGTAATAATCCATACACAAGAGAACAGTGGATGACTAAATGATAAATAGCTGGAGCATATACATATAAAATAATGCATGATACATATGTGTAGGAAAGCAGTTAAGCAAGTCACAGTGCTGAATACAAATAGTACTAAACCGAAAATAAAAGGAAAACAGATAACAGCTCCTCAACATCGCAAAACTAAGCTTGTTCTCATGCTCTCCAGCTCCACATCAAGTCAAGTACAAGAAGAATAAGGGTGTGTTCCCTTATCTATACCTGCATCTATATAATCTGTTTGGACCCAAAAGCATGGCCCAAACAGGGTGTGAGACTAAATCCCAATAGAAAACCACCACGAGATATGTACCTAACAGTTAGTGAATATATGGCGGTAAAAGTACAGAAAGCAGTAAACATGAAAGTACTCAATAGTAACCAATCCATAGTTTAAAGAATTTAATTCACAAACAATTAATTAGCTACTCAAGTAAGTAGAAACAAACAGGTAACCCTCTGGGTGGTTCAACATAGCCCGGCCCCTATGGTTCAACCAATAAGTACAAGAAACCCTCTGGGAACCACACACAGTCTCACCCCACTAGTTCAGCTAAATTATAGACTCTCTAGGAAATCAATCACCTTCAATTCCCCCTATAGTCTTGTATCATACTAAAGGTGCTCTGGGGAAGCACTCAACATCTCATTCCCCTTGTGGCCCACGTAGAGGAACAACAGACACTCTGAGGAAGCCCTCAACGTCAATTCCCCTCGTGGTCTTGCATCGTAAAAATTATAAAGACTATTTGGAGAAGCCCTTACGTCCATTCTCCCTATGGTCTACTACACTAGGTTATCATGGTCCTGTGTAAGTCAAATATGTATGACACATGTAACGGAAAAAGTAAACTGCAGGAACTACTTGGATAGCATTCTATGGAATATCAGAACTTAGAACTACAGTCATACCATCCTACAGTACTAGGCATGGAAGGTAAACAGAAACCAAACAGGAAAACTAGACCCAACGGTCCAGACAGAAAAAACATGCATGGAAAACATTTCTAAATCATAACAATTAACCCTCTACTCCAGAAAATAAGCAAATCAAGAAAAAAATAGGGATAAAATGGTAAGCACATAATACCATGTTCAAGGGTATTGGTGGAATTTGCACAAAATATTGAATGACCTTCGACGGAAAGGCACAAACCACCTACCTTGGGGTTAGGAGATCAATATACTTGAACCACGAGGCTTTAATCATCTTAGAACACCATATATCTAAGAAAAAGAACAATAAGATCAACCCATGATAACTCATGAAAGAAGAGAAATTGGAAAACGATGCTCAAGGAGAAGAGAGAACTCAATGATGTGATCCGAACACAACTAACGGAGTTTGATTCGGAGGACAGACAGAGGCTCAGGGGTTCGTCAAAGATCTACGGTCATATGGGTTCTCTCGGATGAACTTCACCTAAAAAAAGATGGTTATGTCCGTCAGATGCAACCCCACTGCGTTTAATGAAAAAAAACAAAATACGCGGCGTGTACTTTTGGAGTACACGACATGTAATTTTGGAGTACATGGCATGTAATTACTATTTACATACTCCTCTTTAGGCGGCCTCCATGTCACCCCACACAACTGTGTTTGTGGCCATAACACGGACAGCACATGGCCTCCTGTGGCAACGAAGTACATGGCATGTACTCATAAAGTACATAGCGTGTACTTGAAAAATTTTAAGAAACTTCACATTTCTCAAAAACTCCAAAAAAAGGAAAAACATACCTGAAAAGAAGATCCAGGTTCTTACAAACTCCCCCCTTTAAAGAAATTCATCCCTGAATTTCCCTAGCGTGGCGTAGAAGAAGAAACCTCGAACAGATTCGGCCACTTAGCTCGCACATCGGCCTCCCTCTCCCAAGTCTCACCATGCACCCACCCGTGCTACTATAGCACTCATACCAGAGGAACAGACCATCCATGGAGAACCTTTGTACTTCGATCAACAATTCGGATAAGATACTTCAGAAACAACGTATCCACCTTGATCTCAACCTCCTCGGGTTGAAGAACATGAGATGGGTCTGAAAAGTAACTTTGGAGCTGAGAGACATGAAAAACATCGTGCAAATCTCGGTACCTCTGAGGTAACTGGAACTGATAGGCAACCGGACCAACTCATGGCATGTATATAGAGTACACGGTGTGTACTTAAGAAAAAATATTTCTTCCCAAACAGAAGAACACATGGAATGTACTTAACATTACACGGCATGTATTCTCGTTTTTTCCAGACATTAAGTCTCAGAAACTACTACGAAACCTAGAAAACACTAAAACAAACACTTAAAATTCCAAATTCTAATCTGTGAGGGCTATACTCTCCAGAAATCAAATTTTGGCATCTTATAGAGTTATAATAAAGCAACAATTCAATGATCCACCGAATTCTAGTCCATAACCAAAGTTTGGATTTCATCCAAACAAAGCACTACACAACAATACCTTGTCAAACAACAAGTATTCCTATCAAGGAAACTAACACAATAGCATGCATATTATACACAACATCTATCACAACAACATGAAATTGCAAATGCTTCCTAGATGGCATGACAATAATTCATGGCATGTGATTTCTATCGAGTTCTTATATGATGTGTGAGATGGAATACCCTCATCTCATTGGGTTGAAATAGAAATAGAACCTCAATAACCTCAATAATAACAACGATAATCATGTGAATCACTCAAGGTGAAATCAAATAAACTGTAATATTGAAAACCAATAAAATTGAAATAAATGAGGTAGTGTGGCTTTTCCCTGTACACGGGTTAGCTACTCCCAGGAACAGCTTATTACCAAGTACATATTACATCTTATCCCTTGTTATAGGATCCAAATAGTAAGTCAAAAGAAAAGAAACTCCTTTGATACCACTTTAAAACGTCTCAGTTCCAAAAGCCAACAAGAGGCGCCCCATACCCGGTTGGTCACATGGCCTCAAGAGAATTTCCCCGAACGCCAGAGGCTGCAGACTAGTAGAGAGGGCCTTGGGTGTGATAGTGGGGAAACTATTCCCCCATTGGCAGAGTACGAAGTAGAAGAGAAACAAATAAACAATAGCGAAAATAGTAATAATACATACACAAGTGAACAACGGAAGACTAAATGATAAACAGCAGGAGCATATACATATAAAATAATGCATGATCCATATGTCTAGGAAAGATTCTAAACAAGTCACAATGCGGAATACAAACAGTACTAAACCAAAAATACAAGGAAAATAGATAACAACTTTTCAAAATCTCAAGCCAAATCATGGACCCATGCTCTCCAGTTCTACAGCAAGTCAAGAACCTGAAGAAGAAGGGTGCTTGCCGGTATCTATGCATGCAACAATATAATATGTTTGGGACCAAAAGCATGGCCCAAACAGGGTGTGAGACTAAATCCCAGTAGGAAACCACCAAGAGATATGTGCCTAATAGTCAGTGAATATATGTCAGCAAAAGTACAGAAAGCAGTAAACAATAAAGTACTCAACAACAACCAATCCATAGTTTCAAGCATTTAATTAACAAACAAGCAATCATCTTCTCAAGAAATTAGAAAAAAACAGGTTGCCCTCTAGGTGGTTCTCACATCCCAGCCCATATGGTTCAACCAATAAGTACTAGAAACCCTCCGGGAAGCACACACAGTCTCACCCCTCTAGTTCAGCTAATGTATAGACTCTCTATGGAAGCACTCGTCGTCAATTCCCCCTATAGTCTTGTATCAAACTAAAGGCACTCTAGGGAAGAACTCAACATCTCATTCCTCTCGTGGCCCACGTTGAGGAACTACAGATACTCTGATTAGGTACTCAATGTCAATTCCCCATGTGGTCTCGCATCGTGAAAATTATAAAGACTCTCTGGAGAATCCCTTATGTCCATTCTCCTTGTGGTCTACTACACTAGGTTCTCACGACCCTATGTAAGTCAAATAAGTATAGTGATCGTAAGGGACAAATTAAACCTCAAGAACTACTTGGCTAGCATTATATGGAATATCAGCACTTATAACTACAGTCATACCATCCTACAATACTAGGCATGGAAGGTAAACAGAAACTAAACAGGATAACTAGACCCAATGGTCCAAACAAGAAAAATATGCATGGAAAACATTTCTAAATCATAAAAATTAACCCACTACTCTAGCATATAAGAAAATCAGGAACACAATAGGGCTAAAATGGTAAGCACACAATACCTCATTCAAGGGTATTGGTGGAATTTGCACAAAATATTCAATGAATTTCAACGGAAAGGCACAAAACACCTACCAAGGGGTTAGGAGATCAATATACATGATCCAAGAGGCATGATTCGTCTTACAAATCCATAGATATATGAAAATGCACAAAACTCTCAACCCACAATAGCTCACCGATGTGATCCCAACACAACTGACGGAGTTCGATTCGTAGGACGGAGAGAGGCTTGGGTGTTCGTCGAAGATCTGCGGTCGTATGGGTTCTCTTGGATGAACCGGACCTAAAAGAAGATTGTTATGTCCATCAGACGTGACCCTAGTGCCTTTAATGAAAAAAACAAAATACACGGTGTGTACGTTTTTAGTACATGATGTGTACTTAATGTTTCCATACTCTGCTTTAGGAGGCCTCCACGTCACCCCACATGACCGTGTTTGTGGCCTTGACACGGCCAGCACACGGTCTCCTACAGCAACAAAGTACGCGCCCTGTACTCATAAAGTTAACGGTGTGTACTTGAAAAATTTCAAGAAACTTCACTTTTCTCAAAAACTCTAGAAAAAAACATACCAGAAAAGAAGATCTGGTTTCTTATAGAAATGCTAAATTGTGAGACAAATTCTATCAAAATGGAATCCTTCCCAGTATTTACTATATTCATTTTCCAATTTTACATACATTAAAACTAAATTTATTAAAGAAAAATTATTGGATCTGCACCATTGTACAAAACAGGTGGTCATTTTGTATCAGCGAGACACCCTTTATGGCGTAGCATAACTTGGACTTTAGCCTGGTGATGGAAAAAGCACAATAATCTATTTATCATTGGTCTTCATTAATCAAACTTAATTTTAAAAATATTAAAGGATGAAAATATTTAATACCACTGAATATATTCATTAGGGTATTGTAACAATTATTATATATATTTAAAGTGATTAAATCCCTTGTTTTTGGATCTCTATGTAAGAAATATGTGGTCATATGAAACTGGAAATAAAGCAATTTCTAAAAACATTTAACGTTCACCGATTATTCCTTCGAAATCTCTTCTGAAATCCTTAAAATTATTTAAATAAAGAACATAGAAGTGGAAGAAAAATCCCTCCCAACTATATAGGTATCTATAGGTTCTTCTTGAATAAAACATCATATTAATGTGACTCTAAATCACCATAGCTCACTAGAACCTTGATGTGCTGATGATATAAAAGATAGGAACTTTGGTTTTTATGGTGTCTCGGCCAAGTATCCACTGAAACATAACCATCATGTTGTTGTGGACTTTTATAACTCTCAAGGATTCTCCTTGGGTGTTATCACATTATCTCATGCAGTAGAATTCAGGAGTTAATTCCTTAGCTAGTTCATCCATCACATGCAAAAATACACCTCCACTCTTCCATCACATCCCATATAATGCTTTAATAAATGGTAGCCAACAAGGGAGAGTTTCACAGAATTCCACCTATTATTTTTATCATAAACTATATAAAACCATATACCACATTATGAAAGAGAATCAAAATTTAATTACAAGCCATATAATTTCATATATATATATATATAAGGATTTAGGTTATATCTTCTTTAGTATGGTCATTGTCACAGATGGTACAAAATATTTGTCTACATAAATAGGAACACATATTTATAGGATCATGTACAACCAAATATGAAGTGAATGATCATGAAGACAAATATATGTACATAATTTTTTTCTTTAATCTTATAATAACACCTATATAATAAAGAAACACTAAATGAAACCTAAATAAACCTTATAGTTAACCACTTATCATCCACCACTAATTAAAATTCATATCCCAATAATTCACTATAAATTTAATGAAAATTATCATCAATAATGATTTCTCATCCTCAATATAATATCAATACTCTAATTTAAGTACACATAATGAAATCATGATAATTTGAGTCCATTATGGTCAATCCAAAGTAAACTTTTTTTCTCTCCCGAAAACTTTTTACATAAATAACATAAACATACTATAAGTCAATCATAATCCATGGTAGTTTTTGATCATACACTACTACAGATTGTGTGATATTTAATGATACCCTTTATTTGTACTAAAAAAAGAACTAATGAAGGGGGTGCCTTTATCAGCACTGAAAAGAAGTTAATAAAAGATCCCCATTATGGGAACTTTTTTAGCATTGGAAAAGGGTGACCCTTATCTTCTCTATTTTAGTTCTAATAAATGGTATATTTCATAAATAATTATATATCATTAAAAAATATATATTGACATATGAATATATTTATATTGTTATATATAAAATATTTTTATTAACTTTGACTTATATAAGACAAAATATCCATTTATATTTAATATATAAGATATTTTCTAAACGTGGAAAATCGAATAATTAAAATTAATAATAATTAATAATTTTCTAATAATTATTGAGTAATAGCCTTTTAATAAAAAATAGATTTCATAAATATTAGATAAATTATTGCTTTTACAAAGAATATATATATGATATGTGTAGTCAGAAGTATATGATAGAAAACTATACATGTTAAAAAGGAATAAACTTTTAACTACAAAAGCTACACAAAATTCATTGATTTGTTATTAATTACATCTAATAATATATAATTTAAGTTGTTAAAAAAGAAAATTTCTTTTTTTTATCGATTATCAGTCACATTCCGTTTAGGAAATGAAGATGAATTAGTAGACTAGGTTTGAGGATTTCTTTTCAGTCGTTTAATTATAAAGCAGTTTCAAAGAACTTTGTAATGATTTTTCATGATATTGTTGTTGTAGAAGAATTATCAAGATAGTATAATTAATAAATCTAGTTTTTAACATATCTATGTCGGTAATATTTTCTCCACATAATTTTAACAGTTAAGTTAATTTTGAACATAATAAAATTATACTAACTTAACAAATTGAAATCTTGGATATTTCAGTGTTCAAATTTTATCATTTTTCATATTAATATTGTGTTATTTATAATTAAATATATACATATTTGAATATATTTACATATATTGAATCAATTTTTAAAATAAATATATAAAAATATTTACATAAAAATGTATTTTTAAGTATATAGAAATAAATATATATTTAATATTTAATTTATTTAAAAAAATGTCTGCTTTGTTATCTTTATGCGAATTCATTAATATATATATATACACATATCCAATTAAGGTTTATATATATATATATATATATATTTTAATAAAAAAATATTTATTTTTTTGTATTTACTAATATATAAATATTTGCGTGGGTGTGTGGAATTTTAAAGTGTGTGTGTGTGCGTGTGTAAACATTTGTGTGTATGTGTGTGTTAATATTGTGTAATTACATTATATATAAATTTATTTTTTATAAATTTATCATTATCATCAAATATAGTATATAGATGTATTTAAAATAAATATTTATAAAAAATTATAAATAAATATATCTAAATATAAAATTGTGTGTAATTTTGTGTGTATATATATGTGTGTAAATATATATATATGTAAAATTTGTATCTACATATAAAATATAAAGAAATATTTTAAAAATGTATTATAAAATAATTTTATAAATGTATATATCTATATGAATAAATATACAAATAAAAATAAATTATGAGTGTATATATTTAAAAATAAGCGTATATCCTATAAAATATTAAAATATTATTGATGGCGCAGTGGTAAAGGTGTTAGTCCTTGAAGGTAGAGTTCAGGGGTTTGATTCAAGGTGCGAGTAATCTAATAACTCCAACCCCAGTAGCACAGAGTGAGTGGTTATTTTATTACACTGGCATAGATACAAGAGATCACATCATCAAGGATTGATCAATTTAGTAGTTTTGAAAAACTAGATACAAAATCGGTACCCTTATTATATTGGTAATAAAAAATAAAACATGACAATGGAAAATAAACTACTTCCATGACCCTTATTCAAATGTTTCATCCTCGTAACCTGGGGAAGGAAAACAAATAAAAGGGTGAGTTCAAATTCTCTGTAAGGGTTACATGAATCAATAATAAGTGAAACAAAGTCAATACGGTACAATCATAGTGGAAAGGTAAATAACATAAAGACACATGTCATCAATAAATAGATAATGAAAATTCATACATAGATTATGTCATAGTGTAAATGTCATGAAAAGTAATAACTAAATACTAAATAAAGAAAATATTTATTTATTAGATGTCATGTGTCTGGCACATGAACCATGATACCATCAATACGGTTTAATTCTGGGGGTAAAACCCATATTATTATTCTTTTAAACAACCATGAAGTGTTTGTCTCGAATATTTTAATATCATGAGACCTGTCGATGCACCGAGGGGCTATTTATAACCGAGCCCCACTCGTCACTGTAAGTCCAATGAATTCTTTATACATAGATTCAATTTAAAAGCAACATTCAAAGAAAAAAATTATATCTAAATATTTTATATGGATGATATAATAATCATATAAATGATTCAATAAATATGTATATTTAATGAACTATGATCATAAATAAATGGGAAGTATATATTAACCACACATAAGGAATATGTGTTGAATAAGGCTAAATAAAATGTAATAACATAATGGTTACCATGAAAGAATATATTTAAATAATAATTGTACATTAATAAGGTAATATAGGAATATATCATGATAAATTATGTCCAAAAAAATTGAAAACATGTTTTAGAAACCTTATAAAAGAGGCTCTTTAGGGCTGTTTAAGGGAAAATATGAAAGAGTATTTAAAAGAGAAAAATCCTAATTGTTTGTATAAAACCATAAATAAAAAAATATAGTTTTTAATTATAAAAATTTTAATTTAATAAATATTGTTCCCTTAAAATAGATTATAGAGTGTACTTGAAAATGGGTACGAAATTGGGACATTCCCTTAAATTGGGCCAGCTTTTCAGGAAAAATTAAAAATGAAACCATAAAATATGTATTCACCCATTAAAAAAAGAGAAATTGATAACGGTAAATATGTTTGAAACATAAAAAACACAATATGAAATTACTATATGATAGTAATTAATAATTAAATAGGGGTAAAGAGTGATAAAATCTAACCTGGAGGAAAAAATGGGGGTTCAAAGTGAATTTGTTACCTTATGCCTGAAAGTGTTCTTCACTTGCACATAATGTCCGGAATAATGAAATTATATTCATTAATAATTTAATTAAAAATATATTAAACATATGATTTATTTAATATAGTTTTATTAAGTTCATTTATGGCCTTTTTATGAGTTATAAGATTCAATTTCGTCATTCAAGAGTGTTTATTTCCTTCGTTTTCATGATTGGTTTATTTTTTATACATTTATAAAAGATCATGTAAAATGAAAATAGTTACTAAATATTGAAATTATATGTTATTAATGAAATTATATGATATTAAATGATCTTATATATCATTTTTTGTAAGATATGGGGATGACACATTTCATAAAATGCTAATGATAACTGTTTAAATTATTTTGGTGTTTTTTCAATCATCAAAAACTAGTTTTGTTTTATTAAATAATATTAAGTATATACACTAGTCCCACACCATTATATAATATTTATAATAAAATATTATTTAACCATATTAATGTTTTTAATACTATCCTTTAAGGTGGTAATGGAAAATGGTAACATATTGTCCACGATGGTGGTAAATTGACACCTCAAGGATGATGTTTTCATTTTAAAAAAATGGGAGAGGAGAAGGTGTTTGATGATAGATATTCCATTAAAATAATATAAATAATTTATATATAAAATAATTTTTTTATTATGATTTTTTTATTATGTAAGGTAAGAATATGATAAGAAAATAAATTAAAAGAAATTAAAAGATAATGAATGAGGATTTTACCTCTTGAATTCTTCTCCTTGAGAACCTCCATAGGGAAATTGGGTTTGGTATTTATTTATGGAAAAAGGCTCTTGGGAAAACTATAGATAATTTGGAAGAGTAATGGGTATATTTGTTTCATCATTAATTTCCTGGAAGATGTGGGAAAAAGGGGGTGTGAGGGGTGGTATTTATAGTGGAGGAGAGCAGTGTTTTTTGATTATTAAATTCATTAGTTTTTAATTTTAGCTCTCGACTATGAATATTTTTCATTACTATGAATACCTAAAGTAAATGGATAAGGATGGTTCGATAATATAGTACTTACATAATCCATATATAATAAATGACTCAAAAATCATGTATTTTTTAAATACCGTAAATTACCGTATTTCACAATTCTCTAAAAAAATCAACTATTTTAGAAAAATCCTAAAAATTCAGCCTATCCATTTTTAGACATTTAGCATTAAAAAATGTATTCCATTTTATAAAAATAAGTTTTTAAATATAATAATTTTATTTTTTAATTAAATTCATCATTTATTCAACATATACAGATTCTAATATTATTACTGATTTTATGACACTTTGAAAAATTAATTAATTCCTCATTAAATTATTTCATAATCATAAGAAAATTAAATATTAAATTATGAATTTATTTTATGAAAATATACTTTATTTTTAAATTATTTAATTATTGATAAAATTTTAAATAAACATTTATATTTTGCAAAATACCAACACTTAATTTATCATTTTTAATACATTTATTTCAGTATTAAATTATATAAATACATCATATTATAATTTATGATATATCTAAATTTATATATAATTTCATAGGTGATGTTATTATTCTAATGGTCACCTTACTATTCCTAATGATTACATCACAATTTCAATAATCATGTTAATATTTAAATGTATATCCCTATAAACTATTGAATAAATTGTATTTATTTAAGAAAATACATGACATAAAATATTGGGTTTTTATATGCAAGGATGAAGTGAATGAAAAGAACTAATAAAGGTAGTAAAAAGTTCAAATAAATGGGGTTTGGTTGAGAAAGTAAATGGGTTACGCATGAGGGGGGCACATAGGACGGATGGGGGGTGTGAGAGATGATACAAGGGGTGGGTTAAATGAATAATTTTTTAAAACAAATATTGATTTATAATAAATATAAATAAAATCATGGATAAAGGTCACCTTTATTGGCACAGGTAAAGTCACCCATTATTAGTGATAAAAATATATTTTATAAATTTTTCCTTTAGAAATTCTTTTTTTAGCGTTGAGTGTAATATTTTATGGATTCTTAGCCTGTAAACTCTTTTTAGTGCTGGAAAATTTTATTTATAGCATGTTTGAAATCCTTATATATAGTAGTGACGAATCTCAGTTTTCAACCTCCAATAAAATCACAATCCTCATACAAGCAATATTTACCATAAATTAAAATGTTGTGTATCCCTCAAGATATCACATTATCATGAATTTCATAATTGACTATTGATGGAGGTTTCTATCTACCCACAAAAATTTTTGAATGTGGTGGACTAACCTCACCTACCATGGACTTCGATCCCGGTTGTTGTATATTCTACATCTGTAGTAACATTTCTTTTGGAAGTGATGGTAGTTACTAGAGGTATGGGTGGGTGATATGTTTGAAGTCCAATGTAAGAGGTGAATTAGTGGGAGATGTGTCAAAACTTTACTCCTCCCACTATGGCTAAATAAATTAGCCTTGGGGAGAATCCTAATATTAATCCACCCCAGATGGAGAGATCTTATTTTTAGAGAGAGCCTTGAGAGCTCATTATTTATATAGAGGGGTATTGAGAGGTAGTTTTTGTAAGATTTGTTCAAGTTGAAATAAATCCTACTTTTCTTCCCATTGTCTTCCTATATCCCCTTCCTCAGTGATAGGAGAATCACAACAAGTTTTATTATATCCATTTCTGCAGAAACAATGGCGTACAGAGGATATTTTCCAATTACCATAAAATTCATGTTTCTCATATTCTAGTTTTGAATCTAAATTATAAAATTTAATGTTTTGGTGATTCCAATGGTGGAAAAAAGTGTAAAAAATGGAGATAAAATTATCACCCATGACTCTTTCAATGTTCATCAAAAGTTTGGGGTGCTACAGTTCCCCTTTCCAGAGAAGATGACACTTTTCCAGCACTAGAGTCATTTTTTATGAGATTCTGGTTGATTCACTAGTCTTCCACATTAGCACCATGTCATCACAATGTTTCTACCACATCACCAGAAAATCACGGTTTTTGAAACAAATTTTATCATATCTTCATTAATTGAAATCCGTTTTTGATGATCCATGAGTTGATTCCACCATTTTTAACCATTATGAATGCAAGAATGCACTCCATTTTAACAAATTCTTTTCAAATATTACAGAATTGAAATTCAATGGAGTGATCATCCATAACATTTGGATAAGGTTAGGAAACAATGGATGAATAAAGATTGGTGTAAGGTACATCGAAGGTAGGAGGCTAACATTCAAATACTATAATTATGTCATGTAGGGGCACATAATGAATAATTATCAAAAGTTACTATAATTTAGTGGCCAAGTTAGTAACCTATAAAGAAGAAATGAAGATGTGTACATGAAAATCACTTGATAAATTACACATTGATCTAATTAAGAAAAAGATACATGCTTTCACAAATTAGTCCAAGTCGCATAATGGGGGGTCGAAACCACATAATCATACCACATCACTCTACATCGGAAGTATTTCTGGACTTATCAACCAGGTAATGATGGTGTAGAAATGATAGATAATAGTAGTTAGGTAAAGATTTTTAGTATGGGTGATATAAAATTCAAAATTAAAATTGGATACACAATCATACTGAAGGATGTTTGGAATGATCTAAGTATTCGGCTCAAGCCATTATTAGGGATATATTTTGATTAAAAAGAATATAAAAATATATGAAAAAATTGATAATGGAAGATTATAATAGGAGCTATCATCATCACTTTTGGACAAATATTTTATACATTGTACAAAAATCATGTGAAGATATGTTCATACAGCCTCCACATGGTGGAAGGAGATACATCATCCAATCTGTGGCATGGGAGACTCGGCCAACTGAGTGAAAGAGGGTTATTTACCCTAACAAAGAAGATTTAAAACCTTGTTAACAAGGTTGCATCACCCTATCCTTTTAGATACATATTGTACGGTAAGTAAAATAATAAATAATTAAATATATAATCAACAATAAGATAAGACTAGTTGTAATTGGTGTACTCTAATATATGTGTTCCCATGGAGGTGCATTCACTAGGAGGTAACAAATGTTTTTTAACATTTGTTAATGATTCATCTTGAATGGTTTGGATATTATTATTAAAAAAAAGGACCAAATTATGTATTACATCAATATTTTCAACACCATGGTTGAGTGTAAAACTTGAAGGAAACATAAGAGAATCATGATGTGTTTGAATGAATCTGACATGAGAGGATGGTCCCATTCACCCCACTATGAAACATAGTTTTTGAAAGGATGAATAGAACAATCCAAGAGAATGTCTAAATCATGATGTGTTTGAATAATTGTATAATCAATTCAAGAGAGAATCTACATGGGTTTCATCCAACCTCATCAACATATTACTATCATCCCCAGTGATTTTTGAGATTCCACAGAAGAGATGGTCTAGTAAACTGTTTGAGTTAACTCCCTAGAATAAACATAATCATACTTTATTATAACCTTTATTCATATTTTTTATTATTAATAAACTTATTATCAAATCATTATTTTTATTATTCATCACATAATATGTCATAATGTCATAAGAGTAGTTTTCACACTGAAAGGTCATAGTAGCTCCCCGCTATAATGAGAAATCCGAAGTTCCAGGATATTATTATTAAAAATATATATATTCTATATACTCATAAAATAATTTTAGGTGAAAAAATGATAAAGGATAGTAGGGGTGGAGACTCATAGGACATTGAGGCACCTTCTTATGGTGTATACCCATAGTAATATCTAGTGTAGGATATTATGAGAATGATACACACTGGTGGGAAACCCACATTTATATGTTTCATTGGATTTTCTTATCTAAGGACATTTTTATTGATCCTTATAATTTAATACTAATATTAATGAGTGTTATAAGTCACAAACTTCTATATAAAATGAAAATTTTGACGAAACATGTTCGCGGGAAGGTTAGATGTGTTGGGTGTATAACGAGTAATGTTTTATTAAGGAAAAATTTGAAAAAGGATTTACACCTTATGTTCTTCAATTGAATATTATATCTCATTTCCTTTCATGGAAATGATATTAACTAAATAAATTAATGGCCATAGTTTTTTATTAGAAAATTTTATTTTTGTAAAGTTAAATAAAGAGACATCGAGCACATAGGTTGACAACACCATCATGCAGCCTGCATGACTAGAGATATCATAATAAAGGGATTATATTAAAGTGTGAGAATTCATATGAGGTATTATGTAATTGTGGTGTTATATTCTTTCTCAAGGAGTTCCTTGGCAAGTTTCTAGAAGCTAACCTTAGAATTTTACCAACTTCATCTAATCTAATGAGAAAGTGGCCTATAGGGTCAGACACTAAATGTAGTGGGAATCTCAGTTAAACAATATGTTATTATTTATTATTTAAAAACATAAATTAATATTATTCTTTCACACAGCTTAATAATTATTCATGTTTTCTTGATCATATATATTTTGTCACAACTTAGACGATAGACTATTATGTGAGCAGAATATTTATTAAATATTAATTTTCTATTTAGTTAATATAATAATAATTAATTTATTTCAAAATAATGTAGTGATATTTATTTAATATATAAATAGTTCTTATTCAAGGCTAGATAAATATTTATGAGGAATTACGGGATGAGTTTAATTATCTTGTGATATGTAATATATCTTGAATATTATTTTATTAAATAACATTTAATTTAATTTTTGAATTTAGCACATGTCAAGAAATAAAATAAAAATATTATTATTATATAAATAAAGCATCACAGGGACTAAATAAATATTAAATGGAACCTATTCAATTATTTATTTCTAACCCTAGTTGTATATAAATCGGATTATATTGGTTTTCAAGAGGGTGAAGCCATTTTATGTTGTACAGAATGAAATCCGGATAAGATTCTCAAATCCCTAGAGAGCTCCCTTATCCAGGAACTCTCCCAAGAATGGAGAGATCATCCTACACCTTCCACTTGAGTCAATATAGATCAAACACAACCCTTTGGAAGTGATTACTGTGGTGATCAATGGCAGACGACACAGGCGACATGATCTTTTGTGCTAGTACACGGATATTCCAATGGCGATGTTCGAAGATCTATTAAAAATGTGTGGACAACTAATAAAGAGAATCTATTCTTGATTCCTAAAATGAAATGATAGAATGACATAGATCTATTGTTTTTTCCATCAATTAAGAATGAATTTTACACAACGTAATTCTTAAATTACATAAATTAGTTATATACAATATGTGACCATCATGAGGTTTGGTTCTAGAATTTTATCCATTTTTTGTATTCCTTAATTAATTCTCATTAATCATGGAGTTTATAATCATATAAATCTTATTTTTTTCATCGGTCATGATAAAAATAAAAAAAAATTATGACTCATCACACACTTCTATTGTTCCCAAAAGCTTTAAGTGGTATCAGTTCAGTTTACATGATTATTTATAATTATTTAAAGTTCATTCATTGATTTATATATTTTTAATTTAGTTTTTAATTAAAGTTTAATTTTTCTTAAATCAAAATTGTAATATTTTATTCTTCCTCTTCGTTTCCCACAAATATAACCAAATCAATTAATTTTATGAATGAAATAAATTAGGAGAACTCACCTAGAGTTGTTGATGAATCTAGCAGGATAACGCAAGAGTATAATATGTGTAACCCAGGGGTATATTCCATGTACTAGGCTTTAATTACCAAAAAATTAATTTGAAATTAATTAAAGGTGTGTGAATTTTTTAAATGCGGTAAATTTAATTGTACACCGTGTGTTGACCAGTCCAATCTAGCACAAGGTCATCCATATTAGAGGTTGTGTAACTTTCATACACGGCATGTAGTCCTTAGTAAAATACGGGTCATGTGACTTCATACATGGCCTACTTGAATGATGACCTTGAAAATTTGAGACCACAAGCCATGTAACCCATGTTCACACTGTGTACTCTAATATTTTCCATGGAATGGTTACATGTTGAGACCCTGGGTATGTGCATCATATAGAAGGCGATAACAGTACATGATGTATAGATGGTGTGTACAAACTATGTACTTATAATAAATTATGAATAATTAAAAATAAATTTATTATACTGTGTAAACATTATAAATTTATTCTTTTCTGTGGTCATTAAGTAGATAAGACGTGCCAAGTGATGATTTTTTATATATCTAAATGCCTAATTAATTTAAAAAAAATGTTCAGATCTATATATCATGTATAAGTAATATTATAGTTGTTACAATAAACATTGAATCATTACATTCCATGTTAATGAAAGTAATCTTGTAAACCATGTGACCAATAAGCTGATAGTACATGTCATGATATTATGTGATAATTCATGTATGTCACATTTTGTAAGAGTAAACATTATGTGAGTATAATACACATTGGATAGTTTGGATGGGTACTCACCATGTTTCCTACAAGTTACATTTTATTTTTCAAAGTTAATTTTAAATAAATTTATTTTATTTGTTTAAAATTATAATAGATGATAATATTAATGTAATTCAGATGAGAATTAAGACAAAATGATTGATTACTTAAAGAATACAATTAATTGATTCAAGTGTGATTTATATTAATTAAGAATTGTTAAGAATGTAATTTTAATTTTTTTAAATTCATAATTTGTTTAGTTCATATGGATTATCATGATCTTAGACCGTAAATTTTTAGTTTATTAGTATCATCTAATTTATTACTAAATTAAAGTTTTTGTCAGCAAGCCATATACCCTATTATAATGTAAAATATTTCCTGCCCATGGTTTCCTTTTTGTGAACCCTTTCCCCTCACTTGCGTGTGAGTAAAAGCATATGTAATAAATAGAGTTCCAAATATAGTGCACACATTTAATGTTTAATGATGCGGTGAAATCAATTCAAGAGATATATATAGGTGGACGGGTTTAAAACTACAACATAAACCATAAATGGTTCAACGTGTGTTTACCCAAGGTCGATGGCTAGTTTAGCATCCACTAGATAAACTAATTGTTAGTAAAATAACAAGATCACACCCCTTTATTATTTCAAATCTATCAAGTTTCCTGGTTATTTTATTATCTATGTTTTTTCGTGATCACATGAATTAATGAATTAACAACCATCCAAGATAGAACTAAAATAAATTATCTTGTGCGTAAATATTATCTAATACATTGTTAATTTCTTAAGTAAATATACATAATATTAACAATATTGTAATAAATATAATAGTTTGAAGTTAATTCATAAAGATAAGTTGGTATATCCTTCCACTACATCAGTTAAAATTAAATCATTGTTCAAAGTTCTTAACTAGACAATGTTTGTGTGCTTTAATTCATCAAGGAATTCTAACATGAATTTTTGGGTTGGATTAACTTAGTTCACAACAAGGGTTGAATTCAAAGGCATGACATGATGTAACTGAGAGTCAAGGCTTGAGGAAGTCCAATTTAAGGATTTCAATAATGGGGACTCCACTCAAAAAATCAAAGAACTATAAGTTAATGTAGTTGGAATTTATAAATCTTACCTAAAACACTTAAATTTTTATAAAAAACTAATTTTGGTGTAATGATAAGGGCAATATGGATCCTTACCACTAGAATGTCCAAAAAATAGGATATTCTGAAGAAAATGGTGAGGTATATTGGGTTTGGATAAAACAGTATGAAATTATTAAATATTCTTTTTATTTTTTTGAAAATTTTATCTTGAAAATTAAACAAATTTTTATCATCTTATTTATAGAAACAAAAAAAATTACATCAAACATATCACTTAAATCCATACTTTATAAGGACAAAATTTTTACCAACACAAATTTATAACAGTGGAAAAGGCACTTATGTGTCATACTATTCCATTAAATGAAATTTTATGTGTTGTAAAAACCTATTCATAATATGCCTAGTATTGAGGCTAGTGAGGGAGAGTTCAATCTCTATGGGAAAAATTAGAACGATACTACATATTTTCATAGTTTCATTCTCTCTTCCAAGAACAATGATGTTTTCAAGAAACATGAGGATATTGATTCATATAACAAGATGTATCACCTTTGGGCTCTCTAAATATACAATACAATACAAGAGAGATATGATATCTTTAATTCCCTATTTAAAACTATTCTTAGAGAGTCGGCACCATCTGGGCCTCATGTTGTGAAGTTCATTGGAAACATTTAGCACTTACACATATTTGCGATTAAATTTGTGTATGAGTTGCACATAGATATAATAATTTTCTCACTACCCAAGAACTTATCCAAATTATTGTTAATTATAACTTGATAAATAATGAGAAGAGTATTTTGGAACTTCTTAATCTGATTCACCAAGGGGATAAGGACATGGGGCATGACAAACCCACGGTCCTTATGGTGAATAAGAAAAGGAAGAAAATGATAAAGGGGACCAAGACTCCTAAAAATTGTAATGTTCTTAATAACTATCCTTCCAAGAAGAGGAAGAACTAGAGTCAGGGTATGGAAAAGTAGGCAGTATGTTTTTTATGTCACATCAAGGCCTATGGAAGAAGAACTACACTGAGAAAAAAAGGTGAAGCTAAATTTGGGTCTGTTATCAACTATAATCTTTTAATATATACACATTGGGGTTTAGATATAGATTGTGGTGCCCACATCTATATCCAAGTGTAGAAACCAAGTAGATTATGAAATATTTCTCAAGGATAGGTGGATTTTTAAGATGCCAACAGTTTGAGGCTTGTTGCTCTATCCATTGGTGACTTCCACCTTTCATTGCCTATAGAATGGATATTTTTTTAAGGGATTGTTAATTGGTACTGACTTTACCAAGAACATAATTTCTATTTCAACCCTAGATATATATGGTTTTATTTTAATGTTTGGAAATAAAATTTTATTTTATAAGGAAAACATGGGTAAAGGTATGGAGAATTTAAATAATGGACTTCATGTATTAAATTAGAAAAACCATGTATTGGAAATAGATAAAAATCATGTTCACATGACTCATATAACACCCAGGTATGGAATCGCCGTCTTGGTCATGTAAATGAGATGTGTTTGAAAAAATATCTATCAAGATTGTTATGAATACTCTTCTAAACTAAAACCACTTGAAAGATTTCATGCTTATTTACAAAGAAAATGACTAAACCACTATTCAGTGGATAGGGTGAAAGGGCCATAATGATTTTAGGATAGGTACACACTGATGTGTGCGGACCATTTCTAGAAGAATATAGAGGTGGTTATTCTAAGTTCATATCTTTTACTGAATACTATATTAGATAAGGATATTTGTACCTGATGAGGTATAATTATGAGTCCTTAGATAATTCAAAAAATTGAAGAATGAAGTAGGGAATCAACATGGAAAGAAGATAACAAAGCATCGATTAAATTGTGGTGGTGAATATATTAACTGATATTTTATAAACATTCAATGGGATTTGGGGATTCTATATCAAATCACTCCACCTTAAACACAATAGTGGACTGGTGTTAGTGAAAGGAGGAATTGTACCCTATTTGACATTGTAAGGTTGATGATGATTCATTTAGATCTTCATTTATCCTTTTGGAGATATGCATTAAAAATTACAGAATATATATGTACCCAATAAAGTACAAAATTTAATCCCCCCAAGTTATGGAGTAGAAAGAAACCCATTTTTTCACAGACATATTTATAGGGTTGTGATTCGTTTTCTAAGGCCCTCTCAGAAAAAAAAACTAGTTCCATGGGCATAAGGTGTATCCTTATAGGGTATCCCAAGGAAACAAAGGGATAGTACCTATAAAACCCCTTAGACAATAATGAGAGTGTCGCAAGAAAAGACATATTTCTTGAGAGGGATCACATCCTAAAAAATGATAGTGGGAGAATATTGAATTCAATGAAGTTGATGATCTAGATACAAAAGAGTTGGTATAGGAACATATTCCATAGATCCTTATGGAATAATTAGTTCCTGATATACTAGTACTCCATTGGAGAACTTTTGGGGAAAGAAAACCAAAAAAGATATATTTTTATAGTCCCTGAATATGGTGACACAATATCATCCAAAAATGATAAACCATTGTATTACCAAGAGGTAGTAGAGAATTTATAATCAAAAAATAGAAATAATATATTAATTCTGAAATGGATTCAATATATATGAACCAAATCTGGGTTTCGGTCAATGTCCCAGTTGATGTAAACACTATAGGGTGAACATGGGTATTCAAGAGAAAAATGAACATGGAAGGTTGAGTAAATACCAACAAATAAAATTTAGTGGCTAAATTGTTTTAAAACATCAAGTAAGAGACTATCTTGAGACCTTTTCACTAGTTTCCATGTTTAAATCCATAATAATTATAGTTTCTATATAATCTTACCATTACAATGAAAATTAGTAGATGGACATAAAAAATGATTTCCTTAAATATAACCTACAATAATATTTCTATATGACACATCCAGAGGTGTTTGTGATGCTAGGTAATGCCAAGGAGGCTTACAAGTTGTAGAAATCCAATAGTGGATTGAAGTAAGAAATTAGTCCTTGGAACATTCGATTGAATGAAGCTATAAAAGTGTATGGTCTCATTAAGAATGAATGTGATTCCTATGCTAACAAGATGTTTAGTGTAAATTTATTCATTATTTTTTTAGTACATGTTGATGAAATATTAATTATTGAAAATAAAATACTAGTCTTACAGTCCGTTAGGGACTGCTTGAAAGAGTGTTTCTCCATAAAGGACTTAAGTGAAGCAGCCTATATTCTTGGGATCAAGAATATTCCTGATAGATCCAATTAGATTATTTGACTTATTTGAATTCCATACATTGAAAAGATACTAAATATATTAAGTATAGAACAATCCAATATGGGATTGGGTCAATTTCCACATGGTATACATATTTTTAAGAAACTATTTCCTTAGACATGAAAGGAGAAAGGGAAAATGGGAAAGATCAAGTATGCTTTAGGGATATAATCAAACACCTATTTCATGTGATGTACTATACTTGATGTTTCTATGCATTAATCATGGTAATTAGATATCAATAAGATCAATGAGAACAATATTGATCTACTGTTAAGTATATCCTCAAGTATCTAATAAGAACAAAGGATGTGTTCCGTTTTTATAGAGGATATGTGGAGTTTGTCATCAAGGGTTATACTAATGCTAGTTTTCAAATAGGTCCATATGATATAGAGTCAAAGTCATGATATGTTTTTGTTTCTATAGAGGATATGTGATATAGAAGAGTTTAAAGTTACCAGTGGTTTCGGATTTTCTAACGTATTATAAGTATATAGAGGCTTCTGATGTACCCCTGGAAGTTGTTAGGATACGAAACATTATGTCGGAGCTTGTTGTAGTACCTAGAATTAAAGACCATATCACATTGTATTGTGATAATACTATAGTATTGGCTCTTGAGAAATAGCCAAGGTCACCCAAATGAACAAAGCACAAACATCAAAATCATCATATCTTGAGTGTTTTTTCTCAGGGGGTTGAAGTTACAGTAAAAGGATTTCCCATATAATAAAACATGGTGGACTCTTTAACTAAAGGCCAATCTCAAAATAATAATTAGTATCAAGTGATAGATAGGGTACTAAAGGTTGTTTTTTCTTGGGTCTAGTGCAGGTGGCATTCTATTGGATTCGGTGCCTTAGAACTAACTTTTGTGTATTTTATGATAAAATATATACATATTTTTTAATATTAATAAACTTATTATCACATCATGATTGTTCCTTTGTGAAACATAGTATGTGATAATGTCATAAGAGTAGTTTCCACACTGAAAGGTCATAGAAGTTCCCTACTATGATCAGAACCCATAAGGGCCATGAACTTATTCTTAAAAATATATACGCTCTATATCTAGATAAAATCATTTTAGGGACAAAAATGATATAGGCTACTAGGGGTGGAGACTCATAGTGATTTTAGGCACATTTTCAGGATGTATGAATTTGGTAATTTCCAGTGAAGGATATTATGAGAATGAGAGCTCTCAATAGAAAATTCCCCTTTATATGTGTCATTATATGTTCTTATCTATGTACATGTTTATTGATCTTTATACATTAAGATTATTATTAATCAGGTTTATAAGCCATGTAATTTGATGTCTTGATGAAACCCATGATGAAACGTGATCACGAAAAGGTCGAATATGTTGGGTGCATCACAAGTAATATTTCATTAATAAAAAATGAAAGGATTTATCCCTTATATTCTTCAATGGAAGTTTATATCACATTAACTTTGATGAAAATGATATAGCATAAATAACTCCATGGCCACAGTGTTCTATAGACAATTTTTATTTCTTGAAATTCAAAGAAAGAGACAACGATTACATAGTTTGATGTCACTAGCATGAAGCGTACTTGATTAGAGATATCATGATAAAGGCACTATAATAAAAACTGAGCATTTTTATGAGGTATTATTTTATTTTATTTGTTTACATCCTTCTCTATGGGTTCCTTGGCGTGTTGTTAGATTCTAACCATGGACTTTAGGATGCTTCATCGAATGCCACAGAGAAAGAGTCTTAAAGGGTCATACAGTATGTTTTGTCCATAATCTGAGTGAAATAATATATTATTATTTTTTGTTTAACATGTTGAATAAATTTTATTCTCACATGTGGTATAATAATTATTCATGTTTTATTTATCAAATATATGTGTTCCCCAGTTATTCAATAGACTATTATGTGAGGAAAATATTTAATAAACATTTATTTCATATTTTGAAAATATAATAATTATTTATTTAATGTATAATAATGCAGTGATATTTATTTATTAAAAAAATAGTCATCATTCAAGGATCGATAAATATTATAGGGAAATGGGGGACCAAGTTTAATGGTCTGGTGACAAATAATATATATTGAATATTATTTTATTAAATAATATATAATTTAATTAATGAGTTTAGTGTAAGTTGAGAAATATTATTATTAGTATTATTATAGATATGGGGATCTATAGGGATTAAATAAATATTAAAGGGTGTTTGTGAAATTATTTATTTCTAACTCTAATGGTATATAAACCAAATAATTTTTTTCATGAGATCCAATTCATTTCTTTTATTCTTCACCACAAAATCCATAGAATCCTCCTGAAGCCCAAGAGAGATCCTTTGTCCACGAACACTCCTACGAATGAATAGATATCATTCTCTACCTTCAAATATCGAGTCAATAGAATTTAAAGATAATACTTTTGAATCATTTCTTGATGAAATCAAAGGAGAAAGATTCGAGTGATAAGCTCTATCGTGCTAGCACATAGAGATTCCTACAGCGATGGAGAGAGATTTCTGGGAAACATGCAGATTAAAGCTAGAAGAAAACCATTATTGATTATTAAAATGAAATAATGGTATGATGTAGATTTGTTTTCAGATCCATCAATAAATAAATAATTCCTTAGAAGGTAATACTTGAATTTCATAAATTAATTATAAATATTATATGATGATCATGTGGTTTGGTTATGTTATTTTATCCATTTTCTATATTCATTGATTCAATTTTGTTGATCATGGTGTTTATCATCAATTAAATAGTGAATTAACCATCTGTCATGATAAAAATCAAAGTTTTTCATGACCCATCGCATGCTTCTGCTAATCTAGGAAACAAACTATCACCCCAAGACACAATCTGTATCTTTATAGGGTATCCCAAGGAAAAAAAGGAATACTAATTATTCTACCCCTCAGACCAGGAAGTTTGTGTTGAAAGACAAGATTACATTTTTGATATGTAGAACATCCTCAAAATGATAGTGGGAGAAATATTGGCTTCAATGAAGTTGATTCTCAAGATACACAAGAGTCGGTACCAAAATAGATTCCATGAGTTCTGATAGAAGAAGTTGTTCCTAAAACACAAGTATGACATAGGAGCACTAAAGAGGTAAGAGAACCATAAAGATATGGTTTTATAGTAACCAAATATGGAGACTCATTATTGGTCTACAATGATATACCTATCTCTTGCAAAGAGTCAGTACGTTGATCAAATTTTTTCTGGCTGATGCACCAGTATATGTAAATATTGTAGGGTGAAAATGGGTATTTAAGAGAAAAATTGACATGTAAGGTAATGTTAATACCTATAAAACAATGCTTGTGGCCTAAGGGTTCAAAAATTATCAATGAATTGACTATGTTAATTCCTTTTCACTAATCACCATGTTTAAATCCATAAATATTATACTTGTTATAACAGCTTTCCATGCCTATAAAATTTGAACGATGGAAATAAAAATTTATTTCCATAATGGGAACCTTCCAGAAGATCTCGATATTACACATGACAAGGGTTTTGAGGCTCTATGTCATTCAAAAAATATTTTTCAAGTTATAGAGATCCATTTATGTATTGAATCAAGAATCCAGGTCATGGAACATTCAATTCGATGAAGCTATAAAAGAATATGGTTTTATTATGGATGAATATGAGACATGTGTTTATAAGAGGTTTAGTGGAAATATAGTCATTATCCTAGTAGTATATGTTGAATACATATTTCTTATTAAAAATGAAATACCATTATTACATTTTTTTAATGACTAGTTGAAAAAGTGTTTATCCCTGAAGGACTAAAGTCAAGAAACCTATATTATAGGGATCCAAAACATTTTTGATAGATCCAAGAGGCTTATTAGACATAGTAAATGTATATAAATTGACAAGATAATAAAAAGATTTAATAAGGAACAATATAATAGGTTATTGGTTCTAGGGTCACACGGTATACATCATTCTAAGAAAATGTGTCCTTATACATGATAGGAGAAAGAGAGAATGAGTAAGATCTCATACAATTTAGAAATATTATAAATCATGTATATAGACTTATGTACTAGACTTGATGTGTCCTATGAATTAATCATGGTAGGTATATATAAATAAAAACTAGGAAAAACATTCATCTATTGTTAAGGTTATCCTTATGTATCTGAGAAGAACTAATAATACATTCCTAGATTAAGGAGGCGATGAGGAGCAAATAATCAAGGGTTATACTAATTCTAGTTTTAAAATAGATAAAAATTATATCAAGACACAGTTGGGAAATATTTTATATCTTAGTGGAGGATTCGTGATCCAAAATCAGTCAAAGAAACCAATTCTTTCTAATTATAAAGTGGATGTTGAGTTTATGGTGGCTTCGGATGTAGTCAAGGAAGCTGTGTGGATATGATGTTTTTCCCAAATATTGATGTGGTACATAGAATTAAAGACCTCATAAAATTGTATTGTGACTATACTGTAGTGGTGGCCTTTATGAAATATCGAAGGTCAAACCGATGGACAAAGCACATACTCTAAAAGTATCACCTATTTAGTGATATTTCTAAAAGGGGTGAAGTTAAAGTAAAAATATTTCCCAAAAAAATAAAACATGGTAAACCCCATGACTAAATTCCTATCTCATCAAATGTGTGAGTATCAAGTGAGAGCTAGAAGACATGAGGTTGTTAGTAGTTGAATCTAGTGTAACTTAGAGTCTCTTGGAGTTAGTTCCCTAGAACCTACTTCTATGTAACTTATGGTATCCTATATTCATAGTTTTGAATATTAATAAGCTTCTTACAATGTCATGATTATTCTTCTACAAAACATAGTCTGTGACAATGTCTTAATATTATTTGTTTTACTGAAAAGTTATAGAAGTTCCCCTCTATGATGAGAACCTAGACGTGATGTGAAAGTACTCTTAAAAATATATATGTTCTATATCTGGATGAAATAATTTTATAGACAGAAATGATACATGATGTTAGGGGTGGGGACTCATGGGAATTTTAGGCTCCTACTCATGGTGTACGCCCTTGGTAATGTTCAGTGTAAAAAATAATAAGAATGCGACCCGCAAGTTGAAAATCCACATTTATATGTGTCAATGGATGTTTCTATATATAAACACATTAATTGATCCTTAGAATTTAGTATTATTATTAATGATTATAATAAGTCATGTACATTGATGTATTGATAAAAACTCTTATAACACATGTTCATAATGAGGTTGGATATGTTGGGTGTGTCATGCGTAATATTTCATTAATTAATAATGTGAGAAAGGAGTTATCCCTTCTATTATTAAATGGAATTTGATATATTAGGACCATTGATGGAAATGGTATAGCCTAAATAAACCCATGGTCATGGTGTTCTATTGGGAAGTTTGAATCTGGAATGTCAAAGAAACAGATTTTGAGAATATTGGTTGATGACCTAAGCATGCAGTCAACTTAATTAGAGATATGGTAGTAAAGGGATTATATTACATAGAGAGAATCTGTATGAGGTATTATTTCATTATTTTATTGAATTATTTAACTATGTGTTCCTTGTAATGTTGTTAGATTATAACCTCAGAGTTTACGTCGTTTTGCCTAATTCTACTAAGAAAGAGTCCTAGAGGGTCCCACGATATGTGTATCAAAAAATATAAGTTAAATAATATATTATTTTATATTTTTAAAAAAGTTGAATAAATATATTTCCAATGTGTGTTTTAATATTTATTCATGTCTGTTTGATCAAATATATCTGGTCACTAGTTATTCGATAGAATATCAGGTGAACAAAATATTTAAGAAATTTTTATTTTATATTTAGTGAATATAATTTTTATTTATTTATTAGATAATAATGTAGTGAAATTTATTTATTAAATAAATAGTTCTTATTCATAGTATGATAAATATCACATAAGCCTTGACCTAGTTGGTGACGTCTCTCTAAGTGAATCCACGAGACCCTGGTTCCAAACTAGGAAGAGCCATAATTCTGGGGGTACTGTAGCAATTTTGTTGCAATAATATAGCAGGAACTGTAGCAGTACTGTGTGGTACCGTAGTAGGTACTATAGTAGTTACTGTAGTAGGAACTATTTAGTATTGTACCACCCAGTCCTTCGAGTTAGTAAGGCATTCGGGCCACCTTTAAGGACTTCGGGCCACCTCAAGGGCTTCAGGCCACATGATCAATGTAGTTTCACAAGACAGACTCTACAAAAAAGGAATGCCCATAGGATGATTAAGAGCAGGTGCACTCAGCAGAGTAGGACCAATGGATTTGGAAGAATGATAGGGTATGGAAACACCATTAGGACCAGCCTGTTCTTGCACGAGAAGCATATCTGGATGGCCATGCAAAGGTGGAGGGATACCATCATGATTCATATACTAGGGAGGGGCAGTTCCTGTAGTTATAGTCTGGTTGAATTCCATAAGACCTTTAGGTCATTTAATGTCTCTTAAAGATATGTTCCATGTAATCTCTAAAGCCTACATTCCTTGTAAGGGTTCCCCTCATCCCTTGAAAGGGGGGTTATCAAAAATCAATAAAAAAAGCCTTTGGGATATTCAGGCATAGTTCGATAAATCTTTTGGAGGAATGGATAACAGAATTTAATAGTCTAGTGAGAAATAACATATATTTAATTTATTTGATTAAATTATATTTAATTTAATTTGTTAGATTAGTGCATGTCAAGAAATAATTATATTTTTGTTATTATAGAAATGGGGGTATGTAAGGATTAAATATATATTTGATGGAACTTGAGAAATTATTGATTTCCTACATTAGTGGTATACAAACCCAATAATATTATTTACCTAGAGATCCAATTCATTTGCTTTGTTGTGAACAAAGAAATACAAAGAATCCTCTCTAATCAATGGAGTGCTCTCATCTCCAAGAATGATCTCAAGAATATAGAACAGACTTCCTCCACCTTCCACTCTCAATTAAATAGATATTAAAGTGAATCATTTTGAAGTGATTCTCTGTTTGATCAAAGGAAAACAATTCAAATAATATAATCTTTCGTGCTAGCACTGAAGATTCCTAATATGATGTTCAGATATTGATGGAACACGTTTGGATTGCTGCTAGAGGTAATCTATTATAGATTCCTACAACACAATGATGGTTATATTTAGACCCATTGTCATATCCATCAATGAAAAAAGGATTTTTCACAAGGTATTACTTTAATTGCTTAAATTTATTATAAATATTATCTAAAGATCCTGGTTTCAGCATATTATCTAATGTATGTGTTCTTTGATTCAATTTCATTGATCATGTCATCTATCACTATGAAAATCTAGGATTAATCATCGATCATGACAAAAAAGAAAAGTTGGGAATGACTCATCGCAAGTTTTTGAGTGCCCAGAACATTTATAAACATCCCTATTGCTCTTATTTATGTGTATTTTCATGTTAAGAATTTGTGCTTTTACGAAAAGAGTTTAGGAAAAAGAAATGTTAGATATCTACTCTATGGATCTTAATCGGATATGGATATGATATGTTTAGATATAATCTTTGGGACTCGAAGAATAATAAGGTCATAAAAATTAGAGAATTCATGTTCTATGATAACTGGACAGTTGAGGACATTCAAAGTCCATGAATTCCTCAAAGAAAAAGTGTCTAGGAATCATCTATTAATCCAAAATAAGTAACAAAATGACCTACCACCGAAGAGGAGACGGTGTCTGAAAACTCATCAGCAACATCTAAAGAGGTATTGGAGGAGGATATGAAGTAGTGGGAGACAAAGTAACCTCCACAAAAAGTTTTATAGGCACAATAATATCTACGTTATATTGTTCCTCATGAACCTAATATTTAAAATGTTCCAAGATCTTCATGAGGAATCAATCCATAAAAAAAAATTATATCCAGATTACTTATTTCAAACTAATGATGGGGATCCAAATGGTTATCAGGAAGTAGTGTCTCATCCTAGAAAGCTCAAGTTGTTTCATTCAATGAATGATGAGATGAAAATATTAATAAATAACCAAACAAAGGATGTGGTAGAACTACCCAAATGTAAGAAGGAACTAATGAACAAATGAGTGTTCAAGAATAAGATGTAATATATAATAAAGAGTTTATAAACAATGATTGTTTAGTGGTCAGGGCATTCCTTAAAAATATAAAAGTTGGCTTTGATGAGATATCTTCACCTATGGTGAATATGGCTTCAATCCCTGTCATTTTCAGATTGGTGGATATCTTGGAACTAGCGATTTAATAGAAGTAAATGAAGAAACCTTTCATTCATGATGGCCACTCTAAGGTGATCTACATGAATAATCATGATGGTTTCTAGGTTTCTTGATAAGAAAACCATGTCTAAAAACTAAAGAAGAGATTTTATAGACTAGAACAAGATTTGAGACAGTGATATATAAATTTTAACTTCTTCATGGGGAGTCATAGATAAAACCGGACACAATCAAACCCATTTGTTGATCATTGGGAAGGATTTAATAATGGTCATTTGTTAAAGGATTTATTCAAGTATTTTTTTATTTTCAGGACTTGGGAGAGGGTCAATAGATTTTGGGGACATAGGTCATTCATAATATAAAGATTATTCTATTATGGATATCTTAGTAAAATTGTTTATAACATGTTCTAAAACATTTTAGCATGCAAATTTCCAAAATTGTGTGCATTCCTCTTCCCGGTCATTTGAGGTCGAGTAAGAGTTGGTATCTAATGTCCAAATAAAAATTATCTTGATGGATAATATATAATACTACTTAATAGTTGGGATTATAATGTACACTATGATGCGTATGGGGGTATACATTTCCCATACAATGGAAATCATGAGTTCGTTTCTCTCTAATTTGGAGAAGAAGCATCAGTATGTAGTTAAGTGGATTCTGAGGTTTCTAAAAGGTGATTCAAATCAATGGATCTAATACGGGGTAGATTACCCTATCCTGGATAAATATCCAGATATATATATATATATATATATATATATGAACATATATAATGATACTAATAGGTCTACAACATGATATTTCTATACTATTATTGGAGTTTTATCATGGTCGTCAAGGTTGCAGAAGTGTTTTGTTTTATACATGGTGGAAATAGAGTACATTTCTGCTTCAGAAGCTACTAAGGAGATGTTGTGGTTAAAGAGTTTTCTCCAAAAGCATGGATTCCACAAAAAAATAGTAAAATATTCATTGTGATAGTCAAAGTTTTTTGGAATTGGTAAGAAACACCATTTACCATTCACAGAAAAATCACATTGGTGATTGATATCCTTGGATACGTGAGGTAATGGAATGAAAACTATTGTGACTTATGAAGATACATACATTGTGAACCCGAAAGATATGTTGAAAATTGTGGTTGTTCAGAAGAAGCTAAAACTATATAAATTCTCTAGGGCATTGCAACTGGAAGGTTATAATTTATGATGTTGTCCAGCTGCCCACCACCATTTTCAAAGATAGTGCACCGACCTCACCTACAAGGGGATTCCTTCTTGGTTGTTTCATATTCTACAAATGAATCAACTATTCCTTTGGTAACTATGGGAGTTTTAAAATATATAGGTGGGTTCCATGTTTTAAGTATATGTTTGGTGGAGTATTTGTAGGAAAAGGGAAAAGTTTGTACTCCTCCCATCATGTCTATAAAAAGAGGCATTAGGGATCTTATTACAATTCATTCATCCATTCTAGTGATCTTTTTTTTGGGGGAGATCCTTGAGACCTCATTGTGGAGAGGGTGGGGTAAAATTTGAGTTTTTTTAAGGATTTTTCAAGCTAAAATAAATGCATTTTTTCATTATAATCCTCTATTACATTACTTAGTCACAACAATGTAAATGACCATGTGTTCAATCTAAAACAAATTTCTTACAATATCTTAAAATCGATCACATAATTAGTTTAATGCAATTTTGGTTCATAAATAAATCATTTTGGGGGAGAAGGACTAGAAAACATATCATCAAGAGGTGGCATAGGGAATGCCTCCTTAAACATCGTGAAATCCATTTCATTTACTCAACCATCTTTTCATTTAAATTTATCTTTCATGCCATAAATACCACTTACCTCAAGACCCGATATCGTCACAATACCCAATTTGACATCACCTACATTGCCCGATGTTAAGGATACTTCCACAAATTCTACCTCAACCACCATGTCTATTCCCACTAATTCCATTACTTTTTCTCCCAAAATAATTTCCAACCACTCCCATATCTTTTCCACACCTTACACCCCGATCGGTAGGCCAGAGACATATGGGCCCTTTTATAATAGTCCAAAATATACAAATCAGTTCAATGTAAACACACACAAAAAAACTAAACCAGTGAATCCACCTTTACTATCACCATCATTAGAGGGATCAAATTTTGAGAGTTTCATGGGTTCTTTTAAATGAGGTGATAAATGGACTAATTCCAAAAGTACCTGAATCGATTTGTATGTTACAGACTAGAAAAATTGGTAGATTGGTGGTGTCACCACCCGTCATTGGGAGTTGATAAATTCCCAACTCCAGAGTGCAAAATCAGATCCCCCATCATAGGAGAACGGGTACACCATATAGCTTAAAATTTAAGTAGTGTCAAGGAATGTTCACTGAAGATTAAATAAAAGGCAGGTCATGGTATCATGAAAGCTGAGAATGGAGGGATGCCAATGAAAATTTCCATCACGAGAAGCATGCAAACAGACTTTTATAATAACCAAGGTGGATGAAGGAAGGTTATGGAGAGAGAGAAACTTCCAGATAAAAAAATAACATGAATTAGATAACTCCGTACACTACAGTGGCTCAAGAAAAATTAATCAAGAGGATGCTCAACACCAAATCTAATAGTACCAGACTTTTCTGGAGAAAGATCTACTAAATCTAAAGGATCTGTTATGTCAAGGAGGGGAATCAAGGAACAATGACGAACACCATCCAGTCCAAACACCAAAGACACACATATAATCTAATTGATATAAGGTATAGATATTAATTACAATTCAAAATTTACATAAAACATATTTACATTGATGTGATATTTATAATTAATACAAATAATTACAACCAATATGAAAAATCATAACTCTTATAGTAGGATTTCTCCAAAGATCAGACTGCATAAAAAAGCAGTTCTGTAATAAAATCAATGTATATTTTAGTAACAGTAAATAAAAAATAAACAAAATTTTATTTTTAATGTTATATAATCAATATATGATAAATTATATTGTTAATTAAAGTATATATTAATGATACTATGAGTTATTTGTTCCTCATATTGATATTTATTAAATTCTTACCCAAAAAAATAAATAATTGATTTTCATCCTAATGTTTATAAAAATGTGAGTTCATTTTTATAGTTTTTTTATATGATAGGTTTCTTAAAATAAAATGACAATTTTGTATTGAAATCATGCACTTCGAGTCAAACTGATCACATCATTTGTTAGATTGACTTAAAAAAAATTCCTACAAACCACAAATAAATTATAGATCATTTTTCAAATGTTTGAAAACAATATGAGCTCGTTTTATTCATTTTAGATACATGATGAACTTTTTAAACTAAAGTAACACATTTATATTGAAAACATGCCCTTTGAGTCATACTGGCTACATCATGTGTTCGATTGACATGCGGTCGATTTCTATATGTCAAAAATAAATTATGGATATTTTTTATAAATTTTAAAAACAATATGATCTTATTCCACTATTATATATTGGGATATAGAAAGTACTATAAAAACCTTTAACAGTGTTAAAAATAGTTGAAATCCTAAAAGTCTTTAAAAGGATCCCCCCTATATCAGTGATTTTTTATATCCAATAAAGAATTGTTTTATCATCTCTAGAAACATCCCTAATATAGGTCATATTTCTATAATGTTCCACTAAAATTACAGTACACTATAGCATCAAAATACATGTATACGGAAAATTTATAGTTTGACTGGAAAAAAATTAAAACCCAAATTTGAGTAATGAAACACTATATTATAAAATCTTCAATATTTTTTTAAATTACATTAGCAAGTACAATTTAACATAAATATTCAAAAAATTAATGGTTTCATTGTCTTTTTCACCTGATCCCCTCTTAAAAAATCCCAATTGTGGTATTATTTTCCTAACAATCCATTGTAAATTAAGAATAATAATCCAACTATATAAGGGAAAAATTATATTGTTAGTAATACTAAAAATAAATAAATAAAACATAAGTAATAAATAATATATTAATAAAATTTCATTTTTAAACTAAAACCACACAATTTTATTCAAACCAGTTACACCACATATCGAATTGAGGTGTGGTTGATTCCTACATTTGAAAAATGACTTATTAATTGTTTCCCTTATGTATAAAAACAATATAAATATCTTTTTAATTTTTTAGTATCCCAAGTGTGTTTCAAATTAAAATATCATTTTTAAACTGAAAACACATACTTTGAGTCATACCATGCCCCCATGTATCAGATTGAGGAGTGGTTTATTATTAAACATCAAAAATGATTTAGGGATTATTATTTTAAAGTATCAAATTGATCCAAATTTGTTTGATCAGTTTTGAATATATGACTTGTGTTTTGAACTAAAACGTCAATTTTATATAAAAAAAGAACTATGAGTCATACCGGTCTCACCATGTATCATATTGACATGGTGTTCATTACTACACATCATAAAATGACCTAAGGAATATTTTCATAACGTACCAAAACAACCTGAATACATATTCTTGGTTTTGATTATATCATGTGTCCTTTTTACTAAAATGTCAAATTAAACTGAACACATGCACTTTGAGTCTTAATGGTCACATCGTGTGTCAGTTTGAAATGATATTGGTTCCTACTAATCAAAAATGACATATAAATAGTTTTACTAAAGTATCAAGATAATACAAGTATGTTTTCTTGTCTTTTAGTGTGTGACGGTTGTTTTTAACAAAAAACATCATTTTTAAACTCTAAACCCACAGTTTGAGTCATATGGGGTACACCGTGTATGATATTAATATGTGGATAATCCTTACACATCATAAAGAACTTATACATAATTTTCCTAAGGTAATAATATAATATGAATTTTTTTTATTAGTTTTGAGTATGTGACATGTTTTTTTAACTAAAATTTTAATTTTAAATAAAAAGGTAAACATGGAGTAATATTGGTCACAGGGTGCATTTTATTGATTTTTGGTTGATTATTACATGTCACATATGACTTAAGGAACATTATCCTAAAGTATCAAAATAATACAAACATGTTTTCTTTGTTTTGAGTGTTTCACATTTCTTTTCTACTAAAATTTCAATTTAAACAAAAAAACATGCACTTTGAGTAATACCGGTCACATCATGTCTTGGTTTGATATGAAACTAATTCCAACACAAAAAAATAACTTAAGAAACATTTCATAAAATTATCAAGACAATGTAAGTATGTTTACTCATTTTTCAGTGATTTTTCACATTTTTTAAACTAAAATTTCAATTTTAAAATGATAACAAACACTTTGAGTCATATCGGGAACACCTTGTATCAGATTGAGGTGTGGATAATTCCTACACATCAAAAATGATTGACGGATTTATTTCCTAATGTATCGAAACATTATGAATGTATTCTTTGGTTTTGAGTATGTGACATGTGTTTTGAAACAAAATGCCAATTTTAAATATAAAAGAAACGTCTTGTCATACCGGTAAAATTGTGCATCATATTGGAAATAGGTTGTATCCTACACATCAAAAATGACTTAAGGATAATTTTACTATAGTACAAAAAACAATATGAATGTGTTTCCTTGGTTTTGATTATGTAATGTTCCTTTTAAAAAATTTCAATTTAAAATGAAGAAATTCACTTTGACTCATACTGATAACATTGTGTGTTGGTTTGACATTAGACTGATTGTTTCACATAAAAAATGACTTATGAACCATTTTCCAAATGTATTAAGAAAATCCCATAGTGTTTTCTAAGTATTCAGTCTATGATGCATGTTTTTAACTTAAATGTAAATTTTAAACTGATAGCACACAATTTGAGGCATACCCTAGACACCATGTATCAGATTGTGGATTGGTTGACTCCTACATATCACAAATGATTTATGGATCATTTTCCTAAAGTATAAAAATAATATGAATTTGTTTTTTCAATTTTGAATATGTGAGTTATGTTTTGAACTAAAATGTAAATTTTAATTAAAAACACACTTTGAGTCATATAAATCACATTGTGCATTAGTTGGATGTCAATTTTATCTATACACTTGAAAAATGACTTAATGATCATTTTTGAAAAGTATAAAAACAACCCTAATGGTTTTTCTTTGTTTTGATTGTTTCATGTGTCTCTTTTAATAAAATGTCAATTTAAACTAAAAACACCCACGTTGAGTTATACTTGTCATATCATGTATTAGTTGTACATGAAAGTGATTCGTACATGTAACAAATGACTTATGAATCGTTTTTATAACATACCAAAAAATACTTGATTTTTGTTTCTCCATTTTCAAAGAGTTGTGTATTTTTTGAACTAAAATATCATTTTTAAACTAAAAACACATAGTTTCAGTCATACTGATCACACCATATATCAGATTGATATACAGATAATTCATACATATCCCAAATTACTTATGGATTTTTTTTCCTAAAGTATCAAAACAATATGAAAGTGTTTGTTTGGTTTTAAGTATATAGCATGTGTTTTGAAGTAAAATTTTGATTTTAAATAAGAAGATACACTTGAAGTCATGTCAATCACATTATGTGTCATATTTACATGTGGTACATTCATACACTTCATAAATAAATTAAGGATCAGATTTATTAAGTATAAAAATAATATAAATACATTTTTTTTATTTTAGTACATCACGTGTCTTTTTAATAAAATTTAATTAAAATATAAAACACAAACTTTGAGTCATAATGGTCACATCACGTGTCAGTTTTTAAGTGATACTCATTCTTAAACTTCAAAAATGACTTGTGAATCATTATCCTGACATATTAAGCAAATTTGGGCATGTTTTCTTTGTTTTCAGTGAGTGAAACATGTTTTGAAGTTCAATTTAAATTATAAACTAACAATGGAAAATTTGAGTCATAATGGGCATATCGTGTAATAGATTGAGGTTCATCTGATTCCAACAAATCAAAAATCACTTATGGGTCATTTATCTAAATAATCAAAAAAATCTGAATGTTTTTTTTTAGTATCTAACATGTATTTTGAACTAAAATGTCAATTTTAAACCAAAAACATGAACATTGAGTCATATTAGAAACATTGTGTATCAGATATAGATATTATTGATTCTTACAAGTCACATGTCACGACCCGTCCTCGGGGCCCGTGTCGTGACTACCCCAAGCCTGCCTTCCATAGGCCAGGGGCTGGCGACTAGCACCAAAGGCGTAAATCCCGGTAACTGGGAAGGAATTGCCTTTATAAAAGTAACAAAACACCACAGAGTACAAGCGGAAGTAAAACACTAAGTACAAAAAGAAGTGATGAAAAGTAAATGGGCCAGAATACAAACCCAAAAGAAAGTACAACTACAACTGAACAAAGTACAACAGAAAAAGACAACAGCTGGAGGGACGGAAGCGGCTCCTGGGTCGTCCTCCTCGGATCCTACCTGAAGGGTAGGTACAGATGGCGCAACTCCTGGATCATCCACCACGAATCCTACCTGAAGGGTAGGTACAGATATCCTCCATAGTGCTCTCGTCCGTCAACCTCCTCCGAGTGTCGTCTCGCCGTGAAGTCCACCTACGGACACTGACTTGTCGTGTATTCCACCTCCGGGTACCGTCCAGTCCTCGAACACTTGGCCTCCGTCAACACTGCCTGTCGTCTGCAACCAACACAACGAGGTGCGGGCATAGCCCGTGCAGGGGTGAGTATAACGATACTCAGTAGGGACCCCGAGACCCTCAAGGTCTCACTAAATCCAACAATGATAACCACAAGAAGATCTCAACAGATAAACTCTACTTAGGTATATGCCCATACATATACCTAAGTTATCAAGTAACCCATCTCAATCATGAGGAAACACAAAGGTCAAAAGTCTCAGCTCAAACCAGGATTTTCATTATCGAAACCGTAACTACTGAAGAGCTCCGTCTCTAGAGTGTACAGTGGTCCTGTCACGACTCCGAGGTACTGCTCACTAACCTAAGACTGCTGAGGTACTCCTCCTGTCGAGTACCGCGGGCCAGCCACCCAAACATAGTAGTGCTTCCCGCCGAGGTATGTCAATCAAACACAGTAGTGCACACCCCCTAGTAGCCTGCAGAGGTACTCTCCGGACGAGTACCGCGGGTCTGCACTATCACACAGGTAGTGCTCCGTCCGCCATGGGTCTGCACCCAAACAAAGTAGTGCTCCGTCCACTGGGCTAGTCGACTCACTCCAAGTCGAGTCGGTCAAGCAGTCGTCAGGTCTCAGTCAGCTACACAGTCTCCGTACTCCGCACACTCGTCTCTGGGAGGGTCCGCTCCACGAGCTGCAAGTCGATACTCCAAGTATCTCAAGGTCCCACTAAGAAGTATCTCAAAGGACCATCTCGTCATAGGGGTCTCAACGCAACAGACGGCGCGTCGATCGGACGCCCGGTCTGTGAGTTATTAGCCTTTTCGTCCCAGGGGCCCGGTTGGTTTCGTGAGCGAACCAAACCCAGCCGTATCTCAACTGTACCCTGAGCTCTCATAGGGTATACTCATAGGGACCGTTTCTCAACGTGATCATCAACGCCGCTGACAGTTCGTCAAACGGACGTCCTGTCTGAGAGTTATCAGCTTTTCTGTTCCAGGGGCCCGGTTGGATTTCGGGCGCGATCCAACCCGGCCACTACCAACTGTATCCAAAACTCGGGCGAAGGATGCCAAAAGTTCCGTATCGTCAACAGGAAATCAACGCAACAGACGGCGCGTCAATCGGACGCCCGGTCTCAGAGTTATTGGCTTTTTCGTCTCAGGGGCCCGGTTGGTTTTTAAGGCAAAACCAACCCGACCGTACTCCACCTGCGCCCAAACCCCGAGCGGAGTGAGCCAAAAGATCCGTCTCACTAAGAGGAAACTAACAAAGCTGACGGTGCGTCAATCGGACGTCCGTAGCTCAAGATATGAGCGTTTCCGCTCCGGGGGCCCGGTTGGTTTCGTGTACGAACCAACCCGGCCGAACCCAAAGTATTCCGAAACTTTGAGTGCGATAAACCGAAACGTCTGACTCGCTCCAAGGATTGCGTTGCCGCTGACGGCGAGTCGTTTGGAGGCCCGTAGCTCAAGTTACGGGCGTTTGAACGAAAGTTGTCCGAAGACGGGGGGTACGGGCCCGGGCCGACCCGGCCCGACCCCCCCCCCCCCTGGTTGGCCCGAACCGGGTCGGGTCCGACCCGGTTGGCCCGGCCAGGGCCGGTCCGGCTCGGCTTGGCCGAGCGGCCGAGTGGCCGTCGCGGGGGATAGTCGCCGCCCCACGTGACACCCCCGTGGCACCCGCGGGGTGTCGGCCAGACAGCCGGACACGCCGCGTGACAACCCCGCGGCACCCGCGGGGTGTCGCGCTGGACACCCGCGGTGTGCCGCCGCCTCCGGCCGCCGGCGCCGCCGCGCCGGCGACCCGCGCCGCCACCGGCTTCCGCGGGCCGCCGGAGTCGCTCCGGTGGCCCGTTTTCCTTCCCGTCTGCGCCGTTGTTCCTCCCGGGTTCCGTTCTTTACTGCGGGATCATCAAACACCCGTTGCGGCACGTTCCGTCGTCGCCCGCCAAATCCTCACAAGAACGAAGAACGGCGGAGGGTTGTCGGGCCGTGTTTGTTTGGCCCGCACCCTCCGCGTTAGATATAAACAACGGGAGAAATTAAATTTCAACACATGAACGCATATCCAAAACAATTTTTAATGAAATAAAATTGTTTCATAAAAACGGGTTCCTTATTTGAACGGAAACAACAATTTTAATAATTTTTAAATTGTTCACAAATCCAGTTCATTAACTTTTTAAAGAAACAAATACGGGAATATAAAAAGAAAAAGGGGGTAATTCACAAAATAAACCCCTACCTCGCCGTCGCTGTCGGATGCGAGGTCGTCGCGGAATTGACCGTCGCGGAAGGAGGTGATCGTCACACCGCGGAAGGGCGTCGCGTCGACGATCTCCGAGGACCAAGAACATACGGATTTAATTAATAATAATTAAATCCATGTTGTTGTTGAAATCCAAAATAAAATAAAAAGAAGCGCAACCCCCTACCTTGGTTGTTGTCGATCGAAGGCTGTCGCGAGGTTGGATCATCGCGGAAGAAGCATCGCGAAGGGAGATCCGTTGGCGTCGCGGTACAAGGCTTCGCGTCGTCGATCTCCGCAGGTTTGGCATTCTTCGCGTTCTTCGCGTTCTTCGCGTTCTTCGCCGAAGAAGAACGCTTTCCTCCAAATCCTCTCCACGCCACAAGTTTCAACCCAAAATAAAATAAGCTTAAGCCTTATTTTATTTACACAACTAAACATTTGAATTTCAAAAGATAAGAAACGAACCATTAATTCGTAGAATTAATTCAACGAAAGAAACAGCTCATTTAATTTACGAAAGAAACAGCCCAATTAAATGGTCTGTTAAGATTTTAAGAAACGCGTCAGTTGACTTTCATTAAGACGGGTTTTCACGGGTGCGTTTCTTAGCGGAAAGAAACGGCGGGTCTCGTGCGGGCCCCACCTCACAAATATCCTACTAAGGGGTAGGATATTTCTGGATAGCATCCTATCCAGTTCAACTCAGTTCAAGCCGCCTTTAAGTGGCTTCAAGTGGCTTCCAAGTGGCTTAAGCGAAATAAAATAAAGTTGTCGCAAAATTATTTAATTTCTTAACTTTAAGCCCGAAAATTAAAAACCACACCCGAGCAAACGCAACTCCGGAAGAGGCGTTTCTAAGCGAATACCGGCGCTGCGATTTCATCGGTGCCCTCAGAATTCGATTCCGGGCACCGGTTCAAAAGTTAGAAAAACCCGCTCGTCCGTTCACTGAACGTACCCGAGCCAAAACTTCGGAAAATGATTCCGGGCACACCGGGCCTCGGAATCAGGTGCCGTCAGAAACTGCGTTCTTGTAAAATTCCAAAGAAAATTAAGAAAAAAATTTCCTTGAAATTTACGGGTCTTTACATTACTCCCACCACAGGGCTTTACGTCCCCGTAAAGCTTCACCACAAACTTAGGGAAACAAAGCGGTACTGAGCATGCATCTGAGCCTTCCACTCCCATGTGCTCACCTGGAGGTTCCCGCGCTGCCAAAGAAAGTGCAAAAGAGGAATCGACCATCCTCCTAGGATCTGCTCCTGTCGATCCTCGATCCCCACAGGAACCTCTGTATAAGACACTCATCGCCATCGTCTAGCTCCTCATGGTCGATGATATGCGAAGGGGTCGAGCACGTATCTCCTCAGTTGGGATACGTGGAAAACGTCGTGCACCTAGTGCGACTGAAGTGGATGGGCCAAGCGGTAAACCACCTCGCCTACCCAGCTGAGGACCTTGAAAGGTCCGTTGAACCTCGGAGATAACTTGCCTCCCAGGCCACATCTCCGTAAACCTCGTCGAGGTGAGACCCGTAAGAAGACGTGGTCGTCATCCTCGAACTCCAGAGGTCTCCATTCCTGTTAGAACTGAAACTCAAAATGACTGCTGCTATGAGGGTAAGGTTGACCGACTCAAGAGTGATCGGTCGCACCCTCCTGTGCAAGAGTTACCCTGCACTGCCTGGGGTTTCCTTTTCCGCCGACCAAGGAAAACCCATCCCAACGTTTGCCTAAAACCGTCAATTTGAGTACGAACATTTATTGCCCATTCCATACTCAAACTAACGTCGTAAGGCCTCGACGCTGCCACCAAGAGATTCCAACCAGAACTCTCTCCTCGAGGGTCTGACCACGCCGTCGGCTTATGTGTGATTATCGAGTCTCCTCCCAAGGTATCTCTAGACGTGAGGGTCAATTCCACGGCTTACCGGAAACTCTAGGTCTGGAACAAGATTTGTGGAAGCGAGGAATGATTCATATCGACGTCTGTTACTACAGCAGCTAGTAGTGGACATAGACTGTCCCTTGAATCATTTCTAGAGCCATTGGGTCACACTCCTTGACCGCATGCAGCCGCACTCTTCCTCCGCCCTCCAGCTCCCTGAGCCTGGCGGGAATAACTAAGGCGGGTGGTTGTAGCATGTTAGGATGTACACCACCTCATACTACTCACCTAGCTGTGCCTCCACGTCTGCTGCTTTGTAGACTCATCTCTCCTTTAAGCTTCCTCTTCTTGAAACATTTAACACGCCCGAGTCTCTAAGACTGGCACTGGTTTCCTGTTTCTTACTGCACTGTGCAGTCTTCATCCGCTCCTGGATGAACTGCACCTCCTTTGCATATGATCTGGAAGAGCTGCTAATATTTCTCCTTTGCCGAAAAGAGAAACCCGGTCTCATCCCCTCTCTAGATGAACCACGCCCATTGCCTAATACAGTCAATCCTGGCATGAAGGATGCATTCATTCCATGGATGACGTCGTAAGTCCTCGACGTAACTACTAAGAGATCCAAGTGTCACTCTCACCTCCAAGGGTCGAGTCACACTGTCGGCATCAGTGTGAGGTCACTGGGTCTCCTCCAGTTGAAATCTCGAAAGTGAGGGTCAAGTCAACAGTTTAACCGGGACCACTCAGTAACATCACAAAAGAGGACAGGAAGGCAAACATCACAAGATAAGTGTCTTTATTTTATTACAGCTCATGGTACAAAGACACAAAAACAACATCAACATGGAACTAGAAGTAAAAGAGACGTATCCACTAGTTCTGCTCCTGTCCACCTGCTCCAGGATCTCTACTGCCTTGTCCACTGCTCTACTGTTGCTCAAGCATTCATCACTGCCAATGCCTCGGTGGCTCCTCAAAAGCCTATGGATCAACTGTACGAGGAGTCGGACAGTCACGTGCCAGGTGCCCCTTTCCACCGCACGAGTAACACAGTCTGCTTCTGGCACGCCTGGCTCTGACCCCACCCCGGGTGCCCCGCACCACCAGTCCTAAAACCCGAGATCGCCCAACTGTTGGTCTGGTCCTCCTAGACCTCTGCATCATCTGTCTACTTCCCACAAATGACTCGACTTCTGATCGAAAAACACGCGGCAAAGGCAGCAGCTCCTGAACACGCTCGGGGTGTAGAGCTACTGGCACAAACTCCACCCTGAAGAAGGTCTCGAAGTCTTCCCATGTGAAATCCATCCCATCGCAAAACTGGAACAAGTGGCTCCACCACCTGCCTGCTACTGCCTGAAGAAGGCTGGCAGCAAAGGTCACCATGAAGTCTGATGGCGTCCCCATTAGCCTGAAGACTCCCACCACAGCCTCCAGCCAATCCTCAGCCGCCTGCGGGTCCTTCTCTCCCCCGAACCTGGGTGGCCTCTGGCGCTGGAACTCATGCAGTGCGCGCAAGTAGCGGGCATCGCCTACTGCTGGGGCTGGTGGCATCGGTGGCCCAACGTATGGTAGTACCGCTGGCGCCTCCGCTGGTGCCCCAACTGCAAGAGGGCCCTGTACCGAAGCCTCGTCACTCGACAGGATGTCAGCACGCACATCCCTCTGGGCTCTAACTGGTCGTCCGAGAAAAGGCATCCTGAAAGTAACAACGTAACACGGTCAAACAATTATACCTGGTGAGATGACCTGGTTTGAGCTGTTTTAAGGGGGGGAAACCTTTGAAAACACACACAAACAGTGTTTTCAAGCACAAAGTCGAAAATCAGTTGCCAGAGTCCTGGTGTATGGATACGTCGGCCGCCCGCACCAACACTGGACTTCCTGAACTGAAAACCACACTCGGTACCCTTAACATTATTGCTTCACAGAAAGAAAGATCAGAGTCTGCGGTAGAACTGACCACCTCTGATACCAATTTGTCACGACCCGTCCTCGGGGCCCATGCCATGACTACCCCAAGCCCGCCTTCCATAGGCCAGGGGCTGGAGACTAGCACCAAAGGCGTAAATCCCGATAACTGGGAAGGAATTGCCTTTATAAAAGTAACAAAACACCACAGAGTACAAGCGGAAGTAAAACACTAAGTACAAAAAGAAGTGCTGAAAAGTAAATGGGCCAGAATACAAACCCAAAAGAAAGTACAACTACAACTGAACAAAGTACAACAGAAAAAGACAACAGCTGGAGGGACGGAAGCGGCTCCTGGGTCGTCCTCCTCGGATCCTACCTGAAGGGTAGGTACAGATGGCGCAGCTCCTGGATCATCCACCACGAATCCTACCTGAAGGGTAGGTACAGATAGCCTCCATAGTGCTCTCATCCGTCAACCTCCTCCGAGTGTCGTCTCGCTGTGAAGTCCACCTACGGACACTGACTTGTCGTGTAGTCCACCTCCGGGTACCGTCCAGTCCTCGAACACTCGGCCTCCGTCAGCACTTCCTGTCGTCTGCAACCAACACAACGAGGTGCGGGCATAGCCCGTGCAGGGGTGAGTATAACGATACTCAGTAGGGACCCCGAGACCCTCAAGGTCTCACTAAATCCAACAAGGATAACCACAAGAATATCTCAACAGATAAACTCTACTTAGGTATATGCCCATACATATACCTAAGTTATCAAGTAACCCATCTCAATCATGAGGAAACACAAAGGTCAAAAGTCTCAGCTCAAACCAGGATTTTCATTATCGAAACCGTAACTGCTGAAGAGCTCCGTCTCTAGAGTGTACAGTGGTCCTGTCACGACTCCGAGGTACTGCTCACTAACCTAAGACTGCTGAGGTACTCCTCCTGTCGAGTACCGTGGGCCAGCCACCCAAACACAGTAGTGCTTCCCGCCGAGGTATGTCACTCAAACACAGTAGTGCACACCCCCTAGTAGCCTGCAGAGCTACTCTCCGGACGAGTACCGCGGGTCTGCACTATCACACAGGTAGTGCTCCGTCCGCCATGGGTCTGCACCCAAACAAAGTAGTGCTCCGTCCACTGGGCTAGTCGACTCACTCCAAGTCGAGTCGGTCAAGCAGTCGTCAGGTCTCAGTCAGCTACACGGTCTCCGTACTCCGCACACTTGTCTCTGGTAGGGTCCGCTCCACGAGCTTCAAGTCGATACTCCAAGTATCTCAAGGTCCCACGAAGAAGTATCTCAAAGGACCATCTCGTCACAGGGGTCTCAACGCAACAGACGGCGCGTCGATCGGACGCCCGGTCTGTGAGTTATTAGCCTTTTCGTCCAAGGGGCCCGGTTGGTTTCGTGAGCGAACCAAACCCAGCCGTATCTCAACTGTACCCCGAGCTCTCATAGGGTATACTCATAGGGACCGTTTCTCAACGTGATCGTCAACGCCGCTGACGGTTCGTCAAATGGACGTCCTGTCTGAGAGTTATCAGCTTTTCTGTTCTAGGGGCCCGGTTGGATTTCGGGCGCGATCCAACCCGGCCACTACCAACTGTATCCAAAACTCGGGCGAAGGATGCCAAAAATTCCGTATCGTCAACAGGAACTCAACGCAACAGACGGCGCGTCAATCGGACGCCCGGTCTGAGAGTTATTGGCTTTTTCGTCTCAGGGGCCCGGTTGGTTTTTAAGGCAAAACCAACCCGACCGTACTCCACCTGCGCCCAAACCCCGGGCGGAGTGAGCCAAAAGATCCGTATCACTAAGAGGAAACTAACAAAGCTGACGGTGCGTCAATCGGACGTCCGTAGCTCAAGATATGAGCGTTTCCGCTCCGAGGGCCCGGTTGGTTTCGTGTACGAACCAACCCGGCCGAACCCAAAGTATTCCGAAACTTTGAGTGCGATAAACCAAAACGTCCGACTCGCTCCAAGGATTGCGTTGCCGCTGACGGCGAGTCGTTTGGAGGCCCGTAGCTCAAGTTACGGGCGTTTGAACGAAAGTTGTCCGAAGACGGGGGGTCTGGGCCCGGGCCAACCCGGCCCGACCCCCCCTGGTTGGCCCGAACCGGGTCGGGTCCGACCCGGTTGGCCCGTCCAGGGCCGGTCCGGCTCGGCTCGGCCGCGCGGCCGAGTGGCCGTCGCGGGGGAAAGTCGCCGCCCCACGTGACACCCCCGTGGCACCCGCGGGGTGTCGGCCAGACAGCCGGACACGCCGCGTGACAACCCCGCGGCACCCGCGGGGTGTCGCGCAGGACACCCGCGGGGTGCCGCCGCCTCCGGCCGCCGGCGCCGCCGTGCCGGCGACCCGCGCCACCACCGGCTTCCGCGGGCTGCCGGAGTCGCTCTGGTGGCCCGTTTTCCTTCCCGTCTGCGCCGTTGTTCCTCCCGGGTTCCGTTCTTTACTGCGGGATCATCAAACACCCGTTGCGGCACGTTCCGTCGTCGTCCGCCAAATCCGCACAAGAACGAAGAACGGAGGAGGGTTGTCGGGCCGTGTTTGTTTGGCCCGCACCCTCCGCGTTAGATATAAACAACGGGAGAAATTAAAGTTCAACACATGAACGCATATCCAAAACAATTTTTAATGAAATAAAATTGTTTCATAAAAACGGGTTCCTTATTTGAACGGAAACAACAATTTTAATAATTTTAAAATTGTTCACAAATCCAGTTCTTTAACTTTTTAAAGAAACAAATACGGGAATATAAAAAGAAAAAGGGGGTAATTCACAAAATAAATCCCTACCTCGCCGTCGCTGTCGGATGCGAGGTCGTCACGGAATTGACCGTCGCGGAAGGAGGTGATCGTCACACCACGGAAGGGCGTCGCGTCGACGATCTCCGAGGACCAAGAACATACGGATTTAATTAATAATAATTAAATCCATGTTGTTGTTGAAATCCAAAAGAAAATAAAAAGAAGCGCAACCCCCTACCTTGGTTGTTGTCGATCGAAGGCTGTCGCGGGGTTGGATCGTCGCGGAAGAAGCATCACGAAGGGAGATCCGTTGGCGTCGCGGTACAAGGCTTCGCGTCGTCGATCTCCGCAGGTTTGGCGTTCTTCGCGTTCTTCGCGTTCTTCGCGTTCTTCGCCGAAGAATAACTCTTTCCTCCAAATCCTCTCCACGCCACAAGTTTCAACCCAAAATAAAATAAGCATAAGCCTTATTTTATTTACACAACTAAACATTTGAATTTCAAAAGAAAAGAAACGAACCATTAATTCGTAGAATTAATTCAACGAAAGAAACAGCTCATTTAATTTACGAAAGAAATAGCCCAATTAAATGGTCTGTTAAGATTTTAAGAAACGCGTCAGTTGACTTTCATTAAGACGGGTTTTCACGGGTGCGTTTCTTAGCGGAAAGAAATGGCGGGTCTCGTACGGGTCCCACATCACAAATATCCTACTAAGGGGTAGGATATTTCTGGATAGCATCCTATCCAGTTCAACTCAGTTCAAGCCGCCTTTAAGTGGCTTCAAGTGGCTTCCAAGTGGCTTAAGCGAAATAAAATAAAGTTGTCGCAAAATTATTTAATTTCTTAACTTTAAGCCCGAAAATTAAAAACCACACCCGAGCAAACGCAACTCCGGAAGAGGCGTTTCTAAGCGAATACCGGCGTTGCGATTTCATCGGTGCCCTCAGAAATCGATTCTGGGCACCGGTTCAAAAGTTAAAAAAACCCGCTCGTCCGTTCACTGAACGTACCCGAGGCAAAATTTCGGAAAATGATTCCGGGCACACCGGGCCTCGGAATCAGGTGCCGTTAGAAACTGCGTTCTTGTAAAATTCCAAAGAAAATTAAGAAAAAAATTTCCTTGAAATTTACGGGTCTTTACATCACAAATGACATGTTGATGATTTTCCTAGTGTATTAAAACAATATGAACATTTTTTATTGTTTTTCACTATGTGATGTGTGTTTTGAACTAAAAAGTATAATATAAACTAAAAACATACAATTCGAGTCATACTAGGTATACCTTGTATTATATTTAGGTGAGGTTGATTCTAAAAAACACACCATGTCTTCTTATTCAGCAATGAATTTATTATTTGGGTTTATCTAACAATATTGCTTTTCGAAAACCAAAAATTTTTAATGCATTACAAAATTGAAAAAGTAGATCATCGTGATTGTATCATCCTTATTGATTTCTTGATATCTGTTTCACCTTTTCAGGATGCCTATATACAATCTGACACTATGTATTCTAACAATTTATTTCAATTGAAAACTATTTCCTATTATGAATATGAGGACTTTCGAAAGTCCTTATAAAACTAAAAAAATATAAATAAATAATGTATTAATAAATATTTTAAATGAAATTGATTTTATCATCAGAAATACCTCTTCGACGATGGTAGTTTATTGATAGAATACAATAAATTTTATAAATTTCCAAACATAATAACCACAATCATTATCATTAATTTGTTTTAAAAAATGTAGAAAAATTCAGAAAAATAATTAATATTTTTTAATATTTTTTAAAATAGTGGAATGTTATTATATATACCCTAATACATATCCTTTTATAGAAGTTGATAGGATTTTTATTCTCACAGACTGTCCTCATTCCAAGATTTTGATGATATTTAAACATTTCCAAATCAGAAAATATTTTTCATTAAAACATAATATAAAATATAAAATTTGACTATTATTTATAAAAATTTTCATGTAGTGTATTAAAAATTGATAAATTTCTTCATGTGTGGTTATTTTTTGGTGTATCCATGCACTGAATCTAGAAAATAAATCTCTAAAGTATCCAAAATCAATGAAATAAATAAACAAATCTACTTAAAAATGTGAAGTAATAAGTAATGCCATAAATAAAAATATATTTTTTATGATTAAATTGTTGGGTTTTACCCCTAAATTCTGGGTATTAAGAAGGTATATCATATTTAAGTTTTATTTCAAACATGGTTTTCCTTTTTTTCAACTATTGCTCTATATTTCTTTAGTTCCAACATGAATAGTTGTGTAGAATTGATGTGAGGACCATTGAGTCCAAATTTCTATTCATAGTAATTTCCTTTAAATTATTATTGATACGTAAACCCACAATAATTATGAATAATATTCAGTCATAATTAATATAATAGATAATCTATTATAAAAAATTATGAAAATACACCTCATGTACACTTGTATAATTGAGACTCCTAGCCATTCATTTTTCAAGATTTAATTTACATTCTCAATACCAATATAGTATGTAATGTACTCTCCATACATCTATTATTAAAAATCAATTATGGTCATATCACCACTTTCTAATGTTATATCTGCAAGAACCTTCAATGTTAGTAAATGTGGAATTTGAATGGGTGCGGTAAACGTACATTGGGAAGATAATTTTGATTGTTTGTTTAATCCTTTAGATAATTTTTATTCAACCTTCCATTTCAACCCTTCCCTTTTTCCATTTTTAATAACATTCATTGGTTCATTCTTTTTTCACTTATTGTTAAAAAAATTCATAAAAACTAAATTGAAAATGAATACCTATTTTTCTGTATATATTCTTACAAGATCTAATAACCATGATACAAAAGTTCAAAAATCATCCATGCACATATGAATATCCCTGTTATTAAGTGGAATAGATAGCTTGAAGCGCTGATTGTGAGCTGAGTGAATCCCCACACTCACATGATATATTGGAAGTTGTTTTTTGTATAGAATATATCCTTGGATATTGTACATAGTACCCCTCACAACAAGGAGATGGATGGGTGTTGATTGATATAAATCACAGTAATTTCACCATATAGAATATCAAAACAAGAAAAGTATCATTATCTACCTGGTTTAAATTTCACATAAAAAATTATAAAAATATTGATTACCTCGTCTAAGATATCCCTTTGAAGGTAATAAATCCCCTCAAAGTTAGTTGGCGGGATATCTTCACATAGTGGTTGTTGCAGTTTTTTTCATCTCTTTGATCTCTTTCCATAACATTTTACAACAACAATAATTGTCAATTAAGTATTTGTTCTTGAATATCTAATCATCCATGTTTCTCTTCTATTTTCTTATCTTTATCATACTGTTCATTTCTTTTATCAAAATATGTTTGGGGTGACACCATAAAACCCACCCCTCTAACATGATCAAAATATTCTAGCCACTTCAAGGCCACTAATATTAGTTATTCATTAGGTACAGATGGTGATGATTTTTGTGTCTAATTTAGATAAAAAATATATAAAAATAAGAAAACATTTTTATGTAATATCTATTTAAAGAAAAAAAGGTTTTATTATTGTATATTTACACATGATTCCCATGATTTGTTTTGTGTTTTCATATATTAAAATCTCATATTTATTTACAAATTTCACCTTCCATGTAACTTGATGCTGTATAGAAGTGGCTTTGGATTTTGATCCATTGATCTATATATAAAAAATGTAATATAATTATGTTTTTGTTTCATATCACATAAAATTATTGATGTAGATTTAAAATTTGTTCCATTTTTTCAAGTGAAGTGCACCCCATACTTGATTTATAGAAGTTTTTCTATGGTTTTTCTGCATGTTACTTATTTTCAGCACTCAATTTTTGTTTCATAAATTAACAATTCTCAATAAAATGTATTAATACATGTATTTTTTCAATAAATATATTACCACTAATAAATTTTCTCAATACATGTCTCCTTGTGATGACAAGTAAACACATACCATGCTAGTTGGCTTACAATGTGTGCATACATCTATGGTGGGTTTTGGTTTATTTTCCATTCCATATCATTAATGTGATACTATATAAGAATTATCTAAAAGATTCGAAAATTCATTCTCGAAAAAATTAATACAAATTTCGACCAATATTAATTTACTATAAATGTAATATGTAGTTTATAATTGTGACTAAATCAATTTATTATTATTATTATATTTAGTGAAATAATGGAATTAAATCATACTTTTACCTTAATATCTTCGGAAATTTGTTCCTTAAGAATAGGCACAACATTGTTCCACAAATCCACATCAACTAGCCTGCACATTCGAGTGGTGATTGATAAAACACTATTTTTTTGAATATTTTATTGATAATAAATGATATAATTTCCTCAAATTGTGTTAAATATGTTTATTTATAAAATATTTGGGACTAGATCATTCATTAGAATATTTGATGAAAATTCCAGTTTTACCCTTTATAGTTCACTGTAGTATTTCGAAGATACATATTTTTATATTTATTATTTGAATTTGAAATTTTGTAACAGTGTTCCTAAATTAATTATCTACAACTTGTATTCAGGACACTAGATCCAAAGAATGAATTTTAATGGATTAATTGGGACATAAAGTCAAAGCTGGGCGGGACTCGCCAGAATGGATAAGATTCTGTATTGCGGACATAACTCATACATATGGGCTTTTATTGAGCCCAAATTTGGATAGGAGATAGAGGACCCATATCCGCACATTGTATCTTTCTGGAAGTCCGGCCAATTCAAGATTTTTGTGGTCAAATGGGCAGTAAAATTTTCATTAAAATATTTGGCCAAATTTCCACATTCACACTTGAAACCACTTGTAACCTCTCCAACCCTCCCCTCTATAAATTGGAGTTTTTCTCATTTGTAGGGGTTGGGATGTGAATTGGGAGATTGGAGGCAGAGGAGAATTTTTTTCACCCAAATTCTCCAACCATTGTAAGAGGGGTAGCTCTGGAAGCAAGGATCCCCTCATCGAGGCCTCCTTCTCTTCTTCATTTTGTAATGTTTTCATTTGTGTAATAAACTTCTTTGTTATTCTTTTATTTCTTCTCTTTTCTTCTGTTTTGTTTAAATTTCTTCTTATACTAATCTTCCTCTTTGGTCTGGAATTCTTGAGTAGAAGCGTTATTGGGTTATACCCATTAAAAACCTTTGCACATGCAAAACGCTTCTACGATGATTACGCCACCCATGGAAGAGTAGTATTTTAGTAATCGATCTATCTTCTACCGTCTTCATTTAATTATTTTGAATCATTGAGCTACTGTAATTCACTTAATATGATCCATGAATTGTGTTTTTAAATTGTAAGAAACTTAGCAAGTAATTGAACAATTAACACAAAAACACGCGAGGTCGGGATTTTGTGTAAATTGTCAGAGCGCAATCTTAATCGGTAATACAAGACCACACTGGATAAATTTGTAGAGTTCAAATATAATCCCTAAAAACAATTCATCCTCATTTCCCGAATGGATATGCGCCTTAATTTACCACTGACCATAAGCTAATATTAGAACATCAATCAAAGCAGGGTGCTGCGATTGCATGTTCCGAAGTTAGCCTAGGGTTAAATTCACATCATCTTCGTGGTAAACATAATTCTCGTAGGGTTCAGGATTTAAGAAATTAAGGGATAATAATTATGTGAATTTTAATATACATGATAATGATTAATAATAAAGTGAAGAGGTAGAGTTAGATCGATTACTCCTTTTAAATAGATTTCTAAAAAAACATCTTCTTGTTGTGTCATTTTAATCGAAATTCATTTCAAAACTAAAAACAAAAAAAAATTATACAATCTTCTTCTAGAAAACTTCTTATAGATTCATAAACTACAACAAAACCCAATCCTTTAAAGTAGTGTTTTTATTTTATTCTCTTTTATTTTATTTTTATAATACCTCTGATAAGTTGTTAAATTCACTTCCTCCTTTGAGAGACGACCTTGGTCAGCCACTCTGCTGCACCTAAGTACCCCAAATTACACTAATAATTTGAGGGCGCCCACGACAGCGCTCTATCAGTGATACCAACATAAATACTGAACATGGATTGGTAGATGTTAAAATTCTAGCTACCAGCATTCCAACCAATGTCAAATTAAATTCCTTTTCATCTCACGATTTTAATTTTTTATAAAATTTTCATGCTACTATAGTCATGTTTTTTCTAAGACACATGGTCTTCATTGTATACCATATCCTTGACTTCAACATTGTTAATATATTGTTTTTATGGATTGGTAGCATCATCATGTGTAGAATATTTTTTTCCTCAACATTGAGAGCATCATCATGTTGAGACACTTATTTTTCCTCGGGATTTGGAGCATCAGTAGGTGTAGAAGTGATTATATTTATAAGTGGATGAATATTTAATTTAGATTACATTAATGCAACAGTAAAGAGATAATAATAAAATTTAACTCAATATAAATTACAAAAAAACAACCTGATTATTGAACTTTCGTTTTTTAAAAGGATGAAGGGATTTTACCCCTCAATGGAGTATCCAAATCCCCTAATTGTGGTCTCATATGATGTAAAATTCCATATCTAAATGGTAACAACAATGAAATAATTAAGACATCACAATTAATGGTTCAACCTTATTAAAATTTACATATGACCCTTAAGTACTTTTGGTCGATAAAAGAAAAATTAACTACTTTCAGTTAACATGATCTGGAAAATAAAATACTTGTACATCCTATGATTCCATTATAAACGGTTTGTATTTTTACCCTTCCACACTAAAATATACTTTCAAAAATCTCAATTCATCTTTTTTAACTACACTCTTGTTATCAACCCACATACATTGAAAAATCACCACTTGGAATGTTTTATAATCCAAATCACAAATTTGTGTGATTATGCTAAAGAAAGACATATTGGCAGGAATTTGATTTCAATAATTGATAGCATATACATGAATATCTTCATCCTCAAGTGCAACTATACTATTGTTTCATGGTTATTAATTCATCATGGTCATTTTTATGGAATGTATAACTATTAATTACTTAAACATTATAAGATAATATATGAACACTTGGTCCTCTATATAGAGATCAAAGTCGTTATAAAATTTAATATGGTTTTTTCAGTTGACTCCTTAAAATATGGTCTTTAAACCATCCTATAAACTGTTGATTATATGTATTTCATATCCAACTTTCATCCTGTAATGGATTCAAATTCTAAAGAAATAATTTGTGAGTTTCAACATATAGCACAACCTCTAAACTGATATAGAAAACATAAAGGTGTGTATGCTTCCACTCTATAATAGTAATAGTGACAACATATATTTAGATAATTCTTACCCCCACATGTTTCTCAATGAGATGATATTATGGTAGGCCAATTCTATTCATGTGGCATAGGTAGTTTCTAATGAATTTGACATATTTCTTAATAACATATCACTTCACAATATAACCCTCTATTCGTCTTCAATTTTTGACATTCTGTTTCAATATTTTCATATACCATTCAATGGGTTAAATCCATCTATAATTTATATGGCCATATAAAAAAATACTCTTACCAAGGGAACCAACTACTGTACCATCAAATAAAATATTCTCAATAGAAATAACATCTCTAATTCACATAATATGATAACTATTTTATTTTCCATAGTTGGAAATTTCATTGGATCTTATCATTTATATATATATATATATTTGAAAAATATATATACCTTGGTTAATATATAATGTGCATCATTGGGAAAAATTCAATCAAAAGATTAAGGAATTAGATCTTGAATCAAAACATGACAGTCATATAGTTTCATATCCTTTAATTTTAAACCAGACATTGACAATATATAATTTATATTTCATGAATACCCCTATAGAACCATTACATTATCCAAGATGTTTCAAAACTGAAATCTCTATTTCCTAGAAATAGTTATATACCTGGAGGAATAAAACTCTATTTTCACTCTTTACAAGTTCCAACTATTCCTGTATCCCCATGTCAATAATGTCCAACTGAGCCTTAATTCCATCATTTTATAAGTTCATTTAGTAATATGCTAATGATAGTATCAGATACATTTTTTCCACATGCATATCATCTAGAAAATTCTTGATGTACAAAAAATTCATGTAAGGTAATTCAAAAAAATGATCTCATTTTCCAAATTATTTTTTATGTTTTTTCAAAAAAAAAATATACCAAAAGAAGTGTTCATATCTTTTACTTTCTCAAACATATTATCACTTTTTAGTGGGTATGGTTTTATTCTTTCTTCTGAACTCCCATAAGATGATGTCATCTAACATTTGTACTTATTCTATCTGGGGAGAAATATATGATTTTCTAAAAATACAGTCTTTGATAAATGACTCTGCCTAACTGATTATGTACCTTATTTAGAAATGAGACACCCTTTAGTCCCTTTAATTTTATATCCTAGAGTATTTCCATTATATGTAAAGTCATTTATCATTCCATATATCATGAATCTCAATGTTAAATCTTCATTCCTATAAGAACAATAAAAATTATCACTAGAATCCCACAATAATTTCAATTCTTCTATCAATAGAGAAAAATATAAATCAATATCATTACCCTCTATTTTGATCTTGACATAAGAAGAGATAACATAATATATTTCAATTTCATATATTACAACGGTGGAAAGTTATAATTCACCAACATAGATGGACATGAACTGTGAGTGTGGGTTTGAAAACTAAATGGATTTGCTATATCTTTAGATAGTTCAAGACATGGGTTTCTTGGTTTTTTCCAAATTCATGATACTTGTGATCAATTTTATGCCACTAAGGAGAGTCTACCGAGTGATGAAGTTTCTCACCATTATTTCTTATATCTATATCCAAAATTAACTACCTTGTAGTCTCCACACATCTACATAGGATCCCAAACCCTCGAAAAATTGTAAAGTATCAAAAAAACTTGTAGGAATTGATTTACCTTTCTTATATCATAAAGCAGCACACTTTTAAAAATTTAAGTGATTTATTATCTTTGTGAAATATTACTCAGTCATTTGGACAGACATGTATTCTTTCATAATCACACCCATTGAATTTATAATTCATTTAGAATAATATATTCAGTGAGCAAGCTCATTAATTTCAGGAAGAATTTCATTCAATAGAGAAAGTAGTTCAAAAAAATGGCATCACTCTGTATGTTTTTCTCTTTTAAATTATATAGAATCTATATGGATTATAATGTTGTATATTTAGTATAAGTAGTATAAAATTGTGTCTTTTCACAACTCTTTAACTTTGCAAACAATTTTGGACAATCAAAAATTTTATCTTCAACTATCATTGTCTTTTATTCATTATTATCTCTATCATAATTCAAATATATAAAAATATACTCGATACAAAATTCAATAATGTTCACACTTTTTATCATATCTGACGATCCATAAAACATATTCTTATCCTAGTCACTAGATACATTCATTTTTCCCCATTTTTAGTACAATATTTATAACCTCAATCTATTATGTGAAATATCAATTATTCTTCCAACTCCTTATGTCTAATTATTCTTGAATAAAAATAGTGTAAAAACATAAAAATGAATTGAGAATGGTCATATATAAGATATTTTTCAAACTTGAATACCTCTTGTAAACTATAATCATACTATATTTCTATATGATTTTCATCCATCAATTTTTAATTTATATCCATCCTATTTGATTCAGTAATATTAATATTTAAAAAAAATACAAAGAAATTTTGGGATTGGAACCCATAAAAGGTCATTATTAAAGAATCATTTAATTTAAAATAATTCACTATTCTAATGTAATAAGAGACAATTGATATGTATAGAGATTGTTTTTTAGTGGTGGGAATAATTTAAGGAAATGAATGTGTGGTATCTATAAAGTTAAAAAATATATAATTAAATTTTCATCTATTGTAAAACATAGAGATCAAATAAATTTTATATAACTTTGTTAAGTGGTAGTATAACATGATGGAGGAGTTTATGATTATCCATTTCTTCAATTAGTAAATGGTGGTCCAAGTGGTGTTTTAGTGAGAGGGTCCTTAAGAGACGAATTTGATCTTTTATCAGATGATTAGAATTTTGATAGGGCCCAATCACTTATCCATGAGAACCAAACATTTGAAGAAAATCTTGAATTTAAATCTAATTAACTAGAAGTTTCAGGCTGGGATTCTCAAACTATTTGAAAAACCAAACAAAAATATAATTGGGGGTTCACCAATGCTTCAAATTTAAAAAAATTACATGGCTAGGATAAACTCTCAAAGAATAGAAATAATAAATATATAAATTTATATATAATCCATCATAAAATTTTTAACAAATATATTAAGGTGTTTTTGAAGTGGAAAAATAAATTTGAACTATAATATAACTTTAATGTTATTTAAATGTGGATATATTTTACTTTTCACTACCAATGTTATAATTTTTAAATAAAATAAAAGTGAAACTAAATACAATTTAACAAGAATTCCACATAAGAGGAAAACTAAAATGTTTAGCAACCTAAATTTTCCATCATAGATAAGGTATAATAATTTATAATAACTCAAAAACATACATATATTATATAAATTAGATGATAAAAAAAGTGTTAATTATGATCCTAAAGTTAAAATAGTATTTAAATGAAAGGAAGTGCTCTTAATTTAAGAAGTGAATGATGATGAGTTCCCTAATGATAAAGATAATCATGATGAAAATTATAAAAAAAAATTAATGATGAGTTCTATTGGGATTTTTAGATGTTCACTATAATGACCAGGAAGGTTTCCAACTGAATTTCCATTTTTATAATTATGATACCTAGTTTAAAGCACAGATATCACATAGAGAATCCAAAAAATCATTATCCTCATAAATTAATAATGATACATTAGTCAAAAAATAAACTAATAATATTTCCAAATATTATATCATGATCATATATAGAAAATAACACAATAAAAATAGGGTAATTTGGATATGCTCAAGCCATCAGAATGACCAAACTCACGAAAAAATATATAGAAATAAATCATAATTTTAATAATACAATATCCATTTTGAAGATAAAAGTATACATAAATATGAGATAAAATAGACATATTTCTGGGTATTTTACAAGTACTATAGCAGGATCTACAATAGGCACTATAGCAGATACTATTCGGTATTGTAGTAGCTGAAACTATTCATCCATTGGGGATTTCAGGCTACAAGTTCTGGCCTCAGGTCCTTTAAGGCCCTCAAGCTACCTCAAGGCCTTCGGGACACCTGAAATTGTGCTTAAATGATCATACAGAATCTACAAGGAGCAGACTCCAGATAGGGATTCAAAGCCAGTGCATTCACTAGGGTAGAAGCTAAGAGGATTTTCTAGAGAGAGAGGGTATGGAATTTCCATTGAGACCAGCCTGTTCTTGAACAGGAATCCTAGACAAATATCCATGCGAAGGTGGAGATCTAATATCATGATGAAGATGCTGGGAGGATAAGTTCAAGTATATTCAGTGTGTTTCCAATGACCTACAGGCCATGGAATCTCTAAGCCTAAGGGCCTTGTAAGGGTTCCCCCACATCCCTTGAAAGGTGGGTTATCAAAAATCAATAATAAGAAGGATTTAGGGCCATTTGGGCTTATAAGATTTATGGAACCCATATGATCATAATAAATCTAACTTTGAGAATAGTAATGTGACTATCAGAATACTAACCTACCCATTGGAAGAGTAAGCTGACTATTCAGAATTGTAATTTGACCATTGCAACAGTAACCTCACCTAGGAAAATGTAAAATAATATATAATTATCTAATAAAATGAAAATATAGTATATTTATATCATGGTAAAAGCAATTAATCTTTTACAAAATGATAAATTATGTTTTTTTAACGTAAGTATTTTATTTACATTTTGATAAAGAATATAATGATTTACAAGATAATTTATTTTTTTATGGATTAATAACTTAATAATATTTTCTATTATCAATATAATATAATCTTATTAGACCATAAGTAATTTTTCAAAGGGTCATATTGAAATCATTATTTTTTGAATCAATGGGGATTTTTTAAAAAATCTCATATTTTGAAAACTATTTCAATAAAATGGATTCTAATTTTTAAATCTACATGTCGAACAATGGCTGGGGTATTTTTTGGCTTTTATATAAAATATTTGAATTTATGAAGAATAGTGACGTAAAATAATTTATGGTATTTAATATTATAATCCAAATACATGAATTTTTTAGTCATGAATGATGTAAACAACCATTAGTTCGAACTCACATGAACCATTTATTATGCATATTCATATGAATAAATACTATTGATATTTTTGAGCCAAAATAATAAACTAATTAATATAATAATCAAAAACACCCCCCTCCTCCCACACCCCCCATGCCCAAGTGGTTTTGGTCTCACAAAAAATCAATTCTAAGATCCTTAAGGGGTCCTTTAAGTCTTTATCATGCTACAAAATAGTACCCCATTCCACAAGGTGTATAATTACTAGATATACCATGGAAACAAAAGGATAAAACCTGTACAATCCTTCAAACTATAAATTTAATGTCTCAAGACCAGACATATTTCATGAGAGGGATCACTTCCTCAAAAAGGATAGTTGGGGGAAGATTGACTTTGATGAAGTTGGTGTTCAAGATAAACAAGAGTTGGAATAGGAACAGATTTTTTAGGTTTATATGGAAGAAGTAGTTCCTGAAACACAAGTACTATGCAGGAGCACTGTAGAAGAAATAGAACCCGATATATATGGTTTTCTAGTCACCGAACATGGTGACTCATTATTGGTTGACAAAGACGAACCACTATCCTACAAAGAGGTAGTAAAGAGATAAGAATCTCCAATATGGAAGGAATCCATGAATTCTTAAATGGATTCCATATATCAAAACCATGTTTGGGTTCTAGTTGATGAACCTATTGATGTAAAACCTATAGGGTGAAAATTGGAATTCAAGAGAAAACAAGACATTTAAAGTAAAGGAAGTACCTATAAAGTTAAAAAAATTGGAAGAAGGTTTTAAACAACATCAACTAATTGACAATGTTGATACCTTTTCACTAGTCTCCATGTTTAAATCCATGATAATTCTACTTTCTATATCATCTTACCATGACAATGAAATTTGGAAGAAGGATGTCAAAATTGATTTCTTTAATGAAAACCTTTAGAAAGATTTCTATAGGAAACAACCAAATGGGTCTGTCACTTGAGGTAATTCCAAAAAAAATTCTAGTTTTATATATGCATTTATGAATTAAAGAAACAATCTAGTTCATAGAACATTCGATTCGATGAATCTATAAACTAGTTTCGTTTCATTAATAATGAATGTGATCAATGTGTATATAAGAGTTTTAGTGTAAATTAAGTCATTATCCTAATAATATTTGTTTATGACATGTTACTTATTGAAAATGACATACTGTTCTTATAGACTTTTAAGGACTAGTCAAACAATTGTTTTTCCATGAAGGACTTAAGTGAAGCAGCCTATATTCTAGGGATAAAGATCATTCATGATACATCCAAGAGGTTTCTTGGACTTAGTGAAAGTATATACATTGAAAATTTAATAATTAGATTTAGTATGGAACAATAAAATATGGAATTGGTTCCATTGTCACATGGTATACATCCTTCTAAGAAAATGTGTCCTCAGACCCGATAGGAGAAAGAGAGAATGAGTAACATCCCATATTCTTCAGCAATAGGATCAATCATGTATGTCATATTATGTACTACAATTTTTATGGCCTATGTATTAAGTATGGTAGATAAATATCATGTAGATCCAGGAGAACTACATCGGTCTTCTATTAAGGCTATCATTGAGTATTTGAGAAGAAATAAGGATATATTCCTGGTGAATGGAGGAGACGAGGAGCTGGTCATCATGGGTTATAATGATTCCAGTTTTTAAACTAATCAAAATAATCTAAAGTCACAATAATGATACGTTTTCTATCTCAATATAGGATTTGTGATCTGGAAGAGTTCAAAGCATCCTATTGTCACTAATTCTATAGTAGAGTTTGAGTATATAGCAGCTTTTTTGTGGCTAAGGAATATTTCTGGATATAAAATATTTTCCAAGAGCATGATATGGTACCAAGCAGTAAAGGCCCTATCACATTTTATTTTGATAACAATATATTTGTGGCTCTTGCAAGAGATCCAAGGTCACACCAAGGAAAAAATAACATACTCTAAAAGTATCACCTATTGAGGTATTTTTCTGAAATGAGTGAAGTTTTAGTAAGAATAGTTCCCATAAAGGAAAATGTGGTAGACCCCTTTAATAAAGGTCTATATCATCATAATAATGTGTATCATGTAAGAGATAGAGGATATAAGGTTGTTAGAATATATAACTAATAGAAGTTGGAGTCTTTCGATATTGGTTCCCTTGAACCTAGAGTTCACCAATGCTTCCTCTTTACTGCACCTAATAATTATTTTGTGTTTCAAGAATCTTTGTTCATTAATGGATTCCTTCTACCAACTCATTTTTGTGTCCTCGGGACTATAGGAACATACGTCAGTTGGCCTACTAGACTCTAATCACATCATGATCCAATTTACCTTTAGAGGTTGATATAATCTAGGCTTGGTTGAGTTCAAATTGTACCTATAATGGGTCTCTATTTTTTCTCTTAAAATGGAAATATGATTTTCACGTGAAATGTGATTCACCAACCCTAGAGATATGGGTAAGGATTCCATAACTTTCTGATTCTTTTTCTGAATCCTTAAATATTTTTTATGTTAGGAAATATCATAGGTCGTTACCTCTGTTCAGATAGTCAGACTATGTCTGTATGTCATTCGATTTCCACCAAACGTTTTATTGAGGTTTATGTGTCTATGATACCTATTGAGTTTTTCAGGGTTGCTGTTGGTGAAGAAATATTATATAAATAATCGGTTTTTTAAAAACATGGTTTTATTTTTCTCCCATGCGCATGAAAATTGGGCATATATTGGAGGTTTGTAGGTGAGGGAAATCAATGTTGAAGGATCCTAGATTGAGTAAAGATCTGATGAACATGGTACCAGGTGAGGTTCCTGTCATTCAAAGTAGCTCCTTAGATGTGAATTATAATGGACCAATTGCAGGTCATGAGTAGGTTATGTCTGATCAATCTCATAATTAGGATAATGGTTCTATGATTGTGTGTGAGGTAGGTAAAGATATGTCAAAACAATCAACGTCACTTCCTCCTTACCCAAAATTCATTAAAATTTATTATAGGTTGAAATTTGATCTATCAGTGGCGAGTTATCTAGATGATTTAGTGATTTATGGTGTTTCATATGTTTTAGGAAATGATGTTGAAGGGGTTGATGATCTTAATGAATGCGTGGTGCAATCTATCTTTAATGAGAAAGCACGGAATGCCTTTGATACTTTTATGAACATAAGGGTGTCTCGGACTAATGGTTTCTGAACTAGTGAGGGGGCCTAATTATCCAGTGTTGTTGAGGTGAATGAAGTAGATCCAATTGATCACAACTATTGCAAAGATACCAAGTGTGTGTATTTGGATGATACTAACATGCAGATTTTGTTAATGGGGCATGGTTTCATTCAACTAAGAGGTTTTGGTTTGTTATTATAGGATCGAAAAGTTGACTTCATTCTGGGTGCACAAAACAAAAAAAATCAAGATGATATCTTAAAATTGTACATATCCTCTACAATTTTAGTAAAGTGGGAACATGTCTCTAGTGATGAAAAAATAAAAGACAACACCCTCCCATGTATGTGGGAAGTGGTACAACATATTTCATGGATATTGTGAAACATTGAAATAATAGTCTCATTGATGGTTTCATCTCCACCCCCCCCCCTAAAGAGAAGTCTGAGGAAGGATGTCTCCAATAATCCAAAGACCATGACTACCATATCTTCCTCTAAGATGTTAAAAATAGCCAATTCTGATATCCTCAAGATCTGCAATCAAGGTAACTCTCAATCTGAATGGGAAACTGCTAATGAGTATAGTTAGAAGAATGACCCGTATTATTATCATATGTAATTTTGCTTTTTCTAGATGTCGGAAACGGTATTCTACCCCATCTTCTGTCATTGTTTACTCTTTTTCTTATATTTAATTAATGGTTCTGGACTTTCCTATTATGATTACCTATATTCATAGTTTTTAATATTAATAAACTTATTATCATATCAAAATTGTTCTTATGCGTAACATATTATGTGATAATTTAATAAGCGTAGCTTTTTCACTGAAAGGTTATAGAAGCTCCCCACAATGATTAGAACCCAGAAGTTCCATAACATTACTCTTAAAGATATATTTTTTCTATAGATGGATGAAATCATTTTAGGGATACAAATGATATAGGATATTATGGATAGAGACTCATAGGACTTTGCGGCACCTTCTCATGGTGTATGCCCATGATAAAATCTAGTGTAGGATATTATAAGAACGAAACCTATTTATAAGAAATTCAAATTTATATGTGTCATTAGATGTTTATATCTTTGTACATGTGTAATTATCCTTAGATATTCATATTATTATTAATGGGTGTAATTAGTTGCACACATTGCTGTATTGATGGAAATTGTGATGACACATGTTCATAGTGAGGAATGATAAGATGGGTGCATCACATGTAGTGACTTCTATTTTAATCTATAAGATAGTGCAACACTTATCATAACATGTCTAAATATAGTTCTGATTTAGTGTGAAATTTCATATAATGGTATACCTCAGTACAGTCCTGTGAAAAATATTAAATATGTTTCATCATGTGGGATGATTTATATGGTTAATGAGTAATAACTCTCAATTGGATTAATATATTTGGAATCAGAGACCATAGTTGAGTATAGAATGTAGGTTTTACCCTATGCGTGACATAAAGTTTGATGGCATTGGGTTCTGGGTCAGAGACAAGCATTGGTGGGGCATTGACTAGCTATTTATTCATCTAATAAAATCTAATGTATAACCCACCTCACCCCATTTTTCATGCTTATTAGAATGGAGATGAGGTTTTCCTACCATGGTGAATGATGACCCACATTTGAACCAAGTAGATGTGGTACTTCCATATCCCATTTTTCACATTTATCATCACTAGATCGAGGATCAATGGGTTCTTAGTGATTCTTGGACCCGAAGATTCGGTGATTCCCAAAGTGGTAAGAAGTTTTTTTAAATTATCATCCAAATCCTGTTTCTATGCATTTTTTAAGGTTTTATATCCCTTATATGGTTGTTATCGACCCCATTTAGGTCGATCTATGGTTTTTAGGTGGAATTCTGGTGTTTCTGGGGGCTTAGAAGAAATGCCTGTTGGAATTTTTGATCACACAATGTGTAGCTTAGTAGAGAAAAATGTTTGTTCTTCCAATTTGGGGAAGTTGATCTTTTTGGGACTACACTCTGTGTATCGGGGTTACATGTTATTTAGTTAGCCAAGGTCGTGTGGCCATGGGACATGGCTAGAGTTTTCATGTTAAGAGACCAGGTCGGGAGAAAGTACAAGGCCCAAGTAAGAGGGCATGGGTAGATGACATGGCCAAGTGGTTGGTCAGCCAAGACACTCCATGTACCAAGGGTACATACCATGTGTAGTGAGACAGCTATCCTAGCTATGTGGGGAAGACATAACCAAGGTCCAAGTGAGGCATGACAAGCCATGTACACCATGTACATGCCATATAATCTCATAATGTAACCCAAGTTTTGTAGTGGATAACATGGATTAGTTTTTAGGAGGAATCACACTCTATGTGGTCCCCAAAACACTACGTGTACTATTTTTGGAGACTTTGTCTTTGCATGTCTCTCTCTTTATTTCATGGATTGATTCTTGTGTTTATCCAATCCTAGGAAATGTTTCGTATAGAATGTGATGGTGGCCAGGGTATGGGCCTTTGAAATGTGGTGTGATGTGATGTTTTGGGTCTCTTTGGTTAGAAACATTTTGACAAGTAGTGGTTGAGCGAGATCCATTGGTCTATCTCAATGAGCGTATACATCATCACATCCTTATGACAAGATTGTGATCCCTATTTTGATGCCCCGAGTCTGTGTATTGTGGGTGTGTTCCTATATTCTAGAGTGATTTCTCTCAATCAACATTGAATTTAAACTCACCATCTTGGAGAACATATCCCTACAAGAGGCCTAGAGTGATCATCATCTCATTTCATGTTTCTCTTGTTAGGGTTTTCGAAATGGGTGTGAACAATATGTAACCAAGACTTGATCCTCTTCCCAAGAGAATGTTTATAATAGGGGACAAATCCCTTATTGATCCCTGGGCGTAGACTATCTATATGTGTATCGAGATCTAATCTTTCTGATGAGGTAGTAGTCTCATGGAGTGTGTATCTTGAATGAATACTCTTAGTTTCCTTCTGTGTTAATATGGTGTTCCCTTAGAGGATTTTTTAGAATCAACAAGAATAACTCTATGTGGGATTTATTCCTCTTCTTAGGATGTTGTTACGGATTCATTTTGCAGTGTGATATCTTTTTCTAGGTTTAGTTTTCTAGATAAATTTCATAGTATCCCCAAAAAGATCCTATGAGAGATCAGATAACTATTTTATGAAGATATATTGGGTCAATGGGTGACTTTCTCTATTCCACGGTTTGATGATTGTGTCATCCTTTATAGTTACGAACGGTGATGGTAGAGTTATTCCATCATTTTAGCCTTTCCTAATGGAGTAACTTCTCTTGGGTAAGATTCATCTTGTATGCATATGATGACACATCATCGTCAACATTTCCAATGTGTTACATCTCTCTATTTCATGGCATTTGTGATGACTAGGCTCATGGGCTGAGTACTCCTAGATGAGTGTAATGTTGGAACCCCAAGTTGATTTTTATGCACGGTTGTATGGTTGGGGAAATGAAACTTGGAGTATATTGTGACTATATTTGGGTTTATTTTGGGTAAGCTTATGGTATGTGTCATCTTGTGTAACATACTAGGGGTGATGTTTTGATTAGATTTTGGGTAGATGGGGAGTGTTTGAGTTGTATTTTTCCTCTCGTTTGGTTTCCCTCTAGATTGGGACTAGTTAACTGGGGCCTATCAGTTACTCTCTTTTTTGTTTGGGTTTCTAGGGTGATTAATTGAGATATTTATAGGCACATTTGCACAGGAAATTCCAACACATGTTTTTTCTTGGGAAAACCATAGGTATTTGATCACATTTCCTAGGGGTCGAGAGAGGGTAGAATGTATTTCTAAGCTGGACTGACTGAGTAGTGTATTATTCGTACATTTAACAATAATACTCTCCATCTGAGTAGGTTGTAAACCCTAAAAATTTTTGTTTGGTGTGCTTGTATTGTACCCTTTTTACTGATTTCTAATACTTTCATTCTTTTTTTTGGATATAGATGTATTCATTCATTTATAGTAGTGCTAATTTCATTTATCCATTGTTTCATGGAGATGTGTGTGGATGAGTGTGTATAGGTTTTTTAGGATAATTCCTCCCATGTGTGTGATATTCTTATTTGTAAATGTTTAAATACCATGTTCTATCGAAGGTAGACTTGGGGAGTCACCTCTCTGACCTTGGTGGGATAGGTCGTAACAGAGTTCTATCAAAGTGGGTTTCCCTTTGGGACCACAGAGTCATGATCTTGGTTTGGGTTGCATAATAAAGTTTTTTATGTTCTTTGAGTTCAGATTTCAGACTAGAAAATCAAGTGTTGGTGTGAAAGCCAACATATCCATTCACTATGGCCCTGGTAACCTTCCTTTTGACTCAATACATTTAGGAACTGGTTGTAGGAAAACATTTTGGTACATGCATCATATAATATTTCGTTTTAGTTCTTCTTGTCATACATGAGTCAGCTCCCTAAATATACTCTTTGAACATGACATGTAATTTCTTTTTTGGGATGTTTCCATGATGATATATTGTGGTATATTTTCATATAGTTTAGTTGTATAACACAAAGAGTGATGAGGTTTCCTTACATGGTCCAGTTCATGAGTCAGGTTTTCTTCTAAGTGGGCCATAGGTAGAGCTTCCACCCATTCAACGGCACATATATCCCCCTCTAGAAGTTTAGGTGGATACAACATATCAGACTACACCATGGATGGATATACTAGTGATGGATGACAATACTCTAGGATTTACCATGTATTGTGAGCTTTGGATGAATGGTTCACCAATGGTCTAGGTGGATCAGGACCCACGGATAATAGGCAAGCGACATAGGAGGTACCATAATTTTTGGAGACCTCATGAGCCTCAAAATCCACCAAGGACAAGGAATTATAATGATTGTGAAGGTTTTGGATAACTAGTGTTGGATTTTCCTACCCACAGATATAGTCATAGAGAAACAATTATTCGACCATCGTGGTAGAGGAAGCAGTTTCCAGGAGGAGCGCAATTCAATGGACGAGGCAGGGGAGTTGGAGGTGCAATAGGGGGTCGTTTTCATTTGGATCATTTTCAAACACCACTATAAAGGGGTCCAGTCCAGGTTCTGGGATATAATTGATAAGAACATGGGTGGTTGAAAGTGTTGGATGGTTTTGACCCAGATACTATGGGTGATCTTAGAGGTATTCCTTGCAACCATTCTACTTCTATAGTAATTTTTCTTCTAATATATGTAATAACTTTTTCTTTACACTTCTTCCTTGAGGATATTTTGGGGTGGTGCAGGTTTTTTGTGGATCCATGTTGGGTTTTTGTGTGAAATGGATCAACATTCAGAAAGAATGGGGACACTTCCCTAACTAATACACATTCTAACAAAGAGATACCAAACGATATGGGTGATTCAGTGCCACTTAAAGAGGATAATGTTGAGCTGTGGTGGATGAGTTCCTTTAATTAGTGTGTTTAGGTCAGGTCAGTGAGTTGAGATGTGCGGTAGTCCCTAGTTATAGTGGGTAGGTGGGCCTGAAGAAATATCTTCCGGTAGAACCATCTTTTATCCAAGAGGATTGAGTATGGTTTGGGGTATGACATGAGATTACTTTGCCACAGTTGTAGTATTCACTAAGTCATGAGCCATTTCTTCCTATGAGTAACCCTTTTCCAAGACCAAGTGACACCAAAAGAACCCTTTTCAGTTGACATTTGAGTTTTTGGATTTTTTTTCTTTGTTTTGTGAGTTGCTGGATGTTTTCTAAGGGTCTGTGGGAACCAATGTGTTCACATGGGTAGCCCTATGTTCACCAGGAGGTGGAGGTGTTTCATGGGGATGGTGTCTGTAACGACCCGAAATTTTAAATAAATCTGGTTTCCTAATTTTATGTGTTATTTTATTTTATTTTTATACTCAACAAAAATGTTTCATTTGATAACATGAGTATAATTAAAATGAGACTGTTGGGTTTTGACTGTTATTTGACCATTGGTCAATATGACCGCTGGAAAATAAATGTTTTGACTATTGTCTCTAAATACAAGCAATCTTGGTTAATTAATATAGAAAGAAGCTTTTATGGCCTTACCCAGTAGTCTTGGACCGATCGAAGCCCACCTAACAGAACTTGGGAAGGAGGTAGCACCACTAGGCTTTGCTCTGGACCAAACCCAAGATGAACTTCATCGTGTGAATCTAGAATGGGATCGCCCTTGCGAGAAGTTCAAACGGATAGAAATTACTACTCATGCGATGTTGGCCGAGCCTCCCTCGAATTCTCTCACCTTAGCACACCTTACACTTAGGTCCTATGCTGGTGTGATAAGGGGCTATGTAAGGAGACTGTAACTGCCTTGTGTAATCATTTGTTTTAAATATAAACTGGGATTTCTTCTTATGATGAAGTTTATTAATTTTCAAATGTCCGGATAAATATAGTATGCATATTTTTTATGAATATTAGAGAAAGGATATTTTAAAAAAAATTATGTAAACCTTAAATAAATAAAAATGTGTAATGATTTTCAAAAAATGGTCTTCTACAAATATGTTCAGTACGAAATTTAGAGTCTAATAAGATCAACTTAATTTTTGATGAATTGTAAATTATGAATAGTGATTTTATGCTTAGGATTTGTAATGTGACCAAATGGATTAGTAATCTCACTTAAAGAAAGTATTAATATAATCTAGGCACCTTGATTAAGTAATGTGATTCTATAAAATGGTTAAAAACGGGTTCATAAATTATTATTCAAGTATTAGTTTTTATAGGTGAATAGTTTTTTTTAATTAAAAATTAAATTAAAAATATTTAGAAAATTATTTTTATAAAATGGATTTCATTTTTGAACTCAGAGCATCGATAGTATGTTAAGTTAATTTTTGGGGATTTTTCTAAAAAAATGAATTTTCAGTGAATAGTGTATTTATTTAAAAAATAACTTTAAAATATTTACAAAATTATTTTTATAAAATGGAGTTCATTTTTGAAATCTGAGCATTGATATTTGGTTAAGGTGAAATTTTGGGATTTTTCTGAGAAAGTTGAATTTTCAGTGAATAGTAAAAATACCGTTTTAGGGTTTCGGTATGTTTAATGACATCATAACTGTGTCATGATGATTTCATGAGATATTTTAAAGGATGTTCGACTAAACAGGATGAATTATTGTTTTGGGGTCCCCATGTGGCCTAACTCTATGGGAATTACCATGGGAGGGCCCATGATTTTGAGAAAACCACTTTTGAGGTGTCCCTTGGCCATTAATGCCTTGTCCCCTCACTTTCCCTATAAATACCAAGCCCTCCTCTCATATTTTCGACTCCAAAACCATCCTCAACAAAATTCTGGTCTCATTACCTCTCAAGAAGTCCTCTTACGGTTCCCCCAAGCCCTCAAGGTCCCAACATTTGAGTTTTAAGAGTTACGTTTTAAGGTAAGGGATCTGACCCCTCTCTTTCTTTTCAAGTGATCTCTTTTATGTCATTATTTTATGCCCCATGTTCTTATGTTGTAAAAGGTTCTTTTATATTCATTATACTGTCCTTTGTTTGTTCATATGATGATATACCCCCTCTTACTCTCATCATTTCGTTTTATGAATGTTTAAGTGGCGTCGTTAGGCTGCCGAATTTTCAAAGGATTCATTCACCTTTCTCATTTTTCAATGTTCTACTTTCATGTCAAGTCTTTCAAGTTCTTTTTTATTATTTTGGGTTATGATCTATATATTTATCATACTGATGTTTTATGATCATATGATGAGATACCCCATTTTAACTCTTCAATTCATTATTTTGATGTTTTAAGTGGCGTCGTTAGGCTGCCGAATTTTTAAGTGGTTCTTTCACCCTTCTCATTTTTCAAAGTTCTAATTCCAGGTCAAGTCTTGAAAGTTCCTTTTTATTATGTTGGGGTATGATATCTATATCTATCATACTGAACTTTTATGTTCTTATGATGAGAGACCCTATTTTATCTCATCAATTCATTTTTGTTGAAGTTTAAGTGACGCCGTTAGGCTGCCGAATTTTTAAGGGATTCTTTCACCCTTCTCATTTTCAAGTTCTATTTTCTTTTCAAGTCTTTCAAGTTAATATATTTTGGGGAATGATATCTATATCTATCATACTGATCATTTATGTTCATATGATGAGAGACCCTTTTTGATCCCGTCAATTCATTTTTGTTGAAGTTTAAGTGGCGTCGTTAGGCTGTCGAATTTTTATAAGAGAAATCTTATTTTTTGTCTTCCTTTCATGTTCTTCGTTTCATAAGTTATATTCTTTAAATTTCATTACCATGCTCTTAAATACTTTATATTCTGTCCCTCTATTGTTTTATGGATCATTTATGAGTTGGTGACCCATGTCCCCTCTCTTTTCAATGTTCTCTAAAACCCCGAAACATAGCTGTTATGCTGCAGAATTTTCGTCTCAAAATGCCTCTCTCTTTTCTCAAAATTATTTTGTTCTATAAAGTGAATACTCAAAGATATTATTTCTAAAATGGTATTCACATATATATATATAAATGTTCTATTTTAAATTCTGGTATTTACATACATGAGACCCGCTCTCCCCTTCCGTGGGTTTTAAAGTGACAATAAAGATCATGTCTTTAAAGCAGTTTTTAAAACGTTATGATTATGAAATGAAACAAATTTATTTTATTCTATATGTGTTATTTTTGAAATATTTTATGATGATATATGTGGCCACATGATAATAAAGGAAAATTTAAGGTTTCTCCCTGATATCTCTCTAATGCATTGGGTAATGATGTAACCACTAGAGATTTCAATTTTCACGATACCTTGGTGAATAACATTGATAATTTTCAAATGACACCTTGGGGATGGACCTTGGTGATATGTTCATGATTGTCTATGTTAATTATGTAGCCACATCTTCAATTTATGAAAAATGATATTTTTATTATGATATGCCACATTATTTCTTTCTCATGCCCTAAAGTTCTTTTCATGACATTGTTGATGTATCTCAAGTTCACATGTTAAATGTTTCCCCTTGTTTCCCTTACTAGGCCTTCTGCTCACCCTTTATTTTGATGTATGTCCCCAGGTTATGAGATGCAGTAATGAACCTAGGATGAACATAAGAAGAATCTTTTCAAGTGTTTAAGAAGAATTTTTTTTTGTTTCATGTATTAAGTTCCTGGTTTCCAAGACACTAAACCTTAAAGATCCTCGGTTTTGTAAAATGTAATTAAAGTTTATGTGATAAAAAGGCGGGATTCCATAGTTGGTATCAAAGAATGATTTAGTTATTTGTGGAAATTAGGATATTAAAACATTAGGAAGAACCCTATATAAAATTTTAAATATAGGAAATATTCCTAGTATTTTGGTGAGTATTGAGTAAGGGGTTCCCAAGAAAATAAATCCCTCTCTAGATACGAGCAGGTAGAGGTGGCTCTGGCACAGATGTACATAGGGGTAAAACCAGAAAATACCGATTTGAGCTAGACTCGAACGGGAACTGGTACACGACAACGGGCCTTGCTGAACTCTTGGTTACGACACTCCCGGGGGATATGATTTAGTAAATTCATAAGCTTAGTATGAACCATTATTAAAGGAACAAAGATAAAATAAAATAAAGATTCACATAAGAATATACGATCATGGATAACCTAGATTGGAAACTAGGGGATTGCAAGTTATGATATACTTTTATTCTATAAGTTTATCCTTTTAGGCTTAAAGTTTCCTTTTCATGATTATAGGCGAAGTATTTAAGCCACTAATTATACTTTATCTTCATAGTTAATGGTCGGAAATGTAAGAACATGTCCCAACAACCAATGTGATAGGAAATGCGATGATTGTCGTATTAATATGACAGAGATGATTAGGGGATTAAAAGATGATTATTATTTTGGAAGACGTTCACTATTTTGGGGACCCTATATGATCGAGGTATATATATTACTACGGTATTTTCATTGAGGAGTAAGGTTGACTTATATTTTTAAGAATCGGTGAATTTAAGGTGGACTTATAGTAATTTAGGTTACTTATGGAAATGATTAACCTATCTTGGGGTAAATATGTTTAGGTTAGTTACTTTTGTTATAAGATATTAGTAGTGGTTGATGTTGTTTGGAGATGAATGATAAAGTTTACCTTGGAATACTATGTTATCAAATCCTTCTTGTATTTGGGTTTCAATCTTAGTTTGGTTTATTTTGAGGATTTTTAAGGACAGTTATTTACGGAATGGTCTATGATGAACTCTGGGTACTACCTTGGAACTTTGAAGATTTAAAAGTAGTTTCCATTCCTATAGGATTATTTCTTTTTGAAGAGTTGTTTTACCTTACCCTTTCTGTTTTTGGGATAATGTTGAAAGATAGATGAAATAGATGGTTAATCTTTTGCGGATTATGTGATTCTCTAGAAGATTATTCTTGTGTTTTGATGAGACCAAGTGTTTTTGAATGCTCATCGTTTGGAGAAAAGATTATTTTGGGTAGAAACTAATTAATGGATGAAACTCTACATGAAGGTAGGTATATATTCTTATGTTTTTGTTCTATGTAGTAAATGAATTCCTTAAAATTATGAAAAGAAACGTAAAAACAAAATGTTGTTGGTTTACGTTTCCTACTAGGCAATCAATGACCGTTTACACACATCATATTTTTGGGATTTTCTTATGGTTAAATTTCTTTTAATCATGTTCTCTATCACTCTCCCTCAGAACATGACCCTTTGTTTTCTCCTCCATGTCCATGTTTTCCTACACGGAATCCTAGTGTGGGTTAACTCAGGTGACCTTTGTACTTCCCTTTATTTCTTTTAAAGTAATGGCTTTACTGACTCCTTTTTCGATGTGGGACTTTCAATGAAATTTCAAAACCCAATTTGAAAAATTGCGAGGATGCAATTTATTAAGGGGGGAAGATTGTAACGACCCGAAATTTTAAATAAATCTTGTTTCCTAATTTTATGTGTTATTTTATTTTATTTTTATACTCAACAAAAATGTTTCATTTGATAACATGAGTATAATTAAAATGAGACTGTTGGGTTTTGACTGTTATTTGACCATTGGTCAATATGACCGCTAGAAACTAAACGTTTTGTCTATTGTCTCTAAATACAAGCAATCTTGGTTAATTAATATAGAAAGAAGATTTGATGGCCTCACCCAGTAGTCTTGGACCGATCGAAGCCCACTTAATAGAACTTGGGAAGGAGGTAGCACCACTAGGCTTTGCTCTGGACCAAACCCAAGCTGAACTTCATCGTGTGAAGCTAGAACGGGATCGCCTTTGCGAGAATTTCAAACAGATAGAAATTACTACTCGTGCGATGTTGTCCAAGCCTCCCTCGGATTCTCTCACCTTAGAACACCTTACACTTAGGTCCTATCCTGGTGTGATAAGTGGCTATGTAAGGAGACCGTAACTTCCTTGTGTAATCCTTTGTTTTAAATATAAACTGGGATTTCTTCTTATGATGAAGTTTATGAATTTTCAAATGTCCGGATAAATATAGTATGCATATTTTTGATGAATTTTAGAGAAAGGATATTTTAAAAATATTTATGTAAACCTTAAATAAATAAAAATGTGTACTGATTTTCAAAAAATATTATTCTACAAATATGTTCAGTACGAAATTTAGAGTCTAATAAGATCAACTTCATTTTTGATGAATAGTAAATTATGAATAGTGATTTTATGCTTAGGATTAGTAATGTGACCAAATGGATTAGTAATCTCACTTAAAGAAAGTATTAATATAATCTAGGCACCTTGATTAAGTAATGTGATTCAATAAAATGGTTAAAAAACCGTTTCATAAATTATTATTAAAGTATTAGTTTTTTCAGGTGAATAGTGTTTTTTAATTAAAAATTAAATTAAAAATATTTAGAAAATTATTTTTATAGAATGGATTTCATTTTTGAACTCAGAGCATCGATATTATGTTAAGGTAATTTTTGGGGATTTTTCTAAAAAAATTGAATTTTTGGTGAATAGTGTATTTATTTAAAAAATAAATTAAAGATATTTAGAAAATTATTTCTATAAAATGGAGTTCATTTTTGAAATCAGAGCATTGATATTTGGTTACGGTGAAATTTTGGGATTTTTCTGAGAAATTTGAATTTTCAGTGAATAGTAAAAATACAGTTTTAGGGTTTCGGTATGTTTAATGACATCATAACTGTGTCATGATGATGTCATGAGATATTTTAAAGTATGTTCGACTAGAGATGATGAATTATTGTGTGGGGGTCCCCATGTGGCCTAACTCTATGGGAAGTACCGTGGGAGGGACCATGCTTTTGAGAAAACCACTTTTGAGGTGTCCCTTGGCCATTAATGTCCTGTCCCCTCACTTTCCCTATAAATACCAAGACCTCCTCTCATCTTTTCGACTCCAAACCCATACTCAACGAAGTTTGGGTCTCCTTACCTTCCAAGGAGTCCTCCTAAGGTTCTCCCAATCCCTCAAGGTCCCAACCTTTGAGTTTTAAGAGTTACATTTTAAGGTAAGGGATCTGACCCCTCTCTTTCTTTTCAAGTGATCTCTTTTATCTCATTCTTTTATGCCCCATGTTCTTATGTTGGATGAGGTTATTTTATATGCATTATAATTTAATTTTTAGGTTCATATGATGAGATACTCCCTCTTACTCTCATCATTTCGTTTTAATAATGTTTAAGTGGCACCGTTAGGCTGCCGAATTTTCAAAGGATTTGTTCACCTTTCTTATTTTTCAAAGTTCTACTTTCATGTCAAGTCTTTAAAGTTCCTTTTTATTATGTTGGGGTATGATCTATATATTTATCATACTGATCTTGTATGATCATATGATGAGAGACCCCATTTTATCTCTTCAATTCAGTATTTTTATGTTTTAAGTGGCGCCGTTAGGCTGCCGAATTTTTAAGTGGTTCTTTCACCCTTCTCATTTTTCAAAGTTCTAATTCCATGTCATGTCTTGAAAGTTCCTTTTTATTATGTTGGGGTATAATATCTATATCTATCATACTGAACTTGTATGTTCTTATGATGAGAGACCCTATTTGATCTCATCAATTCATTTTTGTTGAAGTTTAAGTGACGCCGTTAGGCTGCCGAATTTTTAAGGGATTCTTTCACCCTTCTCATTTTCAAGTTCTATTTTCTTGTCAAGTATTTCAAGTTAATTAATTTTGGGGTATTATATCTATATCTATCATACTGATAATTTATTTTCATATTATGAGAGACCCTTTTTGATCTCCTCAATTCATTTTTGTTGAAGTTTAAGTGGCATCGTTAGGCTGTCGAATTTTAATAAGAGAAATCTTATTTTTTGTCTTCCTTTCAAGTTCTTCGTTTCATATGGTATATCATTAAAATTTCATTAAAATTCTCTTAAATACTTTATATTTTTTCCCTCTACTGTTTTATGGATCATTTATGAGTGGGTGACCCATGTCCCCTCTCTTTTCAATGTTCTCTAAAACCCCGAAACATAGGTGTTATGCTGCAGAATTTTCGTCTCAAAATGCCTCTCTCTTTTCCCAAAATTATTTTATGCTATAAAGTGAATACTAAAATATCTTATTTCTACAGGGGTATTCACATATATATCAAAATTTTCTATTTTAAATTCTGGGATTTACATACATGAGACCCGCTCTCCCCTTCCGTGGGTTTTAAAGTGACAATAAAGATCATGTCTTTAAAGCAGTTTTTAAAACGTTATGATTATGAAATGAAACCCATTTATTTTATGCTATATGGGTTATTTATGAAATATTTTATGATGATATATATGTCTCACATGATAATAATGGAAAATTTAAGGGTGCGCCCTGATAGCGCTCCAATGCATTGGGTAATGATGTGACCACTAGAGATTACAATTTTCACGACACCTTGGTGAATAACCTTGGTAATTTTCAAATGACACCTTGGGGATGGACCATGGTGATATGTTCATGATTGTCTATGTTAAATGATGTATCCACATCTTCAAGTTATGAAAAATGATGTTTTTATTATGATATGCCATATTATTTCTTTCTCATGCCTTAAAGTTCTATTCGTGACATTGTTGATGTATCTCAAGTTCACATGTTAAATGTTTCCCCTTGTTTCCCTTACTAGGCCTTCTGCTCACCCTTTCTTTTGATGTATGTCCCCAGGTTATGAGATGCAGTAATGAACCTAGGATGAACATAAGGAGAATCCTTTATAGTGTTTAATAAGAATGTTTTTTTTTTGTTTCATGTATTAAGTTCCTGGTTTCCAAGACACTAAACCTTAAAGATCCTCGGTTTTTTAAAATATAATGAATGTTTATGTGATAAAAAGGCGGGATTCCATTGTGTGGATGGTGTTTCATGGATCAAGTGAAAATCTGGGAGGATTACCCAAACCCATGATTCGATGTCATCTTTTCTCAGGGGATAAAAGATGGTTCTTATAGTTTCTTGATTTTTGAGAATGATGGAATAGATCCCTAAATATTTTTTGTTCTATTCTCAATGGACCATGGGAGTGGTTGTAGTTGTTTCATGCAAGTTATTCATTCTTTATTAGTGCATGAGGAAATAGATCATCCAACTTCTTACAGTTGACCCTTTTGGTTGATTTTGGTGTGGGGTTTCTATTTTTGATAGTTGTTTCCCCTTCACTTTTACAGTAAGTTAGGGAACAATAGCTTGGAGTTTTTTTTCAAGGACTTCAATGAACAAATATCAATGAGATGTGGTATTTATTTAATTTCCAATGTTGGGAATTATGTCATAATTTTGACTCCTGACAATGACACCAAACACATGGAGAGGTGTGGTAATGAGGAGGTTCCCATCCCTCAATGCTGCACCTAGGATTGGGATTGTTGCACCAGATAAGTGGAATGTTCGGGTTCCAAAAAATATGCCTTCTGTTGGTATGTTGGCATGGTAAAGTTCATCTAGTTTTTGATGAGAACTATCAGGTTTGTAGGAATCTATATAATTTTATCATGGTAGTGTACCACTAGGCCCAAGGAATAGAGAGGAAATGTGTTATTTAGTGTTTTTAACCTATCACAACTAAGGAGACATATGTTGTCTTTGTGGCATGATGTCAACCTCATTAAAATGGTTGTTGTGTGTTCTCGGGCCTTTGTGGCTTCCCTAAGAGTTTTCCTATAGGTATCACAAGTATCTTTAGAGAGATTTCTGGTATGTGAGTCCCATTTGAGAGCTCCATTTTTATTCTTTAGCCTATGATTTTACTTTTTAGGGATATAAATCCTTAATGTGGGGATGATGTAATGATTCGGGTTTTGACTTGTAATAATTTAAAATATTTCTAGGAATATTTTCAATGCCAGGTGCAGATTCAGCATGCAATTCTAGGAACCGGAGAACTTCAGGGAAATCAAGTGAAAATATTTAATATATTTTTTCATTCACACACAACTCACTGGTAAAAGTGGAATAACTCCCAATCGGAGTCTCAAATAGAAAATATGAGATCACATTTGTGTTTGGAATGAAAGTTTTACCTTATGTGTGACATAATGTTTTTTTGGAATTGGGTTCTCGGTTGGATTCGAACATTGGTGAGGTGTTTAGTGGAGGTTTATTCATATAATAAAATTAAGTTAATAACCCCCACCCCTTTGTGTTTCGCATTTAGAATATGAGGGAGGAGTGTATCCTCCCACAGTGATGGATGACCCTTAGACGAACCATGGCAAGGAGGTTCTTCCAGATCCTCTTTTTGATATTGATCACCACCATATTGAGGATCAGCGAGTTCAAGGCATTCCATTTGACTTGTAGTTCCATATTTTTCCCACGAAGTAAGCGGTTTTATGATCTTTACATACCAACCCCATTTTTATGAATTCTTTTAGGGTTTTGGAGCCCTTATATTACTACTAGGTACCCTTTGGGGGTTTATCTATGGTTTTCAAGTGAGAATCAAGGTTTCTGAGTGGCTTAGAGAAAATTTACATCAAAATTTACAATCACATGGAATTTTGTTTATTAGACCACATCGTGTTTTCCTCCCATTCAAGGAAAATGATCTTTCAGGGACTAAATTCTATGTATCAGGGTTACACACTATGTAGTGATCCCAGGTCATGGGGCCATGGGACATGGCCAGGGTATTCATGTCAAAAGACCTATCAATGTGAACACGCATGGCCAGAGTACATGGTAATGAGAATATGACACAACCAAGAGGCCAATTAGATAATACACAAAATGTAACAGCAGTATATTTCTTGCTTGAACAAACAGATGGATGATCCATGTGGGGAAATTCATGGTCAAGGGCTGAGGTGAGGCAAGACATGCCATGTGCACCATGTACATGCCTTGTAATCTCAAATAGACATCCATTCCACATAGTAGAGGACATAGATAGGTGTTTAGGTGGAGTCAGGCTCCGTGTGTACCCAATTACACACTATGTTCTATTCTTAGAGATATCCTCCTTGAAAAACTCCTTCTTCATGGCTCATATTCTGACATGTGTGTTACCTATCCTACGAGGGTTTCTATGTCAAATGAGACGGTGGACATAGTTTGGGATTTTGAGATGACATGAGAGGTGATGTTTTGGGTCACTTAGGTTATAGTTGGTTAGACTAAGATTGGTTGAGTGACTTCTCTCAGTCTATATTTGTTAGGGTTTGTGGGATCACATCCTTATCATAGGATTATGACACCTCTTTGGTCACCCAATGATTATATAGTGTGAGTTTTTTCCCATATTCTGGAGTGATTTGTATCGGTTTAATACAACTTCAGAAAGAAATACTTGGAGCACATATCCCTATGAGAGCTCAGTAGAAATCCATATCTCGTTTCATGATTCCCTTGGTAGGGTTTTTGGGATCATCATGACCAATATTTATGAGGTAATTTATCCTCTACCTCGGAGGATGTTTCCAACAGGTGAACGATACCCCAGTGAGCCCTGGGTGCAGACCCTCGATCATTTTCTCGATATTTGATCTTTTTGATGAGGTAGTAGTCTAATATATTTTTTATTTCAAATTAATCCTCTATGTTTCCTCCATCATTATTATGGTGTTCCTTAGACGGATTTTGTATAATTGAAGTGACTAAATCTATACTTGAATCAATCCTCTCCATAGAAACTTGTTTCATATTCGGGTTGTAGTGTGATACACCATTCTATGGTTATTGTTCCATATAGGGTTCTTAGTGTCCCCCAGTATATCCTTGGTGGGATCCTCTACTTGAGTTTTGGAGAAATACTAGGTCATTGGGTGAATTTCTACACAACATTGTCTGATAAGTGTGCCCTCTCGAATAAGTACCACCAGATATTGAAGTGTTTTTTTAAAAAAATTCAATACCAGATGGATTGAAATCTCTTGGGAGTGTTCCTTCTTGAAATATGACAATGTGACATCAACTTTGATATTCCCAATGTGTGACATATCTCGGTTACATGACATCTGGGATTACTAGGCTCAGAAAGCGAGTACTCTTATAAAAGCGTTAAGTTGAAACCTCATGTTGGCAGTTTTTCAAGGATGTATTATTAGGACCATGAGAAATGTAGTTTTTTGTGAGTATATTTGGGACTATTCTAGGTAAACTTGTGGTATAAATCATATTATTTGACATACCAGGGGAAAATGAGATGACTACATTTGGGTAGCCGATGAGTGGTTGAGATGGAGTTTCTATCTTGCTTAGGTTCCCTATAGATTGGGTTGAGTTTGGGGGTTCCTATTAGTTACAACACTTTTGGTTTGGGTTTTTGGGGAACCTACTCAGTATCTTTATTGTCAACCCATCATGGTCTCTGGTAGCACATGTTATGTCTTGTGTATACTACAGGTATCCTACCACTTTCCCATGGGTACTGGGAGCAGGTGGAGAGTAGTTCTGTTCTAGATAGACTAAGGAGTGTATTTGTCATGCATTTGATAGAGATCTCCAATATCTGAGTAGGTTTGATGCTTTTATAGTTTTCTTTTTGTGTGATTGTATTTTTACATTTTTTCTTCTTTCCAGTACTGTCATAATCAACTTGTGGGATATAGATGTAGGCATGAATTTTATAATAGTTTCAATTTTATTATGTCATTGTTGCATGGGAATGCATTTGTTTTTATGCATATAGGTATCTTAGGATAATTTCTACCATATGTGTGATATTCCTACTCAACGTTGGTCACCATCCCCACTCTTATCGGAGGCAGGATTGGGGAGTAGTGGATAGGGCCCCCGTGGGACGGTTCCTGACATCATAGGTAATATTTCATTAATGACTAATGTGAGAATTGATTTATCCCTTATATTATTCAATGGAAGTTAATATCTCACGACCTTTTACGAAAATGTTATACCCTAAATATATCCTTAGCCATGAATTCTTATAGGCAAGTTTTATTTCAAAAAAGTCAAAAAAAGAGATATCATGCACATAGGTTGATGGAACTAAAATGAAACCCACTTGATTTGAGATATCATGATAAAGGGATTATATAACACAATAATTGTTCATATGTGGTGTTATTTCATTATGGTATTAACTTGTTTTTCTATGGGTTCTTTGGCATGTTTCAAGATGGTAACCTTGTACATTAGGGTTCTTCGCCTAAGGCCACTAAGAAAGAGGCCTAGAGGGTCACACAATAAGTTTATACAGAATATCAGTTAAATAACATATTAATATTTATTATTTAAAATTTTGAATAAATATTGTACATGTATGTGGTTTAATAATTATTCTTAGTTTCTTGATCACATATATTCAATCACCAGTTATTTGAGAGAATATTATGAGAGTTGAATATTTAACATATATTGTTTTTTCTATTTACTGAATATAGAATTTTTTTTATTTATTGTGAAATAATGCATTGATATTTATTTATTAAATAAATAATCATTTTTTAAGGCTTGATAAAGAGTGTAGAGGAATGGTGGACCAGGTTTAATGGTCTGGTGAAAAGTAATATATATTAAGTATTATTTTATTAAATTAAATTTATTTTATTTTTTCAGTTTAACACATGTAAATAAATTATATTATTATTATTATTATATATATGTGGTTCCCTAGGGATTACATAAATATTAATGTTAGTTTGTGAAATTATTTATTTCTAAATCTGGAAGTTTATAAATTTAATTGTATTATATGTCAATAGATCCAATTCATTTCTTTTTTTGGGCATAATAGAATCTGGAGAATAATCTTGAATGCATAGAGAGATCCCTCATAAATGAATCATCCCAAAAATGGAGAGTGATTTTCCTCCACCATCAGCTCCCAGTTCATTGGAGATCAAAGATAATCCTTTGGAATCAATTATCTTGGAGATCAAAGGTATATGATGAAAGTGATATGACCATTTGTGCTAGTAAACAAATATTCTTATGGCGATGCTCTGAGATTTTTAGAACACGCATGGATTACCTCTAGAGGGAATATATTCTTGATTCCTACCACGCAAAGATTATATGATATAGATCCATTTTCAGATCCATCAACAAAGAAATAATTTATCAGAATATAATTCTTTAATTATATAAATTAATTATAAATAATAAGTGATGATTCTATGGTTTAGTTACTAAATTTAATGCATTGTGTGTATTATTTTATTCAATTTTACTTATCATGGAATGTATCATCATGACAATCTTTTATTTATCATCGATAATGAGAAAAAGTAAATTTTTTCACCACCCATAACATGCTTATGCTACACTCAGAACCTTTAAAAACATCCCTCTTACTATCATCTATGAGTATTAAAATGTTTATAATTTTATAATGTACCCAAATATCTCAATAAGGAGTGATTTTGTAGATATACTCTATTCATATTCATTGGTTATAGATATGGAGTGTTCAAATATAATCTTTAAGACCTGAAGGTGAAGTAGGTTATCAAAAATAGATATGTCATGTCATATGACAACTAGACAGTCAAGGACATTCCAATTCATAGAATTCATATATGATAAAGTGTCAAGTAATCAGCTCTTGATCTAATATTTGTACCAACACAGCATACCACATAATAGGAGGAGGTGTTAGAAAACCCATCACTAGTAGATTCGGAGGCAGTGGAGGAGGACATTGCAAAGGGGGACTCAATCCTCTCCACCTAAAGATACAAAACCATCACAAGAGCTAAGTGATGTTGTGCATCATGAAAATAATATTTTTAGGTTCAAATATCTTCATGAGGAAGGATTCCATCAAAACAATCATCTGAGTCAGAGTACTGAATTATGACGGGTGAGGGGACCCATAAGGATACCAAGAAGTAGTGTATCATCTTGAAAAGATCAAGTGGTTTCATGAAATTAAGGATGATATGAAGAATTTCATGAAGAACTAAATATAGAATTTGGTTGAACTAGCCAAAGGTATGAAGTCGCTACCAGAAAAATAAGTGTCCAAAATGAATAAGGATAACATCATAAAAGAGTTCAAACCCAAATATCAGTTAGTGATCAAGGCATTATTTCAGAAGAAAGATGTTGATTTTGAGAAGTTATTTTCACTCATGGTGAATATGGTTTCAATGCATGCCATTTTTGGATTGGTGGCTATCTTGGATCTAGAGCTTGAATAGATGGTAGTGATGACTCCTTTTCTTCATGGTGACCTCTCTGAGGAGATATACATGAATAATCCTAAAGATTTCAAGGTTTCAAGACATTAGAACCTTTTATTAAAATTTAATATGATCTCTTATGAACTGAAATGGAATCCTAGATTGTGGTATAATATGTATCACACATTCATGGTGAGTCATGTCTACAAATAGACACAGAAGATCCAATGTGTTTACTTCTTGAGATTTAAAGATGTTAACATTGTTTCACTTCTCCTTTATGTTGATGTGATGTTGATCAGTAAGAAGGATATATAAAACATTTTCTAGTTGAAGCAGTTATTAAAGTATTTTGATATCAAGGACACTAGAGTGGTTCAACAGATTTTTGGGATATATACCATTTATGACTAAAATAAGAGGTTGTTATTCTTATTCATAGAGAAGTATGTAGAACTTGTTCTGAAACATTACAATATATACAAAGACAAACCATTGATCATTCCTCTCCCAGATAAAATTAAGGTGAGTAAGAGTTAGTGTATATTGTCCAAGTAATAAATTGTGGTGATAGAGAAGATATCATAATCCTTAAATTTTGGAAGATTGATGTACACTATGATGAGTATTAGGTCAGACATTGCTCATGTAGTGGAAATCATCATCTGATTTATCTCTAATCCGAGGAACCAGTATTGGAATGTAATGAAGTGGGTTCTGTAGTATCCTAATGGTTCTTCAAATCTATATCTATAATATGTGGGAATTGAACCTCTCTTGGAGACCTATCTAGATGTAAATTTGATCGGAGATCCAAATAGTTGGAAGTCTGAAACATGATACAACTATAATTTTATAGGAGTTTTATCAAGGCATTCAAGGTTGAAAAAGTGTGTTACTTTATCCATTATAGAAGTGGAGTATATTTATTCTTTGGAAGATAAAAAAGGATATTTTGTGGTAAAATAATTTCTCCAGGAGCTTGGATTCCACCATAAGGAGTACAAGGTTCATTGGGATAGTCAAAATTGTTTGGACTTGAGGAATAACTATTGGTACCATTCCCAGACAAAGCACATTCGAATTTGATATCATTGGATACGCAAGGTATTGGATCAAAAACTATTATGACTTATGAAGATCCACAAAAAGGATAACCTGATAGATATGTTAATAGAGGTGGTTATTCAGGGAGAAGCTAGACCTTTACAGATGCTCTAGTACATTTCATTTGGAGGGGGAGAATTAATGCAGTTTTTCCCTTCCCACCAGCATTTTCAAGGATGGTGAAAAACATGATCTAACATGGACTTCCATCTTGGCTGGTTCATATTCTACACATGTAGAAACTATTACTTTTTTAAATATGGGTGTTGTCAAAGATGTAGGTGGGTTCCATGTTTCATGTCTACATTTAGTGGTGGATTTGTGGAAGATGTGTCAATTTTTAACTCCTAACACCCTAGATATATAAAGAGGAAATGGGGATCCCCTTTAAATTTATTCATCACATCTAGATATATTTTTTGGGGGGAGATCCTGGAGAACTTATTGTGGAGATCGAGTGTGAAAATGGAATTTTTCAAGGTTTTTTCAAGTTTAAATCAATCCTTTTTTATCGTTTTTATCCTCCATTCCTTCCCTCAGTCATAATAGAAAAGATAGACCAAGTGGCCGATCTAAAAAAATTATTACAATATTTTAAAATATAACTAATATTTAGTTTAATACCATAGTGATTCAGAAATAAATCATTGTGGAGGACAATGTTCAGCAACAAAATCATCAAGAGATGGAATTAGTAATGCATCCTTTAAAAACATGTAATCCATTGCATTTACTCAATCATATATTCATTCATCTTTTCCAACAATTCCATCACATACGCCAACCTCAACACCCTATATCATCATAACACCAAATCTTTCGCCACCTCTAATGCCCAACGTTGCTCCAACTCCCTTCATTGCTACCTCAATGACCACATCCATTCCACCTAATGAAAATACTCTAGATCTCAACATCATGTCCATCCATGAACCCATCATTACTATTATTTCTACCCCAACTGATACTATAGAGACATATGGGCCCTCAGGAAATAGTCTAAAACATACAAAATAGTATGGCCCAAACCCAAACTAAAACCCTAAATATATTCCTCCACCTTTACCATCACCATCAATGGAGGAACCAGAATTTCAGAGTGTTATGGGTTCTTAGTACCGAGGTAATGAAAGTACAAAAACCATAAGTGACTGAATCAATGCAGAGGTAACACCAAAAAATAAGTGACAGATTAGTGGTGTCATCATCCGTCACTGGGAGTTGGGATATTCCAGACTCTAGAGTGCTACTTCAGATCACCCACTGGAGGGGAACCTTCACACCAGTTGGATGAAAATGTAAATAGTGTCAAGTAAGATGCACTAAATATGAAAATAATTAGCTTGTGCCGTTATGAAGGCTGATAAATAAGAAATTCCTATGAAAATGGAAATCACCAGAAGATGAAAAATGAAATTTTAATCAAAAAATTCCATTTATCACATAATATTAACATATTATAATCAATGAATATGTGATATAACCAAATTAATGAAAAGTAAGTTATAAAACACTTACCACTTGGTAATATTCAATCTAATTCATATTGGATTAAATTAATTGAATTAAAACTTAAAATAAAATGAATTGTGAATGATTAATGATATTACATATAATATGGTAAATATATAAATAAGGAAAAATAAATTTGGTTCATAACAATACCATATGCCTCAATGAAAGAAAAATTGAGATGAAATCCCTAACCTCATTTCTAAATCGTCACTTACATAATTTATCTTCCTGAGTAACATTTTTTTCATTATTTACTTGATTAAGAACCTTTTTAAATTTTATCATTCCCTTTATTTTATTTATTACCATGTTATATTTAATTACTTAATCAATTATGTTCAGGTCATAAATTTTCATGATACAATTCATATGTCCAAAATGATTTTGGTAGTTTGATTATGGTAAAAGTGGTCATTGATCGATTATTTATAGAATAAAAATCATTAAATAATTATCATTTATATATATATTATAATTTTTAAATCAACCACAAATAATGGTTATGTAAAATAACTACCATTAAATCAGGGAGACAATATGTTGTATGTACGCTTGAGTAACATTTCCATTTTTCAATGATCGTGATGGAAAAAACAATAATTTTATTTTATCTTTATAAAATGATAATTATAAAATAAATATCATATTAATTATCTCAATACATTTATATATATTATTCATGTAATGTGATTAAGAAAAATGAATCATATCACTTCGTGGAGGTTATAATTCACATGTATGCATGATCATTATAATCATTTTTAAATAAATGGAAAGGTAAGAAATTATATAATATATTATAATTAAATAATGATAAATATTTTACTCAAATAATATATATATATATATAAATCCATAAATAAAACCATCCAGGAGTGGTGGTGATAGAAAAAAAATTACATCGGTTCACAAAGCATTAGTCTGTCGTACACATGAACAGTGGATTCATTTCCCATTTGATGGAAGACAAAATGCATATAAGATATGTCATTAACATAATTATTTTTTATTATATGGGATATAATTATGATATTATTGTTGGATTAGGTTATAACAAATATACATAGGAGGGGGTTAATTGTGTCTTTTACAATTTCTTTTTAACATTGTGATTTTTCCTTTTAACTTTATCAGAATGGTTAAGCAGTGAAAAATAAATAGGAAAGGATGCACGATGTAGAGTGGTTCGCAGAATAGAAGGCCCCTAGTCCACTCCACCCACACTCTACTCCATGATCTTGGTGATTTTCACTATCCAGTCCTCTTATCAACAGACCATTCCACAACAGAGTGCCCGCAGTTAACAACTTTACAAGTTTAAGGCTAAACAGATCCTTCTCGTTCATACACATAACCAAATACACATCTTAGTACGAGAATCAGGTTACTCAAAGTAAAAGAGTATTTTTCTTTGAAATACTTCCCATTTGTTCATCACAATTACAACATCATAAAATTGACAATATAATGTTCATTGTCTTCAAAAGAGATGTTCTTCAGTTAGAAGTAGTTCCGAGCTGATCCAATTATAGTAGATGTTGAAATATAATTCGCAACTATAATCAATAGTCAATTCACAAAATATATTCAATGTATAATTGGTTAATATTAAATCATTTTTCTTCTTCATAGGAAAATAAAACTTTTTCATTCTTCCTAACAGCAGATATGTATGTCTCGATTGTCTCTGTAAATTGTAGCAGTGAAAAACTCAAGAGCTTGATATATATTTTCTATGATTCACCTCTATATCTATAATAAAAAAATAATAAAAGTATATATAGGATAAATATGAGTGTTTTATTTTGTAAATTTATATCCACAAAATTCACATTTACAATCGCAATATTTAAAAGTTTGAATAGCAGAGCAGATATAACTCCCCTGAATATTCAGTATGAAAAGATCTTTTTAAATCGATCTGTTGAATCATTAATAAACGACTTTAAATTAGACAAAGACATTATTTAGATTTGGGATTTTGATCTTTCTTGAAATCATCCTAATAATCTGATTAAATATTGTTTCTCCATTAAATCATAATTTAAATCTCTGACGTCAAATGTACGGTTGAACTTCATAACATACAATCTATGAATGTAAGGTTCACAACATAAGGTTGATCTCAAAAGTAAGGTTAATAATCCATACTTTTTTCAGCTTTCTGACATAAGTTTGATCATTCACAAAAGTAAGGTTGTTGAACCATACTTTTATCTTCATCTTTCAAAAATTCCATACACACATAATGATCTTCTTCCATACTTTGTCTATTTCCCAAACGTAAGGTTCCTTCCAAATGTAGGGTTCTTTTTCAAAAAGTAGGGTTCCTTCTTTCATAATTTTCTGATAATGTAAGGTTTCTTAACCATACTTTTCTAAAAACCTGTAAGGTAAATTCCGCATTCTGTCCTCACGCTACGCTCTTCAATATAGGCTACGACCAGTGTTTCCAGAATACGCTCAAGTAATTTCTGAACATGTAGAGCTTGAACAGTGTTTCCAGAACACGCTAAAAATGATTTCTGAATACATTTCCAAATATTACATGTGAATTAAACACTTTAATATTTCTAAAAAATAAAAATATATAGAATATAAATTTCCTAAAATAAACATAAATAAAAATCATTAGAATAACAAATAAGGGTATTTTTGAGCTTCAAAATCATCATAAAGAGTTAGAGTTTTGTTCTCAACAAAATCCCCCTTATTAAGTTATGTATTGTTGAAAACAACACTTTCTCAACAATTATATCAGTATAGTTGAATTATAATTTAATTAGGTGTAAGAAGAAATAAAAAATGCTCAATTAAGAATGATATCTCTTCTTTTGACAACCATTTTAAGTTTACACCAAAATTCATCCTATGAGGGTTTTATAATCAAATGGCCGAAACTCGGATATGGGATGGAAATTAGGGAATTTATTTTTTTAAAGATTTTATAATCCAAAGGATATTTATGTGTGGATAGGTGAGGATAGGAGGTTCCCTTATATGAGTGATCAGGGGAGAACTCTTGGAATTTCCTGAAGTATTACATTAATTTAAATTAATTCCCATATTTAGACGGATACAAATTTAGAATATTTTATGATAATATGATAATGATTCAAAATAATATAATCCAATAAAATTTAGAAAAGTATAGATAAGATTTTTACACTAAACATTTTGTTTTAACACACTTTAACCATCTTTGAAAATTTCTATGGTATTAAAGTTTTTACTCTTTATGGGCCAAGGAAAGTTTATATAAAAGGAAAAAAATGGCCTAAAAATGAAACATGGTTGAAATTTAAAACAATCTCCCATTTAATATCTTAATATAATTTTTTTATGAAATTTAAATCATTCAATAAACATTATTTATCATAAAATGTTATCAATGTAAGTTTTGAATCTATTCATTTAATTTAACATTAAACACCTCAAGAAAAATATAGAATTAGAATATATGAATTTCACAAAACACTAAAAAATTATAATTATATAAATTAAATTGGAACCCAATAATTTATTAAAATTATATTGTTTTAATATTTATAAAAACATTTATTTTATTTTCCTTTTAATTAAACAATTATTATGTTGGCATTGCATAAATATTTAAGTTAATTATTTAATCACAAAAAAATGAAATAATGTACCAGGATATAAAAAATTATTTATCATTGAAAGGATTTATTATAACTTAAAATACCTTTCTTATCCCTATATGAACAGATAAGATATTATTAAAAGTACGAGAGTAAGGTTTTGTAGTTTTCTTTACATAAATTATTATAAAGTTCATAATCATAGTAATATGGATCTAAAATGGATAATTTCTAGAATGAATATGATATAGGGTTAAAAATGGATAATAAGAGAAATTATAAAAGTTTTTATGTTAGCATAACCCTGATCACTTTAGTTTAACATCTGGTAAAACTGTTTTACCCTTAGACGCGAGAATAGATTTTTTTTTACTATTTTTACTTTTCATTATTACCAAAAAAATAAGATAAATTTTTTAAATAATATTAATTATGTGGATTAAAAATATAAAATCTATTTTTTTCAAATTTAATTCAGATAAGTGGAAATTTGTATTTTTGAAATGAACCTTTAAATCATTCTGAAAAATAGTTTTTCAAGAAATGTATTTTTCAACCATAAGAAGATCATACATTAACTCTATGACTAATACTCATAATTATATGGATTTAAATTAATTTATATAGATATAAAATCCATTAATTTCATTTAAATAATGCCTTATTAGGGGTTATTATAATTAAGTGAAATGGAGAAACATTGTGTACTTAAAAACAGTTTTTAAAAAAATGGGTATATAGAATATGATTTAAAGATGACTCAAATAAAATTAAATAGATTAAATCTAAATAAATAATACTTTTTTTACTTTTAAATAAAATTCAAATCATAATTTTAATTTTAAATTACTTATTTTAATTTAAATAAATCATAGTTTTATAAAAATTAGTATTTTAACTATTCACTAAAAATCCCCCTTTTCAAATAAACAAACACAAATCACCATAAGTTAATTATAAAATGATTATTTCTAAAATTAAGTTCATTTTTAATAATAAAATTTCAAAAATTAGTAGATATTAATTAAATTATTTTCTCATACAAAAATAATTTTTTTTTACGAAATATATTTTTGAAGCATATAAATAGTTTACTAAAAAATAAATCCTTATTAACTGATATATATCATTCATCTAAAATATTTTTACATAATTTTGAATTTTTTTATTCCTATAAATACCCGAAATTATAATGCCTTGGTCATAACTATCACATTTATATAGTATAGTGTATTTCGTTTAGACTCGGTTTTGCGTTCCATATAAGCAATCAAATATAATGTCCTTATATTAAAATCTAGGGGTGTTAGGATGATCATATATGCCACATTGAGTACAATTTTCCTGGTAATGAGGGTTGGGTGGAGGCATCATTGTTTTTCACGAAATAGTATAGTACTGGTTTAGTGGAATTATATGTGGTTACTTATTTTATTGAGGAGGTGTGACCTACTACTATAGAAACATGTTATTGAAGATCTGTTAATGTAAGTCCTTTAAATCATTCACATACATTGTCTTATCATATGAATCTGGTAACAAAAATGAATTATAAAGAAGATTATCAGAATATTGAATTATTTTTTGGGGACATCCTCATCCATACTCCTGATTTAATTAAAGAGACTTTATTTGATGAGGAAGCATCTGACAATGCAATAAGAGACTATATAGGTGAGGATAATGTAGGGAGTAATCCTTTTGAGGTTCCCATGATAGATATGAAACAACAAGTTAGTGGTAATCATCCAATATTATTGACTTCCTTAGTCAAGGGAATGTTGCATGTAAAATATTTTGATTAGGGTGTCATTACAAAAACTATATAATTTTTCAGAACTATAGGTAACACATTTTCATTAACTGATAGCACTCTATATTCTTGATAAGAGTTTTTAACTTGAAGTAAAATAAATTCAGGCTAAATAAATACCACATGTAGTTACATTTTTTATTTTTTGATAATGAGTATAAGTTGGAGAAATACCACATTCTATGTGAACAATACTATCCAGAATATATGTTTTGAATGTGGGAAATATATATCAATTTTTTACAGGTTGGAAGATAACTAAGTTGGAAGGACCACATAATTTTCTATATCCTTGCTTATTACAGGATTAATCTTCACTTATAGCATAATTTATGTCAATTGTTATTGTAGAGATGATACAAAAATCTCAGGACAGTCCTATATCCCTTTTATAATAATGAATATAACATTTGTTCAAATACCATATATCCTATGGAAAATCATGGAATGAAAAAATAATAATTATTAATGATTATGGTAATTCGAATGAATCATATCAAGTGTTTTCATATCTATTCGGATAATTGTCTATCAAAAATCAGGTTATTTATTATCTCTACATTATTTCATATTCCTCCCCCAATCATCAATCTAATCAAACAAAGTTGATTTTACATTGGCTATTTTGGGAATTCATGACATGTATCGCTACTTTTCATTATTGAAAACAATTCATTCAAGTCAATTGAACTTTCTTTATGATAAGTATACATGTGTTCTACTTATTTCTTCTGTACATGATGTTAATCATTCTCATCTCTCACTTGTGTTTTCTATTATTCAAATGAATATTTTTGAATCATTGAGTTGGTTTTTGGCCAACATATGCATTCCTGTTACAAAAAGACAAGGAATATTTCTCTTATCTAATATTCATCAAGAAATTATAGAGTCCATTAATAATGATGGGGTTTTATAGAAATAATTGAATGGTTTTCATCAATATTTCATCATACATATTTTCAGTAATGTGTAAACTCATTTCATAGATGAGTTAATAAAGAAGGAGATCGTCATGTTATGTATGTTTTCTAAAACATTTATTTTTTGGTAGAAAAAATTAATATCCTTTTAAATATATTTTTTTCTTAGGTATTCATAATCCAAGTCCCAAAAAAGAAGGTTATATCATAGAATTAAATAAATTCAAAGGGATAATCAAGATGTAAATGTTTATATGATCTCTATTTCAAAGGAGAAAAGGTCATTATCATTAATGGTGGTAGAAGATACACCCAAATGAACACTAATATTGTAGAGTGCATAAATGGGATCTTCAAGGGTATTCATAAACTACTGATCATAGGTTTAGTATATGATAAATTTTTTTGATTTGTGAAGTTCTTTATTAAAGGTTCCTATTATTCCTATTAGAGAATGCAACATGGAATGTGTTTTTCTATGAACTTCCAAAGAGATGTTGATAAGATATTGTAAGATACATCATTTTTTTCAAACCTCTAACAATTTAGGGAGCTACTAATTGTTAATATAGTTTCATGAACCACTCAAAGGAAACTCTTTTCAAGTTCTAGTGTATTACTAGAAATCATGTACTATTATTTTGGTTCTCTCCTTTCTCATTGGTCAGTCAAATATGGTTTATCATATTAACATTTTTTCCCTTATGGACGAACAAAGTCTACTCATATTATAAATGAGATGGAATGGCCCCCAAAATAGTGAGTGGGACTATGATTCATAATTTTTCACATAGAAGGGAATACTTTGTAAAAAAGATCAAAAAGTGACTGAAAGGGGACCAACTTTATATAATATTGGATCAAGTTTATTTATTTTATCATTCCTGCGTAAAATGTTTTCCATATTATGGATATTTCATTTATGGATTCTTTCATTTCTAGATTATTGTATTTATATCTTTTTTTCATTTAAATCTTGTTTCATTTATAGATTGTTTATTTTTTGGTTTGAATCAAAATCAATTTTGTGATTTTGGGTCAATTAATAAATTAAACACACAACTGAGATGAATAATAAGAGATTAAACCTCTAAAGATTTGACTTTAAATGTGTCCTTGAAATCACATGAAGTAGCCTCATGAATGTTTAATTGAAGGTTCTGATTTGAGTGAGAAAATATAGTATCATGTATTATTTTAAAAAAAGTTATATCATGTAGAGTATCAACTTACATTGTGAAACGATCAGTTGAATATATCATGAATTCACTTATACTATGTGGGATTTTCATTGAGGTTGATATATCAATCACCTAATCAGTTCAACAATTAAGAAAGTTTTCATAATTCTACAAAAAAATAACTTACTTCCATATATACACAGAATTATTTATAAATAAATTAAAAATGATTTCTAATCATTGAAATAAAAAAAATTGACTAATCCAATAACATCAATCACATCTATAGTTTTACCTTGTTTTTTATCACAAAGAATAATTATGAATTATATTTTCCTACCTCAATTTTAAACATATTGATTTTAATTTTTTGAAATGTATTAAATTAACAATAATTAGTAATGGTGATATATAATATTGATATGGTGGGCCTCAAATTTCTCACATTAGAGGATATAAATATTTCACATACATTCATAGAGTGATATTAGGTACCTTATCTAAGCATACCAAGGTCACATCATTTCCATCACGTTGCACCACCTCCTACCATTGTCCCTCTTCTTCATCATGTTGGATTCTATGATACAACAATTCGTGACTTTTCCTTCTTCAATCATCATATCATTACTATCCCAATTAATTAATGGAGACTAGATACACATTTATTTCATTTTCCATAGGGATAGATGACTATCAATTTTGGGGATGTGTCCATTATGTTGGGAATATCTATCGAGGGTGAGGTTGAAATAGAAAAAGATGGTGAGGATTGGTTTGAAAAAGTTCATAGACTACTAGGAATTGACATCCAAGATAATGACAGTTCTGTGGATAGACAATCAATAAACTCATCTAGCTGATGATGCTAATAAGATAACTGTGCAGATATTTTCAAGTGTGTCCATTTTGTGACTAATTGACAACACAATCTTCATCGATCATTCCACTACATTTTTTCACTTGATGTACTAACCATTACCTGAGGACTTGGTCTATGAAATGATATATATGATGGTTCTGGGCGCAGCGGAAGCGCGTGGGTGGATGTGCCCACTTGGCTTTTTGTCATTAGCAATGATCAATCTGGGATCAATACGACGACAAATGCCAGTCTCCACGAATCGAATCAAAGAAAAAGACAAAGAAGATGGTTTGTCCCGGAACCAAAAACAAGGATCGTTACAGGTTGATTATAATTAATTTAATTAATTATAAAGAAATACCTTTTGGGTGTTCTTTCTTTGTTGATGTTCTCGATCACATTATCAATGTGATCCGTCGTTGCGTCGCAGAAGCCAAGTGTAGACTCCCTCTAGCGGTGATCCACACATGTACCTCGTATCTCTGGATGTTGCCAAAGGATTCTTTGGGTGCTAGCGTGGAGAATCCTTTGCTTGCATTGTCCGCCTTAGATTGTCTTGATCTGATGGAAGAGGATCTCCCTCGGTCTTAAGAGCGTTCTTGGAGGAAGATGTTCTTATGGCCATGAAAGAATTCTCCAGAGATGTTGTGCACAACGATTCTCTTGTGTGTCGGAAAAGAGTTGGGGTTGTGAGGATATTTATAATCGGGTGTGTGGGGTTATAGATTTATGACAATAAATAAATGCATTACGCGTTTTATTTATTTAATTGACTCTTTATTTAAAACCCCATGTCGAATAAATAATTCCTTGCCATGCGCCCACGCTGATTATAATAAATATCATTTAAAACAATATTATATCCTCAAAATCCCAACTGGAAAAAACTACACGGCGTTTATTAATAAATACGCGGTGTGTACTTGTTTTTCATTGAAAACTACACGGCGTGTACATTAAATGTACACGGCGTGTATATCCTATTTTCATTTATTCATTTCCTTTCCAAAATAAAACTACACGACATGTAATAATAATACACGGCGTGTACTTGTTTTATTTTATTTTTACTCCATCATTTAAAACAAATTAGGCTTCCTTGAATAATTATTAAACCACGTACGAGAATAATGTTTATTCAACTTGAGATACTTGGATACACTTAGTGTGTGACACTCTAGGCCTCTTTCTCATTGGCATTAGGCTGGCTTGCCTAAAGTCCAAGATTACTGTCTAGGAACGGGTCAAGGAACCCAAGAGAAAGAAGTTGACGCCGCATTTACGTATCACCTCATACGAACTCTTACTGTGTAATTTAATCCCTTTTTCTCAATATCTCATCAAGCAGGTTTCATGGCAGTGTCATAAACCTATATGCTTGATATGTCGTTCTTTGACTACCTGAAATAAACCCATCGTTTACACCATGGCCATGGAATTTAATTCGACATTTCTATTTCAATCAAAGGGCCGAGATATCAACTTCCATAAATGGAAAGGACAAATCCTTCCTTGACTTATCCATTAACAACATGTCACTCGTGACGCACCAAACGTACCCTACTTCCCGCCAACTGTCTGCGTGACGTTTTTCGTCAGTAAATCTAAGTGTGCGAGTCATGAATGAGTTAATGATAATCTTCAAGTCTAAGGACCATTACACATGCTCGTAGATAGCAATATACGATGACACCAAGACATGCGGAATTACTACTGGTGGGTCTGTTCTCATAATCTCCCATCTTAGAGATTACCAAGTGTGAACTCCATGAGAGAGAGTCTCGTCTTCTTACGAGTACTCGCACATGACGTTATGTATACTATGTGTCCTATCATAGTATGTCATCCAACCGTAGAACTTTATTTAAGATTATTGTTATAGCATTTCAAGGTTCTCATCATAGCGGGGATCTGCTATGACCTTATTAATGCAACAAATATTCCAAGACATTATTATATTATAGTCATGCAGAACAATGAACAATATATAATAAGTGAACATTTATGTAATCAAAGTACAAAACAGTTGGTTCTGAGGACACCAACCCATACAAACTCCCACTTGGACTAGAGCCAACTGCCTACGACTTTTTGTCCGCTAGACCTCACAAGATTATCATGTTTCTGCTGAGTAAAGGCTTTAGTCAATGGGTCCACCACATTATCTTCCGTGGAAATACTGCTCACTGCAACTTCACCTCTCTGAGAAAAATCCCTCAAGAGATGATAATTCCGAAGTATGTACTTTGTCCGCTGATGTGACCTTGGCTCTTTTGCAAGTTCCACCGCTGCAGTATTATCACAATAGAGTGTGATAGGATCTTTACTGTTCGGTACAACATCCAGCTCTTGGACGAAGCTTCGAATCCACACTGCTTCTTTAGCTGCCTCATAAGCTGCGATATACTCGGACTCCGCTGTAGAATCTGCCACCACACTTTGTTTTGAGCTCTTCCAGCTCACTGCACCTCAATTCAAACTGAAGATGTATCCAGTCTGCGACTTCATGTCATCTTGATCAGTCTGGAAACTAGCATCTACATGTCCTCTGATGACTAGTTCCTCATCTCCTCCATAAACCAGGAACATATCCTTAGTACGCCTCAGATACTTAAGGATAGTCTTGACTGCCATCCAATGGCAGTCTCCTGGATCATCTTGATATCTGCCTACCGCACTTAATGTGTAAGCAACATCTATCCTCATACATAGCATAGCATACATGACTGACCCAATCGCGGATGCATAAGGGATCCTTGAAATTCTATTTCTTTCCTCATGTGTCTGAGGACACATTTTCTTGGAAAGATGAATGCCATGTGACACTGGAAACAATCCCCACTTGGACTTTTCCATACTGAATCTCTTCAGTATCTTGTCAATGTATGTACTTTAACTTAGGCCCAGCATTCTCTTGGATATATCACGATGGATCTTGATCCCATGAATATATGCCACCTCGCCCAAGTCTTTCATGGAGAAGAATTTATTCAACCATGCATTAACTAACCGTAAGACACGTACTTTGTTTCCAATTAGCAATATGTCATCAACATATACTGTTAAGAAAACGACTGCACTTCCACTAAACCTTTTGTAGACACAAGGCTCACATTTGTTCTTAACAAATCCAAATACTGTAACAGCTTCATCAAAATAAATGTTCCATGACCTTGATGCTTTCTTTAATCCATAAATGGATTTCTGCAACTTGAATACCTTGTTGGCATCCTTTGGAGTCACAAACCCTTCAGGTTGTGTCATGTAGACATCTTCCTAGAGATTCCCGTTAAGGAATGCTTTTTTGACATCCATTTGCCAAATTTCATAGTCATCGTAAGCAGCAATGGCCAATAGGATTATGATGGACTTCAGCATTGCAACTGGTGAAAAGGTTTCATCATAGTCAATTCCTTGACGTTGTCTAAAACCTTTTGCAACCATTCGTGCCTTGTAGGTGCTGACTTGCCCCTCCGTGTCCAGTTTCTTCTTGAATACCCATTTATTACCAATAGGCTTTACATCAACTGGAGGATCTACCAAAATCCAGACTTGGTTTTGGTACATGGAATCCATTTCAGAATTCATGGCTTCTTGCCACTTGGCAACGTCTGTGCCTTAACTGCTTCCTTGTAGGTAAGAGGATCATCATTGTCAACCAATAATGAGTCACCATCCTCAGTGACAAGAAAACCATATTGTTCTGGTTCTCTCACCTCTATCATGCTCCTATGCAGTTCTTGTGTCTCTGGAACAAATTGTTCTTCCACGGGGCTTTGTGGAATCTGTTCCTGTGCCAACTCATGTGTATCTTGAGACTCGACTTCATCGAAGTCTATCTCGCTCCCACTATCCCTTTTGGATATGTTCTCCCTCTTAAGAAATATGGTGTGTCTTGCCACTATAACCTTTTTGTCTGAGGGGTTGTATAGGTAATATCCCCTTGTTTCCTTGGGATATCCTATAAAGATACACTTTGTGCCTCGGGGTGCAAGTTTGTTACCTGAAGAGGCCTTAACAAATGCTTCGCTACCCCACACGTGTAAATTCGATAACATGGCTTTTCGTCCACTCCATAACTCGTATGGAATACCATTTATCGATTTAGTTGGTACTTTGTTTAGTATGTGTGTTGTTGTTTGTAATGAATATCCCCAAAAGGATAATGGAAGACTCGCATGAATCATCATTGATCTCACCATGTCCAACAGGCTGTGGTTCCTCCTTTCACTTACACCATTCCATTGTGGTGTGTAAGGAGGAGTGAGTTGAGATAGAATCCCAAACTCCTGTAAGAAATCAATGAAGTCTTGATTAAGATATTCTCCTCCTCTGTCAGAGCGGAGTTTCTTAATCTTCTTACCAAGCTGGTTCTCAACTTCATTCTTGTATTCTTTGAACCGATCAAAAGAATCTGACTTATACCTCATTAAATAGATATATACATATCTACTAAAATCATCAGTAAAAGTTTTGAAGTACGAGAACTCACCCCTTTCTTCAACTGGAAATGGTTCACACACATCTGTGTGAATTAATTCTAGAAGCTCTTTAGATCTTTCACCTTTCCCACTAAATGGGGATTTGGTCATTTTGCCTTGTAGACACGCATGACATACACCAAGTGGTTTTAGTTCGAAAGAATCTAAATACCCATCTTGATGTAATTTTGTCAAACGTTTCTCATTGACATGACCTAGCTGGTGATGCCAAAGTTGGGTGTGGTATGAGTCATGTGAATTAACTTTGTTATCGATTTCCATTACTTGGTTTGTGTAGTCTAACACATAAAGGTCGTTATATAAATGTTCCCTACCAAAACAAATGCTATATTTATAAAAGTAGCAACATTCATTTTCAAACTTGAATATAAATCCATCAGTATCTAATCTGGATACTGAAATAATGTTTTTGGTTACAGAGGGTACATAATAACATCCTTTCAAAACCAAGACCATCCTGGTAGGCAATGTGAGGTGGTAGTCCCCGATATCTACAGCAGCAAGTCTGGCTCCGTTGGCTGCTCGTAGATCTATCTCCCCTCGATCAATCTTCCTGAATCTACTTGGTTCCTGTATTTGGATATAGATGTGATCACCACAAGCAGTATCTAATACCCAATTAGTAGAAACATATATATTGCATTCGATAACAAATGCACCTGAAGCTTCCCCTTGCTTCCTTGGCTAGGTGTAGTTTTTCTTCCAGTGGCCCTTCTTGACACATGTGAAACAAACAGCATCCTGTTCCTTTTCCTACCCTTTGATCTTCCTTTTCTTGGAAGGCCATGAAGAAGCTTTGGGCTTAAAGCTCTTCCCCTTCCCTTTCCTTTTATTCACCATAAGGACAGAAGGCTTTTCACGCTTCATGTCATTGTCTACTTGGCGAATAAGGATAAGAAGATCAAATAGAGACTTCTCAATATTGTTCATGTTGAAATTAACAACAAAGTTTGAGAATCCCTTGGGGGAGTGCTGCGAGAATGTGATCTGTACCATGTTCTTCAGGGAGTTTAAACCCTAGAACCTACAAGCGCTCAATGTAGCCAATGAGCTTGACTACATGAGGCCCAGCTAGGGAACCCTCTCCAAGCTTGCTCTGAAACAGAGCCTTGGAGATCTCAAACCTTTCATGTCTTGCTCTCTCCTGGTATAAACCACGTAGGTGCTCGAGCATGCTGTAGGCATCCATGTCTTCATGAGACTTCATGAGCTCACAAGACATATATGACAGCATCAAACATTGAACATCGAGAGCATCGTTCAAATGTTGATCATAGACTAGGAAATTTTCATCACTTTCCCCTGGGGAAGGAGAATCAGGAAGTGAGGACTCCATCACGTAAAACTTCCGTTCATGGAATAGGATAACCCGAAGGCGCCTAAACCATTCCTGAAAGTTACTGCCGGTGAGGAGGTTGTCTTTATCCAGAATTGATCGCAGAGAAAATGTGGCTGATGTGTTTGTCATATTGATTCTACAATTTAAAAGAGCAGATTCATCAGTACTTTCTTGATTACATTTTATGAGAAATAATAAATTTTATTAAGTCTCCCACTATTTTATCAAGTCCCAATGGCCCTCACCATTGAACTCGGAATGTCAAGTTTCTTTGACATTCTAGTGGCAAGATTCCATATTTCCCTTCGCATAACCCCAACAAGGGTTGGTCAAGCTATTTGAATGTATTTAGGTAGGTGGGTCTTTGACAACTGTGAGCTTACAGTTCCTTGATCTGTTGAGTGGACTCCCCAATCCTGAAATCCTGACTTGGATTTCCTCAACTCTTGCCTCCAATATTACATCAATTCCAGCAAGGGCTACTTCCCTTGATGTAATATGGTTAAGTCAACCCGAAACCTTTCATAAGGGCTTCCTTTATAAAAGTAAGTGTCCCAACAAGGGTTGGTCAAACACATAGTTTTATTGAGTCTTTCCCTTAATCAAGTAACGGAAGGCTTGGTCTAACTTAATATGGTATTTGAGGGATTTTATTCTTTATTTGTATCTTTGCATTATCACATGCTTGTTAATATTAAGTAATGCTTTCTTAAGTGATTAACCATGTTCCGATAATGTTTACGCATAGACCGGTTTTTATTTTATTCCATCTTTGCATGCTTTTTCATTTTATTAATTATGTGATCGCGACAACACATGCATAATTAATAAACCATGCAATCAGACAGAAATAAAATAATATGGCATGATCATGAGCTTCAATTTGGTTAGCTTATCTAGTGGTTTTGATAAGCCAACCCTAACCTAGGGAAAACACCTTGAACCTGATGGTTCGTGTTTTGCATCTCCCACCTGTCCACCTTTGTATCTTCTTGTGTCGATTTCACCTCGACTTCGAGATTTGAACTGTCTCCTATGGCTTGGGAGATCCTCCATTACATGGGTTTACATTAAAGAAACCATGGGCACGCAGGCCCTACATTTTATTGGAAGAAGGCTCGCAGGCCAACAAATTTAAATTAAATAAATTTAAATGAAACCATACACATAAAAAGGGTCTTTGGTCTATCTCATTATCATCCATAGTATGCAACGACATTTACGCATATTTAGAATTTATATCCTTTTAATCGTTCTTTTATTTAAGATAAGACGTGCTCGAATTCAATTAATTATGATCTTATAATTAATCAATTCTTTATCTTAAATTCCTTTCTTAATTTCCTTGAGATTCTTCTCATCTATATTCCTTGTACGGGTCTTTGTACATTGGAGGAAACCTGGTGAAATTCCATTTCTGGAAAGTACACGGCGTGTAGTTTATAATTACACGGCGTGTATTTTTCTTTTCACCCTTTGTCCAAAGTACACGCTGGGGCTTTGGTGTGTTTTATGTACTTTGGAAATTTTAGAGTACATGGCGTGTAGATGAATCATACACGGTGTGTACTTCCTTGTTACGCAGTAACCGGCCTGGCGATCCCGTGTACGCGGTACGTGGCTTATCTTTGTACACGGTTTCACCTGGGTCGGGATAGACTACACGGTGTGTTGTTCCAACATACACACCGTGTATTCCAGTTTCCACAAGCCATTTTATTCTTGTCAACACGGCGTGATTAAAACTTAGGCATAATCAATTCACACGGCGTGGCTTGGCGGACCAGTGTCGGTTCGTTGAACCTAAGTACATGGCGTGTAGTTTTAATTACACGCCGTGTAATCTCGTGTTGTAGAGAAAGAAAGAGAGGCTCCTCTGGATGAGTTCCTCATTTTTATTTTAATTAAAATTAAAATCAAAAGGTCGTTTCTGTGATATGAATCGAGAAACAAAGGAGGAATAATAGATCTCATTAATTCAGATTTATAGAATGATTTATTTCGAATTGAATCAAATATGAATGCATAAATTATCAAAGAAAATTAAATAACTATAATCAACGTTGTAACCTCACTATGATACCATTTGATGGTTCCGGGCGCAGCGGAAGCGCATGGGTGGATGTGCCCACTTGGGTTTTTCTCATTAGAAATGATCAATCCGGGATCAATACGATGATAAACGCCAGTCTCCACGGATCGAATCACAGAAAAAGACAAAGAAGATGGTTTGTCCCGGAACCACAAACAAGGATCATTACAGGTTGAGTTTAATTAATTTAATTAATTATAAAGAAATGCCTTTTGGGTGTTCTTTCTTCATTGATGTTCTTGATCATGTTGTCGATGTGATCTGTCGTTGCATTGCAGAAGCCAACTTTAGACTCCCTCTAGCGATGATCCACGCGTGTACCTCGTATCTCTGGACGTCGCAAAAGTATTCTCCGGGTGCTAGCGTGGAGAAGCCTTTGCTTGCGTTGTCCGCCTTAGATATTCTTGATCCGATGGAAGAGGATCTCTCTCGGTCTTGAGAGAGTTCATGGAGGAAGAGGTTCTTTCGGCCTCGAAAGAATTCTCCAAAGATGTTGTGCACAACGATTATCTTGTGTGTCGGAAAAGAGTTGGGGTTGTGAAGATATTTATAATCGGGTGTGTGGGGTTATAGAGTTATGACAATAAATAAACATGTTACGCATTTTATTTTTCTCATTGACTCTTTATTTAAAACCCCGTGTCGAATAAATAATTCCTTGACATGCACCCACGCTGATTATAATAAATATCATTTAAAAAAATATTATATCATCAAAATCCCAACTGGAAAAAACTACACGGCGTGTATTAATAAATACACAACGTGTACTTGTTTTTCATTGAAAAATACACGGCGTGTACATTAAATGTACACGGCGTGTATATCTTGTTTTCATTTATTCATTTCCGTTCCAAAATAAAACTACACGGCATGTAATAATAATACACAGCATGTACTTGTTTTATTTTATTTTTCCTCCATCATTTAAAACAACTTAGGCTTCCTTGAATAATTATTAAACCACGTACGAGAATAATCTGTATTCAACTTGAGATACTTGGATACACTTATTGTTTGACCCTCTAGGCCTCTTTCTCGTTGGCATTAGGCGGGCTTGCCTAAAGTCCAAGATTACTGTCTAGCAACGGGTCAAGGCACCCAAGAGAAAGAAGTTGACGCTGCATTGACGTATCACCTCATACAAACGCTTACTGTGTAATTTAATCCCTTTGTCTCAATATCTCATCAAGAAAGTTTCATGGAAGTGTCATAAACCTATATGGTTGATATGTCGTTATTTGACTACCTGAAATAAACTCATCGTTTACACCATGGCCATGGAATTTAATGTGACAGTTCTATTTCAATCAAAGGGCTGAGATATCAACTTCTATAAATGGAAGGGACAAATCCTTCCTCGACTTATCCATTAACAACATGTCACTCATGACACACCCAACGTACCCTACTTCCCGCCAACTGTCTGCATGATGGTTTTCATCAGTAAATCTAAATGCGCGAGTCATGACATGAGTTAATGATAATCTTACAGTCTAAGGACCATTACACACGCTCGTAGGTAGCAATATACGATGACACCAAGACATGCAGAATTACTACTGGAGGGTCTGTTCTCATAATCTCCCATCTTGGAGATTACCAAGTGCGAACTCCATGAGATAGAGTCTCGTCTTCTTACGAGTACTCACACATGACGGTCTGTATACTATGTGTCCTATCATAGTATTTCATCCAACCGCAGAACTTTATTTAAGAATTTTTTTATAGAATTTCAAGGTTATCATCATAGCGGGGATCTTCTATGACCTTATTAATGCAACAAATATTCCAGGACATTATTATATTATAGTCATGCAGAACAATGAACAATATATAATAAGTTAACATTTATGTAATTAAAGTTCTAAATAGTTGGTTCTGAGGACACCAACCCTTACAATATAGTCAGGGGGGTCTTCATGCAATTCTTATTCATATAGAGAAATATGTAGATCTTGTTACATTGATAAGATGCATATTATAAGATGTGTTTTTATTTTCCATATATAGATATGGGAGAAAATCCCCCACTTAGCTCCACATACCTACATGTCATTGCCTACCAATATTTTTTGAGAGTCCTCACATATAATATGGTAGTTTTTTAAAACTTTTGATGTGAAAATCAAATTTATACATTTATATTATGAAATATAATTATAAAAATTTTATATATAGGTAGATTTAGTAAGATCGACATTCATATACCACCAAACATGATTTCCACGCTTAGAGAAATATGTTAGACAGTCTTCAACTGTATGATATACATGATTATTAATTTACTATTTAAATTATTATTTTTTATTATATATGAATTTATTTAATAAATTCTTATTCATTTTTTTGATATTTTGAGTTTTATGGATGTCATATATTTGGATAATCCTCCAGAGTCTCTCACCATATTGTAAAATGATTTTTCCCTCCAATTCATCCATTTTACTAATGATTCATTTTCATACTATTGAGTGGCATTATGTTGATAGAGTATTGTGGTATTTTTGATTCATTCATCCCATTCATTCATTACCCATTCAGTTTCTATCACTTCATTCCCTGAAAACTTTAGAGAAGTAAGACTTTGAATGGAGGTGATATCATGCAAGATATTTTGAGATGTTGGGAATATTCCAAGAGTCCGGATTAAGAGGGGTATGAATAGTGTGAGTGAATCTATCAGATCTATTGGGTTATGGGCCCTGGTACTTCAAGTCAACATTGATATACCATGCATGACACAGACGAGCCTATTATTAGTTGTTAATAATTATTACATCAAATTTTAAATAGTTTTTATTAACATTTGTTAATTGTATAAATTGTTTCTGCATGATGTTCATATCAAATACCTTATTCACATATTTGATCCTATTTAGAGTGGTGAATTTTACTAGTCTTATTTTAGTAGAGTAGTGATAATGATGCTTTCTCCCATGAATGATATTTATCATGGGAATTTCTTTTATGTTTCAGGTGATGATAAGGGTGATGAGCATGGTATAGATGTTCTAGAGGGAGAAGAGTCTATTGTGGATGTAACACATGATGATATGGAATGGGAGGAGGATGTTTATCATGATAAACCATATTCCCCTCAACTTACTATTTACTTTCATCTAGATCCACAACCAAAACAAGTGGCACAGGCTCTGGTACATTCACTACTACATCTACAACCACAGGTTATTCATCTAGAGGACCCCAACACATCTATTATTGATTCTTCTACATAGTCTATTACTGTGTCATATTTTTATACAGTGATAGTGGATTACTCATCTATGTTTCATTATTTACCTATGTTCTATAGATACCCACCATATACTAGCAGTCTTCTTTACATGTTGGAGAGTGATCCATCCAACAAACACTTTCCTTGAAAATAGGACAGGGTATGGGAAAGGAGACTGTAGATCCACCACCTATCACATGGGAATATGTAGAGGTAGGTACCAAAGATTATACAAAGGAGATTCACATTCCAGAGCATATACATTGATAGACATGGCATGCGTGCATTATCTATAAACTTGTAATTAATATAGAGGAGCATCGAAGACAACAAAACAGATTGGATAGATATATGTTACATGTTTTTTAAATCAATATATTTAAATTATTTAAAAATAGACTAATATTTTCATGACCCCCTCCTTACAATGATATTGTAATGAAGGAAGATATATGATGAATCGCCAATCCTACCACTAGTAGGCTACATATTAAAGACAAGCATCAAGAACATAAAGATCTCACATATGGGAGGCATTACCTTCAAATATAAAAATTTGATAAGAATATAGTATAAATAACGACCAAAAAACTCTATCACATATATATATAAGTAAACCAAAATCTATCCCATGAAGCATGAAGAAAGAAAAATGAGACACTAAAAGTATCCAATATAAAGTACCAAAAGAAAATTTCTATAATAGTGACACAAAAGCAGATCCAACCCCAACAAGAAATGTCCATCTTGGTCCCCGAATTCTTTATAAAATCAAACAAATAGTGTTATATATGTTTGTTGAGAATAAAAGTATACTTAGTAGGATCGTATTCATGGTCTCAAGTGTATATGTGAAAAGATCATGAAAATGCACCTATGAACAAACAGAAATACTAGAAATCATCATAACAAGTCAACTAACCAATCCCTACCACAATATGCATCACTAACCAAATTAGATATCCAATATATTAATATAGCATCAAGGTAAAAGAAAATAAAGGCGCCCCACTATTTATTCCCCACTGATTTTCCACTCTCAGGCCCCAACATTGAATATCTTGTGCTCCCATCCCTTCCAAAAATATCACATCACATATCATCCACATATGATGTGGGTTAGGATATATCCCTACCTAAACCACCCCTATAATTTATTGAATCCAATTCTAGAATTAGGTACCATCACATCATAACCACACTACATCATATCCCTTCAAAAGAAACCTAGTCTATCACAACACATCTCAACTCATCATATAACCAGAGTAATAGGGTATCATGAACGTGATGGACATCAACCATGTACCCTCATACTACCACACATGACCCCCCAAAAATATCGCATATCATTTGATCCTTATCACATCACATCTCATCTCAACATCATCAAATCACATATTTCTCAAAAACACCTGGGCCATACGTGATAAAGGAATAGTGGGGAAGAGGTGGTAGTCATCCATCCATATCACCAATATTCTCGAGGTTGGAGAAAACACCTAGAAACAAAAACCTCTAAGTTTTGATAAGGTTATGAAACTATTGTGGGTTCATATAGAAATAAAATAAAGTTACATTATATATAGATAGCACAAAAAACCCAAAAATAAGTTTACATAAACTACAATAGTGCACACAAAGGAAATAAAATACATTAAATCTCTATAAATAGATTTTAATGTGGGATAGAACAAATATCCCCTTCCTTAAAGAAGTTTATCTGACTCATTATACACCATAGGGAAAAGAAAAAATATCATTAAAACTACACCTGCACAAAGAATCCTTAGATCAACCTAAAATGAATCAAAGGGTTCTCAAAAAAAATCCGCTAACACACCCATATTGAAACAAACTACCCCAGAAAACCTCTAGAAAAAGGTTGTAATAAAAAACTGAGATAAAGATGAATTCGATCACCATTGATAACAAATGAAAAACCATAAGAACCCAAGGATTTGGGTGAGAGAATGTATAATGAAATGCCTCCAAAAATTACCTAGGGTTTATCCACAAATGAGAGGAAGCGATGGTTGACTGGGAGAAGAGTTAGTCAAAAAAAGGTTATAAACAACCTAGAACACACACTTTTAACAATGTAAATTAACACCTTATAGTGTAAATTCAAAGGGATCCTTAGATTACAAGCCATAAAAATATGTTTTGGTTGTAAGTTACTTTTATTCCAAAAAACATGGTGACACATCCAAAATAAACTTACACCACAAATTCCTATTCTGTGACGTGAATTCATTTCATGGGATTCCCCTCCTAAAACATAAGTTGTAAACTACAATCTGTATAAGTTGTAATGTGGACATTCATGGTGTAAATCCCACTTTTACATCACAAATTTCTCTACTGCTACACAATTGTAGCACCAACAACTCAGGGCCCCCTGGGACCTCCTCTATGCACATTACAACCATAAAACCCGCAAATTAATGGTTCAGTAAGGAATTGTATGTAACATTAGATACCTATCAAGTTATTCTCATCCTCAAGAATCAAAACAAAACCTAAAGAAAAGAAAAGTGTTTCAAATATTTCGCTCATGAGATGCCTCTCATGGATCTTGTTACGCCTTAATACTACACCCAACCAAACACATCAAACCATAACCTCTGAAAAATTCCAAATTACAATATAACCACCACTCACTGAGCACAATGACACATCATCAAGGACCAGCCAAAAACCCCCTCCTTTCCTCATATCAATCTTCATGTCTGTCTCAACCTCCACATAGACCAAACCATCAACCACCATAAACAACATATACAACACTTCATGAGCACACAAATTAAGTAATTTCATCTTCCATTTCAAGATATTGTCTAATTTGGGAGGCACTAACTCTCCCACGTAATTTTTATCATGTCATGGTATAATTAATATTAGTTAGGAATAAAATTTTTACATTTTTTATATGTAAAAATCTTTACCAAAAATCATGATATCAATAAAAATCATATAACATAAAAAAAATATCCCAAAATCACATCATTTAAACAAAATAGGGAAAATAAAATCCAAAACAACCACGATTATAGGACATGAATCTATGTATCTCACTATTAATTACTCTTCTCTAGAATACCATGGCTCCCCAAATAAACTAAAAGAATTTCTCTTTCATGAAACACCTTCTCTCATTGATCCTAGATCTCTACTTGCTACTCTATGAATATCATGTCATCCTTGATATCTAACTCTCCCTACTCAATGATGTGGGAGTCATCATGATGATACTGATGAAGTTGGTACATGTGAAAAACATCATGTATCCACTCTAATCATGGTGGAAGCACCATCCTACACTCAATTATTAAAACTAACTCCAAATTATCAAAATTTCTAATGAATCTAGGAGAAATCGTACTCTCTTTACCAAACCTGCACTGCCCTCACCAAGGGAATAATCTAAATAACACATGTTCTCCAACCTCAAACTCTAGGGTCATCTTCCTATGATCATCATACTCCTTATGAAAATCACTAACCACCACCATCCTCTATCAAACCCACTAAATCTTCTATTCTATGCTCTACACCACATGGAGAGTAAGAATTAATAATTCCCAAACCTATGTACATCATAATAGATAACTGCATGACCATCCATACAACCAAACAAGTAGATCCATAACAATGGATTGTTGATAGTTTTTATGTATAAAAATTAAATAATAGACATGTTCCTTACCCATGATCTTCCATGGTCCAACAAATAAGCTCGCAACATATCCTCCAGCACCTGGATGGTCTGCTCCATCTTCCCATCTATCTGGAGGTGGAAAGCGGTGATAAGAAACAACTGATATCCAAAAGAATGATATAATTCCCACTATAATAATGATTTAAAACAAGGATCCCAATAAAATATGATGGTCCTCTGTACCCTTTTAAGCATAACCATGTCATGTACATAGAACCTTTCCAAGACATCCATGTCACTCAACTCATGAATTTCCTAAAAAAGACGACTTCACCAATCATTCCACTATCCCTGAAATTACATCCCAAACTCTCTAAGCCTAGGGTAACTTAGTGATGAAATACTTTGATATTTAATCCTATTTCCAGTCAATAATATCCAAGAATTGGAAAAAAAATCCTCCATTAACAAAGTGCTCAACTTTAACTTAATAATAAACCAGACACCTCACCAAAAACTCTGTTGCTGATCATTTCAACCTCAGACAACAAAAATACCTCTTCAATCCATGATATATATTTATAACACCAAGATATACAATTAAATATGAGATATTAAACTCATGGATAATTTTGTCACACATCACCGTCAAAACAAAAGATCTCCCCTATAACAACACCTAGTTCGGATCATCCTTTGAACATCCACAAGGGGCATCACAATGGCTAACAAAGTCATGCATAACCTCTACCTATGATTATTCTCACTGATAATCCTTCTCATTCTATGTCAATGATGACTCCATGGACATCAGATAAATATAACATTGACCACTACTCTCCCCCACATCAAGGTGTGTCATCAATAGAACCTCTATCCCTTAACAAACATATAAAGAATCCCAAACCACAGATCCTTGGGACATCTGACACAATGCATTAGAAACTAGTTTAAAATTACATGGGGTCTAAAATAACTAAAAATAATAATCTGAGAGAATCTCCATCCACCTCCATTGATGTAGATTCAGGTCTCGCTGATAGAAAACATATTTCAAGCTCTTATGGTTTGTGAAAACAACTAATTTCTTATAAAGAAAGTAATATTTCCACAAAATTAGTAAAAACTTGACTACTAATAGCTATAGATCATGGGTGGCATGGTTATACTCTTGGGAATATAACTACATAAATTCACAAGAGATCATTGTTCTATATTGTATCAACATGCACCCCATACCCATATAAGACATGTCACTAAAAATCTCAAACAAAACAACCTCCTCAAGAAACTGAAGAACTAGAGAACTGACCAAATTCTACATTAGGTAACTGAACTCTGCCTATAATTATAACACCCTAAGCTTCCATGGAACTTTGCTCTTTGAATAATATGATAACGTGCGAAGTAAGCAACACAGAGTTCAAGCGCACCATGACCTATCAAACTAGACGTTTAAAAAAGCGGTAATGAATAGAAATAACCACATTTTGAATTTTATATACATCCAATATAATTTTCAAATTCAAATTTTTTGTTTCTTAGACATAAAATAAGGACAAATTCAATTTTTTAGATAAAAGAAGTATTTTTCAAGAAATGCATTTTTCCAACTTTTAACGGGGAACCCTTTTAAAATAAAATATCTGAAACTTTTATATTTCCAATTTGATAAAATAAAATTCATATTTAAAATATATAAATAAAAATTTTGTTTGGATAAATTTTCGGTGCTTTTCTGATAACTTTCATATTTTGATGAATAGTGAAAAATACTAAATTTTAATTGAAAACAACTTTTTTAATAAAAAAAATTTATAGAGTTAAATTATAAATTTGAATGGTTTTGAAGTATAATTAGACAATATTTTTATCATTTAATACAATTTTTTTCATTTGAAATAATTTTACATTTAAATTGGACATAAACACATATCAATCTTTTGATAGTTTTTACTTCTCAAAAACCCGCTTTTTGGTTTTGACAATGGGAATATTTTTTTAATTAATTAATACAACTTATATGTTTATAATTTGGTAAAATAGACATCATTTTTTTATTTTTAATATAAAAATTAGCTTAGGGTTAAGGTTTGGTATTTTTCTGAAAACATTCAATTTTAGATGAATAGTGAAAAACACTTGCTTATTGTTAAAACCTAATTTTCATTTAAATAATTATTTATTTTATTTAAATTTATTTTTGGTCAAAATTGTTACATAATATCTATATAAGTTCAATTTAATTCATCGAAGTCATTTTATAAAAAAATTAGATGTATAAAAGTTTATTGAGCATTTTAACGTCTTTTACCCACCTTCTAGGCACATTTGCAAATTTGCATAAAATGTAATTTTACCGCTTCATTGAATTGAATTTCAAAAATCCAATAGATGCGGTTAAAATCATCAAGAAAAATTTGTTTCAATAGGACGAAAATAATTTTTGGTGAATAGTAACTTTTGAATTTTATTTACCACGATTAAAAGTAAATAAGGTAATTAAAGGTAAAAATGATATTATAATTAACCTAAAACTTATCCTAAATATATTTGATAAGTGTTTTTAGACCAAAATAAACCTTAAGATTAAAATATAATCCTCTTTGACCCAATTGGATTAGATTTCGACATTTATTATTATTATTTTTAAAGAAGAGTTAAAAGTGTTAAATTCAAAATATTCATAACTAAAAAAAATTTAATATATGGTAATACATTAGATAAATTAGACTAAAAATATTAATTAGAAATCTAAAAATATTTCCCACATTATTTTATTTTATTTATAATTTTTATACATTAACTAATTAGATTTATTTATGACACAATGATGATGCAGTAATTACCTTATTAATTAAAGATTAAAATAATTGATATTATAAATATCCAAATAGATGTAAATTGAGAATTTTGATGCGTTACACTAATTATATTGGTTAATATGACTTTTTAGTACTGATTTAATTTATTTGTTTTTAATTAATCATGTTTTTTTGACTTTCACAAAAACCAAATACTAATTAGTGTCAAAATTGACATAAATGAGTTTTCAAAACAAATACTATATTATTCAATGATATAATATTCCTAAGAATATATGGTTCATCCAAAGAACTCATATAATGATATATATTTCATTAATGAACCACTTGGGGTTCTCTTGGATTTTTATAGTAATTTTATTAACCATTTATTATAATAATACAAGAATACATGGTAAAAGTTAAACTATTTAACTAAGAGTTAAATCTAAAATATAAGGTTAATATGGTGACCTAAAGCTGTATAAAACCTATTGGTTGAGAGGTTTTATAACTAGAACCACCTTATCCTGGAAATAAATTTTTTTGGATCCATTATAAACTGAATATGATTGTATAATAAATTAATATTTCAAACTTTTCATAAAGTCACTCTCACCTCTCTTATAAAAGGGCACTTCCCCTTATCTCAAACTCACACCTCCAAAGCCATTTTTCTCAGCCAACCCCTTATCAAATATATTCCCAACTACCATCATATCAACCTAGAGGCCTTACTTTGATAATAAAGCCATCCTATGGAGCTCTTTTGATCAAATCAAAAGGAAGCACCCGAAGTAGAGGTAACGACTTCATCACCTCTTTCAAATTTATTTTCTCCTTCCACTTCCTCTTTCTTTGATGCTTCCATACCAAAATAATAACTCCAGTACCTTATAATTACTATGATTTTATTATAAAAATGGTATAACCATATTCATTATTTTATCCATCCTATGAATAACAAAGTCACCATACGTCGATAGGTATTGCTTACCGTCTTCACGTCGTTGTGTAGTTTGTTATTCAACACTTCATAATTTTTATGGGTATAATAATGAGTATAATTTTTTTAAATAATAAATATAAAATGTTCATGATTCTTTATATATGATATAACACACAATTACATACGATTTCATCATCAATGAAATGGTATTGCCGCTCATGCGTACGTACGAGTTACAATCTCCACGAACGCGGTGAGATTCATTCCCCATCATAACCATTAAAGAAAAAATATCATTTTATGATTAAATATAATGTATAATAACTTAATATAATTCTTAATATGAATCAAATACATCATATCCATAACATACATGACTTATGTTACAAAACATATAAAGGAAAATGAATCAGTTAACACCTGAAACAATGATACTACTGAAATATTATTAACAAAGAAATTTTAGAAGATCATATATGATATCATATTTAAGTATGTGTATCTTTTATACTTTTATTAAAAATTATTTATCCATTATACCGGAGGTTAACGTACCCTCGACTAAGTAAAAGTACATGGTAAGGTGTTTTCATCTCACTTCTTATTCCCATGAGATTCATGATATATTGTCACTATTCCCTTTTGTGTGGTGTATAAACTGTCAATGATTTTATTATTTTTGTAATATACATTAATTTATGGGTATTTACATCTTCATTTTATGATCCTTCTTTCATGGGGTGTATGTTTTTCTGTTACCAAATCGTTAAGGGAAATTTCAAAAAAAAATTCCACTCATTGGGTATTACGAAAACTTCATTGATTATTTTACTCCAATATTATGTGTGCAATCAATATTTATTTATTTATTTAGTAATTTAAACTCCCCTTTGTGTGGATATATTTTTGATACACATAATCACTTCATTTATAAATTCTCAAGTCATCAATCTGAACTTGATAAGAGTAATCTTAACCCAATTTCCATTCATTGAATTAAACATCTAAGTCATTGGTGTTGTTTTTACGAGAATATGTGTGAATGTTCTCTGATTGATATACTCCAAATATTCAATCATATTGACAGTATTTATATTTTTCTCACATAATTATGTCATTGATTTATCCTTAACTTAATTAAATGGTCTTTATAAGGGATTTCATCTAAATTTACATTCCATTGAGACTTCTTTATGGTTATGCACCAATTCACTTTTATATGGTGTATATATTATTCTTTGACATAGTATATCATGAATCCCTTTATTCTCATCATATTATAAGGTTTTTATTGCCTCAATTATTTGTATTCAAGAATCTTTCATTTGGTTAGGAACTCTAACTAAAATATCATTTTAAATGTTTTAAAGATTTATTCTTCTAAATCATTCTCATTCATCTCCGTGTTTTAAAAATTGTTTTAAAGATTTAATTATATGGTAATGGATGTTTTAAAATTAAAATTCCTTTTAAAATTTTGAAAGTGGTATGTGAAACTTTGATTCAAAAATCTCTTTTAAATGTCTTCTTGATAAATAGTGAGACTTTTAAATGTTTTAAAAACAAAGATATTTATCTCAAATAGTTTTACTGATTATTTTCAACTATGTCAATATCCTTAATTACTATTGATTGAGGTTGATTTATTATAATAAAATCTTTCATATTGTATTGAATGAGTTATGTTTGAGTGTGGATGTGATATTTTTATACCATTTATGGTTTGTTGTTAAAATATTAACATTTCGTATGCTAGTTTTAATATAAATGTTTAGATAATGTTTCAATATTTTCATATGAGAAATTAATTGGACTTAGTAAGTGATGGGTGGAGACCGTTATAGCTCCTATATGCATCGGTAGGTCTCATGAGACAAAATAGTGTCTTGGCAGAAGGCCTTTACAAAATCTTATTTGTAGTCTTGGCACGAGGCCTTGACTATGTGGTTATGATTTCCAACATTATGCATTCCATCATTATAAAATTAGCTATTGGTATTACATGTGATTAATCTAACTATAGAATATCTATGTGAATAAGTAAATGGAATTATTTGATTCATATTTTCCATATTATATTGAACTTCAAGTTTAAAAGGTTTGTGTTTTAGTCTTATACATTGCCTTAAATGTTTATGTTTTCTTATGTTAGTTTTCACTATAATGTTATCCTTTCTGAGATTCTGAGCTCACCCCTTTCTTATGTTTTATATTTCCTAGGATTTGAATAAATATACTATGATTGGCCAACAGTAATAGGATAAGGTATATGAGTGTGTTCAAAGGAGACACAATGTTGTAATTTCTCTATTTCATAATGTAATGTAAAACGTATGTATGTATATAGTACCTCTAGGGATACTAAACTAATTGGTCTTTAGAGACTGGATCTCTTTTGATCAGGCCAATGTTATGTAATAATGCATTGAATCTGTTTATATAATGTTGGTTCGTTACCATAACTGATCATTACAAACAAAATACTGGTCTTTCTCGTTCAACGTGATTAGTGAGGCTTAAAATTGAGAGTAATCGAGCACAAACCAACAATAATATCCTATTATACCAAAGAAAATATAAAACTCTACCAAATAATTAGGTGATTACAAATAAATAAATTTCTATACCTTATAAGGTTCTATTACCACACCCTTCTGAGATACCAAATGTCCATGGAAACACACCTCTCATCTACAGAGCTCACACTCAAACAACTTTCCATAGATCTGTTGGAATTGAATGATCTGAAAAAATACTCTAATATTCTCATAATTCTCCTTCTATAACCTAAAAAATATCAAGATAACATCAATAAATAATATTATGAAATAGACTAGTAACTCATAGAACACATAGTTCATCAGCTCCAAGAACATTTTATGTTCATTCATAACATTGAACAACATGACTACAAACTTGAAGTTCCCATACCAACATCTGGAGATTTTTTTCCAGATATACTTTTCTTTCACCCATGTCTGGTTATATCTAGAATATAAATTGATCATAGAGAACAAACTATACCCACTCAACTCGTCTAAAAGATTATTTAACTTCATGAAGAGGGTAACAATTCTTGGCTATAATATAAGTCAACCTATGGTAATATATGCACAAAATAAAATGAACATCCTCTTAACACTAGATCATACAAAAGAAAAACACTAGGTAATATTAAATAATTATTCATTACATCATCCACCTACATCCTAAAATCACATAGCCTAGGGAGGTTCTATTTGATATGGAGCCATCCAAATCATTAACACACTCAATTGTAACTCTATCCCAAACATGACATTATGTCGATGGGAAATAGTCGTAACCCGATATATAAAAATATCCAAGAAATTCTATATAACCCAGAAAACATCCTCTACTTAAGATTCAAATAACACCTCTTCTGACTAAGAAAAAAGAGGCTCTAATTTTCATCCACCCATTCGATAACCCTACTTTTTAATGAACGCCATGTTCTAGGCATCTAGATTGAAAAATGAGACCTCCCTCAAGACACAATTGATTAAATAACATATATAATACTACCAATCAATACCAAATAAAACATTATATTGATATATCTATATTAAGAATAAGTCTCCGACTCTATTGTGGTGATGGCTCTTTGGACCGATCTGTCTTCCTCATCCCTCTTCTGCTCCACCATCCGGCTTCCAAGTAGATGTGATGCCTTCACACTCAAGTGTTCCACAGATGAGTTTTTGATTTTTTTTCTCAGTGGTCTCATCTAATCCTAAAGTGTGCTTTTATTTTTTTACTATGGTGTATGTTGACCCGATGTGGTTTTCTCTCGGTTGTTGGTCCCTTGAACCCACAATCCCAATGACATATCGAGTGCTCTATCAGTGAAGCCTCCTCCACCATTCAACCTCTTTATATGGTGCATATACAATGGTTCACTAATTCTACATTTTTTCCCTTATTCATCCCCTAAAATGATTAGGTTTTAGGTTATCATATATTTTTCTGGGGGCTCATTACGGTGTATTCAGATTTGTTTTTTCAGAGTTGATTTGTGACAAGGTCGTTATCAATAACATAGGATTTTATGTGTATGATGATAGTGGATACTGTAATTCTTGGTGCTATTGGTGGTTCATATCCTCATCATTTCACTTTATAATTCCCTATTGGCTTTTTCTCTGGTAAATTTTTTTCCTTTTATTATTCCTAAATGTACCTAATTATCCTTGGTTTCCCCTACCATTTCATCATGGTTCTTCATGCATGAGCCCATATTGGATAGATGCAACGTATTCCATGATGTTTTGGGTCATGTTGGTGGATGTGGGGAAGCTGGATCAGTTGGGGTTATTTTTTGGCTTGCTGGTGTTGTTCGATGTGGCTCGGCAGTCCCTATGGTTCCCCATTTAAGAGCTTTGTCGAGGAATCCCATTCCATTTTTCATTCTTCTTAGATGGTTTATTTTCCAATTTTACATTAGTTTGTTGAATATGTTCTAATTGGTTTTTTTCTCATTGAACCATAAATTAATTTTATATTAAAAATAAAAAAATATTTTCAGTTCTAGAAGAATTACCCCACTGATCAAAGCTTCCCCATAACTAGTCTACACCAACAGCACACATCAAACAATGAATCCTGACCTCAAACTGGCTTAGATAACAACATGATAATTGGAAGCCTCTCTACATCAAATACCAATGAATGGAACAAAGTAGGATAAAAATAGTATGAGGCTTTTGAATAAAAAAATACACAAAAAATATTATATGATAAACTAATCATACTTTAGACAACTCCTGGATATACTGGTGTTGTTGCCTCTAACTTCTACATAAAACCATGACCAGCTACTTTTCCTATCTACTGTTGGCCTCCATAACCACGTTTTGGAGTAGGTAAGTATGGTCAGGGACCATCACATGGATTCCTTCTTCCAACACCATCTTCATTTGGATGATGAATAAGTGACGTCATTCCATGCCATTGAAACTGCCTCAGAGGAAACAATTACTACTATCGAAAAGGATCATGAACTCCCATATAAAAATATCCTCCTTAAGTGGTCAAAAATTGAGTCGGGTAGTGGAAATTTCCTCTGCACACATAACATGAAAATAGAAAACCTATGGTAGGTGATCAGAAGTCACCTACCCCAAAATGATGGGAAGAGTTATCCACAGTCGGTTCCCCACCGATCAGAACCTTGACTGTATCAATTCTTATAGACCAATACCTGAATCCCCACTCCTTGAGACACCATTCTAGTTACTCTATTGTGAATCAAATACAAATTAATTAATCCACTTGAAAAACTCTATTTTTTATGTACTTATAGGTATGCATAAAGTGTAAATGGAGTGACCACATACTTGATCACTAGGTGTAAATCCTCTTATAGACACCATGATCTATACTCATCATCTGGAAATACATCTTGAAAAAAGTGTAATTGGTCCATGAATCTAATCACCAGATCCCACGCACTTAGAAAACAATGCTAAAGGGATAGGATTTCCCACCTCTTGGACACCCTCACCGTCAACGATAGTAATTCCGAAATTAACTCCTAAAATTTGAGCCACAAAAAAACTACCACCTTATGATAAGCAATAAATATTTCTCGCCAATTATATGTGTCTCACCACAGTGGAATTACTTCCAAAGGGTCATAGAACTCTACTCGTTCTCTGATCAGACCAAAAGGGATCCCAATATCCTTCAACCAATAGACTATATCTAGTATGAGATGATCCCCTCATTATTTCCTAAATGTTTCAACTGAAAAAAACCCAAATACTACTTCCACACCTTATCATTCTCTATTAGTTAAACCCTCCAAAAATAAAAAATATAATCCTACAAAACCTCAAATACCTAAATCTCTCATGGATGATGACTGGGAGAAATTCTTGAAAAGTAAGGAAAACATATGAAGCTCGGTATCATTGAATTTTTTCATAGGTTTATTTATTTAATAAATTTATTCAATTAACATTCCATAATAATCATGGTTGTACATGAACACAATCAATCATGATGTATATATCTATCCTAGATCTCTATCCCAAAAAATAGGTCCACCTTACTTAGTCGTTCGATAATCTCATATTCCATGCACCATGGGGGATAAAATCCTATATCCCACCCTATCTTCCTAGACTATGTCATGTACCAAGGTCAGATGGCACCATTTCTCTACCAAGACATGAAAATATTTCATTTCATAACTCCAAACTCAATCCTATTAAGAAAAACCTTTGATACCACCCTTTCATGACCCCCTCCCTCTAAAAATACTATAATGAAGGATTTGATGATGACCCTAAATTCCCACCTCTAGTAGACCCCAAGTTGGAAACAAGCACTGAAGGCATAAACATATCTCATATTAGAGGCATTACCCTTTATCATAAAAATGGGATCAATAGATAAGATAAACAACCACCAAAAAATTCCATCACATACAGATAAATTAAACCAAAATCCATCCCATAGTGCATGAATAATGAAAAATGATACAATAAATTCCCCAAAGTAAAGTACCAAAAGACATTTCTTATAGAAGTGACTCAAAAACAGCTCCAACACTAGCAAAAAATGTCTAGACCAGTCCTAAAATTCATCCTATTAAATATAAAAATATTTTTATATATGTAGGATTAGAATATAATTATTCTTAGTAGGATCATACCCAAGGTCTCAAGTTCACATGTGAAAAGGCCATGAAAATGTGTATGTGAAAAAACAATAGAACCAAAAACCACCTAAATAGTTCAAATAACCAATCCTAGCATCACCATGGATCACAAAACCATGTATCCAATATAGTAATATAGCAGTGAGATCATAAAAAATCATGGGCACAAGATCCTCGGCCTAGTTGGTGAGGAATCGACAAGTGCATCCAAGAGATCCCAGTTCAAAACCGCGTGGAGACATAATTTTCGGGTACTCTAGCAGTACTGTAGTAGTGCGTAACAGTCACTATAGAAAACACTATTTGGTACTGTAGGAGCCGGATCTATTTATTCATTTGGGCTTTTGGGCCACCGGTTTGGGCCTCAGATCCTTTAAGCCCTTCGTGCCAACCAAGGTATTCGGGCCAATAAGTCTTTCGGGCGACCTTAAGGCCTTCGGGCCTCCTCAAGGCCTTCAGGCCACCTGAAATTGTGCTTAAATGATCAGATAGACTCTACAAGGAGTAGAATCCAGAGGAGGATTCAGAGCAGGAACAATCACTAGAGTAGAAGAAAAGAATATTTTTCAGAATGATAAGGTATTGCATTACCATCGGGACCAGCTTATTCTTGCAAGTGAAGCCTAGCCGAACAAGACATGTGAAGGTGGAGAGTTGATATCATGATAAAGAAGCATGGAAGGAGAAGTTATGAGTATAGTATGTATATTTCCTAAGACCTATGGGTCATGTAATCTCTATGTCTATGCGCCTTGAAAGGGTTCCCCCTAATCCCTTGAAAGGGGGTTACCAAAAATAAAAAAAAATGCCTTTTATCCATTCGGGCAAAAAAAATCATGGTGCCCCACTATCGCTTCTCTGTTGATTTCCCACTCTCACTCACCAATGTCAAACATCATGTTCTCTCAACACTTCCACACATATCACCTCCACATATAACTAGATAATTAGGGTATTATGAATGTGAAGTACATCAACCTAATACCCTCATACTACCACGCATAACCCCCACCATATATTACAGATCATCTCAACCACATCATATCACATATCATCTCAACATCATCACATCACATCTCACCTTAAAACACATGGTTCATAACTACTGAATAAAGAGTGAGGAACAGCAGGTATCTATCTTTCCATATCACTACTATATTGGATGTTGGGGAAAACAGCTAAAACCACTAAGCATTGGTAACTTTATCCAACTCAGTTGGGGAACATATTGAAATAATATAAAGACACAAGATATATAGATAGAAAAAATTACTAACATATGGGTTCCCATTAACTACACTTGTTCACCCAACAACACATCCATCGTACCACAGATCAACCATCATAAATTTCACAACTACTACATGTAACACAAAACACAAGTGAAGGTTTCAGATGAAACAAAATTGTGAGATGAGTCATTCTCAAAAATTATTTTTATCACGATCGATGATCAATATGATATTTTAATTATTATAAACACAATTATCAGCTAAATTGAATAAAAGAATATAGAAAACTGATAAAATATCATAACTAGTGTGTCAGATCATCTCATATTATTTATAATTAATTCAAGAAATTAAAGAATTACCTTGAGAGAATTAATTCTTTGTTGATGGATATCAAAATGGATCTATGTGGTACTATAATTGTGTTATATTAATCAAGGTAATATTACTTCTAGCGGTGATCCACATGTGTTCCAATAGTCTCTAAACATCGTTGTTGGAATCTCCAAGTGCAATCACGATAGATCCTACCGCTTTTCCCATCCACCTTTGATCGCCTCAAGAATTGCTTCCAAAGGATTCTTCTTGATCACTACAGACTTTAGAGTTGATGGTGGAGGAATATATCTCTCTATTCTTGAGAGAGTTCTTAGATAAGATATATATCTAGGGCTTAGAGAGGATTCTGTGAATTCAGTGTGCACAAAAAATGAGTTGGATCTCTTGAAAAATAATATAATTGAGTTTACATACAGCAAGGGTTTCAAATTAATTATTTCACAAAGGACCATTTATTATTTATTTAATCCCTATGGAACCTCATTTCAATAATAATTGTAAAAGTTTTTATTTCTATACATTTGATAAACTCATGAATTAAAATTAAATATCATCTAATCAAATAATATTCAATATATGTTATTTATCAGCGGACAATTAAACTCGGTCCTCCCTTCCACCATAATATTTATCTAGCCTTGAATAATGACTATTTATTTAATAAATAATTATCACTGAATTATTTTCCACTAAATAAATAAATATTGTATTCACTAAATAATAAATAAATATTTGCTAAATATTCATCTCATATAATATTCTATCGAATAACTGGTGATAGCATATATTCAATCAAGTAAACATGAACAATTATTAAACCAAATGCATAAATAATATATATTCAACTTGTTAAATAATAAATAATAATATATTATTTAATTGATATTCTAGATACACTTACTTTGTGACCCTTTAGGCCTTTTTTTAGTGGCATTGGGGGAAGCTACCTAAAGTCCAATGTTAGTGTCTAGCAACACGCTAAGGCATCCATATAAAGACGTTAATGTCGCAATGAACTAATACCACATACAAATACTCCCTGTAAAATATAATACCTTTATAATAATATCCCTAATCAAGTATGTTTCATGTTAGTTCCATCAACCTATGTGTTCAATGTCTCTATCTTTGACTTTCCAGAAATCGAACATGCCTATTGAACACCATGGCCATGGATTTATTTATTCTATACCATTTCCATACAAGGGAATGAGATATCAACTTCTTTTATAGAATATAAGTGAAAAATACATTCACGCATTATTCATTACCGCAATATTACTTATGACACGCCCAACAGATCTTACCTCACCACAAACATATGTCATCATGGTTTTAATCAATACATAAAATTAAGCGACTTATAATACTCATTAATAATAATGTTAAATTCAAAGGATCAATAGACAAGTTCACATATTGTAAAATACAATGACACGTATAAATGTGGATTTTTTACCAGCGGGCCTCATTCTCAAAATATCCAACACTGGATACTACTAAGGAAATACACCATGAGAAGGTGCATAAAATTCCCATGAGTCCCCAACCCAGACAGTCTGTATAATTTGTGTCCCTAAAATTATTTCATCAGGATATAGAAAATGTATTGAATAATACTATCGTGGCACTTCGAGGTTCTCATCATAGTGGGGGACTCATGTGAACTTTTATTACAATAACTACTCAAATGAAAAATCCCATACTATTCCACATATAAGAAAAATCATGATGTGATAAGGATTTTATTGATATTCAAAACAATGAATATAGGTTATCATAGATTACACAGAAGTTGGTTCTAGGAACAAAAGTCATATGATCTCATCTCTTCTTTACATATAACACCACATCCCAACCATCTCTTATGTGGGTAGGGACATATCCATAACCACCCCACCCTCACCATGTCTATCTTCTGGTGCTAGAATCGGGTATTATCACCTCACAACCACACCACGTCACATCTAAGATGAAGATATATGGTTCATCATAACACATATTGCCTCATCATATAAACAGAAAAATTGGGTATAATGATTGTGAAGGAAAACAACCTCATTACCTTATCCTACCATGCATAAACCCCATATTTTATCACATCTCTTTACTACCACATCATATCAAATATCATCTCATATTTATCACATCACATCTCACCCAAAAACAAATGGTTCATAACTACTGAAGGAAGAGTGGGAAAGAGGGGGTAGCTAGCCATCTATATCACTATAATCCTAGATGTTTGGGGAAAACCTAATACCTATGAGAATTTTTAATGTTATCCAAAATGGGTGGGTCACATATAGAAATTACATAAATATACATGATATATAGATAGAAAAAAATACCCGACCAATGTATTCACATCAACTGCACTAGTGAATACCAAATCACTACCACCATATAATAGATCAGCCATAAGTACTCACACAACCACTGCATGAAACAAAACACGGAAACACCAAACATATTTGCACATAGCCTATTTCAATTACATGTTTCACCACAACCTAGATAAATATAGTTTTTACTAAATTTTATTAACAATTTATTTCCTTCACATTTACACATATTTTTCTTTTACTCATGTACCAAAGATAAATTTTGATCCCATTATATACAATTCCAACCCATTTATTTATTCATTTCATTTATAATTGTAATTTATTCCATTACTAACTATGTAACTAACACAACCCTAACTTTATAAAATTGGAATAAATCACATCAACCATTTCATCCCACCATAATAACCACACATTGCACATCCCAACCACATCAAACAACACAATCATTGCACACAACAACCACACATCTCATCAACGCACCATTTCCACTGCAAACCACAACAACTGTACAACACAAAACACAACTTACCAAATCGTATCTATGATGAACAACCACTGCATCACAACTCCATGCCTCACACGGATTGAATAGTAACCTACACTGCTGTAAAACATCAAAAACCACACAAGGCAACACAATAACCAAAAACTCACACACAAAAAACATATTCCATATTCCATAATAATTCAAGGGATTTGTCACATTACTCATCTATATATAATGGTTATTATGACACGAATCATTTTTGCATGGGAAGACAACTTATTATCAAAATATATGTTATTTTGAAATTTATTTTGGTGCAATCAAATGACAGCACAAAAATGGTCTTAGAACACATAATTGATAGGGAAAACATGGCTCCCCACAACCACTATTTTTATTATTGGTAATAATCATGCAAAATATCATCAAAAATATATATCTAAAATGTTAATCATGTGATATATCCCTCTTACCCATCAATTTCTATTATAAAAATTTATTATCTCATTACGCTGAGCCTTTTTATCCACCCAGAGGAAAGAATAACCATAAAATCCCCACACATAGCGAGTGAAATTGGAGCGAACAAGGATCTTCTACCTCATAGAAGATTTTAGGACTCACTGTGCTCTATAGGGTGAAGAATAAATGGAAAAAAAATCCACAACCAAACATGGAATCCCTGGACAACCCTGAACTACATAAAAGAGTTATCAAAACACACCCCCAAAACACACCACGATTTATGTACACCACAATAGTGAACATCTAAAATAATAGTGGAAGAAAACATAGGGATAAAGAGGAAGGAACTCACCCCCGATCATGAATAAAAACCCATCAAAACCCAAGGATTTGGGAGACAAAAGATGGGTGGGTAGGTCTACCAAAATAACATAGATTTCTTCCAAAAATGAGAGGAAGTGACGACTGAATGGGATAAAATTTAGACCAATAATGGATAAATATATCTTGGAATCCTCCATTTTATGCCATAAATTACAATTTTAAAACTCAAATTCCAAGGGCTTTAAGGATTACAAGTAATAAAACCATGTTTAGGCTATAAATTCATTTTCTACTAAAAAACATGGCACCTTGACCAGGATAATATTATGCCATAAATTTTGATTTTATGATATGAATTCATTTCATAGGTTCCTTACCTAAAAACACAAGTCATTAATTGCAAACAACACAAGATGTAAACTGGGCATTCAGTACATAAATCCCATTATTAAATCATGAATTTCCCAGGGACTACACAACAGCAACGTCAACTCCTATTGACCCTCTAGGACCACCTCCAAGCACTTTACAACCATAAAACCAAAAATGTAATCAGCTAGGAATTCATATGTTGTTATAAATATATTACATTTTGTTACATAAACCAAAAAATTTGATATAATTAGAAATTAATAGAAATTATTATTAATGATCAAGAAAAATTAATATTAATAACTACATTGGAAACATTAATAATTAATATTTATTAATTTTATTAATACTTCTTATTATATTTATCCATATCACATTTAAAAAATAACTAATTTAATAATGATAATAATAATAAATATTTTTTAATTATATTAATAATTTTCATAATTATCCATATTAGATTAATTATTGATCATAATAAATCTATTATTAAATATAAATAATAATATTAATCAGGAATTCATTTTTTGAAAATATAGGTTCGAATCCATTTTATTAAAATAAAAGGTAAATTAAAGTGGATGTGGTAAGACAGATAAAATGTTATCATCCTAAAAAGACTATTAACTATCCAAAATTTTTGAAAGCTTCACGATCCTCATTATTCAAATCCCCTTAATTGTTGTGACCACACCTATAGCTCTGCATCTTGGATGAATACCTCTCCCCTAAGTCTTCATTTGGTTCCAAGGTCCATCATATTCCTTTTATTTCTTGTGGTCACTTTTAGCATCATCTTCCTATGGGTAGTCCCACTCATAGGGATTGGTAAAGGAATATATACCACTTTCCCCCTCATGTGGGTCTAAATATCATGAGAAATATGACAAATCTAATTTTCTATAGAAAGTCCCTTAAGAACATTATGGGACTCAATCACTCCCAAAATATGGGATGTAGTTACCTGATCCTTGGTTAGAATTTCATGGTTGGATGCCTATGGAGAAGAGACCTTATTAACCTTAATCACTTTAGTAGCAAGGATCAATGTGATCACAACAATATCATGATCTCCAATAGAAGGATCTGTAACTGAGGGCTTAGACATTTCTATCATCTCAATTAATAAAGGGATGGATACAAATTCATTGATAGTGATTTTAGTCTTCTTAGAGGGTAGACCAAAAGAATCCCAATGAAGAGAATCATGCTCCACCTGAGATATCATCCGATTAGATATTTCATCAACATGGATTTCAGAAGAGAGATCTCCCTCAGATGCTTTTCCTTTTGCTGGTTTCCTAACTAAGGGGAATCTGCTTCTATCCCATCCCCAGATTGGGTAGGTTTTTCTCCATTATCCATATCCTTTCTTTTGGTTTGTCTTCTTTTTAATTGAATAGGGTCATTCACAAATATGATCAGTCTTTTTCCTTTACTATCACCAGATTAAAGACAAAATAAAACATGATGATTAGTCTAATCCATCTCCAAAACATCATTTATTGACCATACCTCATTTATGGAATGTTAATTAATAATTACATATGGGAAAAACAATCCATCCTTAACACTTAAAGCATAATTCAATTTATATAATATTCCTAGTCCATGAACACTAGGTTACCCTTCTACATAAATTCTCATTGGAAATTCTGACTTAAGAGTGTCCATATAAAAATCCTATGCGCCCAGAGGTTCAATTATAGGAAAAGGTAATTCCTTTCTAGAAGAACCAACACCTGAGACACCCTTATTCTAGGGATTATTCTTACATTTATCAACTGCATTCCCTTTCAACCCACAAGAGCTAAAAGTCATTATCCTATGAAAAACATCATCATCATGATATAAATTATTCCAACTCATAAAATAAGAATGACCTTTTTAAAAATTCATATCCATAACAAATCAATAATTAGTATTATTCAACGCAACTATTTTAATTAGTGGGGATATCAGATCCACATCAAATAGTAGCCTAACAAAGTGACCAAATCTAACATACTCGATCTTTTATACATTATGATAGGAACTCCAACGGCAGAAGAAATTTCCCAAAGAATTTTAGGATTCGATAAGAAAAAGATCAACCCTCATATTCGAATCCAAACCTGGGTTACAGAATTCTTGATCATAAGGGGATTAAAAAAGGATCCCAAATCTGGATTTTGAGGAAACCAAGCATAAAATTGATAAAGAATTTCCCCTATGATTTTGATTTCAAGTACACAAAAGGAAAGATGAAATGAAAAAATCCCACTTCAAGTTAAATCAGAAGTCTATCGTCGAGCCCAAAATATAAATAATTCACCTCTTAAGATCAAGAGGACTCTATTTGTGTTTGATGTCCTGTAAAGATAAATGAGCAATCAAAGAATGATTAAATTCATTATTATGCTCCAAGAAAATACCATGTGAAGGCTCAATGAATAATGTTGCACAATTATTCTTGATTTGTTCGGTAGATGAGTTAGTCCCTCCTCAAAACACATCAAAAAAATCTTCAATCGGCTTCATAAATGAGAGTAGGGTTAGGAACTGAGGGAGGAACTTCAACGCACACACCTGGTTATCCCCTGATTTCAGATGATATATGAATCAAAGTGTTTATCATTGTTTGTGCATAAGAGGTATAAGCCCTATAGTTTGGGTTTAAAGAAGATAAGGGACCCAGATTATGATGAACCCCAAACCCATATAGATTTATAGAAGCAATCCCAACAATGTAGTTGCACATCGAATCCCTCCATGCAAGATTGAGAGGACCTCAGCACCAATATAATCGGTGAAGTAGATCTCTATCATCGATCCCCATCTCATATAGAATATTATTAATTATATTTCTTCTTTCTTTAAAAGGGAATCCACTGGTGTTGCCTTTTCAAACCCTCCACACCAGGAAACCCCCTCCCATGAAGGGATCCCATATAAATAACTATATCAACAAAAATTTCACAAACAATTATACTGTAGTAATAATAATAATTTATAATATTAATACTTGGTAATGATTTTAATGAATGATCAAGAAAAAATAATATTTATATCGACATTTGTAATAATAATAATTAATATTTATTAATTATATTAATAATTATTTAATAATTATCTATATTATGTTTAATTAAAAATAATATTAAAGAAAATATTGTATATAAAGAATATTGTTAATTATGACCTCTATTAATTATATTAAAATAATTATAATATTTTATTAATTAATAATAAATTATAAAATTTATGATTAACAAATATATTACAAACTAATAAACTAAAAATAATTATATCAACAAAGCTTTACCAAAAAATTCTAAATAAATTAATTACTCCAAAAAATTAATAAGTGGAAATATATTATATTTTATAAAAACTATGAAATTTAAATTTAGTAATTACATTATTGATAAATTTTTAAAAATTATTCGTATAAAATATATTATTTATATATTAGTAATCACTTATTGAAAAGTATTAAACTGTTTAAAATTATTAATAATATAATAATATATACAAAATTAAAAAAAATTAAAAAAAATAAGAGGCTTAAACCACATTCATGCTTCCTATATAAATTTCATATAATAGGTGTGAACTCGGTTCATGCCTCTTGTTAGGTCGCAAAGAAGCACGAACACCATTCATACTTCATCTCTTCATAGGAAAGCATGAATGATGTTCACAATTCTCAAGAACCCTTTCTAATATTATTTAAAAACCCATCCCAATTTTTCATTTTTTATTTTTTAAAACCCCAATAAAATTAATCATCTAGAACCTACCCGTAAATTTGAACATAGTCAGTTTTTTTCAAATTGGAACATAATTAGACACATTCTAATATACATATCATGTTTTATAAAAACAGTAAATTAATTTATGTACAATAAACATATATTTAATATATATATATATTAATGAAGAAATAAATTATATGAAAAATCATACATCCAATTTTTTACTGATTATGACAAAAACGTTGATGCCTCTATGAGTTAAATCATGTTATAAAAATATATGATAATTTGTATAATATAAAAATAAATTATAAATATATATATATTAATTAATAAATACCTATAATGAAAAAATATAAATACCATTATATTTTTTGAGTTACATCTTGTCTTACTTTACTTTTTTAACCTACATAGAATCACCATGAGAAATAATCACGTATCTTATTATCGCACAACATGTTCCGTATTTGCGAATAATTATGGTTTGGTCGGTGAGATTGTCATGACCCATCCTCGGGACCCATTCCGTGACTACCTCAAGCCTTCCTTCCCTAGGCTAGGGGCTGGTGACTAGCACCAAAGGTGTAAATCATTAAAACTGGGAAGGATTTTCCTTTATAAATTATAAAAACACACAACAGGGTATAATATGCAAGAAAAACACTAAGTAAAGTTGTATACAACTAGAGTGCTGAAAAGTAAAGGGGACAGAAATACAAGCCCAACTATTAAGTAAAAGTAAAACTAAAAAGGGACAAAATCAGATGAAAGGTGTAAAACAGCTCCTCGATCGTCCGCCATGGATCCTACCCGAAGAGTAAGTACAGATAGCCTCCACAGCACTCCACGTTCTTCCTTCTCCTCCGTGTATAGTCACGTCATCTGGTCCACCTCCGGGTACCATTCTGTCCTAGTCCACTCAGCCTCAGTCAGCGTTGTCCGTTGTCCGCAACCAACACAACGAGATGCAGGCATAGCCCGTGCAGGGGTGAGTATAAAGATACTCATTAGGGACCCTGAGACCCTCAAGGTCTCACAAAATCCAACAAGGATAAACTACAAGGTAAGAAAACAACAGATAACCACACTTAGGTATATTCCCATACATATACATAAGTTATCAAGTAATTTGGCTCAATCATGAGGTAAACTCAAAAGTTACTGACTCAGCTCAACCAGGATTTTTATTCACATTGTCGAAACCACGGCTGCAGGAGAACTCCTCCTCTATTGAGTATAGTGGGCCTGCCACCACAACCAGGCACTTCCCACTAACCTTGGACTACTGAGGTACTCCTTCTGTTTAGTATCGTGGGTCTATCGCACTCACACAGAACTGTTCCCCACTATGGGTCTGCTGCCAACTACTTGGCACTTCCCCTAATAGCCTGCAGAGGTACTCCTCCTGTCGAGTACCGCATGTCTGCTACCAACTACCAAGAACTCCTCCATCGTGGGTCTGCCTCCAACTACCAGGTGCTCCCCACTGGGCTAGTCGAATCGGTCAAGCAGTCGTCATGTCTCATCCAGCTACTAGGTCCCCGTACTCCGCTCTCTCATATCCGTGAGGGTCCGCTCCACGAGCTACAGGTCAATACTCTAACTGTCACGAAGTCCCGCGTAGAAGTATCTCAAAGGTTGACCTTGCCATAGGAGTCTCAATGCAACAGATGGCGCGTCAATCGGACGTTCGGTCTGTGAGTTACAAGCTTTCTAATCTCGGGGGCCCGGTTAGATTCGTGTACAATCCAACCTGACTGTATCTCAACATTACCTCGAAGTCTAGTGGGGTATAATCAAAAGGGACTGTCGTGCTCCAAGAAAACCAGTGCCACTGATGGTTCGTCAAACGCTCGTCTGGTTCCAAAGATATGGCCAAAGGAAGTAACGGTCAGTAGTGGGCCCAGGTTCGATCCGACCCAGTCTGGGTCGACTCGGTCTGGATCGACCTGGTTTGGGTCGACCCGTCCAGCACACTAGGTTAGGCCCAGTCTGCTGGGCCCGGCCTAGTGGACTACAGGGGCGTTTCAGCCCGGAGGTCACCGCATAGGTGGATCGGTCCGGAAGTGGGGTTGGTTCGTCCAGCACCGCACGGGGCACGGCTCGGGCGGCTCAGTCCCGAAGCCCAATCCAGTTTGGCCAGAGACGCCACAAGGGACACAGCGGGCTGGCTCGGGAGGCTGGCGGCAGCAGGGCAGGGCGAACGGGAGGCCGCGAGTAGGAAGGGCAGGGCACGGCAGGCCGTGGGCAGGCCGGCGGGGAGTGGGCAAACCACGGGTAGGCCGGCGGGGCACGGGTAGGCCGGCAGCGCGCCGAGCAGGCTAGAAGGGCCTCAGGAAGGCCGCGGGCAGGGCAAGCGTGGTGCGGGAAAGTCCCACAGGGCGCGGGCAGGCCGCACGGGGCACGTGCAGGCCGCACAGTGAGTGGACAAGCCACACGGGGCGCCGGGCAGACCGCGCTGAGAGCGGGCAGGCCATGCGGACCCGGTCAGGCCGCACGGGGCGCCCTGTAGGCCGCATGGGGCGCACGGGCCAGCCGGTGGTCATGCCGGCGGGGCACGCGGGCAGGCCGGTGGGGCGCTTGGGCGGGCCGGTGTGCAAGCCGGCGGGGCGCATGGGTAGGCCGGCGGGCAGGCCGGCGTGGCGCCGGGAGGAGGTCGGTCTGGCCAATTTTGCGTGGCTCGGGCCGGCACGGGCCGGAGATGTTCGGCCGGGAGCACCGGTGCATTGTGGGGGTGGCGTGGTTCGCGGAGGCCATGGGTAGCGCGGTATTTGTCGTCTCCACCTTCATCCCCTCGTTGCCAAAAGTTCAACATAAACATGATCGGCGGAGGGGTCGGGCCACATTGGTTTGGCCTACACCCTCCTCGTTTAGGGTGGTATCAATTGGTTTATCAAAGTAGGAAGGATGAACAACAGGTATTTCCAACCACACAACGATTTCTTTTCAAATGATGATGAGAAATGAAATGGAATAAAACAAAAAGGTAAACCCATACCTTTTATTTGTCGTACTTCATTCGTTGACGGAGTTGCGGAAGGTAGACGAAGAATTCATCGTTCTTCGTGTCCGACACACGCTTCCAATCCCGAGTCGAGTCGGCTCGTGGAATACGCTTCATGTCGGTAGGTGTCTGGGGAAGAAGTCGAAGAAGGATCGACGTTCTTCCTTATTCATTGAGAGATGGGTTTCTTCATTGGATAACCCTAATTCTCATAATCTATCCTCTCAAAAGCTTCCCACCAAAAGAGAAATTCTAACCAAAATAAATAATAATAGATTGATATCTTATTATTTTGTTGGCACCTTATTCAAATTGGTAGAATTAAATTAATGGGATCCACCTAATTAATTCATGAGTGTAGGCACAAAATTAATTAGGGGAGATCAAGATGTTCCATTAGGTTGGTGGAACCATTAAGTGGGGAGCTCAAGTAGTTTCTCCACACTTAATGGGGAGTTCAAGGGGTTTCATCCTCGGGTGGTCCCCAACAATTTAATCCTCACATGGGAGGTTATATTCAGGTGGGCCCCAGAACCATAACCTCTCATGGGAGGTAAAGGTGTGGTGGTCCCACCTCCAACTACCATGAGGAGGTTTTATCCCCCAAACACCAACATGGCATCTCTAATAAAATAATGTGAAAACTCAATTTATTTTATTACTTTCCACAAAAACCCAAAATCTATCTTCTACTCTCGACCAAATGTCGTCAAGGTGAAAGTCTTCTTAAGAAAATATTGGCGGTGCAAGTTCAACGATGCCCTCGAATTTCAATTCTGAGCACAGCTTCAAAAGTTATAAAATCCCGCTCGTACGTTTACTGAACGTACTCGAACAAAACTTCAGAAATTTATTCTGGGCACACCGGGCCTCGAAATCAAGCGCCATAAATTTTCGCAGACTCGTAAAAATCTCATGTATAAAAAAAATTCTACAGGATTTCTAGGTCTTTAAAATGTTATACAATACTCCTTCAAGATAGTTGGTGAAGCGATATATATAACTATCCTAAAAAATATATGAAATGAAAATTGAGTCTCCACACCTGATTTCCCATATCATTATGTCCCTGAAATGATTTCATTCAGTTAAAGAACTTATATTTAAGAATATTGTCATGGAACATCTGGTTTCTCATTATAGCATGGAACTTCTATGACCCTTAATTTCAATAGATACCCTTAGGATATTATCAAATACTATGTCACCCAAAAGAACAATCATGATATGATAAAGAGTTTATTAATATCTTAAATAATTAATACATGTTATCATAAAGTACACAGAAGTTGGTTCTAGGGCACAAACTCCAACTGATAGTGCAAGGAAGGTCCCAAACATCTCAAAAGAAAGAATAATTAATATTTATGATAAGATGAAATTCACTATTAGATTTATATTTTGAACTCCCTATATTTTTTAAAAATATATTTTGAGACTAAAACTAAAAATTATTGTCTCGTACTTAGGATTTATATATTAATTAACTTATCAAGATGAAATGAGCTTCTTAGGAACCTTATGATGCCATGTTTTATATTTCAATGATAAAATTCTCAAAATGATAAGGTTTAAATTTGAATTACTATATTGAATCAAGGATTTTTAAACGATGACTAACGAACTAAGTGAATTAGTTGATTCAGGTAAATGAAATTTTATACCATTTTTCCCACTTTGAATTTTTGAAATGTATGTGAATCAATTTTTTTATTAGTCATTCCACAAGTGATTTTATTATTTTTTTATATTTCATTAACAATATGATTTATAGATCAAATACTTTCTATTTTATTGTGATCATATTTCTTGAGTGATCTTAGAACATATTACTTACTAGAACGTGTATTTGAACTTTTCAAACCTATGGTTGTGCGAAAAAAACCTTAAAATGATTGATTCATTTTTTATAATCCCTTATCATTGAAGAAAACTTTTACATGGATCCTTTTTTATCAAATAGAGACCATTAATGGCCTTAATATGAATGAGCCACGTTTTAATGCATTTTTATCCATTCTTACCTTCATCGTAGTATTTTTCATTATATTTTATAGTTTAATTATAGGGGTGAGAAAATTCATGGTGGAAAAATGAACTTAATTGTAATGAACAGGTGTGGGGAATCTATTTTATTAATTGATAAAAAAATTTGAATTATTCAGTGTACTCTAATTATTTTCTATTCATGAGAAAAAAGTGAAAGAAATAAAAGGAAATAAAGAAATAATGAGATCTACTTTGGAAGAAAAAAATAACCACTATGAGACCTATGGTTTTATCATATGTGGTTAAGTGTTCAATGTAAGTTTCATTCCAAGCATGAATTTTGAAAATTAAAAAATAGAATTAATTTTAAAAAAAAATAAAGTGAAAATAGATAAAAATTCCAGAAGGATCAATTCATTCATTATGCATTCATTGATCAAAACCTTACTTTGATCTCAGGAATTAGTTGTTTTCATTTTGAAGGTGATAATTCCATTGAACTTTTAATTTTTTATATCATGTTTTTTAATTTATATTTAACATCCTTTTAGGGCCTTAATGTTTTTCACATCAATACCAACCAACCTGGAGCCTCATAGTCACTAGAATTTTGATTTCAATGTCCTCCTGATTTCATGGAATTCTTTCTTTTCAAATTGTAGAAAGTAGTTTCGTTGCAATCCTAAGGAAAAGGATAATGTTATTGGGATTTGATCATAACTCTTATTTAATTTTTATCATGATTGATGAGAGGATAATATTCAAAATATATTTTTATCATTACATGGCATGTTTAATAATAAAGAATTAAGGGTCTTTAATTTATGAAAGAAGAAGCTCCATCTCTTTTTTGATGAGAGAAAGTTAAATTCTCGGATAGATTTTTTCTTTAAAAATGATAAATTAAATTGATTTTTTATAGGGAACATGAAAACAAATTAAAATTTAAAATCATTTATTTCCATGAATTTTGAAAATTGGTATAATTGGTTCCCTTGTTAATTTGTTGTTTATATTTATTTCTTGAGAACACACATAATTTAGTTTATGGGTATTTTATGCACACATATACTCATGCAATTATTTAAACAAATTATAATAATATTTAATGGATTTAAATATTTATTTTTATATAATTCATTATTTTATTAAAATATGGGAATTTATAATTGAGAAATTTAAATTAAATATAACAGAACAAAATTATAAGTTTTAACTGTTTAATTTTCTTACGTATTTTTTTCAATATTTCATTAATAAATTTAATGATTTTTTAGGTAAAAAATTATGACCAACAAGGATGACCCTCAGCCTTAAAGGCTTGTTATCAACATATACTACCCAAGTAGGCCACATGGACAAGTGAGGCCCAAAGAAGAGCCTACCTTATGGAAGGAGGTGATCAGACAATGTAGGAATGAGCCTGTAGGGAATAGTGTGGGCCAAACCATGTGTTGGACTTTTCATGTTGGAATTGTCCCATATTTGAGTGTAAGGTCTGCATGTGAGATCACATCCACATAGAATGTGTCTAACAGATATCTTTCATTGGATTTCATTTATACTAGTAATCAACCACGTTGAACTTCAATGTGGGAATATTCTAGCTTGACTACTTTGCTGGAGTTAGTTCCCTAGAAACCAACTTCTTTGTATTTTATGATAAACATGTATCCATTGGATTAATATTTATAAAATTATTATCACATAATAATTATTCATTTATGTGACATAGTATGTGGTAATGTCCTAAGAAAAGTTGTCACACTAAAATGTCATAGAAGATCCCTCTTATGATGAGAACTCAGAAGTGCCATGTCACTATTCTTGAATCTTTGTTCTATGGAGGGATGTAATCATTTGAAGGGACATAAATAATACAGGATATCAGGGGTGGGGAATCATGAAACATTGATGCACCCTCTCATGGTGTACTCCCTTGGTAATATCCAAGAGGATATTATAATAACAAGACCTACCATTAGGAAATCCACAGTCATAAGTGTCATTGTATGATCCTTTCTATAGATGTGTGTATTGGTCCGTAGACTTTAAGATTATTATTATTAATGGGTATTATAACTCACACAATTATATTTATTGATTAAAACCATGATGATATTTGTTCACGGTGAGGTAGGATATATTGGGTGCATCACAAATAATAGTGCATTAATGTATAATGCGAGAAAGGATTTTTCACTTATATAGAAGGAGATATCTCTGTCCATTTGATATAAATGATAAAGACTAACTAATTCCATGGCCATGGTGTTCTTTGGGAAAGTTTAATCCTGGAAAGTCAAAGACTGAGAAATTGATTACATGGGTCGATGACACTGGCTTGTAACCCGCTTGATTGGAGATATCGGGACAAAGGAATTATATTACATGGTAAACATTTGTATCAGGTGACATGTCGTTGTGACATAAACTTATTTATCTTCGGTTCCTTGACCAATTTCTAGATATAAATCAAGGACTATAGGAAAGCCTGCCTAATGCCAATGAGAAAGAGGCCTAGAGGGTCAAACACTAAGTGCAGCTAGTATCATATTTAAATAATTTATTTATTTAACAAGTTGAATAAATATGATTCGCGGTTGTGGTTTAATGATTATTCAAGTATGACTGATCGAAATTATTTTGCCTCTAGTTATTTTAGAGAATATATCATGGATGGAATATTTATTCATCATGGAATAATGCAGTTATATTTATTTAATAAATAAATAGTCATTAGTCAAGGCCCGGTAAATATTGAGGAGGATTAGAAGACCAAGTTATATGTCTGGTAAGAAATAGTATTAAATTTTATTTGTCTAAATGATATTTAAGTATAACATTTATGTTAAACACATGTCATGGAAATAATAACATTGATATTATTGTTTGACATGGGGTTTTCACATAGAATAATAAATTAAGTAACTCCACCAGTGATAATTATTTTTTATTACCTAGTGAATTAGATTATTTAAGAACCAATCATGGAAATAATAACATTTATATTATTATTTGACATGGGGCTTTTCAAATGGAATAACAAATTAAGTAACATCACTTATTCTTATTATTTTTTATTACCAAGTGAATTAAATTCCCCAATATGTCATTATTCCCTATCTAATCCAAGGGCTCATTCCACCGTCTAATCAATCGTTGTGTTCACAAAATACGTGGAGAAAAGATATCAAGCCTAGATGACTCTTCCCCCTCCAAGAACACTCTCAATAATGAGAGAAATCATCCTCCACCGGATCAAGGAGAATGCTTTGGAAGTTTTTCTCTAGGTGATCGAAGGCGGACATCACAGGAGGAAGGATCTTCTATGCTAGCACCCGAATACTCCTTTAGAGATGTCTGAAGATATGTGGAGCACGTGTGGATGACCGCTATAGGATTAAAATACTTAGATTCTACATCCCAATGAAGGTGCTCCTCATACCCATGGTCGGATGCATCAACAGGAAAGAGTCACCTTGGAGTTACTTCTATAATTTAATTAAATTAATTATAAAAAAAATGTTGATCCTCTCTTCTCAGTTCTGAGTTCTCTTCTTTATATTTTATCTTTGATTCAATTATGTGGATATTGGCTTTTATTGTCGTATTAATCATGGATTAATCATTGATTATAAGAATTTTAAAATTTGGGTACATTCCTACCTTGAACTTCCGATATTCCTAGAACCTACAAGTGGTATTAATGGGGTAATATTTTCATTTATAATTATCTAAATGATTCATTGATGATTTACTCTCTAATAATTTTGCTTTTCAATCCATGATTAATCATTCTTGTAATATGAATTTCAAGATCTGTTTAGGAGCCACCGACGGTTGAATCTATAAAACATTAAAATACATGCTATGTAGTCGGATCTACATGTCGTGTATTTTTGTTCAATGCATCAGGAGTAATTCTGAGATTACTAAAGCATTATGCACTAATGACATGTGGTGTAGTTGATTCTTAAACCGCGTGTTGACTAGGACAGATTTTCACAAGGTCAGCTGGACTACACACTGTGTGGTCCACTGGACAAGCTGTGTAGTCCCTTTGGGTCAGGGTCAAGTCGTGTATCACATACACATCTTGCCCGGCTGGTGATCGTGTAATGTAGAGTCTACATAGCGTGGGGCCCACTGGATATACCGTTTACTCCAAATATTTTCAAACTAAACCTCACACACTGTTTCCCCATGCATGTACTTCGGATGGACGGTGAGGAAGGTACATCTCATCTACCCAGATCTACACATCATGTACTTTTAACGAATTATGTAGATTTAAAATTTTATTAATATACTATTTAACCATTGAGACATGTACCTTCTTGTGGGCATAATTATAGGACACAACATGTGATAATTGTTTGATATATATATATATATATTAATTAACATCTGTGTAATGTTAAAAGATCTGGACATCATGTATGAGTTGTATAACAACTATAATTCTATGTGCCTAATACATGTTACAAAGAATAAAGTGTATAAAAGTATAAATGTATGGTGGGTAGCTTTTGATAGGTATTCATTTTTTTTCCTCCAAGTTACAAGTTATGTACAAGGTTATGGATGAGAATCTCAAGGAAATTCAGAAAAGGATTAAGATAAAAACGATTGATTGATTAAAGATAATGATTAATTTATTTGAGCATAATTTATCTTAATAATAACAATTAAAGAATTTATTTCTAGTTTTATTAAATGTGTAATTCGTCACTTGTAGTGGTTGATCATGAGCTAGACCATACCTCTATATGTGATTGGTTCCCTTTTAATTTATTTGTTAAATTAAAATTGTTGGCATGTGTTCCTTCTCCTCATTAATATGTAGGGCCTATGTGTCCAAGGTTTCTTTTATGTAAGCCCAATTTTACCCCCTCACCTACATGTGAGTGAAAATAATATGTAACGGATGGAGCACCTAAGATATTGGAGGCGGTTCAAGTTAGGAACCGATGCGAAACCAATCCAAGGAGATACAAAGGTGTACATGTGGAAATTTGTAAGCATGAACCTTAAACAGTTCAAGGTGTTTCTCCCCTTAGACAAAGTTATTTTATCAACTGCTAGATAAACTAACCAATAGTAAATCTCATGATCATAAAATTTATTTTATTTTTGTTAGTTGAATGGTTATTCATTATAGATGTTTTGCACGACAAAATAATTAATTAAATAACAAGCATACAAGATACAACTAAAATAAAAAATAGATTATGCGTAAATATTATCTACAGATGGTTAATAACTTAATTATATCCCACTTAACATTAACAAGAATGTGAAAATATAATTAGAGGAAATTTACGCATAAAAGATAAAATCCCTCAATTAAATATTAAGTCATTATATTCTTCCATTACCTTGGTTAGAATAAAATAATAGTTCAAAGTGCCCGACCAACCCTAGTTGGGGTGCTTTCAATCATCAGAGAATTCTAATTTGAAGTTTTGGGTTGAAGTAAGTTAGTAAACATTAAGGGTTGACTGACCTAGTAGGACATGGTGTAACTGAGATGTAAAAGTTGAGGAAATCCAAAATTAATGATTTTAAGATTGGAGAGTCCACTCAAAAGATCAAGGATATGTGAGAGAATGCAGTTGTCATTTGGAATGCCTATCAAAAATCTTTCATGTTGCTTGACCAACCCTAGTTGGGGTAATGCAAAGGACAATATGGATTATTTTCGACAGAGTTTCCAAGAAATAGGATATTATGAAGCCAATGGTAAGTGATATTAAATTTTGAAAAAATATCTGGAGACTAATAAATATTAATTTATATGTCTATATTTAAAAAGATAAAGTATTAAAACTATATTCATCTTAATTTGTAGAAACAGAAATCAAAATGATATCAAAAAAAATAATTGTGATCAATAATCGAGAAGGAAAACCTTCTCAAAGGCACTAATTTCCATGTGTGGAAGAGGCTCCTTTGGGTTATCCTTTACCATGAGAGGAAACTTTATGTGTTGAAAGAGCATTTACCAGTTGCACCTGGAAATGAGGAAAGTGATGAGAAACTCTCTATGTATGAAAAACATCTGAATGAATATTTGAATGTTTAGTGCCTCATTATATCATCCATGACCAATGAGATCTTGAAAAAAACATTAGTAAATGGATGCTTACAACATGATTTATCACCTTCGGGATCTATATCAAGAGAAGTTGATACAGGAGAGGTCTGAGATCTCCAACACTTTTTTCACTACTAATCTTGGAGAGTCTGTGCTAGCTGGACCACATATAGCCAAGAATATTTTCTACATTGAGCATCTGGGCATCTTACAGATTAAATTACAATATGAGTTGCATACAGATCTCATAATATCATCACTACCCAAGATCTTATCTAGTTTTATTGTGAATTATAATATGATCAATAATGAGAAGAGTCTATCGAAGCTTCTTACCCTGATTCTCCAAGTTGATAAGGACATGGGGCATGAAAAACCTACAGTCTATATGCTGAATAGAAAGAGGAAGGACAAGGAAAAGGGGCCTATGATTTATAAACAATCTAAAGCCTACAAGCACTATCCAACCAAGAATAAGAAGATCTAGAGGGAGGGTAAGGAAAATGAGGCATTATGCTTGGTATGTGGTAGGTCAGGCCACTGCAAGAGGAACTGTACCTAGAGGCAAGGGGAAGCCAATGGAGTGTTCATTATAGAGTGAAATATTTCCATTTCTATACATTAGGTGTTAGATATAGATCATGGGGATCACACATATATTCAAATATAGGAACCAAGTAAATTTTATAAAATTTCTAGAGGATAGGTAGATCTGCGAGCTGCCAGTGGTTTGAGGCAGGCTGGTCTTACCATTGCTGACTACCACCTCACATTGCCGAAAGGAATGATTTTGGTTTTACATGGCTATAATTATGTACCTATTTTTACCAAGAACATAATTTCTTTATCGAGTTTAGATACATATGGATTTATATTCATGTTTGGAAATAAATATTGTTAATTTTATAAGGATAACATATGTTATCGTATGGATCATTTAAATAGAAGTCAGTATGTATTAAATTACAAGAACCAAGTGTTTTAAATTGATAACAAACCAAATTCACATGACTCATAAAACACACAATTGTGGAATCACCGCCTTGGTCATATAAATTTAAAGAGCCTGACAATGCTCTATCAAGATGGTTATTTAGACTCTTCTAAGCTAAAACCACTTGATAGATTTCATGCGTGTTTACAAGGGAAAATGACCAAACCACCATTTAGTGGATAGGGTGAAAGGTCAATAGATCTTCTAGAATTGGTATACATTTATTTGGGTGGAACATTTCCAGTATAAGCTGGAGGTGTATATGTTTACATCATTATTTTTATAGATGACTTGTGTAGATATGGATATGTCTACTTAATGAGTTATAAGTCCATGTCCTTTGAGAAATTAAAGGAATTTAAGAATGAAGTATAGAATCATATTAGTAAGTAGATAAAGAAGTTTCAATTGAATTGAGGTGTAGAATATCATAACCAAGAGTTCATAGACCTTTTATGGGAGTATGGGATTATATCTCAACTCACTCAACCTTTCGCACCATAATGGAGTGGTGTTAGTGAAAGGAGGAACCATACGTTTTTGGTCATGGTAAGGCCGATGATGAGTCGTACAGATATTCCATTGTCATTTTGGTGATATTAGTTGAAAATTGTGGCATACATATTAAAATAAGTACAAACTAAGGTGAAAAATGGGATTCCCTTCAATCTATGGAGTGAAAAGAAACACACTTTGTCTCATACATGTGTATGGGGATGCGAGGAATTTATTAAGTCTTTCTTAGGAAACAAACTTTCACCCTAGGGCACGAAGTGTATCTTTATAGGGTATCCCAAGGAAACAAAGGGATACTACCTACACAACCCCTCAAACAAGAAAGTGACTATTGAAAGATAGGATAACTTTCTTGATAAGGATAACATCCTCAAAATTGATAGTGGGAGAAAGATTGACATCGATGAAGTTGATTCTCAAGATACACAAGAGTTGGTATAGGAACAAGTTCCACAGGTCCCCATAGAAGTGGTAGTTCTTGAAACACAAGTATTGCATAGGAATACAAGAGTGGTAAGGGAACCATAGAGATATTGTTTCTTGTCACTAAGGATGGTGACTTGTTATTGTTGGACAATGATGAATCTCTCTCCTACAAGGCAGCAGTAGAAAGATCAAAAGAGGGAAGATGGATAGAATATTGAAATTATGAGATGGATTATATGTATCAAAACCAAGTCTAGGTTCGGTTAGATGTTCTAGTTGATGAAAATCATGTTTGGTGTAAATGGGTATTCGAGAATAAACTATACATTGAAGGTCAAGTTAGTACCTATAAAGAAATGATAGTGCATAAGGGTTTTAAGGATCATCAAGGAATTGACTATGATGAATCCCTTTTTATAGTATCCATGTTGAAATCCATAAAAATAATACATGCCATAGCAGCTTTCCATGACTTTGAAATTTAGAAAATGGATATCAAAACTACATTCCTTAACGGGAATCGTTAGAAATATTTTTAAATGACACAACCATAAGGGTTTGTGAAACCAGGTGATGATAAAATCGTATGAAAGTTCTAGAGATCTATTTATGGATTAAAGTAAGCATCAAAGTCATGGATCATTTGATTCAATGAATCTATATGAGAATTTTTTTCATTAAGAATGAATGTGATCCATGTTTTTAGAAGTAGTTTAATGGGAATGTAGTTGTTATCCAAGTAGTTTTTGTTGATTACATATTGCTTATTAGAAACAACATTCCAATCTTGTAGTCAGTCAAGGACTGGTTGAACACGTTCTTATCCATGAAGGACTTAGGCGAACCAGCCTACATTCTAGGGATCAGGATCATTCGTGATAGATCCAGGAGGCTTCTTGGACAATGTCAAAGTACATACATTGACTAGATACTATATATATTTAGTATTGAACAATATAAGAGTGGATTGGTTCCAGTGTCACATCATATTCATTTTTCATGGAAAATGTGTCCCCAGACACAACATGAGAAATATAGGATGAGTAAGATTCCAGAACCCTCAGTAATAGGATCGATCATGCATGTCATGTTATGTACCAAAATTCATGTTTTCTATGCACTAAACATGGTAGTCAGATATCAAGTAGATCCAGGATAACAACATTAGACTATTGTCATGACTATCCTTAAGTATCTAAGTAGAACAAATGATATGTTTCTGGTGTATGGAGGAGATGATGAGATTTTCATCTGAGGGTATTATACTATTGGTTTTTAGTTAGGTCAGAATGATCTGAAGTTGCAATTAGTATATATTTTCTATCTCAACAGAGGATTTTTGAGCAGAAAGAGTTCATAGCAACCAGTTGTCACTGATTCTACATCAGAGTCCAAATATATAAATTCTTCTGATGTATCCAAGGAATCCATCTAGATTTGAAACTTTATCTATCATCTTAATGTGGTGCCTAGTAGTAAAGATCTCATTACATTGTATTGTGATAATACTACAGTAGTGGCTCTTGCAAAAGAGCCAAGGTCACATCAACGGACAAATCACATACTCTAAATGTATCACCTCTTGGGGGATTTATATAAAAGTGGAGAAGCTATAGTGAGAAGGTTTCCCACATAAGAGAACGTGGTAGAACCCTTAAATTAAGGTCTACCTCAGCAGAATCATGAATATCCTGAGAGGGCTAGCGGATTGAATGTTATTAGCAGTTGGATCTAGTGCAAGTGGGAGTCTATTGGAGTTTGTTACCCAGAAACCAACTTCTTTGTACTTTATTATAAACCTGTATTTATTGGATGAATATTTTTAAACTCTTTATTACATAATTATTGTTCTTCCACATGACATAGTATGTGCTAATGTTCTAAGAATAATTGACGTGCTAAAAGGTTAGAGAAGATCCCTTCTATGATGAGAACTCAGAAGTCCCATGACACTATTATTGAATAAATATTCAATAGTCGGATGATATCATTTGAAGGGAAAAAAATTTTATAAGGTTTCATGGGAGGGGACTCATGAAACTTTCAGGAACCTTCTCATGGTGTGTGCCCTTGGTAATATCTATGAGGATGTTATGAGAACAAAACATGCCAGTAGGAAATCCACATTCAAAATTATCCTTGGATGTTCCTATCTGGGGACGTGTGTATTGGTCCTTAGAGTTTATGATTCTTAACAATGGGTATTATGAATCACACACTTAGATGTATTGACAAAAACTGTAACTATATATGTTCGCGGAGAGTTAAGATATGTTGGGTGTGTCCCAAGTAATACTAAATTAATGAATAATGCGAGAAAGGATTTTTCCACTTCAACAAAAGTATATATCTCAGGTCCTGTGATGGAAATGATATATCCTAACTAAATCCAGGTCCATGGTGTTCTCTGGGAAAGTTCAATTTCAAGAAGTCAAAGAATGAGAAATCGAGAACATGGGTTTATGGCACTTGCATGTAACTCGCTTGATTAGATATATCGGGACAAAGGAATTATATTACAGGGTAAGTGTTTGTATGAGGTAACATGTCATTGAGACATCAACTTATTTTTATTGGGTGCCTTCACCCATTTCTAGACAGTGATCCTGGACTTTAGGCAAACCCACCTAATGCCAACATGAAATAGGCCTAGAGGGTCACATACTAAGTGTAGCCACTATCTCAGTTAAATAATTTATTTATTTAAAAAATTGAATAAATGTTATTCTTGTTTGTGGTTTAATAATTAGTCAAGTTTGTATGATCACACTTATTTCATCTCTAGTTATTTGAGAGAATATATTGTGAACAAAATATTTCTTTACTAGAGAATAATGTATCTATATTTATTTAAAAAATATATAGTCATTATTCAAGGCCTGGTAAATATTGAGGAGGATTAGAGGACCAAGTAATGGGTCCAGTGAGAAATAATATTAAATATTAGTTTTTTAAATATTTAAATATAATGTGAAAGTTAATAACATGTCATGGAAATAATTTCATTGTTATTATTATTTGACATGGGGTTTTCACATGGAATAATAAATTAAGTAACGACACTCATCCTAATTATTTATTATTACCTAATGAATTAAATTTGTTAACCACATATCATGAAAATAATAGCATTGATATTATTATTTGACATGGGGTTTTAACATGGAATAATAAATTAAGAAATGACACTTGTGATAATTATTTATTATTACCTAGTGAATTAAATTCCTCGTTATGTTATTATTCTCTATATAATCTATGGGTTCATTCCAATAGCTAATCAATCATTGAGTGCACAACATACATGGAGAAAATATATTGATCCTAGATAACTCTTACTTATCCAAGAATACTCTCAAGAATGATACAGAACCTCCTCCACCAGATCAAGGATAATGCTTTGGAAGTGATTCTCAAGGAGATCGAAGGCGAACATCACAAGAAAAAGGATCTTCCATGTTAGCATCTGGAGACTCCTTCGGTGATTTCTGGAGATACATGGAGCATGTTTGGATCACTACTAGAGGATTCCTATCCTTGGATTATATATCGCAATGAAGTTTCACCTTAGACCCATGGTCGAATGCATCAATAAATAAAGAATCATCTTGGAGGTAATTATATATTTTAATTAAAATAATTATAAAAAAATATGTCGATCCTCTATTCTTAGTTCTGGATTCTCTCCTTTGTATTTTATCTATTATTCATCTCTGTGGATACTGGAATTCATCATCATATTGATCCCAGATTAATCATCGATAATGTAACTTTGTAAATTTGGGTACACTCCCATCCTGTACATCCACTATTCCCTAAACCAACATACTATTCATCATAACAAAAACTAGGCGGTTCTGCCATATCTTTGCTCCCCCGCAACTCAGACACACCTCACTACAACTCTAAATCATTTATTCCACCCAACATTGCAACGCCTTCATATGAAAATCACTAAAGATTCCATTATCACACCCGAAAAGAACAAGCAAGATCCATATCTCACCACTAAGGCTTGGGATCGCCATGGATCTAATTTGGAACCTCAAATGAGCACTGAGAAGTAAAGATCAACCCATATAGCCACTGTGAAGGCTGGATGGGGAAGATAGAGACGTGTACCATGGAGGAGGGACTACCACATGGCCTTCTATGGCCATTCGTGGGTTGCATCGAAGGGGTGAAGATCCATGGTATAGTTAAAATCTTCTCTAAATCTAAAACCCTAATACTTTCTGGATTCCTATAACTGTAAGAATATTCTTAGGAAAATTCTATAAAAACTAAAAATGGATTAACATATATATATATGGGATTTTTATTTTAAGATAGATATTGAAAAATCTTAAGGGATATTTCTCCCAATATAAATATTGGTATCCTTCTATTTCCAATGATCGATTGAAATGAGGGGTCGATGCCAAAGGGTTACTGGTGTTTCTTTATTTTATTTTCTATATTTACACATTTAATTATATTGTTTTATTTTAGTTTTATTTTTACTAGTTTTAAATTTCTTCATATATGTTTTAACTAAATGGATCCATCATGTTTAATCTTTCATTCTTTCTTCCTCTATTTTCTCCAGTATTTCTCATCTTATTCTTATTTTTATTTTCTCATTATCTCTTCTATTATTTTTTATTTATATCTCATTGTTTCCCTCTATAATTCTCCTTTTCATTTTGTTTTTCCTCTCTTATTCTCACTTTATTCCATGATGACCCCTTTTACTTGATAATGAGTGACTAACCTGAGTCTTAACATTAGGGTAGGATCGGGTTTCCCTAAATTCTGTGGTTAAATTCATTAATGATTTTATTTCTGTTTTTGGTGAATGGGAGTGATATGTTCAGGTGTAGAGATTGTCCACCATGACATGGATATCAAAATAATTTATATGATTATATCTATGTTTTTTCTCTCCCTTCCATTATACATAAACTCTTCACATGATGGAGTTAAATTTTTCAGTGGATGAAATACCATATGATGGAGTCGGGTCCTAAAAGATGTAACACTCTCAATTTGAGGTGGGTCATAGAACTAGATTTTAGGAGGATGTTGAGTTTTTGTTTTCCAATGATTATTTCCGTAAATTCAAATATTTTACAGCCACTAAATAAAATAATAGTTGTTTAAGGATGATATTTACAATTAAACGATAAAAACATAATTTAAAAAAATAAAGAAGAAGAATGAAGGAACTCAAAACCAAATACTTCTACAAGTCCTTTCTTTGCTAATGTCATTTTTAATTTCATTTTAGGATAGATTTAGCTTTTAATTTTTTTTTTGATAGAACCCAAAAACTCATATTTATTTGATTTATAAAATAATTAAAAAAACAAAAATAACTAGTTTTAGTGAATTGGAATTAGTAATTAGATAAATGTGAAGCTCCTCAAATGGGAAAACCTTACTCAGCCATTGTGTAGCACTAGTAAATTATTAATGATATATTTTTTCATAGCTCATGAGAGGTTTTCATTAAGTATCATAAAAAATAAAACACTTTAAATTGTTTCTATACAACAATGTTCAATTCCATGGAAACAAACTAGTATATTTTTTCTATTCGACTCTTCATAAACATGCTTTGTTTCACCTTCCACCACACTATCAGGCCACCCGATCATAATGCCTTGAATTCCAGGGGCATAAAAACATCTAGAGGCACACACTAAATTTTGAACCCAATTCTTGGTGTAATTCTATAGTTTTATCCTCAACCAACTAAATGTTTTTTGTACTCTAGCTACAAGATTAAATGTAACCCTAAATTGACTCACATTAGGATCACACAAAAGAGCATTATTAGTTTGTATTAAAAGTAAATAACACATTATAGACATTTTAGATTAATTTTTAAATCATGTATTCATTAAGAAACCATATAGAATTTCCTACCAGTTCATTGGCACCTCAGGTGTGATCTTAACCACTGTAAACTCTAGACTTGTTTTAAGGTTTGAACAATTAATATTTATTTCAAACCCTTAGTTTTCCTTGTTTTTTTTTTGTAATGCTATTTATGAGTTCTAGAGTAGTTTAAGAGGAATTATTGGTGTTCATAGGATCTTTGAAGTGGTTTTGGTATGTTTGAGAGGTGCATAGGATGACTGTAGGCTCACTACAGCATCCCCTATCTCATGGAGATCTTCCTATAACTATTTCACAAGACTATGATAATCCCTATAACATGATGTAGGTTTTGGGGATCAAGTGAGGCACTATTGAGAAATGATAAAGATGTACCTCACAATGATTCCCCATTATCTGTTTTTCTCTCTATAGTGGTGACCTACTCAAGGGAGGCAATAGGAGAAAAATAGGGATAGGCTATGTTGTGGTTTCCATAAACTGGCCATTTTGAATTGGAGAAGTTGTAGTAAGAAATAAGGAGGGTGAAAGGCCTATCCTTGGAAATTTCACTAGGCATTTTACCTATATTGGGGAAGGAAATGTTGAGGATGGTCTTCCTTGGAAATTTTTTCCTAGACCACAACAAGCTCCATACCATGGAACTAGTCATGGTGAGGCTGGATGATAGTATTTTAGTGTGAATTATCCCTTTCCCACACTCAAATTATGAATCTTGGGACCACTTTCCTTCCTCTATCTCAACCAACAATAAATTGAACCTCTACACTACCCATGAATTTCCCTTTGGAGAATAATTTGATATTTTTACACCACTTAAGATGCACATTACTTTGTAATAGTTTGGGGTAATTAAAGAGGTTACCTTAGGGTTTCCAAAGACATGGGATATGACTATCAATGTGTGATTAGGGAAGCCTAAAAATGTTATATAGTCTCTTTTACATGTATGTCATGGGTGAAATTATGTAATTTAATGATTTAAATTTTTTAAAAATTGATAGTACACATTAAATGTGATAACTTATACTTTGAAACACCTTGGGGATGATTCCCCTAGGGTTTGGTGATGGTGCCTACTATATTAGACTACCGTGGAGAAGATTCCCCTTTGGTTCAGTGATGATGCTTTCTAATTTGGAATTCCTTGGTGATATATTATAATTGGTTTCATTGATGACATGTTCTAATTTTTAATTCCTTGGGGAATATTTTACTTTGGTTCGAGGATTATACATTCTACTTTGGAAATCATTGGGGATAATTCACCTTAGGTTCAGCGATGATGCTTAATTATTTGTAATGTCTTGAGGAAGATTCCCTTTGGATTTATTGATGAGATATACTAATTTGGAACACATTTATAAGATAACCCTTGTGTTCAATAAATATTCATTATACTTTGGGAAACCATGGGGAATATTCCATATACATTTACAGATGATGCCCACTAATTTAGAACATACTGGGGAAATTTTCCTTTGGGGTTTGTTGATAATGAATGATACTTTATGGATAGTGAAATCTGACATTTCCAAAAGAGGATATAATTTATCATGAGTGTTACCATGGAACCTAAGGATAAATGATGGGTTTTTTGTGCCTTTATTTTTTAGTCACATAAACATGCACTTTACACTCAAACTGCATATGCTTATAGAGGTCATTGATGGTGGTCTAATAATTCATACTCACACCCTTCTTGGGTTATTGTATGGTACCTCAGTATAATTATTAACTATCATTCACGAGAAGGGAAAATATCCTACAAATGATGCTTGGTCGAGACTAATAGGTTAGATCATGGGATATGGGAACATTCTAGAACTTAATATTATTTTAGGGGATTTTAATAGTTGTTCATCTTTTTTTATTTTAGTACATTTGTTTATATAGTATGATGATGTAATAAAAATTGACTTGTGTACAAATAATTTTAATATATTATGGGTTTTCATTATCTTCTGTGCAATTTCCTTGATGTTTATTTACTTCTTTATTTGTATAGTTTATGTGATTACCAATATTTACTCTATTGTCTTACTCTAATATGTGGGTATAGTCTCCCAATTGTACCACCATATACCCATAATGAAAGTATAAAAACACTAGTATGTGGGGAGTTATGATTGAGGTCCAGTTTCTATTTCAGTTATGGAACCAATTAGTGGTCCCAGACTATGGGATGTTATAACCACCCCAATACAAGTTACACTACATCAGTAACTTTTATGACACATGGGTTGTATGTCTGTGACTAATTAATTGATATTCTCAATCACTGAACCAGAACACTATATCTCTAATTTCCATGATCTGATAATTAATGAATTATATATTTCGAGATGACTCACCTATTCAAAACTGAGCACCAACCTGAAACATAAAATGAGGCCCACAAACCACATACCAGAAAAAGTATCCTTAATGTTTCAGAAAATCACCTATAATGTGGTTCAAACCCTCCAACAACCAATTATGTCCTCCCCATTATGGGGTTTCCCATAAACCACTTTTTCATCCAAACAACTATAAGTTCTCACATCACTATTGTGTCACACCTCCTGATCCACACCAATCTCATTCCTAGAAACCATTGTTATTTCCCATGCTCAAATTTATCACACTATTTTTCACTGGTCCATTATTATAAAATTTATTCTATGATACAATGCTCATCCCTAAAACCTCAATAGATATACCTTTAACTAATCATTTCCATTTCCATTAGAAAAAACCCTTCTTCCACTCATACCAGACACACTCCAGTTCTATTAAATTTTTAATCCTCATAGATGTCCCATATAACCATAGATATAATATATCAAATCCCATAAAAACCTCAAGGAATCAATTCCTTAGGATTATCGTATATCCCATTGGGCTTATCACCCCAAGGGGGATCACCACCCAAGACCATCCAGGACATGTGAATTGTCTTTACACTATAAGGAATAAATGTTATTCAATTAAATATCAACATTAATAAACCACTAGGACAAATATAAACCCAAAAATTCCTTATGGACCCACAAATATACCATCCACTAATCCATGAACTGAATGAAAAACACACATAAGATGAGCGCACATCCCTCAAACATCAATTCTTTTCCCCTAAAATCCTATACAGCACTCACTCTCCTCTTCTAAAGTGGATTAATCCTCTAATTAACAATCTATCTAATTCTGGTTCATCCAACCATCTTGATTTCATATTAAACTGACTGAAAATTACTTTTTTTATTATTATTCACTTTGAGGAAAAATTGAGAAACTATACAAGACTTCACCGACAAAAAACATTCAAAGCACCACGATACAAAAATTAAAGATCAAACAACTCATTCAAGCATACACAGAAGAGCTCCACCCAGCATCATAAACATTAAATCAGTTTCTCCTAATCATCGCTTCATGGTAAGAAGTCTCGTGCACGATGCACGGGCACGGAACCGATGGCAAATCCATACCCTCTCCAAATCCGAAAGCAAAAACCCGGAGAAAACCTCTCCTCTGAACCCCATCTGAAGCACTTACAGTAAGAGAATTGTTGAATTGAATCTCAAACCGAAAACCGCAGGCCACCAAAAACCCATCCTTAAACCTAAAAACATAATCCAAGAAAATCTGAAAAACCATTCACCGCAAGTCCAAAAATCACCAACAGAAATCAAATCAACGCCAATGATCGCATCTTGGATTTCTCACAAACCCAGAAAGAGCCCCGCCACAACAATCCCACTATCCACCCTTCATCTACAAATCAGTAAGCAACTCGAAGGGGAAGGATCTCCACAATGTGAAATAACGAGTCAGGACCACCTAGGGCTGGAAGACCCATCAAAAACACAATGGAGTTCCACCGAGGAGGGGAACCAAGCCCCCTTGTACCAGAAGCACCGCTATGGGATGAAACTGGGAAGGTCTGGACAAAGGAAGAACCCACACCGGATGCCGAGTCGAATGATCTCATGAAACCATGGGATAGAGGAAGCAGCAAGAACTGAGAGAAGGGCCATACGGGCAACGTCGACACCACAAGATCCATCACAGCAACCAACAACCAAGCATCACGAACCAGAATCCAATGCAAACAGATTTTGAAATAAAAACATCACCTAAAAAAACCTAACCAAAGTACCTCCCCCCTATAAGCCTTGCCAGAGACGCTGTCGAACCACCCCAAAGGCTGCTAAGGCTATCGCCGAGCCGCTCCACCCCCAGGCCAACCAAGAATCCGAAATCCTGAAGACCGAGACGCATCCAGATGCCAACAATTTGTTGAGAACCAGCCAAGGCCTACGATGAGATCTAGCTAAGATCCAGCCTCCAGCACTGGCATATCACCCATGGGCCACCGAGAATCAGATGATGCTCCACACCCGAGTCTTCCAAGATCTAGATCGCCGAAGCCGTAGGCGCCACTGAATATCGCGCCTAATACTGGAGCCAGTAGCGATGCTCACACCCAGTCTATCCGAGAACCAGATCTCTGAAGTCGGAGGTGCCCCAAATGAGCGAGAAGCCAGAGCAGATGCAGCGACGCGTCGAGAACTGGAGGGGGACGAAGTCATGACTCCAAGTCACGCCGGAGGAGGGAAGAAGGGAACCACGAGAAAGAACCCTAGCAGCCGCTGCGTTTGGGGAACCACGCCGCTCCGAAGCCTCGATGAAGAGTTATTAAAAAAGGTATTTCATATTAATCAAATGGATATATACTTACATAATTTTTAGTTGGTTCCATAGAACCAACTAATTTTTTACTATCATTTACAAGAATACTAATAAATATCTTGTCACATAATGATTGTTATTTTTAATAGTATTAATCTGATAATGTCCTCATATTATTTTTCTCATTAAAAGGTTATATTAGTTTCCATCTATAATGAGAACCTATAGATGATTTTAAAATATCCTTAAACGTATTTCATATAGTCTAGATAACATATGTCTAATGGGGAACAAATGACATTTTACTATCATGCTGTTGGAGGCTCATAATATATTGATACTTATTCACATGAATTTCACACTTGGTGATCTCCAAGAATGCAGGTAATGAGAAAAGGCTCCCCAATAGTTATTCCACACGTTTTTTTATCATTGGAGATTCCTATATGTGAATTAATTTATTTTTTATTAGAGTTGAGATTATTATTAATGTATATATGAATTGTGTTCTTTGATGTATGGATGAAAACTGTGGTGACATATACTCATGGTCATATAGAATATATTGGGTGTGTCATAAATGAAATGGAATTAATTGAATAAGTCCAAGAATTATGTGTCAGTTCCGAGGTAATATAAAAAGATGACCCCAGACCTTTGATTATTTTTTTTCACTTGGTTATGTAACCTGAGAGGGGGGCTAATCTACGTATGAATATTTAAAACAATCCCCCCTTTAGATCTCATTTTTTTTAAAAACACTTCTTCTTTTTTCTTATAAAAATATAAGAACTAAAATTAAATAATGCACAAGATACATTAATTTTACTTGGTTCACCCTAATATAGCTAGTCTAATAAAGATACAAAGAAAATGTTCCAAAGTACCAAATTCCCAAAATTACACACCTATTACTATGTTTTAAGAAGACTCGTTATGCCTCAATGTTTATTACTAATCAAACATTGAATGTTCACTAATCTCTCGGTTTAAGTAAATGAACTCATCCTCTAGAATATTCCACTAATGATATATATCAACTCTAAATTAGTTGATAGTGATATGGGCATAACATGAAACCCATTTTTCATATCAAATAAGAAATAAAGATTACTGAAAACTTGACTTCATGGAACATTGTTCACCATTTACTTGACTTTTCAAAACACTATTCACTATGACCACCCTATCATAGAATTAATTCACCATGAACTTCTATTTTTATAATTCCTTTATCATGATATCCAATATCATAAACAAGCTTCAAGAGCTCTTCCTCCGTAATGTGTTCCACAAGAACTACCCCACATAGTCCTACTTTATGAAAACCTATGTGAAACTCCTTCTATAAGCCTATACTTGGAATACCTACTACCATGAACTCGCCTACATGAACCCCAACCTCATCGTTTACACTTTATGGATAAATTTTTGACATAACTGAATTTCTCCAGTGAAGATTCTCTCTTAATGTAATTAACACTTCACAAATAAAGTTATTAGAGGTGCTTTTAGAGAAAAATCCCTCTAATAAATCTACCAATCACAAAATTACATTTTATCCCATCACTTTAAATAAAACAACATACTACTTTAACTTTTTTGTATCACGTACTGTATATTGTACCACTCGATTCAAGAACTAACTTTACTAAAGTCCAAAATTCTCAAACTTAAAACCATGAATGAACTTTAATGCTTCATAGACTCACCTCATGGTCTGAATAAATGACCTCACTGTCCACCACTTGAAAACTTTGTTCATAGTTTTGTGAATGTGCTTCCCAATCCACACACTTGATCACACAGCCAACGTAATTGACATAATGGTCTATAGATTTGACTAGATATAAAACTTACATTATACTATATTTTTACATAAAATAATTTGGAAAACAATAGGAAACTTCTCTACTCTCTACAACTCTTCTTCTAAGAAAACATAATAATGTTGGTAGCCAACATTATCAACAAACATAATAACCCAAAAATACTAAAACTTCATCATGAGTGATTTTTTACCAACATATTGAAATAGAAATATATGATTACATTCCTAATCAATTCAATTTATCAATGAAATAATTTTTTAAATTTAAAGAAAGATAAGTCAAGCGTAGAGAGTGATTCCACAAGTATATATACAATTAGATAATATATCAATACACAAAGGGATTATATTACTTAGTGGAATTTTTATAAAGGTTATTGTAATTCTAAAATTAACTTCTTTATATATGGGGGCCTTAATATATTTCTAGACAATCATCTTATACTTTAGATAATTTCACCTAATTCAATGAGAAAAAGGACTAGAGGACCACAAATAAAGTGTATCTAGAATCTCAATAAATTATATAGAATTTAATATTAAGAATAAATATTATTCACGGATTCTGAAATAATAATTATTCCAGTAAATTTGATTACCAATATTAAATAATGTGATATTTGAGTTTATAATATGTGAGTTGATTTTTTTCTCTTTTTTATGATTCACAATATAATACATATATATATTTATTCACCAATTCTGGGAAATGATTAATATAAATATTTATTAAGTGATATGGATAATAAAATAAGTATTTATTCTCCAATTTAGTAAAAATACTATTTATTTATTTATTTAATGAATAATATTTATTTAAATAAATATTTTGTTATTGAAGGTTTAATAAATCATGTGGGAGGATTAATGATCTAAGTTAATGGATTGATGGAAAACATGTAGTTTATTTAATATCAATTTAAAACAAATAATTTATTTAATTAAGAAATTATATTTAAATAAACACATATTAGGGGATATAATAATAATTATTATAATAATAATTATTATAATAATAATAACTTTCATTAGTATTACTCAGATTAAATACACTGATACAGACTTGTGTTAAATTATCAATGTCTAAACCTAAGAATTTAAATATATATATATATGACATTTCTGAAGATGAGACTTGTTTTTTAAAATAAAAAATCACTAAATAATTATGTTGATCATAGAGAGAAAATCCTCTAAACCTCCATCTCAGTCACCTAAATAAAACAAGTGAATATTGTTAAAATCAATGGATACCAGAGTGAAGTGATTGAATATAATCTTCTAACACCCAATGATTCAAGAACTTAATTTGGATATTCATGGGGAACAAGTGGAAACAACTAGAGGATTCCTAGTTTGGATTCTCAATATCCCTAATGAAAAAAGAAAATAATTTATTTTGATCAAAGGAATTCCTAATTTAAGGTAGTTATAGTTTTAAATTAATTATAGATTAAATGAGAAACATCCACTCTGGGATATTTTGGAGTTTCATTCATCACGTTCTTCATATACTATACAATGAAATATAAGTAAGAGAAAAATTGGGCACCCCCATCCCACTCCTATCATTGTGCCCCAAAACTTAAATGTATCACCTAAATACACATATGATTTTTTTCTTCCATGAGTCTCACAACACTGATCATAGGATCACATAACGAATCAATTATCCAAGAAAGCTTTCATGCTCATAAAAAAACTAGAATCACTATCGGTGTTTCCCTTTCTACAAGCCCTATGAATCTCATTCATTCCAATGCCAACCACAAAATCATCTACCACTCAAGCATCACTTCTACCCAACAAGAATCTTCCCATGATCTAACCATCCTATACATGACCATCTAGGATCAAAAATCATTATCCCTTTGAAGACCATACCTAAACCAACAAAACTAGGCATCCAACTGACCCTTCCCTTTAAACAAAACCACAATACCAAAATCAACTAAAGTGTTTTATTCACAAGAACCTAAGGTTTCCCACATGCCTTTATCTACACTCACAAGGGAATACAACTCATTATGAAAACTCATCCCCATTTCAAATATCTCAGGAATATCTTGGTTATACTAATAAATCACTATCCACCAAGGGATTCTCTAAACATCACCTATAAATTAATACTAAATTAGCATATTTTGACAGTCACCCATGCTAGAACCCATATAATATATTATTAGAAAAGGAATCGTGGTCGATCTGGCTATAATTCCACCAACATTTTATATAGTAAAACACTATATAAGTTTTATTTGACACTTTATACAACTGGACCCATTCATCCATAATAAGACAAACAACACACACACAAAAATGTAATGTGGATCCTATAAGCCAAGTATGATTCATGTACACATGCCTATTGACACTATAAGCTAAGGAAAATCCCATAATGAAAAAATGAAATGAGCACATCATATTTGAATAAATATCTCAACTTCAATAATGAAAACTAATAAATGAAATCCCATAACCCTAGTAAAATGGAAATTCTAACAATAAAGTGTTTCGGACTCACCAACCCCAGGTTCATCACAATCTCTAACACATTCCTACTCGCTATCTATCGATCCCATATAATAATAAAAGATAAAGGATTATTTGATACCAATTTTTAATGCCCAAACTAAAATCACTAATTATTATACGAGTCAAAGAACCTCGTGACCTCAAGAATGCCTCCCCATATTCTAAAGGTTGTCGACTAGAGGTGATAATTTTTTATCAATAATGAGGAGACTATAATATCTATATCAGTATCATCATAAAAAATAAATAACCAAATAACAATAGACATTACATATCAAATAATTTTGAAGTAAAATAAAACCATGCTATAATAATTTAATATACAGTCTTGAAGTCATAAATTCTAACAAATCACCAATAGGGATAACCATAGATAAAAATAAAATATAAAAAATGTAAAATACGCTCTATCAAAACCCTAATACACACTTTAATCACAAATTCAATCCATATTGAGTTTCTCTAGACCAATACAATGCACAACTAGTGCTAAAACCAACAAACTAGATATAAGGTTTGAATATGCACTGGGGTTCCCATACAATGTGGGAAAAATACATATCAATAGGGTCCCATAATGTGTCCCTAATAAACACCAAAAAATACATGTGTATTAATGAGGAAAATAAATAACAAAACAATAATATACCAGAATGTGTGTCAGGTCACAATCTTCCAACCTGGACACCACAACACCTAATCATACCTTCTTCGACCTATGCTATATAATAGTCACTTCATGCCACCAAACCTAACATGTTACCAAGTAATCATTTAAAGTTATCATTCCACATCTTGACTACCACACTCTCATACTAGGTAGGTTTGATACTGAATCTCATCTATATCATACCAAGTATCGACCTCTACCCACTCACTCAGTGTAGGGTCCCACAATAATGTCCTAAACATTAGGTTGTTCTATGACAACACCCTATATCTCAAGGTGAGTGTGTGCATTAAGTACTATTCTATATCATAGAAAACACTCCCACATAATTTAGTGTGGGTCTTATTATCACATCTCAAATCAATACTTTCTCCCTCAAGGTGGCCTAATCCAACACCCTCTTACTGAGGGTGATTTTTCACATCAGACTTGTGGCGCATCATATCAACCACTCATTTATCTCTAAGGGTAGTTCTCATATGAAATCGTATAATATTACCCTCTCATATAGGGAAGATCATGAAAAACCCCCTCTCACTCAGGATGAGGCCACACATCAAGTCACATCATCAAGAAACCCCATTGTTAGGGACAAGCACACAACAACATCATGGTAACATAACCAACTACATATTGATGCCATGACTTACATGGAGAGGAATCTATTTCCATTATCACAAAACATACCTAAGTGGACACATAAATAATTTATTTTATCCCAAATTAATCACACAACCACACCATACTAACCCATTGACATTCTCATCTAATATGTTGGTGAATATACTAGGTTCTTAAGGCCTATCCAAGTTAGTATTCCTTGATACCAATCTAAACTCATCACCCAAATATGACCCAATGACCCATAGTACTTTTCTATCCCTAAACTCTAGAGGTTGCATCCAAAACCCCTTCCAATTATCTCATCATAATATGGTTCCAAAAACCATGGTCTATCCTCACCTAACTCACATTAAGCCCCTTAGATTCCCAATATCAAGCCATCAATAAAATTCCCAAAACCCACAGTTGGGTCACATCTCACATACCCCTTAATAGATCCCTCGAGCCCTCATTTAGAGGAAACCATACTCATCATATCACATATCTCCTAAAATACATATCCAATTCACAACACACATCAATACTCATATCTACCATCAATAGTGCTTTCCAATCCTATTGTCAGAGGTATAGCCATCTAACCCACTGTACCAAGGTCTAATCCCCTCATGAATATGATAATAGCCCTGTGAAACTAACTTTGGATATTTGAAACCCATCTAAAACCATAATACATATTTTGGGTCACTCACAAACCAAACTGATATTCACGCACCCTTAGTGGCCAACTTCCAAGAACATTATAAGTAATAACCTAATAAAGAGTCACTTCCTCTTAATACATGATGTGTTATGCCACCTAACTTCTCTACATATAGAACTCTTGGTATCTATCCATTTTACCTAAAATCTTATTTTCATTAAGGCATTCCAATCATGTATAAACCAATGTATGGTTAAGTATTACAGAGACCTACTACCACATATATGATGTTACCTCATTAGCCATACTTTTCTCATCCACTCCAAGCCCCTGTCAAGATGCACAAATTCTAGAGACCCTATATCAAGACATGATATCCAACTAAATGAACTGAAAAAAACTTATAATTGATTTAAAAGTTGATTACAACAATTATAACTAATTAATAAAATTAAACTAACAAATTATAATTTTCAGAAACTCACCAAGAAACCAAAAAATGATGAAACCACGATTTAAGGTTTGTGGAAGTTCTATGGAACACCTATGAAAACTCTATAAACAAAATCCCCATAAACTAGAACTCAATAAATCACCAATTTAAATCAATTAAACTGAATCTACCAAATAAATTCACCAGATAATTTACCTTAATCAAAATAATGAGAACTGATGCACGTTTATCGTCCTAGAACTTCATTTATCCACAACAACAAAAATTCCCTTTAATTGGGATTATTTTAGCCATGATTTGATAGAATCTTCACTCAAAACCTAACAGAAAATCACTAAACATTAAAACATTTGCTAGAAGAAGAAGAAGAAGAACAAATGAACAACTGAGAGACCATACCTATGAATCACATTAAGAAACCAAAAATACCACTCTTATCAAAGGGGAACAAAGATAGAAAATGATAGATAAAAGTTGATAGTATGAATATATTTATCACACCCTTTCCCTTAAAGTCGATATTATCTTAACCCTAAATTAGATTCATGCACATGGTTTAAAAAATAATATATAACCCACTAAGTACCCAATCTGGTTATATCGAGTAACCACTCAGGTTGCACCAGGTACCTGTTCGTCTACTGACCACCTGTTACACCACCACTAGGTGGTTGGTGTGGTTATGAAATGACATCAGTTACTTGGTTCCTCCATAATGGGTATCGGGTGGCCCCTTGCTACAATTTCAGTATTGGGGCCACCATGGCCACCACTCTTATGTTATTCCAGTCACCCAGGACCCTCTTGAGTCTATAACCACACTCATAACCACCACTTAGAGATGGAAAAATTCTCAAATTTCCAATTTGAAACCCAATTATCCTATCATCATCTGCTTCAGGACCAAAAATATAAGTTCTATATGAATTTAGCAACCCATAAAAATGAGAGTCATTGCACTCTCAATAGCCTACATAATATATATTTATCTTATAGGGGTACAATACAAGGAAAAACACATACTCCCAAAAACATGGGAGAGGTGGGATAAACAATAACCTGCCCCCAAGTGATAACCAATTCACTCACTCTAAAATACATTTCATGACATGAATTTAGATGGAAAATTTGAAGCCCTAAAATTTTTATCTATGACCTGAAATCCCAATATCCCTCATTTCTGTCAAGACAACCACCACCAAATTAATTCGTACACTGAGTACCCACCATCCCCAACTTAGTACTCGCCCAATTATCATGATCCACAATCGAAACATCATCATAGTCAAGGTAGAAATCGCAGAATGAAACTATAGACTGAGGACCTTCCATCACCCACACTATATGCACTCAACAGTTTTCTTAAATTAACATGAAACTTCTGTTAAACTTTATCAACATAGAGGTTTCCACCACCTGGATAAATCTGTACACTGATGATGCCTCATCACTCAATCAGAAAATGGATAAATCCATGACACCAAATATAAAAAAAAAACCACACTATCAAGATAGCTATGACTAAATGAATATATTCACTGAGGACTCATCTCTACCCACACAACATTCTCCCAAAAATCACTATCGATGTAAATTTGACACCCAATAGACATGCACATTATTCAACCAACCCAAATAATGGAGTTCCACTAGGATTTGATCATGGGGTTCAATGTATGATTATAGGGTGCCTTTTCATTATGTTATACCCCAAATACCTCTATAGTCTACACTAAGTCACTCTTCCTGGTCAATGTCAACCTTTCATTATTGTTTTTATCCCCTAAAATATTTCACCCTTTATTTTTTAGATTTAAGTATTTTAAATAATAATTAATAATTTAATATTAAAATTACATTATTCATAGTAATATTTACATTTTTTATTTTTAACTATTTGTATTGTAATTTATTAGTAACTATAATGTTTCTATTTTTAATTATATTGTTTATATTCCTTATAAAATATTAATATTATGTAAAAAAAAATTCAAATTTTCATTGTTATAATTTTTTCAATATATATTGGATAATTATAAATAATTTTAATTTTAAATATATTTTATTTTTGATTTGACAAATAAATTATAATATTTATAATAAAAACATTATATTAAATATAAAAACTATAATATTAAATAAATATACTAGTTATTTTTATTACATAATAAAAAAATTATCACATTATATTACTTTATAAACAATTTATTATTTTAAATTATTAAATAAATATTTATTCTATTAAATTTTAATTTCTATCAAAATATTTAATGTTACATATTAATATTTAAGTATCATTACAATTATAAACGGTTCTAATTTTTAATGAAAACTATAGAAAATTATTTTAAAACTAAATAGATAATAAAAATAACTAAAAAAATAAAAATATGAAAAGTTATATAACCTGAAATGCATGAAAACCCCTTCAACTATAACAACACTTATCAAACTATGTAACTCAAACAAAAAAGACTCAAAAAAATGAAAATGAGTGACAAATTGAGAGAATGATATAGAAGTGATATTTGGAATGAAAGATAATTCTTTCACATTTAGAAGTATTTATAAGGCAGGTTAGGGTATTATTATAGAAAAGCCAGTTATATTTTAATTAAAAGGTACCATAAAATTCCAAAATCCATATTATCATTTAAAAATAATCCAGAAGTGATCTAGTTAGGGTTGAAATCCTAGGTGACTCAAAATATGATTGAATATTTGAATGTATAAATCAGGAGTACTGAATCTCAGCTTCGACAAGTTAGGCGGTTGGTTGAAAACCTAGAAATGAATCTAAGATATCCATAAGGTGAATTATATCTCTTCTGACAGAAAACATTATTTGAAAGAGGATCTAGTGTTGGACCAAATATTCAAGATATTTAGAATGGGATTGAAGGGAAAGCTTTGATAGAAGCTTCCAATCATCTAGAAGCCACAACCTCATATATGAATCCATGCAGAGATACAAATAGAAGAAGTATGTTAGGATGATATATTGTATAAGATTACACATGGACGTAAGCGGAAGAAGCTCAATAATAACATAAATAATTTTTGAGACCAATTCATAAAGAAACCAATTTATCTCCCAATTAAGGACTTAATGTAAAACCTTGGGAATCCAAACCAATAAAGCTGACAATCTTCTAGAATCTATTCCCTACAGAATGATGTAAAGGATTGTTCAAAGATTGTTTTCAAGAGATGAATAGGTAATCCAATCCATCATATCCTAGCTATATAAAATAAAATTATAGGTGAAGGAAAACACATCAAGAAGGTGTCCACAATATAGTATGATCCTAAAGCTAGATTGTGAAAATGATATTTATGTAGCCATAAATGAATGGGCTTTAGACCTTTTGATATAATATGCCATCGGTTGGTTTACAATCATGGATAATATATAGAGCACTCAATTTCAAAGGAGCTACCTTGATAGGTAATGTCGATATATTTTAAGATATTTTGTTAAGACAACCATAATTAATAACAAATATCCATGAATATGTCATATTCTCAACCGATTTTATACCTACAATAATTGATTTCCCCTGAAAAAAATTTATGGAAAATTCGTTTCTCAGTTGGGATGGAGAATTGATAGAAAAATATAGAATATAATTAACCAGGATTTAGAACTATGACATGTGTTCTTTTGAAGAATATATATTCAAGTTTCAACATTATTATTATATTATTGGACCATGAGATCCATCATGACCTATATATATCATTTTCTAAAAGCTTCTAAGTAGTCAAAATTAAATAATTCAATAATGCTTTAAAACACATCTTTCTCAAACTGTAGATTTTCAGGGTACATAGAGAGTTCAAGAAGAAACAATAAGGCAGAAAATGGGTATCTATTTTATGAATAAAAACTTCTTTAAGGATTTAAGAAATATTCCATATACAATATCTAATTTTTTCCATAAGATATTGGGTGTTGTATGATGATATGGGTATGGACCAACCAAGTATGATCTTGGAAAACCCCAACAAATATCATCCATGACACAGTGTCAGGATAGACAATGTAAACTAATGATATAAAAAATTTATTAATGAATAATATTTGTTAAAATAAGAATATCAACTAGATTTTTAGGAATAAATCTACAAAAATATATGATATATGTTAGACCAAAAAAATCCAAAAGTATGTAAGGTAAAATCTTAAGTAAAAATATGGAAAATATTTGAGATTCTCTAAAGAATAGTATCTATCTAATTGTGATTTTTGTGGGTTCTAGAGGAATAAATTCCATAGATCTGAAACTTTCCCATATGTATATAAAAAATAAGTAGTCTCAAAGAAATGTTGACAAAAGCTTCATCAGAGATATTGTTTTAGCTTTTATAGGGATACCATATATACTCAAATCATGAGAGTTTTTATTATCCATATTTAGAGATCTCTGATGTTGAATAATCCAACTAAAATGAGGAATAAGTAAATAACCCCCAACATAATTTTAAGGCAACCTCAAATATCCATGGTTCAGGTGGAGGATAGTATACTAGAAGACACTCTATAGCTAGAAAATCTAGATGAGATGGAAGGTTATATTAGGAATTATTTAGAAACTCAAATCCCTTTATAAGGAACATATTTTCAAGAATATAATATTACTATAGTTGATTGGTTTAAGGTATACCATGATTATTGGGTACTATATCGATCCAAGATCTTAAAGGATGTTGAGACAACTATAGTCTATAAAATAGATAGAGGATTATTTACAATGTATTTACTAAAACTATAATGGGTCATTAAGGATGTCCAAAACAAATTATAAGTATGTTCATTTTATAATAATCCAGATTGTTCTAGATACTCTTATAAAAAAAGGACAATATCTACCAATCCTGACTGTAGTGGTGGATATAAGCTTAGCCAATTTATCCAATGCATTATTAAGAGGATCATGAAACAATATACATGTAGGAGCAGCATGGATAAGGTGATTACAAATTTTCATATAGTTATTATAGATATAAGTATTATCATTAAATAATGATCAACATGAGGAAATGAAAAAATAAATTGGGTTCTCCGCAAGACAGAATATGTTTTTGATTAATTACTCACCTATATGTAAATTTCAACAATACTAGGAGACCAGATCTAAGGAAGGGTGTTTAAATATATACACATATTTTCAAATGTTAAGGAACATCAATTAGAAAAATGAAACCACATTTGGTAAACCCTAAGAGGAAAACATGGCCTAGAGAATGTGTTTCACCATATCCAGTGGAAGAACGAATGCAAAAAAAATTTCTTTCTGATGTGATCAAACAAGTTAGAAATAGACATGTCATCTCTGAAATCAGAGAATAAGAAGATGATCTAGGATTAGAAGTATCAAGATCATTAATATTATATTTTAAGATAGAATACCTCAAATTATAAATACTTGAGAATAATTTTGAGAATCAAAGAATTTTAATTGCAAAATGTTAAGGTACTTAAGCAGAAGAAACTAGAACATCAGTTTATAGAAGGATAGTATGACAAAGAGATGTTAAATTACCTATATATAAGGAATATGAATTTAATATAGGATATATGGCATCTTAATTACTCAGTCAAAAGATAGAGGAGTGGGATATATTGGTGAAGCTAAGTATTGGTGGAACTACTGGTATTATTATAATTGATATAGGATGTGCCTTCTCTTGTATAAGAATCTAGTTTTTATGAGTGGCCAAATGATCCACTGAGTTACAAGTTACAATTATTTTCAATGAAATCATTGTGATACAAGAATTAGAATAGTATTTTCACGACTCGCCCTCGGGGTCCGTGCCGCGACTACCCCAAGCCCGCCTTCCATAGGCCAGGGGCTGGCGACTATCACCAAGGCGTAATTCCCGGTAAAAAGGGAAGGCATTGCCTTTGTAAAGTAAACAAACACCACAGAGTAAGCAAGCAGAAAGTAAACACTAAGTAAAAACAGAGTACAACTGAAAGTGCGGAAAAGTAAATGGGCCAGTATACAAACCCAAACTGAAAGTAAAGTACAACTCGAAAGGGAAAACAGCAACTGTAAGTAAAAGCCGCTACACCGAGATGTCCACTGGAGATCCCACATGAAGGGTGGGTACAGATAGCTCCACTGCTCCTCGGGTCCCGCCGTCCGCTCCGAGCACGTCCCGCCCAGTGGTCCACCTCCAGGTACCGTCCTGCTCTGCAAGCCTCAGCAAAGATCAACGTTGTCCGTCGTCTGCAACCAACACAACTTAGTGCGGGCATAGCCCGTGCAGGGGTGAGTATAAGCTACTCAGTAGGGACCCCGAGACCCTTGAAGGTCTCTCAAAAATCCACAAAGGATAAACCACAAAGAAAGGTACAATCACGAAGTAACAACCGACACTGCTTAGGTATATGCCCATACATATACCTAAGTCATCAATTTCAAATACGCTCCAACCTCCGAGCCTAAGAACAACTCAGTCCACACAGGAAAGTAAACGTATTCCACACAGGAAAGCAAAACGTAATCCACACAGGATAGCACAACACAATCCACACAGGAAAGCAACAGGATTCAGCTCACACAGGTATACTTCTTCAAAGGACGATAAAGATGATCTCTGATCCATCTAAGTCGTCGGACCCATGAAGGATCGATAGGTAACTAACCCCCGCAAAGACCCACACAGGATCGGGCCCACACAGGACCTGTAGGCGCTGGTTCACACAGGACCACTGAGCGCAAAGACCCACACAGGATCGGACCCACACAGGATCGGGCCCACACAGGACCTGTAGCACTGATCCATGTAGGATCGCTGAGTGCTGTAGTCGTCATCGTCGAATCCACACAGGATCTCTGTACTGTCGTCGTCGCAGTCACAGTAACAGTAGCAGTAGCAGTAGTAGTCACAGTCGCAGCCAGCACTAGGGTTCCTGCACACAGCAAGCTCGTTCGGAGGGTCCGCTCCACGAGCCGACAGGCTGATACATCAACTGTCACAAAGTCCAGATTTGATGTATCCAAAGGTTCTGTATCATCAACAGGAACTCAACACAACAGACGGCGCGTCGATCGGACGCCCGGTCTGAGAGTTATTGGCTTTTTCGTCCCAGGGGCCTGGTTGGTTTTTAAGGAAAATCAACCCGACCGTACTCCACCTGCGTCCAAACCTCGGGCGGAGTATGCCAAAAGATCCGTCTCACTAGGAGGAACACAACAAAGCTGACGGCACGTCAATCGGACGTCCGTAGCTCAAGATATGAGCGTTTCCGCTCCGAGAGCCCGGTTGGTTTCGTGTACGAACCAACCCGGCCGAACTCAAAGTATTCCGAAACTTTGAGTGCGATATACCGAATCGACCATCTCGATCCAAGGATCGCATTGCCGCTGACGGTTCATCAATCGGAGGTCCGTGGCTCATGTTATGGCCAAAAGACCAAAATCGTCTCGAAAACGGGGGGTCCGGTTCCGGGCCGACCCGGCCCGACCCCCCTGGGTCGGCCCGAACCGGGTCCGACCCGGTGCGGCGGCGCGGCCTGGCGCGGCGGCGCGGTCCGGCGCGGCGGCGCTGCCCGGCCGGCGGCGGTGCGGCCTGGCGCCGCACGGGTGCAGCGCGTGGGGGGCAAGGCCCCCGCTTTTGTTGGCTGGCGGGGCGGCTTAAGCCGTGCCTTTTAAGAAACCGGCCCCCCTCGTGGGGGCCTTCTTTGTGGAAAACGGGGGGGCGCTGCCCCCCCTTTGTGTAACCGGTCCCCCCCTCACGTGGGGGGGGGGGGGCTTCTTGTGGCCAGTCAGGGGAATTAATTCCCCCGCCACCTCTCTTCCGGTCGGCCCGACATGGCTGGCCGGTCCTTCCTCAACGGGACTGGCAGGGCCGGTCCCCTTCCGGTTTCCGACACCGGCGGCCCGGCTAGCCGCCGGTCTTCCCGTTTCTCCAGGGCCCGGAACCGGCCGCGGTGTTCGTCGCCCAGCGCGGTGTGACGGCACCGCGCCCCTCCACCACGCCTTTGATTTCCTTCGACGCGGCGCGACGGCGTCGCGTTCTTGATAATCCTTCCACGGCGCGGCGCGATGGCGCCGCACAATACAACCGTGCGAATTCCCGCGTGGTGCGACGACACCACGCCATCTCGTTCATCCACAAGAAAATAAATATAATCATGAACAATGGAGGGGAATTCGGCCGTGTTTGCACGGTCCGACCCCCCTCTCGTTAGATGATAACTCTTAAATAATCATCCACAAGACTATCATGATGGAACCAAGAACGAGAGTAAATAAATTAATCAACAACAACCCCTACCTTGGTTTCAAGATCGATGATCGTCAACGACCCGCGGAAGACAACGTCGCGGAGGTCGGGTGTCGCGGTAACGTTCATCAAATCCGTTGACGAAGAGGTACGTCCGAAGAGGTACGTCATTGGAGAATCTTCGTAAGCCGACGAAGGAAGTCCAAGGAGGAAGCGGTGTTCCCTTTCGTTGACACGGAAGGCGTCGTCGATCTTCGGAAGCAACCGGCTACGAAGAAGAGAGGAGCGACGTTCTTCGTCGGAGCTCGAAGGTTCTTCGCGTTCTTCGTCAAAGTTGAAGAAGAAGAAGGAGAACCCAAAATCCTCTCAAGAAGGCTAGAGAAATCTAACCAAATAAAATAATTTAAAGACTTATTTTATTCACACACTTAATCAAATTTAATTTCAAAGGTTTGAAATTCAAATAAAATAACTCCAAATTAATTAACAAGTTGTCATGTCATTTAAAGAGGGGTTAAAGGGAGTTTTGAGAGAAGATGAAAAGTTAGGGTTCGTGTGGGCCCCACCACACTTAATCCTCTCAAGGGAGGTTAAGTGGGTGTGGGTCCCACCCCTAACTTCCTTTGAGAGAAGTTAACCAACATGATAAAAATAAAAAGTGTTTCCACATTTTTATTTAACTTCTTATAATTTCTCCCAAATCTAACTTTCATCCCGCAATAAACGCAACTTCGGAAAAGGTCTCCTTAAGCTAATATCGGCATTGCGAGTTCATCGGTGCCCTTGGATTTTAATTCCGAGCACCGGATCAAAAGTTAGAAATTCCCGCTCGTTCGTTCGCTGAACGTACCCGAGCCAAACTTCGGAAATTGATTCCGGGCACTCCGGGCCTCGGAATCAAGTGCCGTCAGAAACCGCGTTCTTATAAAATTCCAAAGAAAATTAAGAAAAAATTTCCCTTGAATTTTACGGGTCTTTACATTACTCCCACCTCAGGGCTTTACGTCCCCATAAAGATACAACAAAAAAACTAGAAGAACAAATGAGGGTACTGAGCACGCATCTGAGCCTCCCGCTCCCATGTGCTCTCCTGGAGGTTCCCGTGCTGTCATCTGATGCACACAAGAGGAATCGATCGCCCACGTAGGACCCGCTCCTGTCGATCCTCTATCTCCACTGGGACCTCCGTAAAAGTCGCGACATCGTCGATGTCAAGCTCCCCATGGTCAATGATGTGCGTCGGGTCATGCACATATCTCCTCAGCTGAGATACATGGAAGACGTCGTGCACCCGGTGAAACTGAGGTGGTAGATCCAAGCGATAAGCCACCTCGCCAATCCTGCTGAGGACCTGGAAGGGTCCGATGAAGCGCGGAGATAACTTGCTGCCATGACCAAATCTTCGAATACCACGTCGAGGTGAGACCCGCAAGAAGACATGGTCGCCATCCTCGAACTCCAGTGGCCTCCGCCTCCTGTCAGCGTAAGACTTCTTCCGGCTCTGAGCTATCCTCATCCGCTCCTGGATGACCTGGACCTTCTCTGTCGTGGCCTGGACCATCTCCGGTCCCACAAGTGCTGACTCCCCAGGGTCTATCCAACACAAAGGAGATCTACAAGGTCGGCCGTACAATGCCTCATACGGTGCCATCCTGATGGTGGAGTGGTAGCTGTTGTTGTACACAAACTCCACCAAGGGTAAGTGGTCCTCCCAGCTACGACTAAAGTCGAGGACACATGTGCCGAGCATGTCCTCGAGAGTCTGGATGGTCCTCTCCGTCTGATCATCCGTCTGAGGGTGAAAATCTGTGCTCATACATAGCTGCATCCCGAACACCTCCTGTAACCCCTTCTAAAGCCGAGAAGTAAAGAGAACATCTCGATCGGAGACGATAGATGATGGCACACCGTGGAGACTCAAAATCTCTTGAACGTAGAGTCGTCCCAAGCTCTCCACTGAGCCCTGCTCTCTGATGGGTAAGAAGTGTGCCGACTTGGTGAGTCGGTCAACAATCATCCAGATGGAGTCGTGACCTCTGGATGTGCGTGGAAGTCCAGTCATGAAGTCCATAGATATGTCGTCCCACTTCTACTCCGGAACCGCCAAGGGCTGTACCAAGCCTGCTGGTACCTGATGATCTGCCTTCACCTGCTGGAAGGTGAGGCATCGAGAAACGAACTCTGCTACAGCCTTCTTTATGCCCGGCCACCAGTGATGTCGTCTGTGGTCCTGGTACATCTTCGCCACTCCAGTATGTACCGCCAAAGGAGAAGTGTGAAACTCTCTCAGCACCTCCTCTCGCAAAGCGACTGGTACCATGGTACATCCTCTAAAAAGGATGTCGTGCTCTTCTCCAAGGGAGAAACCATCAGGTGCCTGTCCCGAGGATATCTGTGCACGTCGTGTCTCACAGTCAGCGTCCTCATGCTGTGCCTCTCTGACCTACTGCAGTAGTGGAGGGGTGACTGTGAGAGACTGGGGGAAGGCTGCTCCATCTCTATCCACGAAGGATATCTGTAAAGAGGCTAGTTACTCCATCGCCTCCTCAAGTAGCTGAATGCCCGTCCTCCTGCTGAGGGCATCGGCTACTACGTTCCCCTTCCCAGGAGTATAGACTATCTCAAAGTCATAGTCCTGGAGGAACTCGAGCCATCGCCGCTATCTCAGGTTCAGGTCCTTCTGTGAGAAGATATACCTGAGACTCTGATGATCGGAAAAGACTGTAAAGCGCTCGCCCATCAGATAGAGTCGCCATGTCTTCAGAGCGAATACCACTGCTGCTAACTCCAGGTCATCGGTAGCGTAGTTCTGCTCATGCGGTCTCAACTGACATGATCCATAGGCGATCACTGCCCGCTCCTGCATCAGAACACATCCGAGTCCGGTCCCTGATGCATCGCAGTAAACTACGTACCCTACTCCCTCCTCAGGCAACCTCAAGATAGGTGAGCTGGTCAATCTCTGTCTCAGCTCCTGGAAGCTCTGATGACATCTGTCTGACCATACGAAGGGTTTCCCCTTCTTCGTCAAAGCTGTGATTGGTGCCGCAACTCTAGAGAAGTCTGGCACGAATCTCCGATAGTATCCAGCTAATCCCAAGAAACTCCGAACCTCAGTCACGCTCCTGGGTGGCTCCCAAGCTAACTCAGCCTCGATCTTCGCAGGATCCACTGCAACTCCCGCCTCAGAGATAACGTGTCCCAAGAAGTGCACCTCACGTATCCAGAACTGGCACTTCGAAAGATTACCGTAAAGCTGGTGCTCTCGGAGTGTGTCTAGTACAACTCGCAAGTGATAGGCGTGCTCCTCCTCAGTCGTCGAGTAAATCAGAATGTCGTCGATAAAGACCATGACAAACCGATCGAGGTATGGCTGAAAGATCATGTTCATGAGAGCCATGAACACTTCTGGAGCATTGGTTACGCCGAAAGGCATAACCAAGAAATCATAGTGGCCATACCGACATCTGAAGGTCCTCTTCTGCACATCCTCGTCTCTGACTCTGAGATGATGATAGCCTGACCTGAGGTCTATCTTTGAGAACCACCGTGCTCCCTTGAGCTGATCAAATAGGTCATCAATCCTCGGTAGCGGATACTTGTTCCTCACTGTCACCTGGTTCTGGCGACGATAGTCAACACAAAGACGCAAGCTCCCGTCTGCCTTCTTGGCGAACAATATCAGGGAAGCCAAGGGTGAAACACTGGGTCGGATGAACCCCTTGCCCTGCAAGTCCTCCAACTGTACCCGTTGCTCTCGAAGCTCGGCGGGGGCCATCCGATATGCTGGAGTGGATATCGGGGCAGTCCCGGGGTACAAGTCAATATAAAAGTCTACCTCTCTGCGAGGAGGTAGCCCTGGAACGTCGTCGGGAAAAACGTCCGCAAACTGATCCACCACTGTAGGAAAACCAGGACACCGCACGTCAACTGCTCCAAGGTTCAGGCTAGCCAAATGATGAGTAATGGGTTGTCCTCTCCTCCGCGGAAGTCCATCATGTGCTGCTAAGGATCCCTTTTCGTCGGTGAAGGTGAACCTTCTCCCGTCGGTGCGTACACATCGCACCTTGCGCCTAAAACAGTCAATCTGCGCATGGACCGTAGATAGCCAATCCATGCCCAAGATGACGTCGTAAGGCCTCTACGCTGCTACAAGAAGTTCTCAGCCGAAGCTCTCGCCTCCTAGAGTGAGCTCACACTGCCGGCACCAGTGGGTAATCGTCGAGTCTGCTCTCGTAGGAGTCTCTAGCCATAAGGATCGAGCCAACAGCTTTGTCGGAATCTCCAAGCTCCGAACAAGGGCAGCGGCTATGAAAGAGTGACTCGCTCCTGTGTCTATAAGAACTGCAGCAAGGGTGGAATAGACACAGATAGTACCCCGAATCATCTCGGGTGCGCCGTGGTCGTAGGCCTCTGCTACCTGGAGCTGTGCTTGTCTCTGCCCGCCAGCTCCCTGTGGTCGGGGTGGACCTCCTGGTGGTGGTGGTGGCAGAGACTCAAAGCGTCGCCCACCACCTGCTGCTCGGCCAGCTCCTCTGCCTCATCCGCCTCCTCCCTGCGGACCGACACGGTCGACCCTCTGCCTCTGCGTCGGTGGTCCCTCAACTGTCTGCTGCTCCTCGGCACGGCGGGTCGGGCAGTCACGAGCCATGTGGACCTGCCCGCCGCACGAGTAGCAATGTCTGCCTCTCGAAAGACTGGCTCCTCGCTGTGTGCCCCGCACTGCTGAGCCAGTGTCCTGAGGTCGTCTGCCTGAAGGTCTGGTCTGCCTGAACCCCTGAGTCATCCATCGACTGCCTGCTGCAGATGACTCTACCACGTGCCGCCCTGCGGTGGGTCTCGGTGCTGGTGTAGACTCAGCAAGGAAGCTCTCGATCAAAAGGGCCCGCTCCAGTACTCCTGTTTGAGTCGGTATGCTGAGGGAGATCAGTGATGCCCTGATCTCGTGTCTCAAACCCTGCTCGAAGGTCCGGGCCCGGAAGAATGGGTCCCGTACCATGTCGGTCGAGTAGCGCGAGAGATCGGTATATCTCGCCGAGTACTGAGCGACCGTCATGCTGCCCTGCCGCAGCTGGAGAAGCTCCTGGATACGCACCGCACGAAGGGTGGCTGGGACGAAATCCGAGCGGAAGAGGCTCTCAAAGTCCGTCCAATGTAGAGATGCCTCATCGTGCACCTGGAGCATCAAGATCCACCATCGTCCTGATGCTGCGTGTAGTAGGCTCGCAGCGAGGATCACCATGAGGTCTGCTGGTGTCCTCACTAGCCTAAACACACGTACCACTGCCTCCAGCCAGTCCTCTGCTGCCTGGGGATCTGTCTCCCCGCGAAACCTGGGCGGTCGCTGGTGCTGAAACTCATGCAGTTCGCTGAGACGACGTGCATCGTCAGCGGCTGGTGCTGGAAGCATTGGGGGCTCGGCGGGTAGAGCTACCGCCGGTGCCACTGCTGACAAAGGGCCCTGCACCGAGGCCTCGTCGCTCGGTGGGCTGTCGTCACACTCGACTCTCGAAACCCTAGCTGGCTGCCGTCGTGGGGCCATCCTGAAAAGGAAATAGGTGCACCACGGTCAGAACAGTATACCTGGTGAGCTGATATGAAGTAATCACAAAGAAAACTTCGAAACACACATGCAATCAATGTTTTCGTGCATTAAGTCGGAAATCAGAAGTCAGGGTCCTGGTGTACGGATACGTCAGCCGCCGCACCAACACTGGACTCCCTGGACTGATAACCACACTCAATACGCTAAACATTATTGCTTCACATAGAAAAGATCAGAGTTCGCGGTAGAACCGAAATCCTTTGATACCAATTTGTCACGACCCGCCCTCGGGGTCCGTGCCGTGACTACCCCAAGCCCGCCTTCCATAGGCCAAGGGCTGGCGACTAGCACCAAGGCGTAATTTCTGGGAAAAAGGGAAGGCATTGCCTTTGTAAAGTAAACAAACACCACAAAGTAAGCAAGCGGAAAGTAAAAACTAAGTAAAAACAGAGTACAACTGAAAGTGCGGAAAAGTAAATGGGCTAGTATACAAATCCAAACTGAAAGTAAAGTACAACTCGAAAGGGAAAACAACAACTGTAAGTAAAAGCTGCTACACCGAGCTGTCCACTGGAGATCCCACCTGAATGGTGGGTACAGATAGCTCCACTGCTCCTCGGGTCCCGCCGTCCGCTCCGAGCACGTCCCGCCCAGTGGTCCACCTCCAGGTACCGTCCTACTCTGCAAGCCTCAGCCAAGATCAACACTGTCCGTTGTCTGCAACCAACACAACGTAGTGCGGGCATAGCCCGTGCAGGGGTGAGTATAAGCTACTCAGTAGGGACCCCGAGACCCTTGAAGGTATCTCAAAAATCCACAAAGGATAAACCACAAAGAAAGGTACAATCACGAAGTAACAACCGACACTGCTTAGGTATATGCCCATATATATACCTAAGTCATCAATTTCAAATACGCTCCAACATCCGAGCCCAAGTACAACTCAGTCCACACAGGAAAGTAAACGTATTCCACACAGGAAAGCAAAACGTAATCCACACAGGATAACACAACACAATCCACACAAGAAAGAAACAGGATTCAGCTCACACAGGTATACTTCTTCAAAGGACGATAAAGATGATCTCTGATCCATCTAAGTCGTCGGACCCACGAAGGATTGATAGGTAACTAACCCCCGCAAAGACCCACACAGGATCGGGCCCACACAGGACCTGTAGGCGCTGGTTCACACAGGACCGCTGAGCGCAAAGACCCACACAGGATCGGACCCACGCAGGATCGGGCCCACACAGGACCTGTAGCACTGATCCACGTAGGATCGCTGAGTGCTGTAGTCGTCGTCGTCGAATCCACATAGGATCTCTGTACTGTCGTCGTCGTAGTCAGAGTAACAGTAGCAGTAGGAGTAGTAGTCACAGTCGCAGCCAGCACTAGGGTTCCCGCACACAGCAAGCTCGTTCAGAGGGTCCGCTCCACGAGCCGAGAGGCTGATACATCAACTGTCACAAAGTCCAGAGTTGATGTATCCAAAGTTTCTGTATCGTCAACAGGAACTCAACGCAACAGACGGCACGTCGATCGGACGCCCGGTCTGAGAGTTATTGGCCTTTTCGTCCAAGGGGCCCGGTTGGGTTTTAAGGAAAAACCAACCCGACCGTACTCCACCTACGTCCAAACCTTGGGCAGAGTATGCCAAAACATCCTTCTCACTAAGAGGAACACAACAAAGCTGACGACACGTCAATCGGACGTCCGTAGCCCAAGATATGAGTGTTTCCGCTCCGAGGGCCCGGTTGGTTTCGTGTACGAAACAACCCGGCCGAACTCAAAGTATTCCGAATCTTTGAGTGCGATATACCGAATCGACCGTCTCAATCCAAGGATCGAATTTCCGCTGACGGTTCGTCAATCGCAGGTCTGTGGCTCAAGTTATGGCCAAAAGACTGAAATCGTCTCGAAAACGGGGGGTCCGGGTCCGGGCCGACCCGGCCCGGCCGACGGCGGTCCGGCGCGGCCCGGCGTGGCGGCGCGGTCCGGCGCAGCGGTGCGGCCCGGCCGGCGGCGGTGCGGCCTGGCGCCGCACGGGTGCCGCGCGCGGGGGGCAAGGCCCCCGCTTTTATTGGCTGGCGGCGCGGCTTAAGCCGCGCCTTTTGAAGAAAACGACCCCCCTCGTCGGGGCCTGCTTTGTGGAAAAAGGGGGGGGGACGCTGCCCCCCCTTTGTGTAACCGGTCCCCCCCTCATGTGGGGGGGCCTTTTTGTGGCCAGCCGGGGGAATTAATTCCCCCGGCACCTCTCTTCCGGCCGGCCCAACATGGCCGGCCGGTCCTTCCTCAACGGGACTGACAAGGCCGGTCCCCTTCCGATTTCCGACATCGGCGGCCCGGCTAGCCGCCGGTCTTCCCGTTTCACTGCGTCCCAGAACCGGCCACGGTGTTCGTCGTCCGGCGCGGTGCGACGGCACCGCGCCCCTCCACCACGCCTTTGATTTCCTTCGACGCGGCGCGACGGCGCCACGTTCTTGATAATCCTTCCACGGCGCGGCGCGACGGCGCTGCGCAATACAACCGTGCGAATTCCCGCGTGGTGCGACGGCACCATGCCATCTCGTTCATCCACAAGAAAATAAATATAATCACGAACAATGGAGGGGAATTCGGCTGTGTTTGCGCGGTCCGACCCCCCTCTCGTTAGATGATAATTCCTAAATAATCATCCACAAGACTATCATGATGGAACCAAGAAGGAGAGTAAATAAATTAATCAACAACAACCCCTACCTTGGTTTCAAGATCGATGATCGTCAACGACCCGCGGAAGACAACGTCGCGGAGGTCGGGTGTCGCGGTAACGTTCGTCAAATCCGTTGACGAAGAGGTACGTCCGAAGAGGTACGTCGTTGGCGAATCTTCGTAAGCCGACGAAGGAAGTCCAAGGAGGAAGCGGCGTTCCCTTTCGTTGACACGGAAGGCGTCGTCGATCTTCGGAAGCAACCGGCTAGGAAGAAGAGAGGAGCGGCGTTCTTCGTCGGAGCTCGAAGGTTCTTCGCGTTCTTCGTCAAAGTTGAATAAGAAGAAGGAGAACCCAAAATCCTCTCAAGAAGGCTAGAGAAATCTAACTAAATAAAATAAGTAAGAGACTTATTTTATTCACACACTTAATCAAATTGAATTTCAAAGGTTTGAAATTCAAATAAAATAACTCCAAATTAATTAACAAGTTGTCATGTCATTTAAAGAGGGGTTAAAGGGAGTTTTGAGAGAAGATGAAAAGTTAGGGTTCGTGTGGGCCCCACCACACTTAATCCTCTCAAGGGAGGTTAAGTGGGTGTGGGTCCCACCCCTAACTTCCTTTGAGAGAAGTTAACCAACAAGATAAAAATAAAAAGTGTTTCCACATTTTTATTTAACTTCTTATAATTTCTCCCAAATCTAACTTTCGTCCCGCAATAAACGCAACTTCGGAAAAGGTCTCCTTAAGCGAATATCGGTGCTGCGAGTTCATCGGTGCCCTCGGATTTCAATTCCGAGCACCGGATCAAAAGTTAGAAATTCCCGCTCGTTCGTTCATTGAACGTACCTGAGCCAAACTTCGGAAATTGATTCCGGGCACTCCGGGCCTCGGAATAAAGTGTCGTCAGAAACCGCGTTCTTATAAAATTCCAAATAAAATTAAGAAAAAATTTCCCTTGAATTTTACGGGTCTTTACAAGTATGTTCAGATAAAACTCAATGGAATAATATTTGTAGAGAAGACGCTTTTGTTTATTCCTCAATTAGCAAATGGATTATTGGTTAGAAATCAATTCCTTATAAGATATCAATATATAAAGATAAGTTTAGAAGGGATTATCCTAAAAAATTATTTGATTTTAATTGATTTGTAAAAAAAATAATGGTTCCATAAAATAAATAATCCACTATTAAAAATTAAGACTATCACGATGAAGATATAAAATACCATTAAAAGATTTAGCTGTGGAAAGAACTGGTAAGATAAAAAGTTCTAATTATTAACAAAGAGGTTTCCTTGTCCAAGATAAGATATTAATTATTATAAAATTGGATATATAACCCTAACAATGGAATAAGACAATGCCAGAGTGTATAATTACCCGTAAAGATCTGAGTGTGGTGATCAGAAGTAAGAAAATTTAATATCCTGATGGAATGGTTAATGAATTTTAGAAATATATTAAAGAATTAATAAGTCTAAGATTAATCATCCATAATGAAATTTCTCTAATTAGTGTGGAATTCATGTAAATGAATCATGATGAGAAGAAATTTGATAAATCCAAGATGGTTATCGATAATCATGATCTCAATTATTCCATAAAGGATTATGACTACAATCTTTCTAATTAGGAGGATTTAATAAGTATGATTTGGAATAAAAGGACAATTTTATATTCTAAGTTTGATATCAATTTAGGATATTGATAAATTAAGATAAAATAGGATGATACACCATTGTTAGCATTTACAAATCTAGTTTATTTGTCTTAATGGCTAGTTATTCTAATTGGACTCAAAAATTCCCTAGGAATATTCTAGTTGAGAATGGACAAGTCATTCAATAGAATATCACAGTTTTTAGTAGCATATATTGAAGATGTGCTAATGTTTAGTAAAAATAAATAAGATAATATCAAAAATTTATAACATGTGGATGATGTTTTTAGAAAATAAGTGGTGATACTTCCATAAAGGAAAATCATTTGGATGAAACCAAAGATAGAATTCTTGGGATAGCATATCTGAGGATGTAGAGAGAAGCTTCAATTGTATATTACAAAAAACCTAGAAACTATACCCTATTATCATACAAATCATAATAAGATATAGGTGTTTCTTGGTATATTAAGTCATACTAGAGTATACATCAAATATTTATTAAAAATATTAACTCTAATTTAGAAAAAAAAAAGTATCTGGTAAGATACCCTAGAATTAAACATAATAGGATTATGAATTAATTATAATTTTGAATAAAAAACTAAAAACCTCTTAAAATTGTAGTGTCTATATGGGAGTGAAGATCAACATATCTTATAAATGGATGCTGAAAAATTCACATGAGGATGTATCTTAAAGATAAGTAGAAACCAAAATTAAATAATCAATATATACTAGAGTGGATTCTTCAATGGGATAGAGTATAATTATCCTTCCCATGAATGAGAATTTGTTTTATCCTTTAAAGAAATTAGGTATAATGATATTTACTTGGGAAAACCTATCATTATAATAATAGATAGTTCTAATATAAAAAATTTCATAAAATTAAAATTAAAAAGGATTACATAGGAATAATTATTGTGATAGAATAATAAATTTCATTGCAATAAATTAAATATATAAAATATTAAAAGGAAAAGATAATGTCATTCTAGATGCACTAACACACTACTTTGACTCCTATATGTGAAATTTAAGATGGTATCTCATCAAACTAATGTCTATTTTTCATTAATAATTATTTTTTGAAAGAATTCCCAATTATTATGTAAATTATTGACATAATCCAAAAAAAGAGAATGGATTATAGAAAATAATGTCCTTCAAAAGTAAGAGTCTTCATCCATAAAGGTTAAATGAACAAAAATCTTAGTGTCCTCAACCAAGAACATTTAAAAATGATTATGTGTTTCAAAAATAACCCTAGACTAAAAGTATAATGTAAAATCCATTTTGAATGCTTTCAATGTGGTTATAATGACCATTACAGCACTCAATGTATAGAAACCCAAATAACAAATGAATTCTTGGAGGAACCAAAGGATAGAAACTAATTTAATATATAAAGTAAAGGAGAAAATCTTTTCTATTAGTTGGGATAATATAGTGGAAGAATAACTTGAGTATAAAAACAGAAGAAGTTTTAGGAGGAACTTCATCGGCATAATATATTGTATAAACATGGATAATAATAAATAAATGGTGTTCTATATGGGGATCCAAATCTAGCAAACTAAATTTGGAAATATTTTCAATGGATTCCCAATATTTCTAAAAATAAATCCATAGTTTTATATAATCTAGTCTAGAAAAATTAGGATGATTGGATATTTAATAGTGGTCAAAACCATGTTATGTACATGCTTGAAGAATTTTAAAACCCTATAGAATGTTATGAGAAGATAGATCAGGATATTATCAGTATGGTCATCACTAATGATATCCATATGAAGGTTCATGTTTTTGGTCTTCTTGATAAAGTTTAAAATATCAAGTAAATAGGAGTGTAAGAATATCAAATCATGAAAAGTTTTTGAATAATTTCTGGAATAATAATTCTAAAAATCCATATACAATACACAAAATTAAAACTAAAAGATTTTATCACGTTCGATAAAAATTTCTGAATGGGATTAATAAAATTCCTGGGATTTGAAAAGTTAAATTCCATGTTCAATTTGGTACCATAGATGGTGAAGATGGTTTGGAATAATGAATGTCAAAGTTTTTTATAGTGTATGTCACACCTCAAACCTACAAAATTAGTATATATAATGGTCATATAATATAACTTTTACCCGATTTAACAGACTAAAGGAACTATCAAGAAATTTTTTAAGAAATTTCAGTTTAACGATAAAGATATACTATATTTTAGTTTGAATAGAATCCATTGTGAATGTATCCATAACACATGGAGTGTTTATCTGATCATGTTAAAATCGATGATAAATGACTGTGTGTTCTTTGTAAGAGACAATGTGCTAGTCTATATCAACTTAATAAATATGTAGAATATATAAATTTAACATCTGATAGATTTAACAGTGTATGTATGCATGTTTCCTAAATAACTCAGGACATAGAAGGGATATAAATAAGATGTATTTATTGTCATAGAGAAGATGTAACGTTCCACCAAAGAGTTGATTGGGATAAAGGATTAATAGAAACTAGTCTCATTCAGTGACATGAATGATTCTCTGTATGCCTTGGAAGGACTCTAGCTGCTAATCGTTCCATGATTCATATCTATCATGGAAAATTATATCAAATCAGACATGTCAATTTTCTAGTTTTTTTAGATGTAGAGTGTGTGGTGTATTATTAGGGTTGTTTGATCCACCTTTTGTTTTTGTTTTTCTATTTCATTGTCATAAGTATTAACTATAATATTATTCTTTATTTCAAGTCTTATAGTGGAAATAAAGTTAGCTTATTTGGAATGCTGAGCCTAGAGTCCAATATAAGGGACCTCCAAGCCATTCATTTAGAGAGAAGAATTTAGAAAAGAAAATAGTATGATTTAACACATTCTCCCTATAGTTTCTATCTAAGCCTTAATGTCTTCAAGTTAAATGATTCTAAGGGTTATCATATGACTCAAAGGTAGTATGTCCCCTTATTAGTTGTAATTTTTACAATGCCTTCCCAAAAATTCTCACCAAATTCACTACCTTTATTATCTTTTCAGAGCATCATATGTAATGATTGTTAGTGACATATTATTTATTTGCCATTCTAAGTAATAATTATAAGAACTAATGCATGGTGGAAGTGTGATAAATTGGTATATTAAAATATTTAGATATGATCTATAACAAAAATGTGATTAATAAATACAATACCTATTTTTAATCATGAATCACATTCAATTAACTTTAAACATAAAGAACAAAAATGAAAAGGTGCCTCATTTATTTGTGAAATACAATTATGATTTTCTGGCCATTGGTATGTCACAGTTTGATGGAACTAAGTACAGATATGTCTAAATAATTTAAATGTAAACCACATATCTTTTTATTTTGATCAACAATGTTTGTGTGCTATCATGAGAGAACTGAGATCTTTACAACATTACTTTAATCGCGTAAATAATGGGAGATTTATTTCAAAGATAAAATTGATCATATCTTATTCTACATTTTAGTTTGCCTCTATAGAATCTATAGATAATATAGGAGAACTAAAATTCCATTAAAGTATTTCATTAGCTTTATTTTGGAAAAAATTACGATATTATACATAGGTTAGTAATTTAATAAATTTTATTTTGGTCCTTATGAAATTTAACCTTGAAAAAAACTAAGAACTGATACCAATGACCTATTTAACTTACAATAAATGTCATGAATATTTCATCATTATCATGTAACACTCTAACATGTCTCTTGATAAAATAGAATATTTCAACTTCGTTTGTTTCTCTTGAAATATTTTAGTAAACCTTGAATGAATAATATTTGTTTGAAAGGATAAAATTATTATATTCATTTCATATAATTAAGGAACATGTGAATTAATTTATAAATAAATTCAATTCATATTATTGTAAACATGAAAAAATATAATTTATTTTATTTATTTAATTACATGTGATTGATTACACCTGAACATTCATTGACCCATGCATGTGGGGATCACTTTATCCAATAATCTAATTAATTTGAATTGGTGGATCATATGGACACATTTTTTTGTATGGACCTCTTGGCTCTTATCTTAATAGAAGTGATTTTGCCTCATAAACCAAAAGTGGAATATATAAAAAATCATGAACCTTAAAGAGATAAGAATAATTTATAGCTATGGAAACCTCATATAAACACTTAAAATGTAATATAACATATTTGTCTTATTATATATTATAAATCTTGATGTGTAATGTGTGTTATCATCCTTTAAGGATTTACTAATATTTTTTGAATTTATTAGATGGAATTTCCTTTATCAACCAAGGACCTGGATTTATTCAAGGTACCACCATCATAGTTAAGTGACTAAAGATATCTTATTCCTATATTCAGAATATAAAAATCATTTCCTGATCATTTAATCAATGTTGTACCACCAATGTAGCACCCCATACAATATACATCATCGTAAACATAAACATTCCTGGTTTTTATCATGCATAAAATTAATTAATTAAATTATATACATTAATAATAATCTTAAGTCAAGAAATCAATATAATTTCTCATAAATAGGAACATAAAATGACACAAAAAAAATGTGGTGTTCTTATTAATGGTTCAATCATGATGATCTCCACTACTTGAGATTACCATGTGTGAAATTCAAGAGAAGAAGTATCAATGATAATTAGACCTATATAGGAATGGTGTAGTCTGATCCATTTGATGTAGTTAAGCCATATGTTATAGGCCTAGATTACACAGTAGACTACACCACTCATGGTTCAACCTCCACAGGGTGGTCGAGCTTACCAAGCAACATTGATAATGAACTATAGTAGTGTGAACTTTGATATCATCACTATAGAATCTAAAAAATTATAGATAGTTGTATTATATCTTTGTAGACTTCTATCTCATAGTCATTATAGCATATTGTACTTACTATGCGGTAAGTGGAACAATTTCATCATCTCCTTCATGATATCATTCAACATATGGTTTCTACATGAGTCTAAAACTCTAAAATTTTCATATAATTCTACTCATTATAATATTGCTATTTCTGTCTCTACATTGAAAATGGAATCATTTCTTTAACCACATAAATTAGTGTGTCATGTGTTTATCTTATTATTGTTCTTTTTATCTTTCTTCTCATAAGTTTTAAATCATTATATCATTGTGACTCTCAATGTATCAACAGCATAACCAAAAAATGATAATTAGATATTCTCTGTGTCCCATCAATATGTTGTATCTAGAATATAAGACATATGTTCAAGATTGTTTTCATAATATCTCGTGGTTATAATTATAAATTAGAACTATCATAACCTTTTGATATGAAAAATTATCCATGTAAATTACTAATAAAATAGAATATGTAGAAGTATTAAAAATATTATTATAACCATAATTCATGCATAACTCTAGGAATGCATGATATGGTAACTAAAAACTACTACTTAAGTAGGGTCTAGGGAACCAACTCATTGAAGAAATATAATATTTCTTATATATTACTATTTAATATATATATGTATGTATGTATTAGAAATATATAACAAAATTTTATAAAAGTTATCATAATTCATAAATAAAATTGACTGAGGGTCAACAATCCTACCCCATGGGGGCATCTCTCCTCAGATTCTCTATGAATTTAACATGTCTCTAAAGTAATGATAATGACAATAATTAGTGGTATGATTGTTTATTTATAGACATCAAGATTCTTCAAGGTGATTAGAAACTCAAATATTCTAAACTCTACCACTAAAAGTAATATAATAGAGCAAACAATTTTATATTGGAAAATTTTTAATCAAATATTTTCATTGAAGTATATTTACAATTCTTCATAAGAGGCTTATTCACAAAAAAATATTATTATACAAATCTTATATTTCAAACATCTATATTAAATATCACAATTCATAGGAATTCATCTATAATTGATTATCACTCACTCCATTGCTAAGATTAAATTTATGATATCAATAATATTAATAGTAAATTTAAATTATATAAAATCTAAAACACAAATACATTGTATACCTAAAAACTAAATTTATTTCATTTATATTTTTCATTAATTCCCATTTATGGAAAAAAATATCCCTTATGGGTTTCTCATAATTAACCAAAAAACAAAATATTTAGAAATTGTCTATATTTTCAAGAAGATTGTAATTGTATATTTATTCCAATTTGATCAATCATGGCATCCATTTGTTAATTTAGGTTCTTAACCCTCAGAAATAATATGAATTGATACATTATTTGAAATTTTGTCATCAATAAAAAGCTATACTTATTGATAATATCTTTTGGTGTTAGTAAAATTTATATAACATTGATCTTTAACATAATATTTTATTCAAGGCACATTGTTTTAATGATAAATTTCATCATTAAGAAAGTTTCCATGTCATTAAAATTCATTAAATTTATAAACTTTAATGGGTTGATTGTATTTATTATAATATTAATTTTTATCATTTGATTCATATGGTTTATGGTGCTTTAAGGAGGGGTTAGTTGTGTTATTGACAGTACTATTATATATTCCTTTTTAGAAATTTATTATAATTTTTGTGGATTTCATTTTTTTTAGGTTTTTTAAATTTATTTTGAATTAGTTAATACATTTGGGAATTTTTTTCTAAATTTTTATAATTGATAATATCCTAAACTTAAAATCCACTAATATTTTTTGAGAATATAAATTTGAAATAATGAAATCATTTTCAATGAAATTTATTACAAAAATGATGGATTTTTCCATTTGTGGTCATAAAAAACAATAATGTTTTATTTAAAAACCTCTTAAGTAATTGTTTTTTAGTCATTATCTTGAAATGACTTCTTCTAGATCTATTGTTTTGATGAATTATAACACACTCTTTATTTCACTTAGGTTTACATGGTAGTTTTGTTAGTTCTATTTCAAAAATAGATTTTAAATTTCAAATCACATGTTCTGATGAGTTTATTTTGAACTATGTATGTATCAGAATGTTGTGAAGTCATTTGAATTACATTGAATTTAAAATAGAACTAAACATATCAAAATATTACAATGGTTAGTTGTTCCTAAAGAACTTAGAGTTTTCTATTTGGAATTTTGTTATTCAAACACCAATAAATTGAGATTGGGGATTTAAGGAATGGTAACTAAAGTACCTACACTACTAGAAAACTTTAATATTAGATTTTTACACAATGTTAGTGCTTCAGTTTTTATTATTGTATAAGTTTTTGAGAGTGTTCTTAATGTTTTTAGTTGTGTGGATTTTACTGTAAAAGATTTATGATTTCTAGTTTTAAATTTTTTAAACCAATCATGTGTGATCAAAAATATTTTGGGGATAATAATATGTGTACTTTTAAACATATAGTTTGATGAATTCCAAGGATGGGGATTCTTGTTGATCATGTGATCGAAAATGAGATTAGTGATAGAGCCTTTTGTTTTCTATGTTTGTCAAATATGTTTGGGGATTGTAGTTTTATATTATAATAATTAAAATCAAGGTTGTTTCAGGGTGTCATAACTTTTATCCTTTGGATTTAGGAACAAATCACCGCACCACTTTAGATTAAAGGATAAGATCTCATTTGATTGGAACTATTCATATCATTTAATAATATCTTTTAAAGGTTTTTATATATTTTCATTTGGAACCCCATTACATTTTTTTATTTTTTTTATTTTTATTCCATTTATATTATTTATCTTCAATGGATCACACTGTATAATTTGTTTAATTTTTTTTGTTTATCATCTGTTGTTACTTTAACTAGTTTGGAACTAGTGACTTTCATAGTACTTATTATCTTGAGTAGAAAAATTTATATGTTTTATTTAAAATTAAACTCACTCACCCTCTTTAATATTATATATATGTGATAATATTTAGTATTAGAGGTTGTATATTTTTTTATATACTAAAATATATTAGAGAAAATATTATTTTTCTACAGTTTTTGGATTACCTTTTGAAACATTGGAGAATCTTAATCCTATTCAGAAAACTATCATTAATAGTGTTGATTATGAGTACTATGGAAACCAGGTGAATAATTTTTCTTATTAATACTAGTGTTGATTACTATGAGATGATTATTGGTAATTATAAATTCCTTGGATGGAGATACCAAAATTTTCTCAAGTGGTAAAAAATAAATATCAATAAAATTATAAATTTCATAATACTTTGTTGTGTTCTTGAATTATAATATCAATTGATAAATATTTTCATGTAAAAATGATGATGAGATTTTAATAAATATGGAGATAACTCATTTTTGAACATTTAAGATTCTGGAGACTCAGGGAGTTATGTTGATAGAATATTATCAGTAATTTCATTTTCATTCGGGAGAATAATTTTTCCAATTGAATTGATATTTTATGACTATTGTTAATGGATTAAAATCACTTGGAAAGAAGTAGATTACATATGAACAACATATATATAAGATTATTAACATTCTTATGAAGGAGTGGGAGTCTAAATAAAGAGTGATTAATGGCCATAAAAATACTTCCACATTGATATTTGAAGAATTTATCATAACTTTGATGTAGTATGAGAATACACTAAAGTGAGATATGGTTAAGGACAAGAATAACATTGGAGTAACATTTTATTTTATTTTCTATAGAGCTATTAACTCTAGGTCATAAACTTCAAGAAATATATCTAAATATTGTTTGGATAATAGTAATTTATTTTTTAGTGTAGGTGAATTTTATCAACTATGAAGGTGTATGAATAGGATTATTGAAAAAAAAAGAATTTTGGGAATAATTATTAGAATGATATACGAGATAAAAAATAAGTATAGAAGAAGGGATGAGAAGAATAAATCTTCAAACATTATTTACTATGTCTGTAAGAATCTAATTCATATTAAACTACATTGTCCAAGATTTTATAATGACATATAATCAAAAATATATACAAAACAAAAAGGAGATAAAGTATTAAGCTAATAGAAAATTATAGTATGAGTGAAGATATGTCTTCCAAAAGTGTTTATAAAATTGATGATAGTCATAAGAACCCAAAAATACAGCCCATTATTACTCATAATGAACCATTTTTTATGACTAAGGTAACTATTAATTATATTAAAACAAATTTTTATATTATTCTTACCATTATACTATGGATGATGAAGATGATACTGCACAATTTTAAAAGATGGTTGACTATGTGACTGGCCTACAGAAATGATATAAAAAGTTAAATAAATACTATGATTAATATAAGGTATATATTGATAAGTATAATGATAGTATTTATAAACTTACTACCTATTTAGATGTCAAATCCTTATTTGTTTCAACCAATAATGATTAAAATAAATCTTTGAAACATAATTCTTAAGTTGAAAGTATTAAGAGGCCGATTTCATATTTTACTTTTTAAAGGAAGAATTTTGATAAGGTTATAAGATTGTCAAAACTTTTAAAGAAATATTATGATGTTCAATTTTCATCTTCTAGAAATTTAAATTTTCAGTTGAATTATTTTTTCTTGAAGAGTTCACCTTTATATAATAAATTTCATAGATTAGATAACAAGGATAATCATTTCTCCTTGAATAAGGTTTAATCATTTAGAACATGAATAGATAATATTTCCAAAGAAATGGTAGTTTTTCAACACCATAGGGCTGGATAGATGTGGGTTCTGAAGTTTTTTTTATAATATTACCATGCCTAAAAAATCTGTGTAATGAACCAGGATTTTTAAATGATACTTTTTTTTCTAAAAACGTGTGTTATTTTATTTTACACAAAAAACTGTATATCTTTAATAAGGAAATGGTATTTATAGAATAGAAATGAAAATTTGACCATGAGGATACAAATATTATATGATCATTCGTCAAATATGACCATTGTTCAATATGGGCATTGGGAACTTTTCTCTTGGTAATAATTTTAATGTTACAATTAGTGTTTATTAGTAGAAATGAAAAAGGATAATTAATGTAGAAAATGGAAGTGATGGAATCAACTAAAAGAGTCATGTCCTATGAAGACCATTTGTCAGAACATGGGAGGGTGCTAACATCCCTATATTTAACCCTTGACCAACCCCAAGAAAAGCTTCAGCAAGTTAAGCTTTAACGAAATCATCTACATGAGAAATTGAAGTCTGTTTAAATGACCACTCGGGTGATATTAGTCAAGCCACCCCATGAATATACCTCTATTACACACATTACCCTTTGGTAATATGTGTGTGTTATAATAGATTACATCCAAGCCTTAGTTACTTAAATTTTAATTAAATTGTATAAATAAAATTGTAATTCTATAATTTCTTTTTTTAAAATACTTTATCATAAATGTGAAAATTTTGAAAATTTGATTTTTTGGACAAAACAATTTAATTTTTTGGAAGGGTGTAGTTTTTTTAATTATAAACTAAGGTAATATGAATGATATTTATTTTAATTAAATTCTATTAAAAACACTATTAATTAAATATAAATGGTAAGAAATTTTATTATTTCATTGAAAATTTATATGTGTCATAAATATTCCTCTGCATTTTCAACCCAATGTTTTTTAATAAATATGGATTATTATATTTAAAAGTTAATATTATCATACTTATAAAATTATTTTGATAAAATAAACATCAGTTTTTCAATAATATTGTCAAAATTAGGTTAGGGTAAATTTATGATCATATTCTGAAATACATTATTTTTTGGTGAATATTAAAAATACATTTTATGTTTTTTGATATGTTTAATGATTTCATAATTATTTCATAATTATTTAATAATTAATAAAAAACCATACAAGACCCAAAATATGTTATTTTGTTAACATAAAGTATTTTAATAGATTTTACTCAATTTTCAAACCTATAAGTTACTTTCCAAAGTCTAGAATGGAAACTTTAACATTAAAAATATTATTTTGTGGAAACATTACATTTCCATGATAAAATAATTAATATAAAATGATTATAGGTTATGAGGGTTTAAATATAATATAAAATATTTCCCAAATGTCTAACCCAATGGGAAAAAATAATAGAATATCCCATGGTTTTTCATTTTCCACGGCCTATATTTTTGAAACCTATATTTGGAAATTATTAAAGAAATCCACCACTTTTGCGGTAAATACCCAAAACATTATCCATTATTTTTCCCAAATAATCCATAATACCTGAATATATGGAATACTTTCCTCCTAATTGTCCCCCCCAAGGTTTCCTCTATACCCCAAGGTTCTATTTCTCAAGATCTAGGAGTAACTCATCAAGGTAAGTGAAATCTCAACTTCTCTTTTTCATTCAAGTTCCCTTTTTATGAGGTATGTCTTCCAATTTCCAAACTAAGTTATATTTTACACATTATGTTATAACATTATTTTAATAATATTATTTTATTAATGGGAGACTTTTGTCCCCTCTCATTTTACCTTTTTCTAAAACCACATTTCAAACCCAATATGATGCTAAATTTACTTCTCAAAATTTCCCTCTTATCCTCAAGAAATTGTCTTTTATTTTCTTCTTGTAAATATCAAAGCATATTTTCTAAATAAATATATTCACCTACATGTAAAATTAATTTATTTTATTATTTTATTTACCTACATAAAATCCACATTCCCCATTCATGGGTTGTAAATGACATAATGATCATGTTTTTAAGGTCTTTTGAAATGCCATGATTTTGATATGAAGTCCATTTTTTTATTCTCCACCAATTATTAATGAAATTTTTTTATTATGATAAATTATTATCACATTAATTAATAAATATTAAGGTTGTTCCATGATATCACTTCAATTCATTGGGTAAATAATTTATTCTCGAGAGATGACATGTTTTGTGACACCTTAGTAAATAACCTTGGTAATTTTAATTTATGAAACCTCGAGGACAAACCTTGGTGATATGCTCATGAATGTATCATTTAAGTGTATTAAACAAATTTATGTATTATGATTCATTTTATTTTTAAAATTTTGTGCCTTATTTTCTAATTCTCATGTCGTAATGACATTCCGCATGTTCTTATTGATATTACTTACAATCACTTGTAAGTTTTTTCCCTTACTCTTCCTCATGCTCACCCATTTCATTTAATGTATGTCCCTAAGATATTAAATGTAGTAAATTTACTTAGGATGAAACCCTGAGGATGTATTTATAATAATTTGTTAAGTTGTTATGTAATATGTACCTTATTTCAAAGAAACCAAACTTTAACAGATCCTATATTTGTATAATTTAAATGAAAAGTATGTGTAAAAAATTTGGGATACCATATTTGGTATCAAAGGATAATTTAGTTATTTATGGAAATTAGTATTTAAATTATTTATAAATAATACTATAGAAAAGTTTAAATTTAGGAAAACATAGTAGTACTTGGTGATGAATAAAGTAAGTGGTTTTGGAAAAAAAATCCTTGTCTAGATATGAACTAGTATATGTGGATTTGGTATGGATGTATCTAGGGGTAACAATCGAAAACACCTCTTGGAGATAGGCTCAAAGGGAAGTTGGTGCATGACAAGGGGCCTTTATAGAATCCTAGTTTGAAACTCCCGACAGATATGTATTGTAAATCATAAGCTTTTTATGAACCATTATGAATGATTTATAGAAAAGTTATATATAGTTAAGAATAAAATATTTAAGCTTTATGTTTTAAGAAATAAAATTATTTTAGAATTGTAAGATTATTAAAAAAACATGTTTCTCACAAAGGTTTTATTCTTTTTAAAAATGGTGGGAAATAGAAGGAACTACATAAATGATGAGTGTAATGGACCATACGTTGATGGCCCTCCGATGGAATCAAGAATAGAAAAATTTATGAGAATAATGAATCAACTATCTCGAGTAATGAACCATTGCTTGAATCAATTGGAGAGACCATATTCAACTTGAAGGGGAAAATTTTTCATTGCGTACTTTCTGCATCAATGACCACCTTCTTTCAATGGATCTACCAACAAATTAATTTCTGAAAAATAGATAATATCTATAGAAAATATCTTTTAGGTAGTCCATTGTTCGGAAGAAGAGAAATTCCCTCTGGTTGTATACTACGTAGGTGGAGAATTTGATCATTGGTGTACACAAATTAATAACTGTTAGGTCCACAGGGTTAGATAACTTGAGAGAAGGGGTGAATTAGGGTATGAGAGATTAAAACAACTACCCCTATTGATCTTGTTTCTCTATTAATCAAAACTCTATTCTCTCTCTTTCTTATAGAAAAATATAAACCGAAATTAAATCATGCACAGGACACCGAAATTTTTACTTGGTTCACCCTCACTAGGATATATCCAAGTAGAATACACCAGTGATGTGTGAATGTACCAAATCCACTAAAACTGCACTATATTTTACAAATTTCAAAGTGGACTCATAGTCATCCTGGTTTACAACCAATCACGATATGAAATCTCACTGCTCTCTCGACTGAAGTGTGATCACTGTTTCTTCAAAATATCTACCCACAGTTTATAGAGCTTTAGGTCTATTCCTTATTACGGACGAATTCTTCATCCTTAACTATTGATAGATGCTATATTAAAGTACAACTTTCACCCGCATATGAATCTCACTTCGCCAAGGAATTAAACTGGGAAACATCAAATTTTATGTGCAGCCCTAACTATGCCTTGCATGTAACTCCCTTATTTTTCACACAAAATATCTCTTTTTTCAGGAAATACCAACTCCACATTTCATGAAACCTCAACAATTCCACTCATACCTTCATTTTAAATTCAATTTAAACATTTACACGAAACACCAATATTTATGCGCAGCCCCAAAATTTTCACGCAACTCCCTTTGCGTACAATTTACACGCACCAAAGATCAGATATTCTCTAAGTCTTGAGCTACATCGAATGATGGTGTCACTTTATATTTATAGTCAAAATTGACCCGGTGTGAAAAACCCTCCTTGAGTGTGTAATCCTCTTTGAGCGCATAAAACACAACTCCCACGAAACACTGTATTTCACGCACTACTCAAATATTTCATGCACCTCATGTTGTTTCCAATTTTCAAGCTTCTAATCTCCAAAAATATCTTTCGTTAAAAACATAATTCTTCACTTTTGCACACCTTCCTTTTCCAAAAACACATCTCTCCATTTTACTATTTTTAGGCCCAAAAATTTGGAAAACACTTGAAAACAGTGTCCCCTTGTATCTGCTCTTTTTGTACCACCTCCGGATAAATCATCCCTTTCTCGAGGTACTTCTATCAATCATGGATTGTAAAAAACATCTACTGAACCCATAAAATATCCACGAATACCCCATTTTTCAATAACTAAACATAGAAACCCACATTTTCAACAAAAAAAACCTTGAGGACCATTTTTTTCAATAAACACAATCACCTCAAAAATGCTTCGATGATACCTTAGGGATTTTTTCCAAAAACATCTCAAATCCAAGATGCATGATTGATTATATAGAGTGAAAAGAGGTTAGGGGATCCTTTTTCAATAAATATTTTCCTCTTTTGATGCAAACAAAAAGGGATTAGGAATTTCTAGAGTTGAATAAGAAGGAAAATGAATCAATTGGAAGTTATGAGATGAACATTACAAGACTTTATTATTACACCACTAGCTTTTCCATGGATCTTAATTGAAAGGTTGATAGATTCTTCAGTGGGCTAAAACCTAATATAAAAAAAAGGTATCTAGCCAATTTATACTATGGAAGTGATCAGGATATAGTGTGGAGTACTATGAATGTTGAACAGGAGTTTGTAGAGACATAGTGGTCACACAAAAAGAATTAAAAGAATATATATTTAGAGGAAAACATAGGAAGGAACTTTGATCATAAAATAGGATACAATCATGTGCAAATTTCTAATTGAAACAAATGTGGGAAGACGAATTCGAGGAACTTCTTGTTCAGGAGTGGAAAATGTTAAAAGTGTTGAAGAGATATCCATATAGCTTGGTACTTACATAGTGAGGTGAAGCCTCAAATTATAAACACTAAAAACAAATGGAATCTGGTGAAAGCTAAGTCTAACCTCCAATTCTTCAGGTTTGGACAATGTGGAAACGTTTATAATTACTGTCTAAAATAGAATATAATGGAAGGAAATCACCATTAACCTCATAATAGGCTTATAGAATAGGATTGCGCATTTTTAATCTTGGTGGATGAGTTTGAAGCTCCAAATGATGTGGTGGAAGGTACCACCATTTTTCTCTCAAATAAAGAAAGTACTTTTCTTGATTCTGGTTTTACATATTCCTTTATTTCCTCAGATTTTGCAAAGAATGTAGAATCAATACCGTTACAAATAGAAGTATAGTTATTAGTCAAGACTGATGGAGGGACTATCCAATTATCAAAAGTATATAGAAACTCTAGTATTGACTTAGGAAAGCATAGTCTCAGCACAAATCTAGTATTCATTCCCATGCTGGAATTAGATACTATACTAGGGATAGATTGGCTCTGAAATTATAATGATAAGATCAACTACAGATGAAAGAAAATATCCGGTGTCTTGAATCGAAAACCTAAAATTATTTTTAAAGGAGAGATATGACTACCTTATATTTTTCTATATGCTCCTCCAATAGCCTTATTTTTCAAGATGATTGGTTGATATTAAGAAGGAAATGAAAGTATAAAAATAGAAAATTTTCAAATCATTCTGTAATACACTGACATATTTCCTAAAGAGATTCATGGGCCTCCCCTAGAAATAAAGGTAGAGTTCTACATTTAACTCATACCTGGGTCCAAGATGATATCAAATACCTCATATAGAATGGAAAATGTGGATCTAAAGGAATTAATGAAACAACTTAAAGAAAATTTAGAGAAAGGTTTTATCTGACCAAGTGTGTCTCCTTAGAGAGAAAATATTCTCTTTGTAAAGAAGAAGGATGGATCAATGAGAATATACACTGATTATAGAGAACCTAATGGGATCACAGTGAAGAAAAATAACCCTCTATCAATGAGTGATGACTTATTTGACCCGATTAATGGGGGTCAATTCTTCTCCAAGATAGATATTAAATTTGGCTATCATAAATCGAGTGTGAATAAAGAAGATATTCCAAATTCCTCCTTCTGATCGAGATATGAGCATTTTTAGTTTTTTGTTATGCCCTTAGTCTTTACTAATGCTCCTTATATATTTTTTTAATTTATTAAAATAATTATTAAGGACTAACTTGATCAATTTGTGGTAGTTTGTATTGATGATATTTTGATATATTCCACCTTGATCAATTTGTGGAAGTTTGTATTGATGATATTTTGATATATTCAAAAACATTTGGGGAGAATGAGGGTCATATAAAGTTTATATTGAGAACCCTAAGGAAGGATAGGTTTTTTGAAAAAATTTAAAAAATTTGAATGTTGGTTAAAAAAAGTTGCTTACTTAGGGTACATTTAAACCAATGAAGGAATATCATTTGTCCCCTACAACAAAAAGGTTATAGATGAGTGGCCTCATCCTGCAATAGAAACTGAGAGTCATAATTTACTTGGTTTAGAAGGATATTACATGAGGTTTGTGGAAAAGAATTCACAACTTTCTAATACACTAACCAAGTTAATTCAACAATGGGATAAGTTTATCTGGACTAAGGAGTGTAAAGAAAGTTTTCAATAATTATAAAAGAAATTATTATTGAACCTCTGTTAACTCTACCCTCTATCATAAAAAGATTCTCTATTTCTGTTCATGCCTCTCTGAAGAGGCTTGAGTGTTTCATCATAAAAAATAAAAAGGTGATTAATTATGCATCTCGATAGTTAAAGCCCCATGAGCATAACAATCCAATTCTTGACCTCGATCGAGCTGTGGTTGTTTTTTCTCTAAAAATTCGGAGGCACTATCTTTAAGGTGGTAAATGGGATACATAGATTGACCACCATAGATTGAAGTATATATTTACATAAAATTACATTAATTTGATACAAATATGATGGTTAGAAATTTATAAAGACTATGACTATTCAATTAATTATCACCCTAGAAGATCAAACAATGTCCCTGATGCATTATGTATGATCAACCATATTGTACTGGAAATGATGAGGATTCTAGGATATCCTTTGATCAAAGACCTACTAAAACTATACTTGGGAATCATAAATGAATTGACATCATCAACCCGATACCAAATTATTTCTAAACTTTCATTACTATATAATATCACTAATTCTCAAATAGAAGATACCTTGTTAAAAAATATGATAGAGGTTATGAAGAATGGTATGTTTCTTGAGTTAAATATTGTTCAAGAAGGTGAATTGAAATTTCAAACAAGACTTTGTGTTCCATATATTCTAGAGAGAAAGAAACAACTGATTTATGAAGCTCATATATCTACATTCCATATACATTATATATCCACTAAAATGTATAGGGACCTTTGTGGTCATTATTGTTGGTATAATATGGGAAAGGGGGTTGTTGGCTACACTCCATGGTGCTTGCTATGTCAACAGCTTAATATAGAGTGAAAACTTCTTAAAGGTGTATTGAAACCAATACCCTTACCAACATTAAGTGGGATAATATCACTATGAAATTTGTCACTAGTCTCCCAAGAAAATCCAGAGTAAATAATGTGATATGGGTTATAGTGGACCGACTCATGAAGACTGCCCATTTCATTACTATTTGGGATGATTTCTCTCTTGACCAGCATGCCAATATTTACATAAATTAAGTGATGAGGTTTCATGGGGCACCACCTTATATCATTTCTTATCATGATCCATGGTTCACATAAAGATTTTGTATGAGTTTTCAACATTCTCTGGATACTGAATTGAATTTCAGTACAACCTGTCACCCCCAAATTGATGTCCAATTTAAAAAGAAAATTTAGATACTCTAGGATATGCTGAGAACATGATCAATGAAATTTAAAGTTAGATGAGATCAAAACCTTCCATTAGTTGAATTCCCATACAATAGTATCTTCCACTGTAGTATTCAAATGGTACCATTTTAAGCTTTGTATGGGAATAATTGTAGAACTCATCCTTATTTGGATGAAGTTGGTGAGAGAAAGTTGTTTGGGCCTAGTTTTGTGTAAGAGATGATATAAAAGGTTAATTCCATCCAAAAAATCATAAACGTTGCTCAAATTACACAGAAGAGCTATGTTGACAACTGTCTAAGGGGCTTGGATTTTAATGTGAGTGAAACAAATTCCTCTGAATATCATCATGGAAGAGAGTCATGTGGTTTGGTCCGAAAGGGAAGCGTAGCCCAAGGTACATTGGCCCCTAGGAAATCCTTGATCTCATAAGAGCAGGGGCCTATCGTCTTTCACTTCCACCAAATATAGCTCAAATTCATGATGTATTGCATGTATATCTCTTTAGGAAGTATATACCCGGTCCCTCACATGTAATAAATATGGAGCTGGTACAACTGGAACATAACCTCTCTTAGGAGGAGGAGATGGAGAAATTTAACCGTAGAGATACGGTTCTACGAACCAAGACTACCAACCTCATCGAAGTTTTATTGAGGAACTATAAATATGAACAACCGACATAAGAACCATAGGATACAATGAGATAGAAGTTCCCAAGAGTTTTATCAACTGAGATAATGAGTTAAAAATTTCAGGGATGAAATTTCTTAAGGTGGGAATAATATAACAACCCAGACTTTTTAAATCATATTTTTTTCCTAAAAATTGGTGTTATTTTATTTAACTCAACAAAATCATATCTATTTAATAATGAAGTTTTATTTATAGAATATAAATGAAAAAGTGACTATTAAGATTCATCTTTTATATGAACGTTGGTCAAATATTACTATTGGTAAATTTGACCATTGTTAAATTTACTCTTGGTAAAAAATTTAATGTTATAATTAGTGTTTATAAGTAGAAATGAAAAAGAATATTTAATGCAGAAAATAGAATTTATTTCCTCAATCATTAGAGTCATGTTTTATGAAACCCATTTTTCAGAACATGAGAGATAGGTATCATCAATGGGGTTCTCCATTGATTAATCTCAATTTTAGATTCAATATGTGAAGCTAGAATGATATTATCTTTGGAAGAAGTCTATGTTTGTGGAAATTACCACTCAAGAGATGTTAGTTGAGACACCACATAAATATACAACTATCTCACTCCTTACCCTTATTATGATAAAATAAACAACATTTTTGAAATTACCATGTCAAACTTTGGTTGGGGTGAATTTATAGGAATTTCATAAAATACTATATTTTTCATTCAATAGTAAAAATACAATTCGGGTTTTTCAGTATGTTTAATGACGTAATATTTATATCACAATTATATAATAAATAATTAACCACAATATATGACCTAGAATGTGTTATTTGTTTAATATATATTATTTTAATATATTTTAATCAAGTTCTAAACCTATAAGTTACTTAAGAAAATCAAAAATAGAAACTTTAACATTAAAAATATTATTTTATTGAAACATTATTTTCCTATGACAAAAGAAGTAATATAAAATAATGTTTGGTTCTTGTTGGATAAAAATTATAATAAAAAATATGACCCAAATTTAAATAAAAAATGGAAAACCCATGAGTAAGACCATGGTTTTTCATTTTCCACAACCTAGATTTCCATATACTATATTTGGGAATTATTAAACAAATCCTTAACTGTTTCAAAAAATACCTATGAATTTATCCATTTAATTTAACTTAAAATCCATCCTACACATATCTATATTATTATTTCCTCCCAAATATTCTCCCCAAGGAGTCCTTAATCCCCCAAGGTTCCATTCCTCAAGATCTTGGAGTAACTCTTCGAGGTAAGGGAAATATCCACTTCTCTTTTCCATTCAAGTTCCCTTTTTGTGTTTTATGTATTCCAATTTCCAAAATAACTTATATTGTACACTTTATTTTATCCAATTAATAATATAATATTATTTTAGGAAATTTATACTCTTGTCCCCACTCATTTTAACCATTTTCTTAACCACATTTTATACTAGTTATGTTGCCGAATTTACTTCTCAAAATTTCCATCTTTTCCTCATGAAATTCTCATTTATTTTATCCTTATGAATAAACAAGCATCATTATTTTCCAAGTTTATTAAAATATATTTATTTGATTATGGTATTTATATATATATATGAAACCATCATTCCCTTTATGTGGGTTTAAAATGACATATTGATCCTATTTTTAAGCACTTTTGATACACCATGATTTTGATATTTAACAAGTTTTTTTATTATCCATAGATTATTTATAAATTTTTCTATTATGATATATGTGGATAAAATTAATTAACACATATTATGTGTGTTCAATGATATCACTCCAATGCATTGGGTAAATAATTTAATCTCTAGAGATGACTTGTATCAGGATACCTTGGTGAAAAACCTTAGTGATATGCTTATGAATGTATCATTTAAATGTTGTAGCCATATTTCCAGGTAAAGATCGATTTTATTTTTGTTAATTTATTCCTTATTTTACATTTCAGATGCCTTAATTAAATTCCTCAGGTTTTTATTTATAATCCTCATGATCACATGTAAACTGTTTTCCCTTATTGGGCCTCATGCTCACCCATTCCCTTTGATATATGTCCCTAGGATATAAGATGCAGTAAATGTACTTTGTATGAACCCACAAAAATGTATACAAGTGTATTTGGAGTAATATAATTTTTTTTAATGTATTATGTACCTAATATCCAAGATACTAAATTTTAAAACATTATATATTTGTACCATGTAAATGAAAAGTTTATTAAATAAAAAAGGAAGGATATCATACTTTGGGTACTAGATTATTGATTTCGTTTTTTATAGAAAATATTAGTACTATTGGACGAAAAAAATTATATATATTTTGGAATTATTCTTCTTCAAAGGTATATTATGTTTTGAGCATACCAATAGGTAAACTTTCAAAAAAAAAATTCATTTTACTAGGACTTTTGTTTTGGTTATGAACATAAAATAACTACTCTATGGAAGAAATAAAGACCAGTGATATCTTTCAATATATATATCTTCTGTATCCTTATTTTTTATTACTATTATGTTTTTACAAAAAAATGTGATATTTTTCTCAAATTTATTAGAACATAAAATCATCTTGCTGATATATTTATCAAACCATTATATTGTGAGAGATTTAAAAAATTTAAACATAAATTTGTTCAGTGTTATGTGACCATTTTTCATTTCTCATTTTAAATTATTAAATCATTGAAAACTCTTAAAGAAAGGGGTAGGATATTTTTTATTTATATAGAACAATTCTAACTCTTTTTTTAGGTACTTCATATATTCCAAAAAATATTTAATGGAAGTTATATGATATTACTTGAATATATTTTGGAACTACACATTATGAAAGCATTTCAATAGCACTATATAACATAAATAAATTTTTAGAAGGTACCAATTAATAAATGTCTTTATATTACCTAGATTCTTATGAAGACCCGCTCATTGATGTTTGTTTTATTCTTACACAACCATGATATATTCTATGTGATTATGAATTAAGTATTATATATTTTAATATTATCTTGAGATTTTTCATACAATTTTAATTTAATTTATTCTTATCCAGCGGTTATGGATCTAGTTTTTTCTTACATGGTTTCTCATTATTCCAGAGTTTCTTGTACTCTTATTGTATTACATTGATTGTTTTTTACCTTTATTAATATATTATTGATGAAAGCCCCATCATGACTCCCTCAACAAACAAACTTTGTGAAACCGAATTAAAGTAGTAAAAGTTAGAGTTGGGTTTTCTCTAGAGAGGAAGGTGTTTGGGGTGTGATTTAGTTTTTTATGGGTTCAGTGAATGATATTGACCTAAAATTAGGTTTTAATTTAATTATAAAAAATAGTGTTCTGACCACATATCATCCCCTCATGAACCTTTTAAATCATATTTATAAATTACTCACCCGCACTCTCTCTTGAATTAGATCAAACCAGAATTCATTACCCTCCTATGGTGATTTAGGTTTAAGAAGTTATATGCAATGATATATGAATCCACTACTCTTACCTAGCATATTGATTGGAAATCTCTAACCAATCATGAATCATCCTGATTCTCACCATCATACTAAGTGAAGAAAATTCATGTAGCCAGTGTTCGTAAAAAAATAGAATGACAGAATAATAATTAAAATGTAAGAATGATGAAAATATTTTAGTACCTTAATAAAAAAATCATCCATAGAAAATGAATCGAATATATTTAACAATTAAAGGGTATAATTCATTAACAAGTAAAATGGGTAGATTATCCTTGGCTTGGCTACTAATGGCTTGGTGTGACATCACTAGATATCACTGAAAATGAAAAGGAACTAGCAGCTCTCAACTTGATCAACTAGTCATGGTAATAACCGCATATTATAATGAATCATGTTCTTTAAATATAATTGATTGAGGGGTCCTTGATCAGTTCAAAGCTTTAAAATATTCCTCAAATTCTTTTCCAAACTCCTTCTACAATTTCCTCTTTGAGCATAGCTTGGGGTTTAAATTGATGAAGTATGGTATCTTGAATATTCTAGCTCATGCTCGACACTCTCCCATAACATCCATATTATACTTAAACTCAGATGATCCCCATGTGGATTTTATTTTGGAGCTCATCCCGATTTAGTGATTAGAGGGCATAAGGATTGATTTTTAGGAAAGCTTGTTCCATTTCATCTATTTTGGATTTTAATCATTGTAGCTGAATAGGAAGGTTACAGTCATTTGAGGTGTGTGTTTGATCGAGATGTATGATCACTCTTATGGTGTATTCAATCGCAATTTGATCATAATCATGAGGTATCTTGAGAATAATGTGTGGTTGATCATATCATTACTTTATGTTGTTTTAGTCGCATGATCGAGTGCCTTCCACGATCACTTGAGAGGTACTTGGTCAATAAGAATTAACATGTGATCAATATAATCCTCATAAAGGATTTAGAAATTTTATGAATTTTCAGCATGTTTTATGAGATGGTATAGTAAACCATTACACATTTGATCAGAATCAACATGGTGTCACTCCAGGACTAGGTCTAATTTTTCAGTTAGTTGGTCAGAGGTCGCAGTCGATCGTACGATAGCATCAATGTGTATATGATTAGGGGGAATAATCAATTGGGGATCATGGTAACTCCTAGAAAATTCATATATGATAACATAAAAATTACTATTTCAGTATAGTATTTATTCCATTTAAGATCAAAATAATGAAATCATTTAATAAAAAATTAAAATACTTTAAAATGTGAATTAATAATTCTCCAAATCAATGTATATATTCTCAAATAATTATAAAATGAATAAAGATATCTAAAATCTGATATTTAAGGATCTTATCAATGAAGTTATAAACTTTATAAAGTATAAAAAATTAAAAAATTTCCTTGGTTTTATCCAGATTAAGGGGTTAATTACCAAGGAAAATTATTTAAAAGTTCAAAATTATTGTCTATCTTCAATCACCATGCTTATTCATGGCTTAATTTTTCCTCAGAAAGTGGATGAGGATAAATTTTTAAATAAAACAAATATTTTTTTTTGTTTTAGTAATGGGGTAATGTTTTTCAATATTTCATTACATATATAAGCATGGGTAAGTTGTTTAAAAAGACATGGAGTTTTCTACTTCACATTATTTATTATCAAATTTTTTGTGTGACGTGTTTTATGATTATCCAAAAAGGGAGAGTGTTGAGTCATTTTCCTAAAATGACTTCTTCCAGATCAATTGTTTTGATGAATTACAATTCAATGTTTATTTTATCTATAACTCGTAGTTTTTAGTACTATTTTATATGTTGATTTTATCTTTCAAATCACATATTTTAATGAATTGATTTCAAACAATGTGTACACTGAAACTCTGTAAAGTTAGTTGAACTACATTAAATGGAATATAGAGTTAAGACTTCTGATTTTATTATAATTCAGAGTTTTAATGACCTATATTGTTGAGGGTTATGAAATTTAGAGGGAATTTAAATTTTTTATCCCAAAGTAGGGTCTGTTTAGGATTTAGATAAGGATTAAAAGGGTTGTAGAATCACAAGGGGATGTTTTTGGATATTTTTAGAGCCTTGATTGATTTTTCAGGTGCTCATGTGAATGTCTGATCATGATAGGGGTAACCCTTTACTGATGTTTCTACTTTAGATGGGTCATCCCAGTGTGATAGGTGAATTTCATGCATTGATGAGGTTATAATTAAGAATCATACCATGGAAAAAAGGTACCACATTTTGGAGTTATAAGGTGATGTTATGTCCAGTGGATGCCACAATGTGATAGGGGTGTGAAATCTTGGATTTAATTTATGATATGAGGGTTCACACTATGACTAGTGGGTGTCATAGCATAGTTAATTTTCATGGGGGTTTGGATGAGGAAAAAACCTTACATGTGAGCATCATGCTATAGAAGAGGGTATCATTCCATGATAAAGGTTCTAATATATATGTTTTAGAAACACTTATATAATTCCTTTAGAAACTACATGGGGGAAGGTTTTTTACACCATGTCCCAAAGGTCACATAGTAAAGACTTGTCATATGGAAGTATCTTGTATTGGGGTTTGAAGACCATAACGTGGAGCTTGGATATGAATATTTTGGTTTGTTCTGGGAGAGGTGTGCCAAAACATGGTTAGGAAAGACACAATATGATAGCTTAGGCCATAAGATCTTTGGTTTGGATGATAGAGGTGTGTCACGTCATGACCCAAGGGTTCACACCATGACAGGTAACCTCAGTAGAGTGTCATGATGTGACTCATATATGTCACATCATGACAGGACCCTCACCAGATTTTTAAAATAAGGGTAGACCCATTATTTCATGTTCTTCCCCCTTAACATTTTAGTTTGAGTAAGCTGTTATGAGAGGCCATTTGCTGTCAGATCCTCCCCGTTATCCCTTTCTTTATTCCCCATGGAAAGGGGTTGTTCTTTAATGATTTTATAGTGAATTTGAGGTTATTTCTTCCAATTTTCCCTATATTACTTTTTTCCTTTTGTATCTATCTAAATTTTATGATATAGGCTAGGGTTTTGTTATTGATTATACTAGATCATCGTGAAACTGGGAAGAGTTGATGGGGCTTTTGACTGGCATATATTGAGGACATACAGAGAAGATAGACACATGTTTTATATCATACTTTCTCTAAAGAAATGTCATTAAACGTATTTGTTAGGTTTTATAGAGAATGTATATTTAATTTTACACCTATTTGGGTGAGTAAATTTGGTGTTCTGTGTGACTTCATTTTAATAATGTGTCAAGAGTTGACCAAACCCTATTGCTCATGGTTTAGACATCATTATGCCACCTGATGAGTTTTTTTAAGATTATACCTCAAAAAATAAATATAATTAATTAATTATTAACAATTAAAAATAATTATTTTTGGTGTTAATGGTAGATATAGGGTCTTAGTCATTGGTACAATCTTGGATAAGGCATAGAAGTGCTTGGCCAGTGATAGGTGAGGAATCGCGAGTTTAGTAACTCTATGGTTGAGGTATTTGGTCTCATCATTATAAAATTATATGTATTTTAAGGCACTTGTATGCATACCTTCATAAATTCAAGGGGCTATATAAAATTTATAGTGACTTAATGGACCTGAGGTAAAAACGATAGGGTGGACTTGATCCTCTTAGGTTTAGTGAAGGTTCTCTAATGATGTTTATGGAAAATGGAGCAACCTGGTGATTGTGTCACTCAGGGGTGAATATGTCAGTTGAGATTATGATATATCTTCGGTATGTCTTAGGATCTTAAATGTGTAGATAATATTTTAGGTGGGTTTCTTAGGTCTACCAGGATAAGTTTGATAGACATTTTTCTAGTAGTGACAGGTGATATGGTTGTGCATCTCTCCCATGATGGGGAACACCATTTTGGGGGTGGATTAGACTCTTAGTGTATTAAATGAGAGGGATGAGTCCTCTAGGACTATTCATGGTGTGATGGAGAGGGGTTTTTTCTAAGGTGATGGGTTTGAGAGATATCCTTATATAGATACGAAATGGGACCCCTATGAGAATGAAAATTATGGTTTGGGAAACAATTCATTGAGATTAAAAGGAACTTATTATGAGTCAATTTGAGATGGTCCTTGGTTAGTGAGGGAAGGATATGGTGAGAGGTTTTAATGTGATTTTGGATAGGCCACATCAGTCTAGGGTCAGACAGATCCAGTGGGCTATGAGAACATAATGGGATGTTTGCCATAGTTTGTTGCCCATGGGAACCGACTAAGATGACCTTAAGGGTGATATGAGAATACCAATATGATTTAAATTTTGTTATAGTGTAATTTATCTGGAATTTAATGGATTATCTAATGATGCTAGAATAGTTTTGAGATGTGTTCGGGATATGGGTCTAGGTATTGAGTAGAAAGAACCAAGGTGATGAGACGACAAGTATGTGGGATGGATTGTGGGCCATTTTTTTATTGGAGCATGTGCCCAGTTTTGTGTACGTCAATTGGTGATACTATAGGGATATAAACTACCTTGTATAATAAGTTAGTGTTTAGGATGTGATTAGAGATATGGTTGGATTCTGATGGACAACCTACCCCATCAAAGAGAGGATGGTCTTAGCATTATTGTGTGCCCTTCTCTGTGAGTAGTTGGGTTGGGTACTATGATGATAACCCTACACTAAATCAATGAGTAGTTTATAGGTATTATTATAAGAACTATACCCTATATCAATGGTTAGTGTTTGGGTACTTGTGTGTGGTATCTCCTTAGCAAGAAATAATGACCATGTTATTTGATGTGTGGCCTTCCCTGAGGGCATTGTCTTGGATACTTGACGTGTGGAACTGCATTAGGGTATTGTCATGGTTAATTGATGTGAAGTATTCATGAAATGGAATGGATTAGGTACTTTATGGGGGTAATTCTATGAGGGGTATTGGAATGAGAATTTTATGTGTGAAATTCCTTTATGGGATTGGTTTGTGTAGTTAACATAGACCATACCCTAAGGAAGAGGTAATAATTTGAGTCACGGTATGAAACCCTACACTATATCTTTAGGTATGGGTCAAGGTTTACGATTTGAGATGACTAGTATTTAGCATGGGATGAAATAGGAATGGTTTGGTGTTGTGGTGTCCTGTCAAGAACATGATAACCCGATGTTGATGTGTATTGTATTTCATTTAAATCACTAACACAAAAAAGTGGATATTATGGCATATATTAGGGTCACCTGGTGAGACCCTACTAAAATTTATTTATCAAAATCTACATAGTAACCTTGTTTCACATGAAACATTTATATATGGTTTCAATTTGAGAATAGATTTTTAGTGGTTTAGGCTAGGGAAACTTGATAGGGTATTTGATACTAAGACTAAAGTGAGGAACAGGGATGCAAGTAGAGCCTATCGTGTATTATAATTATTTTTTATATTTTTTATATGTGGTTGTACTAGTGGGAGAGTAGTGGGATGTGTGATTGTATGAAAAATATTTAGTTAATGTAGCATGGGTGTGTTTTATTGATTTAGCATACTCTAATTATATATTCATATAGTGTTTGTTTTTTTATTTTTTACTAATAGTTATAATATTGGAGGAATTATCACCCGAATATATGGTTTAAGATCTCATCACTAGTTGGAAGCCTCTATCATATGGGGAGGCATACTTGAGGTCATGTCGAAGCACTAGTTGGGACACTGAAGAGTGGTCTCTAGACAAGGCATCACAAAGTGGTATGAGGTTATATTTTAATGTGTGTTACTATTTAGGATATGGAAGACATAAAATAAAGACATGTTCGAGTGTTTTATGGACCTCATACTGGTGAATCATGAGAACCTTTCCAAGCGGATTTCCAAGTTGCTTGAGTTGTGGGATTTTCTTTCTAGTTTTTACTATTATGGTTAAGTTGTTTATTAAAACATGATGCATGTATTTTAGATTCATATTTATGGAGTTGCATCTTAACATGTAGAGGAAATAGGACAGTGTACATGCATCATTCTTATCATGTAGAATTCACAAGATATGACGGTGATTGTGTGTAATTGATTTCACAAATGATAGAGGGTTCTATTATTTAAAGTATCATCAATAAATTATAAAATTTGTTTATATATAACCTCTTAGTGGAATTAAAATCAAAAAAACCATAGTAACTTTTTTTATGGTAGATCATGTGGATATTGGGGTGAAATAATCTCAAAAGATAGTTATATAGTCTCTTCATACAAGGGATATATGGTGACCCAAGGTGGTTTGATGCAAGTATTGGATACCTCGGTGATGGAACACTAGTGGATTTTTTATAGTTAAGGCATGCCTAAAAAATTATTCAAGTATGTGAATGAGTTGACTAGAGGATATAGTTTCCCTTAAGAGGTATGGGGAAAGGAAGGTGGAAATTCTATGAGTTTTTCAGATATAAAGAACAAAGGGTGATTTTGGTATCATGCTTCAGTATTATGATGCAATGATCTGTTATATTCCTAGCCCTATTAGATAGTGATCATGTATGGTTAAATTAGGGGTGAATGGAGGATAGGTAACCACTTCTTGTGTTGGAATGATTCCTATGTGGTGAGTGATCATGTGGTTAGCCTTGGCATGAGCGAGATGCCTTAATCATATTGGAAAGAATAATCAAGGATAATTTTCGCTATAAATAATTGACATGATAGAGGATCGTAGTAAACGTTTAGGAATATAATCTGAGATTTGATGGGACATGAATCAGGGGAGAATGTGTTGGGTTGTGTGATTGAGTGATATAGGAATGTTTACTTTTTTCATTATTTTTATATTGAGATGGATAATGTCTAAGAACTTACAAGGAGATTATTTAGAGGATCACACAACCTTAGAAGATGAGAGTGAGTGTTTTCGTGTATTTTCAAGTAAAATTCATGATGCATGAGGGAATGTATGAACTGAATATGTGTGGTTCCCATTTGGGTTATAGATAAGTGGGTAGTCATTTTTGGTCGTGAATTGATGGATTCAATAAGATATTTTTATCAAAAGTTTCCAAAAAAATTTATGAGGATCATACGAGTTTCTGATATTTTTTAGAAGTGTTTTTTTGAAAATCCAAATTAATTTATCCAAATAACTATAGTGAAATTAAGGGATCGATCCATAGGGAGTGGGAGTTATTCTATTTTGATTTCCTAGTTTTTGATTAATTTAGTGAAGTTTTTTGAAATTTATAGTTGATTTTTTTTATTTTAATAATAGTTTGATTGAATTTCAAATGCTTTAACAAATTACTATATAGATAAAGAAAATTTCAAAAACTTGATTTTTTGTTAAGAAATGAGAAGAATGCATCAGGGATATGTAATTTTAAGGTTGTTACTAAATCAATTTTTTTATGAGGTTGTGTTGTCCATAATAACTCCCATATCTGGGTTATTAATGTAATAGAACCCCCTTGGCCTGGTGAGTTTTGTTTAAATCATTAGATACCAATTCTGTGGTCTGGAATTTGATTTATTTTAATTTCACTAATTGAACCCCTTTTTTGATTATAATCACGTCCATTGATCATGGATGTTCTTAATCATAATTCCTTATAAGTTTCCTAGAAATACCATTCTTGGTAGATATGATATTTCTAGAAAAATTTAGAAAGAATTGTTAAGGAATTATGAGATAAAAACAAATAACATGATTACAATATCACAATTGACAAAATAAAACACATAATTGTCCACAGACCCAACACCTAGTGGATTTATCTACTCATGGAGTAGCTAATTACTAAAAAACTCATGATACTTGAATTAATCATGGCACAAACTTTGGATTGAAGATCTTCAGGGAGGTAGTGGCAGCACCTCCTTTCTTCTATTCTCACTTTCTATTCTTGGGAATCTCTGGAATTTTCCAACTTCTCTCTAGGAATGAATCAGCCTCAAAAATTAAGGGAATTATCTCCTTTTATAACTTTGATGAATAAATAGTGTGTATTATGAAGTACATGGTTTTTACCCTGTTTAACATAGTTTGGCCCTCTTTTCTCCTTCGGTGGGGGAGTTATCATGTCGCCCTTGACTTGGAACACAGCGTCGCCTGGTAGGTAGAAGTACACGACATGTAGTTCTGATGTACATGGCATGTAAAATCAGTGATCGTCTACCAACCACTTCTATAAGGGAAAGAATAGTGTGTATACGAGAATAACATGGCATGTATTCTTTGGCCGGCAACATGGGCGTGTATCTAGTCTTACTGATCTGTGTCATGGCAATAATACATGACATGTGTAAGAAGTACAAAGCATGTAGATTTGAATTTTTGTTCTATCCTTTCTTGGTTTGTTACTTTGGATGGAAAACACCTGAAAATCATCATAATCACCAATATATACAATTTTTATAAATAAAACGATTAATATTTGGTGAAAAGAAATTTTTTATGCTTATAAATATGTATGAAAACATATACACAAAACGGGCACATCAAAATTCCCCATACTTATTCATTTTTTTGTCCTCAAGAAAGATCTCAACATCAAATCAATAGAATCCATACACTAAAAAGGGAGCAATGCAACTAATTATAATTGTAAATACTATATCGGTAGCTGAATATTTTAAAAGGAAAAAACATATTTAATGTCCAAAGATATTATAATCATGCCTCATATATAATTTAATTAAAAAAATCATCCTCTTTCATCCACATTATTTAAATTTTTATAAATAAACATTCTACTTGATTATTTACCTCACCAAAAAGTACCACACTCATCACTCAAGATTATTTAATCAGAGTTATGATCAATTTTAAGTATATGCACTCTATCCATAGGCATGCAAGAGTTCTCATTCTACTCTTCAGAAGTCAAATCACAAATATCATGATGCATTTTAATAAGGTTCAAATGTTTCTTTGGATAAGGGTTGGTAGGTAATGATGAAAATTAATCTCAAAGGTTTGGAAAGGAGGCTGAATTATAAAAAAAATAGTGCATGATATTCCAAATAAATCTTAATGAAAATGAACCCCCAAACAAGATATCTCAAAGGGTAGCATCACCATGATATTCCCTTTCCAATGTGGGCTCATAAACCATCAATAATATGTAATAAATAATCTGGTACCTCTTTTGCATTTTTCATCATTTTTTAAGAATAATAGAGACCACTAAGAATACAATGAATAGTGGTTTTGGAAACCCTTCTACCTAAATGAACAAGTGATAAACACCCACCACAATTAAATAAATGATTTCTCACCAACATATACTAGGAATGGACAAAAATCCTTCTCTAAATCTCAAGTGAATAATCAAAAATAATTATAAAAGAATTAGGGTAGGAAGGGAAAATAGACTTGTAATGTAGCTTCATATAAAGGCAGTTCATGGTTTCTAGGGTTTTTATGAAGATCGGATATAGGGTAGGTCTCAACGTCAAAAGGTATAAAAACAATCAAATGCCTCAATCATTTTAATGTGATTCAAAAATCATCATGTTTTGATGATAAAAACTAGCTAGTTCTTGTAGTTATTCATATCTCAAGAATCTCTCAAGAAAGACGGTATAAGAAAGAATATGTCAAAAAGGATTAGAATACCTCTCAGGAATGGAAAAAGTACCTGAGTCAATCAGGTCATGACATGTGTAAAAATGATCATTTCTAATGAATTTAAATGTCCATGACTTAAAATCCAAAATCAAATTATATCAGCAATCATTTTAAAATAATTTGAAAAATGAAATAATCATATAACTTTTAAAATTCCCTTTTATGTCTTTATTATTTATAATTATAATTAATCAAAAATTATCCACAGTTTAAAATATTTCAACTATTAATGATGTCTCCTAAATTAGTTCAATGAAAAGGATAGTGTAATCAGAGACCCTCCCCCACACTTAATACATCACATGGTCCCCTAAGTGTAATACCAAGGAATAAAAGAGAATATGTGGAAACATCGAGCACAGGAAGAAGGGAAGAAATGGAAGAAGTAAATCCATAGTAGAAAGAAAAAAAGAAACACTAAAAAATACTCCCCTCCTGATGAATTGAGAAAATGGGGATGTAGTCAAAATAGAAATTCCAAAGTCACTCTAGAGTACCTGTTACTATTGAGAGAAGGTAAAAAAAAGATGCAGATACATACATCATCACATCCCAAGCATAGCACAAAAATGATAGATATAATGGAAGTAATTGTGCCCAAAAAATTGTCATTAGGTCGCCTCAGAATTGGAATCAAGTGCTACAAAAGAATCTGGAAATGGAGAAGTAGCCATAGTAGATACCAGAGGTACGGACTCAGCACTCTGAGTGGTAGAAATAGGAGGCACTGTAGGTTCAGCGGGAGAGGTAGCAGCTAGGACATCCACTGTTGGAGGTGTACTAGTGATATCTATTTCGGTATGAGACATGATAAAGGAATCTATTACTTGAGCTGTCGGTAGAGATCATGTGTCGGGAGGATACAAAGTACATGGAGGAGCAGGGGATGGGGGTGTTGGAATGTCGAGATGCTGATGAATGAGGCCCAACATCTCCTCAATCTATATTTTGTACTTGAAGAGGGTACGCAAAAGATGCTCAAGAATGGCCAGGTAGAGGATGGTGGGGAGATCAGTCGTGGGTGAAAAAATAGGTGGGGTGGTGGAAGGCTCAGATGAAGATGGAATGGTGGAAGAAAAAGGAAGGCCAGAAGAAGGTGGGTGGGTGGTGAGAGTACATCTGCGGGTGGATGTGGTGGATCCTAGTCAGAAAAACCATCCATAGCAACCGGGTCAGATCTCTCTCCTGTAGGAGCTGGGGCGTCCTACATGAGAAAATATCCATCACCCTGATGCTCAACCATCCACATGTGGATAATCATTAGGAATTCAAAATTCTGAGATTAGCCTAAGGGTTTGTGAGGGAGAGATGGCTCAAAAACACCCAAATGGTGTGCCGTGTGGGTAGCATATAAACCATCATTCATGTTTCCCTAATGATCATGAATCGTGAAGTAGAATTAGGTGGCTCCAAGGTAGGGGAGGTCAGTGTAGTCCTTCCAGACAATACAGGTAAGGAGCTCCATGTCCCAGTTGGACACGACACTCATATATTCATAGAGAATAAAAATAATGGTGCTAAATCACAAGTTAAGGAAATGAAGGAGAGGTTTAATAATGAATGTTCTATTCTATGATGTGGGGGTATACTTTTGGTGAGGCCCAGCAAGCTCCTGTTACATGGAAACAATGTTAGAGCGCTAGGGGAAGGTAAAGGTATAAATGGGAGGTGGGGTGGGAGGATGGGGGTATAAGTCGTACCCTCAGCCATACTCTCCCACGGTAAGGGAAAATGGGCATCTGCCCAACCAAAAGAAAATCAGGTGGGTTGCATCAGTGAGTGTCAAATGGTAGGCAGGCCCATTGAACTTGAATATGCCCTTGAACACTAAAAAAATCCTGGTAAGTCGGAGTGCTAACCTTAAAATTGTCCAATATATGATTATGTCCCATAATCCCCTCAAGATCCCCCCAAATTCCCAAAATCTGGGGAACTTTGACATCCGGGTAGAGACCACTCAACTGAATAGTGCAACGGTAGAAGTGCCAAAATCTCTCTACTGTCGGATGATCCTTAAGAAGGATCTGGAATGAGGGTGACGGAGAGTGGGAAATTGCTGGTGTACGATGTGGTGGAATGGCCGGTGCCGGATCAGAGGGTCCCACTACTCTGGTAGGAGGTGGAGTAGTGGATACCAGAGTGGGCTCAAAGGGATTTCTAGTTGAGTGTGGAGGTGGTGGCTCAGTGGGTCCACTGCCGGTGTGGAGGGTAGCTCTGAGGGGGTGGGGCTGGAAGAAGTATGGGCAGAACCTGAACTCTTGGACACCTTAGAAGGTTTGGAATCAGTGGGGGTGGGGATGGGTGCCATAGAATCAACTGGACCGACGGAGGTCACAGTGGGAGGTTCCATCAGAAGAGGAGGCAGAGCGGCCAATGCTGGCGGCTGGAAAACTGGAAAATCCAAAGTTGTCCACTCAGAATGTGGATGAAAAATCTGACAGTGAGGAGGTTGATTTCCTTCAACAGCGGAAGTGGTTTGATTCGAACTTTCACGATCTCTATCGATCGTACCTGGAAGAAGAGAAAATAAAAAAAATAAAAAAATAAAAAAAGAAATGTGAGAAAATAGAAAATTTAGGACAACACGGCATGTAGATCCAGGGTACACGGGGTGTAATAGGATCTATATAAGAACCCGTGTACTATGGATAGACACTATATGAGGGAATGTGTTAGGAAAAAACCCAGTACATGGATTGTAATAAAGTGTACATGCCGCATGGTAAACATGGAGTGGTGCATGTGTAAGGAGCTAGACACGGCTCGACTAGGGCAGGGAACCAGAAAAAAGACATTCTATGTGGAAAGGGGTAGACGCTTTGTATATAAACATGGTGTGAATGGTGTGTATACCATCTACATAGAATCCTTTGAAGGTTCAGAGGACATGTAATGTATTTAACAGACACTCTATGTATGAGGACATGGGAAGGGGTCGTGTCTGAGAGGACACGGTCATAGCCAGATGGCCAAGGGAGGCACGGTACACAGTGTGTACCTAACTTAGACGCCATGTAAAATTAAAATGGTAAAAATGTGTTGTGTGTGTTCATGTACAGTATGTACATGCCGTTTGTTCTTCACCCAACCCATGTACTGTGTGGGAAGCTGAATGGTCGACCGATCGGGGAATATCCCTAAATGAAAGTAAAATAATGAAAGTAAGGGAGAACAAAATACCTAAGGTTAGGATCACAATGCAGTATAAATGAGGCTATAAAACACCCTAATACAGCAGAATGAAATCGGGGAGGGTGGACGATGTGTGGGAGAAGAAATGGAGAGGGTGTTTCGCACAACATGGCTTGAGGCTAGGTAGGGTACGACCTTTATAGGCGAAGCACACGACATGTAGAAGAGGGTACACATTGTGTATATGTGGTTTTTTATAAATAATTTGGATAACGTGATTATTATAGTAAACTATATAATAATTAATATTAATATTTAAAATTAAAATAAATGTGTATATTATTTTACTAAAAAATAAATCTATAAACATAATGTATTGGGAAATACATGTTGTGTATTCTAAAATTGGGAACAGAGAACTACGACCTTTGGTCTGGTGCTTGGGGTGTGATTTGAACTAGCGATCAACCGTTCTGAACAAAATCCCTCAACCACTAGAGAAAAGGTTGTAGTGATTTTCATTTATAATTACTTTTAATACTTAAATTTATGGAACAATTCTACATGGGATGAATAAAATGTATGGTGTGTGGTTTCAATTTGAATAAAAGGGACGAATCAGGGATATTAGTTGAGTTCGATCTTGGGTCTTTTGAATCCAGACCCGAGACTCTTCCAATCTGCCAACTTTACCCCCATGAATTTTTTTAATGTGAAAGTTGTTTAACTTAAAATTGAAAACATGAAAGAGATGGTGTATATCAAAATGCACACCATGTGGTTTATTAATATGAAAAATGATTGAAATGGAACCGTTGTTAGGATTCAAACCCATGTCTTTGGGAACTAGTTTGCGACCCAGGCCAGCTAATCCATCCCCATCATGGGTTTTCTTTTATTTATAAAAATTTATATATTATTTTGAAAAATATCACACACACCATGTAATTAAACATGGGTATAAAGATGATGAACCCTGTGGCGAAGGTAGGTATGGAAGGATTCGAACAAGTGACTGCTCGAATATATTCCAGTGACCTTATCATTGACACTAGCATCAACCCTATTTATTAACTTATTTAATATCTATATATATATATAATATTAAAAATATAAACAAAAAATATAAGTCCATATTTTGTGGAAAGGTGGTACACGACGTGTATCCTCTGGGTTGCCTCCCAAGCAGTGCCTTTGTTTTACATCATTAGCTCGACCTTACCTGATCATTTTGCTACCTGAATTGTATGGTGGAAAGTGTACCAATCATATCTTCCATTTGAAAATAGGGTTTCACATGCTTCATGTTTACCTTGAATTGTTGACTATCCACTCCATCCACTTCCACTGCACTATGGGGGAAAACCTTGATCACTTTAAAAGTTCATGACCACTGGGACTTATGTTTACTTAGGAACGATCTCAAACAAGAGTTAAATAAAAGTACCTCATCACCAGGATGAAATAAGTTTGAAGATATCATGTGGTTGTGGACATCCTTTTTCTTCTCCTTATATAGTAGGGCATTCTCATATGCCTCCCTCTGAATCTCGTCAAGTTCCAGTAGTTGAAACTTTCACCTTTTCTCAGAATCTTTGAGATCATAGTTCAGGTCTTTCACAATCCAATAGGATTTATGCTCTAGCACCACATGTAAATGATATTGCTTCCCATAGATCAACTGGAATGAAGACATCCCTAGAGGTGTCTTGATGGCGGTCATGTATTCCCTTATGGAATCATCCAGTTTCTTTGACCAGTCCTTCCTTGAATCTCACATTGTCTTCTCTAATATCTGCTTTAATTCATGGTTTGAGACCTCCACTCAGCCACTAGACTGAGGATGGTAAGGTGTCCCCTGATTATATCTCACACCATACTTTAGAATCACGTTTCACATCAACTCATTGTTACAATATGTTCCTCTATCTTTGATCAGCACATGTGGAACACTAAGCCTGCTAAAAATTTTGTTCTGTAAGAAATCCACAATGACCTTTGCGATGTTGTGTGTTGTGGCAGCGGCTTCCACCCATATTGGAATTTAGTCCACACAAACTAGTATGTAAGAGTTTCAAAATGATATAGGAAAAGGGCCCATGATTCCAATACCCCATACATCAAAGATCTTGGCCTCAATTATGGGGTATTCAGGCATTTCATATTAGTTCCCCATCTTACCTGTCTGCTGGAATCAATCACAGTGTGTCACAAAATTTCTGGCATTCTTGTGCATGGTGGGCTAGCAAAACCCAGATTAGAGAATTTTTACCATTGTTCAGTCTGGTCCATGATGTCCCCCAACTGGGGAGGAATGATATAATTCTATAATTTCATTAATTTCTTCTTCCAAGATACAGCATCCGATCACTCCATCTCCACAAGACCATAAGAGTATAGGGTCTTCCCAAAAATAACTTTTCACATCAGAAAGAATTATTTTCTTTTGGTGGAATGTCAAATTAGGTTGAATGAATCTCATATCCAAGTAATTGGCTACGTCAGCATACCACATATGGATGAGTCATGGCTTTGAATCCTTCTTGTTTAACTAGTTTTTTAGTACTGCATGGTCAGTGTATACAATTACTTTGGAATGCACTAAATAATAATGGAACCTATAAAATGAAAAAACCACGTCAATAATATCTTTCTCTATAGTATTTTAATTGATATGTGCTCATTTAATGCTCTGATATCATAATAGATCATTCTAAAAATTCGATCGATGCTCTTCCCAAGAACTTCTCCAGCTGCATAGTCATTTTCATCACACATGACCCCAAACTGCTCCTCCTAATTTGGGGAAACAAGATTGGGTATTTTACTAAAAAAAAATTAGAAGATAGAAATTCATGGAACATTGTTTGTCAAACTCAATTATAGTGTCCTTTTTAATAATATTGGTTAATAGTTGAGCTATTTTTGAAAAATCATGAACAAATCTTATGTAGAAACGGACATGCCCCAGAAAGCTTCAAATTTCCAAGAAAGATGTAGGAATAAGAAATTGTGAGATGATTTCAATATTGGATCGGTAAACTTCAATGCCTTTCTTAGAAATATGGTGGCTTAAGATGATTCCATGTTATACCAGGAAGTGGAAATTCTCCTAGTTTAAAACTAGATTGGTATGTTCACATAGTTCCAAAATTAATTCCATATTTTAAAAACAAGTATTGAATTATTTCCCATAGACAAAAAAAATCATCCATGAAGAAGTCTAGAATTTTCTCTACCATATCATGGAATATTATAACACACAACACTGAAAGGTGGATGGAGTATTACACATGACAAAAGACATCATTCGATAGGAAAACTTCCCATATGGGTACGTCAAGGTGATTTTTTCTTGTTCTTTAGGGGAGATAGATATTTGGTTATAACCAGAATAACAATCTAGGAAGAAATAGAATTCGTGCCCTGCTAAGCATAGCTACATTTGATTCATGAAAGGGAGTGGGAAGTGGTATTTTCATATAGAATAATTTAGTTTCCAATAATCCATACATACCCAACAACTTGTGACTATTCTAGTTGGGATAAGTTCATTTTTATCCTTAGTGATTATGGTGATACCCCCCCCCCCTTTTGTGTACCACTTTCAGAGGAAACAACCATGGGATATCGGAGACTGAGTAGATGATCCCTGCATCTAAGAGATTGATTACCTCCTTCACTACCTTCATTATGGGAGTATTTAACCATTTTTGTTGTCAATAGGGATTAGATTTTTTTTCATATAACACCTAGTGGGTGAAAATGGTGGGGTTGATCCCTTTAATATCAGCAATTTTCCAACCAATGGAAAGTTTTCTTCTCCAGAGAACATGTAGGGTGCATCCTCTTGATCTATTGTGAGGGAAGCATTGAGGATTATTGGAAGTGTTTTCTTAGTACCCAGGTACCCATATTTTAAGGATTATGAGAGAGTCTTGAGTTCAAGTTAAGGGGCCTTCAGAACTGAGGGCACCATGGATTCTACCTTGGATCGTTCTTGGATATCTATAATGATTGCATGTTGCCAATAATGACCATCCTGGATGACGACAAATTGCAGCTTATCTGGTTCATATTCATATTGGATGTCTTTGATGACTATTTCAGTGGTTATATAAGAACATACAATGTCATCACCCATATAACCCAAGGGATCGTTCACCATTATCAAGGAAAAAAATCTCCATTCTCTATCAGTGATACTTTTTTAACTGCTCTAAGAAAGTTGTAGGAGACTTTTTCATCTCCTACTTGAAAGATCAACTCACCTTGGTGCAAATCGATCAACACATTCCCAGTGGACAAGAAGGGTCTTACCAGAATGAGAGGAGACTATTGATCATATTCCATGTCAAGTATGATGAAGTCAATAGGAAGGATAAGACATCCCACTTTCACGAGAACATCCTCAAGTATCCCTTTAGGATATTTGATGGATCGATTTTCTAGTTTAGGGGCTGCCTGAGTTGGTTGGAGATCATTTAGCCCCATAATTTGTAGGACTCCATAGGGCATAAGGTTAACACATTCCCCCAAGTCACAAAGGTCTTTTCCAAACTCACAAAATCCAATTTTTTAAGGGATTGTGAAACTACATGAATCTTGGATCTTGGGAGGAATAAAATGTTGTACATCAGCTAAACATTATTTAGTAAGAGGAATGGACCCCAAATCTTCCATATTTCATTTTTTTGAGAGTATCCCCTTTATAAACTTCGTGTACATTGGAATATGAGTTAATTATTTGGAGAAGGGAATATTTATATGAATTTTTTGGAATACCTCCATAAATTTTGTGAACTTCTAGTCCATCTTCCTTTTCTTCATTCATGTGGAAAATGGAAAGGGGGTTCAAAAGGTTCAACCACTTATTTTCCCTTACTGTGTATGATCTCTAGTTGTTCTTGATTGGAGGGAGAATCCACTACTTTGAATTACATTTCAGAAGTGGATGTTTTTTGAGATAGAGATTCACCTTGATTTGTAGTTGTATTATAAGGGAGCCCATTCCCACTTAGTAAAGTGATAGCATTAGATTATTTTTGTGGGTTCTTCTTGGTATTACCCGGCAGTGTACTAGGTTTCTTGAAGAGAGATGATTGGAAAGTTTCCCAATCTGATTCTAACAGCCTCAAATGGATTCCTCTTGATTTTGAAATCTTGTTTCAGTAGTTGTTATGAATTTTTTCATCATCTCCTCTACCTTGGATGGGGGTTCATGATGAGGTTTTTTATATTCGATCGAGGTTGTGGCTGCCTTGGTTGTTACGCCGAGTGAGGGTTTTGATACCCTTATTGTTGCAAGGGTCCATGATGCTGCTATCATGGATATGGATTCTGGTATTATTGTTTCCTATAACTGGTTCATCTTTGGGGTGGGGCTGAGAAGTTTCTTGTTGTTTCCCCCATCGTGGATTTGAGTTTTCTTGACATGCAAGGTTTTGGTACTGAGGGTATATATATGTCCCTCTGTTCTGGGAGACGAAATTTACCTCACTTTTCGATGCACTGGCTCTTATCCCTTTAAATTCACCCATGATATGAATATCACCACATTCATCACATGTTGTTTGATTCACAATTTGATATTGAGATGAATTTTTTAGATTTAATACATCAATCTTCTTGGATACATCATCAAGTTGAGCAACAAGCATCATAGTGGAATCAATGTTGTGCATTCCTCTCTTCTGGGTTTCTCACTCCGAGTGCCATTGGAAGCTATTTTCAGACATTTCTTTGAGTAAGTCGAAGAATTATTCCATTGATTTCTTCATTATTTTCCCTCCCGCAACTACATCCACTACATATTAGGTATTTCTTGTGAGACCGCCAAATAATGTTTGTACTTGCATCCACAATGGAATTCCATGATGCGGGAACTTCCTTAGAATTTCTTTGAAATTATCCCATGATTCATACAAGAATTCTGAATTGTGCTACCGTAAATTATGAATTTCATTCCATAGTGTCACCATCTAGGAGGGTTGAAAATATTTTAAAGGAAACGCCTAGGAAAATGCCTCCCATGTGAGGATGAAGCATTGAGTTAATCTTATAAGCCAATAATTTTCATTATCCCTTAATTAAAAGGTAAATAAATGAAGTAGAATGGAATCCTCAGACACCCCATGGTAGCGGAAGGTGTCTCATGTCTCCAGAAAATTGGAGAGATGAGTGTTGGGGTCTTCACTAGGTAAGCCTCAAAATTTCACTGTGTTATGAATGAATTTCAAGATGGTGGGCTTGATCTCAAAATGTTTCACCTGCACTGGGGGTTTGATAATTCTTGAACCTACCCATTGGATTTAAGGAAGACCATACTCCATAAGGGCATGGCATCGGGGCAGTTTCCCTCGAGGAGGTGGGGGCACAAATTGTTGCTTATAAGAAAAATAAGGGCCCTGACCTAGATGTAGGTATGGAAATCGCTGAAGTTGGAACTCCTGGGGTTACGGTGGGCCATACCCTGGAAAAAATAGAGCTTGTTTGTTTCGAATTTCATTGGTGCCGAATTACTATTCAACTCCATGGATAGTAGCTGGATCTCCATCTTCTAAATTTTCCATGGTCGTGTTCTGGTTGTGATCATCCATAAGTGCACGTTGTTTCCCCAAGATTATTTGTTTGATCTTTGAATCAAGTAGAAGGATATTCAATGATTCGGTACTCTTGGAATGCAAGATTCATCCACTCATGAACCTTCGAATATGCACAACACTAAACAAAATACCAAGCATAAAAGAGGAAAAATAAAATAATGAAAAATATAAATTAGATTAAGAACATAATTTTGTGGAATTTCTGATATTTATTTTCACTTTAATTAATACAAACTGATTAATCAAAACACTATTAACATTCAACTCCCATGAAACGGTGCCAAAAATTGATATCATTTCTGTCAAAGTGTTACTTTCGACAATCCAAATTAATTTACCCAAACAAGAATGGTGAAAGTAAGGGATTTATCCACAAGGAGAGGGAGTTATTGTATTTTGATATCCTATTTTGTGATCAATTTAGTAATTTTTTCTTAAATTCATAGTCCATTTTTATATTTTAATAATAGGGTGATTGAATTTCAATTATTTAAACAAATTTCTTTAAAGATAAAGAAAAATGCAGAAACATGATTTTTGGTAAGAAATGAGAAGAATGAGTTAGGGATATAGATTTTTAAGGTTGTTATTAAATAAATTTTCTAATGATGCTGTGTTGTTCATAATAAATCACATCTATGGGTTATGAATGTAACATAACCCCCTTAATCTGGTGATTTTTCTTTAAATGAATAAAGACCAATTCCGTGGTATGGAATTTCATTTCTTTTAATTTTAATAATTGAAACCCTTTCTATGATGATAAGCACATCCAATGATCATGGATTTTCTTAGTCATGATTCCTTAGGAGTTCCCTATAAATCCCATTCTTGGTCTGATATTATATTTCTATTTAAATTTAGATAGAATTATTAAGAAATTATGAGACAAGAATTAATAACACGATTACAATATCACAATTGACGAAATACAACACATAATTGTCTACAGCCCCAACACATATGGGATTTAGCTACTCATGGAGTAGCTAATAACTAAACTAATTGTGATACCTAAATTAATCAGGGCACAAACTTTGTATTTAAAATCTTTAAGGAGGTAGCAGCAGCACCTCTTTTATTCTATTCTCTCCTCTTCCTGGGTGTCTCCAGAATTTTCCTTCTTCTATCAGGGAATGAATCAGTCTCAAACTTGGATGGCCTGCACTCATTTTATAGATTATAAGAATATACAGTGTGTACCATAAATTACATGTTTTTTACCCTGGTCAACACGATTTGGCCCTATTTTCTCTTTCGACGGTTGAGCTGTCGTGCTGCCCTTGACTTGGAACACGGTGCTTCCTGGTAGGTAGAAGTACACAGTCTGTAGTGTCGTCGTACATGGCATGTAAAATTAGTCATCGTCCACCAACCACTTCTATAAGGGAAAGAACAATGTGTATATGTTAAGAACATGGCGTGTATGCTTTGGCCCAAAACATGGGTGTGTATCCATTTTTCTCATTCCATGTCATGAAAATAATACACGACGTGTGTAAGAAGTACACGCCGTGTAGTTTTGAATTTTTGTTCTTTCCTTTCTTGATTTGTGACTTTGTATGGAAACCACCTGAAAATCATCATAATCACAAATATAAAGAATTTTATCTATAAAATGATTGATATTTGGTGAAAAAAAAGTTTTTATGCTTATGAATATATATGAAAAAGTATACACAAATCAGGAACATCGGTTTCCCTATAATTGGCACTAAAATTGTGGATAGATTAGAGCACTATAGAATGGTTGATCTAATATTAGACCTTAACAGGGGTTATTAGGATAGGACAAGTGTTTCTAATGAAGAGAAACATGAATATGATGTCAGAAGATGTCTGGAATTGTGTTCTAGAATCATTGTAAGTGAAGTCAGGTGGTAGGGAACACAACTTTGTATTTTAGATGGTTTGAACCACATTATGGTAGGATTTTCATATAGGTATAGGATAAAGTTATTGGTAAGTTAGGAATGGGTAGTGTTTGAGGTTCAGCATCAGATCTTGAGTGAGAGTGAGATATTCATATTCAGTTATTATGTTTGGAAATATATAAGATATTGGATATGGATATTGGGTGTTTCAGTTTGATGGAAATATTATGAGGATACTCCTATGAGCATAGAATAAGTCACGGACGTACAAACCTCACATTGGAATGGTCATGGATGCAGTGATATTATTGGTGGAGTGATAAGATAGAACCAGGTATCTAATTTTTAGATATATTTAGTTTTATTTGGTTTCCAATAAAAAAACTATATTTGGGATTTGAATGCAATGTCAGACAGAGTTTGTCTGTTGGAATTGGGATTGAGATTAATTTTGGAATTATATAATATATATTCAGATAATATATGTTTCAATTCTCATTGAGAGAGTATGAAATCTAGTGTGGGTGGTTGGGGACCGAACCAAGGGATTACATCGAGTGTTGGGTTTGGACTTTGTTGTTGGAATTGAAAAATTATGTGATACTTCATTAATTAATTAATTATAATTGAATTATGTGATAGTGTATCAACAACAATGACCAACTGTTTTCTATAAAATTTGTCTGATGAATTATCAATTATTGTTTTTTAAAAATTTTGTGTGGTGAGGTGTAAACAGCATTGAGTGTTTCAATGAATCGTATGAAGTACATTTTTGTTAAGAAGTTCCTATTGTGTGGAGCGTTGTGATCTAGAAACAGTCTTTATGATAAGATTATTTTGGTGGGGTCAACCACAACCCAGTGATAAATTATTTTATTACACTTATGTGTCTTGATATTGGTGGGTCTGGTTGAGTGTTGTCTTGATGTTGGGGATGATGAAGAGTGGGTAGCTCATCATTTGGTGAATAGTGTACCTTTGAGATTGAAGTTGTGTTGTGGAATCTCATTCACCATTCAAAAATAGAACACAGTGAGTTATTTATGAATTGATTAATGAGAAGGGACAATAATGATCAATAGAGGAAAACCATGGGTTATGGAGGATGGGAAGTGTTATGTTGATGACTTTGTAACGACCTATGTCATTGTGTGTTATGAAATTCAAAGTGAATCTAATATTTGGTCATGGGGTTGGGGATTTTATAAGAATTGGGATTTGGATTAGGATTTTGAGGGTCATGTTATCTTAAATAGATGTTTTTGGATAGGCCTAGAGGCTTTAGAGATGATTTGTGTTCTTGGGGTGAATGTCAATGTTAGATCTGGGTGACTGTTTAATGCTTTTTCTACTATTGAAAACTCATCATGTCGTGACTGGTAAAGGGAACACCATGTGGAGGTGGGGATTAAGGAGACATGCCATGATAGAGAAGTCACCAAGATGTGGAGGTGGTAAGTCACACTATGATCAGTGGGTGTCATGGCATGGTAAAGGAGTGAAAGATGGGGAAACTGTTGTTGGATGGTGGGTCCCACCATAACTTGTGGAGTTGTGATGCGGTAGATTTTTGTGTTGTTGATTTTATCTAAGGTAAAAAAAATTATTCATGGGAATCAATGCATGGAGGAGGGAATCATTCCAATATGGAGGATCTTATATATGGGGTTTGAGAATCCTTACATGTTGCCTTTCAAAATTTTTTGGAGGAAGTTCTGTCATGTCATAACACTAGGGTCGCACCTTAAATCCTTTTTGTGGTAAAGTATCATGTATTATGAATCACAAACATGTCATAGAGCCTGTCCAAGATAATTTTGTTTATCTTGGAGGGTAGGGTTTCCCAATGTTATAATCATGTTCTCATACCCTTATCTTCAGGTTATGCTTGTGTATCTCCCTTATTTACCATTACTAAGAATCTGATCTCACGCTTTATTAGGTTTTCTTTCCCATGGTTATAAAGAAATTAATAACATATGATATGTTGATGAAGGGTTGTAGTTAAGAAGATCATAGGGGGTTATGATTTAGTTTACCTCTTGACCAGTGGTTTTTGTTTCAAACTTTCCAAAGACACTAAACAATTGTAGTCCTCGGGCATTTTTTTCCATAATGTAATGAATATTCTACAAAAATAACATAATATCTATATGCGAAATCTATAGTTGGTATCAGAGGATAAGTTTAGTTAACATTTGTAAAATAGGATGAGAAAACTTTAGTGAGATCCCTAAAGACATGACTAAATATAAGTATAATGATAAGTAAAAGCAAATAAAGATATCCTAAAATTTTAGTAAAGGATATAGTGAGTGGTTTCCATGAAATTGCATCCCTATTTCTATACTATAGGTGGATGGGGATCTAGAATAGAGGTACATAGGGGTAATAACTATGAAAAATGAATATTGATCTAGACTCATCACATGGTTTATGAAAATGGGCCTTGATACACGCCTGTTTTGACACTCCCAGGAGATACGCTTCACAAATTTACAAACTTTTTATGAACCATCATAGGAGATTTAAATAGATTTTTAATATAAATGACCTGGGATAAACATAAGTTGTAATAGATAAAATAAGGTTTCTTGATTTAGACATAATATAAGAGATTCACTAGTGCAGAAAACGTTATTGACGTCACCATTTTTTACGTCGGCTATATATAACCGACGTGATAATCTGTGAAATGTGGTTTTTTATGTCGGTTATTTTATAACCGATGTAACAAATGCGGTGAGTAGATTTTTAACGTCGGTTATTTTAATAACCGACGTTACAATCGTGCGTGTTCGGTTTTTACGTCGGTTATAAATTAACCGACCTAAAAAACAAAAGTTCGGGGGTTTTTTACATCGGTTATTCGATAACCGACGTAAAAAACGAGATATCTACGAGTTTTTTAAGTCGGTTATAAAATAACCGATGTAAAAAACCAAAGCGTGGGGGGTTTTCTACGTCTTTTATTTGATAACCAACGTAAAAAACTTGTAGATAACTCATTTTTTTCGTCGGTTATAAAATAACCGACGTAAAAAAGCGGCTTTTGAGGCCTTTTTGGCATCAGTTATTTTATAACCAACGTAACAAAACAACCCACTGAACGTTTTTTACGTTGGTTATACAATACCCGACGTAAAAAACTGTGATTTGTGATGTCTTTTTTACGTCAGTTAGAGAATAACAGACATAAAAAAGTTGTATCTGATACATTTATAACGTCGGTTATTATAATAACCAATGTTATAAATGTAAAAAAATAGTTTATAACATTGGTTATGAAATAAAAAATGTAATAAAACATTCAAAAAATTTACAAGCCTCGTGGATTGTCATTTATGATTTTTCGATCGACAGTCTGGCGGCTCGTCTCTCTCATGCGATAAACACTAATCAACTTGTCGATCTCGCTGTGTTAAACTTGTTTTGCCTTCATCGTTTATCATATTTACTCTCCTCGGATCTATCATCTCAACTCGCAACACTCAAGTAATCCTTCCACGAATTTATTTCTTTCATTTTTTTCCCGGATAGTCTATTTATATTTTGTGATTTTTGTGTTTAAACTAGGTAAGATTCTTCGAATTCGAACCCTCTTACCTCTTTTTTCCATCATCATCTTATTTGTCATCCCTCTATCTATTAGATCGACTCTCAATATTCATGTAATCCTCAACTACTTCTATTTAGTTTGTTTTTGTTTCGCGAATTCCCAACATTGATGGTAATTTTTGTTGTCATTGACAACTAATGATCTCATTCACCTATATTACTGCATAGAATAGATATTGATTAAATGTACGAATTCAGAAATGATATTTCATGTGTTGTTGATGCTTATTTTTATCCTCTTTTATATGAGAATCTATTAGACATAGAATGGTTATTGATTAAATTTACGAATTCTGATGATTGTGTCATGATGATTGGATTTACATTGTGATTTTCTCCATGTGAATTTTTATTTTAAATATGATTTGATTCTCAGGTTTACTCCATTCTCTCCAATTTTATATCAACCATGTAGGTGCCTTGGTTTTCTTTTATTCAATGGAATTTAAAACTGGTATATCTAACTATATTTTGTTTTAATAATAATATTCAAGCATATTTTTTTAAATATGCATAGATTTGTTTTATATTTCAAAATAGTTTTACATTAAAATTATGATTTTTTCATATAAACTTATATTTGTCTTATCTTAAAAATATATATATATTTGATATTTTTTATAGGTAATAATGAGTCGAAGTTGGATTATGGAACATCAAATGAGCAATGAATATGAGGAAGGTGTTGATGCCGTTTTGGAATTTTCTAAACGAAATGTTCCAAGTAGTGACATTTTTTTCTGTCCATGCCTGAAATGTTTGAATATGAAGAAGTTGAAAAGTATAGAAATAAAAGATCATCTAATATGTCGTGGTTTTAATCCGAGTTACAGCCCTTGGATTTGGCATGGTGAAACTGGACGAAATGTCACTGATGATGATGATTCACATGATGGTAACTCCGATGGAATTGAAGAAATGATTCGCGATATTGTAGCCGAAAAAATTGTGATAGAACCGACAGTTGTGTGTCTATATGGTGATGCTGAAAACCCATTATATCCTGGTTGTAAAGATTTTATGGTTTTTTCGGCGGTGTTAAGATTGATTAACCTGAAGGCGAAACATGGATGGAGTGACAAAAGTTTTACAAAGCTGCTACAATTGATGAAAGACATTCTTCCAAAAGATAACAATCTTCCAGATTCACATTACAAGGCCAAGAAAATATTATGCCCGATGGGATTGGGATATAAGAAAATACATGCATGTCTGAATCACTACATTATATATAGGAAGGAATATGAATTTCTGTTAGAGTGTCCTAAATGTGGGACATCACGGTATAAGGTGAAAGAAAAATCACAGGCTGATGTAGAGATTACAAAGCTCCCTTCAAAGGTATTTTGGTATCTTCCTATAATTCATCATTTCAAACGTTTATTTTCTAATTCACATGATGAAAAAAGGTTAAGATGGCATGCTGATGAGCGGGTATGTGATGGAAAAATACATCATCCAGCTAATTGTCCACAATGGAAGAAAATTGATGCGTGGTATTCTACATTTGGAAATGAAATAAGAAATCTCAGATTAGGGTTGTGCACAGATGGAATGATTCCATACCGAACCCTCAGTAGCACACATTGTTCATGTCCTGTTTTATTGGTAATTTACAACCTCTCTCCTGAAGTTTGTATGAAGTGCAAATATGTCATGTTGAGTATAATGATCTCTGGTCTAAAACAACCCGGCAGTGATATTGATGTTTAATTGTCACCGTTGATTGATAATTTGAAATTGTTATGGGCTGATGGTATTAGGGTGTATGATTCTTATAAAATGGAATATTTTGAACTGCATGCAGTGCTTCTGTTCACTATAAATGACTTCCCAACATATGGAAGTTTGATTGGATATAGTGTTAAAGGGAATAAAGCATGTCCAATTTGTGAACAACATACATCATATTTTCAATTGCATCATGGGAGGAAAGTAGTGTACATGGGCCATCGAAAGTTTTTTCCTATGGATCACCCTTATAGAAGACTAAAAAAGGCATTCAATGACTCACAAGAATTTGATACTGCTCCAAAACCTTTATCCCCATATCTGAATTTTGAGAGGGTGAAAAACCTTGATGTGACATTGGGAAAGACACAGAAATATGGTAATGATAGACATATTTGGAAGAAAAGGTTAATATTTATTGAGCTACCATATTGGAGGTATCATGAAGTTAAACATAATATTGATGTCATGCACGTGGAGAAGAATATATGTGATTTTTTGATTGGAACATTGTTAGATATTAAAGGAAAGACTAAATATGGGTTTAATGCAAGATTAGACTTACTATAAATGGGAATACGTTTAAAGTTAGCTCCCACTCCTAAAGGAAGATGAACATTTCTTCCCCCGGCTTGTCATACATTATCGAAGAGGGATAAAATTATCTTTTGTCAGTATCTTCATGATATCAAAGTGCCTCAAGGTTTTCCTTCAAATGTAAAAAAAATTTGTCTCATTGAAGGGCTTGAAGTTGATAGGTATAAAATCACATTATTTTCACGTCATGATTCAACAAAATCTACCAGTTGCATTGTGTGGAATATTTCCCATTCATTTCAGAAATACTATGATGAAGTTGTGTTATTTTTGCAATTCAATTTGTAACAAGGCGATTGATGTGAATTCTTTGAACATTTTGCAAAAGGATGCAACTTTTACACTTTGTCAATTGGAAATGTATTTTCCTCTAACTTTTTTTGATATAATGGTACATTTAATGATTCATCTGGTTCAAGAAATAAAGCTTTGTGGACCTGTATATCTTCATTGGATGTATCCTTTTGAAAGGTATATGAAAATATTAAAGGGGTATGTTAAAAATCCATATCGACCTGAAGCCTACATTATTGAAAAGTATATTTCTGAGGAGGTAGCAGAGTTTTGTACGAGCTACTTGGCTGCGGCGCAACACATAGGTTTGCCTCAATCTTTCCATGAATGAGTTAATAATGAGGGAAAGGGGATTCATGGCTTGAAAGTCAAATCATTGTCTGCTGAACAGATGAAGAAGTTAGAATCATACATCTTGAATAACATAGTTGATGCTCAACCGTATATCACATTTCATATTAATGAGTTGAAACAATGTCATCCAAAGAAGAAAGAAATGTGGATTTTGAATGAGCACAACAAAACGTTTTTGTCATGGATTAAAAAGACTTTTCTTGGTAGATCAGATGTATCAGAGACATTAAAATGGATAGTGGGCGGTCCATGTTTAAATGTGATAACATGGTCCGGTTATGAAATTAATGGCTATACATTTCATACGAAAGCTCAGGACAACAGAAGTGCAGTTCAGAATAGTGGTGTATTGGTTTTTGCAGAAGCAATGCATTTTACGAGTGCTAAGGACAAAAACCCAATTTCTACATCAAGTGCGTATTATGGAGTGATTGAATACATATGGGAGGTTGATTACTTTAAAACTAAAGTTCTTGTTTTTAACTATAAATAGTTTATCGGTAACAATAGTGTCAGACACGATGAATTTGCAATGACACTTGTTAATCTGAATAGATTGGAAGACAAAGTTGATTCTTTTATAAGGGAAACACATGAAAAACAAATTTTCTATGTAGTAGATCAATCAGATATGCAGTGGGTTGTTGTTTTACAAGGGAAAAAACAATATGTTGGTGAGGATAAAGTTGATGAAGATTCTGATTTATGTGAGATCCCTACTTCCATGGAAAGATTAACAGAACATAATGATGAGCATGTTTAAGACAAGGTTTGTGTCATAAGGAACAATCATGACGAATGAATTTGGGAAAACAATCCATTTGTACATTCCTAAAATTACAGGTAACATATTTTTATTTCTTTTTTACATTTATTTTTTTCATAAATGTTAGATTTTGTAAGTTTTTTTTTATTAAAACATGTTTTAAAACAAAATAATATAAGTTTTTGTTTGTTTTAAGTTTATTTAGTTTACTTTATCATGTTTACCATTACATGAATTATATATCTATTATTTTTGTTCAGTGAAAATTACTTTACCATGTTTACCAGGTTTACCATGTTTACCATGTTTACCATCTTGACCATATTTACCATCTTTACCATTGTTTAACATGCTTACCATATTACAAATGTTCACTATTACGTAACTTAGTACACTTTTCTATTTACTGATTACAATAGTATTAAAATATTTTAATTTGTATATTTTTGAACTAAAATTTGTTTTTTTGATTTTAAGGATAATGACAGATCATTCAGTTGATCAACCACATGATTCTGGAGATGAGCATATTGGTCATACCTTTAGGGAGGAACATTCACATGCTCCTATTATGACAAAGAGTTCAAAGGTTGGTAAACGTGGGTGCACACGTTTACCAAAATTATCAGTTTCCCGTAAACAGGATCATCATAGGATAGTCGTTGAGTTTTATGATGATGATATTCCTAGAGGTCCAAATGCAAGGGATTTTAAGAGTTTTGTAGCAACTCAGGCTAAGAGCAAAGTAAACATTCTGTATGATGACTGGAGAAGTGTGGATAAAGCGATAATCTATCAGTTATGGGAGACGATTTTGGTAAGATCTTTTTCTATTGTTTGAATATTCTTTAAATGTATCTAGTATATATAATATGTTTAACCTCTTCTTTAACAGATGACATTTGATATTCCTAACACTGGAGGAGTCAGGAAGAAATGCTTATCATTGGATTCCAGGAGATGGAGGTATTTCAAATCAACCCTCTCATCAGATTTCATTTATGGTCATAGGATTCATGACAATCCATGTCGTATATATCCTTTTATAGATGAAGACACATGGAGATAGTTTTTTTAAAGTAGAAGAAAAGAGTCATTTTTGGTAAGGGTAGTGTAAACTTTTATAAGATTTCTTATATAAATGATCTTATTAACATTTTGTTAATGATTTCTAATTCTTAATTTACAGCCAACAAGGAAAGATCATCAGGATATCCAATATAAAAATGTATACCCTCGTATTTTATCTCGGGGAGGGTATGAATTATTGGAAGAACAATTGATGGAGGAAAAATTTCAACAACTAAGAGCTGAGTCTTCAAGCTCTGGAGAGGTGGCCCCTTCATCCCCTCCATCTAGACATGAAAAATGGAAGAGAGCTCAGCAGGGAAAAAAAGGTAAATATCTTTCGGATGAATCAATAATCGTAGCTGAGAGGATTGTAAGATATATATTTTATTTATTTAAGTTAACCATTTTCTTCATATAATTTCAATCATTACAGAAATGTTCAATTAATTAATACAGGACTCTCTTGAGGAGTAGAGTTCACAGGGGACATTTACAGTTACTGGGAGGGAATATATTTTATCTGTAGCATTGGGAAGGCCCGAACATCCTGGTCGTGTAAGAGGATATCCGGTAGGTGTATCGGTAACAAAAGTGTTGCCACATTCTTCAACTTCAAACGTTGAGGGGGTTTATAAAAAAAATAGAATCCTTGGAGGCTGAAGTTAGTAATATTAATACGACGATGGAGGACTAGATTAGAGCGTCGGTGCAGTCTATGTTTGCAGACATGCAAAGACAATTTCAGACTGCAGCTCCCACTCCTCCACCTCCCCCTGCAGACCCCATTATTTATCCTCCACCTCCTCCAGTAGCTCCCACTCCCCCACCTCAGCCTGCTGACCCCATTTTTTATCCTACTCTTCAGCCGCAACTTTTTACTTATTGCGAGTTGTATATTGATGATTATCAACATCATATAGTAGAATATGGGTTTGTATATTGTATATGAGATACAGTTCATCATCAACAATTGGAGGTAGAGAATCAGAGGGTCACTGTACAGGATATTATAGATAGATCAGCTCGGGTACCATTACCTACAGATGAGGTGGTGACAGTTGGACACAGTATCAGCCATTTTTTAATTTGGTCATCCAGACTTCTTTGAATCATTACCATAGAGGTATGAATGTTATATCATTTATTTTATTTTTTTTTATTAAAGATGTTTTTTCATTTGAAAACTAATATATTTTTCAATTTATTTTTGCAGGAATAATTCAAAGGTAAAGAAATTCTGTATAGACAACAACAAAGACAAATGGCTATGACATCAGATACAAATTCTAGTAGTCTTGAAAGATTGTCAAGATATTCAAATTTGGTGGCGGGTCATTATGAGTTTCTAATGGAATCTCATGTTTGTGGACTGAAATAAATGTGGGGATTATGAAAATTGATATCATGGAGCTTGTTACTTGAGATAAGTAGGGCATCAACATGGTGCAAATTTTTTCCATGTAAGTCTTAACACCTTTTCCCTACATTATATTTATTAAAAATGTATACTTATTTCTATTTTCTATTAGGTATATTTATAAAATTTGTGAGAGGAATGAGCTGACAGATGTATATGGATTCATGGACCCGCAATTGATTTCCCTTGAAGCATGTGCACTGGATGAGGAACAAAGAATTCTTTATATTGCTGAAATACTTGAAAGGAATATAGTCACACAATGTTGGATGATGCCTTTTTGTGAGAGGTATGAAACACATCTCCCTCAAAGAGTTAATTATCTTTTAACATAAAAAATCACTTGTCACGAACCAGCCCGAGTCGACCCTGAACCGGTCACCCAGGCCAGCCCGCGACAAGTCCCGAGAGGCATTCCCGATCCTCCTGGGATGGTGACAAGCACCAAGCTCATCAATAGAGTACACAAGGGAACGATTTCGCCCATATATAAACAATCAAACAAGCAGCAGAAATAAACGGACAGCCAAAAATGAATTTATATAAAAATTTAACTAAATATTATTTGTACAAGAAACTAAAATTAGAACAAAACCAACAACTCAACTGAACAATCCCGATAAAAAAAATAACTCCATGTGACACTTCTGGTCACTCTCCAACACAATGATAAAAAGTCACCCAAGGTGATCGAACTAAAGATGAAACCTGCACAAGGGCTAAAAAAAATAAGACTATAGGCGTGAGTATTAAAACTCAGTAGGTTAGCCCGGTATTCTATTCCCAATGCACATTACTTTAAAATAAAAGAAACATCAATTTGTAGTTTTAAATTCAAGATTTGAAAGTATGGTTTTCAAGTGAGGTTCCATGCTATAATAATTATCAGACAAAAACATGCATGTTTAATAAACAAAAATGCAAGTAACAATTATTTTAAAATAGGTGAAACTTCAAAATGAAAATAGTTTTCAAGAGGGCTGCTTTAAATAATTTTAACATTCAAATAAATAACACATACTACTGAATTTACCAACCAAACACACCGTATGCCGACGGTGAGTACAAAATAGCCAATGAGCACTAGTCACAGGAATACCCCTAGGAACTAGTTAGTTGTGAACCCCAGGTATTTGATAATATGTGTAACTTTATTGATCACTAAAGGTAATCCCGGATATCTAGGTGGGCGGATGTGTACTAGTATGCTAGTGATTCTGTGGGGGTTGGCCCCTGTTTCACGTAGCAAGTTTGACGATGACAACACTAACTAAACTATGATGATGATGATGATTGGGGACCACTAGGTTATGGGTATGTTCCCTACTAGTGGCTCGTGCATGAGAACGGATATTTATTATGGTTAATTTCACCGAGATACGAGGTACCTGGAGCTCACAACTAACTAGTGCCTAGGGGTATTCCTGTGACTAGTGCTCATTGGCTATTTTGTACTCACCGTCGGCATACGCTGTGTTTGGTTGGTAAATTCAGTAGTATGTGTTATTTATTTGAATGTTAAAATTCTTTAAAGCATCCCTCTTGAAAACTATTTTCATTTTGAAGTTTCACCTCTTTGAAAATAATTGTTACTTGCATTTTTGTTTATTAAACATGCATGTTTTTGTCTGATAATTATTATAGCATGGAACCTCATTTGAAAACCATACTTTCAAATCTTGAATTTAAAACTACAAATTGATGTTTCTTTTATTTTAAAGTAATGTGCATTGGGAATAGAATACCGGGCTAACCTACTGAGTTTTAATACTCACGCCTATAGTCTTCTTTTTTTTATCCCTTGTGCAAGTTTCATCTTTAGTTCGATCACCTTGGGTGACTTTTTATCATTGTGTTGGAGAGTGACCAGAAGTGTCACATGGAGTTATTTTTTCATTGGGATTGTTCAGTTGAGTTGTTGGTTTTGTTCTAATTTTAGTTTCTTGTACAAATAATATTTAGTTCAATTTTTATATAAATTCATTTTGGGCTGTCCGTTTATTTCCGCTGTTTGTTTTATTGTTTATATATGGGCGAAATCGTTCCCTTGTGTACTCTATTGATTCCCTTGGTTCTTGTCACCATCCCGGGAGGATCGAGAACGGCTCTCGGGACTTGTCGCGGGCTGGCCTGGGTGACCGGTTCAGGGTCGACTTGGGCTGGTTCGTGACAAAATGGTATCAAAGGAGGTTGGCTCTTAGCAGACCTTTCTTTAAGATCGCCCTTGTTATTTTGGGGATGTCAAGGTAGATTGAGTAGTATTGTTGGGACTTGAGGGGTAAGTGCAAGAAGAGTGTCGCGAACTCTTTCTTGTTCTAATCCTCGGGTTTCCATGGGAGTCCAGTTTTATTAGTGTCCATTGTTCTAGTTGATTGTTTGGTATTGGGATATGACAAGGGGAGTCTGACCAATGGCCTTCGTAAGCTCACAGGGCCTGGAAAACCATGTGGAGCTGGGGAATGGTCCTAATAATTCTCTCTGTGTTGTTGTTGTGTTTGGCATATGGCCGCCAACCATATGGTCAAGTCACCCACCGACACTAGTTCCCTTTTTTGGGTCTCTTGAACCTTTCATGAATTCTGAATTTTTTTTTTAAAATCCTTGTGTGAGAATTGTGGAAATGGGTTTTAATGTAAGGATTATATTTTGAAAAGTGAAAAAATGGGGTTTTCAATAATTAAATATAAGAATGGTTTTGGAAGGTTGTGTTTTTTTGGAAAAAAAATGGAGGGAAGCAGAAATGATTTACAGGGATTGGATTATCCATAATCTAAACTTGTGGTTTGTTGAAATAAAATGTTTTGAAATTGTGAATCATTTTAAAGGGATTCTGGATAATTTTTTTTACATGGGGTATTTGAGGATGTTATAAAGTTTTTGAATTGGATAAATTAGTTTTGGAAAGTAGTTTTGATCGGATGGTGTTTTACTAGAAACGTTATTGGTCTCAATGGACCTCGGATTATGAAAATATACATTGCTGATTTTTTTTTTAAAAAAAATAATGTGAAGGGGTTGTTTGGAGTGGCTTGGTTATTTAAAAAGTTTTTAAAAATAAAAAGGGGTAGGTTTTCAAGAAAATGGTTCTTAATTAATTGTGTTTTTTTTTTGAAACATGAAAATGTTTTTTTGACTTGGTGGTTGGTGTTCCTTTTGAAGGTAAATTGTTTTTTTTTTGAATTATGATGTTTAATTTTAGCCTTTGGTGTTTTCATGGGTGCTCACATGCATGGTTTTATTTATATTTGGAAGTATGGCCTCTATGGTATGGTGGTTGGGTGTCAGGGGTGGCATGGAAATGTGCATGTGGGTGAGACTTGATGAAACACCATTGGTGAATGTGTAAACCCACCAAGTTAGTTTGTTTTTTCAAAATTGCTTTGAGCTGAAAATTATGGCTTTTTTTAAAAACCGATGGTTATGTGGCTTGATTATTCTATGTCTTAGAAGAGTTGTTTATTTGGTTAGCTTCCATGTGATCTAGAATTCATACTCTTGTTCTATCTAGTGATGAGATCTTGTTGGTGGCTCGGTTTTGGAGTAATTTTCATTGGGTTTCTAAAAATGTGTTTGATGTTGTGATGTGGCCATGGACAGTTCTGCGTTGGAAATCTTTCCTACTGATCAACCTAAGGATTCATTTAAAATTTTAAATCCACCTATTTTGATGATGCCTCAACTTTCTTATTGGAATAGAGAGCTGTTTGGGATCTATTAAAAGTGTTTCTAGGTCATGATAATTCTTTTGGACAAAGCAGTTGTGTTCGGTGATGTTGATGTGTTTCATCGTATTCCTTATCCATTCTGCCCCTCGTTTGGAGTGAGATAGAATTTTGATATGTATCTATGAGTTCCTATTTAGATTAAGGTTTTTGTTTGGTGATCAAGTGTGGTTTTTTTTGAGTGGTGTGATCCTTATCACCTGACTGCGGTGCAGCAAATGCTTCAAGAATCAGGGCTCCAGCCATAGGCCTCGGAGTGAAGCTTTTCACGCAGTCAGAAAATCGACAGAGGTGTGGAGTGCTCAATTATGACCCTTACTCCTCTGTTTTGTTAAGTTATTTTCTATTTCAATGTTTTGGTTCTTCATTTCTATGAATTTCCCTTTGTCGCAACAAGCGTGGTGGACTTAACCCCTCAGATAGTGTCTATGGTTATTCCTTCATGGATGTGGGTTTTCAATCAATGTCCCTGTGTAGACCGCCTGTAAAAATCATATGCAGTCTTGGTGTTACCTATTCATAGGGGAGATTTTTGGGTAGTTTCTTTGTTTCTTTTGTTGTTTGAGTGGCCAAATTATTGGGTCCCCTTCCCTCTCATCCCCAAGTGACAGGGGTCCAGAATTGTGCTGAATGTGTCGACCAAGTTATTGTCCCCTCCATTCGGGAGTGGGTGGTTTATATGTTCATTTTGTAACTCTATTAACTTGGTATAGTATTTTTTTGTAGGAGGGTTTTTTTTGGGCTTGTGTGAGTGAGTCCCAACTCTAGATCATGTTCAATTCTTGTCTATTCATTGCTAGTTGGTTTCTAATGGTGGGGAGACCCACCATGGGTCTCCTGGATTTTCATCCTAAGAACATTTCTAGTTATAGTTGATTCTTAATGGTGGGGAGTACATTCTGGAATCCTTAGGTGTTGTTTTGTTTCAGCTGGAAAGTGTTATGGCTTTCCGGGGGCGGAAAGCTTTAATGGTGGGGAGAATTGTCACACACGGTTTATTTTTCTTTTCTGTCATTGTATTGATTCGGCCCATTAGAAATACCGATCCTTTTCATGGGTATTTGATGAGATAAATATTTATTTTTAAAGTTTCATATATGTCTAACCACCCTAATTTGGGATCCCCATTGTTTAGTAGTTTTTGAAGAAAGGGTGGTTACTTCATGATTTGGGCCAACCGTGAGCCCATTCCCAGTTTTAAAAACCGAATTTGTTTCTTTTATAACTCTTTTGTTTTTCATCCTTTTTCACCGATTCAACTTCCCACTTGTCCTATACTGATATATTAAAACGTATTTATCCTTTTGGACCCATTATAAATTCATAGGCCGGGTGAATTTGGGTAACTCATTTAGGTATTGGGTCAGCCCATGGGCCCATTTCCTGTTTAAAAAAAATAATTTGTTTCATTTATATCTTTTTCATTTTTTACTATTTTTCGGTGCTTCCACCTCCCCCTAGAAGCCAATAACCCTATCCTAACCCTCATAATATATTTTACCTCTTTGGAGCTCATGTGGGTCTCGAATTAGGGAGCAATTCGCAGGAAACCTCAAATCGCCCAGAATTTCCAAGGTACATTTTATCATTCATAAATCAATCCATTCGTACTACTTTAGCCACCAATATTCTTACCCTAGTTCGTCCAGACCTTAGGAGTCTCTCCAAGAATTTTCAAGCCATTCCATTTTCTCTAGCGCTTCATATCTAATGGAAGATGAAGAGTTTTCTAGGATGAAAGGTGAGATTCCTTCTCCTTTCTTCTTCCTCTTCCCCCTCCTTTCATTATTTCTTGGTTTTATATTGTACCCTCGTCTTGATCGACCTAGGGTTTTGTTATACCATGTTTTTTGATGGGTTTTATGTTTGTTTAGGTCTGATCTTTATAGTTTTATGGTTTATAAACCCGCGGCGGGTGATTTCGTGTGTGCGTTTCAATTACGCCAAAGATTTGAGGTAGGATACCCCTTGCACATGACTTTATTATATAAGTTTCATCATTTTATTATATTTAAGACCAGATATATATGTTTATTATTGTTTTTCATCCTTTGGAAAATTTTATTGGTGTTCAAAGTGGTTGTTTAATCATTGGTTTGTGAACCGTAGTGTTGTTTTGTCATGAAAGTTCTCAACAAGTGTTTGTTTAAATGTTCCGTTATCTTTTGCAAATATTTTGTGAGGTTTATAATCTGGTATATGGTATTTTTAACATGTTTCAGTATCTTGAATGAAAATATGGATTTCAATTGGTGTTTTATTCCTTTTCATGTACTTAAAATAAATTGTTTTGTTTAAAAAGGGCATGTCATGTGTTCGGTAAATTGCCCAGTTGGCTTTTATGTGTGATGTGTGATTTAAAAGTTATTTGCATGGATTTATAAAGGAATTGGAATAATGATAAATGGTATTTTTGTGTACTTATATTGATTTCCTATTTGTATTTGTTTTTACAATCAAGTGGGTTTTGATTTACAACATATTTTGGCCCAAGTTGCCCAAAAATGGACTGTTTCACATCTTTATGAAAATGGTTGTGTTTTGAATATGTAACCTGAGTATTATAAGAGATTTATGAATGTGGTTTTATGCTGTAAATTGTGTTTATACAGATCCTTAATAGAATTAAAATTCATACTTTCGTCAAAGGATAGTTTTGAGAAAATAATTAAAGGCCCGTTTGGCATTTCCTAGAAATGAAGGAGTGTTTTACTTGTATATAACAATTTGTGCAATTGGGATTGTTTTATGGTCCATTAAATGATTTTATTAAATGTTTATTGGGATTCCAAATATGATTTGGTTTGGTAATGATGTTTGTTTATAATTTAAAGAGTGTTTTTGAAAGAGTTTTATGTGCAAAGCCTCAATACACTTCATGAAATTGTTTTACCAAAATATTTAGCGGTTTGTTGATTAGTGTAAGAAATGTGAAGAATGATTATGGGATGTTTGTGTTTTTATGGTTTTGGAATGAAATTTGGATGTGGAATGTGTAACTTGATTGAGCACTAAAGGGAATCCCGGGTATCTAGTTGGGAGGACGTGTACTAGTATGCTAGTGATTCTGTGGGGGTTGGCCCCTGTTTCACGTAGCAAGTTTGACGATGACAACACTAACTAAACTATGATGATGATGATGATTGGGGACCACTAGGTTATGGGTATGTTCCCTACTAGTGGCTCGTGCACAAGAACGGATATTTATTATGGTTACTTTCACCGAGATACGAGGTACCTGGGGCTCACAACTAACTAGTGCCTAGGGGTATTCATGTGACTAGTGCTCATTGGCTATTTTGTACTCACTGTCGGCATACGGTGTGTTTGGTTGGTAAATTCAGTAGTATGTGTTATTTATTTGAATGTTAAAATTATTTAAATCAGCCCTCTTGAAAACTATTTTCATTTTGAAGTTTCACCTCTTTGAAAATAATTGTTACTTGCATTTTTGTTTATTAAACATGCATGTTTTTGTCTGATAATTATTATAGCATGGAACCTCATTTGAAAACCATAATTTCAAATCTTGAATTTAAAACTACAAATTTATGTTTCTTTTATTTTAAAGTATTGTGCATTGGGAATAGAATACTGGGCTAACCTACTGAGTTTTAATACTCACGCCTATAGTCTTCTTTTTTTTAGCCCTTGTGCAGGTTTCATCTTTAGTTTGATCACCTTGGGCGACTTTTTATCATTCTGTTGGAGAGTGACCAGAAGTGTCACATGGAGTTATTTTTTCATCGGGATTGTTCAGTTGAGTTGTTTGTTTTGTTCTAATTTTAGTTTCTTGTACAAATAATATTTAGTTCAATTTTTATATAAATTCATTTTGGGATGTCCGTTTATTTCCGCTGTTTGTTTGATTGTTTATATATGGGAAAAAATCGTTCCCTTGTGTACTCTATTGATGCCCTTGGTACTTGTCACCATCCCGGGAGGATCGGGAACGCCTCTCGGGACTTGTCGCGGGCTGGCCTAGGTGACCGGTTCAGGGTCGACTCGGGCGGGTTCGTGACATCACTAATTTTGAATTTCCTTTTATCAATGATCATTGGATGTTAGGGGTTTTCTGCCCAAGGGATAAATCACTTTATTGGATATGCTCTGTCCATGATTATGTTTGGGAAATTTTTAAGAATATTTTGGAAAAGTATGTTTCAATTTCTCAATAGTTTTATATATTATAATGAATTTTAAATTTACCCCATTAGTATTATTTTCTAACAGGGCATGGGCCTACTTTTGAAAAAACACAAAGAAAAGGAATGCAATGATCAAATATGTAAATGCGAAGGTAAATATCCATTTATAATTTGTACTTTTTGATTTATTACATTAAAATAATATATTGAATTTACACTCATTCAAACAGAATTGTCATGAACAACAAGGCATCATCGAATGTGGATATTATATGTTAAGATTTATGTATGAAATAATAACAACTGGGACAGTTGTGAATTTTGACCTGGTAAGATTTCCTCTTAAACTTTGCCATAATATTTCAATTTGATTTAATAATTATACACGTTAACTACTATCCTTTTCATTTGTAGATTTTTGATGACCCTCAAACCTATATTGCTGAAGACATCAAACACTTACAAGTGGAGTGGTCAAATTATTTTACAGGTTTGATTAACTTTTAGTTGTTTGTAATGTAAAATGTAATTTTGAATATTATCATTGTAATTGTGTATATGGTAGTCGTTTAGGTTGGATTTAGTTTTTTTGAAGTTGACAGTGTGAGTTTTGAATGTTATATATGTGAATTTTTTATTTTTCTCTACTTCATGTTTTGGTATACTTATGATGGTTTTTCTGGTATGGATTCTGGTCTGGGGGGAGGGGTTTCAAGGGTGTGGGGGGGTGTTCAGTGGGGTTGGGGTTGTCCAGGGGTCTGGGAGGGATTTCTGGTGGGGTGGGGGGTATACATGAGGGTGGGGGTTGTCGAGGGGTGTCTGGGGCTGTCCAGGGGGTTGGGGGCAGTCCAGGGGTGTGGTGGGGGCTCCAATGGGGTGGGGGAGGGCTGTCCAGGGTGTGGGGGGTATACATGATGGTGGGGTGGTTGTCCCGGGGTGTTTGGAGCTATCCAGGGGGTCAGGGGCAGTCCAGGGGTGTGGTGGGGGCTGTCAAGTGGGGTGAGGGGGTGCTGTTCAGGATGGTGGGGGGTTGTAGAGGGGTGTTTGGGGTTGTCCAGGGGTCGAGGGGTAGTTCAGGGGTGTGGTGGGGGATCCAATGGGGTGGGGGTTGTCAAGTGGGGTGAGGGGGTGCTATTCAGGAGGGTGGGGGCAGTCCAGGGGTGTGGTGGGGGCTTCAATGGGGTGGGGGAGGGTTGTCCAGGGTGTGGGGGTATACATGAGGGTGTGGGGGTTTTCCCTAGGTGTTTGGAGCTGGCCAGGGGGTCGGGGCAGTCCAGGGGTGTGGTGGGGGCTGTCAAGTGGGGTGAGGGGGTGAGGGGGTGTTTTTTAGGAGGGTGGGGGGTTGTCGAGGGGTGTTTAGGGCTGTCTAGGGGGTCGGGGTAGTCCAGGGGTGTGATGGGGGCTGTCAAGTGGGGTGAGGGGTGAGGGGTTTGTTCAAGAGGGTGGGGGGTTGTCCAGGGGTGTTTGGGGTTGTCCAGGGGGTCGGGGGGCAGTCTAGGGGTGTGGTGGGGGATCCAATGGAGTGGGGGAGGGCTGTATAGGGGGTATACATGAGAGTGGGGGCTATCAAGTGTGGTAAGTTTTATATGTTATCAATGTAAATGCTTAAATTTTCTTTAGTTCATGTTTTGATCTCCTTCTGTTTTTTTGGTACGAATTATTGATTTGGTTTCTGCTTGATTTTGGGGGAGAGCAGAGGACTGCAGTCGATTTTAAAAAAAAATGTCTTCCATGTCGGTTATCTTATAACCGACGTGATAAGGAAGACGATAAAGGTTTATCATGTCGGTTTTTTCATAACTGACGTGATAAACACATGTGGCATGGTTTATCACGTCGGTTAATCAATAACCGACGTGATAAACGGCCTGGGAAATGGTTTATCACGTCGGCTATTAAATAACTGACCTGATAAACCATTTCATAGGCCCTTTATCACATCGGTTATTGATTAACCGATGTGATAACCCCCCCCCCCCCAGACTAGTTTAGCACGTCGGTTATTAAATAATCGACGTGATAAACCATCGCCCAGGAGTTTATCACATCGGTTATTCAATAAATGACATGATAAAATCCCCCACACGTGTTTATAATGTCGGTTATTGTATAATCAATGTGATAAAGCCCCCCCCCCCCCCGGGTTTATCACGGCAGTTATATAGTAACCGACGTTATAACCCCCACCCCCCCCCCCGGGTTTTTTCACGTCGGTTATTAATTAACCGACATGATAAACACCGTGATGTTATGTTTGTTACGTTGGTTTTTAAATAACCGATGTAAAAAACTTTATTTATAATGTTTTCCATATTAACGTCGGCTAAGAACCGACTTAAAAAATGAAAAATAACCGACGTAAATAACGTTTTCTGCACTAGTGATTTTTCATGATTATGTGGCTCCTCGTCATGAATACAATATCTTACACTATGATTTTTTATTTTATTTAATGGATGAAACTCAAGGAAACTATGTTAATGCTGAGTGAAATGGGAAATACAATTATTTTTCTCCTAATAATCCAAATATTATGGGATCTATAATGAAAACTCTCTTCCTATGATCATGCAAATTTCTCAAGCTATGAATCATGTTTTACTTAAAAAAAGAGGGAACAACATTCAGTTAATCCCTTCATGAGGAATATTCCACCTTCTTTTAGTGGGTCTTCTAATCCACAAGTTATTAAACAATAGATCAACATCAATAAAACAATATTCTATATTCCCTAGTGTTAAAAACCTGAAAAAATTATTTTTTTTTGTCTATCGTTTAGAAGGTGAAGTAGATCAATGTTGGACTTTTATAAAGAATATAAAGCAATAGGATGAAATTTACTCCATGGATTGGGATCAGTTCAAGAACTTATTTTTCAATAAGTAATTTCCTCATATTATTTTTATTAATATTGAGGTTGTGTTCCTTGAGATAAACCAAAATGATGATGAATCGGTTGGTATCTATGATGAAAAAATTTCAAGACTTGTGAGGTCCACATCTAGTATTATCATCCAACCTAAAATTATAGTTGATAGAATTTTCACTGGTTTAAAATCTAGTTTCTAATGTTTTTTTTCATAAGAGGTTTTTTAGCTAAAAGGGATTTTTTGAAATGATATCGAGGTGGAAATGGAGGTTGGAGTTAGGTATCAATCTCATTTTATTCATAATAAGAGAAAAAATGAATTCTAATGAAAATCTAATAACAATGGAGAGAATTTGATGAGATTTCCTTTATGTTCAAAGTGTGGGAAGAATCATGAAGGGAATTGTATTAATGGTACTATTAAATTTTTTAGGTGTGTAAGAAAATTCCATCAGGAAATTTATTTTCAAAGTGACGGGAAGAAGTTAGATAATGATGTGAATAGAGAGAAAGTTTCACAGAATGCACCACCCACACTCTATAATTTTAAATGCAAGGAGTATGGGAATTATACTAACCAATTCCCAAATTCAATGGTTAATCAAGATGATCGATGTCAGAAACCTATTAAGCCAATATAAAAATGGAAATATGATGTGATCACTTTTTTTATGAGGGTTGCACTAATGATGAGGTTAAAGGTACACTTACCATCCACTCTATAAGTGGTATTGTCTCATTTGACTCTAGATCTACCCATTATTTTATATCTAATGAATTTTATAAGGGTGTCATGTTTTAACCCAAATGATTATATATATAATTAGGAGTGGAAACCCCTAATGTTTGATGATCACATCTCAATTATATGACTCCTCTCTATTTTACGTTTCTGGGAATATGATTCCTATAAATTTTATCATTATTATTATGGTTCAAATTGAAGTTATATTTGGTATGGATTGTCTTTATCTATATAATTCCAACATCAATGTTATAGGAAGGTAAGTTATATTTGATATTCCCAATATCCTTATAATAATCTATCAATGTACAAAAAAGTAAAAATTTCTGATGGAGATTGCATCCATTATATAGGTCTTAATTCTCTTTCAGAAGGGGTGTTTATCTAAAAGGGTTGGGGAGAAACTTGAAATCAATGATACTCTTATTTTTTAGGGTTTTTTTGTCTTTCCAAAAGAGTTACCTACCCTACCAAAAAATTTTAAGTTTCTTTTTCAATTGAACTCATATTTGATTCCATGCTAATTTAAAAGACTCCATATGGAATAGACCTAATTGAGTTATAGGAATTGAAGAATAAACTCCAAGAAAACATTGATAAGGGATTCATTCAGAAAATTATGTCACCTTAGGGTGAACTTATTTTAAAAAAAAGAAATATGGATCTATACGACTCTCCATTGATTATCAGGAGGCGAACAAGATCACAATTAAGTAAATGTATCATCTTCCTTATATTGGTGACTTGTTTGATCAACTGTGCATACATAAATACTATTCCAAGATTGACCTTCATTCTAGATATTAGAAATTGAGTTTCAATAATGAGTGTATACCCAAGATGGAATTCTGTACCAAGTTTGACCATTATGAATATATAGTTATTCCATTCAGTCTTCATAATTCCTCCACTATCTTCATGTATTTAATGAATAGTCTTTCAAGATTACCTTGATCAATTTGTGGAAGTATTTATTGAATATATTCTTATCTATTAAAATATAAAGGAAGAGTAATATGACCTTCTAATAATTTTACTAAAAACACTGTGGAAGGAGAAACTGCATGAAAATTTGGAAATGTGTGAATTTTGGCTGCAAAATGTTTCATTTTTGGGTTATATAATCTCAATAGAGGGTATATCATTAGATCCATCAAAGAAGGAGGATATTTATTATTGTCCTGGACCAACCATGGTGACTGAGATTCATATTTTTCATGGTTTAGCTATATATTATCGATGGTTTTTGGATAATTTCTCATGATTAACAAAAAATATGGACAAATTAACTCAGAAGGGATCCAAGTTCCTATATAAAGATGAATGTGATGAAAATTTCAAGGAGCTAAAGATAAGAGTAGTAAGTTCACTATGGATTACATTACCTTGTAGTAGAGAAGCATTTTTAGTCTATAAAAACGTATCCAAGAAGGGTTTTGGATTTTTTTCTTATGTAGAATTACATAATTATAGCTTATGCCTCTTGACAATTGAAGATTCATGAGGAAAATACACAAATCACGATTTTTAGTTAGATAAAGTAATTTTGTGTTAACTATTTGGTGGTATTTTCATTACTAAGAAAACTATGATATATATTCCAATAATAAAATTTTAAAGTATATATTCACATAGAAGGAGCTGAATATACACAAAAGAAGCTGGTTAGAGCTGATTGAAGATTATAACTGCTCAACACATTAACACCCCATGAAAGAAAACAAGGTGGATTATGCTTTGATTCAAAATGATCATGCTATATTATCCATGATGAGGATTAAAAAATATCTAATATTTCTATATTTTTGACGAATGGATCTAGAAATCCTAAAATAAAGGGAAAATATTATCTTACTCAATTGAATATTCAACCATCTATCCAAGTAAAAATTAAAGAGGTGTAAAAGAAAGATGTAGAAATCCAAAATAAGGTCATAAATATTTATGAGTTTAACCTTTGTCATGATATAATGATAATATAATGCCCCTCAAATTGGCACTCTCTCACGTGGCCAAAACGAGTTGCTTATAGGACCTCAAGAATGCCTCCCCATATGCCAGAGGCCACTAACTAGCAGTGGGTGTGTGATATGTATAATAAGGAGAATATAACTGTAACAACCTAAGATTTTATGATAAGTATTATTTTTAATTTATTTGATGTAATGTGTTTTATGATACACCAAGATTATATTGTGCTATATGCAACACCGTATTAGCTTGCAGTATACGCAACACAATTCTTGGACTGTGTTACACACAATTTCAAGTTCATTTGATAGTAGTAATTCTACGCAACATTGAGAGTATATATATATATATATTCAATGTATAAATGAAATATGGTTAGATTCTGTTATACGAAACAACAAAGGAGTCTTGCACAACACGCAACCCTGACTTGGCTTTCATTACATGCAATCGCGACCTTCCTCGATAGCGTGTGTTGTACGCAATATCTGGTTTCACTAAACAACGATATATTGTTATAATATTATGGACAAGACGTTATGAATAGTATTAACTACATTTTGAATTTTATAACATTATTATTCATCTTATATATTTTCTAGAACATGTTATGAGAACAAAATAAATTTTTCAGATAAAATAAATATTTTTAAAAAAATGCAGTTTTGCCGCCTTTTGATGGCGCACCCACTTTAAATCTTGTTTTGACATTTATATAAGTTCAATTTGAAAAAATAAAATTATTCTTTGGAATCAGGATATAAAAATTTACTTTGGATAAATTTTTCATATTATTCTGATAACTTTCATATTTTAATGAATAGTAAAAACACGCTATATTTTAATTAAAAAAAACTTTTTTCATCGCAATAATTTATATGATTATATTATCTTTTTAATTGGTTTTAAAGTTTAATTATATTATATTTTTACAATTTAATCCAATTTTTTTCATTGTAATTAATTTCACTTTGAAATTGGATACAAATAAATATCAATCTTTTGATAGTTATTGTTTCTTAAAAACATGATATTTGTTTTGATAACGGGAATTAATTTTAAAATTAATTAATACCACTTCTATGTATTTAATTTGAAAAAATAGACATCAATTTTGAATTCGTAATATCAAATAATGCTTAGGCTGAATTTTTGGTATTCTTCTGAAAAACTTCAATTTTCGATGAATAGTGAAACCACTTAGTGGTAGATAAAAAACTGACTTTTTCATTTAAATAAAATTTTACCAATTCTGTGAATTGAATTTTGAAAATTCAAGAGACACGGTTAATATAAAGGACTAAAATGTGGTTCAATGATATGAAAATATTTTTTGGTGAATAGTAGCTTTTTCTTTAATTACCATGGTTAAAAGTAAATAAGATAATTAAGGGTAAAAATGATATTATTATTACCCTAACACATGTCCTAATTATATTGTATAAGTGTAATTAGACCAAAAAAACTTTAGGAATAAAATATGACCATTTATGTTCACTTGGATTAGATTAGGACATTTATTATTAATTTATTTAAAGAAGTGTTAAAATAGTTAAAATCAAAGTTTAATAACTACATCATTTTTAATATAGGGTTATACATAAGATAAATTTGACTAAAAATATTTGCTAGAAATCTAAAAATATTTCCTACCTAATGGTATTTTGCTTATTGTTTTTAGACATTAAATAATTTAAGTTATTTATGACACAATGGTGATGTAGTAATTACCTAAATAATGAAATATTAAAATAATTGATATTATAAATACCCAAATAAATGTAATATGAGACTTTTTATGAATTAAACTAATTTTCTAGGTTAATATGACATGTTATTATTGATTTAATTAACATTTTTTTAACTAAACATTCTGTTATGATTTTCACAAAAATCAATTACCAAATAGTGTCAAAATTGACATAAAATAGTTTTTAAAACAAATATTATATTATTATTTGTTATTTTATTCCCAAAAATATAATGTTTGGGAAAATCACTTAGATAAGGTTATATATATTAATAATAAACAAATTGGGGTTATTTTGGCTTGTTATAGTATGTTTATTAACCATATAGTGTAAGAAAACAAGAAGACATGGTAAAATTAAAATTATTTAACTTAAAGTTAAATCTAAATAATAAGGTTAAAATAGAAACCTAAACTTGTCTAAATTCTATTGGATGAGATTATTTAGACCCATAAACACCTTATCTTTGAAATAAATTAATTTGGAGCTATTAAAAACCGAATATGACTTTATAATAAAATAATATTTTTAGTTTTTCCAAAGGTGCCCCTCTCCTCCCTTATAAAAGGGAACCCCTTCCCTCTTCTCTTCACACCATTTTGAGCCTTGCTGCTCAGCCAAACCCTGACAATTTCTCTTCTCTAATTCGCTAGAAAAATCCTAGAGGTCCTGGTCTTCTTCAAAGACCATATTTAGTTCCCTAAGAGAAGGTTAAGAAGAGGCGCTTCAAAGAAGGGGTAATGTCCGTTACCAATTATTTCAACTTTATTTCTTATTCTACTTCTTATTATTTAGTTGTTTCATTATGCGGTAATAACATCAGTATCAATAATATACTGATATTTTATTATAATTATTAAACAACCCTATTTTACCATCTATCCATCCTACGGAAAATGAAATCACCGAGCATGCGTACGTACGGAATACCGTCTCTACGTCGTGGTGTAATCTATTTTCCACCACCACCATACTTGGATGGGTATAATGGTGTAAATAAATAACTATATATGATTATTGTAAAGTGATATTGATCCGGAAATATTATACATACACTTCAATACAATTCCACGATCATGGGAATGATATCATCGCTCGTGCGTACGTACGGACTACCGTCTCCACGATGCGATGAGATTCATTCTCCATGTTAACCATTCATGAATGATTATAAAGTATATATAATAAGTAATCATGAAATATATGAAATAATAATTATATTGGATTTATTTATATATATATGTTTGTCATCTACTTAATTCCATTCAATTCAATAAGGAAACGAAAACAGCGTTCATGCGTACGTAAGGCCTACTGTCTCCATGAATGGTGTATTTCATTCCATTTATCGATCTATCATATATATATATATTATGAATATATATTACATGTAAATAATGTTTTACACTTTGGAATTAAGTAAATCAGGATATAATTAATAATATCAAGAACAACAAGTCCAAACATGTACGATAAATAAAACGATTTTACCCAAAACGCTACTTTAACATGGAACAAACAAAATAAAGGATAATATAAAGTCATAAGTGAACCATATATGATATCATAACAACTAATATGATTCTGTAATAAGTCAATTACATTATTTAAATCATTATATAGGAGGTTCTGATACATACGAAGCATATCGGACCTAAGGTAAGGGATAACTATTCCAATCTCGTTCTTATCCGAGATTGTTATTTGTAAGTATTTAGTGGGGTTATTGTTTTCATCCATACCCATGTTTTCTAAAAATGTTTTCATGTATTTTTAAAGTCCTTTTTACCCATTTTTGGAATTTACCACATGTTATGAATGGAATATTACATTTTTTTCCACACGGGGAACTTTTTGACTTTTCCGACAGAAGTATGAGAATAATGTTATTTTAAAATTATACGGCACGAAAGGATTTTTACGGTATTATAAAGCCTTATTTTCATGAAGATTACTCCAAAAGATTTCATGAATATTTTAAACAAAATATTTTTCTTTTAAAATTTCATGACGTTTTGTGAAAAGAAATTGATTTTGAAGAAGATAGGATATTTTCCTCAAGAATTCATTTCAAGTGTTTTATCAAAACCATTTTCATCTAAGATGACATTATTTCATATGTCTATGGTTCAATTATAAAGTCTCTATGATTTACATGGTTTTACTTTTCTTATGATGAAATGATATCCATTTGTTTTATATGGATTATGTTATGATGGGATGATGTTTATGAAACCCATTTTTATTCGTTGGGTTATGATGAATGATTTCTGTTTATGTTGTGGCACAGGTAAGAATTATTTCATTATGAGATGGGTGAGACCTATATATCACTCCAATGCATTGGGTAAAGATTTATATCTCATGATATAGACATGGCTGGAACGGTAAGTTAATCCGGTTCAGTATTACAGGACTGGAACGAGGAGTGAACTCGATTCAGAAAGGGACTTTGTCCACTAAGATGGTCTTGGCAGAAATGCCTTGGCTAATATGGAAATCATATCATGTTCTTAATGGTTTCCACAATTACATGTTTTATTCCCATTATATTTTATCATGCTTGATGTTCCATTATGATATATGCCTTACGTACTTCCATGATTTATGTCTTTGCTCAAGATTTTGATGTTTAAATTTCATGTTCAAGTTTTTGCTTTCAAATGTTTATGGATTGTTTTATGTTCTCTATGTTTTCCCTTACTGAGCATTTGAGCTCACCCTTTTTATGTTTTATTTTCCCCAGGAAATAAAGAAAGGTTTTAGGTAAGGAAACAAAAAGGGGAAGATCGTTATGGGAGTTGTTTAAGATCTTTCAACATGACTAGAAGTTTATATTCCAAGTTTCGAAAGACACTAAACTATTACGATCCTTGTGTCTCTGTTTTTGTTATGTGTTAAGTATTCCGAAAAAGTAATGTAATATCCATTTAAGTCAAGATTTGGGTCTCTACAGATGGTATCAGAGGAAAGGTTTAGTCAACCTTTGGAAACTAGGATGCGAAAATGTTAGTGAGATCCCTAGAGATATTTCTAAGGTATGTCTAGGGATGTCCCTAAGGATAAGTATATGTATAGGATATAGTCCTAGAACTACGGTAACGATCTTAGAATTTAACCTAAGATGTTTGATATTGAGGGTACTCCCCCTTTACTATGTTGTTTTCTCTAGCATGATTTTTTCCTCTCACACTATTCTTTTTGGGTTTTAGAAAATGGCTGGAAATAGGAATATTTTTAAAGACCCGTAAATTTCAGGGAATTTTTTTTCTTAATTTTCTTTGAAATTTTACAAGAACACAGTTTCTGACGGCACGTGATTCTGAGGCCCGGTGTGCCCGGATTCAATTTCCGAAGTTTGGCTCAGGTACATTCAATGAACGAACGAGCCGGTTTTTATAACTTTTGAACCGGTGCTCGGAATCGAATTCTGAGGGCACCGATGGAATCACAGCGCCGATATTTGCTTAGAAACGCCTCTTCCGGAGTTGCGTTTGCTCGGGTGTGGTTTTTAATTTTTGGGCATTAAGTTAATAAATAAAATAAAGTGGTGCGACAACATTATTTTTATTTCACTTAAATCCGCTTAAAAGCCACTTTAATCAGCTTAAGCTGAGTTAAAGTGGATAGGGTACAATTCAAAATATCTTACCTTCTTGTAGGAAATTTGTGAGGTGGGGCCGCATGAGCCCCACCGTTTCTTTTCCGCTAAGTAACGCACCCGCGAAAACCCCTATTAAATAAAAGTCAACTGGAGCATTTCTTAAACAATTAAACGCTCCTATTAATTGGGCAGTTTTATTCGTTGAATTAATTCTATGAATTAATGGGTCGTTACTTAACTTATCTCTATTTTTCATTTGTTGGCATGTTAATAAAATAAGGCCAACGCTATTCTTCTTAAGTGTTGTTCGTTGAGAGGATTTGACAGAAACCTCATGTTCTTCCTCCTTCTTCGCGAAGAACGCGAATAACGCGAAGAATGCGAAGAACGGCGGCCTTCGACAAAAGGCGACGAAGAACGCCGAACCCGAGGAGATCGACGACGCGAGGCCATGTACCGCGACGCTGACGAATCTCCCTTTGCGACGTTTCTTCCGCGACGATCCAAACCCTCAACAACCTTCGATCGACAACGACAAGGTAGGGGGTTGCGCTCCTTTTTAATTTCTTTGTGGATTATAAAAACAATATGGATTTAATTATTATTAATTAAATCTGTATGTTTTTGATCCTCAGAGTTCGTCGACACGATGCCAAGTACCGCGCGATAGTGACGCTCTTCCGTGACGCGACGATTCTTTTCTTCTGCGACGATCAATTCCGCGAAGAACGTGCGTGTGACGACTTGACGAGGTAGCGGTTTTGTTTGTTAAATGAATTTATTTTCGTGGTTGTTTCCACCTAAAAAACAAAGAACCTGAATCAAGAGAAATTTTAATTTATTAAAATTGTATATTGTTTTGTTTTCCATGTGTGGATTATTTTTTTTATTTCTGATTGTTATCACCTAACGTGGAGGGTGCGGGCCAAACAAACACAGCCCGACCACCCTCTGCAGTTTTCCATTGATGCACGGATTGGCGGACGATGACAAACGGGGCCGCAATGGCGTTTTGAGGGCCTGGCAGTGAAGAATGGGACCTGGGAGGAACTTCAGCGCAGACGAAAGTGGATTCGGACCACCGGAGCAACTCCGGTGGCCCGCGGAACCCCTCGGCGGCGCCCCGGCGCGCCGCCAGCAGACCCGCGGCCGCGCGGGTCTGGCGCACACGGGACGCGGCTTTTCCGCGTCTACTGATCTAGCGCGGCCCCATGTGGGGCCGCGGCGCGTCATCCCGCGGGGGCCAACGCCACGCGGTTCCTCCGCTCGGCCGGCTCGTCCGAGCCGAGCCGGGCCGACCCGCCGGGCCGGGTCGCGCCCAGGCCGGGCCGGGTCGCGACAAACCGGGTCGGGTCAACCTGGTTCGGGCCGACCCAGGAGGGTCGGGCCGGGTCGGTCTGGGCCCAGACCCCCCGTCTTCGGACCGTTTTCATTCTTTTGCCCGTATCTTGAGCTACGGACCTCTGAACGACGCGTCGTCAGCAGCGATGTGATCCTTGGATCGAGACGGTCGTTTCGGTATATTTCACTCAAGGTTTCGGAATACGTTGGGTTCGGCCGGGTTGGTTCGTACACGAAACCAACCGGGCCCTCGGAGCGGAAACCCTCATATCTTGAGCTTCGGACGTCCGATTGGCGTGCCATCGACTTTGTTGAATTCCTCTAAGTGAGACGGATCTTTTGGCTTACTCCTCCCGAGGTTTGGATGCAGGTGGAGTACGGTCATGTTGGTTTTGCCTTAAAAACCAACTGGGCCCCTGGGACGAAAAACCCAATAACTCTCAGACCGGGCGTCCGATTGACGCGCCGTCTGCGACATTGAGTTCCTATTGACGATACGGAACTTTTGGATACATCAACTCTAGACTAGGTGTCAGTTGATGTATCAGCCTCTCGGCTCGTGGAGCGGACCCTCCCGAACAAGCTTGATGTGTGCGGGAACCCTAGGGCTGGCTGCAACTTCTGCTGTGACGACGACGACTGTACAAAAATCCTCAGTGGATTCGACTGCGACGATGATGAAAACAGTACGGGAATCCTCCGTGTTTTCGGTAGTGACTACTACGGTACATCATGGGATATGTCAACTCCAGATTACATGTCAGTTGATGCATCGACCTCTTGGCTCGTGGGGTGGACCCTCCCGGAATGAGCATGCTGTGTGCGGAAACCCTAGAGCCGGTTGCGACTTGACGACTGCTGATTGAACAACTCGGTGTGCTACGAATAGCCCAGTGGGGAGAGCTTGGTTATAGCAGCAGACCCACGGCGGAGGAGCGCTTGGTTGTAGGGGCAGACCCACGGTACTCAATAGAAGGAGTACCTCTGGAGGCTATGAGGGGGGGCACTTGGTTGTAGCGGCAGACCCACGACGGAGGAGCTCTTGGTTGTAGCAGCATGGGGGAGCGCTTGGTTGTAGCGGTAGACCCACGACGGAGGAGCGCTTGGTTGTAGCGGCTGACCCGTGGTACTCAATAGAAGGAGTGCCTCTAGAGGCTATGAGGGGGAGCGCTTGGTTGTAGCAGCAGACCCATGGTGGGAAGCACTTAGTTGTAGCAGCAGGCCCACAGTACTCGATAGGTGGAGTACTACAGCAGTCCAAGGTGAGAGAGAAGCGCTTGGTTGTAGTGGCATAACCAATGTACTTGATGGAGAAGGAGTTTCCCAATAGCTTTGGGTTCAACTTCATGATCAATCCTATGTGGGTCATTGCGGGGGTTAGTACCTACCGATCCTTTGTGGGTCCCACGACTTAGATGAATCAGTGGTTACATCTGATCATCTCTATCGTTATTTGAATAAGTATACCTGTGTGATCTGAAACTCTGTTTTACTTTCCTTTGTGGATTGTGTTGTGCTATCCTGTATGGATTTACGTTTTACTTTACCTTGTGGATTGTGTTGAGCTATCCTGTGTGGATTTTATGTTTTTCTTTCCTGTGTGTACTGGGTTTTACTTGAGCTTGGATGTTGGAGCTGAGTGAGAATTGATGACCTATGTATATGTATGGGAATATACCTAAGCAGTGTCGGATGTTACTTCGTGTTTGTATCTTTCCTTTGTGGTTTATCCTTTGTGGATTCTGGGAGACCTTCGGGGGTATTGGGGTCCCTAATGAGTAGCTTATACTCACCCCTGCATGGGCTATGCCCGCACTACGTTGTGTTAGTTGCAGACGACGGAAAGCGCTGATCGTGGTGGAGGCTTGTGGAGCAGAACGGTACCTGGAGGTAGACCACTGGGCGGGATGTACTCAGAGTGGTAGGCTGGACCCGTGGAGCAGTGGAGGATTTTCTGTACCCACCCTTCAGGTTGGATTCCCAGTGGATAGCTCGTCGTTGCGGCTTTACCTTTCAGTTGCTATTTTCCCTTTCGATTAGTACTTTACCTTCAGTTTGGGTTTGTATACTGGCCCACTTACTTTCCGCACTTACAGTTGTACTCTGTTTTTACTTAGTGTTTACTTCTACTTCTTGCTTGCTCTGTGGTGTTTGTTTACTTTACAAAGGCAATGCCTTTCTTTTTTACTGGGATTTACGCCTTGGTGCTAGTCGCTAGCCCCTGGCCTATGGAAGGCGGGCTTGGGGTAGTCACGGCACAGGCCCCGAGGACGGGTCGTGACAAGATTCATGATAATGGAGAATATGATGGACAACGGAATGATATTCTTTATGATCAAGCAAATGAAATGGGATTTGGAAGGCAAAACATCGTTATTATGCCTAATCAGCAATCTCATAATATGATCAATAATCTAATATTTGGTAAGTTTCCTGACTCAGCTAATAAGAGAAAGATGGAGTTTCATGATGATCATAGAGGAAATAAAGTTCAATTTCCCTCATGTAAGTCATGTGGGAAGAGGCATCAAGGGGAATGTTTCAAAGGAACTGGAAGATGCTTTGGGTGCGGAAAATAAGGGTATAAATCTAGTAAGTGCAAAGGAAAAGGTTCAGTTAACACCATGGATAGGGATAATGGTATTTCTAAGACATCAACAATGGTTAAGTGTTTTAAATGTGTAATGTATGGGAATTATGCAAAATAATTCCCTAATAGAAAATCTCATAAAGAGAACCAGCACGGTCATATGGGAAGTATTTATGTGGATGATGATGAAGAGACTACAAATGATATGTGAGATGAAAGAATTGTTGAATCTCGGTCAATGGTTTAAGAAGGTAGTGTAATGATTACATGTTTATCAAGAGTAATGTTGTATAAGTAATCTCAGGGTAGTATGGAATAAATATACATATAAGTATTATTACACTGTTGTCTTTCCTTAAGTTTTGAAAGTGTATGATGAATGGTACCGGTAACCATGAAAGGTTATTCATATATTTTGGGAAAGCACCTATTATGTGAATAAATAAGTGCTAAGGAGATAATGAAATGTTTGATAGTATTAATGAGCTCATGAATTATATAAGGACAAAGTGATATCATGGTTTGAGTATATAGAATTTTTGGGATTTTAGTATGTGGAAAGAGTTAACTTTTGACAGCATTCATGTTTTCACTAAGGTTCAATGTGTATTCATTTTTCAAGAGAATACATCATTAAGGTATTTACATGATTGGAATGTGATCAACAAGATATATCGGGGATAAATGATGGCATTCACATGCTTGGTAGATGACATTTCTAGTAATTGTTTTCTTTATAATATGAGATTTGACATATGTATTTTGGATAAGCCTAAAGATTGGAATGGATTATGTTTGACACAAGTTAGTATTGTTTAAGGCTAGAACATTTTTCGATATTATTGATGGAATGTTATAAGGATGTAATTTTAGGAAAAGGACAACCTGCAGGACGGGCGACAACCCATCGCGTCAGAAAAAGTTGTGGGAATCGAACCCACAACTAAAGTGCGACTGGCCTTTATCGCATACCACTGGCCTACAGGAAGTCCCTGGTTAGTAGAAACTTGTTTTATTTTATTAAGTGATATGATAGATGAATTATAAGTCCATTTTTGGAATCATATACGATTAGCCACACCGTAGATGGACTTATGTATATTTGATAACTTTTTCTAACCTTTTGATTGAAACGGATGGAATGACTCATCATTCTATCACATGATCTGCTAACACTTCATGAATGACAAATTCAACTTCATTTCTTTAAAAGATGAAGTGTAAATGGTTCAAGGCACGGACGACGGTGATATTGAACCAAAATCAAGTAAGTATTTATTTTGATTCGAAAATTCTTCAACATTAGGGAAATGATCCTGAAAACCAAAAATGTTGTCCTAGTGCCCTTGTATCCGATGAATCATATGGTGCCTTATATCATCACAAATTTATGGCTTTGTGATTTTTGGCTTTTTCTTAGCCATGTTCTCTACCACTCTCCATTAGAACATGATGGTTAGGTTTCTCTTCCATATCCATATTTTCACCTATGTTCTCTTATGTGGAAACCAAGTGATTAGTTAATTTGGGTAACCGTTAAGTTTCATACTTTAGTTTTTTAAGTTAAGTTTTTGTATTTCATTTTACGATGTGGGTTTCAATTAAAGAAACTTTCAAGTAGAAAACCATGTATAACCCTGAAAAATTTCAAGGGTGAAATTCATTTTAAGGGGGGTAGAATGTAACAACCCGAGATTTTATGGTAAGTATTCTTTTTAATTTATTTGATGTCATGTGTTTTATGCTACACCCAGATTATCTTGTGTTATATGCAACACCGTATTAGCTTTCAGTATACGCAACACAATTCTTGGATTGTGTTACACACAATTTCAAGTTCCTTTGATTGTAGTCATTATACGCAACATTGAGAGTATGTATATATATATATATATATATATTCAACCTATAAATGAAATATGGTTGGATTATGTTATACAAAACAACAAAGGAGTCTTGCGTAACACTCAACCCTGACTTGGCTTGCATTACACGCAATTGCGGCCTTCCTCAATAGCGTGTGTTGTACGCAATATCAGGTTTCACTAAACAACGATATATTTTTATAATATTATGAACAAGCAGTTATGAATAGTATTAACTACATTTTTAATTTTATAACATTATTATTCATCTTACATATTTTCTATAACATGGTATGAGAACAAAATAAATTTTTCGGGTAAAATAAATATTTTTAAAAAAATGAAGTTTTGCCGCCTTTTGATGGCGCACACAATTTAAATCTTGTTTTGACATGTCTATAAGTTAAATTTGAAAAAATAAAATTCTTATTTGGAATCAGGATATAAATATTTACTTTGGATAAATTTTTCATATTATTCTGATAACTTTCATATTTTAATGAATAGTAAAAACACGCTATATTTTAATTAAAAAAAACTTTTTTCATCGAAATAATTTATATGGTTATACTATCTTTTTAATTGTTTTTAATGTTTAATTATAATATATTTTTAACATTTAATCCAATTTTGTTCATTGGAATTAATTTCACATTGAAATTGGATATAAACAAGTATCAATCTTTTCATAGTTATTATTTCTTAAAAACACGCTATTTGTTTTGATAACGAGAATTAATTTTAAAATTAATTAATGTCGCTTCTATGTTTTGAATTTTGAAAAAATAGACATCAATTTTTAATTTGGAATATCAAATAAGGCTTAGGCTAAATGTTTGGTATTTTTCTAAAAAACATCAATTTTCGATGAATAGTGAAACCACTTAGTGGTAGATAAAAAACTGACTTTTTCATTTAAATGAAATTTTACCACTTATGTGATTTAAATTTTGAAAATACAATAGACACGGTTAATATCAAGGACTAAAATGTTGTTCAATGAGATGAAAATATTTTTTGGTGAATAGTAACTTTTTCTTTTATTTACCCCGGTTAAAAGTAAATAGGATAATTAAGGGGAAAATGATATTATTATTAACCTAACACATGTCCTAATTCTATTGGATAAGTGTAATTCGACCAAAAACAACCTTAATAATAAAATTTGACCATTTAGGTCCACTTGGATTAGATTAGGACATTTATTATTAATTTTTTTAAAGAAGTGTTGAAATAGTTAAAATCAAAGTTTAATAACTACATCATTTTTAATATAGGGTTATACATAAGATAAATTCGACTATAAATATTCATTATAACGCTAAAAATATTTCCTACCTAATGGTATTTTATTTATAATTTTTAGACATTAAATAATTTAAGTTATTTATGACACAATGGTGATGTAGTAATTAGATAAATAATGAAATATTAAAATAATGGATATTATAAATACCCAAATAAATGTAATTTGAGACTTTTTATAAATTCAACTAATTTTCTAGGTTAATATGACATGTTATTATTGATTTAATTAAATTTTTTGGAACTAATCATTCTGTTATGATTTTCACAAAAATCAATTACCAAATAGTGTATCAGCCTCTCGGCTCGTGGAGCGGACCCTCCTGAACGAGCTTGCTGTGTGCAGGAACCCTATGGCTGGCTGTAACTACTGCTGTGACGAAGACAACTGTACAGAAATCCTCAGTGGATTCGACTGCAATGATGATGAAAACAGTACGGGAATCCTCCGTGTTTTTGGCAGGGACTACTACGGTACATCTTGGGATACGTCGTCTCCAGATTACATGTCAGTTGATGCATCGACCTCTTGGCTCGTGGAGTGGACCCTCCTGGTACGAGCATGCTGTGTGCGGAAACCCTAGAGCCGGTTGAGACTTGACGACTACTGATCGAACAACTCGGTGTGTTACGGATAGCCCAGTGGGGAGCGCTTGGTTGTAGCGGCAGACCCACGGCGGAGAAGTGTTTGGTTGTAGCGGCAGACCCGCGGTACTCAACAGAAGGAGTAACTATGGAGGCTATGAGGGGGAGCGCTTGGTTGTAGCAGCAGACCCACGATGGAGGAGCGCTTGGTTATAGCAGCACGGGGGAGCTCTTGGTTGTAGCAGCAGACCCACGAGGGAGGAGCGCTTGGTTGTAGCGGCTGACCTGTGGTACTCAACAGAAGGAGTACCTCTAGAGGCTATGAGGGGGAGCGCTTGGTTGTAGCGGTGAACCCATGGTAGGAAGCTCTTGGTTGTAGCAGCAGTCCCACAGTACTCGATAGGTGGAGTACTACAGCAGTCCAAGGTGAGAGAGAAGCGCTTGGTTGTAGCGGCATAACCACTGTACTTGATGGAGAAGAAGTTTCCCAATAGCTTTGGGTTCAACATCATGATCGATCCTATATGGGTCATTGCGGGGGTTAGTACCTACCGATCCTTTGTGGGTCCAACGTCTTAGATGAATCAGTGGTTACATCTGATCATCTCTATCGTCATTTGAAGAAGTATACCTGTGTGAGCAGAAACTCTGTTTTACTTTCCTTTGTGGATTGTGTTGTGCTATCCTGTGTGGATTTACGTATTACTTTCCCTTGTGGATTGTGTTGAGCTATCCTGTGTGGATTTTACGTTTTTATTTCCTATGTGGACTGGGTTGTACTTGAGCTCGGATGTTGGAGCCGAGTGAGAATTGATGACTTAGGTATATGTATGGGCATATACCTAAGAAATTTCGGATGTTACTTTGTGTTTGTATCTTTCCATTGTGGTTTATCCTTTGTGGATTCTGGTAGACCTTCGGGGGTCTCGGGGTCCCTACTGAGTATCTTATACTTACCCCTGCACGGGCTATGCCCGCACTACGTTGTGTTGGTTGCAGACGACGGACAGCGCTGATCGTGGTGGAGGCTTGTGGAGCAGAACGGTACCTGGAGGTGGACCACTGGGCGGGACGTACTCGGAGTGGTAGGCTGGACCAGAGGTGCAGTGGAGGCTTTTCTGTATCCACCCTTCAGGTGGGATTCCCAATGGATAGCTCGTCGTTGCGGCTTTACCTTTCAGGTGCTGTTTTCCCTTTCGAGTTGTACTTTACCTTCAGGTTGGGTTTGTATACTGGCCCACTTACTTTCTGCAATTACAGTTGTACTCTGTTTTTACTTAGTGTTTACTTCTACTGCATGCTTGCTCTGTGATGTTTGTTTACTTTAAAAAGGCAATGCCTTCCTTTTTTACCAGGATTTACGCCTTGGTGCTAGTCGCCAGCCCCTGGCCTATGGAAGGCGGGATTGGAGTAGTCACGGCATGGGCCCTGCGGACGGGTCGTGACAAATTGGTATCAGAGGAGTTCGGTTCTACCACAGACTCTAATCTTTCTTCTATGTGAAGCAATAGTGTTAAACATATTGAGTGTGGTTATCAGTCCAGGGAACCCAGTGTTGGTGCGGCGGCCGACGTATCCGTACACCAGGACCCTGACTTCTGATTTCCGACTTAATGCACGAAAACATTGATTGCATGTGTGTTTCATGTTTTCTTTGTGATTACTTTGTATCAGCTCACGAGGTATACTGTTCTGACCGTGGCGCACGTGTTTACTTTTCAGTATGGCCCCACGACGGTAGCCAGCTAGGGATACGAGAGTGGTGCGTGATGACAGCCCGCCGAGCAATTAGGCCTCGGTACAGGGCCCTTTGATAGCAGAGGCACCGGCGGTACCTCTAACCGCCGAGCCACCGATGCTTCTTGCCTCAGCCGCTGATGATGCACGTCGCCTTAGTGAACTGCATGAGTTCCAATGCCAGCGACCGCCCATGTTCCATGGGGAGACGGACCCCCAGGCAGCCAAGGACTGGCTGGAGGTGGTTGTACGAGTTTTCCGGTTAGTGAGGACACCGGCAGACCTTATGGTGGTCCTTGCAGCGAGCCTTCTGCATGCGGCAGCAGGAAGATGGTGGAGCTTGATGCTCCAGGTGCACGACGAGGCATCACTCCTTTGGACGGACTTTGAGAGCCTTTTTCTCTCAGAGTTCGTCCCAGCCACCCTCCGAGCGGTGCGCATACAGGAGCTACTACAGCTGCGGCAGGGCAGCATGACAGTAGCCCAGTACGTGGTGAGGTTTACCGATCTCTCGCGCTATTCCACAGACATGGTACGGGACCCATTCTACAGGGCCCGAACCTTCGAGCAGGGGCTCAGGCGAGAGATCAGAGCTTCAGTTGTTTCTCACAGCATTCCGACACAGACATGAGTGTTGGAGCGAGCCCTCTTAGTGGAGAGTTTCCTTGTTGAGCAGTCTCCAGCAACAGGACCCACCACTAGCCGGCATGCGGCGGAGTCTTCTGCATCGGGCAGTAGACAGATGACACAGGGGTCCAAGAGGACTAGACCTACCGGTGGTCGACCGCATGACTCAGGATCATTTGTGCGAGGCACTCGGGGTGGACAACGACTTACCATGAGCGGACAGTGTTACTCCTGCGGCGGGGTTGGTCACATGGCTCGTGACTCTCCGACCCGCCATACGGATGACTAGCAGATGAATGAAGGACCTCCCAGGCAGAGGCAGAGGTTCGATCGAGGTGGATCGCATGGAGTAGGAGACTGTGGCAGGGGAGCTGGCCATCCAGTGGGAGGTGGACGACGCTTCGAGGTGTTGCCACCACCACCACCTAGAGGTCCACCCCGACCTCAGGGAGTTGGTGGACATGGGAGAGCTCAGATTCAAGCAGCTGAGGCCTTCGATCATGGAGCTCTGGGAGCATATGGACAGGAGCAGAATTAGTGGATACGTCTTTGTACTTCTAGTTCCTTGTTGCTGTTGTGTAGTGTCTTTGTATTATGAGCTGAAATAAAAAAAAGATGCATACATTTGTGATGTTTTCATTCCTGTCCTCTTTTGTGTTGTTACTAAGAGGTTCCAGTTTAGACTGTTGACTTGACCCTCACTTGTGAGACATCTACTGGAGGAAACCCAGTTACCACACACTGATGCCAACAGTGTGACTCAACCCTTGGAGGTGAGAGTAACGGTTGGATCTCTTGGTAGTAGCGTCGAGGCCTTACGACGTCATCCTTGGTATGGATTAGTATCATCCTTGTCGGGATTGACTGTGTTAGGCAAAGAACTTGGTTCATCCATGGGATGAGATCGGATTTCTATTATTGGAAAAGAAGAAATCTTAGCAGCTCTTATGGGACCAGAGATGGTCCAGGCCACGATAGAGAAGGTCCAGGTCATCCAGGAGCGGATAAGGACAGCTCGGAGCCGGCGGAAGTCTTATGCTGACAGGAGGCGGAGGCCACTGGAGTTCGCGGATGGCGACCAAGTCTTCTTACGGGTCTCACCCCGACGTGAGTTACGTAGATTTGGCCGAGGCGTAAAGTTGTCACCGTGCTTCATCAGACCCTTCCAGGTCCTCAGCAGGGTTGGCAAGGTGGCTTATTGTTTGTCTCTACCACCTCAGTTGCACCGGGTGCACGACGTCTTCTGCGTATCTCAGCTGAGGAGATACGTGCATGATCCTTCACACAACTTTGACCATGGGGATCTAGACGTTGATGATGGGGTGACCTTTGCGGAGGTCCTGGTGGAGATCGAGGATCAACAGGAGCGGGTCCTACGTGGATGATTGATTCCTCTTGTGCACATCATATGGCAGCACGGGAACCTCCAGGAGAGCTCTTGGGAGCGGGAGGCTCAGATGTGTACTCAGTACCACCTTTGTATCCCTAAGTTTGTGGTGAATCTTTATGGGGACGTAAAGCCCTGTGGTGGGAGTAATGTAAAGACCCATAAATTTCTAGGAAATTTTTTTCTTAATTTTCTTTGAAATTTTACAAGAACGCAGTTTCTGACGACATGTGATTCCGAGGCCCGGTGTGCCCGGAAACAATTTCCGAAGTTTGGCTCGGGTACGTTTAGTGAACGAACGAGCGGGTTTTTCTAACTTTTGAACCGGTGCTCGAAATCAAATTCCGAGGGCACCGATGGAATCGCAGTGCCGGTATTTGCTTAGAAATGCCTCTTCCGGAGTTGCGTTTTCTCGGGTGTGGTTTTTAATTTTTGGGATTTAAGTTAAGAAATAAAATAAAGTGATGCGACAACTTTATTTTTATTTCACTTAAAGCCGCTTAAAAGCCACTTTAAGATGCTTAAGATGAGTTAAATCAGATAGGGTACAATTCAAAATATCCTACCTTCTTGTAGGATATTTGTGAGGTGGGGCCGCATGAGCCCCACCATTTTTTTTCCGCTAAGTAACGCACCCGCGAAAACCCCTATTAAATAAAAGTCAACTAGAGCATTTCTTAAACAATTAAACGCTCCTATTAATTGGGCGGTTTTATTCGTTGAATTAATTCTATGAATTAATGGGTCGTTACTTAACTTATCTCTTTTTTTCGTTTGTTGGCATGTTAATAAAATAAGACCTACGCAATTCTTCTTAAGTGTTGTTCATTGAGAGGATTTGACAGAAACCTCAAGTTCTTCCTCATTCTTCGCGAAGAACGCGAAGAACGCCAGCCTTCGACGAAAGGCGATGAAGAACGCCGAACCCGCGGAGATCGACGACGCGAGGCCGTGTACCGAGACGCCGACGAATCTCCCTTCGCGATGTTTCTTCCACGACGATCCAACCCCGCAACAACCTTCGATTGACAACGACAAGGTAGGAGTTTTCACTCCTTTTTAAATTCATTGTGGATTATAACAACAATATGGATTTAATTATTATTAATTAAATCTGTATGTTTTTGATCCTCGGAGTTCGTCGACGTGACGCCAAGTACCGCGTGACAGCGACGCTCTTCCGCGACGCGATGATTCTTTTCTTCCGCGACGATCAATTCCGCGAAGAATGCACGTGCGACGACTTGACGAGGTAGGGGTTTTGTTTGTAAAATGAATTTATTTTCGTGGTTGTTTCCTCCTAAAAAACAAAGAACCTGAATCAATAGCAATTTTAATTTATTAAAATTGTATATTGTTTTGTTTTCCATGTGTGGATTATTTTTTTTATTTCTAATTGTTATCACCTAACGCGGAGGGTGCGGGCCAAACAAACACGGCCCGACCACCCTCCGCAGTTATCCATTGATGCGTGGATTGGCGGATGATGACAAACGGGGCCTCAATGGCATTTAGAGGGCCTGGCAGTGAAGAATGGGACCCGGGAGGAACTTCGGCGCAGACGGAAGTAGATTTGGACCACCGGAGCAACTCTGGTGGCCCGCGGAACCCACCGGCGGTGCCCCGGCGCGCCGCCAGCGGACCCGCGGCCGCGCGGGTCCGGCGCACATGGGACGCAGCTTTGTCGCGTCCGCTGATCCAGCGCGGCCCCACATGGGGCCGCGGCGCTTCATCCCGCGGGGGCCAGTGCCCCGCGGTTCCTCCGCTCGGCCGGCTCGGCCGAGCCAAGCCGGGCCGACCCGCCGGGCCGGGTCGCGCCAAACCGGGTCGGTCTGGGCCCAGACCCCCCCGTCTTCGGACCGTTTTCGGTCTTTTCCACGTATCCTGAGCTACGGGCCTCCGAACGACGCTCCGTCAGCGGCGATGGGATCCTTGGACCGAGAGGGTCGTTTCGGTATATCGCACTCAAGGTTTCAGAATTTGTTGGGTTCATCCAGGTTGGTTCGTACACGAAACCAACCGGGCCCTCGGAGCGGAAACGCTCATATCTTGAGCTTCGGACGTCCGATTGGCGTGTCGCCGACTTTTTTGAATTTCTCTAAGTGAGACGGATCTTTTGGCTTACTACGCCTGAGGTTTGGACGCATTTGGAGTACGGTCGGGTTGGTTTTGCCTTAAAAACCAACCGGGCCCCTAGGATGAAAAACCCAATAACTCTCAGACCGGGTGTCCGATTGACGCGCCGTCTGCGACGTTGAGTTCCTGTTGACGATGTAGAACTTTTGGATACATCAACTCTGGACTAGGTGTCAGTTGATGTATCAGCCTCTCGGCTCGTGGAGCGGACCCTCCCGAACGAGCTTGTTGTGTGCGGGAACCCTAGGGCTGGCTGCAACTGCTGCTGTGACGACGACGACTGTACATAAATCCTCAGTGGATTCGACTGCGACGATGATGAAAACAGTACGGGAATCCTCCGTGTTTTCGGCAGTGACTACTATGGTACATCTTGGGATACGTCAACTCCGGATTACATGTCAATTGATGCATCGATATCTTGTCTCGTGGAGTGGACCCTCCCGGAACGAGCATGCTGTGTGCGGAAACCCTAGTTCCGGTTGAGACTTGACGACTGCTGATTGAAAAACTCGATGTGTTGCGGATAGCCCAGTGGGGAGCGCTTGGTTGTAGCAGTAAAACCACGACGAAGGAGCGCTTGGTTGTAGCGGCAGACCCGCGGTACTCAACAGAAGGAGTACCTCTGGAGGCTATGAGGGGGAGCTCTTGGTTGTAGCGGCAGACCCACGACTGAGAAGCGCTTGGTTGTAGCAGCACGGGGGAGCGCTTGGTTGTAGCGGAAGACCCACGATGGAGGAGCGTTTGGTTGTAGCGGCTGACCTGTGGTACTCAACAGAAGGAGTACCTCTAGAGGCTATGAGGGGGAGCGCTTGGTTGTAGCGGCAGACCCATGGTGGGAAGCGCTTGGTTGTAGCAGCAGGCCCACAGTACTCGATAGGTGGAGTACTACATCAGTCCAAGGTGAGAGAGAAGCGCTTGGTTGTAGCGGCATAACCACTGTACTTGATGGAGAAGGAGTTTCCCAATATCTTTGGGTTCAACTTCATGATGAATCATATGTGGGTCATTTCGGGGGTTAGTACCTACCGATCCTTTGTGGGTCCGACGGCTTAGATGAATCAGTGGTTACATCTGATCATCTCTATCGTCATTTGAAGAAGTATACTTGTGTGAGCTGAAACTCTGTTTTACTTTCCTTTGTGGATTGTGTTGTGCAATCCTGTGTGGATTTATGTTTTACTTTCCCTTGTGTATTGTGTTGAGCTATCCTGTGTGGATTTTACATTTTTCTTTCCTATGTGGACTGGGTTATACTTGAGCTCGGATGTTGGAGCCAAGTGAGAATTGATGACTTAGGTATATGTATGGGAATATACCTAAGCAGTGTCGGATGTTACTTCGTGTTTGTATCTTTCCTTTGTGGTTTATCCTTTGTGGATTCTGGGAGACCTTCGGGGGTCTCGGGGTCCCTACTGAGTAGCTTATACTCACCCCTGCACGGGCTATGCCCGTACTACGTTGTGTTGGTTACAGACGATGGACAGCGCTGATCGTGGTGGAGGCTTGTGGAGAAGAACGGTACCTGGAGGTGGAACACTGGGCATGACGTACTCGGAGCAGTAGGCTGGACCCGAGGAGCAGTGGAGGCTTTTCTGTACCCACCCTTCAGGTGGGATTCCCAGTGGATAGCTCGTCGTTGCGGCTTTACCTTTCAGTTGATGTTTTCCCTTTCGAGTTGTACTTTACCTTCAGTTTGGGTTTGTATACTGGCCCACTTACTTTCCGCACTTACAGTTGTACGCTGTTTTTACTTAGTGTTTACTTCTACTGCTTTCTTGCTCTGTGGTGTTTCTTTACTTTACAAAGGCAATGCCTTCCTTTTTTACCGGGATTTACGCCTTGGTGCTAGTCGCCAGCCCCTGGCCTATGGAAGGTGGGCTTGGGGTAGTCACGGCACGGGCCCCGAGGACGGGTCGTGACAAATTGGTATCAGAGGAGTTCGGTTCTACTGCAGACTCTGATCTTTCTTCTATGTGAAGCAATAGTGTTAAACATATTGAGTGTGGTTATCATTCCAGGGAGCCCAGTGTTGGTGCGGCGGCCGACGTATCCGTACACCAGGACCCAGACTTCTAATTTCCGACTTAATGCACGAAAACATTGATTACAAGTGTGTTTCATGTTTTCTTTGTGATTACTTGGTATCAGCTCACCAGGTATATTGTTCTGACCATGGCGCACGTGTTTCCTTTTCAGGATGGCCCCACGACGGCAGCCAGCTAGGGATACGAGAGTGGTGCGTCACGACAGCCCGCCGAGCGACGAGGCCACTGTGTAGGGCCCTTTGACAGCAGAGGCATCGACGATACCTCTACCCGTCGAGCCACTGATGCTTCTAGCCCCATCCAATGATGATGCACATTGCCTTAGTGCAATTCATGAGTTCCAGCACCAGCGACTGCCCAGGTTCCGCGGGGAGACGGACCCCCAGGCAGCCGAGGACTGGATGGAGGGGGTTGTACGAGTTTTCCTGTTAGTGAGGACACCGGCAGACCTTATGGTGGTCCTTGCAGCGAGCCTCCTACATGCGGCAGCAGGAAGATGGTGGAGCTTGATGCTCGAGGTGCACGATGAGGCATCACTCCTTTGTATGGACTTTGAGATCCTTTTTCACTCAGAGTTTGTCCCAACCACCCTCCGAGCGGTGTGCATCCAGGAGGTACTACAACTGCGGCAGGGCAGCATGACAGTAGCCCAGTACGCGGCGAGGTTTACTGATCTCTCGCGCTATTCCACGGACATGGTCTGGGACCCATTCTTCAGGGCCCGAACATTCAAGCAGGGGCTCAGGCGAGATATCAGAGCTTCAGTTGTTTCTCAGAGCATTCCGACATAGACAGGAGTGTTGGAGCGATCCCTCTTAGTGGAGAGTTTCCTTGCCGAGCAGTCTCCAGCAGCGGGACCCACCACTAGCCAGCATGTGGCAGAGTCTTCTGCAGCGGGCAGTAGACAGATGACGCTGGGGTCCAAGAGGAATAGACCTATCGGTGGTCGACCGTGTGACTCAGGATCGTTTGTGCGAGGCACTTTGGGTGGACAATGACTTACCATGAGCGGACAGTGTTAATCCTACGGCGGGGTTGGTCACATGGCTCGTGACTGTCTGACCCGCCATACGGATGACCAGCAGATGAACGAAGGACCTCCCAGGCAGAGGAAAAGGTTCGATCGAGGCAGATCGCATGGATCAGGAGACCGTGGCAGGGGAGCTGGCCATGCAGCGGGAGGTGGACGACGCTTCGAGGTGTTGCCACCACCACCACCAGGAGGTCAACCCCGACCTCAGGGAGTTGGTGGACATGGGAGAGCTCAGCTTCAAGCAGCTGAGGCCTTCGATCATGGAGCTCTGGGAGTAGATGGATAGGAGCAGAATTAGTGGATACGTCTTTGTACTTGTAGTTCCTTGTTGTTGTTGTGTATTGTCTTTGTATTATGAGCTGCAATAAAAAAAGACGCATACCTTTGTGATGTTTTCTTTCCTGTCCTCTTTTGTGTTGTTACTAAGAGGTTCCAGTTTAGACTGTTGAATTGACCCTCACTTGTGAGACATCTACAGGAGGAAACCCAGTTACCACACACTGATGCTGAAAGTGTGACTCAACCCTTGGAGGCGAGAGTAACGGTTGGATCTCTTGGTAGTAGCATCGAGGCCTTACGACGTCATCCTTGGTATGGATTAGTATCATCCATGTCGGGATTGACTGTATTAGGCGAAGAACTTGGTTCATCAAGGGGATGAGATCGGATTTCTCTTATCGGTAAAGAAGAAATCTTAGCAGCTCTTTTGGGATCGGAGATGGTCCAGGCCACGACAGAGAAGGTCCAGGTCATCCAGGAGCGGATAAGGACAGCTCGGAGCCGGTGGAAGTCTTATGCTGACAGGAGGTGGAGGCCACTGGAGTTCGCGGATGGCGACCACGTCTTCTTACGGGTCTCACCCCGACGTGAGTTACGGAGATTTGGCCGAGGCAGTAAGTTGTCACCAAGCTTCATCGGACCCTTCCAGGTCCTCAGTAGGGTTGGCAAGGTGGCTTATCATTTGGCTCTACCACCTCAGTTGCACCGGGTGCACGACGTCTTCCGCATATCTCAGCTGAGGAGATACGTGCACGATCCTTCACACAACTTTGACCATGGGGATCTAGACGTTGATAATGGGGTGACCTTTGCGGAGGTCCTGGTGGAGATCGAGGATCGACAGGATTGGGTCCTACGTGGACGATCGATTCCTCTTGTGCGCATCAAATGGCAGCATGGGAACCTCCCGGAGAGCTCTTGGGAGAGGGAGGCTCAGATATGTACTCAGTACCGCCTTTGTATCCCTAAGTTTGTGGTGAAGCTTTACAGGGACGTAAAGCCCTGTGGTGTGAGTAATTTAAAGACCCGTAAAGTTCAAGGAAATTTTTTTCTTAATTTTTTCTGGAATTTTACAAGAACGCAGTTTCTGATGACACGTGATTCCGAGGCCCGGTGTGCCCGGAATCAATTTCCGAAGTTTGGCTCGGGTACATTCAGTGAAGGAATGAGCGGGTTTTTCTAACTTTTGAACCGGTGCTCGGAATCGAATTCCGAGGGCACCGATGGAATCACAGCGCCAGTATTTTCTTAGAAACGCCTCTTCTGGAGTTGCGTTTTCTCGGGTGTGGTTTTTAATTTTTGGGCTTTAAGTTAAGAAATAAAATAAAGTGGTGTGACAACTTTATTTTTATTTCACTTAAAGCCGCTTAAAAGCCACTTTAAGCTGCTTAAGCTGAGTTAAAGTGGATAGGGTACAATTCAAAATATCCTACCTTCTTGTAGGATATTTGTGAGGTGGGGCCGCACGAGCCCCACCGTTTCTTTTTCGCTAAGTAACGCAACCGCGAAAACCCCTATTAAATAAAAGACAACTGGAGCGTTTCTTAAACAATTAAACGCTCCTATTAATTGGGTGGTTTTATTCATTGAATTAATTCTATGAATTAATGGGTCGTTACTTAACTTATCTCTTTTTTTTCGTTTGTTGGCATGTTAATAAAATAAGACCAACGCTATTCTTCTTAAGTGTTGTTCGTTGAGAGGATTTGACAGAAACCTCAAGTTATTCCTCCTTCTTTGCGAAGAACGCAAAGAATGCAAAGAACGATGGCCTTCGACGAAAGGCAATGAAGAACGCCGAACCCGCGGAGATCGACGATGCGAGGCCGTGTACCGCGACGCCGACGAATCTCCCTTCACGACGTTTCTTCCGCGACGATCCAACCCCGCAACAACCTTCGATCGACAATGACAAGGTAGGGGGTTGCGCTCCTTTTTAAATTCTTTGTGGATTATAACAACAATATGGATTTAATTATTATTAATTAAATCTGTATGTTTTTGATCCTCGGGGTTCGTCGACTCGACGCCAAGTACCGCGCGACAGCGACGCTCTTCCGCGACGTGACTATTCTTTTTATCCGCGATGATCAATTCCGAGAAGAACGCGCGTGCGACGACTTGACGAGGTAGGGGTTTTGTTTGTGAAATGAATTTATTTCCGTGGTTGTTTCCTCCTAAAAAACAAAGAACCTGAATCAAGAGAAATTTTAATTTATTAAAATTGTATATTGTTTTGTTTTCCATATGTGGATTATTATTTTTTATTTCTGATTGTTATCACCTAACGCGGAGGGTGCGGGCCAAACAAACACGGCCCGACCACCCTCCGCAGTTTTCAGTTGATGCGCGGATTGGCGGATGATGACAAACGGGGCTGCAATGGCGTTTAGAGGGCCTGGCAGTGAAGAATGGGACCCGGGAGGAACTTCGGCGCATACGGAAGTAGATTTGGACCACCGGAGCAACTCCGGTGGCCCGCGGAACTCACCGGCGGTGCCCCGGCATGCCGCCCGCGGACCCGTGACCGCGTGGGTCCGGCGCACACAGGACGCGGCTTTGCCGCCTCCGCTGATCCAGCGCGGCCCCACGCAGGGCCACGACGCTTCATCCTGCGGGGGCCAGCGCCCCGCGGTTCCTCCGCTCGGTCGGCTCGGCCGAGCCGAGCCGGGCCGACCCGCCGGGCCGGGTCACGCCAAACCGGGTCGGTCCGGGCCCAGACCCCCCATCTTCGGACCGTTTTTAGCCTTTTGCCCGTATCTTAAGCTATGGGCCTCTGAATGATGCGCCATCAGCGGCGATGCGATCCTTGGATCGAGACAGTCGTTTCGGTATATTGCACTCGAGGTTTAGGAATAAGTTGGGTTCGGCCGGGTTGGTTCGTACACGAAACCAACCGGGCCCTCGGAGCGGAAACACTCATATCTTGAGCTTCGGACGTCCGATTGGTGTGTTGTTGACTTTGTTGAATTCCTCTAAGTGAGACGGATCTTTTGGCTTACTCCGCCCGAGATTTGGACGCAGGTGGAGTACATTCGGGTTGGTTTTTCCTTAAAAACCAACCGGCCCCCTGGGACGAAAAACCCAATAACTCTCAGACCGGGCGTCCGATTGACGCGTCGTCTGCGACGTTGAGTTTCTATTGCCGATACGGAACTTTTGGATACATCAACTCTAGACTTGGTGTCAGTTGATGTATCAGCCTCTCGGCTCGTAGAGCGGACCCTACTGAACGAGCTTGTTGTGTGCGGGAACCCTAGGGCTGGCTGTAACTGCTGCTGTGACGATGACGACTGTACAGAAATCCTCAGTGGATTCGACTACGACGATGATGAAAACAGTACGGGAATCCTCCGTGTTTTGGGCAGTCACTACTACGGTACATCTTGGGATACGTCAACTCCAGATTACATGTCAGTTGATGCATCGACCTCTTGGCTCATAGAGTGGACCCTCCCAGAACGAGCATGCTGTGTGCGGAAACCCTAGAGCCGGTTGAGACTTGACGACTGCTGATCGAACAACTCGGTGTGTTACGGATAGCCTAGTGGGGAGCTCTTGGTTGTAGCGGCAGACCCACGGTGGAGGAGCTCTTGGTTGTAGCGGTAGACCCACGGTACACAACCGAAGGAGTACCTCTGGAGGCTATGAGGGGGAGCGGTTGGTTGTAGCGGCAGACCCACGACGGAGGAGCGCTTGGTTATAGCAGCACGGGGGAGCGCTTGGTTGTAGCGGCAGACCCACGACGGAGGAGCGCTTGGTTGTAGCGGCTGACCTGTGGTACTCAACAGAAGGAGTACCTCTAGAGGCTATAAGGGGGAGCGCTTGGTTGTAGCGGCAGCCCCATGGTGGGAAGCGCTTGGTTGTAGCAGCAGGCCCACAGTACTCGATAGGTGGAGTACTACAGCAGTCCAAGGTGAGAGAGAAGCGCTTGGTTTTAGTGGCATAACCACTGTACTTGATGGAGAAGGAGTTTCCCAATAGCTTTGGGTTCAACTTCATGATCGATCCTATGTGGGTCATTGCGGGGGTTAGTACCTACCGATCCTTTGTGGGTCCGACGGCTTAGATGAGTCAGTGGTTACATCTGATCATCTATATCGTCATTTGAAGAAGTATACCTGTGTGAGCTGAAACTCTATTTTACTTTCCTTTGTAGATTGTGTTGTGCTATCCTATGTGGATTTACGTTTTACTTTCCCTTGTGGATTGTTTTGAGCTATCCTGTGTGGATTTTACGTTTTGCTTTCCTGTGTGGACTGGGTTGTACTTGAGCTCGGATGTTGGAGCCGAGCGAGAATTGATGACTTAGGTATATGTATGGGCATATACCTAAGTAGTGTCGGATGTTACTTCGTGTTTGTATCTTTCCTTTGTGGTTTATCCTTTTTGGATTCTGGGAGACCTTCGGGGGTCTCGGGGTCCCTACTGAGTAGCTTATACTCACCCATGCACGGGCTATGCCCGCATTACGTTGTGTTGGTTGCAGACGACGGACAACGCTGATCGTGGTGGAGGCTTCTGGAGCAGAACGGTACCTGGAGGTGGACCACTGGGCGGGACGTACTCGGAGCAGTAGGATGGACCCGAGGAGCAGTGGAGGCTTTTCTGTACCCACCCTTCAGGTGGGATTCCCAGTGGATAGCTCGTCGTTGCGGCTTTACCTTTCAGTTGTTGTTTTTACTTTTGAGTTGTACTTTACCTTCAGTTTGGGTTTGTATACTGGCCCACTTACTTTCTGCACTTACAGTTGTACTCTATTTTTACTTAGTGTTTACTTCTACTGCTTTCTTGCTCTGTGGTGTTTGTTTACTTTACAAAGGAAATGCCTTCCTTTTTTACCAGGATTTATGCCTTGGTGCTAGTCGCCAGCCCCTGGCCTATGGAAGGCGGGATTGGGGTAGTCATGGCACGGGCCCTGAGGATGGGTCGTGACAAGATTCACGATAATGGAGAATATGATGGACAATGGAATGTTATTCTTCATGATCAGGGAAATGAAATGGGATTTGGAAGGAAAAACATCGTTATTATGCCTAACCAGCAATCTCATAATATGATCAATAATCTCATATTTGGTAAGTTTCCTAACTCATCTAATAAGAGAAAGATGGAGTTTCATGATTATCATAGAGGAAATAAAGTTCAATTTCCCTCATGTAAGTCATGTGGGAAGAGGCATCATGGGGAATGTTTCAAAGGAACTGGAAGATGCTTTGGGTACGGAAAATAAGGGTATAAATCTAGTAAGTTCAAAGGAAAAGGTTCAGTTAACACCATGGACAGGGATAATGGTATTTCTAAGACATCAACAATGGTTAAGTGTTTTAAATTTGGAATGTATGGGCATTATGAAAAACAATTCCCTAATGGAAAATCTCATAAAGAGAACCATCATGGTCATATGGGAAGTATTTATGTGGATGATGATGAAGAGACTACAAATGATATGTGAGATGAAAGAATTGTTGAAGCTCGGTCAATGGTTTAAGAATGTAGTGGAATGATTACATTTTTATCAAGAGTAATGTTTTATAAGTAATCTCATGGTAGTATGGAATAAAGATACATATAAGTATTGTTACACTGTTGTCTTTTCTTAAGTTTTGAAAGTGTATGATGAATGGTACCGGTAACCATGAAAGGTTATTCAGATATTTTAGGAAAGCACCTATTATGCGCATAAAGAAGTGCTAAGGAGATAATGAAATGTTTGATATTATTAATGAGCTCATGAATTATATAAGGACAAAGTGATATCATGGTTTGAGTATATAGAATTTTTGGGATTTTAGTATGTGGAAAGAGTTAACTTTTGACAGCATTCATGTTTTCACTAAGGTTCAATGTGTATTCATTTTTCAAAAGAATACATCATTAAGGTATTTACATGATTGGAATGTGATCAACAAGATATATCGGGGATAAATGATGGCATTCACATGCTTGGTAGATGACATTTCTAGTAATTGTTTTCTTTATAATATGAGATTTGACATATGTATTTTGGATAAGCCTAAAGATTGGAATGGATTATGTTCGACACAAGTTAGTATTGTTTAAGGCTCGAACATTTTTCGATATTATTGATGGAATGTTATAAGGATGTAATTTTAGGAAAAAGACAACCTGCAGGACGAGCGACAACCCATCTTGTCAGACAAAGTTGTGGGAATCAAACCCACAACTGAAGTGTGACTGGCCTTTATCGCATACCACTGGCCTACAGGAATTCCTTGGTTAGTAGAAACTAGTTTTATTTTATTAATCGATATGATAGATGAAGTATAAGTCCATTTTTGGAATCATATACGATTAACCACACCGTAGATGGACTTATGTATATTTGATAACTTTTTCTAACCTTTTGTTTGAAACTGATGGAATGACTCATCATTATATCACATGATCTTCTAACACTTCATGAATGAAAAATTCAACTTCATTTCTTTAAAATATGAAGTGGAAATTGTTTAAGGCACGAACGACGGTGAGATTGAACCAAAATCAATTATGTATTTATTTTGATTCGAAAATTCTTCAACATTAGGGAAATGATCCTGAAAACCAAAAATGTTGCCCTAGTGCCCTTATATCCGATGAATCAGATGGTGCCTTATATCATCACAAATTTATGGCTTTGTGATTATTGGATTTTTCATAGCCATGTTCTCTACCACTCTCCTTTAGAATATGATGGTTAGGTTTCTCTTCCATATCCATATTTTCACCTATGTTCTCTTATGTGGAAACCAAGTGATTAGTTAATTTGGGTAACCGTTACGTTTCATACTTTAGTTTTCTAAGTTAAGTTTTGGTATTTCATTTTACGATGTGGGTTTCAATTAAAGAAACTTTCAAGTAGAAAACCATGTATAACCCTGAAAAATTTCGAGGGTGAAATTCATTTTAAGGGGGGTAGAATGTAACAACCTGAGATTTTATGATAAGTATTCTTTTTAATTTATTTGATGTCATGTGTTTTATGCTACACCAAGATTATCTTGTGCTATATGAAACACCGTATTATCTTGCAGTATACGCAACACAATTCTTGGATTGTGTTACACACAATTTCAAGTTCCTTTGATTGTAGTCATTCTACGCAACATTGAGAGTATGTATATATATATATATATATATATTCAACGTATAAATGAAATATGGTTGGATTATGTTATACAAAACAACAAAGGAGTCTTGCGTAACACTCAACCCTGACTTGTCTTGCATTACACGCAATCACGACCTTCCTCGATAGCGTGTGTTGTACGCAATATCAGGTTTCACTAAACAACGATATATTGTTATAATATTATGAAAAAGCAGTTATGAAAAGTATTAACTACATTTTGAATTTTATAACATTATTATTCATCTTACATATTTTCTAAAACATGGTATGAGAACAAAATAAATTTTTCGGGTAAAATAAGTATTTTTAAAAAAAATGCAGTTTTGCCGGCTTTTGATGGCGCACCCACTTTAAATCTTATTTTGACATGTCTATAAGTTAAATTTGACAAAATAAAATTCTTCTTTGGAATCAGGATATAAATATTTACTTTGGATAAATTTTTCATATTATTCTGATAACTTTCATATTTTAATGAATAGTAAAAACACGCTATATTTTAATTAAAAATAACTTTTTTCATCGAAATAATTTATATGGTTAGACTATCTTTTTAATTGTTTTTAATGTTTAATTATAATATAATTTTATCATTTAATCCAATGTTGTTCATTGGAATTAATTTCACATTGAAATTGGATATAAACAAGTATCAATCTTTTGATAGTTATTATTTCTTAAAAACACGCTATTTGTTTTGATAATGGGAATTAATTTTAAAATTAATTAATGCCGCTTCTATGTTTTGAATTTTGGAAAAATAGAAATCAATTTTTAATTTGGAATATCAAATAAGTATTAGGCTAAATGTTTGGTATTTTTCTGAAAAACATCAATTTTCAATGAATAGTGAAACCACTTAGTGGTAGATAAAAAACTGACTTTTTCATTAAAATGAAATTTTAACACTTCTGTGAATTGAATTTTGAAAATCCGATAGACACGGTTAATATCAAGGATTAAAATGTGGTTCAATGAGATGAAAATATTTTTTGGTGAATAGTAACTTTTTTCTTTTATTTACCACGATTAAAAGTAAATAGGATAATTAAGGGTAAAAATGATATTATTATTACCCTAACACGTGTCCTAATTCTATTGGATAAGTGTAATTCGACCAAAAACAACCTTAGTAATAACATTTGACCATTTAGGTCCACTTGGATAAGATTGGGACATTTATTATTAATTTATTTAAAGAAGTGTTAAAATAGTTAAAATCAAAGTTTAATAACTACATAATTTTTAATATAGGGTTATACATAAGATAAATTTGACTATAAATATTAATTATAATGATAACAATATTTCCTACCTAATGGTATTTTAATTATAATTTTTAGACATTAAATAATTTAAGTTATTTATGACACAATGGTGATGCATTAATTACCTAAATAATGAAATATTATAATAATGGATATTATAAATACCCAAATAAATGTAATTTCAGACTTTTAATAAATTCAACTAATTTTATAGGTTAATATGACATGTTATTATTGATTTAATGAACTTTTTTGGAACTAATCATTCTGTTATTATTTTCAAAAAAATCAATTACCAAATAGTGTCAAAATTTACATAAAATAGTTTTTAAAACAAATATTATATTATTAATTGTTATTTTATTCCAAAAAATATAAGTTTCGTCCAAATGACTCATATAAGGTTATATATATTAATAATAAAAAACTTGGGGTTCTTTTGGCTTGTTATAGTATGTTTATTAACCATATAGTGTAAGAAAACAAGAAGACACGGTAAAAGTAAAATTATTTAACTTAAAGTTAAATCTAAATGATAAGGTTTAAATAGAAACCTAAACTTGTATAAATTCTATTGGATGAGAGTATTTAGACCCATCCTCACCTTAGCTTCTAAATAAATCAATTTGTAGCTATTAAAAACCTAATATTACTTTATAATAAAATAATATTTTTAGTGTTTCCAAAGGTGCCCCTCTCCTCCATTATAAAAGGGCACCCCTTCCCTCTTCTATTCACACCATTTTGAGCCTTGATGCTCGGCCAACCCCAGAATATTTATCTTATAAAATTCCCTATAAACATCCTAGAGGTCCTGGTCTTCTTCAAAGACCATATTTAGTGCCCTAAGAGGAGGTTAAGAAGAGGCGCTTCAAAGAAGAGGTAATGTTCGTTATCGATTCTTTCAACTTTATTTCTCCTTCTACTTATTTTTATTTAGTTGTTTCATTATGAAGTAATGACATCATTATCAATAATATACTGATATGTTATTATAAGTATGAAACAACCCTATTTCACCATCTATCCATCCTACGGAAAACGAAATCACTGCGTGTGCGTACGTACAGAATACCGTCTCCACACCGTGGTGTAATCTATTTTCCACCACCACCTTACTTGGATGGGTATAATGGTGTAAATAAATAACTATATATGATTATTATAAAGTGATATTGATTCTGAAATATTATACATACACTTTAATACAATTCCACGATCATGGTAATGATATCATCGCTCGTGCGTACGTACGGACTACCGTCTCCACGACGTGATGAGATTCATTCTCTATATTAACCATTCATGAATGATTATAAATTATATATAATAAGTAATCACTAAATATATGAAATAATAATTATACTGGATTTATTTATATATATATGTATGTAATCTACTAAATTCCATTCAATTGAATAAGGAAACGAAAACAGCATTCATGCGTACGTATGGCCTACCGTCTCCATAAACGGTGTATTTCATTCCATTTATCGATCTATCATATGTATATGTATATTCTGAATATATATTACATATAAATCATGGTTTACACATTGTAATTAAGTAAATAAGGATATAAGTAATAATATCAAGAACAACAAGTCTAAACATGTACGATAAATAATACGATTTTACCCAAAACGCTGCTTTAACATGGAACATACAAAAGAATGGGTAATATAAAGTCATAAGTGAACCATATATGATATCATAACAATGAATATGATTCTGTAATAAGTCAATGACATTATTTAAATCATTATACAGGAGTTCTGGATACATACAAAGCATATCGGACCTAAGGTAAGGGATAACTATTACAATCTTGTTCTTATCCGAGATTGTTATTTGTAAGTATTTAGTGGGGTTATTGTTTTTATCCATGCCCATGTTTTCTAAAAATGTTTTCATGTATTTTTAAAGTCCTTTTTACCCATTTTTTGAATTTACCACATGTTATTAATGGAATCTTACTTTTTTTTACCACACGGAGAACTTTTTGACTTTTCCGACAAAAGTACGAGATGAATGTTATTTTTAACTTATATGACACGAAAGGATTTTTACGGTTTTATAAATCCTTATTTTCATGAATCTTCCTCCAAAATATTTCATGACTATTTTAAACAAAATTTTTTTCTTTTAAAATTTCATGACGTTTTGTGAAATGAAATTGATTTTGAAGAAGAAAGGATATTTTCCTCAAGAATTCATTTCAAGTGTTTTATCAAAACCATTTTCCATTTAAGATGACATTATTTCATATGTGTATGGTTAAAGTATAAAGTCTCTATGATTTAAATTGTTTCACTTTTATTATGATGAAATGATATCCATTTGTTTTATATGGATTATGTTATGATGGGATGATGTTTATGAAACCCATTTTTATTCTTTGGGTTATGATGAATGATTTGTGTTTATGTTGTGGCACAAGTAAGAATGATTTCATTATGAGATGGGTGGGACCTATATATCCTTACAATGAATTGGGTAAATATTTACATCTCATGAGATAGACATGGCTGGAATGGTAAGTTAATCCAGTTCAGTATTATAGGACTGGAACAAGGAGTGAACTTGATTCAGAAAGGGACTTTGTCCACTAAGATGGTCTTGGCAGTAATGCCTTGGATAATATGGAAATCATATCATGTGCTTAATGGTTTCCACAATTACATGTTTTATTCCCATTATATTTTATCATGGTTTATGTTCCATTATGATATATTCCTTACGTACTTCCACAATTTATGTCTTTGCTCAAGATTTTGATGTTTAAATTTCATGTTCAAGTTTTTGCTTTCAAATGTTTATGGATTGTTTTATGTTCTCTATGTTTTCCCTTACTGAGCATTTGAGCTCACCCTTTTTATGTTTTATTTTCCCCAGGAAATAAATAAAGGTTTTAGGTAAGGAAACAAAAAGGGGAAGATCGTTATGGGAGTTGTTGGAGATCTTTCTACATGATTAGAATTTTATATTCCAAGTTTCCAAAGACACTAAACTATTACGATCCTTGTGTGTCTGTATTTTTTATGTATTAATTATTCCGCAAAAGTAATGTAATGTCCATGTACGTCAAGCTTTGGGTCTCTACAATAACTCTAAGTTATAGAGTTACAACATAGCATAAATAAGTAATATAAATAAATACCAGGGTAGAACAAATAATGGAAATAATAATTACAGTGGAAAACCAAACAGTTAAATCCAAATGAATAATCCAATAAATGATAGAGGAAAAATATAATTTAATGATAGAAATTAACAAGATTTAATGATAAAATATATAAAAATAAAATATTAAATGACTCAAATAAGGACTCAAAATTTTCTCAGTCCCAAACCCCATGTCGGTACCATCTCCAAACCCCAGCCCATCTAGCAAGAAATAATCAATAGTATGGTCCCTTACCCCCATCCAAACCTACATCCAAGTAATCAGCTTGGGTACCAAATTATGCCCCGAATAGGGTGTGATTATAACTCAGTAGTTCAACATGATCGTGTCTATATATAACTAGTTTGATAATAAGTACATGCAAGAATGAAATAAATAGTTTTATTAATTAATTAAACAATTTAATTTATACTACATCAACCTTATTCGGAACTACGATGGAATGTCTCTAAGAATGTATCACAACCTTTCCAACCATAAACATATAACCATAGTAAAACACAACCTACCACAGCATCATGTTGGAATGTATTTGAGCATGTCTCACAACCATTCCAACCATTACCATATATCCATGGTATAAATCACACAAATTTGGGTCAAAACCTACTATATAAAAATTTCAACAAATAATCAGGGTCAAGACCAATATATAAGAATTACATCATATATCAGGGCCAAGCCTAGTATATAACAATTTCATCATGTGTCACTAGGCATATACCGTTGTATAAGAATATAAGAATTTAATCATTAATCACTAGGAATATCCTTCTATATAAGCATTATATCATCTTTCACTAAGCATAGGCCACAATATAATCATTTAAGTATTAATCAATAAGAATATCCTGTAATATAACCATTAAAACATGTATCACTAGGCATAATAGCAAGGATATCACAATACCACATCATATGTTTCAATGGTTAATCATGAAAATATCCATTTATCTTTCAATTACACATTTCATTTATTATTTGTTCATAAATCAATAACATTCCAATAATTTCAATAATCAATCAAATCCATGGTTAATCTATATTGAAAAATCACCCAAAACCCATGTCATGCTAAAAACCCTTTAATTAATTGGTTAATTAATTTATAATCAAGGGTTTTCTCACCCAAATGGTATCCATAACACAGGTTAATAACAAGTTGGATCTAAAGGGATTTAAAGGAATAATCCCATTCATAATCTAATTTATTTAGGCACACATTATGTTGGTTAAATTGAAATATTGGAAATACTTTCCAATTAAATAATATATAGGGTTAAGGTTTAGACCCCCTGCCTTTAACTAACGATTAACTAATGATCCCAACAATATTCACCAACAAGAACAAAGGAAAAAATGATATAAATAAGGATCCAGGGATTTATCGCACAAACAAGCTGTCTGGAATGGAATCTAGTTCCCTAAAATCTCATCGGCTATTTCCTAGTGTCGATAAGAGTAAAGTAGAAGTCGAATAAAATGAAAAATAAGATGAAAAGTAGCCTTAAAACCAATACTTAGAAAATTACATGGTGTGTAATCCATTTACATATTATGTATTTATTTTTAAAGAGATATGCTGAAAATTTCATCACATTATATTATTATTTAACCATACTCGACCTTTACATGGTGTGACCGGTTTACATAGAATGTAACCATTTCGTGCCATGTATTGGTTCACAACTTGTCCATTGAAAGTTACACATCATGTAACATGTACACGGTATTTAATAGTATAGTAGATATTTTTTATCCCAAATTCTATATAAGTTCCTTGACCAATTACAAATCCTTACAAAGTATAGAAAACCCTTGTAAACCCATTTAAAAATTTTATACTTAGACATCAGTAATTTAAAAAAACATATATCCTAGAACTTTAGGACATTTTCCCCAAAAAATCTCTCCATCTCTGAGAAAGACTCGTCCACCATAGCTCAAATGAAAAACTCAGATATGGATGTACTTAGAAAAAAGGGGGTATCTTACAAACTCCACACCATAAAATAGCTCATCATTGAGATACTTCAAATATTACTATGGATTCACAGTGAACAATATTGGACATTGTGATTGCATATTTGACTCCCTCTAACAGGTCCCCTCCTGAGCATGCACATGCTGCCACTGTACTCAAACCAAACAAATCACCATACCCCATAGATTCTCCTCTCTATGGTCTATAATCTGTATCAGATTCTCCTCAAAATATGCATAAACACTAAACTCAACATCTTCTACGTTTTTCAAATTAAAAGGCTCTAGATAATATATTCAATGCTATGATATGTGAAACATGTAATTCATGGAACTATAGCATTGTGGAATGTATAATTCATAATCCAATAGACAAACCATATCCACTATATCAAACTTTCTGAAAAAATTGGGTGATAAATTTCCCAGTTTCTTGATATGGAGTTACCCTATCCTAGAAGACACCTATAGAAATACATGATGACCAACCTCAAAACTCCAAAGGTCTTCTCAGATGGCTAGATATTGATTTCTACCTACTCTTTGTCATCAACAACCACATATTGACTAACTAAATCTACTTATATGTCTCATTTAAGAGACTAATCCCAACAAGAACCGAATCTTCTACCTCTAACCAAAACCAAGGCAAACAGAACGACCTGTTATATAAGGCCTCAAAAGTTTTCATCTGGATGGAATCCTGGAAGCTGTTATTATATGAAAACCCCAAAATTTACATATGATACTCCCATGTGCTAATGATATCCAAACAAAATATCATGAAATATCCTCCAGAACCTAAATAATCCTCATAGATTGACCATCATTCTGAGGATTATAGACCATACTCCAAAGAACATGTTATCCCATAGCCTCCTAAATACCCTTCTAGAACCGAAATGGGAAACAAGTATCCCTATCAGAAATGATACTCCTTGTAATATAGTGAAACTGAAGTACCTTGTGCACATAAATACTGCACATATCAACAAATGTGAGGGTCTCCCTAATGGGAATTAAATGGGATACCTTTTTATTGAATACATAATTACCCATAAAACATCATTATTATAGGTTTTCATGGGTAATCCTATCACAAAAACCATAGTGACATCATCCCATTTCCACTTAGGAATTGGAAAAGAATCCAAAATCCCAACTGGCCTCTGATGCTCAGATTTCACCTACTAAAAATTGAACCATGTAACCACAAATCATGTTAACTAACTCTTCAATCCTGACCATTGGTACTATCTACAAAGATCACGATACATATTTGTAAAACCAGGATGTATTTCCCACTTCTAAGCATGAAACTATCGTAATAACTCCTTGTTAAAACCCATAGGAACCCGTACATGGCCACAGAAAAGAAGAAAATTACCACAACCAACATACCATCCAAATAGTGTCTCCCCACCAAATAATCTATATCTAAAAACTAATCGATCTGTATTATATAACTTCTTGATATTGATCCATTCTAAAATCATGGGTATAAAAGATGTTGATGGAAGAGATACTCATCTCGGAGACTCGTGAACATTTTAATGTATTCCTGAAAAGAGATTCATTTTCCACCACTCATCATAATACTCTTGTACAACCACTTTCTATGTCTTCTGGCTCAATGCATCATCCACGATGTCTCCAATGCCCAGTGTACAAGCTAACTCAATGTTGAAAGAATACATACACTCAACCCACCTCCTCTATCAAATGTTCAATCCCCACTGATAAAATATATACTTGAGGCTCTTGTGATCTATGTATACCACAAACCGCTCACCCATGATATAATGCCTCCATCATCTCAAGGCATGTACCACTACTGCTAAATTCAAATCAGGATTAAGGTAATTCCACTCAGGTGGTCTTACCTGTCTAACTCCATCAAAAACCACTAGATCCTCCTACATCAAAACTACTCTGAGTATAATTACATATGTGTCACAGTACATGGTATATGCTTTACCCAGAACAAATAAAGTGATGATAGGTTCTAGGGTCATCCTGCCTTTTATCTCTTTAAAATCTCTCTCACAAGCATCTAAAGAAACAAAATTCACCCCTTTCTTAGTTGTACTAGACATCGGTGCTTCTAGAAGGGATAAGTCCTAGAAAAAGTAATAATGATAACCTTATAAACCTAGAAATATCTGAATTTTTAAAGTATTCCAAGGCTAATAACAAGATACCATAACTGTAACCATTTCTAAGTCCACTAACAAACATGCCTCTAAAATGACATAGCCTAAGAAGTGAACTTTATCAATCAAGAAATTACATTTGGTTATCTTGGTGTAATGTTTATTCTCTATAAATGTATTCAACATGATGTCAATATGTTGGGCATGATCATTTGCAGACTATAAGTACATTAATATATCGTCGAAAAAACCACAACAAACTAGCACTACTAGAAAAGGCACCTATACCCACGTTTTAAACCATGGTTATAAACCAAAAAACTGTGGGTGTTGCTTATACCCATGGTTTTGGGAACCATGGCCAGTTAAGGTGTCAGTATTACTGAGATGTATTTTCTTATACCCACAATTTCAATGAATTGTGGGTTTATCTCTATAACCACAGTTTTCAAACTGTGAGTATATGTATTCTATCAAAGAACCTATACCATGGTTATACAAACTGTGGGTATAGATTGTTACCTACATTTGGAAGCATCCCCACCACCTTCTTCCCTAAATTCCTGAAACTTTAAATCAAATAACCTCAACAATATACATTCATTACAGTACATATTTTCTATATTTAGAATCCAACCAAAAAGTTGTAATAATTTTCAGACCACATAAAATACTAAAATATACATATTCATCCATAAAACAAATCAATATATGTTATTAAAAAACTGCACAAGTATCCTTCCTACTAACTCCAAAATAAAGGGGATCAACATATTCCCCATCACTAACATCATTATCCTCACCATCATCAACATCAACGTCATTATCATTAGTAACATCCTCACGAACAGTATCATTTGTAGTAGAAACATCAACAATAGTATCATTGGCACCACCTTCAGCTCGATCACCACTAAGACCATCATTGTCATCCTTTAGGGCATCATTTAAAAAATGAATAAATGCCATATATGAGTCAATATTACTAGAAGCCTCTAATGAATGTGATTTATTGATAACTAACATAGATTTTGGGAATTTCTAGGTGATCATCTTATTTCATTCACACTTAGATTTATTCCTTTGCTCTCCCCTAATGCTATTTTTTTCTTCAGCTACTTCTTCATGAGAACTATGCATCTCACCAGTTTGAGATCCTTGAGAAGGGCCCTATGAGGACCAATTCCTATACGGGATGATTTTTTTTCTGGGGTCGACATCAAACTCATCCCTAGTGCTTGTCACCAAAAACCTGACTCAAACGATCATTCGATCTGAAGTTTACATCTTCTTTATCATAAAGTTTTTCCAAGGTAGTCTGATTAAAATATAAAGAAGATATTTAATTAATAATATTTTATAAATATTTTAAATATAAATAAAAAAAATATAAAATCTTTTCTTCCTTTTGTGCATTCACTACACTTCTATCTTTTTTTCTTCCTACTTGTGCAAAATAATTTAGCTCGAGGTAGATGACCTTTGATGCCAAATATAGCTTGCTGTAAATGAAATTGATTAGTATAAACATATTTAAATTTTAAACATTTTATAAACATTAATAATAATAAAATGGAATAAATTTAAAATAAATGAAAAATTCAAAATCAATGAGATAAACATTCCTGAAAAATTGGCAATTTAGCCAATAGTCCAATTGGCCACCAGGCCTATAGTCCAATTGGCCACTAGTCCTATAGAACAATTGAACATTATGCTATTAGGCCTAATAGTCCAATTATCAATTAGACCTACATGCCAATTGGACATTAGGCCTAATGGAATAATGTCTAATTGGCCAATGGGCCTAATGTCCAATTGGCCAATGGGCCTAATGTCCAATTGTCCAATTAGGCCAAATAGGACAATTACAGAGTATGCTGATAGGCCAATTATCCATTAGACCGATAGTATAATTGGAAATTATGCCATTAATCCTAATAGGCCAATTGGCCATTAGGCTCATAGGCCAAATGTCCATTAGTCATATAGGCCAATTGGCCATTTGGCCTATATTCCAATTTCTCATTAGGCATGGAGGACAATTGGAAATTAGGCCAATAGGTCAATTGGACATTATGCCATTAGGATTAATAGGCCAATTGGATATTGGTCTTATAGGCCAATTAGCCATTAGCCCTACAGGCTAATTAGACATTAGGCCTAATATGTCAATTGTCCCTTAGGCCTATAAGCCAATTGTCCATTAGGACTAATGGAATAATGTCTAGTTGACCTATAAGCCTAATGGGAAATTTTCATATTATTCTTATAGTCCAATTGGACGTTATTCCATTAGGCCTAATGGCCTATAGCCCAATTTCCCATTAGGCCTATAGGCCAATTGGAAATTATTCCATTACGCCAAATAGAAAAAAAATGGGCATTAGGCCTATAGTCCAATTGGTCATTAGGACTACATGCAAATTGGACATTAGGTCTATGGGCCAATTGTTTGGTTGTTAGGCCTAATAAACAAATTGGCCCTTGGGCATATAGGCCAATTGGATGTTAGGCTTATAGACAAATTGACCCTTATACCAATAGTCCAATTGTCCATTAGGCCTATAGGGATATTAGTTGTTAGCCATATTTTCCTATGGGCCAATAGGTTGTTAGGCTTATGGGCCAATTGGTTGTTAGGCCTATAGGCCAATTGGTCGTTAGGCCTATAGGCAAATTAGACATTCATCCAACAATCCAATTGTCCATTCAACTTACATTCCAATTGGACATTAGGCCTATAGGCCAATGGGACATTATTCTATTAGGCATGTAGTCATAATAGGATAATTTTCCATTATAAATATAGGCCAATTGACCATTAGGCCTATAGTCTAGTTCGCCATTAGGCCTAATGGCCATTTCAAAGGGGGTATTTTAAGCCTTTTATTAAAGGGGTTAATGAAAATAAAACTTAAAATTCAGCATGAAAATCTAACTAAGTAACAATATAAATAAGGAAACTATTTTAATTTAAATTAAAATACTCGGTGCTTCTTATTCTTAGGAATTGTAGTGTGCCCCAATGTGTATCCAATCATTTTTTATATTGATTTTTTGGACAGTCAAGGAATGTGGATAGGCCCTCTAAAATAAGAACCTACTCAGATCTTCTAGCCGACATAAAATTCATGCTTTTATAATCACTATAACTCTCCAACATCCATCAACATCACATCTATGCAGCCTCTCCATCAGTGAAGTTAAATTGATTCATTAATGAACATGTTATTTCATATAAATACAACAAAAATATAGATATAATTTTATAAAATTTTCTTAACCATATCTGCTCCCATGATTTTCCTTTGATGTCTTTTCTGAGTTTCTCCATGATACTAGTTACTCTAGATTGATATAATGGTATTTTTTTTAAATTGGTCATAAAACTTCTACACTGCCTTTCATTGTCACCTACCATCTGATTTTTATCATTTTAGTCCACCGTTTTCTGTGTCTGGAAATTTTGGGCTTTCTACATATGAGTGTTCCCATATCTCTTTGCAGAAGATCCTACTAAATAAGAAAATAGTGGGAGAAATGAAGTAAAATAAAGTCACAGAACAACACGAAAAAAATGTATTTAATTATACACTGCTATAATAAAATGAACCTACTACAGGTTTCTCAATATATTGTGATGAATATGTGGTATGTCTTGAATCAGCAGCCTCTGAACAAAGTTTTTGTTCTAATGCATGCTTTAGGTTGTCTTCATGCACCATAGTGGAAGCTAAAGGAATAGATTCGTTAGATGTTGGATGGATGGTTGGAATTGGAGGAGCGTAGACATTAGAGTATATGGGTAGTGGGATGGGGGATACATCATCGGATATGGGTATGTTAAAAGGGGTAACATCTTTAGAGGTAGTGTATACATGGTATGGGAAAAAGAGCCTAAATGAGATGGTGGAGGCATCAGTGGGATCATCCCTAAATACGGCATAAACATGGAATGTGACTAAGAGGGTATATAAGATGATAATGTAGTTATGGATAAGAAAATCCCTTAAGAATAAAATGGAGGATACAAATGTGTGGTATATTGGGTGTCCATATGTGGGTTAGTGTGTGAATGGGTATGATGGGTGGTCCATCTAGGTCTAGGAGAATATCCACTCGGACCCAAGCTAGTAGGATGAGGAGCCAACTCTGGTGGAACTGAATGTCCCAAAAAATTAGAAATGAATATTAGCATGAAATTATATGTAATGTAGAAGAAAAATGTTGCAATTATTATACTCGTTGAGGTAAGTGAAGGAGGCAACACATGCTCGTACACCTATCAACAAGGATCAAATAGTCACTTCCTTCTAAGTTCTTAAGTATTTGGAACAATATGATTAAGAATGAATTGTACATTTTTTAGAAAAAAATTTTATAAATCATGCTTACAACTTAGAAGTAAAATAAGGAATGAGAAATGTCATAACACCTTTTAGTAACAATAATTAAAAACCAAGTTATAAATTTTTTAAAAAATCATTTTAAACCTAATTTCTAAATTGAAATAAATCAAATTAAATGAAATGACACCAGACAATACTAAAACAAACTTATCATTCCAAACTAAAACTTAAATAAATTAATTATAGTAATACTAACCTGAGAAACTCATGTCAAGGAAAACTGAATAAACAATGAACATATATGGTTGCTTCTATATATTACCCACCACTACATCAGGTTCTATATAAACTCTCACAACAGGAAAATTTGAATCATCAAATGAAATATTTTGATCAAGACCAATGGGGGCATAAATGGTGGAATCTTTAACACTATAATCATGAAAAATATGTATTGGGACTATATCATTAACAACACCGTAATCAGGTCTCAGATGGTCTTTCACATATAACACTTGTTTTTCCATTGATTTCAAAATGAATGGTTCATTAGTATGAAGGAATTGACTCATGTCAATAAATCTGAATCTACAGTCATCAATAAATGTACCATATCACATCATCGAATCAAACCATTTACATTTCATCATAGTGACTCAAGCCTGAGATTAGTAATCCAATAACAATATTTTCTCAAAAAGTCCATAATAATACAAATCTTCATATCAAGGCCGACTATCAGATGCACTGGCATAACAATCCTTTGTAGCAGTTAACATAACGCCATCACATTGTGTTGTCATTTTCTCCACTCGATCAATTGTAACAAATTTCTACCCATTAATTATTAAATATTTTCATTCACAAACCAAATAATTGGGACCAAAATACAATGCTCTTATTTCTTGAGAAATGGATTCAATGGTTAAACTCAAGACCTAAAATATTTATGAATACTAAAATTAAATGGATATCTATATTTTAAGCTAATTAAAGTAATGGTCATACCTTTGTTATAAACCAACTATGAATCTCTAGGCTATGAAAATCCTCTCTCCTTCTCAAAGGTAAAGATCGATGAACTCTACTTATAATTATCTTATGGTACCTACATAAGATGATAATAAAAGTCTAAAGTATATGTAAAATTTCATAATATGAGATAATAAATAAATATCCAAATTACTTACTTGTAATAGTCATCAAAAAACCACAGTTAAACAACACTGTGTGATGTGCCACATCACGCTCTTCAAGGCTCAATGTAGACAATGTATAAGACCCAAAAGTTTTACCTTTTTGAGGAAGAGATGGAAAAAAGGAATCAATTTCCCCATACTAGTAATCTTCATTTCTCATTGGCTGGTTATGTATAGTGCTCACACCAAACAAATACATCGAACAAAAATCTTTACATTCATGATCTTGATGACCTATCAAAATCAATTGTTTTGGACATATTATTTTATTATGGACATATTAATTTAACTAGGATACATCCACCAAAAAGAAACTGGTTCCCAAATAAGTATTTCAGTTGGAATATGTACTGTTAAATGAAGCATGTTGGTGAAAAATGAAGTAGGAAAACTTTTTTCATCTCAAACAAAATTAAGGTTACCTCTTACTGCATTTTTATCACCAATAAATTGGATAAAATTTTAGCACAAAGGTCTCTAAAGAAATGTAAAAATAAAATCATTTTCACCATTAAATTATTGGACAGAAAATACTGAATTACTATTGGAATCAATTCATGAAGAAGGATGTGATAATCATTAGATTTTTGGGATTTTTGTTTCAAATCCATTTTCTTGAATCATTTAGATATATTGTTTGAATTTACATTAGGAACCTTGAATTTCTATAATAATGCCAGAAATTGATATTTCTCTGATGGTATCATCACATAAAAGCATAAGGAACTTTCCATTTATTTTTGTTAAGGCACAAAGGTTGCAGTTCTGGTCGAGTACCTCAATCCAACAAGTCTTTATGAGATGGAAAGTCATCTTTGGTAATCCCCTTGATATTTAGAAGAATTTTAGATAAAGATCCAAATACATGTTTCTCAATGTGTGATATATCTAAACAATGATGAAACAAATTGGTAGACTAGTATGGAAACTTAAAAAATATACTTCTCTTTTTCCAATTATAAGTGGATTCAGTGTCACCATTCTTCCTTTTTTTAGATTTCTGATGACCATTCCCTACTAAAAAACTGAAATCCTTCAATTCATTACCCACATCACTACCTGACATACATTGAGGTGGTTTTTTAGTTTCAATAGTATTATGAAAACTCTGATGATTCTTCTTGTATTGATGACCCATTGTAAATAAACATTGATTCCCCTTGAAATTAAAACTACGATGATATTTAAGCCTTCTCAATCAGTTATTATTCAAACATAAATGGCATGATACTTTTTCTTAAATGCTCCAACCAAACATCATTTCATAAGCAGGGAAATAATTTATAGTCCATAGAAGGGAATCACGTATCTGAAATATATTTTTTGAAGAAGCATTGAATGTCTGAACACCCAAATCCCAAAGCTGGTTCAACTCTCTTATTAAGGGTTGCAAGTATATGTCTATATAATTACCAGGATCAGAAGGTCTAGATATTAGTATACTCAAGAAAGTTAATGGTTTTTTCATACACATCCAAGGTGGAAGATTATAAACTTGAATAAAAATAGGCTACGTGTTGTGAGTAGTAACCATCTAACCAAATGGATTAAAACCATCATAGGATGGACCCAATATGACATTATGCACCTCAGATGCAAAATCAGGATGTTGTGTATCAAATTCTTTCCATGATAATTCATATTCATGATGAAAAAATGCATCATTACCTTTAATTCTCTCAGCATCATGTCATCTCATATTGCCTGAGATTTATGTATACATGAATAGATTTTGAAGTCTGGTATTCAATGGAAAGTGCCACATGACTTTATATGGTACATGAGATGGTCTTCCAACCATATTATACTTACATAGAGATGTACCACATTCTTTATAGTCATTATGATCAGTTTTTTCCTCAAAAAATAAATTTCAGTCTTTCAAACAAGAATGAACTTTATTTGTAGCAAATCCAGGATACTTAATTAAATTCTATTACTTGTAATTATTTGAGGGAATATCTACACCATTAGGAAGAAAAACCTCAAAAAATATAATCAATAGATGTATTATAAATTCCATACATGTTTTTCTAATGATATAAACTCATTAAAAATTCCAACTTGGTCATTTTAATAAATTCCTAATATACTAGAGTTTTGGTGTCATCCATTAAAATTTTCACTCTATAAACATTTTCATCTTCAATATTTTCCACGTGTGTATTAAAATCATTGTCTTATTTCACTATAATAATATATCTCTAATGATTATTCACAAAAAAATAGATAAAATATCAAATTCCCCAAACCAGTTATTTTTTTCGTTCAGGAACAGTAGAAGATTGTACCGACTCTCCATGGTGATACCAAATATAATAGTTTGTTTGAAATACAACTTTTTATATGGAAAATAACTTCTTCATGCATTAACCATGATCTTGTAACATAATTATAGCATGTTCACTATATACAACCTCCATCTGAAGCATTTTGAAATGAAAAATCTAAAAAAATCCAAATTCTTTTGAAACTCGATTAAAATCCTATTGGTATGATACATCCAACTACTATAAATTGTATTGCAAGGGAAAAAATTTATCTTCCAATCAAAAATGTAAACCATAATTAAAAAATTCATTAAAAAAATTTAATATTAAATTCATCAAAGCATACTAGTTGCTAGAAAAACAAAGAATAAGAGAAATAACATCTGCTATAAGTGATGAATACAAATAACGAACCAAGGTGGGTATCCCAAACATTTAAAATTTCACTATCATAGTCACTATCCAAAAATCTCCCCAAGAAGATCAAAAGGTGAAATAAATTGGACTAAAATGAAAAAAATAATCATTTTTCATCATTTTTTATCAAATGAAATGAAAACACAACAAAACTGTGTTAAAACTTAGCACCTTCTCCTAAAACATTCTTTTTAAAACCAACACACACTCATAGTTTCATTAAAAAATAAAACACTATTTCCTATGAAATTAATACCAAAACTATTTTGGAAACAACATTTTACACTTTCAAGAACACACCCTATCAAATAATTTACAAAATGGTTTGATTGAACTATATGATTATGCTTTCTATTTCTTTCTTTTAAAACTTTTTAAAATACCACTTCAAAACATAGATATTTAAACCACACAAAAATAATAAGAACATAGTTATGAACCACTATGTCAACCCACAAAAAGGGTAAACAAAAATAACATTAGTAATAAATAATAATCTAATAACATGGGGATACACTCGATATACAAGAATTCTGAATAGTTTGTTGGGTGTGAGACAAAGCTAGTAGGATACCACCATGAGTCTCATTCATTAATTTTATTATAAAAATAAATTTGAAGATAATGTGTGGAAAAATATGTTATAATTTTCAATTTAAATAAATGGGAGGAAAGAAAGTTTAAGATATACACATCATCAATTTCTCATTTGGCATAATGTCCAATCGGCATATAGGCCTAATGGCATAATTTATAATTAGCCTATAGGCCTAATGGACAATTATCCTATTGGAATAATTTCCAATGGGACTAATGTTCCTAATGTTCAATCGGTCTATAGGCCTATTGGATATTATTCCATTAGGCCTAATGGCCAATTAGAATATAGGCCTACTGGTCAATTCGCCTATAGGCCTAATAGTCCAATTGGCCCCTAGGCCTATAGGCCAATTGGCCATTTGGACTACATGCCAATTGGTCATTAGGCCTATAGGTATATTGATGTATTTATTATATTGATCATTCATTTATAAATTTTCCATTAGGACTATAGGATAAATCATGATGATTAAAATTAATGCACAAGATGTGAAAGCATGGACCTAATTGTCAGTAGGGTACAATCATACATCTATCCACTAAATTACATTATGCAGTATCCTCAGTGAAGAACCAAAAATAAATGTTTTAAATACAAATAAGGGTGTCTTTCCAATTCAAACCTATACTGGGATATAAATTTCCTACTACTACCCACTTAGCATCCTCAGTCTCATCATGGAATAATAATTTAGGTAGACCATGTGCAATAACACCATCACTAGACAATAATAAGCCGCTAGAGCAAACGACATTATCACATCATTACCACATCCTGAACTACCATAAATGTGACACCCAACACATAATAACAACATTCATCAGGTAACCAAGAATATATCACATGGATAAAAAAATAAAAAAAATAAATGGGGACCAAAAAGGGCACCACCAACGATCAACTAATAATAAGGTGCTAACTGGGCCTTCACTTTTATACATAAAACATACAGAATTGGAAATTTTGGTACAAAAGAACATTCCATGGAAGGATAATTACAAAAATTAAATATATTCATCAACAATTATAATGACACAATTCATGGGATACCACCATTCAAATTTTTAATCCAAAAATACCATCAAAACATTAAATCCCTCTTTAAACACACAATAAAATCAACCCACTTTAGAAACCTCATTTTTTATAATACAAAAAACATGTGTGTTTCATTAAAAAAACAAACCATATAATTTTATAAAAAAATGGAGTTTATAAAAACCCATATCCAATTAAGATACCATTTTAATTATGAAATTTCACCCATTTTTCACATGATAAAAAATCAATATAAATGAATGTAATAGAAATCTGACTAAAAAACATCCAAACCATGATGGTAATAATAAAAAACATTAAAAATATTAAAAACTATATAGAATAAATAAAATGAGAGAAGAAATTGTTACCCCTCAAAAATAACAACAACAAAATTCCATACAAAGAGTGGGGTGTCCGAAATTATGTGAAGAATGTAGTGGGGTGGCCAAAATAACATGGGGACAACAGGTGGAATCAGAAGTCACTAGAGGAGGTCAGTGCAGCGGATGAAATCACTAAAGGGGAGGGAGGAGGCCGACCAAGGTCACGTAAGGGGATGGGGGATGTGTGGATGCTTGGGAGGGCAATAGTTCTGGACTGAGGACAAGGGGAGAAGGATCCCAAGTGGGCTTCAAATATTTTGAATCCTATACCAATGGTTTTCTAAGAACCTGGTTCTTCATTGAGGTACATATCTTGTTTTTTCCATTAATTATTAGTTTAATTGCTCGAATATGACCTATTATGAATACGTGTTGGGGTCATGGAGGTCTATGGGGTGTATGGGGATGGAATAGATCCTAGAACCCAAGTTTTGAGTCAAAAGAGTAGGTTGCACGGTTAATGAAAACTGTGAGGGTAAAGTTGCATGGCTATGCGAAAGCTCTACCGTTTTAGCATACCTGGATAAAGAGTTAATCATGGTTACCACATGGTATGACAAACTGTTTGAGGAAACTATTCCATTTCCCCTTTCTCTTATAGAGAGATGTGCATGGTTTCTTCATGGTTTGTTAAATAGTGTGGGTAAATCGTGCAACCTATAAATTTTTGGTAAAATGAAAATTTTTCACCTAAAATGTTTTTAACCATAAATTTCTCATCCTCCCATCAAACAGTAGCCCCTCACACTGGGATCTCTCATCTGGATCCTATCCTTGGTTTTGAGCCACTACCTCTGTGTGATCATTGTTTAGACCATCATTCATCTCCTTCGATTTGCAATGGTATTTCCTGGATTCCTTTTTAGCCATATTTGATTTTTATACTTATCGATTGCACTATTTTTAATTAGGAACATATGCACTAATATCCCATTCTTTATATTTCTCCTAAACTGGGTTGAATCAAAGCCTGATACTGGATGAGCTATCTAGCACGAGCCTAAGGTAGGTGGTCTCATGCCATCCGTTAAATGTAGAGCTGTTTATATATATCAGAGGGATGCACACCCATTTTTGGGGAGTTGTATTGATTTATAAATAAGAATTTTTGTTTCCTATAATTATTTATGTAATTAAATAGGTGTCGAAAAGAATGTAATTGGTAGTTTACCCAGATTAAGGGCCACCCCATGGGTGAGTGCCCAGTTTGACCATTTTATGGCTGTTTGACCTAGGATTCATATGAGGTATGCCTTGAATTCCCATTAGTGGGTTCTTTAAAATTAAGTTGATTAAATAAATGAATATCCATTTTGTTTGATGACTTTTGATTTGGATAAGGGTATGGGATAGGTGAATTTTTCCTTGGACCCATGTTATGCCTAAACTTGATTAAGCATGTTTGGAATGTTCTTCTCCAACAATGAATCTACCCACATGAGTTAGGTAATGTTAAAGCCTCTTAATAATTTAGATTAAATAAGTGTCTTCTTAATATATATGTTCCCACATGAGTAATGATAGGAAAAGCCTTAGAGGTTGGTCCTAGCTTGTGACACCCTTTGGGGTGAGCTATTAGATGCCAATGGTTTTGACCCTATCATGTCTAATGAATTGTTAATTTGAAACTGTAATGGTTAAAAGGTAAATAGGATTGGGTGAATCATGTATTCTATTTATAATTACATTGAAATGATTATATATTTATTTTACCTTGTTTCCTTGAGTGAACCTTGGGTTCTGATGGAATACCTTGGATGGGCTTGATGGGTTGTTTATTATTGTAAAGCCATGAGTGAACCATCAACACCATGGATGGCCTCATAAAGGCTATGATAAAAGCCGATTGAATCACATATTCCTATAAAATTACATGGATAGGTTCAAGAGGCAAGGAATATATGTCATGAGTGATACTTGGGGATCCCTGTAGGACCACCAAGGATGGGCTTAGTTGACATGTACTTACACCAAACATAGAGTGATACCAGTTTCCTGAGAGGTTTAGTGGGATGGGATTATAGGGTGTTGGTAGAATTAAACCTAGAGTGATACTTGAATTACAACTGAGGAATTCCAAAGAAGAGATCATTTTATAATTAAATATTGAATTTGAATAACTTATGATGTGTTACCAATCCAAAGAACAAGCTTGGATTTTTTTTCTTTAATTTTTCTTGATTAGATGGTCTTCTAAGACATCTATTGTGCTAACAGTTATATGGGGGATGTCAGGCCAGATCTGTATCTCAAGAATTAAAAATTAATTATAATTTAATTATTAAAAGGATAATGAAATGTAAATTAATGGAAACTAGTGCATGTGGGTTGTTTATATTTGAGTACTTTCGAGCTTACTACTTCCACTATTACACACTACATGTTATATATATTCATGGACAGATTGGCACAGACCTTGGTAGGTTTCCTACTAGGATTTAATCTCACACCCTGTTTGGGCCATGTTTTGGAGCAAAAAATATTATATGACTATATGTGTCAGTAAGAGAAAGAACCCTCCTACAGGTACTTGATTTTTTTCTTAAGAGCAGGAAAGCATGGGACCAAGTTGAGGCTTACGATGCTACTGGGTTTGTTTTTTTTTGTACTTTCGGGACATGTATTGTATATGACTCCAATGTACCTAATTTTATTGTTTTATTAGAAACATGTGACATGTATCATTATGTAACACCCAAAGATTCTACGGTATGATTCTCTTTGAATAATGCAATAGCGTGTGTTGTACGCAACATCGAGTTCTAACACACCACAACCAATCAAACTAGCCGTTATGAATAGTAATACCCACTTTTTGAAATTTATAAATTTAATTTTTCAAAATGGACTTCATTTTTGGATTCGGAATATTGAAATTAGCCTAGGGTTAATTTTTGGTATTTTTCTGAAAAACTTCATTTTTTGACGAATAGTGAAACCACTAAGTGGTAGTTAAAAAAACTAAATTTTTCATAAAACTTAATTTTACCACTTTTGTGAGTGGAATTTAGAAAATCAGAGAAACACGGTTAATATCAAGGAGTAAAATGTGGTTCAATGAGATGAAAATAATTTTTGGTGAATAGTAACTTTTTACTTTTATTTACCACGGTTAAAAGTAAATAGGGTAATTAAGGGTAAAAATGATATTAATATTACCCTAACACATGTCCTAATTCTATTGGACAATTTTATCTCGACGAAAAACAACCTTAGGAATAAAATATTATCATTTAGGTCCACTTGTATTAGATTAGGACATTTATTATTATTTTATTCAATGAAGAGTTAAAAAAGTTAAAATCAAAGATTATTTACTAAAACATTTTTAATATAGGGTTACACATAAGATAAATTCGATTATATATATTCATTAGAAATATAAAAATATTTCCTACATAATTATATTTTATTTATAATTTTTATACGTTAAATAATTTTATTTATTTATGACACAATGATGATGCAGTAATTACCATAATAGTGAAACATTAAAATAATTTATATTATAAATACCCAAATAAATTTAATTTGAGACTTTTTATGAATTACACTAATTTAATAGGTTAATATGTCATGTTAGGAATTATTTAATTAACTTTTTTCGAAGTAATCATTCCGTTATGATATTCACAAAAATCAATTTTCCAAATAGTGTCAAAATTGACATAAAAGAGTTTTAAAAACAAATATTATATTATTAATTGATATTAAATTCCTAAAAATCTAAGGTTCGGCCAAGAGACTTATATCATGATAGGTGTGTCATTAATGGACCACTTGGGGTCCCTTGGAGGTATATAGTAAGTTTATTAACTATATAATATAAAAATACAAAGTGACATGGTAAGTGTCAAACTAATTAACTAAGAGTTAAAACTAAAAGATAAGGTTAACATAATGACCCAAACCTATCTAAATTCTATTGGTTGAGTGTTTATAGACCCATACCCACCTTAACCTTTAAATAATACACTTTGGATCCATTATAAACCGAATATTAATTTATTATAAAATAATATTTCTAGCTTTTCCAAAGGTTCCCCTCACCCCTCTTATAAAAGGGCACTCCCCCTTCTCATTAATTCACACCTTCAAAGACATTTGGCTCCACCAAAATCTGCCCAAATACTTTATAAACTTCCCTAACTTAATCCTAGAGGCCTTCCATTAGTCATAAAGCCAACCTAAGGATCCCTTTTGATCAAATCAAAAGGAAGAACCCGAAGAAGAGGTAATGATTTCACCACCCCTTTTCAAGTTCCTTTATTCTTCCACTTCTTCTATATTTGTTATTACCATTATAAAATAATAAATCCAGTATATTATATTTAATTTGATGTTATTATAAATATGGTAAAACCATATTCAGTATTTTTTCCATCCTTTGAATAACATGTCACAATACGTGTGTACGTACGGATTACCGTCTCCACGTCGTGGTGTAATTGTTATTCAATAAATTATTATTTGGATGGGTATAATAATGATTTTTAATTCATGTAAATAATAAATATAAAATTATAATGATTATGTATATATGATATACCATCCAATTAAATATTATTTTAATATCAAAATAATGATATTGTCGCTCGTGTGTATGTACGGACTACCGTCTCCACGAACGCGATGAGATTCATTCTCCATCGTATCCATTCAAGTCTAATTATCATTTGAAGATTAATAATAATTTTTAAGTAAGTAATATCATTGTGGATATTAATAAGATACAACCTATCCATAACAAACATGGCTTACATAACAAAACATATAAAAGAAAATGACTAAGTTAACACCCGAAACGACGATAATTCTAAAATATTATTAACAAAGCAATGTTAAAAGATCATATATGATATCATATTAACATATATGATTCCTATATAATTTAATAACAATTATTTCACCATTATACAGAAGTTTAACCTACCCCAACCAAGGAAAAGTACAAGGTAAGGGTTTATTTCGTAATCTCTTCATTATCTGTGGTTGTCTATATGTAATAATCTACTGGGATTTATTTATCATCCACATCCATGTTTCTTAAAAATGTATTTCAAAACTTTTTTTTTGCTATTTACTATAATATGGGTTAAAGTAATTAACACCCTCATTGACTTTTATAAGTTGTTTATAAAGGAATTTTTCCATCATTTTCCAAACAAGGTCCTTTTTAACCTTTTCGAAAGAATTAAGGTAAGAATGTTTTTTTAACTTATACAGAGGGTGTGGCTATTTTCCACCATTATAAAATCGTCAAAGCTTCCCTTACAGGCTTATAATAACATTTTCAAAGAAAATGTTTTATTTTATAGATATATGAATCTTAAATGATTTCAAAATAGAAAGATATATTTCTCTAAAAAGAGTTTTTATTTCATCTATGTCAACATCCTTTGATGGATTTTAAGCTTATTTGAAGTTGATTTATTATGATACAAAACTTCTATATTGTATTGAAGGTTTTTTGATATGTTTGACTGTGGATGTGTTATTTTTATACCATTCGTGGTTTATGGATGAAGTATTTACATTTCATATGCTATTTTTAATACGAATGTTTATGTTATGTTTACAATTTTCATATGGGAATGCATTGGACTTAATATATGATGGGTGGAGCCCTCTATAGCTCCTCGATGCATCGGTAGGTCTCATGAGACAAACTAGTGCCTTGGAATAAGACCTTGAAAAAATCTTATTTTTAGTCTTGGCACGAGGCCTTGGCTATGTGGTTATGATAGTCTGGAATTATGCACTCCATCATTATGAAAGTGGTTATTGATATTTCATGTCATTATTCGATTAGTAGAATATCCATGTGAATAAGTAAATGGAATTATTTCATTTTATTTTTTCCATACTATGTTGAAGTTCAAGTTTAAAAGGATTTTGTTTTAGTTATACATTTCCTTAAATGTTTATTCTTATTTATGAAAGTTTCTGCTATATTGTTCTCCTTACTGGGCATTTGAGATCACCCCTTTTCTATGTTTTATTTTTCCCAGGATGTGAAGAAGTAATTTATGAATGACCTGCAGGGATAGTATGAGGGGATAAGAGTGTGAACTATGGAGACTTTATTGTTGTAGTTTTCATTTTATGATGTAATCTAAACGTTATTAATGTATCTAGTTATTCCAAGGCTACTAAATTATTCGGTCTTTCGAGACTTGATCATTCTTGTGATCATGACAATTTTTTTTAATAATGCACCGAATCTGGGTAACTGGGGTCAGGGCATTATAGTTGGTATCAGAGGAAGTGTAGTACAAACCTTGGAAGCTAGATTTAGATAAACTTTGATTAGAGAAAATAGACCTAAGATGGACTTTCAGGATTAGTATAGAAGAACTTCCTAGAATTTTGGTATTGTAGAGATTTTGTGAGTTTTCTGAGCAATACATCCCTGTCTAGATACGAGCAGGTAGAGGCGGCTCTGGCAAAGATGTACCAAGGGGTAAAACCCAAAAACACCGCTTTGAGCTAGACTCAAACGAGAAGTGGTGCATGACAACGGGCCTTACTGCACTCTTGGTTACGAAACTCCCGGGGGATTTTCTTAGGATAACTCTAATTTTCTTTACAAATAATTATGAAGGGTTTATGAGTATATACTTCTTCAAAGAAAACATTTTTTAAGATTATGGATTATATCCATAAATAGTAAAATTTATGTTAAGTGTTTTATAAGTATGGAATTATGTATTTTGATTCATAAACTGATCTAGTTTATGCCATTGTTTAGAAATGGCACCTAGTGGAAGAAATGGGAACTATATCAATTCATGTACTCCATGTAGGGATTTCCCTACTACTCAAGATAATTATATTGGAGCTAGTGATGTAGCTGGTGCTGATCAACTAATCACCATACCAGGACAACTCACTCAGGTAATGAATAATAACCTTACCCATATGGAGAACCCGGATCCACAGCGTGGAGGATCAATGTTAGATCGCTTCATGAGGTAACAACCATCAATGTTCAAATGGAGTACAAATCCCTTAGTAGCTGAGAAATGGATAAATTCCCTAGATAAGATATTTCAGGCTTTGGGAAGTAGTGAAAGGGAAAAAGTTATCATGGCAGTTTACCGCCTCACTGGAGAATCTGATCAATGGTGGTCATTGATTCAAAACACGAAGGAAGATGATGAAGTATCAAATATGGAATGGAGGGAGTTCAAAGATCTGTTTTTAGAAAAATACTTTCCTCGTGACCATTGAGCAGATATGGAAAGGCAATTTCTGAGTCTGAGACAAAAGGAGGATGAGAATGTCGTAATGTATGAGGCTAACTTTACAAGGTTAGCAATGTATGTTAGAGATTATATACATAACCCAAGAAGTAGTATTGATCATTCCTTTAATGGGTTAAAACCATTTCTCCATCGAGAATTAGTCTCACAATCCTTCACATCGTACGAAGACATTGTCTCATGTGCTATCAAGACAGAAAATAAATTCTCTAAGTCTTATGACTTTAAAGAAAATCAAGAGAAGAAGAGATCTGCTGATAAATCTAAGAATGGAAATAAGGGGAAGAAGGGAAAATTTGAATATCCATCCTGCAGTAAATGTGGGAAGAAACACCCCGGTACTTGCTTAAAAGGAACGAAAGTCTGTTACAAGTGCGGTGAAAAAGGCCACCAAACTCGTGATTGCAAGGGGAAGAAGGAAGCTACCGATGTCTAATGCTACAATTGCATGGAGATGGGACATTATGAAAATGAATTTCCTAAACGTCAGGGTAACTTACCTCGGAAAAGGACAAGGGATCAAGGCCAAGATTATGCTATCACTACTGCTGAGGTAGAAGCTCCGAAAGAAGTGGTGGCAGGTAATTTAATGGTTTCCTCAAGTTTAGAAAATGCATTATTTGATTCTAGATCATCGCATTGTTTCATATATTCTCAGTTTTCTAAGAAAATTAGATATTTCCAATTTTATTTAACAAGGGAGTTGTCAGTTAAAACTCCTAAGGGAATTATTAGTGCAATAAAGGTTTGTGAATCAGTCCCCATTAGAGAACATAAATGTTCTTTATCCACTGATCTCATCATCATACCTATGATTGAGTTTGATATAATCCTCGGTATGGATTGTCTTTCGGACCATGATGCGAACATTTATTGTAATAAGAAGGAGGTTACGATTTTTTATGATGATGATGATATGGAACACCTTATCTTTAGAGCAGAATCGTCACCACCTAATTCTTATCTAGATCCACCCCCAGTAGCTCAACTAAATTCAATTATTGGGGAGGAAGGAGAATTAAATGACTGTGAGTGAGGAAAGGAATGGTCAAATATGGGATGTACCTATTTTGAATGAATATGTAGATGTGTTTTCAGAAGATTTACCTGGACATTCTCCAGAACAAGAAGTTGAGTTTTCCATTGATTTAATTCCTGGATCAAGGCCTATATCGAAGACCCCTTATAGAATGGCCACTGTTAGATTAGTTGAACTAAAGAAACCACTAGAGGAATTGAGTAATAATGGATTTATTCTCCCTAGTGTTTCTCCATGGGGATCCCCTATTCCTTTTGTTAAAAAGAAAGATGGATTTATGAGGTTATGTATCGACTACAGGGAGATCAATGCTATAATAATAAAGAACAAGTATCCCCTACCTCGCATTGATGATTTATTTGACCAACTTCATGGATCTCAATACTTTTCAAAGATTTACCTTCAATATGGATACCATCAGTTGTGTGTGAAGAAGGAATACATTCCGAAGACAGCATTTTGAACTAGGTACGGGCATTACGAGTTTACGGTAATGCCTTTTGGGATGACTAATGCACCCTATGTATTCATGGATCTGATGAATAGATTTTTCAAGGAATATCTTGATGAATTTGTAGTGTTATTTATTGATGATATCTTGGTATACTCAAAAATCTATGAAGATTATGAAAATCACTTCCGCATTATCCTGAAGACTCTGAGAAGACATGAATTATATGGGAAGTTTAGCAAGTGTGAATTCTGGCTTCAGAAGATTTATTTTCTTGTCCATATTGTCTCTAAATATGGAATCTTTTTTGATCCTTCTAAGACCAATGCAATCCAAGAATGTCCAGCACCTACAAGTATAACTGAGGTACGCAGTTTTATTGGTTTGGCAGGTTATTATCGACGTTTCATCCATAATTTTTCCCGATTATTTAACCCATTAACGAAGCTCACATGTGAAGGGTTTAAATTTGATTAGACAAAAGAGTGTGAAGAATGTTTCTAAGAACTGAAGAGAATATTAGTCAATTCTCCTATATTGACTCTACCATCGGGGAATAATGGGTTTGTTATTTATAGTGATGCATCGAAGAAAGGACTTGGTTGTGTCCTTATGCAGAATGATAGGGTTATTGCCTATGCATCACGACAGTTGAAAATTAATGAACAAAACTATCCTACTCATGATCTTGAGTTAGCAGCTGTGATCTTTGCTTTGAATATATAGAGGCACTACCTATATGGTGAAAAATGTGAGATTTATACTGATCACAAGAGTTTGAATTAAATTTTCTCACAAAAAGAACTCAGCATGAGGAAAAAGATATGGATTTAATTACTCAAGGATTATGATTGTACGATACACTACCACCCAGGGAAAGAAAAAAAGGTGGAAGATGCTTTGAGCATAAAAGACCATGGAGTTTTGAACAATATGAGAATTGAAAGGGATCCAATTTTCATGGATCTAGTGAATATGGACATGGGAATAACCATGGAAGGTGAAACATCAATGCTTTTTCAAATGGTTGCTAAACCATCTTTACGAGAAAGGACTAAGAGTTCTCAGACTGATGATGAAGAATTTCAAAAGAAGATTAAAGCTATGAATGATGGGAGATTGAGAGACTTTGTGTATGAAGAAGGAATTTTGAAATTCGGGAAGAGGCTTTGTGTTCTCGATATACCTGATCTAAAAAGGGAATTTCTGGATGATTCTCATAGTTCCAATTTCTCTATACACCCTGGGAGAACCAAAATGTATAGAGATTTGAAGGAACATTTTTGGTGGGACAACATGAAGAGGGATATTGCCGATTTTATGTCAATATGTATGGTTTTTTCACAAGTGAAAGCTGGAAGGCAACAGCCTGGTGGAGTATTGCAACCTCTTCCCATACCTGAGTAGAAATGGGATAATATCACGATGGACTTTGTCATGGGAATACCGAAGACTCTTAGAAGGAACGATGCAATATGGGTTATTTTTTATCGTCTTACCAGGTCAGCAAATTTTATTACTATAAGAGAAGATCTACCACTAGAACATCTAGAAAGATGATATATGGATGAAGATGTGAGACTTCATGGAGTAACCCTATCGATTGTTTCTGATCGTGATCCCCATTTTACTTCATGATTCTGGAAAATTCTTCAGAAAGACTTGGATACTGAACTTCATTTGAGCACTGCCCACCACCCTCAAACAGATGGACAATCAGAACGAAATATTCAAACCTTAGAAGACAAGTTGAGATCCTGCTCACTTGACTTTCAGGGTATGTGGGATCAATATTTACCTCTGGTAGAATTTTCCTATAACAATAGCTTCCATTCGAGTATTCAGATGGCACCATATGAAGCGTTATACGGAAAGAGATGCCGCACACCAACCTGTTGGGATGACGTTGGTGAAAGAAAACTTGTAGGCCCAGAACTTGTGGAGAAAATAATGGAAAAGGTGAAGGTAACCCAAAAACATATCAAAGCAGCTCAAAGTACGCAGAAGAGCTATGCCGATAATCGACGGAAGGATTTGGAATTTCAAGTCAGTGATCATGTTTTCCTGAAGGTATCTCTATGGGAGGGAGTCATACATTTTGGTAAGAATGGTAAATTGAGTCCCAGGTACATCGGACCTTTCGAAATTCTAGAACGAATTGGGGTTGTAGCTTACCGATTGGAAATGCTGCCAAGTCTCTCCAAAGTTCACGATGTGTTCCACAAATCTCTATTGAGAAAATAAATGCCTGACCCAACACATGTACTCACCTACGAGGAATTAGAACTGGAACCCGATCTGTGTTATTGTGAAGAGCCCGTCAAGATTCTTGATACGAGAGAACATGTACTGAGAAACCAGACGACTCGTCTGGTAAAATTCTTGTGGAGAAACCATAAGATGGAAGAGGAAACATGGGAACCTGAGGAACTTATGATGAAGAACCACCCGAGTCTTTTCATGTGGTAGTATTCTAGAAATTTAGAGGACGAAATTATTTGAAGGAGGGGAGAATGTAACACCCCAAGTTTCTATGGTACGCTTCTCTTTGAATAATGCCATAGCATGTGTTGTATGCAACATCGAGTTCTAACACACCACAACCAATCAAACTAGCCATAATGAATAGTAATACCCACTTTTTGAAATTTATAAATTTTATTTTTCAAAATGGACTTCATTTTTGTATTTGGAATATCGAAATTAGCCTAGGGTGAATTTTTGGTATTTTTCTGAAAAAATTCAATTTTTGATGAATAGTGAAACCACTAAGTGGTAGTTAAAAAAACTGAATTTTTCATAAAACTTAATTTTACCACTTCAGTGAGTGGAATTTCGAAAATCCAAGAGACACGGTTAATATCATAGAGTAAAATGTGGTTCAATGAGATGAAAATAATTTTTGTTGAATATTAGCTTTTTAATTTTATTTACCACGGTTAAAAGTAAATAGGGTAATTAAGGCTAAAAATGATATTAATATTACCCTAACACATGTCTTAATTCTTACCAAAACGTATGACTCCCTTCCATGGAGATACCTTTAGGAAAACATGATCACCGACTTGAAATTCCAAATCCTTCCTTCGATTATCGGTATAGCTCTTCTGCCTACTTTGTGCTGCTTTGATATGGTTTTGGATTACCTTCACCTTTTCCATCATTTCCTCCACAAGTTCTGGGCCTACAAGTTTTCTTTCACCAACTTCATGCCAACAGGTTGGTGTGCGACATCTCTTTCCTTATAACGCTTCATATGGTTCCATCTGAATACTTGAATAGAAGCTATTGTTATAGGAAAATTATACCAGAGGAAAATATTGATCCCACATACCCTAAAAGTCAAGTGAGAAGGATCTCAACATGTCTTCTAAGGTTTGAATAGTTCGTTCTGATTTTCCATCTATTTGAGGGAGGTGGGCAGTGCTCATATGAAGTTCAGTATCCAAGGCTTTCTGAAGACTTTTCTAGAATCTTGAAGTAAAACAGGGATCACGATCAGAAATAATTGATAGGGGTACTCCATGAAGTCTCAGAACTTCATCAATATATAGTCTTGCTAGACGTTCCAGTGGTAGATCTTCTCTTATAGCAAGAAAATGTGCTGAATTGGTAAGATGATCAACAATAACCCATATTTCATCGTTCCTTCTAGGAGTCTTTGGTAGTCCCATGACAAAGTCCATCGTGATATTATCCCATTACCACTCAGGTATGGGAATAGGTTGCAATACTCCACCAGGTTGTTGCCTTCCAGCTTTCACTTGTTGACAAACCATACATCTTAACACAAAATCAGCAATCTCCCTCTTCATGTTGTCCCACCAAAAATGTTCCTTCAAGTCTCTATACATTTTGGTGCTCCCAGGGTGTATAGAGAAATTGGAACTATGAGCATCATCCAGCAATTCCCTTTTTAGATCAGGTATATCGGGAACACAAATCCTCTTCCCGAATTTCAAAATTCCTTATTCATACACAAATTCTCTCAATATCCCATCATTCATAGCTTTAATATTCTTTTTAAATTCTTCATCATCGGTATGAGAACTCTTAATCCTTTCTAGTAAATATGGTTTTACAACCATTTGAAAAAGAATTGATGTTTCACCTTCCCTGGTTATTCCCATGTCCAACTTCACTAGATCCATGAAAATTTGATCCCTTTCAATTCTCATATTGTTCAAAACTCCATGGTCTTTTCTGCTAAAAGCATCTTCCACCTTGTTTGCTTTCCCCAGGTGGTAGTGTATCGTAAAATCGTAATCCTTGAGTAATTCAAGCCATCGCCTTTGCCTCATATTGAGTTCTTTTTGTGAGAAAATATACTTCAAACTCTTTTGATCAGTATAAATCTAACATTTTTCACCATAGAGGTAGAGCCTCCATATCTTCAATGAAAATATCACTACTGCTAACTCGAGATCATGAGTACAATAGTTTTGTTCATGAATTTTCAACTGTCGTGATGCATAGGAAATAACCATATCATTCTGCATAAGGACACAACCAAGTCCTTTCTTCAATGCATCACTATAAATAATGAACCCATCATTCCCTGATGGTAGATTCAATATATGAGCATTGACTAATCTTCTCTTCAGTTATTCGAAACATTCTTCACACTCTTTTGTCCAAACAAATTTAACCCCTTTACGTGTGAGCTTCGTTAATGGGTTAGCCAATCGGGCAAAATTCTAGAGGAAATGTCAACAATAACCTGCCAAACCAATAAAACTGTGTACCTCAGTTATACTCGTAGGTGATGGCCATTCGTGGATTTCCTTGGTCTTAGAAGGATCAACAGAGATTCCATCTTTAGAGACTATATGGCCAAAAAAATAAATCTCCTGAATCCATAATTCACACTTGGCAAACTTCGCATATAATTCATGTCTTCTCATAGACTTCAGGATAATTCGCAAGTGATTTACATGATCTTCGTAGATTTTTGAGTATACCAAGATATCATCAATAAATACCACCACACATTCATCAAGATATTCCTTCAAAATTCTATTCATCATGTCCATGAATACAGAGGGTACATTAGTCAGCCTAAAAGGCATTACCATAAACTCGTAATGCCCATACCTGATTCGAAATGCTGTCTTTGGAATGCCTTCCTTCTTCACACACAACTGATGAATACAGAGGGTACATTAGTCAGCCTAAAAGGCATTACCATTAATGGGGACTGATTCACAAAACTTTTTTGCAATGATACTTCCCATAGGAGTTTTAACTGACAACTCCCTTGTCAAATCAAATTGAAAATATCTAATTTTCTTAGAAAACTGGGAAGATATGAAACAATGCGATGATCCAGAATCAAATAATGCATTTTCTAAACTTGAGGAAACCATTAAATTACCTGCCACCACGTCTTTCGGAGCTTCTACCTCAGCAGTAGTGATAGCATAAGCTTGGCCTTGATCCCTTGGCCTTTTCTGAGGTAAGTTCCCCTAACGCTTAGGACATTCATTTGCATAATGTCCCATATCCCTGCAATTGTATCATTGGACATCGGTAGCTTCCTTCTTCCCCTTGCAATCACGAGCTTGGTGGCCTTTTTCACCACACTTGTAACAGAATCCCGTTACTTTTAAGCACGTTCCGGGGTGTTTCTTCCCACATTTACTATAGGGTGGATATTCAACTTTTCCCTTCTTCCCCTTATTTCTGTTCCCAGATTTATCAGTAGATCTCTTCTTCTCTTTCTTTGCTTTAACGTCATAAGACTTAGAGAATTCCTTTTCTGTCTTGATAGCACATGAGACAATGTCTTCGTATGATGAGAAGGATTGTAAGACTAATGCTAGACGGAGAAATGGTTTTAACCCATCAAAGAAATGATCTATCTTACTTCTTGGGTAATGTATATAATCTCCAACATACCTTTCTAACCTTGTAAAGTTATCCTCATACTTTGCGACATTCTCATCCTCCTTTTGTCTCAAACTCATAAATTGCCTTTCCATATCTGTTCGATGGTCACGAGGAAAGTATTTTTCTAAAAACATATCTTTGAACTTCCTCCATTTCATATTTGATACTTTATCATCTTCCTTCGTGTTTTGAATCAATGACCACCATTGATCAGCATCTCCAGTGAGGCGGTAAACTGCCATGATAACTTTTTCCCTTTCACTACTTCCCAAAGCCTAAAATATTTTCTCTAGGGAATTTATCCATTACTCAGCTACTAAGGGATTTTTACTCACATTTAACATTGGTGGTTTTCACCTCATGAAGCGATCTAACATTGATCCTCCACACTGTGGATCAGGGTGCTCCATACGGGTAAGGTTATTATTCATAACCTGAGTGAGTTGTCCCAATATGGTGATTATTTGATCAGCACAAGCTGCATCATCAGCTCCACTATAATTATCTTGAGTAGGAGGTCAATCCCTACATGGATTCCATGCATTGATATGGTTTCCATTTCTTCCACTAGGCGCCATTTCTAGACAATGGCATAAACTAGATCAGTTTATGAATAAAAATACATAATTCCATACTTATAAAACACTTAACATAAATTGAACTATTTATGGATATAATCCATAATCATAAAAAATGTTTTCTTTGAGGAAGTATATACTCATAAACCCTTCATAATCATTTGTAAAGAAAATGAGATTTATCCTAAGCATATCCCCCCGAGAGTGTCGTAACCAAGAGTGCAGCAAGGCCCGTTGTCGTGCACCAGTTCTTGTTCGAGTCTAGCTCAAAGCGGTGTTTTCTAGTTTTACCTTTAGGTACATCTATGCCCGAGCCGCCTCTACCTGCTCGTATCCAGACAGGGATGTATTTCTCAGAAAACTCACAAAATCTCTACAATACCAACATTCTAGGAAGTTATTCTATACTAATCCTCAAAGTCCATCTTAGGTCTATGTGCTCTAATCAGAGTTTATCTAAATCTAGCTTCCAAGGTTTGTACTAAACTTCCTCTGATAGCAACTGTAACGCCCCGACCCCAGTTACCCAGAGTCGATGCATTATTACATAACATTGGCATGATCACAAGAAAGATCAAGTCTAAAAAGACCAAATAGTTTAGTAGCCTTGGAATAACTAGATACATTAATAAAGTTTACATTACATCATAAAATGAAAACTACAACAATATAGTCTCCATAGTCCACACTCTTATCCCCTCATACTATCCCTCCAGGTCATTCTTAAATTACTTCTTCACATCCTGGGAAAAATAAAACATAGAAAATAGGTGAGCTCAAATGCCCAGTAAGGATAAAAATATAGCGGAAACTTTCATAAATAAGAATAAACATTTAAGGAAATGTATAACTAAAACCAAAGCCTTTTAAACTTAAAATTCAACATAGTATGGCAAAAATAAAATGAAATAATTACATTTACTTATTAACATGGATATTCTACTAATCGAATAATCACATGCAATCTCAATAACCACTTTCATAATGATGGAATGCATAATTCCAGACTATCATAACCACATAGCCAAGGCCTCGTTCCAAGACTACAAATACGATTTTGTCAAGGCCTTGTGCCAAGACACTAGTTTGTCTCATGAGACCTACCGATGCATCGAGGAGCTATAGCGGGCTCCACCCATCACATATTAAGTCCAATGCATTCCTATATGAAAAGGTTTAAACATAACATAAACATTCGTATTAAAACTAGAATAGGAAATGTAAATACTTCATCCATAAACCATGAATGGTATAAAAATAACACATCCACAGTCAAACATATCACATAACCTTCAATACAATATAGATGTTTTGTATCATAATAAATCAACTTCAATTAATCTTAAAATCCATCAAAGGATGTTAACGTAGATGAAATCAAAACTCTTTTTAGAGAAATATCTCTTTCTATTTTGAAATCATTTAAGAGTCATATATCTATAAAATAAAACATTTTCTTTGAAAATATTCTTATAAGCTTATAAGGGAAGCTTCAACGATTTTATAATGGAGGAAAATAGCCACACCTGCCGTATAAGTTAAAAAAACATTCTTACCTCAATTCTGTCAAAAAGGTTAAAAAGGACATTGTTTGGAAAACGACGGAAAGATTCCTTTATAAACCACTTATAAAAGTCAACAAGGGTATAAATTACTTTAACCCATATTCTAGTAAATAGTAAAAAAATGTTTTCAAATACATTTTTAAGAAACATGGATGTGGATGATAAAGAAATCCCAGTAGATTATTACGTATAAACAACCTCGAATAATGGAGAGATTGTGAAATAAACCCTTACCTATTTGTTAACGTACGAAACATACAAACCATGAAAGAGATATCTTAAAATGAATATGTAAATACACATAAATTAAAGTATATTACATAAATAATACAATTAGGGGCAGTACATACACCACACAAAAGGTAATAGTGGAAATATGGCATGAATCTCCCTGAAATAAGGAGTGAGATGAAAACCCCTTAACTTGTTCTTTTCCTTGGTTGGGGTAGGTTAACCTCCTGTATAATGGTGAAATAATTTTTATTAAATTATACAAGAATCATATATATTAATATGATATCATGTATAATCTTTTAACATTGCTTTGTTAATAATATTTTAGAATTATCGTCGTTTCGGGTGTTAACTTACTCATTTTCTTTTATATGATTTGTTATTTAAGCCATGTTTTTTATGGATAGGTTGTGTCTTATTCATATCCATAATTATATTAAGTCCTTAAACATTATTATTAATCTTCAGATGATAATTATACTTGAATGGATATGATGGATAATGAATCTCATCGCGTTTGTGGAGACGGTAGTCCGTACGTACACACGATCGACAATATCATTCTTTTGATATTAAAATAATATTTAATTGCATGGTATATAATATATACATAATCATTATAATTTTATATTTATTATTTACATGAATTACACATCATTATTATACACATCCAAATAATAATGTATTTAATAACGATTACACCACGACGTGGAGACGGTAAGTTGTACGTACGCACGATTGGTGACATGTTATTCAAAAGATGGATAGAATACTGAATATGGTTGTACCATATTTATAATAACATCAAATAATATATAATATACTGGAGTTATTATTTTAGAATGGTAATAACAAAGATAGAATAACTGGAAGAAGAAAGGAACTTTAAAAGGGGTGGTGAAATCATTACCTCTTCTTCGGGTTCTTTCTTTTGATTTGATCAAAATGTCTCCTTAGGTTGGAATTATAACTAAAGTAAGGCCTCTAGGATGAATTGAGGGAAGTTTAGAGAGTATTTGGGGAGAGTTTGGCCGCGCCAAATGGATTTGAAGGTGTGAATTAATGAGAAGGGGGAGTGCCCTTTTATAAGAGGGGTGAGGGGCACCTTTGGAAAATCTAGAAATATTATTTTATAATAAATTAATATTAGATTTATAATGGCTCAAAAGTGGATTATTTGAAGGTTAAGATGTTTATGGGTTGAAAACCACTCAACCAATAGAATTTAGACAGGTTTGGGTCATTATATTAACCTTATCTTTTAGTTTTCACTCTTAGTTAATTAGTTTGACACTTACCATGTCACTTTGTATTTTTATATTATATAGGTAATAAACTTACTATATGCCTCCAAGAGACCCCCAAGTGGTCCATTAATGAGACACCTATCATGATATACATCTCTTTTCCGAAACTTAGATTTTAGGAATTGAATATCAATTAACAATATAATATTTGTTTTAAAAACTCTTTTATGTCAATTTTGACACTATTTGGAAAATTGATTTTTTTGAAAATCATAACAGAATTATTGCTTCAAACAAAGTTAATTAAAACATTCCTAACATGTCATATTAACCTATAAAATTAGTGTAATTCATAAAAAGTCTCAAATTATATTTATATGGGTATTTATAATATCAATTATTTTAGTTTTTCACTATTACGGTAATTACTGCATCATCATTGTATCAAAAATAAATTAAATTATTTATTGTCTAAAAATTATAAATAAACTATCATTATGTAGAAAATCGTTTTATATTTCTAATGAATATTTATAATCGAATTTATCTTATGTGTATCCCTATATTAAAAATGTTTTAGTAAAGAAACTTTGATTTTAACTCTTTTAACTCTTCTTTGAATTAAATAATAATAAATTTCCTAAGCTAAACCAAGTGGACCTAAATGATAATATTTTATTCCTAAGGTTTTTTTTTTCGAGATACACTTTTCCAATAGAATTAGGACATGTGTTAGGGTACTATTAATATCATTTTTACCCTTAATTACCCTATTTACTTTTAACCGTGGTAAATAAAAGTAAAAAGTTACTATTCACCGAAAACTATTTTCATCTCATTGAACCACATTTTACTCCTTGATATTAACCGTGTCTCTTGGATTTTCGAAATTCCACTCACTGAAACGGTAAAATTAAGTTTTATGAAAAATTCAGTTTTTTTAACTACCACTTAGTGGTTTCACTATTCATCAAAAAATGATGTTTTTCAGAAAAATACCAAAAATTCACCCTAGGCTAATTTTGATATTAAGAATCCAAAAATGAAGTCCATTTTGAAAAATAAAATTTATAAATTTCAAAAAGTGGGTATTAATATTTATAATGACTAGTTTGATTAATTGTGGTGTGTTAGAACTCGATGTTGCGGACAACACACGCTATTACATTATTCAAAGAGAAGCGTACCGTAGAAGCTTGGGGTGTTACATGTGTTTGTTCATGATTTATGTTACTAGAGACATTACTTACTAGGAGATCATCTTTTGGTGTACACGCACTACCAAATCCTTAAGTACATATTTACACAACATTATCTAAATTTGAGGCAGTGAAGGTGGGTGGAATACCTTTGGTATTTTAACTAGATATTTCCTATAAGACTAAGAAAGGAAATGTAGTGGTTGACGCTCTGCACATAAGGACTTATAAACAAGAATTACAGTAGGCCAGTGCAAAGTGGTAGCTTATGGCTTTGTTCTCAAATATGCACTTGGAGGTTCATGGTTGTTAGGGACAGACATTTATTTAATCCTTATCTGTTAAATATACCTTACAGAATTGAATGAGGATGAGGTAGCTATCATATTTCAAAGGACAAGTTCTACAGGAGAGTGTGGTATTTATGGACCCTCCTCCTAGTTATACCATAGGCAAGGATGATGTTCTTTGTTTACATGGTCGTATGTTGTTCTCTTCATACATGTGTGAGGAAATGTTGTGTGGTTTTCATGCTTTATCTTGGGTAGTTCATCATAGTGTCACCAAGATGTATCAGGATTTACATTTTCGATATTTGTGGCTAGGTATGAAATGAGATGTATATGGTCTTTTCATGATGTTCTCCACCTATCAGCAGGAGAAGGCAGAACACCAACAACCAATCGGACATTTACAGTAGATACCCATTCTTGAATGTAAATGGAATGATTCCACAATGGATTTCAATATGTATTTACCAAGGTCACCTTAAAGTAATGAAACAGTTTGGGTAGTTGTTGATTGTCTCATGAAGATTTCACATTTCCTTCCTAGTAAGGAAACCTTCAGTGTTGATGAGCTTGGGAGGTTTTACATCTGTGAGATTGTACAACTACACAGGGTCCTGTATTCTATCATTTCAGATGGGGATGCTCGATTTACGTCTCATTTATAACAAGGGCTACAGAGGGCACTGGGTACATAGTTTCTTCTAAGAAAAACTTACCACCCCCAAATAGATGGCCAGTCAGAGCACATGATTCTGGTGCTTGAGAACATATTGTGGTCATGCGTTCAGGCTTTTGGGGGTTCTTGGGTGATACATATACCCCTGGTGGATTTATCCTATAATAATATCTTTCATGTTCTATTCTTATAGTTCCATTTGATACTTTAGATGGTAGTACATACCGGTCACCCCAGTGTTGGCTGGAGGTAAGAGAGGCAGCTATGTTGGGACCTCATCTTGTCCAGCAGACCACGGAACAAGTGCAGTTCATTTGGAAGCAGATGACTACTACGCAGCCACATCAGAAATTTTACATCAGTCGCCATAGATGACCTCTAGAGTTCAAGGTTGAGGATTAGTTATTACTATGTGTTTCACTGAGGTTTCCACACAAGAGAATCAGGAGACATTGTAAGTTTTCACCGAGATATGTCGGGCCGTTTGAGATTATAGAGAGGGTAGGGATAGTTTCTTATTGGTTGTAGTTAACTTTGAGGTATCAGGATATGTATGGAATCTTCCACATTTCTCATCTACATTGTTTCATTTTAGACTCGTCTCATTCTTTTTATCCTGAGGAAGTTCAGTTGCAGGTAGATTCATCCTTTGAGGAGAATCCTATACAAATAGTGGATCATAGCATGAAGTTTCTCTAGGGGTGGTCCATTCCTTTAGTATGGGTTCTATGATAGTATGACTAGTTACCAGAAGATACCAGGGAGAGTGAGGTTAATATGTGATCGTAGTGGCCGGATTTTTTCTTCGATATTTCGTCACCACCATTAGAAGGGAAATTCATGGATGAATTTCCATAAGGGGGTTGTTTGTAAGAAACCGGTTCTTTGTTGAGGTAAAGATCTTGTGTTTTCTATCAATTATTATTTTAATTTCTCAAATACTACCTTTTATGAATTCTCATTAGGTTCATGGAGGTCTTTGGGGTGTTCGGGGCTGGTATGGATCCCAGAACATGAGTTTTGAGTAAAAAGAGGAGGCCTCATGTTTAGTGAATATTGTGTGGATTGGTCTGAAAGGCCATGTATAAGCTTTATAGTTTTAGAATAATTGGACAAAGGGATAAGCACGGTTATCACACTATTTAACAAAACATGCGAGGTAACTATGAAAGTGCCCCTTTCTCTTACAGAGAGTTTTTCATAGTTTCCACACGGTTTGATAAACTATATAGGTAAACCGCGCAACCCAGATATTTTGGGTCAAATTACCATTTTTTCCCAAAAATGTTTTTAACCTTAAGTATCTTATCCTCCTCCCATCACTTAGTAGTCCCTCTTACTAGGAGTTCTCCTTTGGTTCCTACCCAAGGCTTTGAGCCACCCACTCCATCTGATCTTTGTTTCAACCATCGTTCGTCTCCTTGGATTCGCAAGGGTAATGTATCGATTTTTTTATCCATATTCAATTAGTATATTTATTGATTGCACTATTTGTATTTAGGATCATATGACCTAATATCCCATTCTTCATTTGTTCTTCATATTTCTCCAAAATTGGGTAAAATCAGAGCCTAATGTTGGATGAGCTATCTAACATGATACTAAGATAGGAGGTATCATGCCTTTCATTAAATGTCAAGATATTTATATATATCGGAGTATCGCACACCCATTTTTTCAGTGTCGCATTGATTTAAAAATCATACATGTAGTTTTATATCATTTTATTAGTAATTAAATATTTGTTGCGGAGCATGTAATTGGTTATTTGTCCGGATTAAGGGACACCCCATGGGTGAGTGATAGTTTGACCATTTTTTGGTTTTTTGGCCTAGGATACCTATGATGTATGGCTTGAATTCCCATTAGTTGATTTTTTGAAATGAATTTGATTAAATAAATGAATTTCCATTTTGTTTGATGGATTTTGATTTGGATAAGGGTATGGGATAAGAGACTTTCCCCTTGACCCGGGTTATGACAAAACTTGATTAAGCACATTTGGAATATTTAGCTCCAATTGTGAACCTTCCCATGTGAGTTAGGTTATGTTAAAGCCTTCTAATATTTTAGATTTAATGAGAGTATTTCTAATAATTATGTTCCCATGTGATTAACGATAGTCCAAGCCTTAGAGTTTGGTCCAAGCTTGTGACACCCTTGGAGGTGAGTTGTTAGATGCTTATGGTTTTGACCCTAGAACATCTAATGAATGGTTAATTTGAACCTATAATGGTTAAATGGTAAATAGTATTGGGTGAATCATGGATTCTATTTAGAATTCCATAGACGGGCTTATATGTCGATTGTACATTGTTACCTTGAGTGAACCTTGGGTTCTGATGAAATTATTTGGATGGGTTCAATGGATTGTTAATTATTTTTAAGCTATGAGTGAACCATGGACACCATAGATGGGATCATAGAGGCTATGATAAATTCTTGTTAAATCATTGATACCTATAGGATTCCATGGATGCGCTCAAGAGGCATGAACTATATGTAAAGAGTGATACTTGGGGATCCCTATAGGACCGCCAAGGATGGGATTAGTTGACATAGACTGATACCACACCTAGAGTGATATCAGGTTCCTAATAGTTTTGTTGGTACAAGATTGTAGGGTGTTGGTAAAATTTCACTTAGAGTGATACATTAATTACAAATTAGGAATTTCAAGGATGATCTTGGCTTATAATTAAATTTTGAATTTCAATAACTTATAATGTGTCTGCCAGGCCATAGAACAATCTTGGATTCGGTCTTCACTTATTCTTGATTAGATGGCCTTCTGAGGAATCTTCTATGCTTACAGTTATACAAGGGATTCCAGACCTGAGCCAGATCTCAAGAATTACAGATGTATTGTATTGAATTTTTAAATGTATAATGAAATGTAAATAAATTTAAACTAGTGCTTGTGGTTTTTTTACATTTGAGTACTTCCTATCTTACTACATTCATTATTTCACACAACCTGTAATATATATTCAAGGAGATATTGGCATAGACCTTGGGTGGTTCTCTATTAGGATTTAGTCTCACACCCTTTTTGGGTCAAGTTTTGGACCCAAATATATTATATGATTGCACGTGTCAATAAGGCCAAGTTCCATCCTATAGGTAGTTGATATGATTCAAATGATTAGGAAAGCATGGGACCAAGATGAGGCTTTCAATTCTAATGGGTTTCTTTTTTGTTTTTTTTACTTTCGAGACATGTATTTTATATGACTACAGTGTACCTATTTTGATTTTTTATTAGAAACATGTGAAATGTATCATCATCTTGTGTATGATGTGACTCTGGTATAATTATACTTTCAGTCTTCTAATATTTAATTATGTTTCATGGTATTACAGATTCTGCTATTAAATTCTAATTGTATTTCATTGTGTTACACTCTATTAATGAGGGCATAGTCTCCACACTATCACACCTAGGCCATCACTTCTAGTCGGATGCTTTATGGATTTGGGGAGATGTGCTTGAGGCCATGTGGTCAACCGGGCTCGGAGTACAGTTATGTGGCATCTGGGTTCTAGATGTTATATGTTTCAAAAAAAACATTGTTATAGACCAACCTATACCAACAGTTCTTAAAAACCATTGGTATTGGCTTAGAAAAGAACCTATATACCCACAGTTCTTCTAAATTGTGGGTATATATCTATTGGGATAGGTCCCTTTTCAAGTAGTATGGTCTAGAAACAGATGAATGATCTAATTAGTCAAGTCCATGAGTACCATCAGTGCGTTGTTCGAATCAAACAACATCAAAACAAACCCATACAATCCATTCCTACTCCTAAATGTAGTACGAGGTATGTGGAATGGTCTCACCCTCAATTGATGGTATCCTGGTCTCAAATTTATATTGGATAACATCTTATCACCTACCAGTGTACTGATTAGATCTTCAATACATAGAATAGGATACCGATTATTGATTTCCATATGGTTCAATATCTAATAATCCACACATAAGCACAAATACCCATCAACCTTTTTGGTGAAGAGACCTGGTGAACCCTAAGTAGATGAACTAGGAATTGTGAAACCTTTATCTTCCAAATCTTCCAACATAAATTTCAACTCCTGACAATTGACCGGTTCCATTCTATAAGTAGGGATAGAAATTGGATCTATTCCTGGCACCAACTTGATTATAAACTCAATCTCTTTCTCATGCGGTAATCTATAGAATTTATTAGGATAAAATACTGAAAATGGTCTACCATAGGAGGAAAATACTCCTTCTATATTCCACCATAATCTAGAGAAATATTGGCTATCTGATCCAAGGGACAATCCAATATACACTAATTTGGTCATGCATTACTAGTATAAAGATCCCACTCAACTTGGTTAAAATAAATACCTCCTTTTGGATAAAGAAATGTGAAAAACCTATAGTAATAATAGATATGATCATTTTATGGAACTAAATAATCAATAAAAATAATCAAATCAAAAACCATTAATTTCAATCATAAACATTTCCCAAGGTAAATGGTAACCACCAATCACTATAGAAAATTCCATGCAACATTGGATATTCTCTGACTGCACTCCCAATGGTGTTTTGATAGTCAAAACACAACCAAATATTTTCACATACAAACCCCACATTGTTTGCAAGAATACCAAATAAAAAGTAATGTGATGCTCCTATATCAAATAAAACACAAGTGATAGTAAACGGATGCTACGACTGGAGCTCTCTCATTAGCTCAGAAATTGAAGGCATGGTGTGAACAGTCTCTCTTTCCATAGATCTCATGACCCTAGGGAAGTTTTACTAAAGATAAACATCCATATGATCCTCATGAGATATAGGAATATTTGATTCAGCTGTTCTAGGAGCATGTTTATTTCAAGTCTCTTAACGCTCCACTCATAGATGATGAGGAGGTATTTTCCTTATGAGACAAAAAAGCTCCACAGAACACTGGCTATAACAATAATATCAACCTCAATATGTGCCAAAAATAGAGAAACACTACTCCTGGTACCTATAAATAGGGATTATAAGTGTTTTATCTTGAAATAACAGTTCATTTCATTCCATTTCTCAGATATAATTAATATCTCATACCACAGTTCATATAGGAAAGTATATAACACATGAATAAATATTTACTTTTCCTGAATAATGCATGTTAATATATATCCATATGTACCTATCATGATGAATGAATACTCATATTGCGCTATACTAGTCCATGACTATAAATCTTAAGAACCAATAACATCACAAAATAATAACCTCACACAACAAGTGAAACACCCTAGGTGAAATAACGTCAACTTTAATAAGAAAATAGTATAAACAATATTCCATCCCTTGGAACTCATATTTTCCCTTGTACATAGGTTATCTACTCCCAGAAAAAACCTCATTACCATGTTCTGACACATCATAGTCTCTTTTATAACATTCCCTGTTAGTAATCTAATATAAAAGAAACCTAGTGTGCCTTAATACCACTTTCTAATGTCCCCTGATCTGAAACACTCTCACATGGAAAGAATAGGTTGGTAATGAGACCTCAAGGTCACCTCCTCATATACCAGAGGCATAAGACTAGAAGTGGGGTGTGATAAGTATAGTGGGGAGACTATACCACCTCATTATAGAGTTACAACATATCATAAATAATAAATGTAAATAAATATCAAAGTAGTTGAAATAATGGAAACACTACAATACATCAAAAAACCAAATATAAAAATAAAACTAAATAATCCAATAAATAATACAAGAATAATTTAATGTCATGTTGGAATTTAACTAAATGTCATTCAAAAAGTAACACAAATTAAATACAAGTAGGATCAAATAAAGACAAAAAATTCCCCAGTCCCAAACCCCATTTTAGTCCCATCTACAAACTACAACTCATCCATAAAGAAACAATCAACAGAAATATACCTTTCCCTTTTCCAAACCATCATCCATGTAATCTACTCAGGTATCAACCTAAAATATGAATAGGGTGTGGGTATAATTTAGTAGTTCAACCCCACCATGTCTAAATATTACCAAACTGATAATAAGTTCATGAAAGAATACAATAAATAGTTTTATTAATTTATTAAATGTTTAAATTAACACTACATCAACCTACACAAACACCATGTCGGAAGTTATATCAACATGTCTCATGGACATGCCAACCATAACCATATAATCATGGTAAAACATAACCTTCCTTGTCACCATGCCAAAATTTATCTAACCATGCCTCATAATTGTGTCAACCATAACCATATATCCATGATATAAATCACACAAATATGGTTAAAATCTCACTATATAATCATTTTATAAAACAATAAGGGACAATATCGATATATAAGCATCACAGCATGAATTAGAGAGAATCCTAGTAGATAATAATTTTAGTAAGTTTCATAGGTAATATCCCAGTATATAAGCAATACCACATATTTTAGGTCCAAGCCTAATATATAATAATTTCAGTATGAATCACTGGAAATAGCCCTCTATATGAGCATTACAACTTGTATGACTGGTCATATCCTACTATATAATCATTCAATCATGTATCATTAGGCATATCCCACTATAAAAGCATTAAAACATATATCACTAGGAATAACAGTAAGTATATCACAATATCATATCATAAGGCTCATTGGTTAATTATGAAAATTACCATTTATATTTCAATTACATGATTCGTTTATCATTTTTTCATAAACCAATAACATGACAATTATTTCAATTATCAAGTTAACCCGAGGTGATTATATATCAAGAAATCACCAAAAACCCATGTCATACTAAACACACTTTAAGCCATTAGTAAATTCATTTATAATCAAGGGTTCTCTCACCCAAACAATAGTCATATGCAATGTCAATAACTAATTGTATATAAACTGATTCCAAGGAATAATTCCATTCATAATTTAATTTATTTAGGTGCATGTCATATTTGAATAATTGAAATATTTTACATACTTTCAATTAAATAGACCATAGGGACAAGGTTTAAACCCCTACCTTTAACTGATGATCAGCCAATGCTGACAGAACAATCCTCTTACAAGAATGAAGGTGCAGATGATTGGAAAAAAGGTATAAGGATTGGTCACATAAAAAAGACATTATTAATGGAAGTTGGCACTCCAAAATCACCTGGGTGTTTTTCTATGGTCGATAGGAGGAAATATAGAGTGTAATGAAATGAAAAATCGTCTGCACGGCAGCCTTAAAACCACTGTTTGGGAAATTACATGGTGTTTAATCCATTTACATGTTGGGTATTTTTTTTAAATATATACACTAAAAAACCCATCACATTAGATTATTATTTAACCATTCTCAAATTTTAAATGATGTGAATGATTTTCAGAGCGTGTAATCATTTTCCTCCCTATATTGTTTCATGACATGTCCATTGGTATTTATATGTCATGTGACATGTATATGTTGTTTAATCGCCCTGTAGAAAGTTTTCAGCCCAAATTCCACATAAGGACTCAGACCACCTCCAAATCCTTCCAAGCATGGAAAACCCTTGTAAACCCATTCCACAAATTTATAATCAATCTTAATTAATTAAAAATACATATATCCCTTAAACATTATGTTATTCTCCCCAATAATGGATCTCTATCTACAAACAAGACTTATCCACCAAGTATCAAAAGAAAAAAATCAAAGAGAGATGTACCTAGGAAAATATGGGATCATACATATAAGGTTTAGGAACCACGTATGTGTTCTGTTCATACCAGATTATTAGGGGTTGTTAGAAGAAGCTCGTAGTACTTTATTCTTTATTCATAAGAAAGATATTTCTCCAGTGGTATCCAGAATTTTTTGGTATTAGGGTGATGAATTTTGAGAGATAAATTCATTTTAAGGGGGTAGAATGTAACACCCTAATTTTTTATGAATTATACTTTTTTGAATAAATTTAAAAAAAGTATAGCTTGAGTTACACACAACACCAAGTTAATATTGTGTTATACATAACATTATATTATCTTACATTACACAAGATACTAAATTTTAACAAAACCAATAAATATTATTAATATTGTGATTTAAACACGATCGATATAAACTAACCATTAAAATTAGTGATATGGATATTAATACCCACTTTTAAAATATTTATTATAATGTTTTTATATAAATAAATCAAATTGATAATAAAGTACATAATTTTTCGATAGTCTTTATATGTTTTGAAAATACTATTTTCCCAAAAAAATGTTTTTTATATTTATTATTGTGAAACTAATAAAATTTATTATCACCAATTTTATAAAATTTATTTTAAAAAATAAACAACATTTTTTAAATCCAAATATCAAAATTATGTTAGAGTTAATTTTTCATAATTTTCTAAAAATATTAATCTTTTGATTAATAGTGAAAATACTGAATTTGAATTTAAAACTACCTTTTAGTTTAATTTATTTATATAGTTAAATTATAAGTTAAATTGTTTTAAAAATAAAATTATTTCAATTATTCATACATTAATCCAAATTATGTCATAATAATCATTTTCTTATTGAATTTCTGATATAAAAACTTTGTAAACTTTTGAGCACTTTCTCTTTAAAAATTGCTTTCTCATAAGATTTACAGCATTAATTTTAAATTAAATATTTCAAATTATTTTAATGAAATTTTGATAAATGGATTATATATTTGGAATCAGAATATTTTATATTATCTAAAAAGGTCAACTTAATTTTTGACCAAAATTAATAGTAAAAAATTGTAAAAATTATTTAGCGTGGTTAAGTTAAAAATGGGTTCATTGAGGAGGTTACACTAAAATGATAAGAATTAAAAACCATAAAACTCTTAAAACACCCATTTTATTTCAATATTTTGACTTTATGTATTTTAGGATCTATAATGGTCTATTTTGGAACCTTGTGGCGTGATAAAAACATGGATACACCATTTTCCTTTCAAAAAATTACAAGTGTGCCACTCACCTCACTTATAAAATTCCATCCCCTCTCCACCATTATTCACACCATAAAATAATTTTTTTTAGACAATAATATCCCAAAACACTTACTGGTATCTCTCCTCACATCCTACAATCCTTTTTTGGAAATAAATTAAACCTAGGAAGTATTTTTGTTCAAATCTAATGAGGATACACGAAGAAGAGGTAACATTCATCAATGAGCATTTCTATTATATTTCTTCCTCCACCTCCTTATATTATTACTATACCATGGTAATATAATCAAATAAATATAATACTTAGATTGATATGTATTTATTTTAAGTTCTTGGCCTACATCCATATCCACTTCTATTAAATGGGTTATGAAATAATTGTTCGTCTGTATGGCTGACTACCACCTCACGAACCAATGTCATTAACTTTTTTGTTAACACCTATCAAGGATGTAAATAATGATGGATTTATTATTTATTTATAATATTTATGATATTATTTTACTTATAGAATTATTAAATCACACATACACTTATGCTCTCTGTTTTGTGAGAATATGATAATGTCACTTGTGTGTACGGTGGACTACAGCCTCAGGAAACGATGTGATTCATTCACGCTTTACATGGAAGTTAATAAGGATTTTTTTAATTAAAATATGTTCTATATATGAAATATATATGATTTTTTAATGATAATATACCATTTAAATTTCTTTATTTCAATCCAAAAACAAAATAGGAATAGTGTTCATGCATACGTACGGCCTACTGTCTCCATGAACGGTGTATTTCATTTTCTATCACTAAATTTTATATATTAAAATAAATAAATAAATAAATAATATATATGATATTTATATCATTATTAACATTTTGGAGATGATTAAATCAGTATGAAAGTGATAGGACCAAAAAACAAATAAAAATATATAGAAAATAAAGCGGTTATTAACCGAAACATAACTTTAATATGGAACTGTAAATAAACAGGTGATAAATAATCATAAGAAAATAATATATGGTATGATATATTTAAATATTTTTCTTTAATATGTGTATAATAAATTTATATTTATCATATATGAGGTTTTAACATGTACGTCAGAAATCAAGACTTATGGTAAGAAAGTTTTGTCTCGGTTTTCCTTCTATGAGACATACGTAAAGTTATGAACCTATATTATTTCATGATGTGTATATACATCCCATTTAAAATGTAATATCATGAATTTAATTAAACTTTTGATATTTTAATTTCTATTTTAAGTTATTCCCTCATAGGGTTTATGATTTAAACTTCTCAAAGTGGTAATGATTTTATGTTACAATCTCCTCATTTATCGGGATTGTTTTTTACTTTGTTTCCGATGATCAAGTATTATGATTCATATCTTAAAAAAATAAAAAAAATCTTTAAATTTGGTTATTTAATGAGAATTTATGTTTTCACTTCATTTTACTCTCTGAATTTAATCAAGATATTAAAAATAATGTTTTTAAGAAAAATCATCTTTTCGATCAAAAAATATTCTTCTTGCAAAACCATGTCTTCCAAAAATGTTTTCAAAAATGTTTTCATAATTTTTAAAATGATTTACTAAATTCATTTCAGAATTTTTCTACATTTTACAAAAAAAATCAAAGAAATCTTCATGTTATTTTAGAAACAATTCTCATTTTTATTTTACTAAAATTGTGAAAAGGATCTTTTTTTAACCTACATGGCCTGAAGAGTATTTCAAAATGTCATGATCACCCAATTATTTCAAGTTTTATTTACAAGTTTTCAAAGTTATCTTCAATGAATATTTTTCCATAATATTTGGGTGGTTTTTAGATTTTAAATATGTTATTTCAAATTGAAAATTGTTTTGAAATTGTTTTAGGTTTTAAAAACAATTTAAGTGGAAAGGATATTGTCCTCAAGAAATGTTTTAAATTAATTTTAAAGCCTCATTTATATGTTTTAAAAGTTTATTTTACAATAAAATTATTTTCAAAATATTTTATAACATTTTATTTTAAAAATATATTTTCAAATAAAGGTTATTTTCATTAATAAATGTTCCAAGTGACTCTTATTTCAAAATCATTCTTTATCCAAGATGGAATCCTTTGGGGTTACTTCTTCTTTAATGGGGATATTATCCAAGTATACTATTCTTATTATTTCTCTAAATGGTTAATTTTTATTATTTCATTCTTTATCCAAGGGTTATACCATGATAGAATTCTTATAAAACCCTCTTCTTTTTCCATTGGTTATGCTATGATGAAATTATAAAATGATTGTGAGACCTATATATTTTCCATATGTTATGATATGATGAAATGTCTATTAATAACATTTATTTTAATGGGTTATGATATGATTATTTTTTTATGAACTTGTGAAACACATACATATTATTTTCATTATGTGATGGGTGGGACCTATATCGCCCTCCACACCATTGGGTAAAATTTTATATCTCATGGGATAGATAGGACTAGAGTGGGGAGGTAACCTAGTTCAGTAAAGGAAATTTTCCACTTTGATGGTCTTAGGAGTGAACCTTGACTACTATTATGTTTTGGGGAGTGAACCCATTCCAATATGATATCCTTGGTAGTGATCCTTTACTACTATGGAAATGATTATTTCTGCTTATGTGTATACCATAAATCTATGTCTTATTCCAATGTTATGATCTCATGGCACATGTTATTTGATTCCCTTATGATTCATGTATTATTAGATACCTATATGTTTTCCATGAAATTATATTATGATCTTTCATATGCAACTTATGGTTTCAAATGTTAAGATCATGTCTGCATACCTTATGTACATGTTATGCTTACGTTTCTCCATTTTTTACTCTTTTTGAGCGTTTTACCTCCCCCTTTATTATGTTTCATTTCACAATATAATTAATAAATGTATTACATATGATATGTTTAAGATGGGTGATAGTTATGAATATCATAGTGTGAGGTTAATTAGTTTACCTACGGATCAGTTATTTGTGTTTCCAAGTTTCCAGAGACACTAAACCAATACAGTCCCTAGTTTTTTTTTGTAATTTAATGAATATTAATAAAAACAATATGTAATATGTAATATGATAATCCTATTTTGATATACTCTCCACTAATCATAAGCCTCTATAATACAAAGAGGCATGCCTAAGGTCACATAACTTTTTGTCATGGGGCACTGTTGACTGGCCATCGAACCTGGGAGATTCAAAGTAGTATAAAATCATTTATTTTGTTTATTATTTGGGGATATGGTAGATAGGTGGTCTATTAATATAATATATCTAGATATTGACCTTTAATTAGTCCTTAGTGAACACCTTTTTCTAGTGGGAATTCACAATTACCTATGTGATGTGTTTTTTTGGTATTCAATGTCACGGTTTTGATATTGATTCAAATATGATGTGTGTATTTCATATCATAATTTTGGTTTTGGATATTTTCCAATATATTTAAGAGTAATATTACTTGTATCATGGTTGGAACAAATGATTCAAATGAAATTTTTGTTCAATTTTTGATTTATTTCATTAATGAGAGGCTGAGTTATTTAAAATCTAAACAATATCTTTTATTATGGTTGCCCTTGGAACATGTGATCGCATTCCACTCAATTAACCCATGGTATTTCTTTTATGTAAATTCAAGGGGATCAATAGAGGTTTTCCCTAGTTATGGTTATATAGTCTATTTGGGGATTTATAGGAAACCATTGATAGATTGGTCCAGGCATTTGATATCATGGTGATGACTCATTGAGGGAAATGTACACCTGATATGTAATCAGAGGAAATAGTTTTAGTTACTTAATGTGTCAACAAAAACCTATATGGTTTTTTACTATATAGATAATTAGTTTAATTTAAATTTTTTTAAATGGGTGTCCATATACATACCCCTAAGAGGGATGAGGAAAGTCATGTGAATACCTTGTGCTCATAATCAAGGTTAGGTGTGAGGGATGGATCAGATAGATGCCTACTTATTTTTGTTATGAATGTAATTTCAGTGATGTGATGGTATATTGGTTATATTCACTTTGTTTTAGAATGATTCGCTTGTATTGGGTGGATGTGTGGTGTGATATACCATGAGTGACATGCCTCGAGCCATATGGAAGGAACATTGTGAGAACCTTAGGTATATAAGACTGATATACAGTGGGAATGGTTATTGGGTTAGGTTCATGATCCTTGATTTTTTGGTACTTGAATCATGGGATCGTGAGTCGAGTTATGTGATCAGGTAGTGTGAGATTATGCACCCATTGCAATTAGATGTGATTGAGAAGGATCACATTGAGTGGGGGGGATCTAGTCATAGGGTTCTTAGAGTTTTGATTTTTATTGGTAAAATGTCAGTGATTATTATTATTGATTTTAAGTAAAATCCTCTTTGTATGATAGAAGGTGTGTACAGGTCACACGCAGTGCCTATTTTATTTATTGATTAGTGAGTAGTCATGTTCAAGATGATAAAATGTTATTATGATGAGATACTTGGGGGAATGGAATCCCATTGTGTTTAATGTTATTGGATATGTCCCTCTATGGTGATAGGTGACATCAAATATCCCTCAGGGTGTTGTCATATGGTCGATCTATGTGGTCCTTAATAGGGGTGTTAAGCATTGTCCGGTGGGTGAGCGTTTCTTGGGAAGAGAAACACATTTGTGGTGTTGGGACCTATTTGGTTCAGTTCTCAAGGATTGGTTTAAGGGGATACATATTTCATCAATTGTATCATTTACCATTGTAGATTATATCCCTCATTGTGGATTTTTTTGGAAATATCAATGATGAAGTTCCTAGTGATCCAGGAAAAAGTGTCTTGGTGTTTTTTATTAGTGCTTGGGTATGAGTAGGATGTTCATGTCTGATCATTATGTTTTGTATGGGATGGAGTGTGGGTTTTGGATATCTGTGTTTCAGTTAATAATGTGATGTTAACAATACTCTTATGGTGGGGAGCATCATATCGATCACAAGTGTGTGATCTTTTTATAGGTAGGGTAATAGAAGTGATTAGAACTATTGGTGGATGGATGAAATGGAACCAAGATACCAATGTGTAAGAGAGATTCAAATTGATCTAGTTCCTAGATGAATACCATATTCAAGATTTATATGTAGTTTCAGGTTTATCCAGTATATTAGCATCAAGATCTTGATGGATTTGAGATGGTTCAAGAGTGATTTGGGTCAGAGGTGAGCCAATTCTTTAAGTGACAACAAGGCTAATGGTTTGGGGGCATGATGATCCAACTATATAATTCATTCAGAGTCAGGTTTGGAGTTTTAAGTGGGTGTTTGGGTGATTTTATGATTCATATGGGAGTCAGGGATTCATGATCGGGTGTGGTGGTGTGAGGACGCCTTCGTGAGTAAAACTAATAATTTTTAGGATGATTCAGATAGTAGTGGACTGACTAGAGTATTGGTGTGTAATTGCGTGCAGTGAGGGGGATTCAATATTGAGTATTTTGTTGGAATAATGGAATAGTGTTTTCATTAGGTTATTTCTATGGTGTATAAAACCATGTCTTGGAATTGTACTTTCTATGAAAAAAAATTATAGTGGGAAGTATAATAAGCCTCTGGTTGTATCAATTGATGACATTGTGTTGTCTCAAGGTAGACAAGTGTGGTAGAGAATCATCTTGGAGTTGGGGTTGCTAATGAGCAAGTGGCTCAATTTTTTATTAATAGTGTGCTTCAGTGTTAGGAGTTGGGCATTGGAAGCGCACTTGGAATTCAAAGAAGGAATGCAGTGAGAGGGAAGATAACTGATTACTAAGATAGGTGAATATTTATGGATAGAGTCCCATTAATGATTCTCAATGATGATAATCAATATAGTGGGAAGTTTTTAATGACCTGTATTATTAGGGGTAGGTAATTCCTAAATGAATTTGAATTTTTTATCTCAGAGAAAGGATTATCGATGAATTAGGGATAATATTGGAAATTTAAGCATTGAAACATCTTGAAAAGTTGTTTTTTTATGTAAAATAAATACTTTTTGGTGGTTTGGGTTCTCAAGTGAGCATCGGAGAAGGGTCGGGGTGACTCAAGGGATATTTGTGGCTATATATGGGTGTTACATCATGAAGAGTGCCATAAGAGATTATTTTCTAGAGGATGGATGGGAACTGATCCATGGATAAGGGAATTAAACCATGGTCAGATGTAAAATTAATTTTGAGTCAAGGTAGAGGAGGCCATGGTGCTAGAGTGAGGGGTCATTCATAGTGGGGATTTCATAGTACTACCACATCAATACCTAAGGGGGTTACAGCCATTAAGGTTTCTTTTTTGGTTAATACCATGTCGCGACCCAGAGTTTGTTCCATTGAGGTATCACATTATTATATTCCTTGAAACACAACCCTTACAGACTACTACGTAGAGGATGTAGGTCCTGTAGGGTTGGATCAGCATTTAGGGGTTAGTGGAAACATAATCAACGAGTCTATACAACAGCATGGCCTTGTAGGGATATAACTTCCCCAACCATGACTCACTATACTGTAATGGGACCGATGGTGTCACATGATCAGAGGTATGCATCCCTATAATCCATAGGCTTCTTACTAGTAGTGAGGGTTTAAGTTCTTTCCAATGGGAGACTATAACCTTGTATCAGAGAAAGAAACAGCAATAGAAACAATAAAAATATCATAAAATTAGATTAATAAAGGGAAATAAATACCAACAAGTGGCAATAATATCATCAAACATCCTATGTTATAACAAAATGAGTGTTATACAGGCTATGAAATTCATATAGATGACATCAGGATCCCCTTCAGAAAAATTGTGTACAACCAGGTCCAAAAAGAATGAAAATATAAAAAATTGGGAATGGCTACAAAACTAGAATTGATTTCTTACCTAGCCTCATCTCCCATGATACACTCTAGTTAGCAATCTACCATCAGTCAAAGGGAACTTTCCCTTATCCTATATTCCAACCATGAGGTCTACTCATGTCCCAATGTAACTCAAGTAGGGAGTGAGTACAAATCAGTAATCCAACACTAACGGTTTCTATATACATATTTTTTGAGTAATAGTTCAATATGATGTTCATAATAAATATAAAAAAAATAAACACCATCAATCCTTAGGTCCTAAGGTGACACCTGAGATCATCCATGTCAACTTCATCGAATTATTTGGACTTCATAGGAAAACGATCCCTAATAGGAATCATGAACCATACATCTAGACCTTTGGAGAAGACATTCTCTACCTATAAACATGAAATAGTCATCTGGAACTTTGAGGAATCCACTCCTAACTATGAAAGAAGAACCAACCTTTCAAACCTCGGGGGAAGATATTCCCTACAATGAAACATGAAACATTCATCTAAAAATGTGGGGAAAACACCCCTTCATAGGAAATAATTAATATCTATCTAGGAATTAGGGGGAGACACTCCCTTAAAGGGAATAAGAACCATCTATTTAGAACTCTAGAAAAGCACTCCCCACTTAAAAAAAATGACACACCATATAATGTTTTCCATTTTAGGTTACCTAACATTTAACCCACCCTTACAATTTTTATTTATCATAATAACTATATTTTTTAATCAACAAAAAGAATAAATTTATAACCAAAACCAACCATTTAAAACATTTATTAGAGTTTCAGTCTAACAAAAAATAAATTGGCATGAACACACAACACACCTATTAAAACAAGGATAAAGACTTTAAAGGATAGCTCATAAACACCTGACATGGAGTTAGTAGGACTTCACTTTCCAATAAATTATAGCCTATTGTACTTTAATCAACAGATACCCCAAAATCTAAAAAACCCATGAAATTATAAATATATGGTGAGGGAGAAGAAATCATGGGAAATCGATAAAACAGATTCACACGAACAGTTAGCCTTACCCATAACTTCTCTCTACTTTATATGACATAATATTATGATAAAAAACAACACAAAATAATATAATATGACCAAAAAATTTTAAAATAGGGAATAAATTCTTGAAACAAGATTAATACTATGAAATATCTTGATAAATTATGAAATGATAGATATAAAGTTGTAGATTTATTATTAGTTATCACTTAGATCAAACAGTACTCCAATCCACTGATAAATTAGTGATATAACACCTTCATATGATGATATGGGAAAAAATATATTCTAGAAATTTTTTCCATGTATACATTGTATAAAAGACATAATTTCCCTTAGATAATTTGTTTTATTATTTTTTTGAGATTTTGGAAAAATCTAAAAATATTTTTCGTCTTATGAAAATTGGAACACTAGAATGAATCATACTCACTTAATAGTTATTAATTATGGAATTAAAATGGATTCATTATAGTTATATAAAAATTTGGAAAAAATTGTAAACCTTATATATCCGAGAAAAAATTGACAAACACTAGAATGACACATTTTTACTTTATAGTGACTCATTCCAAACTTCATAGGAAGTAATTTTGGATTTCATTGAGAGTCATTTTAGATTTCATTGGGAGTCATTTTAGACTTCATATGGAGTAATTTTAGACATCATATAGAGTCATTTAAGAATTCATAAAGTTTTATTTTTTATTCCATATAGAGTCATATCATACTTAATAGGGAGTAATTTTAGACTTCATAGGGAGCCATTATAGATTTCTTATAGAGTCATTCCTGAATTAGCTAAATTTCTATAAAAATTTTATAAGACCCAACCCCCCCCCCCAACTATTAAAACCCGTTTTTAAGCTTTATAGACATCTCTATACTCATGGTATAACACCTAAAATAACATTTTATAATAAATTAAAACCTCTAACCCTATAATGACCTGAAATTTTATAAATGGAATACCCTTTTTGAATGAATAAATTCCTTATAAAGTAATATAGTTTTAAAAAACAAATTCACTACATCTCATTTTAAGACCACTATAGAATAAGGTCATAATTAGACTGAAAATTTTAAAATACTACTAAGAATCATAACTATTGATAATATATCAATTGTACCATGACTATTAAAATTAGTATATATTAAGGGTTATGATATAGTCTAATTGACACCGATGAAATAAGCAATGAGCTTTACTAGAAGAATCATACCCTATGAAGCCCATTTATTAGAGTTTTAGAGGGATTTAGAACCACTGGATTTTTTTCCTTGACCAATCCCAATAGTAAATTCAACAATTAAAACCTGAGTTAAATCTTTTACAGGATAATTTCAAGCTTATAAAGATCACGGCCCAAACTATGTTCATCGAACCACCCCAAGAAAGTGTCATCATCTCAAAACTTACCCTTAAGGCATACACTAATGCAATAAGGGGTTATGTATCTAAACCCTATTAATATGAATCTATCTATTTTCTTATTAATAAAATAATTATTACATTTATCCCTTTTTCATTATTACTACATATTTATATATGATTAAATAATGAATTGACGAAACTTAGATTTTGAAATTAAGAAACGAAAATTGTAATTTTGGAAAATATATGGTTTTAACACTCTTATTGGTAAATTAAATAATTTTTAAATAAATTTACTTCCATATCATATTATTATTAAAAAATATTTAATTATATTCAAATGATAATTTGATTTAATAAAGTCCAATGTAGTCTTTATGAGGGTTAAGAATTATTATTATCGTAAAAAAAGTATTTTCCAGCAAATAAATAATTCTATTTAAAATTTTAAATTCTCATACTTATAGAACTATTTTGATAAAATAAGTATTATTTTATAAATCATAACAACAAAATTATCCAATGGTTAATTTTTTATAATTTTCTAACATAGTTGAATTTTTACGTAAAAATTTAATATTTTAAAAATATTATTCTGTATTATGACATTATAATATCCAAAAAGTGATTTAATAAATTATATAAGAGGAATTCAAAGAAAAATATATATTTCCCCTTTAAAATAATTTATTTTTGAATTTATTTTATTAATTTTATAAACCATTAATGAATCCTGCAAATCTTATATTATATTTTAAGGTTTTAAAATCAATTCATTATGAACAAGACTCACTTCCACAACACGAATGGCATTATTTTAATATTTTTGGTTATTTCCATTATAAAATTTTTAAACCCAATCCTATTTGGTATAAACCATTGAAAAAACCATGGTTAGGTTTGTGGTTTTTATTATTTTATCATATAGAGTCCAAAACCTAATTTTGGAAATTAAAAATGAATTCCCCTCTTTTTTATATAAATTCCCAGCCATCCACCCACTTCTATTCACTAAAAACCCATTGATTATTAATTTACCCTCACTTTATTACACTAAATCCATCCCAAGGTGTTCCCAATCACTTAATAATCTCCTCCCAATATTTTAGATGTTCCCTCCCAAGGTAAGGGGATCCTCCCCACCTCTTCTTTATTCAAGAACTTTCTTTGTATTATGAAATTTAATTTCCAATTATTCATGTTGGAATGTTTTTTTAACTTTAATTTTATTTTCCTTATGATTGAAAAGTAATTAGATACCACATTTATCTCTCATTAGACCCTTCCATTAATCATTATGTATGCCCGTTATGCTTCAAAAATTATACTGTGATTTCTCTTGCCAAACATTTTTGTTATGAATGATCATCCCCATTTTTACTCAAGGGTATTCACCTAGATGTACCTATACTCTATTGATTTGGGACTTCCATGTATATAAACCACACTCCTTAGTTGAGGGATTAAAATTGAGGAAATTAATTTTTATGTTGTATGATCTATGTGTCCCATAAATGCATGTACAAGATATGAATGTGAAAGGTGGGTCTATAATTATATAGCCCTCTAATGCATTGGGTAATATCATTACATCATGATATACCATGTGTAACACATGTGATTTTATCCAAATTATGCTATTGTTTATTTATTGGTAGTTATCCTTGACTTATTCTTATTATTTCATGTTTTATATTGTTTCCACATTGCTATGTTTCCTTGTTGTTATCATCTTATATCATGAGTTTATGTTCATGTTTACAATTATCACCCTTTTTAGGTCACCTTGATCTGACTCTAGAATAACATTTATTAATTTCATCATTTTATTCTTTTATTATTCCCTTACTATGCTTTATAGAACACCTTTTTCTTATGTACATCCCCAGGTTATCTCGTGTAGTTTTAGGAGACCAATGGATTATAAGGGTACGTTTTGAAGTTATCAAATAATGATGTTGTACCCATGATTCAAGTTATTTTATTATATATCTAATTACCCAGATTCACAAGTCCACATCATATTTTGGGATTGTATAAAGTGCATATTTAGGAAATAAATCATGAAATAAAGTGTACAAAATTATTGGTTTTCAGAATCCTAGGAAAACTCCCAATGATCGTTCATCAGTCTATACCAACACCTCCAAACCAGCTACAAGGTCCAATGCACTTTTCCATGCCAATGTTTAACCCTGAATATCATTACCTAATTTTTAGCCTTAAACCACATCCACAAACACATATAAATATAGTTTTACACTAAATTTTTATAATTAAACAAAAAATTAACCCATTTTAGGTTTTTGGTAAAATTCTATACAAAATGCAGCTGAATTGAAAAGATATGTTACAACCTCCCCCCCATATAGCTACTCATCCTTGAGTAGAATTCCCAAAAATCACAAGTCCCAATTAGTGAACAACTTTATCCATTACACTGACATTTCAAAATCTCACTCCCACATCTCCTCTTAAATATATCCACACTTTCATATTACTCTTATCAATAGAATCAGCTTCCCATGAGTCTATTCAATGAGGTTCATAATATGAATTGAATCTCTTTAAAAGAGGCCTTATACTCAAGTTCAATGTTGTTGGTGTTTATCACATGACATGGGTTGGGAAAATACCACTAAAGCTGATACACGTAGAATACATTGTGCATCGAACTATACTATTGTAGAAGATCCGACCAATATTCCATTATACTGATAGTTTAAATAATCTCAAAATGCCCCATATAAATGGGAACCAATTTCACATAATTTTTATCGGATGATGTCCTAATCTAAGTAACACCCATAAAAATTTGAAGCCACTCACCTACCTGAAATCCTAAAGGCCATGCATTTTTTTATTTTTTGGATAATCTTCTTTTTAATTAGGATGAGGGGGAACCCCTACATTACCCATAAGCCCAGTATGTACATTGATTAATTACATAACCCTGAATGTCCCAATGACCCAACTCCCCCCGAACGGACCCTCCCAGCATATATTTACTTAGTATAACACCCAGCCTTATTTAGAAACACAGCTAGAATTTCCTAATGAGGTGAAACACAGTGACTGGTACTGATGGAGATGTCATACCCTCGTGTCCTTCCCAATATACTGGCCATAAAAAGTAGGGTCCTACTACTCTAAATACTCATTAGTTCTGCACTTCAGGTATTGTCCTGCAATATAATTTTTCTTGAAGTTATAACACACGCCACTATCTCTAAGGAACCTATCCTATACTGATGTTTTGTGTTTACCTGTCAACGAATATGATGTTGTCATGCACCATCTTTCACCACAAGAACATCTACCACCATCGACGCATAGTGTTTTTGAGTTAACCAAAAATACAAAACCCACCACCACACATTCCTATCATAGATCAAGACCTTCCATTTCATGTTTACTATCCAAGCCCTCTATCACTGTATAATTGTTGGCCACTATCGAAGCCCATCCAATCCCCTTGTCATCACATGAATTCCCACCAATGAAGAAGCCCCTTGTTTCCGAGGACCGACCTCTCGCCACCATGGGCCACCACCATATGTGATGTACATCCCTACTATGACTAAAATACCACCATCCCAAAATATTGGTGTTCCTTTAGGATTCGATCTAGCAATTTGATGTAGGATCACAGGGTGTATTTTCCACTAGGTTGGACCCCAACGACATAGTCACCAACATCAAACATTAGAAGGTAGTTCCATTTGGTTGGCCTATGACCAATACCTACTCTGATAAGTTCCCAACGGCTTCCAAATATACTGACTTTTCTCTAAAGTATTCTATATCAGACTAAGAACAATAACCAAAAACTCATCAACTGCTTGCCAACACAAGTGTAAACAAAAAGGCCTACTATAAAAAGCCGCAAATGGATCCATTTGAAATGATTCCTAGTAACTATTATTATAAAAAATATCTATGATCTCAAAATGGTTCTCCAAAGTCCCTTCAATTTCCTTAATGTAATCCCTAATAATTTCCTTTAAAATTATTATAGTGCACTCAGAAAAACTATTTGTATTAGTGTGTTACGTGATACTCAGATGCACCTGTATTCCAAGAACCTTTTGAAACCATCCCTATAAATGTTTGATAAATTGGTTTTCATTGTCTAAATTTATACTTTTTGGGATTCCATGAAACCATTTTATATATTAAAAATAGATCTTACCCAACTCATCAATTGAGAAGGTCTCTAAGATTAATAATAAATAATCCATTTTGGTCAACCAATCCTTAATGACCTACACTAAATCATTATTTCAGGGTGTCCTTGGAAACCCCATACTAAAATACAAGGTCATATAAAACCATTTCCACCAAATAGAATGAAATTTATGGAGAATACAAATGGGTCACTGGTTCTCAACCTTCAACTGTCAATAGGTGGAGGACTGTGTAACGAATCCCAAAATATCCTTTTTCATACCACACCACCAATACTTCCTATGTATTTCATGATAAATTTTAGTAGAATCCATATTTAAATCACATATCTTGAAGTGTGAGTCCCTCAGTAGTTCTTAAGATATATTTATAAGGACCACAAAATGACCTATGACATATAAAACCTCAATGGAAAGAACTATCTAATCTAGTGGTGGCTCCCCACCAAATATATCATCCCTCATAACAAAGAATTAAGAATCTAATATCTAATTTCGATTCAACCTAATAATTATTTAATAGTTAATATATAGGGATGTGAGAGTCACCAAACCTTATTACTCCTGAAAACCTAATTGCATATCAGTAAAGTTTTACATCATCTACCACTCATTGTGGGATTCCCTTTGCTACCAAAGATTGAGTTTTTATGCTAAGTACACCAAAAGTAGAATTTCATTTCATAAGGGAATATGCTATATAAAAATATTAATATTGTAAATACACAACACAAATTCATTTTTTAAGGTTTAGATCCTACTATAGTAAGATGTACTTCAGGATCCTATGGTCAATGCACACTAAAAATATTTTACCCATAAGGTAAGTCTGTTACTATCTCTAGAAATGAACCACTCTTCAAATTATAGATTATGATTGGGGTATTTTATCTCTTATTGTATACTTCTTACTTGTATAATGAAAGGTTAGAATAAAAACTATATTAATCCTTCATTTCAACTCTTGGAATTTCTTCTCACAAGAATCAAACCAAAAAAATCACTCCTTTTTTTCTTAGGATTGTCTTCAGTGCTTCTAAATTGGTGAAGATATAAATAGATCTCTGGTAATAACCATCCAAACACAAAAATCTATTGATCAAAAAATGTTCTTGGATCACTTTGAAAAACCTATTGATCAGACCTACTATGGGTTTACAAATAATCTAGACACCAATATAACAATACCCAATAAGTGAACATGGTATATACAAAAATTAAACTTGGAGAGATTTACATGCATTTGATTCTTCTAAGTGTTCCCTAAACAATATCCAAGTGTCTGGTGTTCTCCTCCCTTGACTCGAAGTAAAAAAACTATGTCATCAATAAAGATGACTATATAAATGTCTAGATATAGGTAAAAGTCCTAATTCATAAAATCAAAAAATATCATTGGTATCTTCTTCCGAAATAAAAACATCAAAAAGTACTCATAGAGACTATACCAACTCTAGAATATTGTGAAAGGTGTGTCTAAAGGCTTCACCCTGAACTAGTGGAAACCTAATCTCAAGTAAATATAAGACAACACCTTCTCTCCTATAAGATAATAAAATAAACCATTTATATTAGTGAGTGGATATCATTAATTAACCATCACTTGGTTAAATTTATGATAATCCACACAAAGACTTACAGAACCATCATCCTTCTTACAAAAAATGATTGGGACACCCCAAGTGGATGTCCTTGGTTTTTTGAATCCCTTAATCTCTCAGTAATCCAACTAAGTTTTTATCTCTAAGATCTCTACATGATATATCCTATAAGTTAGAATAAATATAGGATCATCACCTAGCATGAGCTCAATGGTAAACTCAACCTCTCTCTTGGTGGAAATTGAGATAAATCTTAAAGGAAAAACACATAAAACAACCCAAAAACTAGAGTAAAAATGTCTTGTTTCACCTCTCCCTAATTAAAAACAAGACTAGAAACCTGAGTTGTAACCTTAACCTGCTATTAATGGTCAAGTACTTTATAAATAAAGTTAAAAAGGATAGAATAACAACTGAAAAGGGAGTTTGAATTAGTTATTCACATTTTATCTATTTCAATAAATTTTAAAACTTAACCCAAGTGACCTGTTAAAGTTAATTTCCTTATAATATTTTATTAAATAATAATGCATGAAAAAGAAATAAAGTAATTAAATCACATAATATTTACAAGGTTTGGCCTCAGTGTGAGAACTTGTATCCTTTCTATAGCCACTCTCATGGGTCTATGGAAATTCCCTATTATTAAGAAGTGAATAAAACAGGTTTCAATGACCATTAGACACCTTTTATCTCATTATAAAAAAATATTATACTAATTTGTACTAGTTTAAATTGTTTTCTTACAAAAAAACATCCACAAAAGAATAAGAATAAAAAAACATTTTCTCCACAAAATTCTATCTGAAACCTTAGTCTGATGTCCCTAGGTCCAATTACCTCAATCTGATGAACTTAGTCTGATAGACTCAGTACGATGAAACCTTTATCAAACATTGCACAATTTCTCAATCTAATCTTCTTCAGTTCGGTAAAAAAACTTTCAATAGTCTGATATTGTTACGAGATATCTGTCTGTAAAGTAACTCTAACTCAAACTCCATAGCACTCTATCTTTTCTGAACTCATAAATAGGTTTCAAATTACTAATGTTATCTATATCTATTTATAGGAATCCCAAAATGGAAAAGGCGAGAAACTAAAAAACATTTCCCACATACTCTGATGCAAAAACCTATGAAATTCATTCATATTTTAACTTCATATTTGACCAATTCAAATCTTCTGGAACCTTCTTGAATCATCTTGAGTATTATTAGTAATTAGCCTTATTGAACCTCCTAACATTTCTCCAATATGATAGAACTTCCTCATCTCATTACTATAGAAATTCCTCAAATCATTCTGAATTGACTTTCCTCATAATATTTAGTCTAATTTTACTTTATAATAGAAAAAACTCTGATTGAACTTCCTTATCTCAGACTATTCAAACTTCCTTAGCTCAATCTGATCTGACTACTTTGTTTCAGTATGATCTATTTCTCATTATAATTGATTTCTCATTACGATGGAATCCTCATTAAAATGTATTCCTTGTTGTTATTAAATCCCAATTATAATGGATTCATCATTATAACATAATCCCCCAATTAGAAAGCTAGAAAATTTTCAAACTTTATCATATCTTACACATTTAGATGAATGTAAAATTGTGTGTTCTTTACTTCTGGATCTGATTAAACCTTTTCATTGATTTATTGAAATGATACAATCTTTAAAACTTCTCCATTCCTTCAAAATATTTTATCATAAATTTTTTTTTTGATTTATAAGAACTCCAATATTGGAAAATATTTTCAAGACTTGAGGTTATAATTTTTAATAAATTTATAACTACTAACATATCCATCATCATGTGACTTGTTTATCAAAATTATGACTTCTTTTAATGAATATACTACCGTTCTAACAAACACTAAGTCTGATGAATCTTCAAATTCATGCCAATGGATTTGAGACTGATGATTTTTTTATAAATGGGTGTATCATACAAGTGTCCATGAAAGAAAGGAATTAAAACATACATGGATATACATAAGGTAAAATAGTATTATATCATGGTAGTTGATTTCAAATATAAGTGATAACATGTAATAATATTATTTAAGAAATTTTGACAATAAAACATTTTAGTGAGGTTTTAAGGAAAATACTAAAGAGAATTCAAAATAGAAAAGAAAATAATATTTTACATAAAAAAAGTGAACTCAGAATGTTTTCATGATAAAAATAGTAATTTTATAAAAAAAATTGTGTCTAAAAATATATTATATACTACACTTGAAATTGGGTAAGAATTCGAGAAGTTCCCTTAAAACGGGATTGCTTATCAGGAATAATTGAGAGGGGAACCACTTAAAAATATGTATATCCATGAAAGAGAATGGTGAATGGATCTTGATAAATGATTTTGGAACATATACACAAAATTTATAATATGTACATAAAAATAAAAGATAACTTCATTTTGGTAAAAATAAATATAGAGAAACCTGAAGGAATAATGGAGGTTCTAGAATAATCCCTTACCTAAATTCCGAAGGCATTCTTCACTTGATATTAATGTCTTGGATAATCAAATTATATTAATTAATTAATAATTATAGAACCTATTATACATTTATTTTGTTTATTATAATCTTATTGGGTTCATTTATGGCCTTTTTTATGGGTTAAAAGGTTCAATTTTATAGTTTGTGAGATTTGTTTCCTTGGTTTTCATGATTAGATTACTTATATACATTTCCGGATAATCATGTAAGATGAGGATGGTTGTCTATAATGGAATTTATATGTTATTAGATAACATACAAAATATTTAATTTTTATAAAATTTATTTGTTTATTTTGAGTAAGGATGAGTTATTATGTAAAACTTTATTGATAATCGTTTGGGTTAATTGGCGGATTTTGATCACAATGAACTTTTTTTGTTTTATAAATTAATAACATTTGTAAAAAAAGATTCCAAAAAAACTCATAGGATATATTACATACATAATAATCTTCTTCAACTATAGAAATGGTTTCATGTCTAGAAATGGGGACGGTAATACAAATTTCAAACACGTCATCCATGAATGTGATAAATTAACATATCTCGGACGGTATTATCGTTTATTGAACAAAAGGAGAGGAAAATAATTAATGTTGTATTATTTCATAAACAAAAAAAATTAAATTATATTTGAGATATTTTAGTTAACATGACAATTGGATTAGGTTATGTGAGGAGATAATAAGAAAATAAAGGAAAATAGAAATAAGTTAAAAGAAAAGGGAAGAGGTTTTTACCTCTTGAATGTTTCCTCCTTGAGAACCTCCTTAGGGAAAGTGTTTGGTGTTTTTATGAGACCAAGGGATTATATTCATGGGTTAGGGTCTTTGTAGGAGATCTTAGTAGAATTTATACAAGGCACAAGGATTTAGAGGTGTGATGATAAGAGGGGATGAGGGGTTGTTTTTATAGTAGAAGAGAGGAGGGTTTTCTCAATATTTTATTCATTATTTTATTATTTTTCTAAAGACAATAAATAGTATTAATTATTATGAAAAAATAGTAATATGTGCATTTTAGTTCGAACCCATGGTACTTACCTCAGAATAACATCATCTGTGACTCAATAAATCATGTATTTATCATTTATCACAAATTATCTTATTTTACTATTCACCAAAAATTCAAATATTTCAAAAAAATCAAAAAAAATCAACCTATCCATTTTTTTATGTTTATGATGTAAAAATGAACACCATTTTATAAAATTAATATTTTGAATATGAGAAATTAATTTTTAAATTCAAATCCTAATTTACTCGAACAATGCAAATTTTAAAGTTGCAACAGATTTTATAACACTTTGAAAAATTAACTAAGGTCTCATAAAATTATCTTATAATCATATGAAATAAAAATATTACCTTATGAATACATTTTATGAAAATAAATTTTCATTTAAATTATTAAATTAATCATAAAATTTTAATTAAATATTTATTACTTATAAAAAATACCAAAACTATGATATAACTATATCATATTTTCACTTATAAGATGGATAAATTTTATTTTTAATTTCATTGGTAAGGCTACGTATTCACTTGGCTGATTTACTATTCATAATTTTCATATTACTATTCATAAGTGTAACATTACTATTCATAAGGGTAAGTCACTATTCACCAAAAATTAAGTTTGTCCTATCATACTCCAAATATCTTACTGATCAAAACAGTTTATGTCAGATTCTAGAAATTCCAATCACAGAACATGAAAAATTATATTTAAAGGTCACATAGTTATTAATAGATCATTTAAGAATGATTGGTCATTGTGTTTCCTAATTTTATTTTATGTAATTATATTATATGACATAATTATAAGAAGGGAATTCCATTGATAAAACCTTGGGATGTTACATTCTTCCACCCTTGTGGAATTTCACCCTCAAAATTTTGTTTTACATTCTAAGATGAAAACAGATGTGGGTACTTTTCCTTCATTGCTTCATCCAGTTCCCATGTTGCCTCTTCATACTTATGGTTCCACCATAGTACTTTCACTAGGTGAGTTTTCTTTTATGTAGAACTTTATCATTATGATCCAGGATCTTCATTCGATTCTCCTCATAAGAAAGATCATTTTCCAACTGTACCACCTCTGAAGATAGTACATGTAAAGGATATTGTATGTACATCCCTAAGAGGGATACGTGGAATACGTCGTGTACTTTAGACATGGTAGGGGGAAGTCCTAGTTGATATGCCACAGCTTTGACAGGATCAATAATCTCTAAGGGTCCAATGTACCTAGGACATAGCTTTCATTTTTGCCCAAATATCATGAACTTCTTCCATGGAGATATGCTGAGGAATACTATTTCTCCAACTTTAAACTTAAGGTCTCATCAATGATTGTCTTCAGTGATATTTTTTTGACTTTGGGAAGCCTTGATGTGCTGCAAAATGGTTTTCCCCTTTTCCACCATTTCTTTGACCATTTTAGGTCCTAGAATCTTATGATCACGAACTACATCCCAACATGCCAGTGTTCTGTACCTTTTCCCATAATGGGATTCATATGGTGCCATTTTAATGTTGGAGTTGAAACTGCTATTGTAGGAAAATTTGACCAGTGGAAGATGTTGGTCTCATCCTTCTTTGAAGTACATAGAACATTCTATCAACATGTCTTCCAGTGTCTGAATAGTTTACTCAGATTATTCATCATTATGAGGATGATAGGTCATACTAAAGTTCATTTTGGTGCTTAGAGCATGTTGGAAACTTTTCCGGAACATTGAGTTGAATCTCATAACTCTATCAGATACAATAGATAGTGGTACTCCATGTATCCTTACCACCACTTTGATATATATGCAAATTGATCCTAGGAAAAGTCCCCTTGAATTTTGATAAAGTGATCTTTCTTTGTAAGATGATCCATAATGACCCATATAGCATTTTTTCCTCAGGATTTCCTTGGAAGTTTAGTGACAAAGTCCATGGTAATGTTATCTCACTTCTATGTTGGTATGGGTAGTGGTTGAATCATTCCCTTTGACTTTTTCCTTTCAGCCTTCACTTGCTGGTGTACTAGGAACTTTGATGTATATTCATCAACCTCTTTCTTTATATTGTCCCACCAATAACTCTCAATAATATCTCGATACATCTTTTTACGCCCTGGGTGGATAGAGAAGGTTGAGCTATGTACGCCTTTCAGAAGATACTTCTTTATCTTTAGATTATATGGTACAAATAATTGTTACCTAAATCATATGACTCCATCCTAGTCAATCTTGAACTCAGTGGATTTCCCATTTCTGATAGCTTCCAACCTTTTCTGAATTACCACATCATTTCCTTAAGCATCATTTATTTTTTCCATAAGGGATGGTTGAGAAATCATTTGAGAAAGGATTGAGGTTGTTACTCCCTTAATTATTCCAATTTCCATCCTCTAAAAATATAATAAGATTAGATCCTTCTTAATTCTCATTATTGATAAAGATGCAGGATCATTTCTATATAGACCATCTGCCACCTTATTTTCCTTACTAGTATTGTATTGGATTGAGAAGTCATAATCCTTTAAGAGTTCTAACCATCTTCACTAGCACATGTTAAGATCCTTCTATGTGAATATATATTTGACACTCTTGTGATTAGTATATATCTCAAAATTCTCCATATATAGATAATTTCACCACATTTTCAATGAAAATATCACAACCACCAACTCTAGATCATGCATAAAAAAGGTTTTCTCATGTATTTTAAACTGCCTTGACACATAGGCTATCACTTTATCATTTTTCATCATCATTTAGAATAATACCTTCTTTTAAGCATCATTGTACACCACAAATAGGTCTCCACTTATCAAGAGTGTGAGTACTGGCTCAGTGACAAGCCTCTTTTTATGCTCCTTAGATATTTCCTCACATTCTTGAATCCAGAAAAAATTTACTCCCTTTTTTATCATTTTATTCATTGGGTTTTAATCCTAAAAATTTCTTCAAAATTGTCAATAATACTTGGAAAGACCGAGAATGGTTTGGATATCCATTACATATGTTTCCTGGGGACACTCTTCAATTGACTTTGTCATGGAACGGTCCGTATATATTCCATTTATAGTGATAATATCCACCAATAATGATACTTCCTCCATCAAAAACTCACATTTACTATACTTCTCATAATTTTTCTCCCTTCACAAATTCATCTTCACATTATTCAAATGCCTCCCATATTCCTCCTTTCTCTTGAAGTATTTTATGATATCATCGATAAAGACTACCACGAATTCGTCAAGGTAATATCTAAAGACTCTATTAATTATATCCTTGATGATTTTTATAGCATTAGTGAGTCTGAATGGAATCACATGAACTCATAGTGTCCATAAATTTTTCAAAAATTAGTCTTGGGAATATCTTCCTTCCTCACTTTAAATTGGTGATATCTCAACCGAAGTTCCACTTTAGAGAAACAACTTGCCCCATGAAGTTGATCGAAGAAATCATATTTCCATGGAAGGGGATACTATTTCTTTATCATGATTTTATTAAATCCACGACAATTGATGTAAAGGTGCATCGATCCATCTTTATTCTTGATTAAGAGGACTAGTTCACCCCATGGTTAATCACTCGAGTATATAAAACCCTTCCCCAAATTCTCATGTAACTGCTTCTTCATCTCTTCTAACTTTATAGTGTCTATTCTATAAGGATCATTTAATATAAGTAGGGATCTATGGATAAATTTAATTTAGATCTCAACCACTCTATCAAGAGGAAGACTAAGAAATTCTTTCGGGAATACATCAGTTTAATCCCCCATTATGGGAATATCTTCGAGAAGTATCATCTCATTTGTCTCAATCATTTGAGGAAGATGTATTTTCTCAAAATTAAACATTATCCACACTTGATATGATAATTTTGAAGGAGATTCATCTAACTCCTTACACTTTTATAGGATTGGATAATACTCTAGGATGTGAAGAGTGTTCTCCCTTTACCGACAGTTAATTTTGTATTTGTATAAAGATAGTCAATTCATGCCCAAAATAGCATAAAACTCCACCAGAAGAAGCATGACAAGATTTTCTAGGAGGTTTAGAATATAAAAATTTACTAGTGTGGAGTTATAAACCTTGGAAAAAATAATTTTCCCATTCTCTGTTCTCATAGATAACTCAACCTTCAAATTTTGAGGTGGTGTCTGAATAGTTCTACTAAATTTGAAATATATGAAATAATGCATAGAACCAAAATCAAATAGTAATTTCACTATTCATGAATGAATAACTAGCATGCCTATCACCACATCATTGTCTGGATCCACCTTAGCAATAGTGATAGCATAATCCCTTACTTGTTGTCTTGGAGGTTATTGTTGATTTCCTTCAACAAACTTTGCCTTATAGATATTGTTTTCATAATGACAATGTTTCTTATAGTTGTAACACTACACTATAGGCTGAATTTTGATCTATACCTTCCATTCTTCTTCTATATTAGTGGAATTCTTCATATCCCTCCAACAATTCTTAGCCATATGTATCATTATTCCATATTTAAAGAAATTATGGGTTCCCTTTAGATAGTTCTTACGATTATTCTTCCCATAAATTTTACATGTGGGATGTTCGGTCTCCTTTCCATCATGGGATTTATTTTCCAAACCACCCATATTAGACTCCAGTTTCCAATTTTTTCATTGGGCCCACAAGACAATGGAGAGTATCCAGTCTCTATTTCAACCTTGAGGGTATAACATATAATCTCAAGATAACTTTCAAAGTCACTAATCACCAATTATTTTCATAGGATTCACTTTAGTCTGCTAAAGAATAAATCCACCTTTCTTTTGTTATTTATGATAAATATAGAAGCATATCTTTCAATCCTTATAAATTTTTCAACATACGCCTCGATAGACTCATCTTCCTTCTACTTAAGTTTGAGGAACTCTCTTTCCATCTTTAGATGGAGGGTTCAGGGGAAATATTTAGTTAAAAACATTTCCTGGAATTTCACCCAATCAATGGAATCAACTTACTCCAAGGAATTCGTATTCTTGATCAGTGTCCACCACTAATCAGATTCCACATCAAAATGATAGAATGCCAACATGACTTTCTCTACTTTTGAGCACTGGAGGGTAGATAATATCTTTTCAATGGAGTTAATCCATTGTTCTGTGAGTAGGGGATAGAAATATCTACTAAACATAGGAGGAATTTTCTTTATGAAGGATTAAAAGTTAATTTGATATTTCCTTGGAGGAGGAGGGAAGTCCACATGATTCAAGTTATTATTCCTAACTTAAGCCATCCAAGTAAGTACTATCAAGAAGTTTTGATCACCCATTCCCATATTATTTGTCATATCATTAGGAAAATATTCACATTCCCTATCACATTGGTTGTTTCATGTGTTATTCTATTTCCCATTGTTAACTAAGTAAAGGAAGTGTAACTAGGGGTCTTAAATACATATCAATAAGCATAAAAGGAAACATTTAACATAAAAGGACAAACTTGTAATGGAAAAAATATATCCTAACTTGCGATTCCCTAGGTTTAAATCTAGTTTATCCTTGATCTATTTATCAACTTATATTCTTATGGGATCTTTTTTTATTCCCTTAATAATGGTTCATAATGAGATTATGAATTTACCAAATCATATCCCATGAGAGTGTCAAACCAGCCGCACAGAAAGTCTCGTTGTTGTGTACTAGGTTACCCCAAGTCAGGCCCAGAACACCTTGTCAGAGTTTTTTCTCCAAGGTAAATCTATTCCAGAACCATGCCCACTTGTAGTATCAAGAGAGGGATATATTTTTTTGATAAACCACTTACTCTATACTTACAAAAATTTAGGTTTGTTTTGTTATACTTAATTTTATCCCTAGGAGTATTACCAAAGTGATCTATTCATAATATACAAAAATAATTAAACCATACTCTGATACCAACTATAGAAACCCCAACCTTTTACACATATCATTATAGGATTTTAAGAATAAGTAAACATTAATTTACAATCCAAGGATTGTAAATCTTAGTGTCTTGGAAGACTAGGTACATAATTAGACATCATAAAAGAAACTTTTATTTAATCTTCATATTGATATGCTAACTTCCATTGTGATTATACATCTATATATGATAACCTGGGGATAACATGAACAAAGGGATGAGCTAAAATCCCAGTAACGAAATAAACATAAGAATATATCTTAGCACATGGGTTATAATGAATGACATAATGGTATAAAGAGGAATAGTGCATGATTAAACATAAGTAATCAAAACATTTAGAACATGTGATCATATAATCATAGAATCATAGGAATTTGGTGGAAACATAAAACATAACTTTAGCATAAGCCCAACTATTTTCACTTATAGGAGCACAAGTCAAGGTTAACCACCAAGACCATTGCACATGGATCACAAGTCAAGGAAAACTGCCAAGACCATTGCCCATAACTTCTCATGTGACTAAATTTACCCGATGAATTGGATTTCTATATGGTTAAACCCATCTTAACATGTTCAGGAATATTTTTTTCACAGGAATAATCCTACATAATCAATCATACATAAACACAAGGGCACCCATGGAAATAAATGGGTTTTATAATCATGTAATAAAGCATAATAAATGATCATATCAGACAAGTATCCATGAAATAAATGAATTAAAACATATAGGGAAATCAATAACGAAAAATAGGCATATAACATAGTAAGTGATTTCAAACATAAGTGATAACATGTAAGATTAGTATTTAATAAATTTTGGCATTAAAACATTTTAGTGTGCTTTTAAGGAAAATACAAAAGAGAATTTAAAATAGAAAAGGGAATAATATTTTATATAAAACCATAAGGGAACCAAAAAAACATAATAAAAATACTAATTTGATAAAAAAATGGTGGCTTAAAATAGATGATAGAGTTCACTTGAAATTGGGAAAGAATTTAGGAAGATCCCTTAAAAGGGGCTTGCTTACCGAGAAGAATTGAGAATGGAACCATTTAAAAATATATATATACACAAAAGAAAATGATGAATGGATATTTATACATGATTTTAGAAAATATAAAAAGAATTTATAATATGTAAATAAAAAATAAAAGATACCTTCATTTAGGTAAAAACAAAGATAGAGAAACTCGAAGGAATAATGGAGGTTTGGGTAGAATCCCTTACCTTAAGTCCGAAGGTGTTCTTCACTTGATCTTAATGTCCTGGATAATCAAATTAGATTCACCAATTAATAATTATATAACCTATTATACATGTAATTTATTTATTATAACCTTATTAGGTTCATTCATATCTTTTTTCATTGGTTAAGAGGTTCAATTTCATTGTTTGGGAGCATTTGTCTTTTTTGTTTTCATGATCGGTTTATTTATATACATGTACGAATAATCATGTAAAATGGGGATGGTTATCAAGAATTGAAGTTATAAGTTATTATAGAACATATATAATATTAAATTTTAATAAAATTCATTTGATTATTTGTAGTGATGATGAATCATTATATAAAACTTTAATGATAACCATTTAAGTTAATTGGTGGTTTTTTATCACAAAGAACTCTTTTTTTATAAATTAAAACCATTTGTACAAAATTATTCCAGAAAATTATATAGGATATAATAAAGACATAATAATATGATTCAACCATAAAAATGGTTTCATGACCAGAATTTTAGATGATAATATAAATTGAAAACTCATCGCCCAGGAATGTGATGAGTTAATAAATCTCGGACGATGTTATCGTTTATTGAAAAAAAGGAGAGAAAAGAATTGAGGTTTTATTATTCCATAAACATAATAAAATTACATTATATTTGATATACTAGAGTTACCATTCCATTTGTATAAGGAGATTTGAGGAGATAATAAGAAAACAAAAAAATGGAAAGAAGTTAAAAGAAAGGGAAGAGGTTTTTACCTCTTGAATTTTTCATCCTTGATAACCTCCTTAGGGCAAGGGTTTTGGCCTTTTAATGAGAATGAGGGGTGTTAGAAGTGGGTTAGGGGATTTGAATGAGATTTTAACAGAATTTATACAAGGTACTATAATTGATAAGTGTGAGGAGAAGAGGGGGTGATGGGTGGTTTTTATAGTGGATGAGATGTGGGTTATCTTAATATGTATTCATTATTTTATAATTTTGCACAAGACAAGTAATAGTATTGACTTTTTTGAAAAAAAATAGTAATATGTGAATATGAGTTTTATCCCAAAGTTCTTACCTCATCATAACATCATCCTTGACTAAATAAATCATGTATTTATCATTTTTCATAAATTATCTTATTTTACTATTCACTAAAAATTCAAGTATTTCAGAAAAATCCCAAAAAAACACCCTAACCATTTTTAAATGTGAATAATCCAAAAATGAACTCAATTTTATGAAAATAACTTTCTAGATATGAGAAATTTATTTTTTAAATAAAATCATAATTTATATGAAAAATAAAAATTTTAAAATTGTAACTAATTTTATAACAATTTGAAAAATTAACTAAGGTGTCATAAAATTATCTTATAATCATAAGACTTCAAAATATTATATTATGAATACATTTTATGAAAATAAATTTCCATTTAAATTATTAAATTAATCACAAAATTTTAATTAAATATATATGACTTATAAAAAAAATACCAACATTATGATATAACTATATCATATATTCACTTATAAGATGGATATATTTTATTTATAATTTCATCGGTAAGTTTACTTATTCACTTGGAAAATTTAATATTTATAAGGATCATATTACTATTCATAAGGGTAACATTACTATTCATGAGGGTTAGTTACAATTCCCCAAAATATATGTTTTCCCTATCAGACTCAAAACATCTTACTGATCGCAACTGTGTTTGTCAGATTTTTAAAATTACAATCACAAAAGTGGTAAAATTATATTTAAAGGTCACAAAGTATTTAGTAGTTAATTTAATCATGTTGTGTCATTTTTTCCCTAATGTGATTTTATGTGATTATATTATATGATATAAATATAAGAATGGAATTACATTGATAAAATCTTGGGTCGTTACACACATACACAATAAATATTATTGTGCTGGAGTTAACTTATTTCACATAAAATTTACTATCAACATTTCATTTATAAAAATTAAATATTCTAAATCAAATATAAAGTATTTAATACTAGACACATGGGGCTAGTTTCAACCCATACAAGTCTTTCTTCAATATAAAAAACATTTTTTCATAATTATCATAGAAAATCACTGGGTTTTTCAATGTAAACTTCTTCCTCAATCTATCTATTTAATTAATCTAACTTTACAACCATCTGATAAATTTTTAAATTTTTATTTAAAAACATTGATAGAAATATTCTTATAGTTTCGAATCATGAAACTAGGGAAAACATTTATTCAAAATCCACACCTTCCACCTATGAAGATCATTTACAAACAACTCTTTCTTGGTTTCTTGAAACTTATCCATGTATATAAAATTTATTTCTATAAACCCACTTTATTACAATAAAATATGTATTTTATGTTCATGGAAAAAGTTCCCATGTTTCATTTTTCCCAATATTATCCAAATCTTCTTTCATATAATCCACTTATTCTAATTGTTGAATAGCCTCTGAAACTGATACTAGTTCAACTTTTGAGATAAGTAAAGTTAGATTTTCTAATCTCCACATTCTTCTGGTATGAAATGGAACCTTATGATTCCCAAAAATTATTTCAGACTAAACATGTTTCTTTATGTTAGGAAATTTCATAGTTTCTCTTCTAAATAAATTTCCAACATTACATGATTCTTTGTAATCTGGATCAGTTTTTTTTTTTGTATAATTATCACTTTCATTAGAAACATTCAGTTTATCGTCATAAATATTCTCAACAAATTTTGTTGTATTTTCAATAAAATTTACATCAAATGAATTTGCTAAATTTTTTAATTATTTGTTCCAACATTTGTAACTTCTTCTGATGGGTTAATATACTATGAAAATTCCCACTTCATCTTTCTCATCAAACATTCCAAAATCATATTTTTTTACCAAGAATGGAATTCCAAAAACATTAAAGTAATTCAATGATGGTTTTTTGTTATAAAAAATTTCATAAAAAGTTATGTTGGTTTCTAAACTTAACAAACATCTGTTATGGACATGTACGGCAATACTAACAGCATCTATCCAATTGAACTTTGAAAGGTTGTATTTTTCTAACATGATTTTTTTCATTTCCACCAAAATTTTATTCTTCCTTTATGCTAATCCATTTTTTTGTGAGTTATATGGAGAACTATACATACATTTTATTCTACCGCTTCTCAGATAAGTTTAAAAAATATTTCATGTGAATTTTGTATCATTTTCTGTTCTCAACTTTCTATATAAACCTTCATTTCTTTTCTCAACATCTATTCTGAAGAATATGAATATTTCTATATCCTTTGACTTGTGATTCATAAACATGATGTTTTTAATTCAAGTAAAATAATCAATGAATATGAAAAAGTAAAAAATCACCTTTTTTTATTAATGTCTCATTGGCCCACATAAATCGGAATAAATAAGTTCAAGAGGTTTGATAGAATAAGTTTCAAATTTATTACGAAGGTTTCTAAGTCTTTGTTTATACAACTAATTCTCATCTTTAGTACTCAACTGACATGAGTTATTAAATTCTCAAATTTGAAATATTTTCCTAATAGTTCTTTCTCCCTTTGTAATAAAATTTCTATCTTTCACAATTCTGATGATACAAGAATCATTTCTAAAAATCACTTCTTTTCCACCATCACAAATTTTACTTTCACTAAGTAACTTTTTTTTTGGTCCCTCAACAAATAAAATAGCCTTATATTTTAACTTTTCTCCTTTAATCTCAGTCATTTTGATTCCTCTTATTTTTAAAGAACTCTCATTCCCAAAGGAAATAGCACATCCATTATGATTTTAAATATGTTTCAATATTTTTAAGTCAAATTTTATGTGTGAATAACTACTAGTTCCAAGTATCCATTGTTTTTTCTTTTTATTTACTTTCAAGGTAGTCCCAAAAAATCTCCTTAAAATTTCTTCTTTCTACTTCCTTTTCTCTTCTCACATACAAAAACTTTTCCTATAAGAGTAGTCATACATTATTAGCAAAGTGATCTAATTGATCATATCTTATACAAACTTCTTTTATTCAATCAAACTAATTTTTATTTAGAAAGTTTCTAACATCTTGATATTTCATTTTTCAACTTCCTATAATTTAGGAAAGTTACTCATTCTACTTTTAGTACTTCTTTTACTCTATTCAGACCTTACTATAGGAAGTGATAGGTTATGCTAATAGTTAAAACCCCTGTGACCATATATTCCATAACACCAACAAAACCATCAAATCTTGATTTTCTATTGAAGATAGATCTTTATCTGTGAAAATGTATTGAGGTAAATAACTTATTCCAACTCTAACATACTATGGGAATGGATCATATTTCCTCCTGAATGGGTTTTCAACTTTTTTAGATATTATAGGTTTGTCATATACATTCTCCTTCAGGATTTCCCAACCTTTTTTCAAGAACCTGAAAGGTTAATAAAATCATATGATTTAACTAATTTAGTGGATGAAGATTTAAACTGATTCTTGATATGAGCTTTCTCAGAAACCTTAAAAGTATCATATTTTACTTCTAAGGATTTTTTAATATTTTCATTCATATTTATAAACATACTTTAATCCTCAAAAGGTTTTTATTGATACTTGTTAAATTCCTCATCTGTAGCAACCAACTACTTACTAAGATCTTAAACCATATTTCCATATTTAGAAATATAAGTTTATAACTTAAGATCCCCCTAGATTTATTCTTCTTATTTCTTGAAAATATATTTTTAACTTAATCAACTTTTACATAGTCTTTGTTTATCATTATTATTTCATTATTGACAGATTCGATATAATCAAGACATGCAATAAGTCGTGTTCTGCGCAGATACTCTCGGTGATATTCTTCACCTTCTTCTTCTTCATTATTTTTGGATTCTTCTATTTTCTCAACTTTTTCAATGAAATATCTAACCATTTATGAACTATAATCTTCTAAAGAATTTTTTTCAGTTGATTCCAATTTATCATTATTATTCAAAAAACTTTACTTGTTTCTAGTACACTTATTCTTATATTTGTTGGATGACTTTTCTTCTTTAGAAATTTTGTTTCACTTCTTCCAATGATTTTTTTCATCTAAATCATATCGATATTATTTAACCTTATTCTTAGGAAATTTATAGTAAATTTCCCAATTCCACCTCACTCAAAATATTTGATAATAATTTTTCCTCCAGACTTTCTTTTTCCTCTCTGATAGTTCTTTGGAGATAAGAGATGTGATTTTTTTCATTTAACTAAGCATCCTTCTTATCATCAGAATCACAAGGATCAGTATCCTAAACATATTTAATTTTAATTTTTCTAATAGCTTCAAAATTTATCTCATCCTTCATCAAATTTTTGAACATTGGAGCTTTTCTCATTTCATAAGCAATAAGAATGTAACAAAATTCATCAAGATATAAATCATCTTTATCTCAAAAAGTAGAAATTCTAGAATCCAAACTATCAAGAAAGTTTCTCGTAAGTTTATTCACTATTATAGAATCTTCTAAAACATACCCAAAAACCTCTTATGTTTCAAATTACTTTATTTACTCTGGTGAAGAATTCATCAATAGTTTCTCATCTCTCATTCTTATGACTTCAAACTTACTATTATATATGTGTAGTTTTTCTTCCTTAACTTTATTATTACCTTTGAAAATACCTTCCATATTGTTCCATATAAAATTTGAAGTATTGAGACAAATCCAATTCATATAAAAAAAATTGATAGAGGAAAAAGAAGAGAATTTATATCTTTTCCATCAACAAAAAATATTTCTCTTATCAGCAAAGTCATCATGAAATATTTCTCAATAGTTGGAACCCCAATTATGGAAACATCACAAACTTCTAGGCTAAAAGATGGTAGATAATTAATCATCCAATTTTTCGATCCATAATAATTTTTTCCATAAAATGTTGTAATTCCTTCACTATTGATAGAATTGATATTATCCCTGATAGGGATTCAATAAGGGACCATCCCTCTGATACCCATTGAAGTTTCAAAGGATTAAATAACAACTAAGAAGGGGGGTTTAATTAGTTGTTCACTTTTTATATGTTTTAATACTTTTAGAAACATAACCATTAAAACTTTTTATATTTAATTACTATATCATATTTTACTAAATAATAATGCATGAAAAAGAAAGAAATCAAGTAAAGAACTTGATATTTATAAGGTTCATCTTTAGTGTGATAACCTACATCCTTTCCATAGCCACTCATGTGGGTCTATAGAAATTCACCATTATGAAAATTGAATAAATATTATGTCAAATCCAATTAGACACCTTCTATATAATAATAAAAAATATTATTTGAACACCTATCAGTTTACAATGTTTTCCTATAAACAACTTTATCCACCAAAGAATATGAACACAAAAACTTTTTCACCAAAATACTCAATCTAGAAACTCAGTCTGATATCACTTGGTCTGAATTCCCTATTCCAATGAACTTAGTCAAATGGATTCATTAAATTAAACCCTTTATCAAACTTTTCTTAATTTTCCAATCCAATCTTCCTCAATCCAGTAAATAAAACTTTTAGTGGTCCAATCATCTTACAAGATCTCTATCTAGAAAGTAACTCTGAATCAAAATATATAGTGCTCCATCTTTTCTACACTCATAAAATGGTTGAAAAGTATGAATATTCTATGACTATATTTATAGAAATATCTAAATGGAAGGGTAAAGAAACTGAAAAACTTTTCTCACTTACTCAAATTCAAAAACCTTTAAAATTCACTCTTATTTGAACTTCATATTTGACCACAACCACTCTTATGGAACCTTCTTAAATCATCTTGATTATTCTTAGTAATTATCTTTCTCAAACATTATATCTTTTCTTCAGTATGATAGAACTTATATAACTCATTATAATGTAACATTATCAGTTCATTCTAAATTTACAATCCTCATCAGAGTTAACATGATTTGACATTCAAATAGAAACTGACTCTGATGGAACTTCCGTAGATCAGTCTGTTTGAACTTCTTTATCTCATTATAATTTGTATTCTTCATCTTAGTCTGATATATTTCTCTTTCTAATGGATTTTTAATTTTTATGTAATCCTCATTAAGATGGATTTATCAGTACAAATAAATCCCCAATATGATGGATTTCTCATTATGATGGAATCTTCACTTAGAAAACTAAGAAATAATTTAAACTTTATCAACTTTTACCCATTCAAACTCCTAATAAATTCTATATCCTTTAATTCTGGATTCGATGAACTTTTCCTTGATTTATGGAATTGATAAAATCTTTATGATTCCTCCATTTATTCAAAATAATTTATCATGATTATTTTTCATGATTTATGAGAACTCCAAGATCGGAAAATAATAATATGATTTGAGGTTATAAAGTTTAAGAAACTACTAAATCCTGACATTATTTTCTTCATTTAACTGCTTCAAAAACTTTCTGACTTTATTTCACTACATCTACAGAACTTTTAAAAAACTTTTTCGTATGATTAATCTACAAAGTCATGTTTATGGATCTTATATTGATGATACATCGCCATCAATAGCCTACATCTTTTTGACAACTTCTGCATCTGGTGATTCTTAGTCTGATACACAGAGTCTGGAAAAAGAACTTTCTCCAAAAACAATCTTCTCTCTCCCTTTTTATTTGGGATCGAACATTCAGTAACCTTCACCTACTTTTGAAAAATCATTATTTTACAAAAGGTTAGTTTTCAAAAATAAAAAACTTTGTTAAAACAAAAACATCACAAAGGTTCTTCAATAACCATATTTTAAGTCCAATTCTCCTATACACACATAAATACAACACTAAATATATATAAAAGAAACCCAAATATGATAGTAGTCGATATGGTCTTGATAAGATACTAAAAAATCCATCCCAAGGATCAATTCAAAGCCAGTAATATCTAGAATAAGGAGATCCTAGCGGAATATATAGCCAACAATCACAAGTTTCGATTCCCGGTATCAATGAATAACCTTAATTCCGACCCCTAAAGTCTTATCTTTTAACATCAATCTATATAAAAAATCTATGGATAAACCTAGTCTATCTACCAATTTGGTAAATGCAAACTAGTGTAACACTCATGTATCAAACAAGGAATCTACCAAAGTAGAAGACACTAAAATCATAACTTGACTAATAGATAGTTTGAAATCCTACTTAGTAGGGATAGGATGGAAAATATAAAACAATCTCATACCTTAACCCTGATCTCCTTTCTAAACCTCCTACAATGAACAACTCTACTAGTGTTTCTTCTCCTTCCCTTGGGCATAACTCCCTCCACCCTGACTTAAAAAGTCAATGAAAATATAAATACCGTTTAGTTATATCACCCCTGGTCCTGTAGTATATTCATATCCCAAACCTCTATCACCATAACACTACTATATAGTACTTATAACTATCATGGATGTACCATCCTCCCTCAAGATAACCACACAACTGGTGGTTGGTTGCACTAGCTATGAATATAATCTGGCCTACCACACTGATACCATTGAATGGAAGTAGAACCCCAATAAGGAAGAGGGGATATATCACCTTGGTTACTCTTCCCATTTCCACTCTATTATAAACTATCAAAAGGATGCTTCTCCCTACCTGAAGACCCACTACCTTCCCTCTAAGAAAAATCCACCTACCCTACGATCCTACTTCACCGAGGTTCCTCTTTGTAAAATTTATCTGGTTCAAAACATCTTAGAAGTATGTAAATAAGAATATGTTCACCTAAACTCAGACCTCATACGTCATACAATACTCAGAAATTCAAGAAATCCACACCTCATACCATGCCGATAAAGGGGTAAAACACTGTAGTTCTACAAAGAGATCAATATACTCCATCATAAATATACCTTCATGTGTGTGGTGCATTAACTCCCTAGTTTTGTTGGATATCAGGGTTTTTAGAAATAAATAATCAAGAAACCTAGTCTCTAATTCCTTCTTGGTCAACCCTGTGTGTTGATCTTCCTAGAAAAAAATATCCCACCATCACATTATTGCTCCTCATAGAATATAAATAGCTAGCTTCTCCATCCTTTTTTGGGGTGTCTAAAGATGCTCAAAGATCATATGAATAGACTCTATCTAGAAATCAAATTCCTTACGACCCCCCATTCTAGTAAATAATAGAGTATTTTGTAACTAAAAATCCAAAGCCTGATCATACATCATATGTGTAGCTCTAGGAGAATCTCTCTCCATCGACTGTATAACTCACAATAATCTCTCATTAAGTTGGGAATCCATCACTAGACCCAATGCTAAGGGAATATCTGGCCTAACAGTCGGTGGGACATTCTCATCTCCCACTATCACTGCTCAACTAGAGTATTTTGTGGATTTATATATGTATAAGAGCCACCGAATTTATTTTCATTTTTATTGAATAGTAGTTTCACAATTGAGGCTCAGTTATATGAAATTATAATTATGAGTTATAGAAGAAAATGTTGTATAAGTTACATTTGTCATTTTATTTGATTGACACCGGGTATTACTCATAAGAAGTTACCAAGAATAAAACTTTTAATCATTTAATAATTAATTAGATAAGAAAACACTACCAATCTATATGGTAGAATCCCATATAGGTTAATTAAGACACTTTCAATAATTGATCTAAATACTGTATCAATTTAAACAATCATGTGCAACCATGTGAATGACATATGGATATAACATTAAATAACTGATTCATGGACACATGACCTCTTTCCATTATACCTAAGAGATAGAAATACCAAAAATCATAAACCCCATAAATCAAATTCATCACACTAAGTGAAACATCCCCACCATAAAAACCAAAACTAAGATCAATAATCCCATCCTGGGTAACTTAGACTTCCATTATACATGGATTAGCTACTCCCAAGAAAAAATTCGATACCAGTTTTTGATAATATCCTATCTCTTTTATAATTTTCATAAATAGTAAAACAATATAACATATGCTCGAATACCACTTTGTAGTGTCTCTTACACAGCTCGCTCTATAGTAATTGGAATTGTGGTGTCACATGACCACATACACTCATCCTTGTATAATAGTGGTTTCCAACTAGTAGCAAGGGTATGGGGTGTAACCATGGGGATAATATACCCTCATATTAGAGTAATAAAAAATATATGAAATAATAATAATATCATATATCCAAATGAATAAAGATAAAACACATCCTACAAAGTTCCATAAATAACATCAAACAACCAATGCCAATATAAAATAAGTGATACACAGTCCATGAAAGTTATACAATGGAAATCAGGATCTCCAATGCGTATATAAGGAATAACAAGGTCAAAAAATAATGAAAAATTACAAAACTAGGAAGGAATACAAATTTTTTATTGATTCCTAGACCAACCCCATCTCACATGCCACACACCAACTAGAAATCAACCATAGGTCCTAAGGCACTTTCCCTTGTCCAATCACGCATCCACAAAGTCTTCTTGGGCACCAAAGGTGACCCAAGCAGGGTGTGAGTACAACTTAGTTTCCCACCATTTGTAGTTTTAATATTTATATCTTGCTTTGGTAGTAGTGCATTTTTATGCTTGTAATAAATAAGGAAAAAAATAAATAACCCTTATCGATACTAATGTTCTAAGGTGACACCCAAATCAACCATAATAGATTTTCCCAATGTCGAATGTCTCTCAAAAAGGTATCTTCATCTAGAACTCGAGTTCATGTAAGAATCCCATTGAGAAACAAGAAATTTTCATCTAGACCTTTGGGGAAGAAGCTCCCTCCAGGAAATTTGAACACGTCATATGGACCTTGGGGGAAGATTCTCCTAACCAGAAAACATGAACTGGTTATATGGAATCTAGGGGAAGACACTCCCTTCCAAGAAACAAGAACTGTCCATATAAACCTCAGGGTAATATGATCCAAGAAAAAAAACACAAACCAATCACCTAGAACTCAACGACAACCAATCTCTGTCAGGAAACAAGAACCATCAATCTAGAACTTAGAGGAAGATACTCCCAATCACAAAACAGAAACCAACTATCTAAAACTCTAGGTAGATACTCCACACCAAGGAACAAGAATAATCCACCATAAAAGGTTTTCTATTTTTGTTTACCTAACATTTAACCATAAATTATAATTTTAACTTCTCATAATACCCATATTTATTAATCAATGAAAATAATAAATTTATTACAAAAAACAAACATTTAAAACATTTAATAAAGTTTTGATTCAATACATAACAATTTGTTGTGACCACACATCACACACACTAAGAAAGGGAGCAATATTTTGAGGGATATCTCAAATACCACCTACTTGGAGTTTATAGAAATCCATATTCCAAGTAAGTACAACCAATTTTTAGTTAGTTTAAATGTTACTGAAAATGTATAAAATACCTAAAATTATGGTTTTTCTATTAGGGGAAAAGAAATAATGATAAAACCTTATTTTGAATACTTATGAATAGGGATCCCATCCTATGGATTCTCTATTCTTTACATGGAATAATATTTCAATTAGAAATGGCTCAAAATCAGATCATATTTCTAAAAAAATTGAAAATAGGCCATAAATTTTTATAACTAGAATAATCCTATGAAATAACATGAGAAACTTTGATAAGATATTTACAGAGTGGTAGATTTATCATTAGTTATCAAATGGATCAAAAAATTCTCAAATCTCTTTAGAAATGAGATAGATTTCACCTAAAGATGAATAGATGGAAGAATACTCTATTCTGGATGTTTTGGACATGTACAGGTTTTAAAAAAAACCACCTTCCATTAAATTAGTGTCTTTCAAATTTATTTAATATTTTGAAAAAAAACTGGAAACACTATTCATCCTATGAAAATTTGATAAACATAGGAATCCCTCATAATCACTTTATAGTGATCCATTCTAGACTTCATGGTGATTTATTTTAGACTTCATAGTGAGTCATTATTTATTTCATATGGGGTCATTTTAGACTTCATATGAAGTCATTCGAGGCTTATCAAATATTTGGTAAATATTGGAACCACTGTTCATCCAATGAAAATTTGATAAAAACTAAAATGAATCATACTCACTTCATAGTGAGCCATTCTAGACTTCCTAGGCATTAATTTCAGATTTCATAGAGAGTCACCTTTTACTTTATAGGGAGTCATTTTAGACTTCATTGTGATCCATTTTAGACTTCATAGGGAGTAATTTCGGATTTCATAGGGAGTCACTTCAAACTTTATAGGTAGTCATTTAAGAATTTATAGGTATTAAATTTATACTTCATATTTAGTAATTTCATATTTCATAGGGATTCATTCCAGACATAGATAAAAATTTTAATACACCTGAATGACTCATACTCACTTCATCGGGAGTCATTCCAGACTTAGCCAAATTTCCAAATATTTTCTACGAGGACCAAAAACCCCCAAAAACTTAAAAAGAATATTTTAATCATTAAAAACTTATCCAAACACTTAAATAATATAATATTTATTCTATATAACCTAAAAAATACTTCATATAAAATTAAACCCTCAATCCTAGGACAACTCTCAAGGCATGTTCCCCAATTTACACCAACTCCACCAATACATATACGGGTCTAATACACTTGGTCGATCTAAGGGTTGACCTTGAATACCATTCTTGGATGTGTATCCTTAAACTAAATCCCCAAATATAGAAAAATATAAGTTTACATTTAATTTTTTGATTTATATAAAAAACATAACCCAGTTTGGTTTTTTGGAAAAATATTAAACAAAATGCACCTGAAGCAGACTGGGATGATATAGGGGAATCCACACACTATATACCTATAGATGATGTAGCACCCTGATTTTTTATGGACCATTTTTTATAATTAATTATTATTTTCCTTTATATCTTTCAATTCAATAAGTCAAACATTCCTTTCACTACATGAAACACTGAGTTGGCGTACAATACACGCAACACTGAGTATAGATTTTTTTCAATGTATAAAAGAAATATGATTTGGATAATTTTATACACAAAACCAAAGGAATATTTTACTACATGCAACACTAACATGGTTTTTGTTACACGCAAGATCGACCTTCCTCAATATCTTACATTGTACGCAATACCAAGTTTCACTAAATAATGATATATAATTAAAATATTATTATTTAATCAGATATAAACATGTCATTATAATATTATTAACCATATTTTGAATTTTATATAACATTAACATTCATATTATTTATTTTATAGACATGATATAAGAACAAATTCAATTTTCGGATAAAATAAGTATTTTTCAAAAAATGCAGTCTTGTTGCCTTTTGATGAAGCACCCATTTTAAATATATATTTTAACACTTTTATATAGTATATTTGACAAAATAAACTTCTTATTTGGAAATGGGACTTAAAAATTTACTTTGGTTTTTATTTTTTGTATTTTTCTGATAAAAGTCATATTTTAATGAATAGTGAAAATACAACATTTTAATTCAAAACATCATTTCCATCTAATTTATTTATATAGTTATATTATTTTTTTAATTTTTTTAAAGTTTAATTGGATTATTTTGTTATCACTTAATCCAATTTTTATCATTGGAAGTAATTTCGCATTTAAATTCGATACAAACACATGTCAATCTTTTGATAGTTTTAAGTTCTTAAAAACCCGCTTTCTGGTTTTGAAAATGGGAATTAATTTTAAATTAATTTATAAAAATTATATGTTCTGAATTTATAAAAATGGATTAAATATTATTAATTAGATGGTCCAAATTGTGTAAATAGTTACCTTTTATATTTAGACATTATGAATAGTAACTTCAGTAATTTTTATTTACCATAGTTAAAGGGTAAATTAGATAAATAAGGGAACAAATAATATTATAATAATATAAAGCTACCCTAACATATGTCATAATACTATTGTATGAGTCATGGGAGACCAAAAAACCCCTTAGGCCAAAATTTTGGTATTTGAGAATCACTTGGGTGTGAAAATGACATGTTATAATAATTAATTTAAAGTAAAGGGAAATATAACATAAACATGTATTTTTTACTAAAAAAAAATTATTTTTAGAAGCACTTGATTTAATGCTTTTTTTTATAAGGAATCAACTTTCTATGAATTTAACAAAAATTAATTACTAAATAGTATCAAAATTGATATAAATGAGTTTTAAAATAAATATTATTTTATTAAATGGTATATCAGTCCTAAAAATCTAAGATTATTCCAAATGACTTAGATAATGTTAAAATTTTCATTTATTATCCACTTGTGTTTATATTTTCATTTTTTAGTAACTATAGTAACCATATATTATGAAAATATAAGAAGACATATTAAGAGTTAAAGTTTTTAACGAAGGGTTAAAGCTAAAAGATAAGGTTAATTTTGTGGCCTAAACTTATCTAAAACCTATTGGTTGGGTGGATTTAGACCCATTATAATCTTATCTTAGAGATAAATTAGTTTTGTTCTATTGGAAACCAAAAATCAATTTATAATAAATTAATATTTAAAGACTTTCCAAAATTTCCCCTCACCTCTCCTATAAAAGAAACCTTATCCTTCTCCTTTATTCACACCTCCGAAGTGATTTGGCTCATCTAACCTCGGACCAAATCTGTAAAAACCTGATATTTTATGATTAGTATTCTTTTTAATTTATTTGATTTCATGTGTCTTATTCTACAACAAGATTATCTTGTGCTATATGCAACACCGTATTAGCTTGCAGTATACGCAACACTATTCTTAGATTGTGTTACACACAATTTCAAGTTCGTTTCATAATAGTCATTCTACGCAACATTGAGTGTATATATATATATATATTCAATGTATAAATGAAATATGGTTGGATTTTGTTATATGAAACAACAAAGGAGTCTTGCAATTCACGCAACCCTAACTTGGCTTTTATTACACGTAATCGCGACCTTCCTCGATAGCATGTGTAGTACGCAATACTCGGTTTCACAATACAACGATATATTGTTATAATATTATTATGGACTAGCAGTTATGAATAGTATTAACTACATTTTGAATTTTATAACATTATTATTCATCTTACATATTTTCTAGAACATGGTATGAGAACAAAATAAATTTTCCGGGTAAAATAAGTATTTTTCAAAAAAAATCAGTTTTACCACCTTTTGATGGCACACCCACTTTAAATCTAGTTTTGACATGTTTATAAGTTAAATTTGAAAAAATAAAATTCTTCCATGGATTCAGGATATAAATATTTAATTTGGGTAAAGTTTTGATATTTTTGCGATAACTTTCATATTTTAATAAATAGTAAAAACACGCTATATTTTAATTAAAAACAACTTTTTTCATCGTAATAATATATATGGTTAAATTATAATATTGAATGGTTTGAAATTATAAATAGAATATATTTTTACCATTTAATATAATTTATTTAATTATCATTGATTTCACCTTTAATTCGTAGGTTAAATCAATTCACTCTTTTGCAATGTTTTAAACAAAAACTCGTTTTCTTTCGACAACGGGATTAATTTTAATTTAATTTCTGAAACTTTTGTGTATTTAATTAGGAAAAATGGATTCCATATTTTGAATCAGTGGGTCTAAATTATTTTAATAATATACTTTTTATTTTTGGGATTTATGAATAGTAACTACGGTAAATTTTATTTGCCATGGTTAAAGGTAAATCGGGTAATTAAGGGTAAATATAAGATTATAAAATTACCCTAACACCTGAAAAAATTCTAATGGATGGATAAAAGTCGACCCATATCACCTAAGGGTCGGATTAGATTCATTTTATGGACTTTTTACAATAAAAATAATTTAATTATTATTAAAACCAAAGAAACTAACAACATGTCACTCTCTTAAATCTTATAAGTATATTAATTTTAATTTACTGATAAACTTCATGAAACTTAGAACCTAAATAGTATCCAGAAATATAATAAAATTATCTACATCATATGAATTTATTTATAATTTTTAGGGATTAAATAATTATCATTAATTGTGACACAATAGTGATGCAGAAATTGTTTATCTAGTGAAAAATCACGAATATAGTTTTTATTAAACAAATAGTGACCAATAAAGGAACATAACCCTATCCAAAACTTATTTTTCATGTACATTTAAACCATAATAATTCAATGGAATAATATTTGACCATTTGGAGCATTATAAAAGCGATTATGACACTTATAATATTTTATTTTAAATGATGCCAAAGTTGTCACCTGCATAATTTAATAAATATAACAATTTAAATATTGTTATTTTAAGATGATAAATTATATTAAAAGTATTATTGTGAAAGGTAATATATTTATATTCCTCAAAGTATTTTAGTTTTAATTTTTATGCAACAAATAAGTATATTAAGTAATTATACAAAAATGTTGTAGTAATTATTTTATTAAGAGATAAACCAAATAAATGGTTTTAAAAGTAATGAAATAAATATTATATGAACTATTTAATGTGCTCCACTAATTTTATAGATACATATGACATTTTATGAATCTGTTAAAGCTTTTAGTTCGAACATATCTTCTATATATTTTATTTAAATTGAAATAAATGAATAGTGTCAAAATTGACACTATTGTTATTTTATAAAAATAACATATTATAAAATTGTTTAAAAATCACAAAAATATTTAAAAATTATAAATTTAAATTTATATAGTCTAAAATATTATAAAGTATCCAATTATTGACAATTCACAACAAATAAGTAATTATTTGTTATAATTTAAAATTTAGAAATTTATTACCACAAATAAAATTAAATTGATTAAATAAGGATAAATCAAGTTGATAATGTTTAAATTAAATTCATAACAGGTCTAAATTATATTTTTTGATGGTATTACAACCTTATATCATCTAATATTCGGATATGAGTCATTTTGGAAGATTTTAAGTGGGGTTGGGATTTAATATAAACTAATATTTCTTATATTTCCAAAGGTGCCCCTCTCCTCCCTTATAAATGAGCATCTCCTCCCTCTTCTCCTCACACAATTTGGAGCCTTTAATCTCTACCAACCCCGGTCCATTTCACTTTCCCACTTCCCTAGAAACATCCTAGAGGTCCTGGTCTTCTTCAAAGACCAATTTTAGTTCCCTAAGAGGAGGTCTCAAAGAGGCGCTTCAAAGAAGAGGTAATGTAAGTTACCGATTCTTTCTACTTTATATCATCTTATACTTATTCTTATTTAGTTGTTTAATTATGAAGTAATAACATCAGTATCACTGATATACTTATATGTTATTATAAATATGAATCAACCACATTTCACCTTCTATCCATCCTACAGAAAAGGAAATCTCTGCGCGTGCGTACGTACGGAATACCGTCTCCATGTCGTGGTGTAATCTGTTTTTCCATCAACACCTTACATGGATGGGTATAATGGTGTAAAGAATAACTATATATGGTTATTATAACATCATACTGATTCTGATATATTATACCATCCACTCCAATTCTATTAAATAATTATGGGAATGATATCATCGCTCATGTCTACATACGGACTACCGTCTCCACGACGCGATGAGATTCACTCTCCATGTTGACCATTCAAGAATGATTACAAAGTATATATAATAAGTAATAATGAAATATATGACATAATAATGCTATTGGATTTATGTATATATATATGTATGTCATCTACTTAATTACATTCAATTCAATAAGGAAACGAAAACAGCGTTCATGCGTACGTACAGTCTACCGTCTCCATGAACGATGTATTTATTTCCATTTATTGATATATTATATATATATATATTCTAAATATATATTATATGTAAATCAAGTTTTACATTCTGGATGTAGGTAATCATGATCTAAGTAATCATATGAATAATTACAAGTTAAAACACGAACGACAAATGAAACAATTTTACCCAAAACGCTACTTTAACATGAATTTAGAAAAGAACGACTAATATAAAGTCATAAGTGAACCATATATGATATAATAACAATGAATATGATTATGTAATAAGTCAATGAAATTATTTAAATCATTATACAAGAGTTTTGGATACGTATGAAGCATATCGGACCTAAGGTAAGGGATAATTTTGCAAATCTCATTTTTATCCGAGATTTCTTATACGTAAGTATTTAATGGGGTTATTGTTATCATCCATGTACATGTTTACTAAAAGTGTTTTTATGTATGTTTAATGTCTTTTTTACCCATTTTTACTTTTACTACATGGTATGTAAGAAATATTTCTTTTGTTTACGTTACGAGGTACTTTTTGACTTTTCTGACAAAAGTACGAGGAGAATGTTTTTTTAACTTATACAGCATGAAAGGATTTTTACAGTTTTATAAAGCTTTATTTTCATGAAGCTTCCTCCAAAAAATTTCATGACTATCTTAAACAAAATATTTTTCTTTTAAAATTTCAGGACGTTTTTTGAAAATAAATTGATTTTGAAGAAGAAAGGATATTTTCCTCAAGAATTCATTTAAAGTGATTTATCGAAACCATTTCCCATCTAAGATGACATTATTTCATATGTATATGGTTCAAGTATAAGGTCTCTATTATTTACATGGTTTTACTTTTCTTATGATGAAATGATATCCATTTGTTTTATATGGATTATGTTATGATGGGATGATATTTATGAAACCCATTTTTATTCTTTGGGTTATGATGAATGATTTATGCTTATGTTGTGGCACAAGTAAGAATGATTTCATTATGAGATGGGTGGGACCTATATCTCCCTCCAATTCATTGGGTAAAGACTTATATCTCATGAGATAGACATGGTTGGAATGGTAGGTTAATCCGGTTCAGTGTTACAGGACTGAAATGAGGAGTGAACTCAATTCAGAAAGGGACTTTGTCCACTAAGATGGTCTTGGCAGCAATTCCTTGGCTACCATGGAAATCATATCATGTGCTTAATGTTTTTCCACAATTACAATTTTTTTATTCCCAAGATATTTTATCATTATTGATGTTATATTATGATATTTGCCTTATGTACTGCCATGTTATATGTCATTGCTCATGATTTTAATGTTTAAACATTATGTTCATGTTTTTATGTTCAAATGTATATGGTTTGTTTTGTTTTCTCCATGCTTACCCTTACAGAGCATTTGAGATCATCCTTTATATGTTTTCTTTTCCCCAGGATTTAAAGAAAGGTTTTAGGTAAGAAAACAAAATTGGAAGATCTTTATGGGAGATGTTGAAGATCTTTCACCATGATTAGAAGATTCTTTTCTGAGTTTCCAAAGACACTAAACTATTACGGTCCTTTGGTGTCTGTTTTTGTTATGTATTAAGTATTCCAAAAAAGTAATGTAATGTCCATGTATGTCAAGCTTCGGGTCTCTACAAAATCCCCTCCCAAATTACCTCACTTCATCCTAATATCCACACTTTGAGAATAAATCCATCATATGGATACCTTTTGTGAAAATCAAAAGGTGATACTTGAAAAAGTGGTAATTTTTTTATCACCTCTTTCAAAATTCGTTTCTTCTTATACTTCTTATTATTATGTTATTTCCATAATAAAGTAATAAATATAGTATATTATACATTATAATATGTTATTATAATTATGGGACAACCTTATACCTCATTTTATCCATCCTATGAATAACAATATCACCATGCATGTGTGCGTATGGCTAACCATCTCCACACTGTGGTGTAATTTGTTATTAAAAAATACTTAATTTGGATGGGTATAATGATGAGTATAATGGATGTAAATAATTAATATAACAATATATTATTATTTATAATTAATATACCATCCAATTTCATACCATTTAACCATTAAGTGAATGATATCGTCACTCTTTTGTACGTACGGCCTACCATCTCCACGACATGATGAGATTCGTTATCCACGTTAATCATTCAAGAATGATTATAAAGTATATATAATAAACAAGAATAAAATATATGACATAATAATTCTACTATATTTATGTTTATATATATATATATATCATTTACTTTCTTTCATTCAATTCAATAAGGAAACGGAAACAGTGTTCATGTGTACGTACGGCTTACCGTCTCCGTGAACGGTGTATTCCATTTCATTTATCTATATATTATATATATTTCTATACTGAATATTTATGATATATAATTCATTTTTTACATTATTGAAGTAATTAAATAGCTATTTAAATAATAATATCAAGATTAAAAAGCCAAAACACGTACGATAAATAAAATTATTATTACCCAAGACATTGCTTTAACATGGAATTGAAAAATAAACAGGTAATATAAAGTCATAAGTGAATAATATTTGATATAATAGATATTATTACAGTTCTGTTACAAGTTAATAAAATGTTTAAACCCACTATATAGGAGTTTTGGACACATATGAAAGAAATCAGACCTAAGGTAAGGGATAATTTTTCAATCTTATTATTATCCGAGATTGTTTATTTGTAAGTATTTACAGGGGTATATTTATGATTCACTTCCATGATTCATAAATATATAATATTATTTCTATTATTATACTATTTTTTAAATTGAATTTTACCCATTGGTTAATTATTATTAAATGGTATGGAAGTAATATTTCTTTTATTTTCCATACGAGGTACTTTATGACTTTTCTAGTAAGAGTATGAGAAGAATATCTTTTTAACATATATGGTAAGAATATATATTTAAACTTTAATAACTCCATATTTACATTAATATTCCTTTATAAGAGTTCAATTTTATTTTCAATTAAGTTATTTTCTTTTAAAATTTCATGAGTTTTGATAAAAGAAAATGTTTTTGAAGAAGAAAGGGTGTTTTCCTCAAAAATTAAGTTCAAGTGTTTTTTCAAAACTATTTACCATCTAAGATGGAGATATTTAAATAGGGTTAAGTTTTTATCCCTATTATTACTATTATTATTTTTTTTAATTATATAATGATATTTTATATGGATTATGTGATGATGGAATGATTTTAAAGAAATCCATTTTATTTCATGGGTTATTCTATCATGAATGATTTATGTTTTTGTAGCACATGTAAGAATGATTTCGTTATGAGATTGGTGGGACCTATATCACCCTAAAATCCATTGGGTAAAGATTTATATCTCATGAGTGATAAATGACTAGAATAGAAAGTAAATATGGTTCAGTAATATAGGTACGGAATGTGAAGTAAATCTAGTTCAGTAATATATGGCTGGAATGGAAAGTAAACTCAGTTCAGAAATGGATTTTGTTCATTATGATGGTCTTGGTAGAAATTCCTTGTCTACTATAGAAATCATATTATGTTCTTATTTATTTTCCATAATTCTATGTTTTATTCCAATGATATTTTCTCATAGTTCATGATTCCATTATGATTGATGACTTATTAACAACCAAGATTTATTTCATGACTCAAGAATTTGGTATATATTAAATGTGGTGTGTTTTGTTTTCTAAAGTTATTTTCATGTTTTTACAATCTTATGTTTAGTTTTTTTAATATATTCTCCATGATTACACTTACTAAGAATTTGATTCCACCCCTTTTCATTTTTCTTTTTGGCCAAGATTTGAAGAAGGGTATTAAATAATATGTGTCAAAGAGGGATTCTAGTTATAAAGGATAAAGAAGGAGATGATGTGGAAGTTTTATGAACCAGTTGTTTATGTTTTATAGTTTCCAAAGGCACTAACCTAAAATGTTCTTTGGGTTTCTATCTCTGTAATGTTTCAAGTACTCTACAAAAGAAATATAATTTTCATGTACGTCAAGCTTGGTTCGTTAGAGCTACACCATGGTGGGTCAATATGAAGAAGGTTTGGGATACCTCTTGAGGAGGTATATGCCATGGAAACCTTATCTAAACCACATTCTAAGGTAGGTTAGGGGGCTTGCAGAGTGTTCCATGTATCCATTTCACAAGGGGTCTCTTCGCAGTATTTTTTAAGAGGTAAAAAACATAATTTCTACGTAATTCCCATTTTTTTATATCAAATCAGAGTTAGGAGAGGGTCGTTATGGATAAATTGCCCCATACATTCTTCCTCATATGATTACCCTTTGTGAGGGGTTATTTTGATCAAATTTCATCTATGATTTTAGGTATGTTCCTTCATTTTCTCCTCTATTTATCTTCCAATTTTTTACCATAAATATTGGTGGAAACAGGGCTAGGTTTTGGTGTCTATTTCCACTAAAGCATGGTGGAAATAGTTTGGAAGGATGGAGATTTTTTTAATGGATAAATGGGGTATGAAAGTTTGAACACAAATTGTATTATGTGGTTTTTGCGACATGGTGATTCCTGGTGAGTTTTTCAATTATTATACCTCTTTAAATTAAATTAAATAATTATTTATTTTTATCACATGGATTGAGATAGAAGCTCATATTGCGATATGAACTTGGATGAGACATGGATGGGACTAAATGATGTAGTTCACAGGCTTACTAAGAGGTTAACTTTGGTATCAAGGTAGCTAACACTTATAATAAAAAAACATATGTTTATTTATTCATGTGAGTGTATACCAATATAATGTTCTGGGTCCAGGTGGAATATTAAGGACCAGGAGCACCCCAAATAAGTAGATAGGATTGCGTTAGGCCTACAATTCTTGGAATTATCACTCTTAGCACTTAGATAAATTGGAATCACCTAGATACTAGGTCTCCAAGTTTAGAATATTATGACTACATTGTTGAGATTCTTTGGTTAGGTCTCAGGGTACGATATAAGAATCGAGTAAACAAGGTGAGTTACTTGAGACCGGTGAGTAAAAATGAGAGTACTGGAGTTATGTGATGATGGATGATATGGTCAAACATATCTAGAGGGGATAGAAAATATATCCTATGTTTGTAGGGGAGTCTTTTTTCATTTGAAAAATGGGATGGGTCCTCAAGGACTTAGTCTGTGTGGTATAAAATGGATTCCTATGGGTAGTGGTTTAAGTTATTTCCCTTTGAAGAAGTGAGTTATGACAAAATTAATGTTAATTGGAAGTGCTAATGGACTTTACATTGGGATTACAATGAGTATTTGGACAAAAAAATAGACCTTTACTACCAAAACTAGGGTCAGGTTGAGCCTATAGTATGTAATGCCACTAAGGTAATTTTCGGAAACCTATCCACATGTATGAGTCCTATAATGGTACATACATGGTTTTAGAAATATTTTATAAAAAAACACTACATTTCTTATAGTAATTTAGAAATTAATTATCATGAAAAAATATACATCTAAGATTTTCCATTTATAATTTCATTCGGATAGGGACAAATTAAAATTGTGAGGTAGAAATTTATTTAGTGGGGGATGTAACATCCTCGTATTTTAATATGTATTTCTTTAAGTAAATAACTTCCTAAAACAATTTTTTTCCATGGAAAACTAAACTAAAATGAGACATGATATATAACAAAAACCATTATAAAATATAAATACAGTAATAAATTATGATACATACATTGAATTATTTTTCTTAGTTAGTGAAATTTAATGACTAGAAAATAAATCATTAATGTGATATGATTAAAATCATTCAATGTTAAAAAAGGCATTTTTCAAATTATTTTTATTAAAATGTGGTGTGTTTTAATAAATTTATCACTTTTAAAAGACTTAAACGTATTAACTAATAAATTAACACCCAATTAATTATAAATTTATATGAAATATGATTAATAAAACTTAATGTTTAAAAGGTCATTTTTCCTATAAAAGTTTTTTTATTTATATTTACTATTTTAGTTAAAAGATAAATTAAAAAAATTTATAATTTTAATTTGATGAAATGAAATTAATTTTTGAATTTCACATAAAACTATTAGCTCAGGGTTATTTTTTTTATTTTTCTAAAAAGTTTTGTTTTTAGGTGAATATTGAAAAATCCTAATTTTACAAATGTTGTCACCTTTATAAAATTATGATGATAAAAAATGAATCAAAAGTTTTTGAAACCTTTTTTAGATAAAATATATATATTTAAGGATTAAAATAAAAAAATTCAAATATTATAATGAATTGGGAAACCCATGGATAACATTTTAAATCCTAATTGATGTTTTATTCAAATAAAAGAACAAGTTTCCATCCTTTTCTTTAATTAAGTAATTTAAAAATTAAATTCAATTTTTAATCAATTTTAAAGTCATATAACTCTAATTTTAATATTTAAAAACTAATAAATTTCATTATAATTAATTATTTACATTATTTTGTTATAAATTCATTTTTATTCTTAAAATGAGATTTTTCAAAAAGTTGTTTTTGTTTTTCATTTTTGTGTTTATGTTAAAATTACTTTTTACTACCTATAGGAATTAAATGTTGTAAAATTGATTTTAAATATGGAATAGTAATATTCAAATTATTTAATAGGACCCATTTCATTTTTTATTCACAATGAATAGTTACCATGGTAACAATTTTGACACTATTATAAGGGTTAAAAGGTTTAACAAGGGAGTTATAGTAAGTGATAAGGCTAAAAATACCACTAAAACTTGTCTAAATATGATTTATTGAGTACATGGAGACCTTTAATTATCCTATAGGTGAATATTTTTCCATTTTTTTACACTTTACCATCTAAATGACTTTATAGTATTTTAAAATTAAAGGTATTTACGAAGGTTCCACTCCCATAACTTATAAAAGGGAGACACCTATTATCACATCTCCACGCCACTTGAGTAAATTATAATTACAAATATCCACCCTAAAAACTTTATAAAACCCTTAAAAATTAACTTGAGGTTCTAGACATTCCAAAATACCCATCAATGAATCATTAAGGTGTTTTTTAAAGGATATTATCCAAGGAAGAGGTATATGTTCTTATTGGCCATTTTCAAGTTTCTATCTTATTAAAACTCCACCAAATATTTTGTAACCATATTAATGTAATTAAATAAGTATATTTAAAATAATTAAAAAAATTATGTCAATGGTATAATCATTTTTTATCTCATTTCAATCTAATAGAAAATTAAAATGTTGTTCATTTTTCATTTTTCATCATTAACTAATATGTAAGGTTATATATATTGATTTAATGAATAAATATGATATTTATTAAATAATTATTTTTTAAAAGATAAATGATTATATATCTTCCTTTCTTTCCATCATTTAAATAATGAAAATTCCACTCATGTGTATATGCAGGCTACCACCTTCATGAACAACATATTTCATTTTTCAAAAACTCCTTATTTGATGGTTATAAAAGTGTATTTAATGTATAAATATGATATATATTATATTATTAAACTTATTTAGGTAATTAAATCTTGAAAAATTTTTAAGGACTGGAACCAGCGAACCAAAACATACATGAAAAACAAAATGGTTAACACTTAAATGATTGGTTTTAATAAATAATTTTGAGTAAATAAGTAAAAAAAAGTTATGAGAAAATGATATAATGTATGATAGAAATAAATATGGATATGATATAAAAGAATAATAAATATAAATTTATTATACATGAGGTTGAAACGTGACCAATAAAATGGGAATCCAAGGTAAGGGTTTATGTTTAAATTTCACTTTTAATCTCGATTGTTTATGCTTGAATCTTATTTGGGGAAATTATATACTATTTCTCTATTAAAACCCATATATATTATTCACTTCTAGTTATTTTTTGTGTTTAAAAGGGATATTTTTATTTTTCCTATCTTTGGTACCGAAAACCAACAAAATATTTTTTTAATAAAACCCAACATTATTTCTCCTTTTTGGTCGGGAATTTTTTCCCTCTATTTCCATAATCTTTATTTTATTTCAATAAAGTTTTTTATAAAATCCAATGATTTCTTGAGGTAAATTTTTTTTAACATTTAAATTATATTAATTTTTTACAGTATTCTTTTAATCATTTTCTGTATGTTCCATTCTTTAATCTCTTAAAAAAAGTGTCAAAAATGATTTCTTTTAAGGTTTATCACTTGAACATAATTTCCCACCATCATAGCCATTATTCTTTATCAAAATTTATTAAAACAATAATAATTTTTTACAAAGAAAATACTAATTACATTATTTTAGGAATTTTTATTCATTTTTAAAAGTTCCCAAAAATAATGGGATATTAATTTCTCAAAATCCTTGAAAATGGGTTTCATTTTATTTATGTATGTTTTTATCTCCCTATTTAAAGCTTATTAGTTAAGCATAGTTTATTTTCAATATTACATTATTAAAATTTATTTTTCCAATATTATTTTAAAAGTATCCTTGAAACATAATGAAAAAAATTATAAATTATTTATATCTTATTTTTTACAACCAATTTACATAAGTTTTAAGAAATTTGTTTTTGAAGTTTTGCTTTATTTTCTTCCCTAATGTATTCATAAATATATTTTTCATCAAGGTTAAAATTCTAAAACAATTACAGTAAATAATTGTGGTTTCTTAGAAATAAAATCCCTATATGGATATAAAAAGTAGATACAAGCTCTGGTAAAGATGCACCTAAGGGTAATAACCCTAAAAAGGTTGGTTTGGTATTAACTCAATCTTCAATCAGTGCAAAACTAGTGGGCCAAACTGCACATCGGGTTTGACATATCGAGGGGATATTATTTTTATATTTCAAATGATTCTTTATGAACCATAATGAAGTATTTTAATATATCTTCTCTATCGCTCTTAATATAAATTTTGACTAACCCATATACTCATTATTATATATGGTGTAAATTAAAGGAATATTACTAATAAATTCATTCCAGTTACTGGATAAATATTGGAATTCTTTATACTTGATTCAATACATTTATTTATTGATTATTAAGGCATATTTATTAAATATTGTATTGATCATTAAATATTTTAGGAATTCATTGGGCATGTTTATGTGAGAGGCATGGTATGTTATATCCCCTCGATACATCCATAGGTATCATTAGACAAAGTAGATTCGATATATGATGTATGACTTACTAATTTATGTATGATATCTCAGATCGAGGCCTTGATGGTAATATTAGGATTTCTTGGCATTAGGCCTTGATAATATGATTTTGATGTATTGATAGGATCACTTAACATAAGGTCATGATATCCTGACATGATTCCTTGATGAAATAATCAAGATGTATTGCCTTTAGAATTAATATGTTCAGCATTATGCATTTCATCATTATAAAATCAATTATTTTTTTACATGTGCTTATTCAAATTGTTATCCTTGGATATATTTAATTCTCAAGTTTTTGATAATTTGAAATATTTATTTATTATCAACCCCCACCATATTTTTTATGACTTATGTATTCGTGATTGATTCCATTGTATGCTTTACTATACTAAGCATCAGGTCTCACAATTTATTATGTTTTCCTTTCTTTAGGGTATCAATAAGGGATATTTGAATGATTTAAAAGAGTAATAAGAATGTTTTCAAGAACTTTATTTTCATTATACTTTTTTAATGAAAATTGGAAATCATGTATATTAATGTCTCCCAAGACTGTTGAACTATTATGACTAGTGGGATGTGACCTATTGTATCTTATACAAATGTCATAAAGAAAAATCCAACTCTAGGTTTCTGGATTAAATTTTGTTACAATAATGTTAAACATAGAAATATTTTTATGAAATCATTATAACTTGACATCATAACATTTTTTTTTGAAGTTGATGAGTATGAATATGTTCAAGGAGTTTAATATCAGGAATATGATTCCAGAATCTCATCATTTTTCAAAATTTATTTCTCCATAGATGTTACTCTCTTATGACTTTAGTGGTAGGTTTTTATTATATGGTCACATATAGATATGGTGGGAATTATGTATAGATGTAATGAGTTATCAAAACCCTAGAAAATGCAGAAACTGAAGTCGAATCTGGAATTTTTTTCATATATGATATGAAAGAAAAGTTCTTATTATTGGAACCTCCTTATTTTAAAGATCAAAAAACATGTTAACTATGTTTCTAATGGATTTACTATTTATGATATCATTTTATAATATAAGGAAATTTAATGAAAAATTGGATAAATGTTTGGATGAGTCACTATTAGTTCAAAAAGGCTCACCGCCAGACTTTACCTATCACCGGAAAAGAGACCCCACAAAACTTTACCTTCCACTAGAGAAAAAACACTGCTAGATATGAGTCACCACTAGACTTCACTCACCACCATAGATGAGTCACCCCCAGATGACTCTCCATCATACTTGACTCACCTCCAGAAACAACTCACCACCAGGAATGAGTCACTGTCAGATGACCTACAGTCAGATGGCCTACCTCTAGATGACCTCCTTTTGATGAGTCACCACTGAATATGAGTCACCATTGAAGATGAGTCCCCAATGGATGACCTTCTATTAGATGATTCACTGCTGAACATGAGTTACACTAGATGAACTACCACCAGATGACCTATCTCCAGCCTGACTCACAACTAAACTGACTCACTACCAAACATGAGTCACCATTAACTTGTTCCACCATCTCTAAACTAAGGAATTTGAATTAAATTTCCCCAATTTACATATTATTTAAGTTAAAGTGACTAATTATTCTTTAATTATTCCATGGACACATTGAATAAAATACAAGATCCCAGTTTGAGATTTTAGTAAATCATTATGATTTTCCTTTGATGGATATCCCTTTATTCTCATATATATATATATATATATATTTCCGAAAGAATATCTCAAAAATAGGATATGTGATAAATAATTGTGCTATCTATATACTAAAAATATCATCACTCAAGAGCTTACACGTCATAATATTAAATACTTTCATCTGGGAAATATTGAATTGCATTGAATATCAACATCATTTACTACAGATAGAAAAAGTGAACTTTATGATGCTATTTTTAACTAATAATTTCAGACAAATAACCCAAGATCCATACCAATACACATCCAAGGAGATATAATCATCTAGAGAAGTTCGGAGAGAGCAACACTGTATTTTCTACATATTATTTATTTCTCTTTCTATTTATTGCTTTAACTCTCGAGAAGTGTGTTGTTTTCTTTGTTTATCAGCATAAACTAACTCCCACACTAGAACTGTAGAATACCATATATTATCTAAACTCTCTTTTAATATGTATACCCATGGTATTTGGGGAAGAGGTCCCTATGAGTCTTGTATTATTTCTCTTCCCATGGTTATTGTGGAAGTGCTCCCCACGTGGCCTGGACAGCTTGTACGTTGTTGTGTTAATACCCAATATAGGTTGTGGATCAATTTATAGTTATATAATCTTATTTAAAGTTGGTGATTCCTAGGTATAGGGGATTATGTCTTTGATTAAGACTAAACACCCTATTTTATTCTACTATGTGATTTTGTTTTTTTCATCTTTATGAATCTTTAAAATGTATTTGTTTTTAAGATGAAAACAAAACTGGTTCTTTGATAGTTAATGTTCACTAGTGTTTATATAAGTATTTTATTAAGTAAAATTATTTTATAAGTTAAATTCATTTTCATATTATTTTAACTGAATAGAAATCAAGATTTGTGGAATCTTGTAAAAGATCAAAATTTTATTAAACTACTCATTTCATTAACTGGAAAATTTATTTTAGTTGGGGGATTTTATATGAACTTGATTTCAGAAAAAAAAAATATTTATTGAGAATTAAATTCAACCCCTCTTGAGTTACTCACTCTAACCATAATATGGTATCAAAGGGTTTTCAATATATTTTCAACTATGATTTTAGTTTTGTTTTGAAGATCCTAAATTTTTTCTAGTTCTAAATTAAGTTATTTAATGGATAATAGACAAGATGATTTTGATACTAGTATACCAACATATTTCAATGTAAATAACTATGATCAATAGAAAATAAAGATGAAAATACATCTTGAGAGCATGGGTTTTGATATATAGATAGTAATAGAAGATAAATATGAATTACCTAAAACTACTAGAGTTGCATGGAGTGATTCTATTAATGATTCTTATGATAATAATAATAATAAATCTATGAATTATCTTTATTTTTATTTAAGAGATTAATAATTCAACAGAATATCTATATGTAAAAATTCATATAAAATTTGGGACACTTTAACCATTTATTATGAAGGAACAACTAATGAGAAAGAAATGAGGTTAAATACTTATACATTTAATTATGATACATTTAAGATGAAACCAGATAATATTAATTCTGACATGTATCTCATGTTTAATGAGATAGTGAATACAATTCACACCATGGGAAATACTATTTTTGATAAGGATCAAGTCATGAAATTGTTAAGATGCTTTCTAAAAATATAGAGAGGAAAATCAATCTCGATTGGAGAGTCATGTGATATTAGAAAACTACTTTTAAATTATATGATTGGAAATTTAATTTTGTATTAATAAGAGCTTAACATTAAACCATAATAGTAATATTTAATTTAAAACAATTCTATATAATTCAAGTATACTATCTTAAAATAGAAAGAGAATGTTCAAGTGGAAAGTTCAAGTGATGAGGAATCACCAGCTGATAGTGATTAAGAGATAACCCATCTAGATTGAAGGTTTAAAAGGTTTTATAAGAAAAATAAGGTCTTTAGTAAACCAAGATACAAAAGAAAATATGATAATATAGGAAATTGTATAAATTAATGGAAGTGGGATGATACTTAAAATGATTTCACCTACTATGAGTGTAAGAAAAAAGTGCATGTCAAAGTTGTGTGTCCCAAGATAAAATATAAAAATAAGTATGATGAAAATGATAGGAAATAAAATAAATTAATGAAATACACTGGGATTACTTCTGAATATATCTCAAGATATTCATACACTACCCAAGAGGAAAAACATGATGGAGCTAACATGTGTTTATGGAAAATACATCTAAGGTATCAAATATCTTTACTGCTACTCCTAAAAATATTTTTAATCATTCTTATATGAAAATATTTCAAATGAGGAGATTTTATAATATTGTAACATCTTAACATATACTTTAAATGAGGTTAAAGATAAGTATAAAACTCAAAAGACACAACATACCTTGATTTTAAATTTTAAAATTGATCTTGATGTAGAAATAAGAGAAAAATGATGAAATGTTAAATGAAAATACTGAACTGAAATTTTTTATGCGTAACTCAAAAGGACATAGAGCTATTTATTATGGTATAAATACTCTCACTAAAATACTAGGAAAACATATAGCACCAAAATAAAACACTGGCCTAGGTTATTAACTTGGATATAATAGAATTGTAAAAAATAGTTTTATTCCAAAATGCAATTCTAGAGAATGTGTGATGAGTTTTTATTCCACTAGAACTGACAAATTTTTTATTAGAAAAAGATTAAAATCTACTTATAGTAAAACCATTAAGTGAATATAGGTTCCTAAATCCCTAATTACATACATTTTTCAACCTAATAATATTTTGGTACTGAAATCATTTTTTATATAATATTTGATTTTTAGGGAACCTAAATGAAGAGTGCTAGTAAATGTATATGGAAATTATATAGCAAGTGTTCCAGAAATATTACTAGATATTACTCAAGTTTCAAAAATCTAATAAAGGTGGATAGAGGAAATGTCCCCTTTGGTGACAATTCCAAAGGAAAAAATAATTAGCCTTGGCCAAGTTTGTAATTCTAACTCGGTTTTAATTTCTAAAGTATTATTTTTTGATGGTTCAAAATAAAATGTGATTAGAATATCATTATTATGTGATGATGGATTCAAGTAAAATTTTATAATAATTCTTGTAATGTTTTTTATTCTGAAAATGATTTAGTATTTACTGCTTTGAGAATAAAAATGTTTATACTATTAATTTAGACTCTTTATTTTCTCAAATCATTTATTGTATAAGTGCCTTTCATAAGGAATCTTGGTTTTTCCATAGAAGACTTGGCCACTCCAATATTCACTCACTTACAAAGATAATTAAAAAATTGTTAGTCAAATATCTACCTAAACTTGAATACCCAAATGATAATTTTTGTAACCCCTATTAAAAAGGGAAATATTACAAAATATCTTTCAAATCAATTAATAAAGTTTAAAATTCTCAACCCCTAGATTTTTTTTCATGGATTTGTTAGGACCATCTAGAGTATCCAGTTTAAATGAGAATCACTATGTCTACGTCCTTGTAGATAAATTTTCTAGGTATACTTGGGAATTATTTTTAGCTCACAAAATTCAATTATCTTATTACTTTACCAAGAATGCTAAATTTGTAGAAAATATTAGTGGACTTAGGATTAAGACCTTAAGAAGTGATCATGTTGAGTTTAAAAATAGACATTGAATACTTTTGCTCAAAAAATGGATATAATCATAGCTTTTCTGCTCCTGGGACCCCCCATCTGAACGGTGTTGTAGAAAGGATAAATAGTACACTTAAAGAAATTTCTAGGACTATTCTTAATGAATATGACCTTCCTATTTACTTTTGGGAAAAATATATGAATATAACTTGTTATATTATTAACAAAATTTTAATTAGACATCTCTTGAAGAAAAAACCTTATGAATTATGAAATAATAGGAATCATAAAGCTAATTACTTTAAAGTTTCTGGTTGCAAAGTCTTTAGTTTTAACACTAAGGATAATCTTAACTTGTTTTATTCCAAGAGTTATGAAGGAATTTTACTTAGTTATTAAAATTTTAATAAATCATATAGAGTGTTTAATAAAAGAAACAAGACTATATAATAGTATGTTCATGTTCAGTTTGATGAAAATTATCCACATCAACCTAAGACCCTTGTAGAGAACCTTGAGTATGATTTATCAAATATGAACATAAATGCCAAACTGTTTGATGCCTCAGTGAAAAAAGCAAAAAAACATCTAGTTCTAAGAAACTTTCACAACCCAAACCTGTAACTATAGATGACCATGAGATGATCATCCCTTATTTTTCAAGATATTTTAGGACTATTAGATACCATAATCTAGATTTTTTAGTTGGATATCTTGAGAGAGGTACACGGACTAGAGACTCTCTTAGGAATCAGGTTGAATATCAAACATTCTTGCCACAAATTGAACCTAAGAACATAAATGATGGAGTTAATGATGAATTTTGGGTAATATATATACAAGAGGAACTTAATAAATTTGAAATAAATAATGTTTGGGAACTTATATATAAACTTAAAGACAATGTTACTATTGGACCTAATGGGCATTTAGAAACAAATTTGATGAATCTATTACCATAGTAAGAAATAAAGCTAGGATGGTTACATAAGGTTATAGTTAATAAGAGGGTATATACTGTGAGAAAAACTTTTCACTAGTGGCTAGACTTGAATCCATTAATATATGGTTTTCCTATGCAACACATTTATATTTCAAACTATATCAAATGGATGTCAAAAATGAATTCTTAAATTTTTATATAGTTGACGTTGTTTTTTTGAACAACCCCCTAGATTTAAAAATTATAATTCTACAAATCATGTTTTTAAATTAAAAAAAGATTTATATGGTTTAAAATAGCCACCTAAATCTTGGTATTAAAGGATCAGTTTTTTTATAATTTCTAAACTTTTTTCAAAAGGTATAGCTGGTCCTATTATATTTATAAAAATAATTTCAAAATATGTTTTAGTTGTTCAAATCTATGTTGATGATATTATTTTTGGGAATTCCAAAAATTCATTATGTACTGATTTTTCAAACATCATGAAAAATTAAATTCAAATGAGTTTAATGGGTGAACTTAAATTATTTCTTGGTTTATAGATGTTTCAAAATAAAGAAATCATAACCTTAAATCAATGTAAGTACACCAAATATCTTCTAAAATGTTTTGGTTTGGATAGAACTAATTGTATTGATACTCCCATGAGTACCACCTATAATTTGAATCTTGATGAAGCTAAGAAGTCATTGGAGAAAACAAATTACAGAGGTATGCTTGGATTTTTCTTATACTTAACTGCTAGTCAGTATTATATTATGTTTAGTGTGTGTGTGTTCACTTTTTTTCAAGAAAACCCAAAAGAGTCCCATTTACTTTTTATTGAAAAATTTTTGAAATACCTTAAATATACAACCAATTTAGGATTATTCTATACTAAAGGACAATCATTTGACTTAATGAGTTATTTAGATACTGATTTTGGTGGTCATAAATTAGATAAAAAAGCACCTCTAGAATATTTCAGCTTTTGGGAAAGTCTATAGAATCTTAGTGTAGTAAGAAGAAAATTTTGGATGTATTTTCTAATAAAAAAGATGAATATATTGCCGTAGGAAGTTTTTATGCCCAAATTTTGTGGATGAAATATACCCTTCTAGACTATGTATATAGATTCAAACATGTCCCTATAAATTGTAACAACATAAGTGTAATAAATATTTCTAAGATTCATATGTATCACTCTATAATAAATAATATAGATGTAAGATATCACTAATTTAGAGATAATTTTCAAAATAGTGATATAAATATTGAATGCATAAGAACTAAACATAATCTTGATGATATTTTTATTAATCCATTAAATTCTGAGAGACTAAAAAAAATTAAACATGAATTAAGAATGATGAATTTTTTTCAACATTTATTTTGTAGAAGCCATCAATGGAAACCACCCACTTTTGGAAATGACCCACCATTGGAAATTAACCACCATTGGAAATTACCTACTATTGGAAATAACCCACTATTTGAAATTACCTACCATTGGAAATTACCCACCAATGGAAACTACCCACCATTGGAAATAACCCATCGTTGCTAATTTTTCTTTCCGGGTAAATAATTTTTTTCATTTTTAAATTAAATGTTTTATTTATATTTTTATTTTAAAATATATAAATGGTATAAATTTTGTAACATTCTAATAGTTTAATAAATATTTCTATCTAAATAATTTTAATTGTTCAATATCTTGTGTTGCAAGTAACTGTGAGTTTAAACGAGCCACGAGACACCATTAGTTTAAAATGATTGTTATAACCAAACCTTTAAATTGGTGGGAATAAATTTGAAAACATAATTTATGAAATAAATATAAAGTTCCAAATCAATATTAATGTACTTTTAATGTCTTATAAAATGACCACACGTTTTTAGTAAAATCACTTCATTCTTCAAAAACTATGTTTTCTTAAAAAATATGTCTTTTTTATTTTTGTTAATTAATTTTTATAAGTTTTAAGAAATTAATTTATTTTTTTTTTTGAATATAGAAATTCAAAATTATTATTTCTCACAAAACATTTACCTTTTTTAAGGAATAGTGAAAATACTGATTTTTATTGAAAATTGTATTTTCTTTTAAAGTATTTAAAAACTTCAAATTAGGTTCTAAATTATTTTTAAATTTTAATTTGTTCATTTTGATTTAAAATAATCCAGTTATGGTTCTTGAAAAGAATTTTATAAATGAATTTATTATGAAAAAAATTGGTTTTAAAAGGGAATTGTTTCAAAAAAAACTATTTTTCATAGAATTTTACCACTTTTATATTAAATTAAATTTCGAAACTTATTTGTTTTAAATTTTTGAAACATGGATGAAAAATTTTCATTCATAAGGTAAAATTTTAGTAAATAGTTCCCTTATATTTTTTTCAATATAAATATTGTCTATGATAAATTTTGTTACCATAGTAAAGGGTAAATTGAGTAATTTAGGTTAAAAATAAAATTATATAGACTATAAATTGACTTGAACACATTAGAAAATTTAATAGGATGAATAAACATAGACCATTAACACATAATTATATAATTAAAGTTTTTTAATGGACACTTTTCCTTGAAAATAACTTATATAATATTTAAATCAAATAAAGTCACAAAATGTCACTTTCTTTGTCTTTAATGTCCCTTATATGTCCACATGGGGACAAAGTTATGTTATGTACGAATCCAACTATAAATTTTTAAATTTATAAATATATTTTAATTATTTAAATTTATTTTTTACTTTTTGGGTCACCTAAATGAAATTATTGTATTTAGAATATTTCATTTAATAAAAATCAATAGATGTCGCATTCATGTTTTAAATAGTATATCATTTTTTATATAGGGTTACACAAAAAATATACTATACTATAAATATTATTATTAAATATATAATATTTATATTTTTCGTGGCATTTTCTTATTTTTAGTCAATAAATAATTATATTAAATAATTACACAACACAGATATAGTAATTATTTTTTTAATGAAATATTAAACAAATGTTACTAAAAATTATAAAAATAAATATAATATGAGATTATTAATGTTATAAATTGATATTATAGATTCTATTGACCTCTAAGAGATATAATAAAATATTTTTTCTAAGTTAACTTATTATCTTGATATTTTTAAAAGTCCAAGTGTTGAATAGAGTCAAAATTGCCACTAATGATATTTTATCAAAATAATATTTTCTTAAATTATTTAAAAATCATAAAACATTTTAAAAACATAAAAAATGTATAATATGATCTAAAATATTATAATTTTTCTTTTTTTTAATTTACATCACCTAAGTAAAATTTATAACCTTTTAATATTTAAAATATGTTACCTTAGTTGAAATTAAAATAGATTAACAAAGGATTAATTAAAAATATAAGGATTAAAATAAAACCAAAACACGTCTAAAATATATTTTTTGATGATATTAAAACCTTATTTCATTTTATCATCCAACTCATGTAATTTTGGATGTATTTTTATTGATAGTTAATTTGTTATAAATTAATATTTTAGAAAATTCAAAAAGTGGCACTCACCTCAATTACAAAAAGGAACCTCCTCCAACTCTTCTTCACATCACATTGAGCCTTTAATATTGACTATACCCTACCAATATATCTTCTATAATTACTTATGAATATTATATAGGTTTTGGTCTTCTCAAAAGACCAACACGAGTGTCCCTAAGAAGAGATCTAAAGGAAGTTCTCCAAAGAAGATGCAATCATCTTTCCAAACTCTTTCAAGATTATTTATTGTTCTACTTCCTCTTAATGTGTTGATTCCATTATAAAGTAATAAATATATTATAACCTATATTATGAGATTTTATACTGATTATGGTTCAATGGTGTTCCATATTTTATACATCCTATGAAAAACAAAAGCATCTCCATGCGTACATACGGCTTACCGTCTCCACGTTGTGATGTAATCTATTTTTCATCACAACTTTATTTGGATGAGGATAATGATGGAAATAATATATATATATATGATAATTATAACATGATATTTATTCTTTAACAAAGTATATACCATATATTTCCTTACCCTTTCAATATTAAGGGAATGATACCATCACTTATGTGTATGTACATCCTACCGTCTCCACAACGTGATGTGATTCATTTTACATATTCACCATTAAAGAATGAATATATAAACATATATAATGACTAAATATGATATTTATTACCTTAATATCATTATTTAAATGATTTAATTATATATTATTCATAATAATTGGGACTTATATGAAAAATATGCAAAATAAAATGAAGCAGTCAACACCTGAAAGAAGAATAATAATGAAATATTATAAACAAGAGATAATATGATCATATATGATATAAAAATATAAATATGGTTATTTAATAAGTTAATAATATTCTTTAATCCATTATAAATGAGTTTCTGATATGTACTAAGGAATTCAGACCTAAGGTAAGGTTTAATTTCATAATCTTATTATTATCCAAGATTTTTTAAACGTAAGTATTTGTTGGGAAATATTTATCTTCCATGTCCATGTTTCATAAAAATTTCTTCCAAAATATTTTTAATACCCTTATAAAATTTTTAAATTTTATTTTTATCCACATGTAAATTTATACTAAACGGTTTGAATGGAATCTTTTTATCGTTTTCCTAACAAGTTACTTTTTAACTTTTTTGAAAAAAGTATGAGAAAAATGTTTTTTTAAATTATACACCATCAATGTTCTTTTTTTTCTTTCTTGAAACATTAATGCCTTAAAGATTACTTTACAATATTAAAAGTTTATTTTCAAATAAAATTTGTTCTTTTCAAATTGTTTTTTATTTTAATAAAAGGAAAATGTTTTCAAAGCAGAAATGATACATTTTCATCAAGAATTATTTTCAAGAGATATCTCAATACTATCTACAATCTTTGATGTTACTTATGTTTTTATGGGGATATTTTTCAATGATGATATCCATTTTATTCCTATATTTAGTTTATGATAGAATGATATTTATGAAACCAATTTCTTTCTATTTTTTATGTTATTATTGAATGATGTTTATGAAACCCATTTCTTTTTATAGTTTTTGATATGATGAATGAATTATATTCTTGTGGAACACATTTGTATAGTTTTCATTACATTATGTGTGGGACATATATATCCCTCCAATACATTCTAAAACGATTTACATCTAATGAGATAGATTGGAGTGTAATAAAAAGTGAACTTGGCTCAATAATAAATGGCTAGAATGGGGAGTGAACCATGTTCGATAAGGGACTTTTTCAACTGTGATGGTCTTGGAAAATGAGCCTTGACTAAAATGGAAATTATTTTCTATGGATATGTGTATGCAAAAATTCCATTTCTTATATTATGATCTCATGGAATATGTTATTTTATTCTTTATGATCTTTTATGATTTATTCCAAGACATGATATCAAGATCTTTAATATGTAGGATATAATTTTCAAAAGTTATATTCATGTTCTTATGCCCTTATAATTATGTTATCTCCCATGATTACCCTTAATGATCATCTGAGTTCACCATTTTCTTATATTTATTTTCCCCATGATATGAATAAACATATTAAGTAAGATGTGTCAAAATGGGTTCCAGATATGAAGGAATACAAGGGAGAAAAAGTAGATGTTTTATGAATTATTTTATTATGTTTCCCGATTTCCAAAGATACTAAACCAATACAATTATTGCATAGTTTTGTTATATTATGAATATATATTATCCTATTTGAATTTTATATATATGTATAAAAATTATGGGTCGTTATAGTTGGTATCATAACAATTTTTAGTTAAAAATTATAAACAAGCTTGATAAAACCTTAGTAAGAACCAAAACAATAAGTCTAAGTATAAGATACAATCTTAGGGTTTTGTAATGATAATGAATAAACTCGGAATTAAACCTAAGGTGCCAGAAACTGAAATTTTATAAGTAATTTCCCTTAATTAGGTGGTTTTCCCATTATCATTTATGTTTCTCACCCTATAATTCTTGGTTTTATTCAATGGATAGAACCTAAAGGAACCGCGTTAATACTGAATGTGATGAGAAATGAAATTATTTTCTTCCTAAGAAACTGAATGTTATGGGTGATGGAATGAAAAGTCTTATTTCAATGATCATAGATTTCTTAATCTATGAATCATATAGGACTTCCAAATGATAAAAAGAGGGAACAAAAATATGTTGAATCCTTAATGATTCATCGTTCAACATATTTCAGGGGTTCTTCTGATCCACTAGTGGATGAACAATGGATTGGTAAATATGAAAATATACATTCATTCTACCAATGTTCAGAACATGATAAAGTCATCCTGGTAGTCTATCATTTGGAGGGTGAATCGGATCAATGGTGGAATCTTATAAATAATACAATGCAATGAGATAAAATTGACACTATGGAATGGGTTGAGTTCAAGAACTTATTTTTTAATAAGTGATTTCCTCATATTCTTTAAACGAAGATGGAAAAGGAGTTCCTCGATCATTAAAAAAAGGATGATGAATCTTTTTGTACTGATGAAGAAAATTTTACAAGACTTGTAAGGTATGTGTCTGGAATTATCATTCAACATGAGATTAAGGTTAACCTATTATTTAGTTGATTAAAATCAATTATCTAAATGGAATTATCCATAAGGGACTTCAGTAACTATAAGGAAATCATTAAATGTTCTCTAAAGTTTGAGATAGATATTAGAGTCACCCATCAATCTAATAGGTTTGATAAGAATAAAAAAAATTGAATTCAAAAAAAATCTAAAAAACTTAGTGAAAAAAAAGTTGATATTTTCTTTTTTCTCAAAGACTTTCCACCCACCCTGAACAACAAAGACTTTCCACCCACCCTCCTCTTCCCCAACATTGGTGCCCCCCACCGGAAGGGATTTTTAAGATCAATGTGGATGCCTCTCTCCCTAAGGACGGCCCAGTTGTACTTGGTTTACTGGCCCGGGACAACCTGGGAAATCTTATCGCTGCCAAATACGAAGCACATTATGCACTTTGGGAGCCCTCAGTCGCGGAGGCCGCCGCCATCCTTGCTGGATTAAACTTCGCAAAAGATTGCGGTTGGGACTCCATTCACATCGAATCCGACTGTCTCACTGTAATCAATGCCATCAATCTCACTGACGGCGGACTTCAACCTTTCGGTCCCATTATCCGGTGTATCCACTCGCGGAGACAAGGCTTCAATTCCTGCAAATTCTCATTTATTAAAAGGGAAGCGAACGAAGCCGCTCACAAGATGGCAGGCATTGGCCCTCCCTATGAGGATTTGCTCTGGTTCAATCATTTTCCATCGTGGTTATGCTCCTGTATTTCTGCTGATCTCCATCATTAATGGATCCGTCTTATTTTGTCAAAAGTGTGGAAAGAAACATTGAGGAAACATTATTTAGGGGACTATTAAAAGTTATAAGTGTGGGAAAGAAGGTCATAGAGAAATTGACTACCGAATTGATGGGGAAATGGTATCTACTAATGAAAATATAGAAAAGTATACACATAACACACCTCCCACACATCAATGTTACAGGCTAAAGGAAATTGGGAATTTTTCAAACTAATTCCCTAATCCATGGGCTATTTGATGATGATCGAAATAAGCAACCTTTTATGGAAAAAGACAATGAAAAAACACATGTGATCACTACTGGTGAGATGGTGTATGACAATGAAGTGGTGAAAGGTACACTTACCATTCACTCTAAAATAGATAATGTTTTATTTGATTCTAGATCCACACGCTATTTAATTTCTAAATAATTTTCTTGGGGTATCAAACTTTTTATTCAAAATTTTGTTGTTGGAGTTAGCTGTGAAAACTTCTAACGGAACAACAGTTTCATCATAAGTTTATAATTCTTCTCTGGTTGAAGTTTCTAGAAAAGCGCTTCCTTAAAATATTGTGATCCTTACTTTAGTTGAATTAAATTTCATTATTGGAATGGATTAGATTTATCTATATGGATATTATATCAATTTACAAGGAAGTTAAATCACATTTCATATTATGAATGAATCTATGATCATTTATCAATGTGAATATGAATATGAACTTCCAGTAGAAATTACTTCTATATCTTGGGTCTTAATTCCTATGAAAGGAGTTTATCTATCACATATTTTCGGGGAGAAACTCACCATTAAAGATAAACCTATTGAATGGGAGTTTTTTTATGACATTCTAGAATAATTTATATATATTCCACCAAATTGTGAAGTTGATTTTTCAATAGAACTCATATTGGGTGATACTCCCATTTAAAATAATCCTTATAGAATGTCCCCAATTTAGTTATAGTAATTGAAGAAAAAACTCCAAGAGAATCTTGACAAGGGATTAATATGCCCTAGGTGTCACCTTACGGTGCACTTATTCTGTTTTTTATGAAGAAATATGGATCAATGAGACTCTACATTGATTATTGAGAACTTAATGAGATCACTATCAAGAAAAATATCCTCTCCCTTGTATTGATGTCTTATTCGACAAACTACGTAGAGCTCAATACTTTTCCAATGTTGATCTTATTTCAGGATATCATTAATTAAGGGTCAATAAGGAGGATATACCCAAAATGAATTTCTATATAAGGTATGGACACTATGACTTTATAGTGATGAATTTTGGTCTTACTAATTCCCCCGTTATCTTTATGGACTTAACGAATAGATTCTTTAGAGACTATCTTAATCATTTTGTGGTAGTTCTTTAGATGATATTATTTTTTATTCAATGATCAAGTAAGATCATGAAGATAAATTAAGGATTGTAATGAATACCATAATAAAGGATAATATTTAAAAAAATTACAAAGTGTGAATTTCAGATTCAGAAAGTTTCATTTTTTGTTCACATAATCCCAAGAGAGGGTATATTTATTGACCTATAAAAGATGAAATTTTTTTAATGTAGTCCTAGACCAACAACAGTAACTGAGATCCTATGTTTTCTTAGGTTGGCTGGATATTATCAATATTTTTTGAAATATTTATCACAATTATCTAATCCACTAACCAAGTTGACTAGAAAAGGAGTTAAGGTCATATGTATGGAGAAATGTGAATATAATATTAAGGAACTAAAAATAAGGTTAGTTAATACACCTGCTCTCACAATACCCTATAGTGGACAATGTTTTGTGATCTATAGTGATGCCTCCAAGAAAGGGTTGAGGTGTGTTCTCATGATAATGATATGGTGATAGCTTATTCCACACGAAAATTGAAAATACATGAGAAAAATTACCCAAATCATGATTTAAAGTTAGTTGTGGTAATGTTTTCATTTAATATAGGGAGGCATTATCTTAATAAAGAAAGTTGTGATACATGTACTAACTCTAGAGACCCAGTTTTCTTACATGACTATTACATAATTTTAAAGATAAACAACATAAAAGGTTGCACAATCAGGATCCAAAGGTCTATTATCTTGGGAAAATTAGGACCATACATAAATTCTGCATAATAAAACATAAAAATTTATTTAATTCCTTCTTCTCTGGCTTCTTAGTGTCCCTCATGTTCCCCTTTGTATAAGTATTCACTAGAGGATATACATCAAAAGAAGGGGTGATATAAAATCCTAAGAATATGATTGATAAGATACATGAAATATGGGTGAACATAATCATAATTATCATAACATAAGTAAAGGATCGTTAATATAATCATGATAGGAAGCATTGGACAAAGTTATGGAATGCGGCAATGCATAAAATAAAACATCATGTCTTCGTGGCCAAATACCACACATAGTTGTGAAAATACTAGCATCATGTTCACACATATTTCAATTTATCTCATGAGATATATCACATTAAAAAATGTATTGAAGTGATATATAAATCTGGGCACACTTATCACATCATAACATTTTCATGTACTATATAGTTTCAGGCGCACCTATCACATCATAAAATTTACATTATCATGCATGCCACATAGAATGTATATCAATATTGGACATAAAATAGCCCATGTAAATAAATGGGTTTTATTTTAGAAAGCATACATTCATGAATAAACTTTTGGGTTCCCAAATAAAATATGGAATAAAATTCTTGGTATAAGAGTCATCAATCTTGACTAAAGAAGAAACAATCTCATGAGAAGTAAAATATGTATTTTTGTAAAGAAGCGTTATTTCAGAAAAAATATTTACATTTGTCATAAAACTAGATTGGAAACATGCATATCCAATAAAATAAAATTTAAGGAAAAAATAAATGATAAGAAAATTAAAGGAACATCTATACATAAAATGGAGTGAAAGAGGGAAAACACCAAAAAGTCAGTTGGGTTTAAGAATCCCCTTACCTTTTTTGTGAATGATTTATTCACTTTAATATCCTGGATAATCAAATTAAATTAATTAATTAACAAATATATAAATTTTTATATATGAATCTGATTCATTAAAGTTTTATTAAGTTCATTTATGGGATTTTATATGAGTTATAGTGTTTAATTTTATTGTTCGGAAGATTTCATTTTCTTGGTTTTCATGATCGGCTCGCTTGTTTATGAGTATGGAAGTTCATGTAAAATTGGAATAGTTATCCAGAATTAAAATTGTATGTTACTAATTATCCTAAAAAATATTTAATGATCTAATATATCATTTGTTTATATGTTATAAGTATGATTAATTAGATTTAATGTTAATGAAATTGATCTAATTAGTTTTGGTGGTTTTGTGACTATTATGAGATTATATAATTTTATTTAAAATCATGTTTATATATTACTTATATAAATTATAATTTGTATAATACAATATTATTTAACCATAATTATTATTTTATGACTATCCTTGAAGGAATTAGTGAAAAATAAAAATTCATCGTCCACGGTGGTGGTAAATCAACACACCACAGAAAATATTTTCATGTTTAGAAAAAAAGAAAAGGGAAGAGACTTGAAGATGAATTATTCCATAAACAAAATATAGTTATATTATATAAAATATAATGTATTTATCATTACTCTTGGATAGTTGTAGGTGAGGATGGGATAAAAAAATAATGAAATTAAAAATAAAATAAAATAAAAAGAAAGAGGATTTCACCTCTTGAATTTGTCTTCCCTGAAAATCTCCTTGTGGAAAGGGACTAGTATTTTTATAATACCAAGGGCTCATGGATACGGGGGTATTGGGAGAATTGTTTTCTATAATTTTTACAATGCTCAAATCTTGGAAGATGTGAGGAGAAGAGGTGGTGAGGAGTGGTATTAAGGGAGGTGGGGTGTTTTTTCATTATTTTGTTATTTTAGCTAAAGACTATGAATGGTTTGAGAATTATCACAGAATATATTAAAATAAAGAAGGATATTTAGACACTTTTGTCTTACATCATTCATACATCATCTATGACTCAATAATTTAGGTATTTATCTTTTATCGTAAATTATTGTATTTTACTATTCACCAAAAATGCAAGTATTTTAAAAAATCACAAAAAATTAATCATAACCATTTTTTGACATGTAGAATTAATAGTGAACTCTATTTTAAAAAAATAACTTTCTAAATATGATAAATTTAATTTTTAATTAAAATCATCATTTACTTGGAAAATATCGATTTTAAAATTATAACCCATTCTATAACACATTGAAAATATAATTAAGATCTCATAAAATTATCTAACATTTATAAGAAAAAAAATATCTGTGTATGAATATATTTTATGAAAATAAATTTTATTTTAAATTATTATATTAATAATAAAATTTTATATAAACATTTATGTTTTATAAAAAAACCAACACTTAATTAATAATTTTTAAAATATTTATTTACTTATACTATTATTTATTTATATCATATTATCATTTATAAGATTCTTAAATTTTATTTATACTTTCATAGATGAGATTAGTAATCTCTTGGATGATTTACTATTCCTAATAGCCACATTACTATTCCAAAGTTCAAGCTATTATTCTATTGGTAAAGGTTCTTTAACTTCTTGAAAACCCTCTTATTTCATTCATTATTCATTTATAAAGTTTCTATTGTGTTCTCAAAGTGATTGTTAGCTGTTTATACTATGTGATATAATTATAAGAAGGGAATTTCCTTTGATAAATTTTTGGGTTGTTACATTTTTCTCCCCTTATGAAATTTCACCCTTGAAATTTTTTTATACATTCTAAGTTTAAAACATGTGAGTGTACTTATCCTTCATCACATCCTCAAGTTCCCATGTTACATGTTCATACTTATGGTTCCACCATAGTACTTTGACTAGGTGAGTTGTCTTATTGCATAAAACTTTATCTCACTGGTAAAAGATCTTCACTTAATGATCCTCATAAGAGAGATCATTTTCCAACTATATCACCTATAGATATTTATATTTGGGGGATCCAGTATATACATCCTCAAGAGGGAAACATGGAATACATTGTGAACTTACGATATGGTAGGCGGAAGTGTTAGTCAACAGGATACAGCTTCGACACGATCAATAATCTCTAAGGGGTTGATATACCTAAGACCCAAATTTCTATCCATCCCAAATCTCAGGATCCTATTCCATGGAGATATACATAGGAATACCATGTTTCAACCATTAAACACTAGGTCTTGTTTATGATTATATATGTAGTGCTTCTATCAAATTTGGGATACCTTGGTGTGCAACTAAATGGTTTTCACATTTTCCACTATTTCTTCAACAATTTCAAGTCCTATAAGATTACATACATTGACTTTATCCCAAAAACGGGTGTTATGCATGTTTTCCCATAAATGGATTCATATATATCCATTTGGATTCTTGATAAAAAAAATTGTTATTGTAAGAGAACTAGGCCATATAAAGATATAGTTCACATCCTCCTTTGAAGTCCACAGAACATGCTCTCAACATATATTCTAGTTTCTAAATAGTCTAATTTTATTGGCCATCATTTTGAGGTTGATAAGTCGTACAGAAGTTCAACTTAATCTTTAGAGCATTCTGGATACTTTTCCAAAACTTGGAGGTAAATCTAGGATATCGATCGGATATAGTTGATAGTGGTGCTCCATATAGACTTACCAGCTCTTTGATGTATATTAGTTCAATTTTATCTAGTGATAAGTACTCTTAAATTGTTATAAATTAAGTTGTCTTTGTAAGATGATCCAAAACAACCCATATATAATTGCTTCATTTGGATTTGTTTTGATGTCCGGGGATAAATTCCTTGGTGATATTTTCCCATTTCTATGTTGGTATGGGTAATGGTGGCATTATACCCTTATACTTTTTTCTTTTAGCCTTCACTTACTGATATACTAGGAAATTTTATTTATATTCTGTGATCTCCTTCTTCATATTGTCCCGCAAATAGTTCTCTAAGATATATTGATACATCATTGTGCTACATAGGTGAAGAGAGAAGGTTGAGATATATGCATCATTCATAAGCTCCTTATTTATCTCTAGATCAGATGGTACACATAGTCATGACCAAAATCTTATAATTAATTCCTCATCAATTTTAAAATATGTGGATTTCCCTTCTCTCATATCTTCCACCTTCTTCTGAATTTCTGCATCATTTATTTGAGAATCCTTTATTTTCTCCATGAGGGGCAGTTTAGAAATCATTTGAGAAAGTATTGGTGATACTTCTTACTTAATGATTCCCCTACCCATCCTTTACAAATCAAAGAATATTGGAGCCTTCTTGATTATCATCATTGATAATGTTGCAGGATCCTTTCTACTTATAACATCCACAACTTTATTCACTTTTTCATGATGGTAGTGGATTGAGAAGTGATAATCCTTATTGATATCTAACCATATTCATTGGCATATATTAATCTATTTATGTTTCAATATATATTTGAGGATATTATGATTTTTATATATTTCACACCTCTCCCCATAGATATAATGTTTCCAGATTTTCAACATAAAGATCACAGCTTCCAACTCCAGACAAGAATGGGATAGTTTTTCTCATGAATTTTTAACTAGCTTGTGGTGTAGGATATAAATTTATCATTTTTCATCCGCACACATCCTAATACCTTTTTTGAAGCATCTCTGTATACAAGAAAGAGTTCCCCACTTTTCGTAAGTGTGAGTAGTAGCATGGTGATAAGCCTTCGTTTTTACTCTTTAAAGCAGTCTTCACATTAACTAGTCCAGACAAACATTTGTCCATTCCAAGTCATCTTGGTCAGTGTGTTTGAAAATAGTGAGAAGTTATTCACTAATCTATATTAATACCTAGATAGACCAAGGATACTAGAATCTCCATTACAGATATTGGTCTAGTCCACTATTAAATTACCTTTTTCTTATAAGGGTCTACAGATATTCCTTTATGGGTGATAACATTTCCCAAGAATGATACTTCCTCCATCCAGAACTCACATTAACTATACTTTGCATAAATTTTCTCCCTTCACAAATTCTTTATCACAGTATTCAAATACTCTTCATGTTCATCCTTTCTCTTGGAGTATATCATAATATCAAAAATAAAGACTACCAAAAATTTGTTGAGGTAATCTCTAAAGACTATATTCATTAAATCCATGAATATTTCTAGTGAATTTTTGAGTCTAAAAGGCATCACTATGAACTAATAGTGTTCATAGCTTATTCAAAAGGTAGTATTGGGAATATCTTCCTTATTCACCTCTAATAGGTGATATCTTGACTGAAGGTCTACCTTAGAGAAATACTTGGCCCCACATAATTGATCAAAAAATTCATATATCTATGGAAAGGCTGACTGAAAATTAATTTTTTTTATTAAAGAAACACTTTTAAGAAAAAACTGTGAAACCAAGAAACATGACTTCAAAGACTTGAGACATCAAAACGTACCCCAACGGTCCAAAATTCAAAGAACCAGATCAAACAACAAAGAAAGACCCCTCCCTAGCACAAACAACATTAAGTCTAGTTTCCACCATTCTAACATTGCACAGCAAGCTATTCCATACAAAGACGGGCTCGTACCGATGGCCAAAGCCATACCCTCTCAAACATCCAAAACCGAATCGCATAATTTTGGTGAAAACTTGAATCTCTAAACCTCATCTGAGGTAGTATTTGTGAAAAATATGGAATCAATAACCCTTGAACAATAGGCCGTAGGAAAACAACATTCACACTGAGGAGAAGAAACACTCGGGCCAATCAAGAACAAAACTGACACAAATCCAAGTGCAAATCACAAGGGGTATATAGAACCCTTGTCTAGATTCTCTTGTAACTGGTTGTTCGGTTCTTCCAGCTCAATAGTACCCACTCTATAAGGTGTGTTTGATATAGTAAGTGATCCAATAATAAGTTCAAATGATAACTCAACCTCTCGATCAAGAGAAATACTAGAAAATTATTTGGAGAACACATAAGTGTAACCCCTCACAACGGTCATGTCTTCAAGCAGGGTTTTCTCCTTTGTCTTAACCATTTGAGCTAGATATGCTCACTCATAAGGTAATAATATCCACACTTTAGATGAAAGCTCTGAAGAAGATTCATCCTTATCCTTACACTTTTATATGATTGGAGGATTCCTTGGGATGTGAAGATTGATCTCCCTTTACCTATAGTTGATGTTTTCATTGTATAAACATAGTTAATACATACCCAATATAGAATCAAACTCCACAAAAGGAAGTAGGATGAAATTTTATTGGAGGTTTAGTCCAAAAATATTTACTAGGGAGGATTTATATACTTTGGATGCAATAATTTCCATATTTGTTTGTTCTTATAGACAACCCAACCCCCATATTTTGAGATGGTGTTTGAATTTTTCTACTAAACTTTCAAGATATGGAAAAAATCATAGTACTAGAGTCAAATAGTATGTTCTCCATTCTTAAATGAATAACCAGTGTACCTATCACCACATCATTGTTGGGATCAAAATCAATAATAGTGATTTACTAAGCATTCCATTAATCCTTTGGCTTTTTTAGTGGATGATGTCGATTACCCTCGAGGACTCTAGGTATTATCTTGAATAGTTCCCTTTCTCCCTATAGTTGAAGCATTGAACCATGGGTGGTGGTCTCCTTTATTCCATCATATCAGCTAACTTGTTTATGTATCTTATAAATTCATGATCTTTGTGGCATTATCTCCCACACTTATAGCATTTCCTCATCCATTTTAGGTAGTTCCCATGATTCTTCTTCCCGTATTTTTGACATGGGAGTGGTTGAGTTTTCTTTCCACATTTCTCAATATATCCCTAATCTTGAAACCCCATATATCATTTATTATCACTATATACATGAGAACATTATCTAAACTCCATATCCACTTTGAGAGAACATTTAACAACTTCTTCATAACTCCCAATGGTTTGATTTTTTAGAGCCTTTTAATGGTGTGGTTTTAAACCAGTAAAGAATCAATAAATTGTTTATCAATATTGATATAAATACCTAAACCATACCTTTAAATAATTGTGAAATTTTTCTCATAGTCCATGACAGATTCACCTTCCTTTTGATTCAGCTCTATGAAATCTTTCTCAATCTTTGTATGAAGAGTTCGAGGGAAATACTTATTAAGAAACATTATCATAAAGTATTCCCACTCTATATCTTCAGTTTCATCCTTAATTTTAGTGTTTTTATTCAACACCCACCATTGATTGAACTCTAAATATAGATGATAAATATCCATAATCACCATATCATTCTCATAATAGTGGATTAGAGAAAATATCTTCTCTATCGAGTTAACCCACTATTTCGCGACAAGTGGATGAGAAGATCCACTAAATGTCGATGATCACTACCATATTAAAGACTTGATACCCAGTTTCTCCCTCTTAGGTGAAGAAGTAACTTCCATGATATTCAGTTTAATATTCATTACCTAATAAAGTTGGGTAATAATTGCCATGAAATTTTGAACACCACCTCCCAGGGCATTAGGGATGTAGTTTGAGCAATCACTTCATTGTCCTTCTATGGGTTGTTGTCCTGGTTTTCCTTGGTTCCCATCATTTTATAAAATAGAAAATTTTTGAACAAAACATTATTCAACAAGTCATAAATAGATAATTTATTCCTCTTTTCATTTAACTCTAAAGGCATGTCTTGTGGGATCCCTATGTTTAGAATTTTTCTAAAACAAATATTCTTGGGTTCTTACTAACACTTAGTCTCATACTAAGGGTTTTCACTAAAGTTCTATAATCTTAATTTCCAAATTAACTAAATTGTTATATGATACCATTTATAGCGACCCTACTTTTCTTACATGATTATTACATCATTTTAAAGATTAATAACATAAAATATTACACAACCAAGATCCGAAGGTTTAGTATCTTTGGAAAATTAGGACCATAATAACTTTTACATAATAAAACATAAAAATTTATTTAATTCTTTCTTATCTAGATTCGTATTGGCCCTTATCTTCTCTTTAGTGCAAGTATTCACCTAAGGATATATATCAGAACAAGGGGTGAGCTAAAATCCCAGTAAGAGGATGAATAAGATACATGAAACATGGATAATCAAAATCCCAACTATCATAACATAAGAAAATTATTATCATAATAATCATGATATGAAACATTAGATAAATGAATGGAATGTGTCAATGCATAGAAATAAAACATCAGGTCTTAGTGGTGAAATACCACACATAATTGTGAACAAATCTAGCATCATGAGAATGCATATTTCACTTTATCTCATGATATATATAACATTATACAAAGCACTGGAGTGATATATAATTCCATTCAGACTCGTCTTTTCATAAAATTTTCATGTGCCATATAATTCCAATCACACCCATCACAACTTAACATTTAAATTATCATTCGTGACACATAGAACGTATATCAATCATGGACATAAAATAACCCGTGGAAAGGAATTAAATTCATTTAAAAAATAATAGATTCATGAATAAAATCTTGGGTTCCCAAATGAAGATGTAATAACATTATTTTTATAAGATTCATCAATACTGGGCTAAAGAAGAAACAATCTCACGAGAAGTAAAAGATGTATTTTTAGAAAGAAGAGTTCTTTTGGAAAAAAAACTTTACATTTGTCATAAAAATAAATTGGAAACATTTATATCCTAGAAAAGAAAAGTTAAGAAAAAATAAATTATATTAAAAGAACATTAAAGGAACATATATGCTAATAATGGAGTGAAAGAGGTAAAACCCAAAGAAAGAGAGTTGGTTTTGAGAATCCCCTTACCTTATGTCTAAATGATTTCTTCACTTTAATATCTTGGATAATAAAATTAAATTCATTAATTAAAAAATAAAGAACCTTTTATACATTAATTTTATTCATTATAGGTTTATTAAGTTCATTTATGGTCTTTTGGATGAGTAATAGAGTTTAATTTCACTATTTGTGAGTGTTCATTTTTTTGGTTTTCATGAACGGTTTGCTTGTATATGAGTATGGAATTCATGTAAAATTGGAATAGTTATACAGAATTAAAATTATATGTTACTGATGAACATTAAAAATATTAAATGATCTTATATATCATTTGGTTATGCGGTATGAGGGTGATTTATTGGGTTGAACGTAAACAAAAATTATTTAATTAGTTTTGGTGGTTTTACGACCATTATGAGCTTATATAATTTTATTTAAAATCATGTTTATATACATATTATATAAATTAAAATATGCATAATAAAATTTTATTTAACCATAATGATAGTTTTATGACCATCCTTGAAGGAGGTAGTGAAAAATGAAAACGCAGCATCCATGGTGGTGGTAAATCGACACACCACGGATGATATTTTCATGTTTAGAAAAAAATGAAAAGGGAAGAGACTTGAAGATGAATTATTCCATCAATATAATAAAATTATAGTTTATAAATGATAATATATTTATCATAACTCTTGGATAGGAGTATAGTATAAGAAAACAATGAAATTGGAAAGAAAAGAAAATAAAAAGAAATAGGATTTTACAACTTGAATTTCTCCCCCTAAAGAGCCTCCTTAGGGAAAGGGGATTGGTCTCCTGATGATACCAAGCACTCATAGACATGGGGGAGTTTCTTTTTAAAGGGATTTCATATAATTTGGACAAGTATCAAATCTTGGAACGTGAGATGAGAAGCGGAGGTGAGGGGTGGTTTTTATATGGGAGGAGAGGGGTTCGTTCATTATTTTATTCATTATTTTATTATTTTGGATCAAGACTATGAATCATTATAGAATTATAAAAAAATATATTAAAATAATTAATTATAGTTTGATATTTTGGTCTTATATTATCCATACATCATTTATGACTCGATAATTTTTGTATTTAGCTTTTATCGTAAATTATCGTATTTTTCTATTCACCAAAAATTCAAGTATTTTATAAAATTACCAAAATTTCAGCCAAACCATTTTTTGATGTGTAGAATTCAAAATTGAAGTCCATTTTATGAAAATAATTTTATAAATATGATAAAATAAATTTTTAATTAAAATCATCATTTACTTGGAAAATATCGATTTTAAAATTATAACTGATTTTATAACAATTGTAAAAATTAATTAAGGTCTAATAAAATTATATTATATTCATAAGAAAAAAATATCATTTTGTGAATATATTTTATCAAAATTAATTTTATTTTAAATAATTATATTAAAAATAATATTATAAATAAAAATTTATGTTTTGTAAAAATACAAACACTTAATTAATAGTTTTTAAAATATTTATTCACTTATACTATGATATAATTATATCATACTATTATTTATAAGATGATTAAATATCATTTATAATTTCATAGATGATGTTACTAAACTATTGGTCAATTTACTATTCCTAATGGCCACATTACTATTCCAAAGTTCAAGTTTCTATTTTATTGGTAAAGGTTCCTTAACTTATAGAAAAAACTTATTGTTTAATTAATTATTCATTTATAAAGGTTTAATTGTGTTCTAAAAATGATTGTATGTGACTTATACTATGTGATATGATTATATAAGGGAATTTTATTTGAAAATTTTGGGATGTTACACTGACCATAAAATTTTAAAGAATATTTTCACTCAAAATGAGTTGAACATGTGCCAAAGAAGATGGTCGGAGTTGATTAAATATTACGATAGTTCAATACATTACCACCCTAGGAAAGTGAACAAGGTGGCTAATTTTTCGAGTCAAAAATACCATGATATATTTTCTATCATAAATATCACAAAAGATCTAGTATATATATATTTTCAAAGGATGGATCTATAAATTTTAAAGAAAGCATAAAATTATATCTTTTTCAAATGAATGTTCACCATCTATGTAACTAGATATTAAGAAGGCGTAGAAGGAAAATGTAGAGCTTAAAAAGAATGAGAGAAATTTTATTAACTTCAACTTTGACTGTGATGGAATAATATGGTTCAGAAACCATGTTTTTTTCCTTATCATACCTGATTTAAAGAAGGATCTATTGGAAGAGGCTCATTTTTCATCATTATCTATTCATCTTGGAAGCACCAAGATGTATAGGGACCTGAAAGAGTATTTCTGGTGGGAATTCATGAAGAGATATATTTTAGAGTATGTTTCTTGGTTCTTGGTTTGTCATCAATTTAAGGATTAGATGTATAAGTCTAATTTTATGTTATAACCATTACCCATACCATAATGGAAATGGGAAAACATCACCATGGACTTTTTCATCAGACTTTCCAAAAAATATAAAGGTCATAATGTTATATGTGTTATAGTCAATCACCTTGAGTAGTTGTCACACTTAATTATTATCATATAATCCTCTCTCTTTGTCATATTTCTATAATATATATTATCTAAGTGGTAAGATTTCATGAATTATCGCTTTCCATTATATATTATCGGAATATGAGGTTCACCTTAATGTTCTGGAGAAGTCTTTAGTAGGATTTGTATATAGAGTTAAGTTTCAACACCGTTTATCATCCTCAGACAGATGGTTAGTCTGAGAGGACAATTAATACACCAGAGTACATGTTGAGAGATTGATCTATGTATCTCAAAGGTGGTTGGGATCAATACCTATCTTTGGTAGAATATTCTTATAACAATATTTTTTACTCCATAATTCAGATGGTCACTTACGAAACCCTCAACGGTAAGAAGTAAAGAACTAAAACATTATAGAATAAAGTTAGGGAAAGAAATTTTTTGGGACATGATCTAGTTCATTAGATGTCATAGAAGGTTAGATCTATTAAACAAAACATAATAGCGGTTCAGATTCGAAAAAAAAAGTTATTCTGACAATCAACGAAAATACCTAGAGTTTGAATTGAGTGAAAAGGTATTTATATAAATATATCCATAGAATAGATTGATCAAATTTAGAAATAATGGCAAGCTAATATCTAGGAATATTGGTTATTTTGAAATTCTAGATCATGTTGGAAAGGTAGCTTGTTGATTAGCACTTCCACTGAATCTCTCTCAAGTTCCTGATGTGTTCTATGTATCTCTACTAAGAAAGTAAATACCTGAAACTTCACATATACTAAACTTAGAATTCATACCGCTAGATAAATACCTTTATTATGAAGAAAAATAAATAGGTATAATGGATCACAGAGAGAAATTTCTTCGAAAGAAGACCACTTGCATGGTTAAAGTTTTATGGTGGAACCACTAATTTGAGGAAGATACATGGGAACCTAAGGATGTAATGAGGTACATTTATCCTCGTATGTTTGTATCCAAGTGATGAATTTTTAGGTAGAAATTAATTTTAAGATTGGAAGAATCTAACACCTTGATATTTTAATTAAAATTACTCTTTAAATTTTTTTTAATTCTTCACTAGCTTATGTTGCGCGTGGCTGTGAGTTTAAACAAACCACGAGACACAATTTGTATGAAATGATTATTATAACCTTACTGTTAAGTCGTAGGGAATAATTTGAATATATAATTTTTGAATTAAATATAAAGGTCCAACTCAACATGAATGTATTGCTAAGTTCTTATAAAATGATCACACAATTTTTAGTAAAATAACTTTATTCTTCAAAAAATATGCTTTATTAAAAGATTAGTTTTTTATTAATTAATTTTTATAATTTATAGAAAAAGGATCAGAAAAAATTAATTTATTTTATTTTTTTAATTTAGTAAAACAAAATTATATTTTTTTTTGAAAAAGTTTTCCATTTTTTAATAAATAGTGACAATACTGATTTTTATTGAAAATTGTATTTTCTTTTAAAGTCTTTACAAGGTAAAATTATTTTTTGAATTAGTTTTAAATTTTAATTAGTTAATTTTAATTTAAAATAATCAAATCAAGTCATTTTAAAAATATTTTATACAATAATTCATTATAAAAACATTTTATGTTTTAAAAGTTCATTTTTCCAAAAAAAATTGTTTTTCATGGAATTTTATCAATTTTATATTAAATTAAATTCTACAAATTCTATGTTTTGAATTTCTAAAAATGAATTCCAAATTTTGATTCATAAGTTCCAAATTTAGTAAATATTTACCTTTTATTTTTTTTCAATATAAATAGTAACCTTGATAAATTTTGTTACCATGGTAAAGTGTAAATTGAGTAATTTGGGTTGAAAATAAAATTATAAAGACTATAAAATAACTCTAACACATGAAAAAAATTATTTGATGAATAATAATCAACTATTAAAACCTAATAATTGAAATAAAGTTTTCTAATAGAGACTTGTATATTAAAATGACTTATATATTATTTAAAAAATTCAAAAAATACCACTTTCTTTATCTCTCATGTCCCTAATCTCTCCACATGGGGAAAACATTATGTTATGAAAGAATATAACTTCACATTTTTAACTTGATAAACATATTTTCATGATATAAATTTATTTTTTACTTTTTTGGTCACTTTGATGAAATTATGGTATTAATAATATTTTATTTAATAAAATTTTAAATATTTCACATTCATGTTTTAAATAGTATATAATTTTATATAGAGGGTTACACAAAAAATATATTCTACTATAAATATTCTTAACAAATATAGAATATTTACATTTATCGTGGAATTTTATTTTTAATTTTTAAAGAAAAAATAAGTATATTATAAAATTAAACAATAGTGATGTAGAAATTATTTTATTAATGGAAATATAAAATAAATGTTACTAAAAATATTAAAATCAATATAATATGAGATAATTAATGATATAAAAGAATTTATAGATGAAATTTACCTATTATCAATATAATAAATTATTTATTTATAACTTAACTTGTTATCTTGATATTTTTAAAATTCCAACTCATGGATAGTCTCAAAGTTGACATTAATGATATTTTATAAAAATTATATTTTCTTAAATTATTTAAAAAACATTAAAAATATTTTAAAATAAAAAATATATAATATGGTCTAAAATTTTATAATTGTTTCATTTATAATATTATTTACATCACATAATTAAAATTTATAACCATTTAATATTGAAAATTTGTGACCTTAGTTAAAATTAAAATATATTAACTAATGATTCATCAAAATGATAGGATTTAAAACAATTCCAAAACATGTATAAAATATATTAATTGATTATATTACAACCTTATCTAATCTTATATTCTAATTCAAAGAATTTTTGAGGTATTTTTATTGAGATTAAATTTTTTATAAATTAATATTTGAGAAAATTCTAGAAGTTCCCCTCACCTCAATTATAGAAGGGTAACTCCTCCCTCACTTATTCACATCATATTGAGCCTCCAAACTTGACCACACCCTACCAATTTATCTTACCAACATCTATATACACATTATAGAGGTTTTTTTATCTAAAAATACCAACCCTAGTGTCCCTAAGAAGATATCTAAATGAAAATTCTGTAAACAAGAGGTAATCTTATTTACCAACTCTTTCAAGATTATTTCTTCTTTTACTTCTTATTTAAGAGTTGATTCTATTATAAAGTAATAACTCTAGTAAAATATATATTTTTAGATGTTATTATTATTATGGATCAACCATATTCCACATTTTATACATCCTACGAATAATAAAAGTAGCGTGTATGTGTACATACGGCTTACCGTCTTCACATCGTGGTGTAATCTGTTTTTCATCACTACCTTATTTTGAAGGGTAATATGATTGAAATAATATATATATATATATATATATATGTGTGTGTGTGTGTGTGTGTGTGTGTGTGTCATAATTGTAAATAAAAAATATATGTCATTCATTTCTTTTCTCTTTTATTATTAATGGAATGATATTATCACTTGTGCATGCGTATGGCCTACCGTATCCACGACGTGATGCGATTCATTTTCTATATTCACCATTCAATAATGATAATATAAATTTATATAATGAATAAATATAATATATATTACTTTAATATAATTATTTAAATGATGTAATTATATCCTATTCACAATAATTGAGACTTATACGACAAAACATGCATAAGAAAATGAAGCACTTAACACTCGAAAGAAGAATAATAATCGAATATTATTAATGGGTGATAATATGATCATATATGATATCATAAATATAAATATGGTTATAGAATAAGTTAATAAAATTATTTGATCAGTTATACATGATTTTCCAATAGGTACAAAGGAAATTAGAACTAAAGTAGGGGCTAATTTCACAATTTCATTATTATCCATGATTATTTATATGTAAGTATTTATTGGGGAATATTTATCTTACATGTACATTTTTCTTAAAATTATATTCCAAAATAATTTTACTATTCTTCTATGATTTTTTAAATTCATTTTTAACCATGTATAAATTATTACTAAACGTTTAAATGGAATCCTTTTTTTTATTTTTCTAATGAGGTACATTTTTACTTTTTTGGTAAAAGTACGAGAAGAATGTTTTTTAACTTATAGGACATGAATGGATTTTTCTGCTTTCATGATTCATTAATGCTTGCAATCTTCCCTTACAATATTAAAATTTTATTATCAAAGAAATTTTTTTCTTTTAAAATTTTATAAAATTTTAAGAAAATGAAAATGTTTTCAAAGAAAAAATTATATATTTTCCTCAAGAATTATTTTTCAAGTGATATCTCAAGACTATTTACATTATTTGATGTTACTTATGTTTTATATGGATATTTTTCAATGATGATATCCCTATTATTCCTATGTTTGGTTTATAATGGAATGATATTTATAAAACCCATTTCTTTCTATGGGTTATATTATTATTGAATGATTTTTATGAAACCCATTAATTTTTATGGGTTCTGATATGAGGAATGAATTATGTTTTTGTGGCACACATATGTATGGTTTTTATTATATGATGGGTGGGAAATATATCTCCCCCAAATTCATTGGGCAAATATTTATATATCATGAGATAGATAAGACTGGAATGAGAAGTGAACTCAGTTCCGTAATACATGGTTGGTACAGGGAGTGAACCTAGTTTAGTAAGGGACTTTTTCCACTATGATGGTCTTGGAAATTAGACTTGAATAATATTGAAATGATTTTTTATACTTGTGTGTATGAAAAAAATTGATGTATTATGTTATAATATCATAGAATATGTTCTTTTATTCTTTATGAAATTTTATGATTTATTCCATGACATGATATCATGATCTTTGATATTCAAGATAAATTTTTCCAAAGTTATTTTCATGTTCTTATACTCTTATGCTTATGTTATCTTCTAATATTATCCTTAATGATAATCTATTTTCACCCTTTTCTTGGGTTTATTTTCTCTAGGATATGAATAAAGATATTAAGTAATATGTTTCAAAATGGTTCTAGGGTGGTTTTTTTATGTTATGAAATTTTTATTCTCCTATTTATATATAATATCTATGTATGAAAAGTATGGTCTGTTATAAATTGGTCTTAGGTTTAATTTTGAATCACTCTCTCCCCCACACCTATTTCCCTTTGAACATATCTACTACTCTTTCTCTCCAAACATTTATCCATCCTTCATCCTCACCTGAACCTTTCACTCTATTGTAATGGTATTAGTAAATAGACCTATTGAGACATCTACCAAGAATTTGTGACCTTTGAAGAAGCCTAGAGGAGAATCTAACAGCCTGATAGCGTGTCGTGGAACCCACAGCCTGAAAAACGTACAGTGGTTATCGAGAAAGATGTAAATATAAAATGGGTGTTGTTTAGAAAATTAATGGTTCTCAAAGTGATCCAATACTAGGGATGGATGGACTAGTTCTCAAATAATGAGAGACCATTCTATCCTAAGTATGTTCACTAATTTTATTAATATGTTTATTTTTAGTATTGGGGAAAATTAAGATCAGATTAGAAGCATGATAAATGGACATGAGGTATTCTTCTCTTCAAAAAAATGGGCTAAGTGAATTAAAGTACCTCATAAAGAAGTATTGAATGACTATCAGGGGGCTATTATCAGTAACAATGATTATTTTGTATATGATAATTCCAAACTGGATCTTATAGGAGATGGAACACTATAAATAACTTCTAAAACTGAATCGGACTGTGAGTGCATGTTGCTTTTTAAGTTTATATAGCACATGTTTTTTCCTAGAAAAGGATTTTCAGTAACTATGAGATATCAAGATGTTTAAATTCTATACCTTATCAAATGAAGATAAAAATCAATTTGTGAAGATATCTAAGGGTTTATATGATATATATGTGCAAGATATCATCCAGATAAAATTTTATTATTTATCATAAGTTTATTTAAGCCATGCTTGAGGCCAAAGGATTAATCAATGAAGATGGGAAAGCTGAAGTGAAGTGTGAAGGATATTTCTTCAATAGAGTTATCTATAAAAGAATGAAGGTAAATTGGAACCCATGGATAAAGAAATATATGGAAGGTGATTATATTATCTATGATTATTTTAATCCTATATATCACCCAGCCATACTAAAACACCTTGTTGATCCTATCTTGGAGCCAGATGAGGTAGTAGAGTACTCACATGAAAAGTAAGAAAAAGTGGATTTTGTTTCACCTGGTGTTGAGTAGAAGTTATCTATTAAGGATGGAGTGACCCTAACATACCTAAGATCCTAGTGGTATCTTTTAGTCCAACTAGTGCTACATGATCTCGACCTATTAGGTAAAGTCTTTTAAGTAATGAAAATTAAGAATAGGAAACTGAGGTTTTAGGAGAGGAATAGCTCTGGAGTTCATCATCTGAATCTTCTAAAGAAATTTTAGATATCTATGATAATGAATTTAGTAGTGATATAGATAATGTAAATGAAGGAACTAAGGGATATGATAAAGATGAAGGATATAATTATTTATATGGCAGTGATAATGGATATGGTCATTATGGATCTGATGAATATGATATGACTCAGACACATCATTCTTATCAAGTTCTATAAGTTTTCACAAGGTTAGAGGAAAGACCAATTTTTTTCAAGAAGATGAAAAATCTAATTTGGAAAAAGATGAGATGATGTAATCTAGTGAGGGGGAGAAATCCTCTAGGTTTTTATCCATCTAGTTGACCCTACAAATGTTGAACCTATTGACTTTTCTTCTACCAGGATGGATTTCAAAGATTTTTATGAGTTGGAAGGATTATCAGTGTATATGAGGTATGGATTAGTCTATTTTGAATCATAAGATGATGAAAGAGATCAACCAAATAATGGGGGACATTTTATCCTATTTTGAGTGGATATAGATCCTAAGGGATCCATGGTTGAGCAGATTGATGCTGCAGGAGAACATCAGCCTTGTATTTCAGATGTACCAACCAGACTTAATCCATAATAGGCTATTGTTCCTCATGCTGAGAGAGATGTCACACCCCTTCATAATAGTTCTACTCCTATGATTTCAGACACTATTTCCAAATATGATCTAAAATCCTTCATAGATAAGATTATTTTTTATTTTTGTCGGATTCTAAGGAATCAAGAACCTCTAGTCACATAGATTAGTCAGAGTGATTCTAGGAACCTATTTGAGTTGGTTGTGTGCCACATTCATCCAAATAGGATTCATCACATTCAAGATATTGATATTTAGAATAGATGGTTATCCAATGAGATGCGTTATTTGAGATTTGTGATGGAGAAGACTCATACCTCTATTTCTAGCAGTTTGGATGCTTGGTTGGAGATATTAGGATCTTTACCTTCAGGGGACTTTACTTCCAGTGCACCATCTATCTCAATTTTAATTTATATAGAGTGGATTAAGTCTGTTGTTAAAGAGGAATTTCTTGATTTTATGGGATATTTTCATGTTATTAATTAGCTGGATTTGAGGCAGATCGGATATTATGGTGAACACATTTATAATTTTGTTGGTGAATGTTTAAATGATTCCAAAATTGATCAGGAAATAATCACTAAGGAAATTAATTATTTTCTTTCTTGGATTTAAACCAATCATGAACTAGACCGACAATCTAAGTTTTTAGCTAAAAAACTTTGGATTCAACAAGTAACCCGAGATTTTAAGGATATATCAATCAGTTGAAGGTAATGGAACTTGTGCTTCAGATATTTATGGATAAAAATAAATACTTATTTAGTTCCATAGAGCATGGAGGAAAGATAATTATGGATTTAGTCAATCTCATAAAGCCTTTATTTCATCTTTCTGGTAATACAACAGTATCTCATGAGGCCCTTCTAGTGAATTCTCACCTATCTACTGCATCCAACTACCCTAAATATTTCAAACCAGTTGTTGCCCAGAATCCAAATTCTCCTTTACCATATCATTTTCATCCTCTCGGTTTTTATCCACTAGATGTAGTACATAATATTCATCCAATGATTATCATAGATCTACCCTCTTCTACCTCATTCCCTATAGCCACTACATCAGTTCCCTCAGCCTCTACCTCTATTCCCCCTATCTTTGACAAGGGAAAAGACACGATATTCCTAGTACCCCGGATAAATGGTCTTGTAATTATACATTTTCTTTGATAGGTACTTCATTGTATTTTTCTTATCTTTATTTTTGGATATAATACACTCAATTTTTTACTAATGTAATTTCTCTTATTAATCATATTTTTCTTCATTAACTCTATTATTTTATTATCTTTAATTTTAGATAATCCCAAAAGACGGAGAATAATACCATAATTTTTGTTATGGGGACAAAATTATGGTAATTTTGATTATATGTGAATACCATATCTATAACATCATCTTTATTTATCTTCTATTTTAAATATTAAATTTTATGAACAAACTCCCACATTATCTTTTTAAAGTGTTAAGTAGATATGATTACTTTTTTCAAATACATCTATTTTATGAAAAATATTATTCCATACATAGTTTCTAAAATTCAATGATTTGTGATCATAAAAAAGGGGGATATTTTTGAACCTTTTTATTTTAATGTTCTAAAATGAAGTTAATCAAGAAGTGAAATTACTGCATACTAAAAGGATCATCACTCAAGGTCTTACATGATGCAATCCTACATACTTTCATCAGTGAAATGGTGAATCACATTAAAGATCAACATCCTTTTATTTATACAGAAAAAGAGAGAACTTTATGATGCTCAATTTTACTGCTACTTTCATAGAAACATCTTAAGATCCTCACCAAGTGACATTTTAGGAGACTCAAGTATATGGGGCATTTCATACTGAGAAACACTATATTTTGAACATATTATTGCTTACTCTTTCTGTTTATTGTTTTTACTTTTAAGTAGTGTGTTTTTTTCTTTTTTTATCAACACACACCAACTCTTATGCTTGAACTGGTGAATACTATATATTCTCTTAACTATCTTTTCAACTGTATACCCATGGTATTTTTGGAAGATTTCCCTTTGTGGCCAATATTATTTTCCTTCCCAGGGTTATTTTGGAAGAGGTACCTGCCTGGTACTGATATCTTATGATAAACTGTGTGAATACCAAATCCAGGTTGTGGATCAGATTATAGTTATATAATATTCTTGGAATCATGTGATTTCCAAGTGGAGAGGATTAAGTCTTGGATTGAGACCAAACCCCTTGTTTTATTACACATTGTGATTTTGTTTTGTTTAATTATTTAAAAAGATTTAAACTGTATTTGTTTTTAAGATGCAAAAAAATTTTAACTTTGATAGTTAATATTAACTAGTTCATATAAAAGTATTTTATTGAGTAAATTGATTTCAAAATTTAAATTAATTCTCATATTGTTTTAACTGAGTAGTAATCAATATTTTAGGAATCTTTTAAAATATCAAAATTATATTAAACTACTCTTTTTATTAACTAGATAAATTAATTTTAATTTGGATATTTTATTTAAACTTTTTCTTAATATAAATGTTTATTAGGAACTCAATTAACCCCCCTCTTGAGTTACTCACTCCAGTCAAGGCTTATGTTGGGTTTTTTTAAGTATTCTTAAAAGGGTTTTAAGAACACAAGAAGTATCATATAAAATTCAATCTCCATTTTTTCATAATTTCATGTTGGTTGTATGAATGTCTATATATATATATATTCTGTAAAATGTAATAATGATTTAACTCTCAAATTATGAATTTTATTTATCCCTAACTGATGTTCATCATGGAGTTTTATAGTTTTTTATGAAAAGTTAAGGTTTGAATGAGTAGTATTTTTTATATGAGATGTGAGATATGCTCATAAGTCATAAAAATATATTTTTCACTACATGACCCACCAAGTATAACATATAGATAATCATACAGTATTTATTTGGTATATTAGGGGTGAATAGATCATATTGGAGTCCCCATTTCCTAAGGCTGGTGAGATACCTAACATGAGAACCTTTAAAATTTGATACCATTCTTATACAATCCATTATGACTTAGATAAGCAGGGGGTGGTTGGGTATGTTGTTGATCATGTCGTCAATTAGAGCTCATCCAAGATGGGATTTTTCATCTCATATGATGATTATGACATTTGGGACCTTAATTAAGATAGACAAGGGAGTGTGAAGTCACACCAAGATAGTACATTTTATGTTCTTATCTATTCATATGAGGGGTATGTGATGTGATCATTCATAAAGGTAAATTACATATGATGTTTTCATTGACTGGGTTAGTATATTCTTAGATATTATAGAACATATTAGTCATCTATACAGTATTGACATACACCATTTCCCATGGTCACTCAATGTCTTGGACAAAGATAATGTATGAGAATGGATGTTAGAAATAGATGTGGTTGGTGGACACATGTATAGAGATACATGTGTTTGATAGAGATTATTCCTGATACCATTATAGCTTGAGTATAATTGATTCTTTTATAGAGTATTCTATTTGCTTGAATATATGGATCCATGGATTCATAATTTTTTAAAATATATAAAGACCTGTGAGGGAATGTTTTCAGTTTTCTAAATGAGGATTGAGTTTGACTTAAAAATATGCTCTAAAAATGTTTTAGAGTAAATCCAATAGTGTTTTAGATGTGTATTTCATAAATTATTAGATATGATGTGATACAAGATGAATTTAAATAATATATTTCCACAAATGTTATTGAAAATATCCAAAAGTAATTTTACAAATATCAAAAAGTGTTTTTTGATATGGGTTCATAAGTTATTTTATATGATACAATATAAAGTGAAATGGCACAAAGTATTTTAGGTTTTAGTTTAAGTGAAATATTGAATGAGACATGGCCTAAAGCATTTATATATATCTGTGTGTGTAATGTATATATTTATATGTTAGTTATATCATAATGTATGATATAACAAGTCATATAATAAAACTTTCATGCATTATGGGTTATACATGAATTATGGGTGTATCAATATTTATGATATTGAGTATATCAAAAAAGGTATTTAAAATTATTTTTAAACCTACTGCCTTCACAATCATATAGAAAAATTAAGGTGTCGTAATGTGTGGAATATGATTTCATAAAAAATTACTACTTCTAACATATAATATGATTGAAGTTGATTAATAAGGATATACATGTGGAGATAACCATATCTTAGGACATGCTATTATGATAGTATGTCACCAATTTTCCATGAATCATAAATTATGATTCATTTAGCTGGGCTATGATATCTATTTGGCATTTGAACGTTAGAATTTAACATTCAAGTTAGATCTTCAACGATGAATACCATGTAAGGATCTGTTACATGAGATATAATGTGAATGAGTTTATTAATACATCCATACGATGCATGTTAAAGCTGAGGCTATGACATGCTAATATTTTGTTTAAATATTCCTCTTTAAATAATTTGATTTATTTGGTAGGTTGTGTTGCACGCAACACCGAGTTTAAAAGAACCAAGATATACTATTAAAATATTACTATTCTAACATATCCATTATAACCAAGTTGTGTAATTGGTGGGTATAAATAGTAATAACCATATTATGAAATATATTTATTAATTCTTAGTAAATTAACGCTTAATTTTTAGAAAATTCATTTTATTCTTCAAAAATATGTTTTCTTCAAAAAATAATATTATTTCTTTCTATGAGAAAATAAATATAAATAATATAGATGATGTTAAAAAATTTATTCAACAAAATAAACTTAATTTTTTAATTGGTCATGTCAAAATTATCTTAGGATGAATTTTTTAGAATTTTATAAAAAGTTTGAAATTTTTACAAATAGTGAAAAATATAGATTTACATTGAAAACAGTATTTTCATCTAAATCATTTAAAAAAGTCAAATTATATTATTTTTAAATGTTAATTAGTTCCTTTTGATCATAAATAATCTAATTTTTGTCTTTTCAATTAATTTTATACATGAATTTAGTATAAAAACATTTTATACTTAAAAAGCATATTTTTTCAAAAAAAATCCATTTCATTTTTCCGATTTGATATTAAATTAAATTGTACCACTTAGACATTTTTAATTTTGAAAAAATGGATTCCATGTTTGGAATTATGAGGTCCAAATTTAGTAAATTTACTGCTTTTAGTTTTTGTTAAATATGAAAAGTAACCTTAGTAATTTTTGTTACCATGGTTAAGGATAAATCAGACACTTAAAGGTAAAAGTATCTGATAAGGGTTATAAAATGACCCTGACACTTTCGTAAATTTTATTAGATGAGTAAGTTTTTACCATAATAATCCATGGGTCAAACTGAGGACCTTTTTGATCCACTTGGTTTAGATTGAGTCCCTTATAGTATTTTATTTAATGAAAAGTCAAACTTGTCATGGTATTTCTTTTAAGAAGTATAACAATTTTTTAAATGGTTATCTAGAATATATGTTCAACAATAAAAAGTTTTTTATTTATAAAATATTAATCTTTATCATTGTAATTTATTTTTAATTTTTTGGTAATAAATAATTACCTTAAATACTCAAACAACAATGTTTTCATAATTATTAAATTAATGTAAAAATAAAATAAATGAAATTAAAATTATTAAAAAAATATAATTTGAGATATTTATCCTGATCCAAGAATTCTCTAGATTTACATGACATGTATAGGATATAATAAAATAGTTTTTTCAAATTTTACTTATTGTTTTTATGTTCTTATATTCAAATTAATGAATACTATAAAAATTTACAATAATAATATTTATTGAATACAATATTTTATTAAATTATTTAAATATCATAAAAATATTATATAAACACAATTGAGATAATATATAATCAAAAATTTCATCACCCACTAAATTATAAGCCATTTGGAATCAATTGGGTCTAGAATAGTCTTATTATATTTTAATATTTTGAGAAATTCCAAAAACACCCCTCCCCTCCCTTATAAATACCAGCCCCCGCAACCCCTTCTTATCAAACCTTACAAGCCTTGAATATTTCCAAATATTTATCAAACACTCCCCCACCCCCCCCCCACCCCCACTCTCACCATATCCAAATGCTACAGGTCTAACAAAAAGACTAATTTCAAGTTCCTCAAGGGATCCTTCAAGGAGGTGATATTTAAGAGATAACATTCTCAAACAACCTATTTTAATTTCTTTTCATATTCAACATTATCCTAAAATATTTTATCAATAAAATAATAATAACTCAAAAATCATGTATATATTGTAATTTTATTTTTCTAATTGAATGGTTTTTGTCTATCCCTTTTTTTCATATCCTCTTATTCAAGGAAAGGAAACCATTGTCCAAATTATGTTGGTTAATCGTCTATGTGGATAATGAGTTTTTCATTTTCAACTAATACCTTAACGGATTGTCATAAAACTATTATTATGGTTAAATAATATTTTAATAAGTATATTATAAATTATCTCATATTCTGGAACTAATATATAGGCATAATATTAAATAAAATGAAACTAATTTTTGATGGCTGGAAAAACTACAAAAATAAACTAAACATTTGTCATTAAGATTTTATCAAATGAATCATCCTAATTTCAGAAAAAAAAAATGATATATAGGATCATTTAAACCTCTATAATTGTATGAATACCATTTAATTTCACTTCTATAATAGTATTCTCATTCAACAAGAATTTCCATAATTATATATAAGTGAATCGACCATGAAACAATGAAATGAAAATTCTTTGAGTGATAAAATTGAACCTTATAACACATCTAAATATCTATAAACGAACTTAATAAAATTATAATAACGTAAATAAATGTGGAAGAGGTGTTGTTTCAGAATGGTGATGATGAAAACACAAGAGGGGGTGAATTGTGTCCTTAAAGAATCTTGAAAAAATTAAAATTTTCCTCTTGAAATGAAGTGATCCTTTAATTATCTATTAAATATGAGTGATAAAAGTAAATAAATAAATAAAACAATATGGGGATGTATAGTTCTTTAGGGTAAAAATATATCCTTTTCCATTCCACCAATGCTCTACTCTATGAGCATGGGGATTTTCACTAGTAGGTCCCCTTATCTGGAGATCTATACAATTGAGTACAGGTAGTTGACACCTTAAAAGTATTTTATAGGGACTTTAAATTATTTTACAGGGTATCAAACCATCCACATCTTAGTTCGATAAGCTTACACTGCACCATAATTGATTTTGAACAGCTGATACTCCAATAAATCAATATATATTAATTTGACTGAGAAAACAGAGTTCTCTTAAGGTTGTATCAGAAACTAATGGTTATATTTAATCCTAAATAATCCATAGTAGTAGTAAGATAATCATAAATATTTCCACATTATTTCCTCAAAATAGTGATAGAGAAAACTCAAGATAGATGGTTAAACATGTATGTCTCTAAAGTGTAACTCTGGAAAATTCTTTGTCAAACTTATAGAATAATACGTAACAGTAAGATATAGAACTAGAGATAGCAACAAAATAAATTCGATCAGATAGTTCAAAATATATATGCCTATAAAGTGAATCTATAAAGGTAATGACACAATATTGTTTTATAAAAACATGGATTTTTATTTTCTATTCATATATTATTTTTTTCAACAAATGGATATCTCGATATTTACACTGATGGTCAAACAGATCTGGGCAAAACCAACTCCATAAATACCCTATAAAAAATCAAAAATATTTGAATTCAAATCTTTCATTTCATTTAAAAACGGACCAAACTTCCCTTATAAATAGTAATGATTTAATATATTTAGTGTGAGCCTCTAATTCAGTCATAAAACAGATTTAAATAGATATTTACTCTTTGAAAATCTGTTCTAGAAAACAAGAATAATATCTTTAATTTAAAACTCTTACTTTGACTAGTCAAATGTAGTTTTCCTTCAGGTAAAGACAATTTCCAAAAGTAGGGTTGATAATGTATGGTTTTTTAAAAAAAAATGGGTTCATGAACCATACATTTATTCCTAAAACATATATTTTCATCCAAATGTAGTGCTGTTGATCCAAACTTTACCAATAGCAAAGGGTATATGATCCATACATTTTATTCAAAACATAATGTTCTCATACCATACATTATCCTTATAAACGTAGGGTATGAACAATGTTTCTAGAATAATTTCAAACACATCCATAATACTTAAAAAAATATATTCCCATGGATTAATGACTTGTGAATGCCTCAAGAATAAAAATAAACATTTTAATGAATATGAACCTCCTGAAATTCACTTAAGACAAACCTTTTTAGTAACATAAATGTCGAAACTTTTTAGCATTAAAAACAAAAAATAAATTAATGAAATTATTGAATCAACACATGCTCAAAATCATAAACTTTATTATGATCACAAAACCCATAAATAAATATTAAAATTAAAACAATTATAGCCTTTAATTCCTCATATAAATTTCACATATAAATTTCACCCCCTTTTATGACATCAAAAAGATGAGTTTTTTTAATATATATATATATATATATATATATTCTTAATACATTAATTAATAGAAACTCCCCCTAAATTCATGATTCCATTAAAAATATAAAAACATACAACCAAGGATCCATGAAATCATATAAGATAACTATAGATATAAAATATTAAGAATATAAAACATTAATAAGAAATTATGGAATAAGTTATAATACATATTTTTCTAATAACAATTTTTAAATATAAATATATATAATATATTGAATTTAAATAATCTATAGGTATAAATAAATTTTGTGGTGTTGGGAATGATTAAACGGATCATTGTTCTTTCCAAACCTCAAAATTTTTCACTTAAATATTCTACAAAAATTTAAAAATATTCTATTATATTTTCTACATCTTCATATCTTTGATATAGTAAAGGGGAAGAAAACCTTTTGACCATAAACTACTTTAGTTCATCAAGATCTAGTTTAGTAGATATTTCACTTTTGAGTAACTCCATATGTATTATCTTTTATATTTTAAATTCTTCAAAGTTTACTTTTGAGATCAAAATTTCTTTCAAATTCATATAAGTTCTTTGTAGTGTATCAAAAACTATTTTTGAAACTGACACATTCTATAGTTCTTCATACATATTTCTAGACAAATTCATATTACCATGTAGCTTTATTGTTTCATTATTCAAATTATTAACCTTAAATAGAAATTTTTCATAAAACATTTCATATTTAATCATTTGGGATGATTAAACTTTAGGGTCTTTATAACCATGAACATCCTTATATTTTTCAGAAGATTTTTTAGACAAATACTTAACAAGAGAAATGTATTATTCTCTAAACAGATAAAAAGAAGGACTACTTTTCATTTTATTTTAAGAAATAATTTTTTCTAAACTTAAAGTTCTTGATCATTTCATCTTTCTTATATTGATTTAAAAAAAAATTAAATAAGATATTTTGAAGAAGAAGAATATTAATAAATAACTTAATATATTTTGAGAAGAAAACTATAGGTTTCTAAAGAGTAAGATGCTACATTTTGTTCTAACAATTTTTAGAAAACACTTCAAATTCTCAAGCTAAAAATACAGAATAATCATTTCATAGTTTAATTTATTAAAATAAATTTTATGTTAGAAAACCCATTCTGTAAGAAAAGTAATGTAAATAAATAAAATTTCTAAGAATACGAAAAACAATTTATACACATTGATAGGTTAAATAGATTAAATAAAAAATATAGGTTTTAATAAACCTATTTTTATAAGTAAAATATTACTTTATCTTTAAAAGTTCATTTTTTCAAGACAAATATACTAAAACAATGTTTAGAGAATTTTGAATTTTTAGAAATTCAATTATGCAATTATATAGACTAAGTTTTCCCAATTTAATTCAAAGAGTGAGAAAGGATTTAACACATAAGAATAAAAATATCTTTATCCCCTATATAAAATAGTTAATGAAATAAATATATATAGGTGAAAATAGTAATGAAATAATTCCTTTATTGTTGGTTCTAGATTTATGGATTTTTTTAAAAAAAATACTTCAGAGTTGATCACTCCATTATTTAGATCAAGATTTTCATATATGAATCATATGACCACTTAATGATTTTATGATGTAGTTCACTAGTGTATTCCTTCAAAATATCAAATACATTTTCCTTTTAGTACCCATATTCTTTTGGGTCTGGTAGTATTAGAAACTAAAGTTTTGGGTAACAAAATCAGTTTATTTGTGTAGAGATTATACTATTCAAGTTAAATTATTATTTTGAAAAATATACATTTTTAACACCAAAAAATTGAGGTTTTCAAAAGAAACAATAATTTTCATAATTTCCTTTAATTCCATAATAAAAACATTTAACAGTCGACATGATTTTGTTATTCAAAACAGAGCTAAAATAATTCCTATATAATTTTGTTTATTCACCATTACTACATATACCAAGTTTTCCTTTTTGAATTTTATTTTCACAAATAATTTGATTTAAATAATTTTCTCCTTTTATAATAATACTAGAGACTTATTTTAAAGTATCAAATCCAACCAATAATTCCTTAATTTTAGTTTCATGCATACTAGAACAAATTTTGGAATAATTAGATTTTAAATCTTTATTTTTGTTTTGAAAAACATTCATTATCAATTGAAGTAGAACCATAATATTTTTTTATTTTTCTATAATCATTATTTAAAGATTAAAATTTATCATGAATAATAAATAAATACTTATTTAACTCATTATAAGAATTTTTTTCAAAATTAGAGTTTTGAGAGTAAGAAGATTGTACCTCATTAGTATGAGTCATAAGATGCACCAATCAATTTTTTTTATCCTCAGAGCTTATAGATGATTAATCATTTGAAATAGATGAATAACAAAAGGTAGCCTCCATAATTTTCTTACCATTTCTTTTATAATTAGTTTTCCTTTAAGTTTTAAATAAAGGGTAGTTAATCTTTGTATGACCTTTTTATTTACATTCACAACATCTAATTTCTTCAATCCATTTATTCCTTTTGTTTTACAGTTTTTCAAACATTTTGAAAATATTTGATTAATAAGTATCTAAATATGAATAAATTAACTCTTATGATTCATTCATAATAGTTTTTAGAGTGACTTATTCAAATTTTATATGATTTTCAGCTTCATCCTGCATCTCAACTTCATACATCAGCAGGGTTCTGATCAATTTTTTCACTGTTAATACTTTAACTAGTGTGGATTGATGTATAACAATATATATTCTATTCCACTTAGAGGATAAGACTATAAGTACTTTTAATGTTTGATCTTATTGTATAATTGGATCTCCCAAAGCAGCAGCATTATTGACAATTTCTATGAGTCTCCCAATCACGAGAGAGATATTTTCATCTTCATGCATCCTAAAAGTATCAAATGTTAAATTTTTATTATTCTATATCAGTTGTATGATATTTTCATTTACTTGATAATCAATATAAATAGTCTTTCATATCTCATATTTATTAGAAAATTGAGAAACTTGATTAAAGTCATCTATCCCGAAACCATAGACTATATCATTCACTATTTTTTGAATTAATATCATATTCTTTTTTTGATCATCATCACATTTATCTAGATCTTCCTTTGTAATTTCATAAAACTGAACAAAATTTAAATAAAATCATATTATAAGATTTTTTAAATAAATAATCATGCGATATTTCCATCATCCATAGTTATCACAATTAAAGTAAGAAGCATGAATCATCGACATACCTTCTTTGAGATCATCCAATTTGCATTTATCTGAATCTTTAAATCATGCTTGTTAGATCCCACAACACTTTTTATATTTCAAAAGAGTCCAAAATTTTGATGCACTTGATAGTATCAAACAGAATAATCAAGGGGTTTAGAAAAACATCATAACCTCTGATATAACTTGTTTTTATTGGATAGAAACAAAAGAATTTAAAAGGGTTTCCAAATAGAATAATATATAAAAAGATCACGTCCTTTGATACTATTTATTAGTATCAAAATAGAAAAAAAAATAATATTTAAATGATTTGAAATAAATGAAATATGCCAATAGATCCCCTCTTATTATAACACTTGTTGTGTCGGAATGGTAATGATGAAGACAAAGAGGGGGTGAATTGTGTCCATTAAAAATATTTAAAAATGAAAATGTTCCTATTGAAATGAAGTGATCCTTTCCTTTTATCTTAAAGATGAGTGAGAAATATAAATGAATAAAGAAAATAACATAGTGATGTATAGTTGCTTATGATACAAAGATCACCTAGTGTACTTCACCAACGCCCTACTCTATGAGCTTGGTGATTTTCACTAATAGGTCCTTTTATCTAGAAACCTCTACAACTGATTATAGGAATCTTATATCTTACAAGGATTTTACAGAACCTTTTGATTCTTTTATAAGGAAATGAACTACCCAAATCTTAGTCATAGAATATGACACTCCAACATAACAAAGATAGTGCAGTCAATAATCCATTAAATCAATAGATATTGACTTGATTGAGAAAACAAATTTATCTTAAAATTATATAAGAAACTGACAGTTGTATTTTACCTTCAATAATGTATAGCATTAGCAAGATAATCTTCAATATTTTTACATGATTTCTTCAAATATCAATAGATAAAACACCCGAGATACGATTAAACATGTATGTATCCAAAGTGTAACTCTAAAAAATGCTTTGTAGAACTTGTAGAAGAATATGTAACAATAAGATATAAGAGAAGTGATAGAAATAAAAGTGTGTCGATCAGATAGATAAACACATGTACATATTAAAATTATATCTCTGAAGTTAATGAAATGTTGTTATTTTATAATAATACAAATTTTTCATTTCTATGCATATATTATTATTTTTCAGGAAATGAATATCTTAGTATTTATACTGAAAGTCGGATAGCTCCATGTCAAACTAGATCCATAAATAATGTATAATAAATAAAAAATATTTGAATTTAAATATTTCAAATAAATAAAATATATTTTTAACTTTTCTAAAAAATATGAATGATTTAATCCATTGAGTATAGGACTTTGAATCATTTTTAAAACAAATTTAAATAGAAATTTCTTCCTAGCAACACTGTTGTAGAAAACATGAATAATGTCATTAATTTAAAAATCCATCATTGACTAGTAAAATGTAGAGTTCCTTCATGTGATGAAAACTTCTAAAAGTAGGGTTGACAACGTATGATGGTTTATAAAAATAGGGTTGATAAACCATATATTTATTACTCAAATGTTGGGTTTCTTCCAAACCTAGGGCTGTTATCCATACTTTTCCAACATCATTGGGTATATGATTATTTATCTTTGGGTGGCTCTTTTTTGGGTAAGATTCAAATGTGTTTATCTTGAAAGCATTTACTCCAGAATTATTTCTCATATGGCGGCATGGAAAGGGAAATCCATCTAATAAGCTGGTAGAATTTGTTTTGTGAATTTTGTGACTACCTCCATGTTTGTCTATGCCTTCTCTGTTTATAAATGGCCCAGAAAACTCATTAAAGAGCTTCATGTTTTGATCAGAAACTTTATTTTTACTGGATCTATTTATGAGAGAAAGCATATTACCATTTACTCTAAAGAATGCATCAAGCCAGTTGACACGGGAGGTATGGGTGTTAAGGATTTGAGTTGATTCAATGATGCCCATATTAGTAAGTTCACATGGAACCTGGTTTCTAGAGGTGATATGTCACTGGAATTCCTTTCATAGAGGTTTCTGTCTAAGATGTACAATGGGAATTCCATGTATGTTGCTTCCTCTATTTGGCATACCATCAAACATGCCTATCATGGAATTATACAATGCTCTATTTGGATAGTTTGTCCAAGTCCTGGTCTTAATATGTAGACAACCCGGTGGATAGACAGACCCATAAATGAGATAATTTATGTTCCATATCCCTTGAAAACACTCTCAATTTCTGATTTATACCAGCATTATGATCTACAAGGATGTCTACCCAGTTCTATCTGGTTGCAGGTACAGTATTACAGCTACAATGCCTATGCTTTTCTGGCCTAGAATCCTAGTTAAGATAGGATACTCACCTCCATGGAGTACTATATTCACATGTGTTATGGTTATACAACCATTCCTACTTGGTTATGTGGATTTAGAAATCCCTTCATAACTCCTTCTAGGTACCTCCTCATATGGTGGGTCTATAAATGCATGCTACCATTGTAGAGCATGTTGCGACAAACTGGGCTGCAACTCACGCATGTATGTTATTTGTGCATGCAGGCTGATGAAATTATATAGCATATATTCTTATCATGCACTTATTCATGTCATAACTGGAATAATTTGTAGGATCCGTTTGGAACCTCCCTCCAGGCAGACAGCATCGATAGGTTCATGTGCTCCAAACATTTTGTCGGATACAGTGAACAGATTTATGTGTTATTGTTGTCTGTTGTTGTTGTTGCATATGATTTTATATATAAGGCCCGGAATAGCATTGTCTTTGATAGACACAGGCCCTCTTTAAATTCTGGGTTGAATTTGATTTACAGGGCGGTGTTAGTCACCTCTAAAATTCAAACAGGTGTGATGAATAACACTTTCTGTGACTTGATTATTCTGAAGACTCTTTGTGTTCTTGGTAGGGTCAAGAATCCTATGGCGCTAAAATCTATCAGATGGATTCCACCCATCATCCCATGGTTGAAAGTGAATGTGGATGGGGTGGCCTCGGGTGTTCCCAGTCCATCAGGCTGTGGTTTCATCTTTCGCATCCATCGAGGCTTCGTTAAAGGATGCTTTTACCACTATAATGGAATTGGATCTGCTATCGCTATCGAAACTGATATTTGGGTGATGATCAAAGCCATCAATTTTGAGACTCAAAATAGTTGGGCACATATCTGGGTAGAATCTGACTCTACCACAATGGTCCAAATTTTGAAGATGCGTTCTCAGAATGTTCCTTGGAAAGTGATTCTGTCAAAGAGTTCTTGTCTCAATGATCTTGATCACTTGTAGTTTAATATCACTCATGTCTACAGGGAGGAAAATCAAGCTACAGATCCTATTTCTAAGTGAGATATCATGGAGTTCTCCTCGATATGTTCCTTTACTACTCCAAATTTTTACTCTCGTTTTATAGATTTGGATATGCATGGTGTGTGTTATTTGCGTCTTTGTAAGCCCTCTTGCTCTTCCACTTTTTCTATTTTGTATTAATTTGATATGGATAGGTTTTTTCCAGACCATGAACTAGTTTGGTAGGGTATATGATCCATACTTTTTTTCCAAATTTAGTGTTCCAAAACCATATGTTATTCTTACAAACATAGGGTATGAACAATGTTTTTGGAATAATTTCAAAAACATCCAGAATACATAAAAAAATATTGTCCCAGGGATTAATGACTTGTGAATGCTTCCAAAATAAAAATAAATATACTAAAGAATATTATATTATTTAAATTAACCTAAAATAAAATTTATTAGTAAAATAAATTTGGGTGCTTGTGGGCATAAAAATCAAAAAAATAACAAAATTTTTGAATCAACACATGCTCAAAAATCTCCCTCTTTCTGATGATCATAAAACCCACAAAATAAACTTTAAAATTAAAAAAATTATCCCCTTTAGTTTATCATATAAATTTCACATGTAAATTTATCATATAAATTTATTCCCCGTTTTTTAACATAAAAATATGAGTTTTTGGGAAAAAATATATTCTGAATACATGCAGTAATAGAAACTCCTCTTAAATACATGCTTCCAATAAAAAGATAAAAGATACAACCAAGATTCCATGAAGGAAGGTAACATATTATTCAATGAAAAATAAGGGGTTTTAATTAATGTATTAAATAATTTAATTCATGTCATAATTGTAACAATTTCAACATAACTCCCCCTAAGACATAGCATAATTGTAAAATATATTCAAGGAATTAAATATTTTTAGAAAATAACAAAAAAACATATGTATATGTTATAAGATAGAAGAGAACTATAATCTATTTAATAGAATTATTTTTTAGTTTTAGTAATAAAATAATTTAACATGTTTAATGAATTTAAAATAGTTAAAAATTAAGCATATTTTTACACGTAAGATAAATATTTACATAAAATATTAATAAAATAAAACATTAAAAATAAATTATGAAAAAATTTATAACACATATTTTTACTAATAATAACTTTTAAAAAGAAAGATAAATAAGATATGTAATTTAAATAATCTACATGTATAAATAAAATTTAGGGTATTATGAAATATTAGACGAATCATAAAATCTTTCCAAACTTCAAACTTTTTCCATTAAATTTGCTAGAACTTTTGATAGTTTTATATTCTATTTTAAACATATACATATCTTTGATATAGTGGAGAGGAAGAAAACTATTTGACTATAAACTCCTTTATCTCATCAAGATCTATCTTATTAACATCTTCACTTCTGGTTAACTTTATTGTATAATCATCTCTATTTTAAACGCTTTAAATTCCTCTTTTGACATCAAACATTCTTTCACATTCAGATACACTATTTTTAGTGTATCAAAAAATAATTTTGAAACTAACACATTTTATTGATCTTTATATGAATTTCTAGATGTATTCAAATCCACAAGAAACTTCACTATTTCTTCATTCGAAGTAAAATTAAAATTAATTTATTTATAAGACACTTCACCTTTAATCATTTGTGATAATGAAACTTCTAGATATTTATAACCATGAACCTCGTTATCTTTTTTAGAAGATTTTTTAAATGAAACCCTAACATATGAAACTGATTGTTCTCTAAAAAAATAAGAAAAAGAATTATCATTAATTTTATTTTTAGAAATTTTGTTTCCTAATCATTAAGTTCTTAATCATTTCATCTTTCTTATACTAATTTCATAAATTTTTAAACAAGATATTTCGAAGAAGAATAATAAAAAAGTTAAGATATTTTGAAAACAAGACTCTATGGTTTTAAAGAGTAAGAAGATTTGTTTTGTTCTAACAATTTACAGATGAAACTTTAAATTATTCATTTAAAAATACAAAATAATCATTTCAGAGCTTAAATTTTGAAAATAAATTTTACATAAGAAAAAATATTCTATAAGAAAGTTTTCATAAATGAATAAAATTTTTAAGAATGGGAAAAAAACTCTAAACACAACAATAGGTGAAAAATATTAAAAAAAGAATATAGTTTTTCATAAACCTATTAGTTTTCTTTTTCAATAGAAATATATGTCTAGAGAATATTTAATTTTTATCAATTAAATTATATAATTATATAGACTAAGTTTTTTTAGTTTAACTCAAAGAGTGAGAAAGGATTTGACACTTAAAAATAAAAATATTTTTCTCCCCTATATAAAATAGTTAATTAAAAAAAGATATATAGGGGAATATAGTAATTAAATACTTTTTAGATTATTAGTTCCAGTTCTAAGTATTTTTTCATGACGAAAAACTTCATATTTGATTGATCCTTTTTTAAGATTGTGATTTCCATATACAATTCATATGACCACTTAAAGATTTAATGATATAGTTCAGTGGTGTATTACTAAAAAATATCCAATATAGTTTCCTTTTGGAACCCATATGCCTTTGTGTCCTATAGTATTAGCAACTATATTTTTGGGTAACCAATAATTTTTATTTTGTATGGAGATTTTACTATTCAAGTTAAATAAATATTTTGACAAATAAACATTTTTAACTCCAAAAAATTGAGGTTTTCTAAAGAAACAATAATTTACATAATTTCATTAATACTAGAATAAAAACATTTAATAGTCAACATTATTTTGTTATTTAAACCATGAAAAAAATAATTCCTATATATTTTTGGTATTTCACTATTACTGCCTATAACAAGTTTTACTTTGTGAATTTTATTTTTACAAAGAATTTTATTTAAATAATTTTCTCCTTTGATAATCATACAAGAGAATTTTTATAAATTATCAAATCCAACCAATAATTCCGTAATTTTAATTTTATGGTGATCATAAGAAATTTTGGAATAATTAGATTTTAAATCTTTAATGTTTTTTGGAAAACATTCATTATCAATTGAAATAGCACCATAATATTTATCTTGAACCATAAATCAATAATTATTTAAATCATCATAATAAATGTTTTTATAATTAGACTTTTTATAGTAAAAATATTATACCTCATCAGTATACATTATAAGACATACCAATTGATTTTTATGTTTAGTATCAGAGCATGTAGATGATTCATCATTTTAACCAGAATAATCACTCAAAGTAGCCATCATAATTTTCTTTCCTCTTATTTTATAATTTTATTTCATTTGATATTTAATTAAAGGATAAATGATCTCTGTATTACCTTTCTCTTTGCATTAACAGCATTTACTTTATACAATCCATTTCTTCCTTTTTTTTACATCTTTTCAAACCTTTTGACAAGATTTAATAAATTTTTATCTGAATATAAATAACTTGACTCAGATGATTCATCCATAGTAGTTTTGATAGATTCTTCTTCATATTTTTTATGATTTTTAAATTCATCCTACATCTCAACTTCATACATCAACATGGTTACGATCAATTATTTCATTGTTAATTATTTAACTATTTTGGATGGATTCATAGCAGCAAATATAACATTACACTTAGAGGGTAAGACTCTAATTAATTTTAATTATTGATCAAATTTCTTAATGGGGTCTCCCAAAGAAAAAACATTATCGAAAATTTCTATCAATATCTCATTAATTTGGAATACATTTTCATCTTCATGCATTATAAAACTATCAAACTTTTAATTTTTAGTATTTTATCTCAGTTGTCTAATATTTTTAGTTCTTTTATAAGAAACAGTAATATTTTACCACATCTCATATATAGTAGAAAATTTAGAAACTCAATTAAACTCATGATTCCCTAAACTATAGACAATATAATTCATTGATTTTGAATTAAGATCATATTCTTTTTCTTAATTATCATCACATTTATCTATATATTCCTTAGTAATTTCATAAGACTGAAAACCTTTTAATAAACTGGTATTACAAGATTTTTTAAATAAATAATCATGAATTTTTCCAAAATCCATAGTTATCAACATTAAAGAAAGGATCACGGATCATCAACATTCCTTCTTGGGTATCATCCATTCTGTCTTCATCTGATTTCTTAAATCAGGATTGTTAGAGCCAAAAAAATTATATTTCATAAGAGTCAAAACTTTTGATGCACTTGATAGTATTAAATATAATAATCAATAAATTTAGAAAAAGATAACAATCTATAATATTACTTGTTAGTATCAGATAGAAATAGAATAAATTTTAAAGATATCCAAAGAGAGAAATATATAAATAGAACTCTTACTTTGATACTAATTGTTGTATAAAAATAGAAACAACAGAATATTCAAGGATTTGCAACAAGAAAAATATACCAATAGAGGCATTCCTCTAATACCACTTTTTCTATTGGAATGGTGATGAAGAATACATAAGAGGGGGGTGAATTTTATCTTTTAAAAATCCTAAAAAAAATAAAATGTACCTCTTGAAATGATAAAATCATTTCCTTCTACCTTAAATAAAAGTGAGTAGAATAAATAAAAAATAAAACAACAAGGTGATGTATAATGGATTGTGGTAAGAATATCCCCTGTTCTACTCCATTAATTATTTACTCCCTGAGATTGGTAATTTTCACTAGTAGGTCCTCTTATCTGGAGAACTCTACAACTGAGTATTGAAGATTAACGCCTTACAAGCCTTTTATAGGGCCCTCTAATTCATTTATATGGAACTAAAATATCCGTAGATTAAATTGAGAAGTTAACACTCTGCCACTACTTATTCTGAGTATCTGATACTCTAATAAATCAATAGATATTTATTTGATTGAGAAAACAATTTTTTATTACATTTATATAAGAAACTGATAGTTGTATTTTATCTCCAATAATTCAAAGAAGCAGCAAGATAATATTCAATATTATCATAGGATTTCTTCAAATATTGATAGAGAAAATTCCACATAGACGATTAAAAATGTATGTCTCCAAAGTGTAACTCTAAAAAATGATTTTTCATACTTTCAGAAGAATATTTAACAATAGGATATAGAATTAGCGATAGCAATTGCAGCAAGTTGACCAGATAGGTCAAAAATTATATGTTTCCAAAGGGTAGCTATAAAGTTAATGACACGATTTTATTTTATAAACACATAAATTTTTCTTTTGAATAAATATATTCTTTTTATAGGAAATGAACATAAAAAAAATCATACTTTTAGTCAAACAACTCCAGGTCAAACAAACTCTAGAAATACAACATAATAAATTGAAAATATTTGGATTCAAATCTTTAAAATCATTCAAAGAGAGTCATAACATTCCTTATAAATATGAAAAATTTAATCTATTGAGTATGAACCTTTGAATCAGTCTTAAAACAGATTTAAAGAGATATTTACACCTAGTGATACTGTTTCATAAAATGTGAATAATATATTTGATTTAAAACTCTGTCATTAACCAATCAAATGTCAGGTTCCTTCGTGTAACGATAATTTCAAAAAGTAGGGTTGACAGTGTAAGGTTTTTTACAAAATTATGGTTGATAAACTATACATTTATTCCTCAAATGTTGGGTTTCTTCTAAACATAGGGTTTTTTTATGCACAATTTTCCAATATCATAGGGTATATGATCCATACATTTTCTTAAAAACATAGTGTTCCCAAACCAAACATTATTCCTACAAATTTAAAGTATGAACAGTGTTTCGAGAATACTTTCAAACACATCCAGAATACTTAAACAAATATTTTCTCACAGATTAATGACTTGTTCACACTTCTAGAATAAAAATAAATATTATAAAGAATATTATCTTCCTATAATTCACTTAAAAGAAACTTTATTAGTAGTATAAATTTGGTTGTTTATGAACATCAAAATCAAAAAGAAATTAACAAAAATTTTGAATCAACAGATGATAAACAAGAGGTTCTGAATTAATCAATTAATGAATCTAATTTGATTATCTAGCACATTAAGTGCAAGTGCAGAACGCATTTAGACATTAGGTAAGGGATCTCCATGAACCTCTATCTTTCATTTGGGTAATGCTTTATCTCTCTTTTCCTCAGGTTATCTCTTAATTATTTATATATAAATATTCTATATTAGGTATATATGTTACAAAATATATATATCTTCCTCAATTTATATTTCTTTGATGGGGAAATACAAATTTTAAAAGGTTCCCATCTCCATTCCTCTCAAGAAGTAAACCCAGTTAAATTTAACTTCTCTATTTCTTTCAAGACTCCATAAACAATTTTAAGACTCCAATATTTTTCTAAAATAACTCGATTTATCATGAAACACAATTTTAGTTAAATTTTAGTTTTATGGAAATAATTATCCATTTAAAAACTTTAAATTCTTTTATTCTTTTCCCTAAAACTATTTTTAAGTAGCACAGTTATAAATTTACCTAGCCACTTTATTTCTTATTTTCACTTTAGTATGACATAATTATTCATGATCTATTCTTATTTTTCCGTGATGAATGACTAAATATGATTTTAATCCCTTATTTCATTGATACCATTATTATACACACTTTGGTTATGCCTATGACATGATTACGATACCCATTTCTTTACATGGGTAACTATTATGTTTATTAGTTACGTTTGATTATTTATGTGGCATAAATATACATGAACATGTTATGATGGTTGTGCCCATATAGAGTTCTAGTGAATTGGGTAATTTTTTAGTCTCAAGGTATGTTATATATATGATTAGGGAGTAAACTTAATCCATTATGGGACTCTCTCCACCATGTTATATATTCTTGGCGGTTATCCTTTACTCATGTTTATGTCATGTTATATATTGATTCCACTTTCCTATGTTTCCATGATCATAGGATTCCATTTTCTATTTTTTATGCTTCCATATTTTTATTTGTGAACTATTCCATTTATCTTATCATGTTATCACTTCTATCTCATGTGTTATGCTTCATTCCCATGTTTATTCTATTATGGGGATTTTTAGCTCATTCATTTTTCCTATGTATTCACTAGATTATCCTATGAAGTTGTAGGAGGTCAAAGAGAGTTAGGAGATCATTATGGAGTTTAAAAAAAAGAATTTTTATTCTATTTTCATGTTTTCAAATTATGTACCTAGCCTTCCAAATATACTAGACTTCTTGATCCATGGTTTCTATTTTATGGATAATTATTCTTAAAATCATGTAATGATATGTGAAAAAAGGTTGTGTCGCTATAGAGGCATTAAATCAAGTGTTATAAAAGCATGATTTAATGGATGTATTAGCGAAGGAGAATACTCAATGGTATACCAACCATTTTCATTTGATGGTAGTGGTTATGATGATTTAAAGATTCTCATACCAGACTCCCTATATCCAATGTAACACGTCAAATTTTGGGAAACATTTTATTTCCATAAAATATATGTCTATAATTAAAAAGTATGTTTTTCTATTCTTTAAAAATAATAAATATTTATTATAAAATAATTTATATAATAAATCAATCAAACTAATAATATTTTATTCATTCATAATTTATCATTACAAAAAAATGTACATGAAACTAAGTATTACATACCACAGACCGTTACATTCCATGGACGATTACATCCCTTAAAAGTGCATAAATAAAAAGGGGACAATAAATAGAAAAAATTCATTTTCAATATAAATAATTTACTTGAAATAAAATAAATTGTTTTTTAATTGAATTAAAGGATACTAATTCATTTGTAAAAATACATTTTATTTTAAAGAAATATTTTTATAAAATATGTATTTTTATTAATATTATTACTTTTAATGAAATATTTCAATAAAATGCATTGATAAAAATGAATTATTAGTAATTAAATAAATATATCTCCCAAGAAATAATTAAGTAACTACAATGAATACTAATTAAATTATTCATATCTAGACAAAAATATTTTATTCAAAATCAATATATTTATTATATATTAGATGTTTTTATTTTAAAGCTAAATTTATCGTATTTGGAGTATTAAATGAAATTTATTGTTTATAAATATAAAAAAAATGAATAATAATTCAAACATTTATTATCAATTGGTAAAACAATGAATATAAAATCATTTAAGGATAAAAAAGAGATATTTTTCAAAGCATTGTTCATGTTTGCGTATTGTATTTCTATCTTATTAAATTAAATTAATCACTAATAAAGAATTATTTTAATGAAATTTCTTAATAATATAATAATTTAAAATTCATTTAATTTTTATTATACATCAATTTATAAAAATAAATTCATTTTATGTTTAAAAAAATATTTTTCTAAAAAAAATTTATACTTTATGCGTTTTTATATTAAAAATAATTTTCATCACATTTATAAATTGAATAAAATAAAATGAATTTAATATTTTGAATCAAAATATTCAAATTTTATAATAATTTTAATTTAATTCTTAGTCATAAAAATAATTTATCTGGGAAAAGGTTAGTTACCACGTTAAAGGGACAATGGTTCTTTTCACAGAATTGTTTTTAAATTATTGTGTATTTTTTTCTGAATAAATTAAATTGATTTATTTAAAAACATTAATCTAATTTTAGTTTTATATATATAAATAAATATATTAACACTCGTTTTATTAGTGATTCATATAAAATAAGAATAAGAAGACTTAGTGTTCAAAAAAACATTTTTCTACAAAAAAAACAGTTTTTTCTATATATATTATATTTTAATTAAAAAATTAATTTTATAATATATATAAATTGAATTAAATTAAATGGATTCAAAATTATTAATCATAAAATTTAAATTGGATAGTATTTCTTGTCTTACATATTTATTTAAAAAATAATTACCATGGTAAACAATTAAAGAAGTTAAAAATGGGTAAAACGAGGTAATTTATCATGACTTGAATTTTGTTTAATCAATATAAAATATAGAAATTTTATAAGATATTTGTTTTGTTTGTGAATAAATCCTAAAATTACAACAAATATATCCTCACCTAAATCCCATGTGATTTCATCTTTTCCCTCACCTAACTCAAGTTTTCAAGGAAATATCCCTCAGTTTCACCTATAAAAGGATCTCTCCTCTAACCCTTTCAAATAAATCTATTACTTTGAATAAATCCTGAATCCCTACCAATTTTTCCTATACTATAGTCCTATTTCAACTTTGGAATTATTTGGTATCAATTAGGAGTCATAAGTCTTTTATTCTGATGGAATTCATCCTAAGATGGAGCGATTTCATCAAACTAAGTAATTCCTTTTCATTTACCGTATCACCTACACTCTCCTTAAACCTGATTGACCACTCCAATTATTTTCTATTAATGTAATTATTTTTATTTTTAAATGATATTATGATAATATAAATCTACTTTCTTACTCATTCTTTATTTGTAATATATTCTCGTTTGGTTCGGTTCTACCATCTACATGAACGATGTTATAAAGTTTATATCATGAATGATTAAGAAAACTTAAATTATGAAAATATAATATAAAAATGAAAATTTTAATATATTTTATTAATTTTTGGATATTAATATTAATATTTAAATCATTATTAATATACCACCTTCTCTTTGATATAATTTACTAAAACAAGAACATTATGATCTAAAACTTGGAGAACCATGCCCGAAACTGACATAAAATGAACCTAGAACTTCATAACACATTATAGAAATTTGATTCTAGTACTTTTACTATTATGGAGATGATGAAATCCTAAACATAGAATGATGACTTGAACCATTATACCAAATACATATAAGGAATGATTTAAATTACTAATGACTGTTGACCAAAATTAAATAAAAATAAGTAATAATTATGTTATAAATTAAAATAAGGGTTTTTTATATGATCCATTTTAAAAAATTTATCCCAATGAAATGAAATATCTAAGACCTGGGGTTTTCCCATGAGGATGTTTCACACTAAGTTTCAAAACTGTCACTTTTTTTATTTTTTTAAAAATTAAATAAAAAATAGAATTTTATGGCTTCAATAAAAAATAGAAGAGACTCAAAAAAATTAAATTGAAAATTAATGAAAGATATTTTGTTAAGATAATAGAAAATTGAATTAAAAACAAGTGTAAAATTGGATTTAAAAGAATTATTAGTGTATAGGTTTAAAAACTTCATACATTCCCAACTTACTTATATAAAAATATTACCTAATTTAATTTCCCAATTTTTTCCCAAAAACTTCTAGGTAAACACCTAATTCTACTTGAATATCATACTAGGAATTTAATATGATTTTTTCCCTCCTATAGAAGTTAATTAACTATTTCAATCCCTCCAAGTAGTTAAGCATAATTAAAATCACTATTAATAATAGTTATCCCTCACCTAAGAAATTTAAATAGTGAAATAAATTATTTTACTTCGTATATTAGACAACCATTCAAAATAGATAAGAATAAAGTTTATTTAAGAAGTAAAATAATTACTTTCATTCAAAAATATAGTTTTTAAATAAAATTCAAAAATATTATAATGAAGTTCAAATATTCAAAAGGGAATGGTCCTTAGATCTCCATTACCCACAACCGCATAGGATTTTATCCATTCATGGCTAAATAAACTCATATTCTCCTTATTCTAACTTTCTTTATGATTACCTAGATTATAAAAACATTTTGTGAAATATTCTCTTCTATAGTGAAAATTATCAATCCTTGGCCCCTATTTTATTTCTCCTAGTTAGGTAATCATTATACATCCATGATAGAGGGGAAAATATTTTAAAAATTAATGGTAATCACACTACACACCTAGAGAAGATTCACACATGTTGTAGCTTTAATGATTGACTTACAGGTGGTAGAAATATTGTTTCCTTATTCATGTTCATGGGATTTTAGTGTGTATGTATGAGCATTAATTAATATGGTAAAAAATATTTTAATTCTATATAAATAATTCAATGACCTTAGACTCTTTATATCCTTAAAATTAAATCATGTGGTTGAGATTTGGTTTTGTTTAAATTCTTGTGGTGTAAATCTTCTTAATTGTTGGTTCCTAAAATTTAAAAAAGTGTAGAGTCATATATAAGAATCCTAACCACTTTATAAGACTTTATTTTGCAATACATTCATCTCATAAGACTTATAAACTATAACATACAGACTAAAAATTCACATGTTCTAGTAGTTAAATTCATACTTAGGGGAAAATTCATGCAGGATTTTAGAAAATTTTGTTTTTCTCCCAAAAAAATTATTCACAGTCTAATTTTTTACAAGGAAATATTCTTATAGATATAAGTATTATGTGGATCAATAAAATTATTATGGGAAAAAACTTATTAAATTAAAGTATTTTTATCTATAAAAAGACTTACAAGGACTTACATATTTCATATAAAATCACATAAGATGTAAAAACCTTAATAGAAATCAAAATAAATAGAAAATTTCAACAAGATTTCACAAAATGCTTACAAAATATAAGAAAAAGTCATACAAAACCATAGCTAGCCAAAATTATATCTATTTAAAGTTTAAAAAATTAATTTTTATAAAGATTTCATAAAATCATAGTTAAAATAATGGCTTGTTTAGTTATTTCTAATAATTATTAAAAACACTTAAAACACTAAATTGATCAACTTTAATAATAACTCCCAAAAGTCACCAAAATCATAAAGAAGATATAATTCCTTTGAAAATGTCAAAATGGTGGGGATTAGATCATTTAAATTCAAAGAAAAATTGATTAAAATATTATCTCTATTAATTCCCCCAAACTTTATAATTGAACTCTTAGTCAAGTAAGTATCAAAGAAGGACGCCAAAATAATCTCAAAACACAACCTTATGAGATTCAATAAATTCAATAACCAAGGAAACAAAAATTATCATGACTCCTAAATATCCTTTATTTTAAATTCTAATTTATGTTCATTTATTCAATCCTCGCTTAATTTATCCTCCCATAGACCCAAAAAAACTTACCTCACTATAATTTACCATCATTAAATAGTTTTGAATTTATATTAGAAAAGTTTTCTCATCAAAACAAATGAAAGGGTCACCATAAGTGTAATGAGTTTATAAATATGAAAAAAATCAAGTACTTTTTTTAATTATGATGTATTTATATGGATTTTCAGAGGTTAATGGATGGTAGGTTTTTTATTTTAAAAAGATCTAAGTTAAAATAATGAGGTTTCACTCCTTTTGAAACAAATATGCATTATTCCAGTTTTCATTCAAGAATGGTATTATCTTTAATAAAATTTAAAATTAATCATATCTAAACAACATTAAAACATAAATTATAGAAAATACCTTCAATATTTTATCAACAACAATAAATCTACTCAATTTCTATCAACAGAATTGAATCTTTGTTTTTGATGCTTCCAAATTCTCTCGAGGTTCGTTTTTAAAGGTAATGAGGGTTCTTAGAGTATTAAAAAGTGGTGTGAATACCCAGACCTCATTTTAAATTTTAAAACTTCCTTTCAACTTTAAAAATTTTATTTTTATTTTTTTCTTATCATATTTCCAGTACAAAATATTTTTCAACAGCTTTAATAACATAAATATACTCAAATGGATTTAGCAGTAATAGATTATAAATAAATTCTTGAAATTTTTACAACCATTTGTTTCCCTCAAAAATAATTCCCAAATAATTCAACAAACCACTAAACATTATCTCCTCTCACTTGATTTTAATTAGATATTGAAATCTTACTTATATAGCTAGCTAGATTGGTGTTTTAGGCTTGAAATGTGGCAACGTAACTGGTTTTTCATGGATATTAATGGATTTTAAGGTTCAAATATAAATGTATAATTTAATAAGAGGTTTCTTATGATAAATTACCTTTAAAATAAAAATAATTTCCTTAATAATCTTCAATAATATTTCCTTGAACTTTCAAGTTTTGACAGAAACAAATCAAATTTTGGTTAAATAAGCATTGTTTGGTTCACTCAAGAAATGAGGTAAATATGAATAATGTTTCAAAATAATGTTTATATTTGTCTCAAATAGGTTATTTAAAAATTAGGATAGTTATTTGATTCATGATATTCAAAATTCAATGGTTTTTTCATAAATTCCTCAAAAAGTTTAATCTGAAAAAATGATCATTTCAGCATTCATTTAAATTTTATTCTCTTGGTTAAATTAGTTCACTCATTGATATGGGTTTCAAAAACTACAAATTTATTAAATTTGATCTCATAAATTTTAAAAAATACATTAAAATTGAAAAAATAAACATATAAAAATGAAATAAAAACATTAATATTTTCAAAAAAAAGAAAACAGAAACTAAAAAAATAAATAGAAGCTGAAAAACACACAAAATCCTAATCTAATGAAGGATTAACCTCCCCCCACACTTATTTTATGAAATATCTTCATTATAAAATATTTCACATGATAAATCATAATTAAAAAGTTTAGAAAAAAGAAAAAATAAATGAAAAGGATGGACGCAACCTGGTTTTCAGTTGTACTTAGGTTCTTGGAGGTTGATCTCCTCCCTTAGAGGCTCAAGAAAATTATCTATTTAAAACTTTAATCTATTACTATTTACTATAAATGGTGTTTTCTTTATTTTTTCTTTAATTTTTATAGCACTAAATGGATAAACAAGAGTAAAAATAAAAGGTCCAGACTATTTAGAATGAAATTTTCCTAAAAACAAGTTCATTTTAGATTCAAATAGAAACACTTTATATCATTCACCAAACTCTTTACTGATGATTATTCCATCATGAAAAGATTTTATTTTATTCTTGTATAACCTAGAGTTTTCATATTAATTTTATTTATTCTCTTCCAATTCCTATAAGAAAAAATTTCTTACTTTTATAGCAGATAAATTATTCATGTTACAAGTTTTAATAGCCAAAAAACATTTATGTTATGACACTGCAGGATGGTCAAAAGAATTTCCATACAAAATTCTGAAATGTGAAATTCCAATTATTGTTTTGAAAGAATTATTATAGTCCTAAATAGTACCATCTAATATCAAACTCCAATCTTTTCTATTTTTATGGATAGATTTATCAAAAACATGTTAGGTTTGTTTATTTGATAACTCAACCGTTCAATTTTATTGTGGATGATAGGGTGTAAAATCCCTATGATAAACTCAAGATTTACTTAAAAAAGATTCTAAATTTGTTGTAATTCTCTGACCCCAATCACTATGTCCATACCAAAGTGTTACATTACCTCATGTGCACCTCTTCATACACTAGAGGTTGACAACTAGTGGAAAGGGTCTGATCGGTTTAGTGGGGATATTATACCTTTAGTAATAATACCCATTAACTTTAATCATAGAAAATTATAAATAAACATCCCAAAACAACATAGTCAAAACTAAAAGAACATCACCATGATATAATAAATGGAATCCAGGTCACACAATATAAACCAAAATACCCCCAAAGTGGTAGGTTAAAAAATGTATGATAACCAAAGAAAATAATCTAGGACACTATAATAATAGTTTGGGTCTATCCCAATATGACCTAAATTTTCCAAGATCTACTTTCTCAAATCCCTGGTGTATGTCCTCTTCCCTTAGTTGGATCTCTTTCCATTAAATATGTATGCGCATTGAGATTCTCATACAGGTGTGAGTATAAACCTAGTAAGAAACCACCAATGCATCATTAACATAAAGTGCACATGTATATGTAGATTTATGTCATGATGGAAAGTAAATTCCCAAAAAAGAAATCAATCATATATCAAGAAATCATGTTCTAACCAAACTACCATGATCTTTGGTCATACCAGCTTCAGCTCCAATCCGGAAGGATTGCCTCATACTTCATCACACATCGGATCAGGTCACAAGTCTAAAATATGTATCGCTTCAAGGACCATAGCAAATAAATTCCTAGGTCATGCCATAAGTCTATTGAACACCAAGATTAATATTAGGTTAGTACATTATTCCATTGATCCCTATCATTTACTTGGCCACGCCATAAGTCTGTCGTGCCCCTAGCTCAACCACAGTTAGGCCATAAGATTTTCATGCCCCTGTCTATACTAGGTCGGGCCACAAGGTCATCATACCCAATTCCCTATCTTAGATCAATGAATAAGGTCAGCATACTCCTTCCCTATCTCTAGGTCCTATCAGCATCACTATCACACAATCACCTGCTCTCCCTCTACGGGCTAACTAATCTATGATGAATCCTCCTGTCACTTAAATACCACATAAAAACCTCCACATGTCAAGCATTCACACACAACAAGGTATATCTCAAAGATAAAAACATATTATATAATGAAAAGGTTTCACATACCACAAATGAACACCATATATAAATCACTATTATGCTATATCACAAAGTGGTTCTCATGGCTACATATGTGCGTAAACACATGCCAATCAAGGAGATAAACATTAAACAAGGTTAAGTATAATTCAATTATCGATGGGTAAGTCAAATAAAATTCTCTCCCTCATCATGTTATTATTCTCAAATCATGATTATAGAACCCTCATGTGATGAATTAGGTATAGTTATAGAGATCATTGGTGTGAAGCTGTAATTTCCTGATGGATTATGACTTCTGACATCGATTCACCTTTGGTAGGAATACCTTACCATATAGAGCCCTTGTATAAAGTGTATTTCCATGAATGGAATGTCTGTATGAACATGTGTATCCATGAGAACCATTGTGTGATATATTATGCTTGTTATTTACAAGTGGGGTTCATGTGTTCTATATGATACCTTTTCATTATGTAATATGTTTTTGTCTTTGAACTACGCCTTGTTTAGTGTGAATTCTTGACATGTGTAGGTTTTGTGTCTGGTATCAAAGTGATAGGAGGAATCATCATGGGTTATTTATCCCCTAGACTTGGATCAAGTTCTCATGTGATAGTGATGATGATGGGACCTAGAGATAGGGAAGTGGTATGGTGACCATGTAGCTCCAATAGGAGCTTGATCAGTGCAGTTTAGGACTACTTCCGAGGAGGTAACCTGTAACGACCCAAAGTTTCATTAATGGAAAATCCCTCTTGATCCAGTTAAATGTTTCTTTATGAAAAATGTTTTTTTTATAAGATGTCAACTTCTTTAGTTTTATGTTAAGATTTGTGACCGTTACTTTTATAGCTGTTGAACAGTGATCATCTGGGTAGTTTAAATATAAGGCTTTAACGAACCAATTTTCTACTCAGACAAAGGAAGCGATGGCCTCATCCAGTAGAATTGCCCCTTACGAAGCCCATTTGTCGGATCTCGGAAAAGAGGTGGCGTCTTTGGGCTTTGCCCTTGACCAAGCCCAAGCTGAGCTTCATCAATTCAAGCTCGAACGTGATCGTCTTCAGGAAAAATGGAAGTTGATAGAGATTACCACTCGAGCGATGTTATCCGAGCAACCCCAGGAGTCTGTCACCATCGCACACCTTACCCTTAGGTCTTATGCGGCTATTTTAAGGGGTTATGTAACAAATAAGTAGCACCATGTTCATGTACATTATTTTTGTATATAATAATGAATATAATTTCTGGTCATTTTTGATACATTGTAATTAGTTTTTAAAGTACAAACGGTGTTTTTAGTTATTATTTAATTAAGAATTATATTTTATTAAATTAAAGGATTTTTGAATTAAATAATATTTTAATAAAATATTATTATTAATATTAAATTAATTTTTATTAAATATAAATGATCTTATAATTTTATGAATGCAATTAAAATTTTTATTAAGGTTTGAAAGCCATTTCTCTCAAAACCCGTGAATTTTTTTATAAATGTCGGTTTTTATTTTAAAAGTGAAAATTCACATATTTAGAAAATTATTTAGTTAAAATAAATATTATTTTTGGAATCAGGACGTCGAAATTATCCAACGGTGAATTTTTCATAATTTTCTGAGACAGTCAAATTTTTGGGTAAAAATTAAATACCATTTAAATATATAATGTGTTTTATGACATCATAATGACCCAATGGTGATGTAATAAAATACCATAATCCTTATGTTCGGCCAATATGTGTTTTATCATTAAAATAATGAGGTTTTGGGTTTGTTTGACTCACTTTTCAAAGCATTAATGGAGCCCTCAAGACTTATTCAACACTTTGCCTTTCTAAATTAATTTCCATGGGAGTGTGACTCACCTCCACATAAGCAACCCTAATTTTTTAATAAGTTAGGACCTTGGCCTTGTAAAATATTGTTTTCCTCTTTCCTTTTCCAGAAACCATGGGCAAATACCATGGGATGGTTTGTGGTTTGGATTATTTTAATATAAGGGGTCCCAAACCTAAATAATAAAGAATTCTCTCACCTTTCCTATATAAACCCACCCAAGCTCCCACTTCCTCCTCACTCAAAGCCCTTGAAGTTCGTCCAACCTATGCCCTACTCTCTCTAGAATCCTCCCAAGGTGCCCCAAGCTCCCAAGAAGCCTCTCACAAGCCTCTCTCTAGGCTTTGGAAGCACACTTCCAAGTAAGGGGTTTTCTTCCTTTCTCATTTTTTTGTCAATTTTCTTTAATTTGTATTTCCCTTTTTATTTCAATTATGAATGTTGGGGTATGGTTTCGCACCTCCCCCATACTTCCCTATTATTGTTTGAATTATGGAAGAACCCTTTCTCTCTCATTAAATTCCTCCCATGTACACCCGTTACTATGCCGAAATTCCGAAAGGAACTTCTCTCTCTTCTTTTACATTCAAGCAATACTTTTGTATCATGAATCTAAATTCCATTTCTATTGTTGGGAAATTTATATATATGATCTCCTTAATTTCCATTACATGTAAATATGATGAGGAACCCTTTTCTCTCTCATCAACCTTTTTTATGAATTCTTATGTCACGCCGTTACGCTGCCGAAATCGCACCGATTTTCTAAGACAATGTCTTTGTGTAGGGAATACCATGCCCATTTCTCCATCAAGGGTATTCACCTTTATGCACATATACATATTGATTGTAAAGATTCATGTATGAATTCCACATTCCTTTATCGTGGAAGAAATGATTATGTTTTATGAATCCATGTTTTATGATCCATGTGGCACACTTATGCATGAAATGAAATGGTTAAGAAGGGTGCGCCCTTTATAGCGCTCCAATGCATTGGGTAAGGTATAGTATCATGATATGTCATGTGCAATGAGTGTTTACTCATGCTAATTCAAGTGCAACGAGGGTTTACTCGTGCTTCAAGTGCAATGAGGGTTTACTCATGCTCCATGTGCAATGAGCCTTGGCTCATGCTAATTCAATGTTAAGTGTTGTTGCCACATTTCCATGTTATGATTATCATGCTTTATCATGCCTTTATGTTCATGTCTCTCTTATGCTCTATTGATATGCCTATTTCCTAACATGTATTTTACTCCTCATGTTATTCATTGTGTACTCCCTTACTGGGCTTTATAGCTCACCCTTTTCTTATGCATGTCCTCAGGTTATCCCATGCAATGCTAAGTACGAAGGAATGTAGTGGTCATGTAAAGGAAGTTTTCAATAAGGATGTTGTATTTCAAGTTTAAAGTTTCTATGTAATGATCCTAAGCCCCAAAGACACTAAACCTCTCGATCATCTTTGTTGTATCAAGTGAAGTTTTATGTAATAAAGCATTTTTAAGTTGTAATAAAAAGCTGGGTTGTTATAGTTGGTATCAGAGGATAGGTTTAGTTATTTTTGGGATTAGGAAACCCTAGTAAAGCCTTAGATACAAGAATAAGCATAATAAAAACATCCCTAAGTTTTGGTAAATACTAAGTAAGTGGTTTATCAAACAAATACATCCCTGTCTGGATACGAGCAGGTAGAGGCGGCTCTGGCACAGATGTATCCTAAGGGTAAAACCCGAAAACACCGCTTTGAGCTAGACTCGAACGGGAACTGGTGCACGACAACGGGCCTTGCTGCACTCTTGGTTACGAAACTCCCGGGGGATATGTTTTGATAAATTCACAATCTTAGTATGAACCCTTATTAAGGGAAAAATGCCCCTAAGAATATATGTTAGAAGGAAGATCATGAAAATCTTGGATTGAATCCTATAGACTCATTAGTTAAAGAGATTAAAGTTTATTTATAAGTCATCAACTTTTGTCTTGGATTACCCTTTATGTGTTACCCCTAACTTTCCTTTTATTCCAGCCAATGGCCGGTAATAGGAGAACTCGGGCTAACAACCGTTGTGAAGATCAGTGTGATGATTGTACCAATGAGATGCCCAATCCAATGGGAGCGGGAATCGCGAACTTTGTCACACTTCTCTCTCATCTAACTCAAGTTTTGAATAGAAACACTGGTCAAGAGGAACGTTCAACCCCCCCTAAGAAAGAACAAGTCGCTATTGAAAGCTTCATGAGACAAAGGCCTCCTACTTTTAGTGGATCATCTGATCCCACGATTGCTGAAAAATGGATCAAATCCATTGAAAAGATATTCTCCATCCTCCAATGCTCTGAAAAAGAGAAGGTTCTCCTGGCGGCTTATCGTATGGAGGGTGAAGCTGATCAATGGTGGACGTTGATCAAAAATACGAAGCCTGAGGAGGAGATAGAGGCTTTGGAATGGAAGGTATTCCGGAAGATGTTTTTCGATAAATATTTTCCACGCACCCTCCGTCTTAAGATGGAAAGGGACTTCCTTTCCCTCAAGCAGAAAGATGAGGAATCTGTGGGAGCGTACGAGGAAAACTTCACAAGGCTTGCACGATACGCTTCTGGCTTTGTCGTTACCCCCGAATGCAAGGTTGACCGCTTCTTTGGTGGGCTGAAGCCTAGCTTGCGGAAAGCATTAGCGATCCGTGACTGCGACAGCTATGAGGAAATTGTCTGATGTGCCCTCAAGGTTGAAATGGAGATCGGAGAATCACAGGGGTATCATGGGGACAAGAAGCGGAAGGTGGACTTCAATGCTGGTGGTCCGATGGATAAATCCAACGACGCTAAGAAATTCCATCACCCCACTTGCCAAAAGTGTGGAAAGAAGCACCCTGGAAATTGCCTTAGGGGGACAAGAAAATGCTTCAAGTGTGGAAGATAAGGGAACCTAGCTGTTAACTGTCAGCAAGAAGGACCCGCGGCTGCGACGGAGGGGAGGAACGCTCCGTTCGAACCTCAACGAGTTGTTCAATGCTTCAAATGCAAAGAACCGGGTCATTTTGCGAATCAGTTCCCTAATCCAAGGGTTATCGGAGGCAATCAACAACCTCCAAGACAGCACGGAAGAGCTTTTGCCATCACTTCTGCCGAAGTGAACCCCGACAACGAAGTGGTGACAAGTACGCTAGTTATTAATTCAAGAATAGCGAACGTACTTTTTGATTCAGGTTCTACGCATTCTTTTATATCTCAAAAGTTTAGTAGAACAATCCCTGCACCACCACAAATCATGGAAGTAAAGATGTCGGTGAGTACGGCAAATGGGGCAATCATTGCATCCCATGAGTATAAGTCCTCCCCTATTATAATATGTGGATTGAATTTCCCGGCGAACCTTGTCATACTCCCTTTGGTGGAATTTGATGCAATTCTTGGCATGGATTGGCTTTCCTTATATAGAGCCAACATAAATTGTCGGGAGAGGGAAATCACACTCCATATGGAGAATCGACCCCCGATTCTTTACAAGTGTCAGGAGGAAGATGAATCTCATTTAGCTCCATCATCTCAAGCATGGATATTACTGCCTTATGAGCACACATATCTGGATCAGATGATTGAGTCCAAGGAAGAAACCACCCTTGAAGAAATGCCTATTGTGAGGGAATTCGCTGAAGTATTTCCCGAGGAACTTCCTGGTCTTCCTCCAAGAAGAGATGTTGAGTTCTCAATTGAACTTATACCTGGGGCGCTACCAATATCCAAGACTCCATATAGAATGGCTGTGGTTGAGCTTGAATAACTGAAGAAACAACTACAGGAGAATCTGGATAAAGGGTTTATACGCCCAAGTGCATCACCATGGGGTGCACCAGTCCTCTTCGTCAAGAAGAAGGATGGGTCAATGCGGCTTTGCATCGATTATCGTGAACTTAACAAAATCATGATAAAGAACAAGTATCCTCTCCCAAGAATCGATGACTTGTTTGATCAGCTGCGTGGAGCACAATACTTCTCCAAGGTCGACTTGCGGTCGGGATATTATCAAGGGTGAAGAAGGAAGATATCCCCAAGACTGCTTTTCGTACAAGGTACGGGCACTATGAATTCATAGTAATGCCTTTTGGACTCACCAATGCTCTAGAAATATTCATGGACTTGATGAATAGAGTCTTTAGAGATTACCTAGATAAATTTGTGGTAGTCTTTATAGATGATATTCTAATATACTCCAAAACCAAGGAGGACCATGAGGAGCATTTAAGAACTGTACTGGAGACTTTGCGCAAGGAGAAGCTCTATGCCAAGTACAGCAAGTGTGAGTTCTGGTTGAAGGAGGTCTCATTCTTGGGCCATATCATCACAAGAAATGGGATATCTGTGGACCCCTCCAAAACAGATGCAATTGAGGGATGGCCGAGGCCAACATCGGTAACTGATATCCGTAGCTTCTTGGGGTTAGCTGGATATTATCGACGATTTGTGAGAAACTTCTCACGATTGTCCAACCCTCTTACCAAGCTAACTCGAAAGGGAGTAAAGTTTCCTTGGAGTGATGAATGCGAAGAAAGCTTCAAGGAGTTGAAAAGGAGGCTTATCACTGCACCTGTGCTCACTTTACCCACAAGTGGGGAGCTTTTTGTGGTATTCAGTGATGCTTCGAAGAAGGGATTAGGATGTGTGCTGATGCAGAATGATAAAGTGATATCCTATTCCTCAAGACAGTTGAAAATCCATGAGCGAAACTATCCAACGCATGATCTGGAGTTGGCGGCGGTGATCTTTGCCTTGAAAATATGGCGGCATTATCTCTATGGAGAGAAATGTGAGATATATACTGACCACAAGAGTCTTAAATATATATTCACACAGAAAGAGCTTAATATGTGAAAGAGAAGATGGATAGAGCTCGTAAAGGATTATGACTGTTCAATACATTACCACCCTGGGAAGGCGAACAAGGTGGCGGATGCCCTAAGTAGAAAGGATCCAGCAATCCTATCAATGATGAGAATTGAGAAGGATCCAATCTTCTTAGACTTGATGAAGATGGACGTGGGAATCATAAAGAAGGGAACATCATCAATCCTTTCACAAATGATTACTCAACCATCTCTTTTGGAAAGGTTAAAGGATGCTCAAAAGGATGATGCGAGAATCCAAGAAAAAGTGGAAGCTATCAAAAAGGGAAAATCCTCAGAGTTTAATGTTAATGAAGAAGGAATTGTGCGGTTTGGGAAAAGACTATGTGTCCCATCAAGTTCGGATCTGAAGAAGGAACTTTTGGATGATTCACATAGTTTAAATTTCTCTATTCACCCAGGGAGCACAAAGATGTATCGAGATCTCTGAGAAAACTTTTGGTGGGATAATATGAAGAAGGAGATCGCCGAATATACATCAAAGTGCCTGGTGTGTCAGCAAGTGAAGGCAGAGAGGCATAAGTCTAAGGGGATTATGGAACCATTGCCCATACCAGAATGGAAATGGGAGAACATCACCATGGACTTCGTCACTGGACTTCCAAGGACATCCAAAAGCAACAATGCAATCTGGGTTATTGTGGATCGTCTTACAAAGACTGCACACTTCATTGCTATTCGAGAGGATTTCTCTTTGGATCAACTGGCACGGATATATATCAGGGAAGTGGTACGGTTGCATGGAGTACCACTATCTATTGTGTCTGACCGAGATCCAAGATTTACCTCTAAGTTTTGGAAGAGTCTTCAACATGCTCTGAATACTGAACTGAACTTCAGTACGGCCTATCATCCTCAAACTGATGGCCAATCCGAGCGGACTATCCAAACACTTGAGGATATGTTGAGAGCGTGCTCAATGGACTTTAAAGGAGGATGGGATCAACATCTTCCTCTAGTTGATTTCTCTTATAATAATAGTTTCCACTCGAGCATCCAAATGGCACCATATGAAGCCCTGTATTGGAAAAGGTGTATAACACCGGCATGTTGGGATGAGGTCAGTGAACATAAGCTGCTTGGACCAGAAATGGTCGAAGAAATGGTGGAGAAGCTGAAAACCATTCAGCAGCATATCAAGGCAGCCCAAAGTCGACAGAAGAGTTATGCAGATAATCGTCGACGAGACCTTGAGTTTAAAGTCGGAGACATGGTGTTTTTACGCATATCTCCGTGGAATAAGGTCATGACGTTTGGAAAGAAAGGGAAGTTAAGTCCAAGGTACATCGGCCCCTTCGAGATTCTTGATCGTGTTGGGTTTGTGGCCTATCGACTAGCACTTCCACCTACTATGGCCAAGGTGCATGATGTCTTCCATGTATCCCTCTTAAGGAAGTACATACCAGACCCTTCACATGTACTCTCTTCTGAGGTGGTACAATTAGAAGACGATCTTTCTTATGAGGAGCAACCAGTAAAGATCTTGGATCGTAGAGAAAAAGTTCTACGAAATAAGACAATGCCCCTCGTCAAGGTGTTGTGGAGAAACCACAAGTTTGAAGAAGCAACTTGGGAGTCGGATGATATGATTAAGCTAAGTTACCCGCATTTGTTTTAGTGTGGGAAAAGGAAAAATTTCGAGGGCGAAATTTCTTAAGGGGGGAATGTTGTAACGACCCAAAGTTTCATTAATGGAAAATCCCTCTTGATCCAGTTAAATGTTTCTTTATGAAAAATGTTTTTTTATAAGATGTCAACTTCTTTAGTTTTATGTTAAGATTTGTGACCATTACTTTTATAGCCGTTGAACAGTGATCATCTGGGTAGTTTAAATATAAGGCCTAAACGAACCAATTTTCTACTCAGACAAAGGAAGCGATGGCCTCATCCAGTAGAATTTCCCCTTACGAAGCCCATTTGTCGGAGCTCGGAAAAGAGGTGGCGTCTTTGGGCTTTGCCCTTGACCAAGCCCAAGCTGAGCTTCATCAAGTCAAGCTCGAACGTGATCGTCTTCGGGAAAAATGGAAGTTGATAGAGACTACCACTCGAGCGATGTTATCTGAGCAACCCCAAGAGTCTGTCACCATCGCACACCTTACCCTTAGGTCTTATGCGGCTATTTTAAGGGGTTATGTAACAAATAAGTATCACCATGTTCATGTACATTATTTTTGTATATAATAATGAATATAATTTCTGGTCATTTTTGATACATTGTAATTAGTTTTTAAAGTACAAACGGTGTTTTTAGTTATTATTTAATTAAGAATTATATTTTATTAAATTAAAGGATTTTTGAATTAAATAATATTTTAATAAAATATTATTATTAATATTAAATTAATTTTTATTAAATATAAATGATCTTATAATTTTATGAATGCAATTAAAATTTTTATTAAGGTTTGAAAGCCATTTCTCTCAAAACCCGTGAATTTTTTTATAAATGTCGGTTTTTATTTTAAAAGTGAAAATTCACATATTTAGAAAATTATTTAGTTAAAATAAATATTATTTTTGGAATCAGGACGTCGAAATTATCCAACGGTGAATTTTTCATAATTTTCTGAGACAGTCAAATTTTTGGGTAAAAATTAAATACCATTTAAATATATAATGTGTTTTATGACATCATAATGACCCAATGGTGATGTAATAAAATACCATAATCCTTATGTTCGGCCAATATGTGTTTTATCATTAAAATAATGAGGTTTTGGGTTTGTTTGACTCACTTTTCAAAGCATTAATGGAGCCCTCAAGACTTATTCAACACTTTGCCTTTTTAAATTAATTTTCATGGGAGTGTGACTCACCTCCACATAAGCAACCCTAATTTTTTAATAAGTTCGGACCTTGGCCTTGTAAAATATTGTTTTCCTCTTTCCTTTTCCAGAAACCATGGGAAAATACCCTGGGATGGTTTGTGGTTTGGATTATTTTAATATAAGGGGTCCCAAACCTAAATAATAAAGAATTCTCTCACCTTTCCTATATAAACCCACCCAAGCTCCCACTTCCTCCTCACTCAAAGCCCTTGAAGTTCGTCCAACCTCTGCCCTACTCTCTCTAGAATCCTCCCAAGGTGACCCAAGCTCCCAAGAAGCCTCTCACAAGCCTCTCTCTAGGCTTTGGAAGCACACTTCCAAGTAAGGGGTTTTCTTCCTTTCTCATTTTTTTGTCAATTTTCTTTAAGTTGTATTTCCCTTTTTATTTCAATTATGAATGTTGGGGTATGGTTTCGCACCTCCCCCATACTGCCCTCTTATTGTTTGAATTATGGTAGAACCCTTTCTCTCTCATTAAATGCCTCCCATGTACACCTGTTACTATGCTGAAATTCCGAAAGGAACTTCTCTCTCTTCTTTTACATTCAAGCAATACTTTTGTATCATGAATCTAAATTCCATTTATATTGTTGGGACATGTATATATATGATCTCCTTACTGTCCATTACATGTAAATATGATGAGGAACCCCTTTCTCTCTCATCAACCTTTTTTATGAATTCTTATGTCACGCCGTTACGCTGCCGAAATCGCACCGATTTTCTAAGCCAATGTCTTTGTGTAGTGAATACCATGCCCATTTCTCCATCAAGGGTATTCACCTTTATGCACATATACATATTTATTGTAAAGATTCATGTATGAATTCCACATTCCTTTATCGTGGAAGAAATGATTATGTTTTATGAATCCATATTTTATGATCCATGTGGCACACTTATGCATGAAATGAAATGTTTAAGAAGGGTGCGCCCTTTATAGCGCTCCAATGCATTGGGTAAAGTATAGTATCATGATACGTCATGTGCAATGAGTGTTGACTCATGCTAATTCAAGTGCAACGAGGGTTTACTCGTGCTTCAAGTGCAATGAGGGTTTACTCATGCTCCATGTGCAATGAGCCTTGGCTCATGCTAATTCAATGTTAAGTGTTGTTGCCACATTTCCATGTTATGATTATCATGATTTATCATGCCTTTATGTTCATGTCTCTCTTATGCTCTATTGATATGCCTATTTCCTAACATGTATTTTACTCCTCATGTTATTCATTGTGTACTCCCTTACTGGGCTTTATAGCTCACCCATTTCTTATGCATGTCCTCAGGTTATCCGATGCAATGCTAAGTACGAAGGAATGTAGTGGTCATGTAAAGGAAGTTTTCAATAAGGATGTTGTATTTCAAGTTTAAAGTTGTTATGTAATGATCCTAATCCCCAAAGACACTAAACCTCTCGATCATCTTTGTTGTATCAAGTGAAGTTTTATGTAATAAAGCATGTTTAAGTTGTAATAAAAAGCAGGGTTGTCATAGTTGGTATCAGAGGATAGGTTTAGTTATTTTTGGGATTAGGAAACCCTAGTAAATCCTTAGATACAAGAATAAGCATAATAAAAACATCCCTAAGTTTTGGTAAATACTAAGTAAGTGGTTTATCAAACAAATACATCCCTGTCTGGATACGAGCAGGTAGAGGCGGCTCTGGCACAGATGTATCCTAGGGGTAAAACCCGAAAACACCGCTTTGAGCTAGACACGAACGGGAACTGGTGCACGACAACGGGCCTTGATGCACTCTTGGTTACGACACTCCCGGGGGATATGTTTTGATAAATTCACAATCTTAGTATGAACCCTTATTAAGGGAAAAATGCCCCTAAGAATATATGTTAGAAGGAAGATCATGAAAATCTTGGATTGAATCCTATAGACTCATTAGTTAAAGAGATTAAAGTTTATTTATAAGTCATCAACTTTTGTCTTGGATTACCCTTTATGTGTTACCCCTAACTTTCCTTTTATTCCAGCCAATGGCCGGTAATAGGAGAACTCGGGCTAACAACCGTTGTGAAGATCAGTGTGATGATTGTACCAATGAGATGCCCAATCCAATGGGAGCGGGAATCGCGAACTTTGTCACGCTTCTCTCTCAGCTAACTCAAGTTTTGAATAGAAACACTGGTCAAGAGGAACGTTCAACCCCCCCTAAGAAAGAACAAGTCGCTATTGAAAGCTTCATGAGACAAAGGCCTCCTACTTTTAGTGGATCATCCGATCCCACGATTGCTGAACAATGGATCAACTCCATTGAAAAGATATTCTCCATCCTCCAATGCTCTGAAAAAGAGAAGGTTCTCCTGGAGGCTTATCATATGGAGGGTGAAGCTGATCAATGGTGGACGTTGATCAAAAATACGAAGCCTGAGGAGGAGATCGAGGCTTTGGAATGGAAGGTATTCCAGAAGATGTTTTTCGATAAATATTTTCCACGCACCCTCCGTCTTAAGATGGAAAGGGTCTTCCTTTCCCTCAAGCAGAAAGATGAGGAATCTGTGGGAGCGTACGAGGCAAACTTCACAAGGCTTGCACGATACGCTTCTGGCTTTGTCGTTACCCCCGAATGCAAGGTTGACCGCTTCTTTGGTGGGATGAAGCCTAGCTTGCGGAAAGCATTAGCGATCCGTGACTGCGACAGCTATGAGGAAATTGTCCGATGTGCCCTCAAGGTTGAAATGGAGATCGGAGAATCACAGGGGTATCATGGGGACAAGAAGCGGAAGGTGGACTTCAATGCTGGTGGTCCGATGGATAAATCCAACGGCGCTAAGAAATTCCAGCACCCCACTTGCCAAAAGTGTGGAAAGAAGCACCCTGGAAATTGCCTTAGGGGGACAAGAAAATGCTTCAAGTGTGGAAGAGAAGGGCACCTAGCTGTTAACTGTCAGCAAGAAGGACCCGCGGCTGCGACGGAGGGGAGGAACGCTCCGTTCGAACCTCAACGCATTGTTCAATGCTTCAAATGCAAAGAACCGGATCATTTTGCGAATCAGTGCCCTAATCCAAGGGTTATCGGAGGCAATCAACAACCTCCAAGATAGCAAGGAAGATCTTTTGCCATCACTTCTGCCGAAGTGAACCCCGACAACGAAGTGGTGACAGGTACGCTAGTTATTCATTCAAGAATAGCGAACGTACTTTTTGATTCAGGTTCTACGCATTCTTTTATATCTCAAAAGTTTAGTAGAACAATCCATGCACCACCACAAATCATGGAAGTAAAGATGTCGGTGAGTACGGCAAATGGGGCAATCATTGCATCCCATGAGTATAAGTCCTCCCCTATTATAATCTGTGGATTGAATTTCCCGGCGAACCTTGTCATACTCCCTTTGGTGGAATTTGATGCAATTCTTGGCATGGATTGGCTTTCCTTATATAGAGCCAACATAAATTGTCGGGAGAGGGAAATCACACTCCATATGGAGAATCGACCCCCGATTCTTTACAAGTGTCAAGAGGAAGATGAATCTCATTTAGCTCCATCATCTCAAGCATGGATATTACTGCCTTATGAGCACGCATATCTGGCTCATATGATTGAGTCCAAGGAAGAAACCACCCTTGAAGAAATGCCTATTGTGAGGGAATTCGATGAAGTATTTCCCGAGGAACTTCCTGGTCTTCCTCCAAGAAGAGATGTTGAGTTCTCAATTGAACTTATACCTGGGGCGCTACCAATATCCAAGACTCCATATAGAATGGATGTGGTTGAGCTTGAAGAACTGAAGAAACAACTACAGGAGAATCTGGATAAAGGGTTTATACGCCCAAGTGCATCACCCTGGGGTGCACCAGTCCTCTTCGTCAAGAAGAAGGATGGGTCAATGCGGCTTTGCATCGATTATCGTGAACTTAACAAAATCACGATAAAGAACAAGTATCCTATCCCAAGAATCGATGACTTGTTTGATCAGCTGCGTGGAGCACAATACTTCTCCAAGGTCGACTTGTGGTCGGGATATTATCAAGTAAGGGTGAAGAAGGAAGATATCCCCAAGACTGCTTTTCGTACAAGGTACGGGCACTATGAATTCATAGTAATGCCTTTTGGACTCACCAATGCTCCAGCAATATTCATGGACTTGATGAATAGAGTCTTTAGAGATTACCTAGATAAATTTTTGGTAGTCTTTATAGATGATATTCTAATATACTCCAAAACCAAGGAGGACCATGAGGAGCATTTAAGAACTGTACTGGAGACTTTGCGCAAGGAGAAGCTCTATGCCAAGTACAGAAAGTGTGAGTTCTGGTTGAAGGAGGTCTCATTCTTGGGCCATATCATCACAAGAAATGGGATATCTGTGGACCCCTCCAAAACAGATGCAATTGAGGGATGGCCGAGGCCAACATCGGTAACTGATATCCGTAGCTTCTTGGGGTTAGCTGGATATTATCGACGATTTGTGAGAAACTTCTCACGATTGTCCAACCCTCTTACCAAGATAACTCGAAAGGGAGTAAATTTTGCTTGGAGTGATGAATGCGAAGAAAGCTTCAAGGAGTTGAAAATGAGGCTTATCACTGCACCTGTGCTCACTTTACCCACAAGTGGGGAGATTTTTGTGGTATTCAGTGATGATTCGAAGAAGGGATTAGGATGTGTGCTGATGCAGAATGATAAAGTGATATCCTATTCCTCAAGACAGTTGAAAATCCATGAGCGAAACTATCCAACGCATGATCTGGAGTTGGCGGCGGTGATCTTTGCCTTGAAAATCTGGCGGCATTATCTCTATGGAGAGAAATGTGAGATATATACTGACCACAAGAGTCTTAAATATATATTCACACAGAAAGAGCTTAATATGTGCCAGAGAAGATGGATAGAGCTCCTAAAGGATTATGACTGTTCAATACATTACCACCCTGGGAAGGCGAACAAGGTGGCGGATGCCCTAAGTAGAAAGGATCCAGCAATCCTATCAATGATTAGAATTGAGAAGGATCCAATCTTCTTAGACTTGATGAAGATGGACGTGGGAATCATAAAGAAGGGAACATCATCAATCCTTTCACAAATGATTACTCAACCATCTCTTTTGGAAAGGTTAAAGGATGCTCAAAAGGATGATGCGAGAATCCAAGAAAAAGTGGAAGCTATCAAAAAGGGAAAATCCTCAGAGTTTAATGTTAATGAAGAAGGAATTGTGCGGTTTGAGAAAAGACTATGTGTCACATCAAGTTCGGAGCTGAAGAAGGAACTTTTGGATGATGCACATAGTTTAAATTTCTCTATTCACCCAGGGAGCACAAAGATGTATCAAGATCTCTGAGAAAACTTTTGGTGGGATAATATGAAGAAGGAGATCGCCGAATATACATCAAAGTGCCTGGTGTGTCAGCAAGTGAAGGCAGAGAGGAAGAAGTCTAAGGGGATGATGCAACCATTGCCCATACAAGAATGGAAATGGGAGAACATCACCATGGACTTCATCACTGTACTTCCAAGGACATCCAAAAGCAACAATGCAATCTGGGTTATTGTGGATCGTCTTACAAAGACTGCACACTTCATTGCTATTCGAGAGGATTTATCTTTGGATCAACTGGCACGGATATATATCAGGGAAGTGGTACGGTTGCATGGATTACCACTATCTATTGTGTCTGACCGAGATCCAAGATTTACCTCTAAGTTTTGGAAGAGTCTTCAACATGCTCTGAATACTGAACTGAACTTCAGTACGGCCTATCATCCTCAAACTGATGGCCAATCCGAGCGGACTATCCAAACACTTGAGGATATGTTGAGAGCGTGCTCAATGGACTTTAAAGGAGGATGGTATCAACATCTTCCTCTAGTTGAGTTCTCTTATAATAATAGTTTCCACTCGAGCATCCAAATGGCACCATATGAAGCCCTGTATGGGAAAAGGTGTAGAACACCAGCATGTTGGGATGAGGTCGGTGAACGTAAGCTGCTTGGACCAGAAATGGTCAAAGAAATGGTGGAGAAGGTGAAAACCATTCAGCAGCATATCAAGGCAGCCCAAAGTCGACAGAAGAGTTATGCAGATAATCGTCGACGAGACCTTGAGTTTAAAGTCGGAGACATGGTGTTTTTACGCATATCTCCGTGGAAGAAGGTCATGAGGTTTGGAAAGAAAGGGAAGTTAAGTCCAAGGTACATCGGCCCCTTCGAGATTCTTGATCGTGTTGGGTTTGTGTCCTATCGACTAGCACTTCCACCTACTATGGCCAAGGTGCATGATGTCTTCCATGTATCCCTCTTAAGGAAGTACATACCAGACCCTTCACATGTACTCTCTTCTGAGGTGGTACAATTAGAAGACGATCTTTCTTATGAGGAGCAACCAGTAAAGATCTTGGATCGTAGAGAAAAAGTTCTACGAAATAAGACAATTCCCCTCGTCAAGGTGTTGTGGAGAAACCACAAGTTTGAAGAAGCAACTTGGGAGTCGGAGGATATGATTAAGCTAAGTTACCCACATTTGTTTTTGTGTGGGAAAAGGAAAAATTTCGAGGGCGAAATTTCTTAAGGGGGGAATGTTGTAACGACCCAAAGTTTCATTAATGGAAAATCCCTCTTGATCCAGTTAAATGTTTCTTTATGAAAAATGTTTTTTTTATAAGATGTCAACTTCTTTAGTTTTATGTTAAGATTTGTGACCATTACTTTTATAGCCGTTGAACAGTGATCATCTGGGTAGTTTAAATATAAGGCTTTAACGAACCAATTTTCTAATCAGACAAAGGAAGCGATGGCCTCATCCAGTAGAATTTCCCCTTACGAAGCCCATTTGTCGGAGCTCGGAAAAGAGGTGGCGTCTTTGGGATTTGCCCTTGACCAAGCCCAAGCTGAGCTTCATCAAGTCAAGCTCGAACGTGATCTTCTTCGGGAAAAATGGAAGTTGATAGAGATTACCACTCGAGCGATGTTATCCGAGCAACCCCAAGAGTCTGTCACCATCTCACACCTTACCCTTAGGTCTTATGCGGCTATTTTAAGGGGTTATGTAACAAATAAGTATCACCATGTTCATGTACATTATTTTTGTATATAATAATGAATATAATTTCTGGTCATTTTTGATACATTGTAATTAGTTTTTAAAGTACAAACGGTGTTTTTAGTTAATATTTAATTAAGAATTATATTTTATTAAATTATAGGATTTTTGAATTAAATAATATTTTAATAAAATATTATTATTAATATTAAATTAATTTTTATTAAATATAAATGATCTTATAATTTTATGAATGCAATTAAAATTTTTATTAAGGTTTGAAAGCCATTTCTCTCAAAACCCGTGAATTTTTTTATAAATGTCGGTTTTTATTTTAAAAGTGAAAATTCACATATTTAGAAAATTATTTAGTTAAAATAAATATTATTTTTGGAATCAGGACGTCGAAAATATCCAACGGTGAATTTTTCATAATTTTCTGAGACAGTCAAATTTTTGGGTAAAAATTAAATACCATTTAAATATATAATGTGTTTTATGACATCATAATGACCCAATGGTGATGTAATAAAATACTATAATCCTTATGTTCGGCCAATATGTGTTTTATCATTAAAATAATGAGGTTTTGGGTTTGTTTGACTCACTTTTCAAAGCATTAATGGAGCCCTCAAGACTTATTCAACACTTTGCCTTTTTAAATTAATTTCCATGGGAGTGTGACTCACCTCCACATAAGCAACCCTAATTTTTTAATAAGTTCGGACCTTGGCCTTGTAAAATATTTTTTTCCTCTTTCCTTTTCCAGAAACCATGGGCAAATACCATGGGATGGTTTGTGGTTTGGATTATTTTAATATAAGGGGTCCCAAACCTAAATAATAAAGAATTCTCTCACCTTTCCTATATAAACCCACCCAAGCTCCCACTTCCTCCTCACTCAAAGCCCTTGAAGTTCGTCCAACCTCTGCCCTACTCTCTCTAGAATCCTCCCAAGGTGCCCCAAGCTCCCAAGAAGCCTCTCACAAGCCTCTCTCTAGGCTTTGGAAACACACTTCCAAGTAAGGGGTTTTCTTCCTTTCTCATTTTTTTGTCAATTTTCTTTAAGTTGTATTTCCCTTTTTATTTCAATTATGAATGTTGGGGTATGGTTTCGCACCTCCCCCATACTGCCCTCTTATTGTTTGAATTATGGGAGAACCCTTTCTCTCTCATTAAATGCCTCTCATGTACACCCGTTACTATGCCGAAATTCCGAAAGGAACTTCTCTCTCTTCTTTTACATTCAAGCAATACTTTTGTATCATGAATCTAAATTCCATTTATATTGTTGGGACATGTATATATATGATCTCCTTACTGTCCATTACATGTAAATATGATGACGAACCCCTTTCTCTCTCATCAACCTTTTTTATGAATTCTTATGTCACGCCGTTACGCTGCCGAAATCGCACCGATTTTCTAAGCCAATGTCTTTGTGTAGTGAATACCATGCCCATTTCTCCATCAAGGGTATTCACCTTTATGCACATATACATATTGATTGTAAAGATTCATGTATGAATTCCACATTCCTTTATCTTGGAATAAATGATTATGTTTTATGAATCCATGTTTTATGATCCATGTGGCACACTTATGCATGAAATGAAATGTTTAAGAAGGGCGCGCCCTTTATAGCGCTCCAATGCATTGGGTAAAGTATAGTATCATGATACGTCATGTGCAATGAGTGTTGACTCATGCGAATTCAAGTGCAACGAGGGTTTACTCGTTCTTCAAGTGCAATAAGGGTTTACTCATGCTCCATGTGCAATGAGCCTTGGCTCATGCTAATTCAATGTTAAGTGTTGTTGCCACATTTCCATGTTATGATTATCATGCTTTATCATGCCTTTATGTTCATGTCTCTCTTATGCTCTATTGATATGCCTATTGCCTAACATGTATTTTACTCCTCATGTTATTCATTGTGTACTCCCTTACTGGGCTTTATAGCTCACCCATTTCTTATGCATGTCCTCAGGTTATCTCATGCAATGCTAAGTACGAAGGAATGTAGTGGTAATGTAAAGGAAGTTTTCAATAAGGATGTTGTATTTCAAGTTTAAAGTTTTTATGTAATGATCCTAAGCCCCAAAGACACTAAACCTCTCGGTCATCTTTGTTGTATCAAGTGAAGTTTTATGTAATAAAGCATGTTTAAGTTGTAATAAAAAGCAGGGTTGTCATATAACCTACCCCATGTGGCATGTGAAACTAAAATTGTTTTGGTTACCAAGATCAATGAACCTCAGTATTTAAATCATTATCACCCTATTAGAATGTGTAATGTTCCATATAAAGTGTTGGTCATCATCCTTAACAAGAGGCTCACACCCTTCCTTCCATTATGGGTGGTCGAGGAACAGAATGGGTTCATTAAAAGTCATTAAATACAATGTGAAATAGCCTTAAGATCAAGATGTGATTAGTGATATCAATTTGAATACTTTTAGTAGACATTTGGTCATTAAACTTGACATGAATAAATCTTATGAAGTATTTGAGTGGAACTTTATCATTAGGGTTCTTTCATGTACCGGGTTTTTGTTTTGGGTCACTAATATTTTATTCTGATATTTCACCTCTCCATGGATCTCCTCATCATTCTTTGTAAAATAATTGGGGTTCTTCAAAGCTATTAGTGTTTTGAGATTAGGATATCCCCTTTCCCCCTCTTTATTTATCATCATCCAAGATGTTTTAAGCCGGTACATCAACCACTACATCAATGTGGGTAGGGTTCTCCCATATCATAATAATCTCCTGATTGGGAGTATCTCCCACCCCATGTTTATTGATGATACCCTTCTATTTGTCAATGACAACATGAGATCAATTCAAGGGGTTAATAGAGCCTAAGAGGATTACTGTTCATGGAGTGGCTAAGTTATCAATATTGAAAAAAATAGCTTCTTTGCTCCAAATAAATCTTCAGATAGGAGGATAAGGTCTTTGGAAAGAAGTCTCAATATGCCCAAGGGAACCTCCCTATGGAATACTTGGGCACCCCAGTGTCCCCAAAAAATATCCTCATAAAACACTTTAATATGGTCATTGATTGGATTTTGGGGCGTACTCACAATAAGAAAAATATATTCTTATCCTTTAGAGGTAGAATCACTCTCATCAATGGTGTACTCTCTTATATAGCAATTCACATTCTATCTACCTTAAAATTACAAACAAAAGTGACATCTAACTTAGAGAATATAATGATTTAATTTCTTTAGGACATCCACTTGGAAGGTAAATATCATTGGGATTTTTGGAATAAGCTTTCTAGTAGCATTAATGAAGTAGGTATCAATATTAAGAGTGTTTTTGGTACGATGATTGCATTGCATGCTAAATTAGCTTGGGAGATCATTGAGGGGGGACAATTTGGAGTAAACACATGGTCAACACCTATGGCAGTGAAGGGATATTGCACAGATTTAGACCCTCTACATCCATAATATAATCTACTAATCCTCTAGAACCATAATTGGTGGATAATAAGTAAATTCCACATCAATTATTATCATTATAAATGGTTAGAAAATATTCTGGGAATCCCAGGGTTTCTTACTCCTCATATTAGCTTCAAAGAGTCCAGCGGTGATCCAAATTTCATCCATGCCACTTTGGATAAAAATAAATTGGATGTATTTGATAACATTGTGATGATCCAAGTCCCAGAAATATGTGTTTTCACAGGCTCTACATCAGGTACCTTTATTTTTGGAGACTTTCAAAGACTTCAAGCTGATTCGATCACTCAAGAATATTAGTATGAGACTCTATGGTTTAAGGAACTCCCTCAAAGTTCAATTATTTGGTTTGGTGTGTCTGACACAAAGCCTTACCAAATGTGGAGAATATATAGTGGAGGGGAATTAGTCTTGTATCCAAATGTATCTATTGTATGGAACCAAGGTTTGAATCTAACGATCACTTGTTATTTAATAATGAATGGGAAAACAATATTTGGGGCTTGATTGGGCAGTTCACAAGTTAGACCACACAAAATTACTCCACCAATTTCTTCCTCCAATAGTGGTAATAAGGTGCAGAAAAACCTGGTGTAGAGATAAAGGTGCGATCATTGGTCTTGTCAGTAGGTTGTTGTCTTATCTGGTCAACTAGGAACAATATCCAACACACAAAAAACCTTGGGAAAATCTTAGTTATCCTATTCAAAAATAAAAAATTAATTTTGGACTTGGACAGGTTGTATAGAGACTCTAAGGTATCCCCTTCTCTCAAGAACGTGCTACCCTTATGCCACTCCAACATGAATAATATTGAGCCTCAGGGGAGATAGATTAGATGGATGCCTCCTTTATAAGGGAACAAACTAAACACAGACGGATATTTCTTTATGGGATCTATGCATGGAGTAGGTGTGATAAGGGATACAAGGGGTTTAGTTTTATTTTCTTTATATGATTTCTTTGGGAATAGAGGCTCTCTCCAAGATGAATCTCAAGCTATGATCACAGTCCTAATTCTATGTAATTATAGAAATATTCCTCTCAGAGTGATTGAGACAGATTCCTTAATAGTTTATAATGCAGTTATAGGCAAGGGACCAATTCCTTAGTCTATCAAGTACTCTATTAGAAGGTACAAGGGTATGGTGAACAACTAAATGACCATCCTTAATACTTGGTTTGAAGGAAATGTAGTTTCTAATTACCTAGCCTTCAAATCTACTCAAAATAACCATTTTCATTTCTTTTCAAGTCTCAGTTCATTTCCCCCTAAGGGGACTAACCTTGTTAAATATGATTCTTTGGGACTTCATTACTACATGCCTATGTAATATTTAATTGTAGGTTATTTATCCATTTATCCTGCTAAAATAATAAAAAACCTTTCTGGTCTAGCAATAATTACCCTCACTAAACCGCCATTGTGACTTCCACTATAGAGATATTCCAAAACTCATACTGTCTTACCCCTACCACACCTTCTACCACATCATTGTAGGGTATCACAGCCTGTGTTCCATAACACCAACACATTTAAGACTCTCCCCAATATAGATCGACCACACCCTATCCTATGGTATTTTTTCATGTTGTGTTTATCCCTTCATAGTCCACTCCCACTAATACAGATTGTAAGGCATCTTGTTTCCTACATGAGGATTTCCAATGCACCACACCCAAGTCTATATGTGTCTCAGCCTACCCAATTCACTTAGGTGTGCTTCTAGTATAATTTACTGACCACCACAGGAATTTCACAACCCATGGTGCACCTAACATTTCTAAAACTCCACCTTGTCCATCGATTAACACCTTAACACCACCCAAAATCCAAAAAAAATTAACCAAGATACACTAAAATGAAAGTATAACATACCTTGAAATTTTTAGGCATTAAGTTTGTATTAAAAAATGGTTGTCGTGATAAGTGATAATAAACTTGCATAACCCAAATCTATAAAATAGATTTCCTCTCAAAAATTTAAAAAAAAATCCATCATCATCTCTATCAATAATAGATTTTACCCACTTAGACACATAATCAACAGCAAGTAAAAGTAAATATATTTAAAGGAATTAGGAAATAGTACCATGAAATTCATAGCCCAAACATCAAACACATTACAAATTAAAAGTGGTTTTGAGGATTTTCATTTCTCTTGGAAATATTACCATGAAAATGGAAGCTTTTTCATGTTTTCTAGAATTTAAAAGCATCTCTAAAAATGGTTGGCCAAAACAAACGTGACTCAAGAACTTTCCTAGTTTTTATATGGGGTCTAAAGTGACATATACAATATAATTTTGGGAAAAAATAAACACTGATTGAAATTTAGAATCTAGACTATATCTACAGATTATTTATTCACTACCAAAATTCTAGAATTAAGGATCATCCCAAATATATTTCTTTTAATCACTCCCAAGAAAAGAATTTGTTTTTTATAAAACCAATTGTATATTTTAATAATATAAAAATAATTCACAAGATAACCAACCCATGGTATATTACTCTTAACAACATACAATTCCTTATCAAGAATATTTTATTTAATGGGTTTACAGATCTAAATTTTTTTCTAAAATCAAAGGTAATCATATTGAATGGTCATCCATAAGGATTTCACTTCCTTTCCTATAATTTATTTCAATATCAAACTAGTGTAACAATAAAATATATCTTAGAAACCTTGGTTTCGCATCATTTTTCTTCATAAAAAATACGATTGATTAATAATCCTTAAAAAATAATTTTAGAGACTAAGAAATAGCATCTAAACTTTTCTAAACCAAACAAAATCCAACAACACCTCAATTTTTTTTATTTGGGTTGAGCTTGATCTTAAGTCCAAGATGCATAAGTGATCAAATGAGATATATTTTATAAATTTAAAATCAAAACCACTCTAAGGTAAAAATTAGATGCACCAGTCATCAATTCAAAGGGTAAGTCTCGTTTGGTGGTTTAACAATTTTTAGGGCTACCATGTTTTTTTTCTCCTTAATGAATTATTTATAACTCTCATGAAATAAAAATTATGACTCTTTTTTTAGAAATTTGGATAATGGAAGGGCTATATTGTAAACATATTTTATGAATCTCCAATAAAAACATCATGGAAAAGAAAATATCTCATATATATTACAATTTTAGAGTATGATAGAGAATAAATAACCTCAACATTGGATTAATCCACTTGAATTCTATATTTAGACACTAAAAACCAAAAAAATATTTTATCTACCATGAAATGGAATTTTATATAGTTGATAACAGGATTTATATCAATTAAAGTTTCAACAATGGTAGCCAAACCTTCCAAATAACTTTTAAAATATAAACCATAAACTATAAAATCATCCATAAAAACTTCCATACAACTTCCTAGAAATTCAGAAAAAATGATCATCATATACCTTTGAAATGTTTTTAGGTCATTTTACATATAAAATGGAATCCTTCTATAGGAAAAAGTTCCAAAAGGAAACCTAGAACTGGTTTTGTCTCAATCTTTAGGTACTATGTGAATTTATAAAATCCATCAAGAAAACAATAGTGGGTCTATATAGTTAAATTTTTGATTTCTTGGTCAAGAAATGGAAGGGTAAAATGGTCCTTCATTTTCACAGAATTGATTTTTCTATTATCAATTCACATTCTCCATTTATTTGAAATAAAAATTAGGACAGGCTCACTAAATTTATTATTTAAAATTTTGAAGCTACTATATTTAGGAAAAAAATTGGATAGGACTCACCCATTAGCTATCAGAGATGAGAAAATTATTCCAATATCCAACAAGTTGATCACTGGATTTTAACAACTTCTAAAAGTGTTGGGTTTAACATCATTTGAAAATTACCTAACTAGTTTTACATTTTCTCTAAAAAAATCATATTCATGAAAACTAAAGGACTATTTCATGTTAAATCATCTAAATTACATCCTAAAGATTTATTTTTTGTTCAAAGAAATCATAAAAGATGGTTGTATTGGTCTTTTGACAACCCCACTCTAATGATGACAAGAAATTTCTCATTCTATCTTAAGAATGAATACTTGATACTTTCATGTAGTGGTTTTAGTTATAGCTCAGGTGTTCTATTTTCATTGGTCAGATAAGGTTTATGTAGCTACATAACAACAATTTAATCTCCTAATTTATTACAAAAAATTAGTAGATTTTATATTCAATTTAGGGAAAACATGTTTTTCATGATTCTGTTTATAGGTGTGATTTTCCAAAAAAACATATTTAAAAGATCATGAAAATTATATGTTGTTTGAGTCAATTTTAACAAATTTACATTACTTGGTAGGGGTTTAACATAAAAAATTATCATTGTATTAAATAAAACAACAGTTAAGTTTAACCATATTCAATGTTTTTGTTGTTTCATTGAAAAAAAGAGTCATGAATTACATAAATCTCACATGTAGTAGTTTAAACTTTAAAAATTTCTTTTTAAACATCATTTTTAATCTCATGTATATAAGTTTTAATATCAAACTTATATTTATCTTCATAGATAGTGGTTTTTGATTTATTACATGTAAAATCAAGATACAGATCAGTATAAATCCAATCAATCATGCTAATGTCAGGAGATGAATGGTCTTCCATTAGATATTTCAAAGAAAATAAAATATTAAAGTCTAATATTTCACCTCCAAATTCAAGTGAAAATGTTCCTTTGTGAACATTAATAATTGATTCGCGGTTTCAAAAAAGGTCACCTAAGAATAATAGGTGCATATATACTAAACATATCATCTTCTATATATAAACATATAAATTATCAGGAAAAATCAGGTATTATACCTAAACCAAAACATCCTTAATAACATCGGTAGGTTTGGTTGTACTCTAGTTGGATAATTGGATGAAAATTCCAGTAGGTTTCATCTTTATAACCTATAAAGTAGAGTTAATAGAATTAGTCATTACATTTATTAAAGCT